>JAWNMY010000008.1:1271666-2543333 GCA_035043505.1 Drosophila setosimentum
CCCGTTCACAAACCCTCCCACACCATTCAAAAAGATAAATGACAATTTTGTCCATCGTCTATTTGATCTGTGCAGTAACCCTTGCTAACTGGGCTAGAAACGCACCTATACCGGATAACTGAAACTAGTATTGGTCAAGTGTAAACATGGAGCAGACACATTTTGAGCTCTCTCTGGCAAATAACCAAAGACGTTTGTGGCCAAGTCTTGTGGCTGGCTAATTGAGTTAATTACTAAATGATTATGACTAAGCTGCCAAAACGATGACGATTACGATAACGTTAGCACTTCGACTGAATTTCAATTTGTCCTTTAGAAAATTCATTTTGGTCATAATTTAATATTAGCTTGTGCAGCTTAGTTGAATCAAAAGGAAAAGCTATATTTTGTAGGCAATGTCAATGTTATAATTGGAGTATCAGATAAAATTTTAATTGCCTAAGCATCAGAGGAAGTAAGAAGAATCTGCAACCGTTTAAAAATAACAAATTAT
Organism: Drosophila setosimentum; assembly: GCA_035043505.1. Classification (NCBI taxonomy): domain Eukaryota; kingdom Metazoa; phylum Arthropoda; class Insecta; order Diptera; family Drosophilidae; genus Drosophila; species Drosophila setosimentum. Next base: position 1,272,160 of record JAWNMY010000008.1, read on the forward strand.
CTCTTAAATTTTTTGAAATGTTTTAAATTCCACCAAATATATTAACATAATTATTAAATTTAACTATCCCTAAAATGCAAAATTCCTTAAATGGTCACAAAAATGGTGAAAAGTTATTTATAGTTCAAATAATTTTAACTATATATTTTAAGCCTTATTATATAATCTTTGTATTCTAAAAAACATAATAAATACTGAAAAACTAATTAAAAAATATAAGTCAAATATTTGTAGCCTATGTAAGCTAAACTTCAATCAACTAAAATGTTATTCCTGTATAACTTTGATATTTTCTGCAAATATGTTGGCCAAACATTAACTAATGCATGGATTACCCGTAATCAACATTTACACTTCAGTTTCTTGTACAGCGATAATTCACCCTGGACTTCGATTACTTAATTAGTAAGTCAATCAATTGACAGTTAACCGCCCTAAATGATATTTTCTTGTTCGTTGTCAGTTTGCAGATGAGCGATATGTCAACTAAAATGAATTCGAATTCAAAGGCTCTTATCAAATTACACATACATTCAGTTAAACATATCCTTCGCTGTCAGTTGTCGCATTAATTAAACATTTGATGACACGGAATCGACATTAATACAGCTCTCAGCCCCAATTTAAAATTTATATGATAAGAGTCAATTTTCGGTCTGGTCATTGCCAGTGTAAGTGCATGGTTATGTAATGAAAATGGAAGTACCTGTTTTTTTTATTGTTCCTTTTTATGCGAGTGTTGATATCTGCATTAATAGCAGCAGCAGTTGATGTTAAATCACCTAAAAATGAAGAGACCAAAATAATATTCACATTAATTATAATGTTCATTACACAGTCCCAAACAATTTATTAATAATACGTATATGAAATGAAAAAATATAAAGGAATTTTAAACCATATGTCGACCGAAAGAATTTACAATTCAATTGCGGCCTTAACAATATGCGGTGTCAAACCGCCGCTGACCAAAATGGAGGCGTTGAGAAATTATGCGTTGGTTAACAGGCAGCCACATTGAACCGCATCCGCAATCACTAAAAATTAATTTCAATTTTATTGCATAAAGGAGCTAGCAACGTATACACTGGCACTCACCCACCCCGGCAACATGACAGCATGAACTGCAAACGGCTATGGTACGTGAAATGTGGGGCATGGGCCAGTTGGTCGCGTTATTGTGTGTGTATGTGAGTATGTGAAATAAAACTCGAGGCATGGGCCGAGTGCAACAGAGGCTATATTATGCAGTCGGTTATAACTCAGACAGTATGGAGAATGGAGAATGGAGAAGTTGATGCGGCAAGAGGGAGTCAATTTCAGTGGGTAAAACCAAAAATTTATGAAAATGCAAAAGCGTTTTTCAGGTTTACCCAAGGTAAGCTGTGGTGCAACCAGCAGCTGCTACCGCGCCCGCTTCGGTTGCTGCCACGACCAATTTTAATATGAATAGCAGCAAAACGGCAAATGGCAAAGCTGGTAGCCAACAGCCAGCAATAGCAACCAGCTAAACTCAGCCAACGAACCAAGCCAACGAAAAAAGGCGAACATGAATTGCGGTTTAAACATTGAATTATGAATATTTTCCCCCACCTGACAGAATTTGTAGCTCTGGCAGCACATTTATCATCGTGGCGCTGAGATTTTGATTAAAAGCATGAAATGTTATGTAATAATCATGCTCAGCTTAATAGGTAAATAAAGTAAGAGGATGTTCAAGAAAGTAATCTTGCATCAAGATTGCTCTGTACTTGAATATATCCTGTAAACAGGAATTAACTTAATACAAAGGCTGATCTTTTATTTTCTCTCCGCCTGTTTATCTGCTGCTTGTGTTTTCCTAACACTTATTAGTGTAATTGAGTTGAACAATTTTACTTTTTTTCAATTTATATTTAAACTATTGTATTCGAAAAACGAAGACTTTACATGTATAATTGTAATTTAGAGGCAATAAATAACAACTCAACATTTATTAATGGTATTCGAATGCGTTCAGATAAAATTGTTCTATATTTTCTTTATTTACTTATAGTTTTCAATGCAGATATTTATCAAGCTCATTCACATCTTCAGTGGACTCCACTGCACGCACTTTACCTTTATAGGGTATACAACAGAGGTCATCCCCCTCAAAAATGTAGTCCACGATATTTGCACAACTCACAAAATTGAAATGAAATTTCTGTTGGCCGCCTGCGGTTTTGTGTTGAATACCAAATTATCAATGGGGAAAATAGACAAAATGCTTTAATTTAGAGCAATTACATACATAAAGGAAAGTTCATTTCAAAAGGTATGGAAACAACTCAATGCAGCAATGTGTCCCCCACCTTGTTATTGCTGCTCTGCACGCGAACTCATTCATTAGGGCGGCATACATTCATTCAGTCAACTCTGCACAGCTTCCCCTCTCCCCGGAGAGCTCCAAAAACTAGAGTAACAGCAATCGGATTATAGCAATTAGCTAGTCCAACTGATTGGATAAACTGCGGCAGAGGCAGGCAGGATTGCAGACAAAACCTTCAGATAATATGATTGGACTCGCTGATGATACGGTTTAATTACAAGGCTTATTTCCTAATCCTTGTTTTAGTGCATAGCACATGGAATCCAACATATTACTAAAAATTCAGATAATATATCAAATAAAATATATAATAATAACATTGGGTAGTCAATAAATTTTGTATTTTTGTTTGAAAGCAAAATAGACGATAATATTTATTTTTGTGATGAGAATATTATAATTATAATTATTATTATTAATGCAAGCTGAAAACATAATGTGTAAAATGTCATAGCTAGAAAATATGGAATGCTAACAGCTTAGAAAAAATGATTCACTCTAAACACAACTGAATTGTAAATACCCGAATAATGATAAAATACATCTATTCCTCATAATTGTAAATTACAAAAACTCTTTAACGTCAATTATGTTAATTTATTGATTTTTTTCCGTTTTGTTGGTAACGAATTCTCTTTGCTGACAAAACCCATTTACATCACAAATTAGAGCTCGGTCATTAATTATATTTATGGAGAAACAGTGGCCGAAAAATGCCATACACAAAATTATTTTATGCCCTAAGCCTGAATTTTGCGTGTTTTTGTCATTTAATTAAGGTAGCAGACTGGATAATATTTGTTAGCAATTTATGCATGGCACTAATTTACATAATGCAAGAACAACAAATCAAACTGCAAACTGTTTAATAATATTGACCAGAACAAAAATCTATCGCAGAAGTATCAAAAACACAGGGACTGTCACTCTGTGTGGGCCCCCCATAAATTATGTGCAACAACTCAATCAAAATACGAAATACGTATGCAAATAACTTCAAATGCAGGATGGCAAGCAGCGGAGCGGGAAAAGATGAATGAAACAGTAAACAGTGAAAACAAATAAATTAGCCATATCTATGTATATGCCGCATGAGTGAGTGAACTACGGCGTGATAACGCATTATTATACTATAAAAATCATTAATATAGCCAGCTCTAATGCCGCAAATATGTAAATGACAGTCGTTGTCCTGTTGTGTTGCCACAACATATATATATATATACATATATATATATATTATAAATATACACAAACTCAACAAGCTAGCACTCATATGTATGCATATTTGCTTGATTGTGTGCGTGTGTGTGCGTGTGTGTATGTGTGTGTGTGTGCGTGTGTCATGCAAACCGCGTATAAAGCGCGAAATTGCGGCATTAGCCCCAGCTGTGGGTTAGGAGCGGAGTCCTCTGACAACGCCTACCATTTTGTAGAGGGGTGGGGCGAGCCATTACCAAACACTTTGAGCGCAACACATTCACGACACGACAGACAGTGAGACAGAGAGAAAGACAGAGAGAGAGACAGACAGACAGGCAGTCAAGCAACAAATTCTATTAGTTTGTCAAGGCTTTTCACAGAGACATTTTCGTAAATTTGATATGCGCAATTTGTTGTCAAACGACGTCAAGCACGATCTATAACTGGGCTGTGACGACAACAGGAGAAACAGCAGCAGCAGCAGCAGCAGCAGCAGCAGCAACAACAACAGCAGCAGTCCTGGCAACAGGTTGCCACTTTTCTTTCCTTTCTTTCCACGCACTTTACTCACCAGGAGGACATGCTGCTAGATGGCGCATCATAAAAGCTAATATGAGTTCACCTGACAACTGACTGGTTGCCTTAAGACACTCGCTGCTTATAAAACATAATCAGCAGGTAAAACATACCCTCATATTTCAACTAACTCGCAAATTGCTATGCATATATACACACAACACTCACACACACACACACACATTCATATGTGCACATCTGTATAAGTGTACACAATAAAAATGTTGCCTATCGCCAGGTGAAAGACATTAGAGCATTAGAGCTGAGTCTGTTATTTGATGAAAATTATAGTAATTATAGTATTATTGTCTTCTAACTGATGTCAATGCTACGGTTAATCGGTTAATTGCCAATCGACACGTAGGACAGCAGTTTCTTACTGAAAAAAGATTATAAATATTAATGTCAGACTAGTAGAAGATGACTCAAATCTTATCAACATCAAACTGACATTAGAATGTTACTAAACAATTTCTTTAAAGACTGTCGTTAGCATTAGAGTTGTGTCTGTTATTTGATTAAATTTAGTATAATTATATTATAATTATTTAATTATTGATCACCGTATTAAACAGCAGTTTCTTGTTGTATACAGTTTAAAACAATTGAAATTATTTTTTTTTTAATTTAAGTTACTTGTGTTATTTAAAACGTTGTCTACATTTTGTAATATATCGATATAAAAAACCACCCATGTTGAAATAGAAGACCAAGTTACTATTAATTAGTTTTAACTACATGTTGGTCAGGTTATTTAAAAGGATTTAATATACTAAAACAAATTTAATTACCATTAACATCATTTGCTAACAAATTCATAGTTTTGATTAGAAGCAAGTCGTGCGCGCCTGTGGCATGAAAGCGAACAAAAAACCGGGCCAACTGCAATTTGCATGCCCTTTGACCCCTTAACACCGAGCCAGTCTTTAAGCGATAGCGCAACTCGTTGCAATGCAATCTCGACACAAGACAAAGGAACTCAACTCAACTTTCAAGCCAAACTTTCTTGGCATTTTTCCTTTTTATTGTAGACAACTTTCCTTTTTTTCATTTTTGGTGTTTTAGACGATTGCATTGGCGCATTAGGACAGCAGCAATAGCAACAATTGAATTTTATAACAAACAATTTTACGCTTGAAGCCCGCAACTGCCACTAGACTTGACTTTTGTTGCTGTTGTTGCCGCTGCCACTACTGCAGTGAAGTGGCCCAAACATCATTGACTTTGCCTCTGGCCAAGCAATTTTCAAGGAACTTTTTTCTATTTATCGTTATTTACCATTTGCTGGCCCGTGCGCCAGCTCTTACCCCTCCCCCGCCCCCCCCCCCTCCCCGCACTGCCTTACAATCACGACGTCGGCTCCACAATAAGCATTTGAACCTAGAACGTTTTTTTTTCTGGTTTTTTTTTTTGGTTTTTGCTACTTTCTGGCCGCATTAAGTGCAACGCTTGAGAGCAGAAACGGCACTAAGCCAAAAGAAAAAAAAAATAGGTCAAAATCAATTTACCTACCCCAAACAATTGCCATCGAGTTGCTTGCATCAGCCGCAACTTTTAGAGCTGAATAGTTCTTAATTAATTTGAAAGTTCGGGAAGAGCACTCAACTTTGAGACTCACTTGAGCAAGGCTTCGAGTAGTTAAATAAAATCATTTATATAGCCATTCAAGCTTAGTCTAATTCAAGAAATTAATTACCTACAAATCTCGCATACACTTTAATAAATCAGAACTCATATATATGCCGAAAGCTGACAAAAAAAAAGAATGCAAATTAACATAATCTCATTTTCAAAACATTCCTGTCTTATTCGAAATTCCGCAAATTTAATGCATTCTATATTTGAATGTATGCCAGCTTTAGAAACTATAATATTCATTATTTGCAAACACAAAACTTGCAGTTTATTCACCACATTATATATGCTTCAGCGCTTTATTAATAATCCCAATTTGATAGCAATTAAATTCAAAACATTTATTTTGCCAACAAATTATTAGAAAAGCAAAATATGTATCAAAAGGTGCTAATTATATTTGCAAATAGATTATAAATTTAGTATTTATTATTAATTTGGCAATAACAAATATGTCTAATTAAGAGGTACAGTTAACCTTAACTATTTTTAATTAGTTGCAAATATGTATATGAAATCATTAAATGATTATAAACGGTAATTAAATTTTTGTGTGCTTTAAATTTAAATAAATATTTAATATGAAGCCAGCAAAAGTAATATTTAAATTATTCAAAAGAACATCAAACAATAAAATACAATATTTATTTATTATGGACTAAACAGTGCAACATTTTGTAAAAAGATTAAAAAAAAAAGAACATTTTAAATGAATATTAAAGTTATACAAACAAAACGAAAATAAATAAAATAAAGGATATTATATATCGAGGGGAGTATTCATCTGTACAATGGACCAATATAAAATGCTCGGATTGGGAAAACCCACACAAACAACTCCAATCAGACCCGAATAGTTAATATACGAATTATAGCTCTCAGTATAGCCAAATAGTTAACAAATGTATTCTTGCTAAAACTTACTCTCATATGCGTGCTTAATTCTTTACTCAAACTTATGGCTCTGTTTACATTCTAATTAAATGCCTCATTCTCTTTTACCACACCCTCGTATATCATTAGGGTCTGTCGTTCAGTGCAATCTTTGCACAAAGTTATTATGCGCACTCCCTTCCCGAGGGTGTGATTATTCAATCTGTCGTCTATGCATACTCATAAGCCAAATCAGCTATGCACTTACTCTCAACGCACGAATGCCTTCCATATTCCTATGTAAGCCAGCCATTAATATGTATGTATGTATGTTACTGCCTTATGAATGCCTCACATCCACATTGCCCTTCCCCGACTATCGACTGGTTGCTTCATTAACAACTTTGTGCGTATTCATTAGGCAAACCGAAAAGTCTTGGGGAGCAGCACCAGCTGCGGCTGGTAGATAAAAGATTTATGCGAACGCTGATAACCCGAGAAAACGCCCACACACACGTTAGAGCGGCAGATAGACAGATAAGCCAACAACAACAATAGCACAAACAACAGTAAAACCACCAAAAACAAAACATAAGCAAAATCACAAAAAAATTTTCATGAAAAGCAGCCAAAGCCAAAGCAGACTCTGTGCAATTCAAACCTGCCACAACCAAAAAAAAAAAAAAACAACAAACAATTTTTGGAATACAGGAAGAAAAAAAAAGTTGAGGCAGCTGCTTGATTTGGCATTCAGCATAAAAGCGACTCCGACAGCTGCGACTCAAAAGCCGGGAGAGTTGGGAATGGTCTTGGGGCCTTGTGGGCTGTGTTTCAGGAAATGTTTGGCAACATGTTTGGCAGTTTGACGTAGCGCCTCTCTTTCACAATTCACTTCATAAATTAAAATGCCGCAAATCAAATTCGCATTCAGCTTTAAAGCACTAACACACTCAGAGAGTCTTGGGCCAAGAGCTCTGAAACATTGTCTAACTTTGCTGCGGGCCGAGCGAAAAAACGGAAGCAACTTGGCTGCATGCTAAATTATGTTCACACATTTGTGCCACAGCCGGACCAAAGAGGCCCAGCAACACCATGTGGCTGGTCGGTTAGGTTTTGTATTGGTAGAAAAGTTAGGGATGGGGGAAGCGCTGTATTAAGTGTGGGGTGCAAGCGGCGTTTGCATGTGCGGTTTTATGCTGTGGGCAGCACTTAATCTCTTACGGGCTCTGCCTGCTGCCTTTCTTCCATTTTCAACTTAAATTTATTATATTTTAATCACTCCCTTGGGTGTTATTGTTATTGTTGCTGCTGGCTACTGGCTGTAGTGACGCAGACGTTGGGGCAGTTAAAGCGTATTTTTAAGATGCGCCTCGCTGCCTCCAAAAGCCTGCTTACCCACACACGCACACACACACACACACAGCGGCACACTTGTTCGCTTTAAATTGTTTTAAGCGACGCAACGGTCATATTTCTTAGCCAGCGCGTCCAGCATTTTGTGTGTTTATTGCCCAACACTCTGCCACATTGCGTATACGCAACGCTTTTCTCTATTTATTTTTTATATACACTTTGTGGTGAAATTGTGCTTGTTTTTTTTTTATTATTATTATTATTTTGACAAATTTGTATCATAAAAATTATAATTTGAGAATTTTTTTAAATTTTATTGGAAAACATTTTTACATGAATAATTATTGCTTGGCTTGTTAGAAATTTAAGCTGTAAACTGTTAAAGTTCTTCATATCTTTCACTCGGAATTTTATAGCTAACAAACCGATAGACTTCTAAAATCAAACAAAAAACAAGAAAACATCTGGCATTTTAATTACTTTAGATATATAATATTAATAACAGAATATATATTATAATTAACTTATATCACTAACTATAACAAATAGCTGCCAACAAATAGCAAAGTTGAAGTCTCAGCAAGTTCTGAGTTTAAGATCAATATTAATATCCCACTATATAAAAACTTATATGAAGTTTTCAAGTCTCATCAAGTTCTGAGTTTAAGATCAATATTAATATACCATTATATAAAAACTTATATCAAAGTATTCACTTATTTATTAGCAAGAGTATTTAATTTTCGTCAGCATGAAACTCACACTTGATGTTTTATTTTCTCTTAATATATTTGATGTTGTTTGTATTTTTTTTTTGTTTTTTGCTTGCTTGCTTTGCTATCGGAGGCACTTAATCATTTTGATTGTCGCAAATGGTGCTTTGTTTAAGTGCGTTGTCTGTTGCGGTCCCGTTGGAAAAAAAAAATACGTTGCGGCTCATTAATTTGTACTTCTTGCTTAATATATAATTAAGTTCCCAATATTGTCGCACTCATTTATTATGTGACTACATTAGCAACCCAATTTGCTAAAGAACATTTTTTATTTTTTTTTGTTAGTTTTTCTCTTTTGCGATAACTCTTTAACATTGCATTTGCGACGACTTTGGGAAAGTGTCTGACGCACAACTTTGGCACGTCCAATGGAAAGAGCTCAAGTGTCAAGTGCTTGAACATCGATTGACTTGGACATCTATTAGACATAATCATGACTTTCCCCATACACATACACACACACACACACACACATGATTGGGTGTGAGTGCTGCATTGCATGCCTAAGCAAGCAGACAGTCAACTTCCGTTAGTCGGATAGGAATAGCACAGCTCAGTAACTAGGAGACGTATTGATTTTGGCTATAGTCCTGCCTGGAGCCGACCACGTCAAGGACGATCATGAAGCGCAGGAGACCAACAAAATCCGAGTCACATGCAAAACGCATTCACTTGAGGCATTTTTTTTTCCTTCTGCTCTATTTTCCTTTTCCTTTTACAACTTCTTTTTTTACCGAGCTACTTTTTTCGTCCAATGCTAACGAGCAAAAGAAATGCACAGAAATGGAGGAAAATGGCAACATTTTCACTTTACATGGCTTTTCGTCGGCTACCGACCACAATTGGGCCTTTTGGGGGCGGTCCCAGACCACCTTTTAAATTATTGCCAAAATATTTTGCGCTGACTTCAATGCTGACCATCTGACATTCCCATATATCAACGACACTTGTTGGCAACGACATTTGCCCATTTGGAATACCCTCGAGAGTGGCCAGAATGTTGGCTAATATAGCTGGATAAGAATGTGGGTCGAAGTACAAACGCATATAGGAGACCTAATACTCTCTATAGATATTTATTATAAATCACTCGAAAGTATTTAATTCTTATATATTTCCATATCAAGATAAGTATATGTATATTACAAAATTTAGACGGACTAGTCAGATAAGCTCCCAGTTTCAATACATTTATATACAAATAATATTACAATTAATAATTCGCTAACAAATAGATTAAAATTGTTGTCAATTATGGTAAAGTTTCTTACAACTCATTATTGCCCCATTTTAATGTACATATTCCAAAGAAATTATAGAATTTTTCTGTATGCAGGATAACTGGCTGTCAAGCATACCCAACACCAGCTGATTTGATTTTTTACAAGCGTTTTTTGAGTGCTGTGCGAAATGTCGATGCAAATGTCACCACGGCAAAAGCGCAGTTTCCAACCGAAAAATAGCATTGTAGCACTTTAGGCGCACGCCACGTGATGCATGTTAACTTTGACGTTGCACGTAGCCACGCCCCACCGCCTCACATCGCTCCAGCGGCAACAATGCGACCACGCCTCTCGTAAAAGCCTCCTCGCCACACACGCACCACAAAAACGCCACACAATTCTATTGATTGACAGTTTGGCAAACGCATAAAACAGCAAACGGTGCGGCGAGGGGAAAACAGTGGCACATCGCTGAGAACCGGAGGCAGGAAGAAGAACATCAGCAGACAGCCGCTCAGCCGTGTAGAGCTGCAGGCGTTACAGTTGCGGCGGATGTGCGCTTTAGCAAAATGCTAAAAACCAAAAAACCCAAAAAAAAAAACTTTAAAAATAAAGAGAGGGAGAGCAGACGGGCACAAGCTACAAAAAAGAAAAACAAAAAAAAAAACAAACAATATAAAAAAAAAGTTTGTGGCAAAGGGAACAAAATGTGCCGCAGCGCTAAGCGTGAAGAAAAAATGTTTGCAACGTTCATTTGTAATGCAGAAAGGTGCAAGCGTTGCCTGCGGTGATGACGGTTGATGGGTTGCAATGTAGATGGCGATGAGGTTGGGAATGTGGAATAGGGTTGTTAGTGGAAACAGGCCACGGTTGACACCGGGCATCCGAATGCTGATGGCATTGCCTCAAAGTCTGCCATAGACTGAATGTGTAAGCGACAAACTAATTGGCTTGCTTGTTTTTGGCAGCGTGATTTTGACAAACACCTTCAGCGATTCAAAGCTTACATGTGAAAATATCATGCAGGGCAATACGGGTATATGTAGTATACAAAATAATAGAGGTACATTTAAAGTTTCTAAGTAAAACATTTAACATTGCGCGCAGACTCTGAAAAAGAAAGACTTAAAGCCAGCGACAGAGAGATAAGTATGCAAAGTGTAGAAGCTTTCTCAGTAAAACGAGAGATTAAAAGCAAATGCAAATGAGCTGCTAGGCAAACTTTACGAATAGAATACCAACGTAGAATCCGAAATTTACGATCTAGTAAAGGAAAATGGAAAAGTTAAGTTTTATGTTAAAGTGCATTTTTTAGAGAGTGAACTTTAAAGTATAAAAACGTCGCAAACAGTAAATAAAATATATTTATTTTATAAGAGGATTAAGGAGATGATGTTCTGCTGCCAGTGGAACTTTTATCGATGAGAATTTGAAAGTAAATGGCATTAAGTTATACTCTTATAACAAATAATATATGAAGCAATTTTAAAAAAGATTATTAATTCCTGATAGAGTAAAACTCAAAGATTTAAATAAACAGCTACAAAAAAGTTGAAGAATATTTTCTGCTGCTAGTGGACCGTTTACGAATGAGAAAAGATTAAGTTAAATTCGGAATAGAGTAAGCTCAAAAGTATACATTTTCAAATATACGTACGAGGCATGAAGTTATGATCTTGTTTATTACCGAATAATATTTGAAGAAGGACTAGAACCTTTTCTGCGACAGAGATAATAAACTGCATTTCCTTAAAAACTCAACAATTAAAACATTTAGCAGACCAAGTCAAATTGATGCAATTTATAAGCTCTTAAGTGATGAAGGCCTATTAAGTGACGAGCACAGGCCCATTATTTGTGTACATACTGTGTGACTTGGCGACATCGAGTGACATGTAACATCAGTTTGTCAACTAGCATTCAATTTATCTTAATTAATCATGGTCAGCCCCAACAGTTTATAAGCTAGCTCAGTTTGAGAAATGACAAGCAACACGGATCGGCCCAGAAGACTTTATTACAATGCTCGTATGGGCACATTAGCAACAAAAGAAAGAGAACGGAAAATAACGAGTACTTACAACTAATTCATTTTTTATTATGTAAATTAATTTCAACAATTTGTAGCAAGTGGCTAAAGCAAATAAACAATCAAACACACACATACACACACACACACACACATTTTCCAACAAAAGCACACGAATTCCCACACACACACACACACATGACTATAAAAGAAGTGGGTGGATGAGTGCCTGGAATGGGTGGGTGAAAAATGTGGGTCTTGTGATGTGTACTACCAAACACCACAAATTATCTGTGCCGGCCCAGTTGTGGCTCGATTCACTCTGTGTGTGTCCGTGTGTGTGGAAAAATAAGTACGTTTGGACAATAACTTATGTTAGTCAAGCGTAAATTGCTTTATTAAATAAAGCGCAGCCAAAGTAAGCATGGAATATATGCCCAAAATATCACAACGGGCGAAACAGTCGCCCGGAGTGGGTTTTGGGTGCAGGTTAGAGAAACCGAAAAGAATAACAAAAAAAAAAAGGAAAAACAACAACAATAACAACAGCAACAAGGAGAATCACAGTCACCGTCTAAATTGTACAATGTGGACGATGTCACCATGCTCAGGCATTCAGTCCTAATCATTGTGCACACACTCCAACTGGAGACCCGGACAAACAGAATGGCAACGAACACAAAAGGAACAAGCGGTGGGTGGTCGATTGTGTGCTGCACATATGCTACAAGCTGTACACACCCGAACACATATCTCTGTGTGTGTGTGTAGTAAGCTCAAGGACTATAAGTATTTTTAGCTAATATCAATTTTTCATAGTTCAAAGATTTTCAACTAGAACACAATACACACAGCGATGGACACAGAAAAAGACAGCAGAATTTAGTGGCAGCGACCGGGTAGTAAATGGGGCAAGAAGGGGACAACATTTAGGGTATGAGAGGTACGTACGTAAAGCCGTTGCCACATTTATATTATTTTTTATTTGGGGCCAGCCAACAAACATGAAATTTGCTGGTTTTCTGATTATAAACGATTGCCTGCAGTGTCCTAGCATCTACACACAAAAATACACAGGACATAAACACACACACACGCACACAGAGACGCACACAGACACACGCTGAGTATACACACACACTCACAGGATGAAATTTATGTTGGCATTTAAAATGTGGCCCCGCCAGGCAGCACATCTATGCAACACCCATCGCTTTTTAACTCCTCGGACCTTGCCATTTTATTTGTACATGCATACATATAAATACATATATATATATATATATATATATGTATATATATGTGTATGTGCGAGTGTGTACATTACGTATACGTAGAGTGCATTGACAGTGCCAAGATTCGCAAGCTCTGCTGCAACTGTAAGTGAAAATTTATAGTCAATACAAAAAGCCGGCAACCGGCAGTCGACAGTCGGCTGCATTTTCAATTTTTCGCCTCTTCGATGAGATGCTGCAGCCAGGAGCAACCAGGTGCAGCCAGTGGCAGCCAGGAGCAGCCAGTAGCAACAGTGGCAGTCAGGTGCAGCATCCTTTGTCAATGTGTGGCAATTTCATTGTGTGTTCCCATCGTAAATTCTTGTTATTCGTTCTTTCTTGCCGATGGCGCTTAAGTGTCACTCAGCTAACTTGGCTAACTGGCAGTTGCATTGTTTATACGCTGCCTCACAAAAGCTGTGTGTGCACATTTTTCTCTATCCACCCTCTCCTCTCACACCATCCCCTTAATAGCACACACGCACATCCAAAAATATATCTCTCTTTGGCTCAGTTTTCATTACGACATTGATTTAGATTGTGCCCAAAAATTGCGTTCAATACTTCCACCGGCAGTGAGGTAGAGGTGGGCTTAGGGTGGTCGACTGGGTATTTGGTGTGGCATGCATTGTTGTTACATCAGTCAAACGGAGCTCTTGTTAGCCTTAGTCATGGACAAGTAGAGCAGTGTACAAAATTCCATTAGAGCATTTCCCAATTTACCAAATTACCATTCATCCATTGAGCCTTTTAAGCCCCATTAGATGACACTATCCTACAAGTTCCTAATCCAATTGTAATACATTATTTCTTTTGACATTTGCTCGTGATTTCAATTTGTCTTGAGAGACTCATGGTAATATGTGCATGAACCTCAATTGTAGCCATTCTTTGTTCTGTAAACAGCTAAAATATTTCTTAAATCAACCAATTTTTTGTTCATTATTTGTGTGGATTCGTTGTACTCATAAAAAAAATAGGATGGCATAACATACTATTTGCAACACCCAACTTTCAATCTGTCTTGAAAGTGCTGCAAATAGAATAATTTGAAAACAGAAAATAAATGGTTTTAATTCTAAAGAGTTCATAAATTCATAAGGTAATCAGTTTATTTATAAGCCGTTTGAAATGGGCCTATTAAAGTAAAAAAAACAACAATAAATTATAACCAGCTTTTTATTTACACATTCATTTAAAATTGCTAAACAAATTTCTGTAGCAAAACAGCCATTCAATTATAACAAAAACTTAATCATTTAAATAGGCATTTGGTCATTATCAATTTATTTTGTTATCATTTATTTTGTTGCCCTCCAATACCAGTTTCGTCCTTAAGACCGTACAAAAACGACTAAAAAATTTTGAGTGGGCTATAAATGAATTTAAGTAGAAATTATAAAATGCATATAGTAAAAAAATAAAGTTAATTAAAGCAATAGCATAAGTTAGCCAATTTATTATTACAATCAAATTTATCGCTGATCGCTTCGTACTTATTTGTATTATAAAAAGATAACCATATTAATAAACAGTTGTATTAAATGATTATAATTTTTTCAATTAAATTGTTAGTTAATTAAAAAGTTGTCAAGTCAAAACTCTCAGCGAAAAAATGACAACATCCCAAAATTTTGCTGTTTAGTTTTGCTTGGCTAATGTGCTTAGCCAGTCAATACTGGATAACATAACCGCAACTCATGTTGACCAGTGTAATCAAGCAAACGAACAATACACACAGGTTGCCAAATTGACTAACCAACTAACCGACTTTAAATTGTATCAGTTTCACTCAAATAATATGCTTGCAGCTCTCTTGTCAGCAGTGCAATAGACAGTTGACTTGTTTTCTTTTTCTCCATTGTGGGTGTGTGTGTTTGTGTGTGTGTGGATGTTGTAGTTGTTACTGGTTAGCCGCTGCCTGTGTTTGGTATTTGGTTTATTAAATTGGTAAATATGTGTGTGTGTGTGTGTGTGTGTGTGTGTGTGGGTGTGTGTGTGTGCGCATCTCGTTTGCTGTATAATTGTGCACAGCGATTACATTACGTATACGCTCGATTGGAGAAGCATTTGCATTGTTTGCAAATTAAATTGTAAACTGGTAAACAGCTAGATGGATAAACTGGTAAACTGGCTGTGTGTGTGTGGGCACACAAAAGGGAAAATAAGGCCAACAGCGAAATTAATTTTTCCTTAGCCACAAAATTGAAACCGAGCAACGAGCGCGAGCTTTGAGCGCGTGGCAAATTTACACACCATTAAGTAGTTTACACAGACACACACTGCGAGAAATGCAAGGTGTGGCACAGCAAGTGGAGCAATAAAAGTGTGCCACACACTCGCACATACTAACATACACGTGTGTAATTTGATATTTTGCTGTGTGGCATGTGTTTGCCTGATGGCTTCCATAACAATGGCATAAAATGCAAAAACAAAAAAAATGGAGAGAAGCGAAGCTTTAATATAATAAAGGCAAGTGTGTGTCAGACTGTGTGTGTGCGTGTGTGTGTGCGCATATTGTGTAGGCAGAAGCAAACTATTCAATCCGCTCATTTCATTAAATTCAAACACAACACTTGATGCTGAACAACGTGCAACATGGCGTATGCGCAATGTGTCGCTGCTAGCATAATGAAGTGAGTCGTTTGCGAGTGTGTGTGCGGATGTGTGTGCGAGAGTGTGTGCAGATGTGTGTGCGGGTGTGTGTGCATGAGTGTGTTAGTCTATCTGTATTGATATGCTAATCGAGCAACGTGTTGCCCAGGCAATGTCCAACAGCCGTGGCAACACGTGACTGCTGCTGCTGCTGCTGCCATTTTTTGCTTAATGGCCAAGACAAAGCACAGCAAATGGCAAAACACGCTCAGCTCTGGCCTAGCCTTGGTTGTTGTTGTTGTTGTTGTTGTTACTGTTGATGTAGGTGGGCTGCACTATTAAGCGCATTATTTAGTTTCGCCTCAAACAGCAGAGCTACAACATCCAGCAGATAAGCACATTGTATTCTGTGTGTGTGTGTGTGTGTGTAAGTGTGTGTAAGTGTGTAATGGTCGGCCTGACAGACAAGTGTCTCTCTCCCTCTCACTCTCTCTTTCTCTCTAACACGTGTGTATGTGTGTGTGTTGAGCACACGTCCAAAGTGCCCTTAAGTGCCCGGGGATCTGTGTGGCATTACATGCTGCGGCGGCACTGGCATTGACAAAGCCACATAAACGCCAACACCTACAAAACACGCAAACAACAAATGACGGCAAAAAGAGAGAGAGAGAGAGAGAGAGAGAGAGAGAGATGGCGACAGAAAGAGAGACGTAGATAAAGAGTGCACTGTTGTCCTCAATTGTTGCTCTTGTCGTTGCTGTTGTTGTTTACAGGGCTAGCTGAACATTAGCGTGCGCTTTCATTCAATCGATTAAAAGACAGGCGTTGTCTAGCTTAGACACACCTCCACCCCAACCAATCCCCCCGGCATAGACTCCTCACGTATACACACCCTTAACACCCCCTCCCCTCCCCCACCATCCATTGGCTATTTTGCGGCTTGTTTGTAAATGTTTTGAACAAAATAAGAGTAAAATAAAAAAACAAAGAACTTGCCACACCCCGCTCTCTCCGAGCATTTTTATTTGCATGCTCAATTGACAACGGAAAATCCAACTGAAATTTGAAGGACATATGCACAAATACTGACATACTGTGTTTGCACAACAGCAAAAGTGTTTCAACTTGGGTAACAATGAAGCTAATCATAAGCATAATCATTTTGTGTGCTAGCTAACATATTTAGTACACTAATTCTGATTATATCATGGTACAAATAGAACAAAATGTAATTATTTAATTAATAATAAATCAAGTTGTGGGAATCGATTAAATCAACAATACATGTTTAAATTTTTATACTAGCTAATAGGTTATTTATAACATTTATTTTGTATTGAATTATGATATTTTATTAGTAAAAAAAAAAAAAAACAAATGGAAATGAGCAAAACCAAAATTAAATTTTGGTATTATTACTTTTAGTAAATTTTAACAGCTCACTGCCACAATTCAAAATGAAAGTCCGAAATAATTAAACATGAAACTTTATTTGCAGAATTCAATTTAGCTAAATGTATACATATTCAAGGAATTTGTTGCGCATATTTCAAAGAATATTTTCCAATTTTGTCAGGCATATTTTCAACGCATATTTTACAGTTTTTCGTGCATATAAATATCTACTGTGGAAACACTTGTGTGAAGCCACACAAAAATAGTGCATTTCAATTTATTAATCTAGAAGCCGAACTATGACCACATAAATAATGCATTTCAACATCAATTTAGCTTTTGCCAAAGTTATGGAAATTAAAAACTTTCATATCGCGATTTCTTACATGAAAATTGTTTGTCTAAATTACAAAGAATTATGTTAGTATAAATACTATAATATATACATATCTAGCGTGTAGGGACATTTTTTGGCATCTAATTAATTTGCTGTTGGTCGCAGGAAGTTATGGCTTTTAATAAACGCAGCAGCTAAGCCAGGAGCAGGGGGCTAGGCAATAAAAATAAAAGCAAACGACACACAGCGAATGCAATTTGGGTATCTTGTGTCTTGTGGCCAGACACGCGTATTACTCAAAAAGGAATTAACTGCGCAGCCCCCGAACCCCAGATCTGGAAACAAGCTTTAAGCAATGGGCGAGTCAAATCAAAAAGTAGCCAGGACTTATGGCATTTGTTGGTGTTGTTGTTATTATTGTTGTTGTTGTTGTTGTTGTTGTGGCTCGTTATTGGGCCGTGCACGTTAATCCTTAAATCTGCCCAAGTGCTGGCAATGGCAAAGAGAAGAAGAAAAAAAAAACCAGATTGTTTGCTGGAGAATGGCAGGATTCAGCAAGGACTACACATATACGCAATACACACATAAACACATATACACACACACACACATACATGCGTACAGAAAAAAAGGCATTGCGTATAGGACGCATTGTATGTACTTTGTACATTGTGCCATGGCGTATACGCAATATGGCTCCACTTTCGTTTTAATATGAATGCTAATAGGCTAAGTCTGGATTTCAGCACACCCGCACACCTCGCATCTCACAGCTCGAACACCCGCACACCCCTAAACCTAGCAGCAATGCTTGAAATGTAATTTCCCACAATTTTTCCTCACTTTGCGTACAGCATCAGCATCAGCATCAGCAGCAGCAACAGCCAGACAAAAGAACCTGACGACAACAAGAGTGAGCCAGAGTTGGGTGTGGGTCTGGTGAGGGATGGGAGAATGTGGACTCTTGGACAATATGGCAGTGAAGGCTACAACGCACAATGCCAGGACAATTTTTATCGCTTTTCATGAATGCTGTGTGACCGGCTTATGTTTTGCAGTTAACCAAAAATTGAAGCCAAGGCAGCCTGAAGTGCCTGCCTCCTCCTGTGTGCCTGCCTGCCTGCCTCACTGCCTGCTGCTCCTCCAACCTATAACTGCTGTCTGCTGCTCCTGCATGCCACATCCTCCATGGTATAAGTTTTTTTGTTGTTTTTTTTGTTTTTTTTTTTTTGGATGCCGCAGCAGGAATATTCGCATTGCCATTACTTGTATCGCTTGGGCTGCTCGTTGTGTGCTGTCCATTTAATAAGGCTTTACTTGGCCAACACTTGTTAGAGATGGTTGCGTGTCGGAATTAAGCAACACGACTTACTGACAAGTTGCAGTCGCTATAAAGATCTTGCTCATGTTTACCATTTGATTTTGTATTTTATCTTTTAATAATGTTTTCAAAGTATTTTGTGAGTGGAGAGGTAATGCCATAAGTATAAGACTTATTTGTGTCTAAATCTTTGCATTGAAATCGCGCTTAGCCACGACTTAAATATTTTTAATGCGGTTTTGGTGTTGCAAAGTGGCATTTAATCTTATACGCCGTGCTAAGGCGTAAAAAGTCGCTTTATATTTTCATTAGTCATTTGATTTGTCGTTTGGTGCCAATAGTAGATAAAATTATTGCTCATAAACTGTATATCTGATCGCGTTGTTTTAAATAAAACCCGGGTTTTTCTTTTTTAAGATTAATTTTTTTTAATTAAAAAATAAACAATTTTCAGAATATTGCTTTTTAAGATTTATGCCTATTCATATCTTAACTATGTTGTAAATTAAATGTTTATTTTGCATTAGTATTTCATGATTTTACATATGCATATTTACATATGAATATATATATTTATATACATATTTTATAAGATTTTTATCATATTCATATGACTTAATTTAAAATAGGTACGATTTTATGGAGCTTCAAATTACAACCCTTTCGTTTGGGTGTTTTGTGGCAGCTAATCTCTAACAGGATTTCTAAAGGATTTCTTCTAAAATCAAAATAATGTAATTTCTAATTTATTTTATTAGAAATATTCATAAAACAAATTACATAAATTTCAATGCCAACTCGTGTTTAATTAAGAATTAAGAATTGTTTTGTCATACTCTATCGTCTCCACTAATTTTACGTTGTCAGTCATATTTTGAATCGGGGAATCTCGTGTTTAGTCGTGTCACGTCCAGTCAAACTATGTTTTTGTCTCAGTCTAAAATCTCGATCGTGTTAACTCGTGCTTAGTCGTGTCATAGTTCATTTTCATAAGCCGTATTAGTTGATGTAAACCAGTATTGGCGATCTTGTGTTTTCTCAAGCATGTAAGGTTTGTATCAATTTTCTTGACATGTTATAATGTTAATATGGTTAAACATAGTAGGCGCATGATTTGAAAACTTCTTTGAAATTCTACTTAGCCCACAAATTGTAAATATTATTTTACCTAAATCATTTCTTAAACCCGATCACGTCGCATTGCAGTAAAAATAGAATCCCACCTCTAAACCAGAAGCTCAGCTTCACAAAGCCCCCCCAAAATAAAAGCTGCTTTGTTACATTATGCAAGCTGCTGAAACTGACCTACATGGGAAACGCACACATCGTATGAATAAACTCATTGGACGAATGTCGTTGGCCCATTTGAATGCCAATCTGATCTTTGTTGTATGAGCAATCTTTTGCCGTTAACAAGCTTGCACTCTAATATAGCACATTGTTGTTGTTTTTGTTGATTTTGTTATTGTTGTTGTTGCAGCTATACGTTCTGATGCTTATCGGAAAATTTACGCCGTGTCGAATCAGCTGCTGTAATTGGCTCGCTCGCAGTGCGTTTTGAGATTGTTTGTGCTTCAATTTCAATTTGAGATAAGTGACATTTCGTTGCATTTTAATGAGGCTCATTTCATTAATGTTTTAGCAGCTATAGCTTCTGGCTTCTTGGCTTCTTGGTTTCCCGGTTTCTTGGCCTTTTGGCTTGTGGCCTTGGCTGGCAGCGTCGACTTATCACCGACTCGTAATTGAGTGCTAAATTTTACGCTGCGTCTGCAGAAAAAAAAAACAAGCGTGCAGACAGGAAGAGAAGGGGGGGAAGTGGGGTGACGGGAGGGAGTTGGGTCGGTGTAGGAGAGACAAAGGACACATCAATGTCCTGGACGAAAATGTGTCTAAACAGCGTATTTTATGAATGCATGGAATAATTCGGCAAAAATATATACGAAAGTCTACTTAAATAATTCGTGTGTTTTTGCTGGCACAGGTCACCACGCCAAAGGGGCGCAAAACTTTTGGCATTAAAAGCAGCCGCAGCAGGCAACAACAACCATAGCAACAAAGCAAAACACCGCATAAATGCTACATGGCTTTTTTTTTTCTCAACAAGCAACTTTAAATAAAAATCTCTTTTCAGGGTAATGAAACTGCAAAAAGGCAAGCAACGACAACATTCAGCGAAAATACAGGAAGGCAAGCCAGCAGGAAGGTAGTGGGAGTTGTGTGCGGGGGTAGGATAAGGGGGAGGGGGCGTGGCAGGAAAGCAGCTTGCCACCTGCATGGGCTACACCTGCTGACAAAGACATTTACTCAAAAACTTTGTCGGCACAAAATAGAAGGCAACAGTGGCAACAACAATAACAGCTAAGCAAATGTGAAAAGCAAATGCTCGACGGGCAGATGTCCTACAGGCAGCTTACAAAATTTGAATATAGCACACAACAATCAAATTTAAAAAAATATATTATTTGCAATAACTGGTATATTAATTGTCATTTAATAATACTCTTTAATTTTTTCCTTAGTTAGTAAAATATTTAAAAAACTTTCAGCATTTATTTTAATATATGTACGTGATTTATATGCTGTGAAAGTTTTTGTGATCAGATCAATATATTCAAGTGCTTGAGATAAAATACATAAATACTTGAAAATAACACAGAAAATATATGTTAAAAATAAAAAATCCTTAATTAATATTTCAATTGTATGGATTCCAAGAGAATAAATACATAAGATACAAAATTCAAAATATGAATTAGTAATTCTATTGTATGTATAAATAGATAAGTGAATAAATGAATAAATCAAATATATACATTAAAAATTGTGTGGATAAAAAGCAAATGTATTTAGAATAAATGAATATATCATAAATGCATAAAAAATACAAAATCCTTTCTAAGTAATTACAATGTGGGTATGAAACCTGCATAGTTTATACAGCTCCTATAATTCACTAGATCGATGGGCTTATAAAGAACAGACTCGCCAATAAATGCTAACGAACCAGGTTTAAATAAGCATTTGCTCCTTTGGCGTGTCGCATTCAAAAGCCAATCTTTATGATACTCTACTGAAAGGCACAGGGTATAATGAGATCAAGCAGGCATACCGGGATACCGTTTCACCATGGCATGACAACAATTTCTGGCAAAACGCCCGCGATGAACCAACCCCTACTTGAGGGAAGCGAACAAAGGGCGCGCGTTTTTCATTACCATCTTGGGCGGCAGGTAGTTCAGAGTCTTTAAGCGAAAAGTAACAAAAGTCAAGGATACCGCTAAAAACGCCTGGTGCCACTTTCATTCACTTTTCATTTTACTTTGTCGTGTTTCGCATTTGTTGCTCTTTTTTTGTTGCCCTTCGTATTTTGTTTGCTTACTTCTTTTTGGCTGTATTTGTTTATTTTTTGTTTTTTTCGACTGCCACATCACATGCTTTGGGGTTTTGGGCTGCAGGTAAGCGAAAGTGTTGCCACATTTATTTGACGCTTTTGTGGCAATTTTGCAAATGGCATTGTTTTGATTCCCACTTTTGTTTCTAACCGTATATCATTAAATATTTATTGTCTATTTTGTGTGTGCATCATTAAATAGGAGGTATTTGTCAAAAACTAACCACTCATTTAATTCAATTAAATTAATAAACTCATTTTAAATTATTGTCAAATATTGATCCTAAGCAAATAATCAACTTAAATCAAACAAATTCAAGTGGAATTTATGGTTATAAATAATTTATTTGTGTGGGACAATCAAATGTGAAATTTTTTGAATAGCAATCAAGTGCTTTCTATTTGTGTATGTGTGTATTAACAATTTAAACAAATTATACAAATTATAATTATATATATATAATGCATTAAATATACTCAATATTGCTCATTGTTTATTTTCAGCAGTTGCCCATTTCGACGAATTGCATTCCAAATAGTTTTGCCGATAAGCGAATTATTTCTCAATCCGCTTTGTTGCCAAAGCAAAACAAATTAAATTTATGAAATGTTGCAATTCCTATTTGCAATCAAATTCAAACCAAATTAAAATTATACGCTTGAATGATTTGTTAAAAAAAAGTACGAAAATTGCAAAATAAAATTTCTTTAAAGAAATGCTTTGTTTGCTCTAGCTAAATATAAATAAATATGCACACTCTATATTTTGCATTAACAAATATTTGAAATGAACAAACATTTTTAAATGTTGTTTCTTAAAAAAAAATGGACTAAAAGTAATTTAGCGAGTCTATAAAAATATATAAATAATAAATAATTGGAAGGCGCAACAAAAACTAATTAGAGCAGCATGTAAAAACTTAAATCAAATGCACACAAATACACATACACAGATTTACACTAATGTGTGTGTATGTGTGTGTGTGTGTGTGGTCATTAGCCATGGACACCATCGTAATGAGTGAAGTGAAATACTATAACAGGGGGGCTTACAACTTAAGCTAATTACGTGGTACACGTGAGGCTATGATTTAGCGTTTAGCATTACAATTAAAGGGCCACTGCGTGATGGGGTGCGGGCGATGGTTTTCCGAGGGGGGCAAAGGGAAAGGCTTATCATATCAAAAGCGGCACGCAACTGAAAGTGTAGTAATCCATATAATAATGGCGACGAAATGCGACAACTAAACTAAAAACAGGTAAGTAAGTGTGGGAACTACTTTGAGTGTCAGAATGGTCGACTGGCAGATACCCTGTCGATAGTTTAAAAAAAAAATTGAAATGCAGACATCTTAAACAAATTCAAGTATTAGCAGATCGACTAAACGTTTTTCTTTCTTAAATTAATAGCAAAAATTGTTTCACTACAATTTCTTCAAATTTCTTCTTATTATTAAGTTTTTAATTGAGATCTATTATATATCTATATCTATTAAAATGTAAAATGTAACAAATAATATAAAAATAAAAATAAAACGTTTTTTTATAAATTTGTTGCCCACCAAAAAACAAGATGATTGTCAAATAATTATTATCCACTTTACCAAATTGTCGCTTACAGGGTATTAAAAGCTTCACAAGATTGCAAGGCGCTTGCGTGCCGCGGTCGGCATATGGAGCATGTGGCATAGTGGAATTGACTGGGGCAAGATGAGGTTACAACGCCCCAGCCGCAGTCTAACGAGGCGCCGTACGCTCGTGCTCCAAAAGTGCAACAATTAAATTTAATTACAAGTGTCATAAATATGCCAGACCACACCACAAACACACACATAATCACACACACATGCACGCAGACACACACACACACACATGCGACTAACCAGGGAAACGCATACACAGAACAAGAACTGCAACGACAAAATAATCAAATAGCATGCAGTGGGTTGAGGAGCGAGAGGAGTGGGAGTTAGAGGAGCAGCAACAGCAGCAGCAGCAGCAGCTGGAGGATGAGCAGATACAGTTGCCCCAATTGCAAGTGAAAGCCTCTCGGTCGAAATTCTAACCAAAAAGCCAGTGAACCAGCGTGTAAATTAGCAGGGCACAAATTAATTATTCAAAATGTGCGGCACTTGAATGACTAAACAGATATAGATAGAGGGGAAAACGGAGGGAGAGAGTAGGGGAAAACAGCACGTACGCACAAAGAGGATGAGCTAGTGTATGTGTGTTTGTATATGTGTGCATGCAACTGCAACTGGTACGCCTAATTAGGCATAATTAAGCGGCGGCGCATAGATTTGGTCCAGGACAAAATTAGTTGCCCACACATTGCAGATCTGCGTTTCACTTTAGTGTTCAGCATGCCTAGCATCAATTGAATT
This sequence comes from Drosophila setosimentum, assembly GCA_035043505.1. Classification (NCBI taxonomy): domain Eukaryota; kingdom Metazoa; phylum Arthropoda; class Insecta; order Diptera; family Drosophilidae; genus Drosophila; species Drosophila setosimentum. The sequence goes on from JAWNMY010000008.1 coordinate 1,296,875, forward strand.
GAAAGGACATGCTTAGTGCCTAATTTCATTTAGAACCCAAAAATGTGCATATCTCTTCGAATGAGCAAGATTTAAGCAGTGAAATCCTCAGCGACATAATACTAATACTAAAGTTAGCTATTTATGCAAAAGTAGTGGCAATCTCTGTAAATAAATTAATGAAATGAATTTCTGAAATATAATCTGCTGACATGTAAAATATAGTTTGAAGCTTAATATATGATTGTATTTTTGTAGGTTTTAATTTTGCAATTTAAAGAAGAGTGACTGATTTCAATGCATTCTTAATCATGGCTTTGACAACAAGACAACATTCAGGGGTCAACGTCAATTATTGGACAAAATCAAAGCCAACATTTTAACCAATTCGATAGTTCAACATTATCAAAACTAAAGCGATTTTCAGTGGAAATTCAATAAGAAAACATAAATTGTTGTCGATTAATTAGAATCTCATGCCAAAATATTATGTTCACAAATCGAAAGTAATCATCAGGTGCTATAAGAAGGATTCAAACGTACACTTAGATATGTAATATTTTGTGTGCTTACATTTATTTTCGAAATAAAAGGGAAACTGTCTCTTAGAGAATAATTTTGTATGAACTACTGAAACTTACTTTTAAGTGATTAACAAATGCGACAAATATATATAATTTAAATATCATATTAGTTCTTATGACAAATGATTTATTACAAATGAGCTTTACACAGAAATTAGACTTTCTTAATCCGGAAAAATCATTGAAGCGCTTCGCAAAATCCGTGCTCATTAGAAATTATAGTAAGTGTTGTGCAGTCGACTCATTTCTAGCTGCACGTAGTTAAGCAAATCAACGGGGCGCAAATCAAGATTTTCTTTTATTTTCCGGCAGTGGCCCAGTGGAGGTGGTATTCATATTTGCACTACATAAGTATTTTCATGCTCATTATGCTCTCCATGGCGCTTACAGCAATTACCTGGCAGTTAGACGAAGGTGTGGCTCAGTCGAAGTAGTAGTTGTGTACTAGGTGGGTTTTATTTGTGCTACGATTTGAGAAGCATTTATTTTACTTTCTACACGAGCAGAGAGTAGGATTTCTTTCAGCTTTCAGCTGGGCGTTCGTGGCTCGTCGTCATAATGAGTGCAAATTTATTGGGTCATTTACGAAAATACAAGTAAAAATCTACTTTAGCTTGGCATTTTCTTCTCCACTCTTTTTGCGGTATTTTCTTTTTGTTATTTTAACAGTAGCGAAGTAGCGAATACTGAGGCAGCAGTTGCTTATTATGCCATCTAGCCTCGAGTTCTGCTGCTTTTTAATTAGTCAATAGCCAAAAAGGAAAGCTCCGATAAGAAACTGCCGCTTAGTTTGTGCCTCTGTGTGTGTGTGTGTGTGTATGAAAATTGGCTGTGGAAGTGAAAAGTGCACGCGTCCAAATAAATTACTATGGCAATGGACAATAGGCAATGGGCGATGGACAACAGTTACTTATAAAAGTATGTACACAATTAGCCATAATAATACCAAACGAAAATGGCTTAGATACTTTAATGAAAGTGGCAGCTGGCATTTTAACCGTTACGCAGTTTCTTAGCGCCCATTTTGATGAATTATTTAATATTAATACCGAATGTTAAATTTCCATTAAGCATTCGCTTTTATCATTCCAGCCAATCGCTTCTTAATTGCCTGGCAACGCATATTATGCATCCATTTTCTCCAATTGTCAATGGGCCAAAAGTAATCGCAAAATTGAATGAGTTCCCCAATGCCACGATACCCTGTAATTGGTAGACAATGCAAATGAACAACTCTATTGATGTGAGAAAATATGCTAATAGATTTATTTCATTTATTTCGTTTTTTTTTTTAATTCATTTCAACTATTCATATTATTGAAATATCACTTTCCAAACTACAATTGGCAAAATGAAAAAATTGAATGAATTGAAATTTTTTCCACAGTGCTTTATATAAAATATACCTTCGGCAAGCAATTTAAAGAAAAATGGTGACATAATAATTAATGTTAAATATTTTTTCTATGAACTTTTTTTTTTTTGTTTTATCATCCTAAAAAGTATGCCCTTATTTAGGTAAGAAATTGACATGTCTGTTCAATACATTATTTAATTTTAAGAGTCCAGAGAATCCTCTGGAAGATGATGTAAAGGAATTGGCCAAGGAATTGGGCCATTACAAAGAACCAGTCTGTTCACTTCCGAGAAGCCGATATCAACCGGAAGGAGGGACAAATTCAAGGTGTAATTTGTGCTTTTGTTAAGGTTCTTAAGGGAACTGGTTCACAAAACAACGCTTCTACCTCCTATGTCTCAAGAATCATATAAGAAGAAGTCCGGCAAGCCTGGATTTTCATAAGTACACATGTTCAGTAATTGATTGGCAGCTAATATATTATAAACTGTAAAAACAGTATGATTATTGCGACATCTCTTGATTATAGTACTAAACTTAGCTTGGGTCGAGCTAATACCCAAATTGCCACCACACAGGTTCAAATAGGCATTGGAATTTGTATTATAATTATGCAATTATGTACACGAGCGAATTGAATGAGCTTGGTTATTAATTTGAGTAAACAATTCTTTATTGATTATTAGTTTTATATAGATTTTGTTGAACTGACTCAGTTTAACAGCTACCTTTTTGAAACTTGGCATATAATTAATATATATCAACCTTTCTAATACAATATAACTACGCAAATGTAGAATATTGTGTTCACAGCCAGTCATATAAATACAATTACTTAAACCTTACAAACATGATAATAATATTTCAAACTGTGGACTAAAATTTAAATATCAGTAGATTAACTGCGATCTAAAAGCGTTTAACTTTCTCATTTTCGATTGGACATATATGCAATACAACATTTGATGTCTTCTTTAACAAATAATCGCAACTGAATAGAGTGTAGGAGAAGTCGATTGTGTTATGGAATAAAAAGTATATAACTCTATATAAGCCCGACGATGAAAACATCTTACATAATAATTAAAGCACATATTTTGAATTGTTGATCATATCATAATAAAGATAATCAAATCACATTTCGTCGTTGTGTGCTTAATTTTTCGGCTTTGAGTTAAATAAGTTAGAAAAATTTTTAAAAAAAAAATACGTTTATGTTAAGGATGCATAATTACCCCTTTTTTATTATGTAAAAAAAAAAGGAAATTTGTTTTTTACATAATTATTGTATTTATTATTATTAAAATTAATTTGAACATACTTTATAAGTCGAGCCACATTTGGTGTCTTGCATTGTTGCCAAAGCTATAATCGGTTGTGTTAGGCAAGTGGCAAGCAAATATATTGGAACAACACATGCGACATGTACTCGAATGTGTGCTTATGAGTGCGTGGTGTGTTGTGTACATACCGTTGTACATATATGTGTGCTTGGTTATTTGTTATCGACATTTGCTGCATTGTTAGCTTCAATTATTTACATTTAGTCATTATTTTGCAGAGAAAATCATTTGCGGCCATGTTTAATTGGCAAAATGCATGTTCGAATACTTTAAAACAATTAGCCCCAGCAGCATTAACACACGCACAGGCACACACGCACTAGCAGATGAATATAGTGAATGCAACATGTGAATAAACTCGATATTCATAGTTACTGCTGGCTTTTGGCCAACTAATAAAAGCTACAAAGAGCCGCCAGCTATTTGACTCAATAAAATGTAAATGATTGTGGCATGTGATTGATTTGGCATACTCATTTATTGGAAGCGCATAAATGTATGCGTTGCTATGTATTTGGATGGTTGGCTGCTGCAATATTTATTTATTGATGTGTTTCGCATTGAAATGCGGGCGACCGCAGCATATTAAACGAAAATTAAGAACTGCATATGCATAAGCATTCATAATGTGCAACTGGCACAGAAACACTCGCATGTGGCAAGCGGCAACAGTGAGTGGATGCGAGTTCAACTGAACATTTTATAATACATTTTTTCGACTGTTCATTTTGTATATTTTTTTCTTCTTTTGGCTTGATTAATATTATTTACTTGGGCAGATATACAAGCCGATTTATTTTTTGGCCATTTCTTACGCTTTTGCAGAACTTATCGTAAATTAAAGCAAAATGAAATTTTCAGCTCAGAGTTGCAAACTGTGATATATATTTTTGATGTCTTGTTTTTGTCAGTTATATTAAACTTTATCTTTAAACTTTAAGTCTGAATGCGAATACATTTTAAATTGTATTTTTCTGATAATATTAATTAAGACAATGGAAACGAGATGCAGCGAAAGAAAGAGAGAGAGAGAGAGAGACAGAGAAAGGTCAGCTAAATGAAAGAGACAAAGCTACTCGACTTAATTTTTTTCAATTAAGTAATGCATTTTTTAAACGACTGGTAAATGTTGGAATCCGACTCTGAAATCTTGCTTCTGAGACAATACTTAATTAGACAAATATTTATACATATATGTGCTTGTATGTAGTCAGATATTTAGATGTGACTTTTAAGTCAACTGCAATTGATGCAAAAGAGTCAATGGTCAATTCTCTCATTTGCAGTTGGATACATATTCTTCTAAATTATCATACCAGGAAACGATTTTGACTTGCTGATATATTATATTATTTTATTATAGCTTTAGCTCAGCAAACAGAGACAAAATTATCTAGAACAATTTCGAAACATTAAAGAGTAGTTAATAACTGGTTTATTTGGCACACATTATTAATTCGCAAAACTCATTTGGAAAAATAAATACAATGTATTCTTATTATTAAATTTTATTGCACTTTTTCTTGGCATCTACAGAAAAGAAATATATTGTAAAATAATAGATGCTAATTTAAATATACTTAAATCTGAAATTAGTTTAATAAACCATCACATAAAGCTGGCAGATCCTTAAATAGAATTATGCTCTGCTCGTATATTTCAATTTAATTATTATATATTTTTTATTCATTTATTGTATACCTGCACATTTGTTTGTTCTTGATTGGCTGTTCAATGCATTTGCTCAATAAAAATTGAATTGAGATAAACTGCCGATAACTATAACTAAATATTATAATGTTTTTGTAAGTCTTAAGCAAATTTGAACTGTGTGTATTCTATTTTATGTATATACTTCTTGGGTTGTGAGACAATTCCATAAATGCGTTACGCAAACCATAAAAATTTTATAATATCCTCTAAAGGAGCGTGAAAAACGAATTTAAAATAAAGTCAACACCCATATGCAGCTCAAATTGAAAATGAGTTTTTGTCTTTACACATTTTCTCGTAATGACCCATTTTTCCATATTATGTTGTATAAGTTTGTTTAATAAACTTATAACATTTTTGTTTGCTTAACCAAATTTTACACTTTCATATTAATACAAGCAAATATATGCATTCGATTGGCAACATACAGAAAATAAGAATAGTTAAATAATATTTAAAATGCATATATATATTATATTATATATTTTGCATTAATTGTACAAAAATGTGAATGCTCAAAAAAATAAATCGATATAAAATTTAAGTTCATAGATTTTTCATATCAATTATGCCATTATGCCAATTATGACATTGTCGAATTGAATGAGCACGTCAAAAAAAAAATTTACAAAAACAAGACAATAAAGCAAAGTATAACTAAAAAAAAATACAAATACAAATAAAAATTATGATAAAAACAATGGATTACTTAAGGATGCAAAATAAATATGAAAAGGCCTTGATTTGAGATAAAAACAACTCATTTGGAATTTAGAACTCAACGTGCGGTCTCAGTAATAACACTAATGCTTAATATATTGCAGTAGGAGCTTTAAAGCTATTAGAATATACCAATCATTTTATAAAAACATTTTTGTGTAATATTTTTAAAAGTAAGATAAGTAATAAGTTTACAACTATTAGAAAATACTATTTTTCTTGTATATAATTATTTTGTTAGCAACACCAAAGTCTTCCTTTAAAGTTAGTTCGTCTCTCAACACTGATTTCATTAATATTTAATATTTTTATTGGATTGGCGATTTTAATTGGCAATCTCTGGTCATAATTAAAACATGTATTTTTTGCTAGCTTTTTACTTTTCGATGCTTCGAATCCAAAAAACCCATAGACTCTAATTTAATTTAATTTGCTCAAAAAAAATCTTAATCAAATTCTTACTTACTTCCTACTTAATTTGCATAGTTGAATGCATTTACTAATTATTTAATTTCTTATACTTATTAAATTTTTGCAATTTTTGCCACACTTAAACTACAAAAGTCATACTATAAATATTTACTTGTTTAACTTTACTTGCCAGCACAAATAAATTCAATAAATGAGCAACATTTTCTTTTTTGTTACATAAATATTTTAAAAGAACAGACAGGCCTTCAACAGGTGACTGACTGACGGACAGACAGACTGCCACACTTACCTATTGTATTATAGAAAATCACACACAAGCAACTTGTTTGTTGTTTGTTGTTATCGTTAGCGTTGTATGCTGTTGTTGTTGTTGTTTTTGTTGTGACTGTTGTTGTCGTGTTATTATTTTATTTAACCAAGTTTTCAACTGTCGACTGAGAATTGTGAGCCAGAAATGCAGTTTCAGTTTCTGCTGTTTGCGTTGGCTTTGGCAATGGCAAAGTCCTTATACACACACACTCCCACACAGAGACACATACGGACGCAGTGGCACACACACACACGTATACACGCACGTATACACACGCAAACACATAAACACACACACGCACACGCGATTAGGAACGCACTGGTAAAAAATGTTGATCAGATTTGTTTTATATAATATAAACTTTTGATTTTTATTCACTTTTCTTTTTTAATTGCTGTTTTGTTGATTTTGTATTATTTTTTTGTTTTTTTTTTTGGTGTTTTTTGTTTTTCGATTCACTTTTGCGTATTGTTTCTAGAAGCTGCGTCTTAAGTAAGAACGAATGGCGTCAACAAGGTTTTATTTTCTATTTTGGTAGTCGTGCCTCCGGTTGGGGCAAGAACAACAACAAAATACAAGCCTTGTGCGATTTTCACAAATATTTTCTATGTCGCAAAAACTGGCAGCAAAATTGAGAGCGGCACCGAGCCGAGAGCAGCGCGAGAGCCAAATTTGAATTTAAATCAGCAGCCGAAATCAACAAAATCGCATTGGCATTTTCAAAACACAATACAGAAACAGCAGCGAGCAGCGGACAGCAAATAGCTGACAGCCAGTGTTAACTGTTTACGCAGCGACACCGATTTTATCCGCACGATTGATGCACATTGAACTTGCGCTAGATGCGTAATTTATTTGCAATAACTGTAATATTGCACGAAGAAGCGTGTGTGATGTGCACAGGAGATGAAACAGAACCGTCTCGTTACGCGTTTGGTTGAAGACTGCGTTACGTCCTCGTTGCGAACGACTGGGCCAGTTTGTCTTCGGCAACCACTCGTTGATTCAACAGTTAGCACACACGACGACCAAAACACACACACACACACACACACACACACACGCAAAACACACGAAGCTCGTGTAACTGGAGGAGGCTTACTGCTGCTGTGTGTGTGTGTGTGTGTGTGTATATGTGTGTGTGGTGGTTGGGTGGTGTTGGGTCGGTTTGTTGGTTAACACGAACCGCGAACTCTGAGACTAACCCAATGTAATTGCCATTACGATGCTGCCGCACGTTTGCTCTTTTCGGTTGGACATTCCGTTGCTGCTCGAATGCGTCCCACAAAGAGAGAATTTCCCAACTGCATGAGTTTTTTGCGGTGTGGAACTTGTGGCACATACTATGCGGCATTGAAAGGATGGCGAGTAAATTTACAAGAGCAACATTCCATGCATTTTTTGACGGGTGCTATGTAGTTGCAATAACATAATCATAATAAAAACAGTAAGACAAACAATAATAAACAATAATAATAAAAGTAATTAGAGTAATATTAATATTAATTATAATAATAGTAATAGTAATAATATTGAATATTATAATATTAAAACCTTTAGCTCAAAATGTTGTTCAGTAATTTAATAATTTAATCCGACTCATTTTGAACTAAAAATTCAATTAATATTAACAAAAATTCTTAAAAAATAATACTAATAATAATAACTATAACAAATCTGTAGCTCACAATGTTATTCTTTTATTTAATAATTAATTATTTTTTATCACTAATTTTAACAATAATAATAAAAAGGCAATAATAATAATATTCAAATGCTTACACTTTCATATTTGGCCATCTTCTAAATTCTACATATTTATTTATTAATATATTAATGAGCTATATTCATAATTATTGCTCCCATATAAACAAATATAATTAATTATTCAGTGTTTTTCAATCGGAAAGTAATTTCTGGAATTATGAATGAATCTTATCCCAGTTTACTTTAATCAAAGTAATATTGACTTACTCCAAATATTTGTCCGATTAGGGGTAATTTCCCCGCTTCCAAAAAAAAAATACCCAAATCAAAGAGCCTTGCAGCATGACTTGCTAACAACAACAAAATATCCCTCGTTAAGAGAGAGAGCGCTTGAGTTTACCCAACTACCCCAGCGCTTAAGGGAAATTTTCTCTTAATACAGCGCTGCTGCTGCTGCTGCTCAAAGCAGATCGTTGAATCGAATGACAAGCGAGGCAGCGACTTCAAGGCCGTTGGAATAATTTCGATTACGGCACGCCTCCCACTGCCACTCCCACACCCACTCGCGCTGCTTCCACAAAATAAACATGTATTTTATTCTATATTTTTAATTTTATGCATTGTTGTTGTTGGTGCTGTGGGTCAGTTTATTGTTATTTTGTTTTTAGCTGGCAACTTCATGTAGAGCCATCTGTAAAATTAAATTTACCTCCCCAGCCTCAACCACACACACACACACACACACACACACCTCTGCCCCCACACCTAACCATCAAGCTGGCCACAGTCCAATGGCCACATTGAAGGAAGGGAATATTCGCAGCTGCCCTCAAACTATTTGCCAAACAGTCGCCATGCTCTCATAATGAATATTTATGAAGATTTAAAAAACATTTTCTTCGCCTCTGTTGTTTTATGATTTGCAAGTGTGCCTTTCCCCCATCCCCATCCCCATCCTCTTCCCCATTCTCTACTCCCTCTCGCTTATTTCTACAAAGCGTCTTCAATTCAATTCAATGGTGTGCAAAAGTTTCACTGATGGACAATGTCCTCAAAAGTGGACAAAGAGCGAAAACAATTCAAATGTGTGTGTATATGTGTGGGTGTATTATGTTGTTGTTGTTATTCTTCCTCTTCTGCTTGTACTGCTCTTTGCTGTTGCTGTTTTCATTTTGCAAATGATTTCATTATGTGCTGCAGACGCCGAGCATTCCTCGCCAGCATCCAGCAGCGGGAACGCTTGGTATACTTGATATTGCTTGTTCCAAACGACAAATTTTTCGCGTCCCCAGGCGAATTGAGAGGGTCAGTGTGGGAGATTGAGTAGGGGTCGATACGGAGTCGGGGCCTTAGTGTTTTCGCTCACAGTTTTCTACGTTTTTCCACTCTTGTCTCCCCGTGCAAATTTATTGATAATTTAATTTAACATTTGCGGTTACTGATTGTCATGATTGTTTTCATGTTAATCGTATTGTGTGACTTTTTGTTTTTTTTTTTGGTTTTGGTTTATTTTTTTTACATTGTTTTTCGTTGTATATTTTATATGTCCTTGCAGAGGGTATTTTGAAGGGTAGCGTAGGGTAAAGTAGATGTTATCGAACTCACAAAGTATATATATGATCAGCAGTGGAGTGACGAGTGAATATTAGGGATAGTTGGATATGTTTGTTTCTGTGAAACTATCTTGTTTAAAATTGGAACATATATATATATATATATATATATATTTAAGGAAGAGGGTCGACTGGAGTCGATCTGGTGTCCGATAAAATCATTAATAGTACTCACTGATCTCTTGACAGGACATTCGTAGACTATGAAGTCACCTTTTGACTTTGTATCGTTGAGAAAATAACCTCTCATCACATCGCAGCTGAATACTTCCCTTAGGCAGAAGAAAATGTAATATTAGATTTACGGCATGTCCTATTCAGGTTATGACAAAGATATCGCAATACTCTATGTAAGCTTGAAGGTTTCTATATTTGTTGTCACTTGAATAGGACACTACTTAAATATTTTTTCTGTGTGCATTACCTAGAATAATTCATTCAATAATTAGGCTTGATGGCAGACCTATAGACACAGAAAGAACACAATTCATCTTTTAGATCGTATTGCATAGTATCATAATAATAAAATTACAATATTTAACAAAACATTTAGTTACTCTAAAGATATCCTGATGATCGATCGAAGCGCATATCTCACAGAATTTGAAACTTAATCACCAAGTATTTCCAATTAATTTCGATACTTGAATTTTTTAAATTCACATCTTTTTAAGATGGCCGAATTAAATAAATAAATAAATAAATAATACACAAGTTTAATGGTTGAATAGAATAAATAATAGCATGCTTAATTGGTTAACAAAATATACAAAATATATACACATAAGAAATTCAATAAAGCTGTGCACAAGGATATTTAAGCTTCGTCGTCTTTAGAATAGCCAACCATTATTTCCATTTACTTTTTCTGTGCCTTTTCTTGATGTTGTTGTTTGTTACTGTTTTTTTTTTGTTCTCTTTGTTTCATACGCTTAACAACATCATTCAAGGGGCGTGTTGCAAAATTTGCATGTTTTATATGCCATTGGTGTCTATGTTGTCAATGTTGCTATTGTTGCTGTCATTTTTGTTGCTGTTGTTGCTCATATTATTATGTGTTGTGGCTGTTTTTAAAGGCTCTTCGCTCGCCGCTCTTTAACTTTTGCTTTTGACTTCTTATATTATTATTTGCGTCTTTTCATTTTTTTTTTTTTTTATATATGCTATTCTATTGTTTTGCTTTTCCCTCGAACGCAAAATTTGCATGCGAAAACAATGAAAATGGTCAGCCAAGGCGAAGGCAAAAACCCATTGAAATGGAAAACCCTCTTCGGCGACCAGCCCTTGCATACCTTTTGGAAAATGTAATGTTCTTAATGACGATGCTAAAGGTATTTTAATTAAACTATTTCCTGGCTGGACGACATGCCATCATGCTAAGCGTGCCCCCAAGTGCCATGGGCGTTACTAAGCAGCTTCAAATGTGCACAAATATTGAAATATTTATGCCACACACACACGCACACCTAATGAGAGGAATGAGAGAGCCAGACTGAGAGAAAGAGAGCGAGAATGAATGAGTGCAGATCCGTCTTTTGCCTGTTTGTGTAATGCAATTTTAATTTCTTCAGCACAGCAGACGACAACTGAAAGGCAGCCTCCTGCCAGATATATGAATATACATATGCATATAAATATGTGTATATATATATATATTTATATATATGCTCTTTATATAGAGCAGACTTAGCATTCCTTTGCAGTCGCCATCATCGGCTTCGTTTCCGCTTGCTGCGCCATCATTTCCGCTGCTCATTTTTTGAATGACTGCCGAGTGTTTGTGTGTTGCTGTTGTTATTGTTGTTGTGTGTGTGTGCTGCTAGGTGTGTGTTGTTTTTCTTGTACTCTCTCCTTACGCTTAAGTTTGTTGGATTGTTTGCCCATTTGATTGTCGTGTCAGAGCATTTTTGAAGCCTTTGAAGTCGATCAGTTCCAATCAGCTCCCAGCGGAAATTCCCAAATAGATGCACCTCAAATCTAAAGCAGCAGCTGTCCAAATTTGCTGTTGTTGTTGATGTTGCTTTGCTGTTATTCACTGTACTCATTATTTGTTAAAAAGGGTATAATATAAGTTGTGAAAATATATGTAAAGTACATAATAAAAATCATAATATTTATGTGTTCAGTTTTTATGTTATCGCAATTTATTGTTTGTAGATAATCAATATTATGTCAAGATACATTTATGCCCAAAGAAAAGGTGAGCTATCAAGAAAATAAAATGAAATGAGAATCTATATTCCAAAATTGAAAACAGACGGTCGGACAGATGGAGAGACAGCAAAATTATTTGTTTTAACTAAGAATCAAACGCATTTTTGGAGAAAAACTATAGTTCAAGGTTCAAATCCGATTTACTACCTTAATACAACCCATACCACACAAATAGAGCCATTGACTGATAGTAATTATTTCTGTTGCTCTAATTTATGTCTATTAATACACAAACAATCTACAAGTTTCAAACAAGTCAGTTTGAAATGATTAATTAATGAACTTCACAAAAAAAAAGTTAAATATTCTTCAAGTCTGTCAAAGAGATACTATCAAAGAAAATAATCGATATACGTATTAATAGTAGTTTATTTTATATTTGAGAATAGTTTAATGAGTAGCTAAACAAAATATATTTAAAAAAAATAAATAAAATAAAGATTGCTTTTCATCAACAAGAAGAACTCTGCTCAACGAACGAGTTGTCGAGTAGAAATCGCAATCTATAATATTAGATATGATTTAATCATAAGGAGGGTCACTCAAACAGAGTGCCCTTCTTAAAAGGGAGAGAAGCAAACACACAAAGAAAATGCCAGTACGAGGCGAACGTGGCAAATCCTATAATTATAGTGTGGGAAATCATTCAGGTGTGAGGTGTTCTATCCATTGACAAAGAAGGTGAGAAACGAGAAGCGAGAATTAATTTTCCACTGAGCATTGAACCCACTCTCAAAAATCAAATCATGTACATAGACAGCTGCTAACCGATCTTCCACTTACATGTTTTACTCCTCCTGAAAAAAAAACTCAGTCACGTACGCACATAAAGTGCTACTAAGTGATCCTCCACCTGATCCCAATCCACAATAGAAAGGGTCAACCACAAATCTATAATTTCCAAACCCACAACATTTTTCAAAAAAAAAAAAACAGTTTACACACCTGTCACTGCCACACCCAAAGGCAATAAATTAACTGCAATAATGAAGCAATTAAAAATCAAAAGCAATAAACCACTTCCTGTCATAGAATCCCCACATCCCTACTACTCTGGCTTTTCAAGAATGCTTTCTATTGGGATCACAACATAACCATCAATATAATTGTCATAAATTCAATTTTTAGCTGCTTCAACGGATTGTGAAAATATCTTGTATTATTATCTTATTTTTATTACTCTCCACTTTCAGCCAGCTGCGAAAATGTTGTATAAATGTCATTAGAGGTAATATGTATATATATATATATATATATATATATGGTATTTATGGCATGAGAGCATTTATGGAGCATCTTTAAGTCAGGCATACCCGTTCATATTTTGTATGCACATTGCTGTTCCAGTTGTATTTATATGCCACAAGTAACATAAATTGTGGTTAGGTACGTGGAACAACGTCTCAAGTTTTGCAGCTGGCGCAAATAATTTTGCATCAATATGCAGCCTCAATCTACCCCACTGAACTGCAGAGCCAAGCTCAAATCCCAGTCGCCTACACACACACACACACACACACACAAACACCCACACACACACACACATATGAAGTTAATATGCAGCCATAAGGAAATTTCATTATTAGCGCGCTTATACGCTAATGAAGCATGTAAAATGTCAATGTAGTTGTATGTGGCGCTCACTCACTCACTGTATGTGTCTGTGTGTGTGTGTGTAAATATATATATAGTATATTGAGTCGCGTTATGCTCCTAGTTTTATTGCAAATGTGTGTAATGAATGTAAATTAGTAAAAACTTTTCATGTTGCGCGCTTTCGCATGTAAAAAGGAAGCGCATGTTGCAACTAACCTGCGGCAAGCAAGGATAACGTGTGAGCGTATACATATGTATGTACCACTGAATGAATATCGTTCGAATTAGAATAGCAGGTATATAGTTATATATGTGTGCGGGATAATTATGAGCAATCTGCTGAGCCTGGCAGCATTTTACCTGAAATTCTCTTTGAGCAATGACCGACTTAGCCAATTATTAAAATTCAAATATCTTAAGATATTAAGCAAGTTTTAAGTAATACTTTAACTTAGTGATGCTTTCGCTAACTAATAACATTTAATAGTCAACACAATTTGCCACTTTAACCAAGTCCAAAAGCAATTTAAAATTTCCTTTCAACTGCTGACGGGCAACTTAAATATAACAAAAACTAACAAAAAAGAAAAGAAAAGGGGAAGTATTTTAGCCAGACTCTGGAATACCCTGCAATGGACTAATAACAGTCATAATGATCATATTTTTGAGCTAATCCAACTCATCACAGCTTGGCAACGAATCAATATTAATTATAATATATATAATATAAATTGTATATTTAAATTAAATTGTCAATGCAATATTCAATCGTATACCAATAAAATTGACTAAATTATATATTTGAACTGGGCTGGAAACACTTTTGGCTGACATTGATTCAGTGTCAGTTGCAACTTGAGAAATTGAGAGAATAAACCAAAGAGTGGCGAATCGATACTAATGCAGCGCAGATACTTTAATAAATAAATTAACACCAAAATAGTAACTGAATTGTATTATTAACGTGTAAAGCTTTAAGAAGACTATAACTTAATTAGAAGACAGAGAGAGAAAGATGGAAAGAGAGAAAGTTGAGATGTAGTTGAATACCCTCAAGTTTCCGACTCTCTCCCTCTCCGGGCATAGACACAACAGCTGCAACTTTTAAGATACGGCTAGCGGTATTCAAAACCAAAAGTAACAATGGCCAAGATGGCAGACAGACAGACAGACAGTCTTGTGACCACATCAGATGCCAGGACCCACACCCACTCATATAAAGAGAGAGTGAGAGGGAGAAGGGTTGCCTGTGAAAGATGCCACACAGCGTGTCGCAATGCACCCGTGGCATTAAAATAAGCAAAAGCAAACTAACAAAATTCGTTTATCAACGCCAAGCGTAAGGAAAGTTCAGTCAAGGTGCAAAATAATTTGTTGCAATCAGCTTAGCTGGAATCGGGGGCAACTGTAGCTGCTAGCTGATATCAGTTAGCCGGTTGCAGGTGGCATGTAGCAGGTAACTCCTGATGCTGCCGTGTTGCCCGCCTGCCCTGAAACTGACACAGCCGTTGCTGGGGCAAGTTTTCAATTTATGTTGAATTATTATGACCTTAATTAACACGTCGTTTCATCATAAATGCTGCACTTCGTCTTATGCTTTTGTTGTACATTTTTGGCATAGAAATGCTGCCACAATTACACCACCCCCCACCGCCCACGTTCGACTACAACTGCACTTGAAGAAAAATTTAGTGCAATTACAGCACAAGCAGTATCTTTTCTTCGCACTCCATCATTTTTTGTCGCAATATTTCGTCAAGCACTGATATTATTTGTATCGCAAATAGTCCCGTGCAATGTTTAGAAAACACCAACAATAAAATCTGAATAAAATTCCAATAAATAGATGCTACTACAGGACTATAAGTAATGATGCAAATATTTGATAATTTATAACAATTGATTTTTATTATTTTTAAGATAGATATCATAGATCAAAAGATGTGAAGAGCAACGCTCCTATAATCTTGAGCGCAACTGTATATGGCTTAAGGGCATCTCCTGGACGAGCTCTCACGACTAGTTCATGCTTACATGATATTTCCTTCAAGTGTAGCAACTTGGCCCTGGCCCAAGCTAAGCTGCTGATTCGATTTTCTGCAGACATGCACTTTCGCAACGCAGCATCGCTCTAATCCCCTGCCAAGTAACTGTTGCTCTCGCTCTGACCCTCTCTCTCTCTCTCTCTCTCTCTCTCTCTCATTCTCTATCTCTCTCTTTCTCGCTCGCACTGGGATTTTTGGGGGGTTCTGGAGTTTAACTAATTTTGGGTTTTAATTAAATTCAAACTATGTTGACGCGCTGCTGGCGTTGAGGACGACGTCATCATCACACCAGCCATATTACTTATATATTTGAATTTTATGCACCTGCTAATTGAGTGCCCGAAATGTTAATTGAAAAATGGCCAGAAATGTGGGTGGGGATGTGGGGTCTATCTTTAAAAGCCAGGCTTAAAGCAGAGCTGACAGGCGTCAGGAGGCGTCATCATTCATGCTGCCTCTCCTGTTTTCATATGAAGTTTTGTGCATCGTTGTATTTGCCTTATGATTTCTTTTTTAATTTCCCCAAGGTATTTAGAAAAAATTTAATAATATCAAATGTGACGAACACGCTGTCCAGCACTGTTTTGTGTCCTTGGGGCAGGGCCAGACCGCACCCAGGACATACCGGACATGCGTACATATAATTTCATATGTATTTGTTAGCAAACACAAACACACACACACACACATACCCAACACAGTGAGTGAATGTGTGTGTGTGTGTGCCTGCCTCGGTTTCCGCTTGGCCAAATTTGTTTACACTTTTCGTGTCCAGTGCGCTGCCCACTCATAATTTCATTTTGAAATATTGTGTTGTATACGCAGACAAGACGAAAAAGCAGCGCGTTTTCAAACAAAAAAAAAAAATAAATAAAAATAAACAAACTTTTTACTGGCCCTGACATATGGCGCTAAGCCTGTCACATTATTAAACTTGCTTCATGAGGCAACTGCGGCAACTTCTGGCAGTCTGTTTGGCTCATTTAACAAACTCGTAAATGGAACCAGGAGCTACAGAAACCCTTGAACAACCGCACGTGATTTGCATACAAGAAAACTCATACTCACCAACCACCCACCACCCCTTCTTACCCTCTTCAACCCGCCACCCCACAAACAAGTCGGGGGAGGCCCGAAACTTAATTGCATGCCAAATGAAAAGTTTAAAAAACCAAAAAATTAAATGTGCGTTAAATTGCCAATAAACATGGCCAGCATTTTAATAGGCGCTAAAATATTCACCCACAAAAAGTGTTAAGCAAAAAAAAATAAAAAACAAAAATTATATGGAATGATTAAGAGTTACCCAAGTGCCAAACAAAAGTTATATCCTAAAAAGAAAAACAATTTTATAAAAGTAAAAAAAAAAATAAATTAGCAAAAAATATTTTGAGTTGAGCCGAAGATTTGTTCCCAACAAGTCAACGAGATTCATCAAAATTTCTGAGAGCAATGTGCTTTATATAAAAAGTTTGCTGACGTTTCGTTTTAACTTTTCTTATCTAACAATAATATCGTATGATTTAATTAAAGCCAAAGAAACTATAACACTAAAAGAATGTGCACAGGATGTGGACCCAAACTTCGGTACCACAAGTCAATAAGAAGATATACAAATATATTCCAGTCTAATAAATACGGTAATTTCAAAAGAAAATCCAAGATAAATGTCTATAATGTCCCATATAAACCTAAAAATCAACAATAGTGTTATCTTAATACTATCTGAGTATAAGTACACTGAAAAAATATTGTTGGTAAATGAAACCAATTCTCTAGTTGGATTGCATTTGCTGGCATCAGCAGTAAAAATAACGACAACATTATTGATTGATAACAATATATAATAAACAAATTGAAATTATCAACATATAATAAAAAAAATTTCAATTAAAATTGTTTAAGGCTCTTAATTAAGATAGGAGAAGCCTTATCTTCAGTAAAATAAATGCTAAAAATAATTATTTAATGAAGGCATTTCAATATTTATTTAATCGAAATATAATATAATATAATACTTTGCAATTATGATCCGCTCAAGGATCTCAACCCGATTATAAAGATTAGTCCTTATCTGCTGCAATATGGTAACAAAAAAACCTATTTGAATCAGCATTCGTTGATTTATAATTGTATTTTGATAATAAGGTTATTTTTTGCTGATAGCGGAGTCAATTATGTAGTAACAAAATACACACACACAGTTTCGAACCTATTTTTATATACATCAATTTGTTGATTTAATTTGTTATCAGAAAACAATGTTTAAAATATTGAATTTGTTGCAAAACAAACCTTCGGCATTCACATTTATTTTCCCAACCATTCTAAGCAAATGCCTTTTGTAATATTCTCATTGAAATTAGAATTATATATATATATATATATATTATAAAATTAAGAACTTTTGATCAAATTTGACCAGGCCCATATAAAATCATTATTATGTGGGAGAGGCTCTATAAATCCAAGGATCGCAGACTCTGATAATAAAAACAAATAATTATAAATAAATGGCTGATTTTATAATAATAAAAAAGTAAGCGTTGTTTTTCATATCGAGATGATTTATCTGTGAGAACTTTGGGTGCACATTTTAAAATCATTTGTGCTACAACAGCTCACGACATAAAACTCGACTGAATTCAAAATATTCTCACAAATTCTGTAACAAAACAAACGTTTTTCCTTTTTACCAACATTTAATTGGACAACGAGGACCACAAATGGAGGAATTATGTCGTTCCACCAACAAACTGAAGATCAGCGTACCGCAGCCGCTCATCGAAACGTCCAAGATTGTAAGCATATTTTTGTAAATATATATATATATATATATGAAGATTATAATACTCATGTTTCAATTCAGAAATTCAGCGAGAATGATATGAAAGTGATTTCCGATCTGAAGCAGCTCTATATGCAGACCATCAATCTAGATGTTAAAATGCAGCATGAAATTTACAATATGGAAAAATCGTATGAAAAACAACATAACGAGATATTTGACAAGCGCAAGAAGATACTTGAGTAAGCTGGCAAAGCAAAACATATATTAGTAAAAAAAAATCATATATATATATATATATATATATGTATATAAATTCGCAGAGATTTTAAGAAGCAAAATCATGGCGATGCCACGTCCATTGAGAACGTATCCAAATTTTGGCTAATCGTATTGAAGGCCTCCTACACCGAATTCATTACCAAAGACGATGAGAAAATATTATTGGTATGTTATCAAAAAAAAATCGGAAATTATATTGCCCTACTTTCACAGTTACTTTGCAGCATATGATCGATTTGCGATCCAAGCACTATAATGAGAATACTGTGCAGTTTGTGCTCGAGTTCACTTTCGAGAAGAACGACTACTTCAACAATCGCATTCTAACCAAGACCTACATCCTGAACTGCATGCCCAACAAGGAGGATCCGATCTCCTTCGATGGCGCCGAGATTGTCAAATGCGAAGGATGCCACATCGATTGGAAGCATCCAGCGGAGCGTGAAAAACTTGTCGGTTAGTTTTGAATTGAATAATCCAAATAGAAATCGAATCTCGATTGGATTTCCGTCAGTCTGTATATATATATATATTCTAGTGTACATCCTTTCTCCCCAAATCCTTTTTGGAAAATACCATACTTTTCTTCATCAACTGATAACTTTTGTCAAAGATCCATAAGTGCTGATCGTTTTATTTATCAAAGATCTGTCTTAAAAATTACCAGCAACTTGTTTAGCTCATATTTAATATTTAAATATCAATTCAAACATTTATCAATGAAGAAATATTTCACATTTCTTTCTGTTCCCATTTTGAAAAAAAATAACATTTTAAGCAAACAAAGCATTGAAGTAATTTGATGTCACAGATAAAAATCCTTGAAATATTGTATTTTTACAGTCGTAAGATTCCATTTAAGATATGCAAACAAATTTAATTCACAGCTGAACCGTCATTCTTTGATTTCTTCTCGCCACCCATACTGCCCGAAGATCCCGAAGATCCAAACTTTAAAGATATTAATGTAAGCCATGCATAGCCCCACATCTCATATTGAAAATAGTAATGTTTTTTTCTACTTATTCGTCAGGCCATTCTGCAGAATGACTTCGAGCTGGGATTCTATCTCAAGGAGCGTGTCATTCCCAAGGCCGTTGTATTCTTTACCGGCGAGATTGCCGATTGTCAAAGCTCCGATACGGAAAGTGAGACAGATGGAAGCGACGACGACGACGACGATGAATCGAATGGTGGGGAGGAGGCATCGTCCAATAATGATTGTGACGGATAAACCCAAACAGATCATCAAATCAAAGCAATTCCAATGAAAATACACAATAGTTAAACTTATTTACACACTTTACACAACATTTTCCATGTATGTTTGCCACACCACAACACAAATTAGAAAAAACGAAACTGAACAATTGTTTAAAAATTGACCAAGAACATTAATAACACACAATAAGCAACAAATGGCTACAAAATATAAATTTCATCAAATTGATCAATTCCAAAATAGGTTTATCGTTTGTCTTTAATGCTTAACAAGTAGTTTAAACTGACCGCATATACACATCATATATATAGTATTATATATATATAGTGTGTGTGTGTGTTTGTGTGTGTGTGTGTGTTCCAAACATAATACTAAATAACTCTGCGCCACACAACAGCAGCAGAAGAAGGAAAGTATCCACAATTCACAATTAAGCTCCTGAACATTCGAAACAGTTTCAGAGAGATTCATATTTAATTCTAGTTTTAGATTGCTGCTGCTGCTGCTGCTGCTGCTCCCTCTGCTGACCATTGTCAAGATTTTCGTTTGGTGCTGCTTTCCACAGCTTCTGTTTCTTCTGCTGCCGTTTGGATCTATTCTTCAGACTGCTGCTGGTGCTGCTGCTGCTGCTGCTGCTGGTGCTGCTGCTGCGGCTGCTGCTGCTCCCTCGACGTTTCCGTCTCGGTCTCATCATCTGCATCTGCATCCGCGTCCGTCTCCGTCTCCGTCTCTGTTTGTTGTTTGTTCAGTAGTGTTAAATGCGTTGCGATCACCTCGCATTCGGGCTTGAATCTTTTAAAATTGTTCACACCCAACTGTGTGACACTCGTGCCGCTCACATCGATATAGATTAGATTGGGGGAGCATTGCACCAGATGCTCCAGCGTATAGTTTGTGATGTGTGTATAATTGCATAATTGGATGCGTTCGAGTCGATTGTTGGACGACCGATTCGAATTACGTATCCAGACCATCTCGGGCTGCACCGGATTCGGGGCACGGCCAAAGCTATAGATCGCACGATCCGAGACATAGTATTGTGGCAGCAGTGAATTTGTCGACGGACGACTGCGCAATCGACGGGGATATTCTCTATCCAGGGGATCAAGCATATTCCAGAACATCTGATGCGGGACCACATGCTGGAAATTGCCGTTATTGCCATTGCCGTTTTGTTGTTGGCTGCGACGGCGACGCGAAAAGTCAACCATTCGCTGACGGTCCGTATAGATGATATTGTCGCGTCGCGGCAAGAAACGACTGTGCGCCGGCTGATTGCCGCGCCAATTCTGATCAACCATCTCGAGGATGCAGGCCATCGCCTGCTCTGGCCGTTGTCCGTAATGTGGCACACCATTCTGCAAATAGATGTAGGCACGCGGCAATCCCGAACCACCACCACCACCAGCACCCGCTCCAGCTCCTGCCCCTGCTCCGGCTGCTGCGGCACCCGTTGCTGCACCTGGTTCGGGATTCTCAATATTCTCAATATTGCCGGCAACATGCTCGGCCGGCGATAGCGAACGATCGCGTGCCACGCTGGGCAGTCTTATGACGACAAGTGGTGACTGCATGCCACCATTGCCATCAGCATCGGAGCTATGCTCATTGCTGTGCCCGACCATATTATCCGATTTATCGGATGAGGACGCCGACGTTGATGAGGTGTCCTCATCCTCAGACTCAGACGAAACACAGCCACCAAGTCGGGCATGCCTCGAATCGCTTTTGTCCCTCTGCTGCCTCTGTTGTCCATTGCAATTGTCCGCTTCTGCTTCTGTTCCATCTGCTCCTGCTGCTGTTGTTGTCGTTGTGGATTCTTGATTTCGCGCATTCTGTGCACGATATTGTTCCATTGCTGCACGGGATGTTGATGGCTCGTCATCGCTGAGCAATTTGGCGGAGTCCGTTTGCGTGGCAATTGTTGATTCCTCGCCTCTACCATTGCTCATTATCCCTGAAAACAGCGGTTTCTCTGGCAGATTGGGCAGATTGGGCGGTGAGTCCAGCAGCAGTTCTCTCAGTGTATCAATGGCGCTAAAACACTGCAGATCCGAGTTGTTAATGGGCGTCAAACGCAGATCGAGCACCTGTGAATGAATCATTTTTATAGTTCGATACCGATGGTAACACAGTATATTGGTTTTTGTGCAATGTTCGTCATGCTGTCTGTCTGTCTGTGAAGGTAACCTGCTGGTAACCTCCTCCAACAATCGGCATATACATTTTCAGATCACACCACCTAAGCTACAATCACCAACTCGCCTAACAGATCGATACAAAATTGGATGGCCACGCCCAATCCGCCATCCTTAACCGATCCACCTGTTAGTGTAAATCGATAAGACCATATATTTCACACAATTTGAAAGCTAAAGTAACCCAATCTGAAAGGTAGGTGGGAACACCCTTTTCTGGACCACGACCACCCTCGCTTACTAAAACGATAAAAGCCAATATCTCCCGCAATTTAATAGCTGCAGAGACCAAACATGGACAAAGATTACTGGGAACCGTCTCTAATAATTGTTTTCCGTACTTCGAAGGAACATTACTAGCTTATATCTACCGCAATTTGATAGGCAAACTTGGACAGTATTTCTTGGTTACACCCATCCTGTTCTTTGTTGCTTGTCATCTGCTGGAATAACTTATGGTATCAAAGTATTTCACAGTCGGTTACGACCGACTGCAATGTTCTCTCCATAAGTTATATATATATATTAATTTTAATCTCTGCACAGACCTCCAACTTTTGAAAGCCAAAGCGGGCCGCCATGCTGCCATAGGGCACAAATTTACACATCATTTGGCAGCCCTTCAAACTGAGTCGACGCAACACGGGCAACTTGGACAGTGCCATTATGTAGTACGGCTCAAACCAGTGATTATCCTCAATGCTGAGATCCTATATAGTGAAATGCATAATTAGTCATACTACAACTCAATTCCAGTTAGATTTTTTTACACCTCCAAGTCAACCAATTGCTTGTCTATCGTGTGAAATATACTCTTGACATGATTGCCAACTTTTACGCTGCAATCCTTGAGAACGAGACGTTTCAGCGAGGCGGGAAATTCCGATATATGTAGCTGTGAAAAGATGAAAGATCACAGAATCAGTAGGAATATAGGAAAGTGTTTAATAACCTAACATATGTAGAATGTTAATCGTATTTAAGGCAAAAACTCATAAACTTAAAATAAAATGTAGAAATGTGAAATAAAATGTTTACAAGCATAATTGGTTATTTTTTTTAGGGATGTTGAGTTAAGCAACAACCGAATTGAATGCTATATAATTTGGAAGTTTTATAATATACAAATACGATTTGAAAACAAATATCTGATGAGTTGTGAATAGAGTTCTTCCAACTAGCTCTGAAATTTGGGCTGATAATACTTAAGGGACGGAAGCAATTAAAAAATTTAGAAGCAGCCTGACAAAATAGTCTAATTTAAATTGCTTATAGTATATATAAATAGAATAAAACTTTGCTATAGAAGGCTTATAAAGTTTAAAACTGATTTACGGATTTTTATGAATCCATTTCCAATTCACATCTATGCAGCAAATGTTATGAAAAGTTATTTTTTTAGCGAAGATCAACTGAATTTGCCGAAAACTTTCTAAGCTAAACTAAAATAAACTAAAAATATTCATTGCAAATTAAACAGCAGTCGGTTAATCGCTACTAACATATTCAAAATCCAGACTAACGCCCTCCAGTTCGAGGACCTGCAGCTGCCGGGCGACCCTTGGAAAAACGGAGGTCAAAGTGCAAGTGAACTGTTTGAATTCGCCGGCAACATGCTGAATTGAGGGTGGGCCGCATATCTTAATTGTATGCGTCTTGTCCGTGGCACGTCCAAGTATCTCCTCCAGAATGCCCAACGGGAGCGGCGCATTGCTGAGATCAATATTGTGCCAGAAGCGATGATCCAAGAGCAAACTCTCAAAGCGCGGCGAGCAACTGCAACCAAGAAAACCAAAGTAGTGAAAAAAAATAAATTACAATAAGAGATCATTTTTACTTACTGCATTACGGCGAGTATAGAAGATGTTTCCAGATACTTAAATATCTCAAAAAGCAGCTCATCGCAGAAGCTCAACAAATTGTGCTTATTTTGTTGTTCCTGCTGTTGCTGCTGTTGTTCTTGGCTTTGCAATTCTTCTGTTTTGCGTTTTTTCGGCTGCGTCGGCTGCTCCTGCGACGGCGGAAAGGGAATCTCGTCCGCTGGTTTCGCTGGCTCGCAGTCCGACAAGCGTCGCTTTTGCGCAGCAACGCAATCGTTATGTACATTATTCATAGTGTTGTACACACGCTCGTCAAACTCAATGGTTTTCTTCTTTTTTTCTGGTCTTACAAACCGACTTCTTGGCACAAAGCTATACAAAAAAAAATAATAATAACAGCCGAGCGGAGAGCAGAAAACGTAAAATCTGCAAGTTCTTCTTCATTTGCTATTCGCAGGGAAGCGCGAACAGCTGTTGGTTGCGAACGCATATCGATTGCTCGCATATCGATAGTAAACCGTTGTACAACACTGCAAGACGTGCAGATTTCCCAGCTCGTGTTTTGGTTAAATTTTCGGCGTACTTTTATTGTATTAAAATGTCGCTGTTGAGGCATTTTCGCAAGCTAAGCGTGGAGCACACAAGACGCACACTAGCCGGCAACGCTAGCAGCAGCACCCGTCAATATGATAAGGATCCCCAGCCACTATTTACAGACGCCGAAACGCAGCGTCTGCTGCAAAACATGACGCAACTGCAGCTGGACAAAGTGTTCCGGAAACGAACCGTGGCGGACAACAGCACGGAAACGAAATTCATGACCACCGCCCAGCTGGAAAAGGAGTTCCTCCAGACGATTGTCAAGGCCAACAAATTTCTGCAAATGCCACCAGTTGTCAAAGTCAAAGAGGATGCAGAGGATGCACTGATAGCCAAAGATGCGGCGCTGAAGGATTTTGCAGACACAAAATATGTATTTACAGACATCACCTTTGGACTTCGCAATTCGGAGCGTAAAGTCGTAGTACGGGATGTGGATGGCAGCTTGTCGTACGCCTCGCTGGACACCCGCAAGCGAATGAATCAATTGTATTTCCCACTGGACGGACGCAGATCTTATACGCCCAGGATGTTCTCGCAGCCGGAGCTGCTGCAACGTTGTCTCGAGGAGCACAAATACGAATTTATCCTGGATCGCCTCACCGTGCAATATGAGCCGTATGAACTGGAGTTCCATCAGATCTCGGCGAGGGTTTTCGATCATTTAATGGAATCGAAGCAATTCGATTTGTTGCGCTCCACGCGACACTTTGGACCGATGGCCTTCTTCTACGCCTGGCATCGCTGCATCGATGATCTGCTCTACGACATGATACGCCGAGATTATCTGCACAACGCTGTGGAACTGATTGCACTCAGCTATAAGATTCATCAAATTCCAGTGGATTACAAGCAGACACTCGGCCAATTGGATACACTGCAGCCAACACCCGATCAACGTGTACTCGCCGAGCTGCGCAGCTGTTTGAAGAAGCCCCAGGAGCAGCATATTCAGGATGAGATTCAAGCGGCTATTGGAAAAACAGAGCAGGACTTTGCGGCGGATGAGATCAGTTTGAAGTTCATCGAGGAATATATTGGCGGGGAGCATGCGCTGAAGAAGGTGCAACTGGAGCTGGCTGTGCAGACCTTGAAGGAACTGAATCTGGAGAAGCTGCAATTGTATCAGGGACTGAAAAAGGCACATGGCGTCCAGGCGTCCTCATCTTAAAGAAACATCATTTTATTATTATTATTGTTTATTGATTAAAAATAAGATCGAAATTTGTGGGGATTAGCCAAGTTAACCCTTTTTATCTCTACTCCTCCTATTGAGTAGGTGCTTCACACGCCGCTCATATTCCATGACGGACTTCCTGCTGTGCCTGGCACAACACAGCGGATTGCAAAAGCGACGCATGCAAACCGTGCAGCGATGATATTGGGACTTGCCACGAGAGAATTGATCTGTTCTGCTTGCTAGGTAAACATATTTGGCCTTGCTGCAGTCCAATTCCAGCATGCGATGAGCCAGAAACTGCGTCGATGAACTGAGGGTCTTACGGCACTGCAGACAATGGTACAACCGGATGCCCAGATGCTTCCGCAGATGCCGACGCAGCTGCTGCTTGGAGGTAATCATAAAATTGCAATGCAAGTGCGGACACTGCAAATGCATCTGGGGCAGGAAACGGGCGCGAGGACGCTCCCGGCAACTGTAACTGTACTGCGCAAGAAAGTGCTGATGCGATACTATCTTGCCGCAACGAAAACATTGCGCAGAGGGTCCATGATGGAGTCTCATGTGACGCTGATGCTTCAACAGCAAGTTGGACACTTCGCCGCATTGGCGACACTCGAGCATTCCATTGGGAAAGATGCAGGTCTGCTGATTCACATACTCAAGGAATTCACTCGTATTGTCAGTGGGCTCCGGTTGCGGGCCAGTGGGCAGCTTGCTCCACCACTGATTATCCGAATCATCCAGCTGGCATTGGATGCCCACATCCGACGTAAATTTGATCGTGCACTGCTCCACCATTTGTGGTTTGTCAGGCGGAGGAGTGGGTTCCTTTAAACCCATAGTTTTGCCTTCCAAAATATTCGAAATTTGCTAGCTGATTTTGGGAACATTTTCAATGTGGTTTTCTTTGGCGTACTGCGGAGTAATATAACAGGTCTCCACACTCACATATTCGGGCAAGTCGTGCACGAACACAACGATGGGTGTCACCTAAATAATAATATAAATCTTAACCACTTTCATTTATATTTTTATAGCTACCTTTTTTAGTGGTTTTTGCATGTTGCGCGTAAATTAACAGTTGATGAAAATTCTCATCGTTATCGATAAGTGTTAATTGACATTCACATGGTGTGTTATCGGTCAGCCCTGGTCTTGCATCGCAATCGACAAGCGGCAAAAAATACAAAATCTTTTGGCGGCTTTTATGAAAAAAACACCAAGACAACTTTTCTCCTTTTGTATTTTAGTTGTTTATTAAAACGTTACAATTTAATTCTATTACATTTTGCTTATAAACGAAAGAAACAAATCATCGTCAATTGGTACAATTCATCATATTTTTATACACCGCTATCATCATAATTGAACTTCTTATCAAACAACAAACGCAAACACATTAAATCATCATTATTACAACTTAAAAAAGGGCGTACAAATTACGAAATTAAACGAAAAAGAGTTTTGCAATAAACAAATTATTAAATGGTGTTGTTCATGGACAGATTGTAATGAAATATAAAATCAGTTGAATGTCTCTCATTTGGGGGCATAAAATCGCCGTATTTTATGTACAAAACGAAAATGTCTCTTATATATATGTAAATATGTACGAAGTTTTGTCGTTAAACGTGCGCGAATGTTTGTTGGTGGGCCTTAATTGTTTTTAGCCTGGATATTGCGGAAGTCCCTTTTTATTATATCATGTTTTTCTTTTGTTTATTATTATGTCAAGTTTATCAATTGTTTTGTTGTGCTTTTGCTGTTGCTCCTGTTGTTCCATTTTATGGTAATTCTAACTAAATTTCATCCGTAAGAGTTTTTTTTTTAAAAAAAAAAGTCAATTCTATACTTCTCAGGCGATTCTTAAGACGCTCTCTACCATTTCTTCTTGTGCTCATCCATGGAGACGCCACCGGGGCCCAAAGAGACAATCATGAGCAAACCGCCGATGACGGAAAGTGTCTGCATAAATCATATAGATTTCATAATATGAAAATCAATAACTTAAATTTCTACATACCTGGAAGAAGTCGTATTTCAAAAAGTCCCTCAGTGGCTTGTAAGACGGAATGGTCCACCAGGCGTTGTGGTACAAATTGAGCACGGTCAGGAGCGCGACGAGAATCAACGCCGACAACTTTGTCTTATAGCCGAGCACAACCAGCACCATCAAGGTGGAGCCAATGATATCTTGAATCACATTCCACACGCTCAACTCAAAACGGATCAGCGTTATGAACATGAAAGCCAACAGTATGCGTCCAGCCAGCTGCATAAAATTCTTGGGCTTATTATCGCCCAGCGAGGGCACACCAGCAAATAAGCTGCGTCCCTCGATCCTGGCCTCCGCCAGCACCAGCAGCAGTGCACCGATCAAAGCAAAGTTGCGCAACAAGAACTGGAAGTCCCACAGTATGGAATAGGCTATTGTCTACAACAGAACAACAAGAGAGATTAATTATAAATAAAGAACATATTATATATAATATGTAATTTGTTTACTCACCTGTAGCACTACAATAAAGAAGAGCAGACCGACGGCAATGTCTACCTTAAATCTAGCCATTATCATGCCACAGCCGCCAAGTTGTCCAAATAGATTCGTCAGCACGAAGACCGTCGCCATAAACTTGCCACAGCCCCAGCTCATGTCCATATATTCGCGCTGCTCGTTCCACTGGAAGTACATGCGTAAGCCATCCTCGAAGAATGTGGCAATAAGGCACAGTCGTGCAACAGTTGGCAATACATATTTTCCGCGCTTGATGACCTTTAAAGAAACAAACAAAAAATCTCAAAAATAAAATCGAATTTATAACACATTTTAATTGTTTAATCTTTTTACATGTTATGTTTTGTGTGTGTTTTTCTTCTTTTTTATTGCATAACATAATATTTGAACAGCTTTTTTTCCACGAATTTGCACCAGGCAAAGAAAAAATAACTGAAATTCCGCACAAATTAAAGAATCAGCTCATATTTCAATGTTAATAAGGCCAAATGTGTTTTTCAATATTTGTAAAATTTACAATTTGGTTTTTTTTGAAGTGAAGTAGAAAGTTGTGAATTAAATAAATTTTTCTGCATCGCTTGAAACAGATTGCAATAAAATATAAATATATTTTATATATTATATAGTAATTCTTATATATTTTAATAGATTAATCTCGATGAGTTATCAAAAAGAAATCAACAATATTTTTCCAATGTTTCGTTGATTAGATTAATATTGAAATTAATTTTCTGTGTGTAAAATGAATTATTTTCAACTACGACGTTTAAAAATATAAAATTTTAAAATTACTGCAACATGTCTTGTTTGTTTTAAAGTTTTCTCTATATACTTAATTTAGGTAAATTTAAAAAATTAAAAAAGCTAATTTATTCCGTTTACAGAAAATTATCTATAATTTGACTTTCACTATTTCTTCACTTTCCGTTTTAAATTTTATATAATCAGATTTCTAATATTTTTTGTTTTTTTTTTGCTTTGTGATTAACTATATTTTTTAAAGTGATAGACGTTAAAAGTATTAATTATAAAAGGGGGGCGAAGGGGGAATCGGAAAATCGTTTGAATATCGATAGGGCGGGAGTGCGCTCAATTTGATTCTGATAAGAACCACACACACACAGTCATTTACAATATGCTGTGGAGCGTGGCTTTTCTGACAAGACAGTGTTGATTTGGCAGCAAGAAAGACAGCAAACGGGGCGAATGACGTGTCTCTCTCTCTCGACTTCTCTCTCGCTCTATCCTCCTCTCCGTTGCTCTTCTGCCAATGTTACTGTAACGGGTTTTCATGCCTAGTCGCCGATCGCTTAAATGCATAATATGAATATTGATACATATGTAAAGCATTCACACACAAACAAATACACATGAGCATGTGCATACGTATGGATGTGTGTGTGTGTGTTAATCTGAAAGCAAGATTTTCATGTGCCCAAACTTATTACGGAACTTAGTTGGAGATGGACGACGCAACAACATTAATTCCGCTCACTCTCACCACTTTCACTAGTACACGCACACTTTCGCACACACACACACTCTCACACACACAAAGAGAAGGCGCATATGGCGTATTCTCAACAAATGCCATTTAGATATCAATTTCGAAATACCAATTGCACTCCTGTCAAACATTAGGTGCTAGTTGGATTTGAAGCAGATTGACTGGGTTCACCTGAGACGCCTTCGGCATTGATACATTTTAAGCGATTGAGCTTCGAACTTTTGCCGCGTTTGGATGACGTTGGCAGTTTTCTTTTGCCTTTGATTTGAATCGCCTTCAGCTATTGTACGATTCGCTGGGATGCAAATGGTGCTCGGGCCCAAGTGCAAATGCATTTCGAGTGCTACTTTCACGGTATGATCCTAAGAAGAATTACCTGTTCGGCCACATCTTCCGTTTTTGCAATATATTCGTTGGGTATGCTCATATTTGTGGGCGGTGTTCTGTTCGGTTTATATGATATTCCAGGTCGATGTCGTAATTGGAGCACTGCACGTTTTTTTTCTTGGGGACACTTGCAACGTTTATCGTCACTCGGTGCACGAAATTAAAATTAACAAAAACCAGAAAAATCAAAAAACACACAACACGGGCACTCAAAGCGCTGACAGAGAGAGAGCCAGGTGGAGGAATTGTTATCGATAGCGATAACGATGCGTTTGAATGCGTTCGCATGCGAATGGCAATTACTAATGCTATCGTTGCCATCAGCGCATCGTGCCAGATATTTTTTTTATTTTTGGATTCGTTAGAAAAAATAGAAACAAATTAAATAAAAAGCGCACTTTCCAATGGCAACCGTAGCGAAGCGACAAAGAAAGGATGAAGAGACGCCGAGCACTTCAAAGCACAGTCGCAAAATCAACAAGGTGTTGCAAGAGGCACAAAATACCGGTGAATTTCCAACAGATTGGGATGTGGATGACTACAAAACGGAATACGAAAGCGAGGAGCACTGGGACCTGCGACGCAGTTTTATGGTTGAGCACAAGGATCGCTTTGACGAGGAGCGCTTGGTGTGTCTCGCCCAGACATTCATCAACATGGAGTTTATGGGCTGCAAATATCCCTCGGATGTGATGCTTCTTGTTGCTGAATTATCCAAGGATATCGCCGAGGAGTTCCGTAAAAATCGTGCCTTACGACTGAAGCGCACCTTTGTCTCCGCATCGGATGCAGCAGAGCAGCGTGCCAAAGGTAGACGGAACAACAATAAATAATAATAACATTAATAATAAAGAGACAATGATTTACATATATTATTTCCGAAATACATACTGAGACATCAAGCACAACAACAACAAAAAAATATCCTTATTACGTATTCCAACTAATACAACTAGGACGCAAAGCTGCTCCAGCTCCTGCTCCAGCTCGAGATATGCAAAAGGAGCGCATTTGCTTTGGCGTCGGCGATCCCATCAATCTGTTTGATGGCCTGCGCTTTGGCAAGCTCGTTATTTTTTTGGCCGGCGGTCGCAGTTGCATCCGCAACTCCTGCAACATGGTCAACATTAAATACGATGAGAGACAGGTTGACGATCAATCAGATGCATCCAAATCTGCTGAAATTCTAGTGAACGATACTCTGATAGCCAACGCCAGTGGCGAGAATCTAAAGGCGGCCAAATTGATGGCCTTTAAGCAGGCGCTGCTCCTGCTCCAGGCTCACTGTTATAGCATTAAGGTACGCATTTCTTAGTAGCAAATCGTCGCCTGCTCTTTCTCTAAAATGTTTCTCGAAATTCGCAGCTGAATGCGTCGCGTCAAACGATTCAGGTGGAGAGGAGCAAACATGGCGTGGACATTAAAGTCACCAAGGAGTCAGCGGACAACTTGGCGGAATCTAAGCTGGATGCGAGCAACAAGGGCTATCATATGATGCGCCTCATGGGCTGGACAGGCGGCGGCCTGGGTCGCCTCAAGCAGGGACGCGAGGAACCAGTGGGGTGGGCTATTTCCTAGAATATGTATAAATGTACACATTATATGATATTTCTGTTAATTAATAGTTACCTGCTAAAAAACAACCGCATGGGCTTGGGCTCCACGGATCCGCATAAAAATCTCTCCGACTATCGCAAGCTTATTGAGAACTACGTGAATTCGGATGATATTCGGGACATGCAGTTTGAACCCTCCTTTTCCAAAGAGGATCGTGCCACTTTTCATCAGTGAGCTTTATTTCCTCAACTAAATAACTTACACACACTTACTTTAATAAATTCCAATTTATTTTAGGATTGCCAGCAAGTTTGGACTGCGTTCGAGTAGCTATGGCAAAGGTGAATCGCGTCGCCTGCTTATCACCAAAAAAATCAGCAATAATAATATATTGAGTGAAATCCTCACAAGACGCAATCTAAAGTTCTGCGATCGTTTTATTGTTCAGGTGCCCGTGCAAAAGGCGCATCTGTTTCCCGCACATGTGGCTGCCCTAGATTTGGAAAACCTAATGGAGTAAAAGCTTGTTTTAAATGTATTTCGATATATGTATATATATATATACATATATATATGTAAATCACTTTCAATTTAAGTATAAAATAAAGTTTATGTATTGTGCTAGTTTCAAAAAGCGCGCACATGTTGCATTTGTATACGGTTCGCGGCGAATGTGTGCGCGTAGCTTTGAATGGCAACGCAAAAGAAGCAGCGCAGTGCAACAACAAATGCATTGCTGCAGTTGTCGTCTGTGTGTATCTCAAATATTCGATCTGTTTATCTATCTATATATCGGATGCAATGAACAGGTGTCCGCGCTGCAATTGTGAGGCAACCGGACAAAATCGTCTCGTCACGGATAGCTGTGGCCACAGCAAATGCCGCGCTTGTCTGCTGGCCGATATATCCGATTGCCTCGAATGCCAACTGCTCACCAAGCGAATTCCAGTGGCAACAGATGCAGCCGCACAACCTGCAGAAAATGCCACATCGATTGTGCAAAGCGTAGCGAGTGATAACCACATAAGCAGTACGGGACAAGGCTGGCACTGCACCGTGTGCAACAAGTCCTTGCGCAGTCGCACGCAACAATATTACCATCGCTCTTGTGGCAATGAGCTGCTCAAGAAATTCCACTGCGCTCTCTGCAGTCGCGTAAGTAGATTGTCTCAACTCCCAATATATTTCTTTCCTTATCATTATCTTCATTCTTAGCGATTTGCCACCCGTTCGCATCTGAAGTATCATCAGATCAGTCATGGCACGAATCCCACCTATTGTTGCAACAATTGCGGTAAATCCTTCAAGCAGAAAATTGTCCTCCAGCGTCATATGCGTGCTCATAAGCCCCATGCATTTGGCTGCCCCGACTGTCCACGATTGTTCCACAATCAGAGTGCGCTGACGGCACACGCTGTGCTCCACAGTGGCGATAGTTTGCCCTTCAAATGTGAGACGTGCTCCAAGCACTATCTGACCAAGGCCAATTTGAAGCAGCACCAGCTGAAGCATGATCTGAACAGCACGCGACACAGCTGCCCCGTCTGCAGTAAATCCTTTCTGCGCCAGTCGACGCTTCGGCTGCACCAGCAGCGTCATGTGAAGCGTGCGCGACGTGCTTGCTCCCAGTGCCAGAAGACATTCAACGATGTGGACGCACTGACGCGACACATGAAGCAGCACACGGCCACGCAGAGTTATCGCTGTACTCTGTGTGAAGTGACCGTCAATCGACGGGACAATATGTTGCGTCATCTACGCTCCATGCATCCCGGTGTTCAGTTCGATGCAGGCGTCCTAATTATAGATGCCGCGTCCAGCGATCAGCTGGCGTCCGCTCCAGCGGCGACGTCAGTGCAAAATGTGCGCTACAACAGTGTCATCCAGAGTGTGGGCAATGTGCAGCCAGTGTTTATACCACAACAGCCCCAGGTGACGCTAGAGTCGCCAGCAGCTGATACCCCACTTGTCGACAAAATGCAAAAGGAGAATGTGAAACTGTATCGGAAAATCATCTTGGACTTGGACAACGAGGAGTATTCCAATGAGCTGAGCAACGAACTGGACATGGATGCGACGACTCCAGCGACGGATGGAGAGGAGCAACAAGTGTTGCAGCAGCCGCAACGTATTCCAAATCATGGCAGCTCCAACTTTAGCGAGCGACATTGGCGCAAGAATTTCAAGAACTCATATGAGAATGAACACACTAATTAAAGCAGTAGTTGTAGTAGTAAATAGTCTAAGCTAACTCCTTTTACACCCTAGTAGAGGGTATTCTAAGTGTAACACGCATTGCGGATGTCGCCTTTTGCGAGCACCCAAAGTATATATGTATCTTGATCTTGATCAGTATTAACTGTCGACTGTCTATTTCAACTAGTCTCAAGGAAACTTTCATCGATGCTGCCCAAAATCGATTTTTATTAGCCAGCTGGAAATTATTCGAAAATACATTTCTTTGTTTTTTGTTTGAATTTCAACTCAACAATATCGAGCTTAATTAGATTACTAGAATCTTTATATGAAAATTGACTCTAAGCACACCAAAGCTGTAAGAGTATTTAATCTGTTACAACAATCTGATATGTTTACCTGTTCTGTTAAGTTCTTAAGTTCAGATTTTAGATTCACAAAACGTTTATAATTAGGCCAATTAAATAACCGGAAAACATAAACACGAAATCGATTTGCCACACCTATTTAAATATAAATAATGCTGGCGGTTTGCCATAATTATAAAACGACGACGACGTCAATGCCCAGGGTCTGCGTGAGCACATAACATAATTGCTTAATCAGTGTTCGATATGTGGCACGAACAGTCGGAACTCAAAGCGCTCGATGAGATCTATAAGCTGACGGAGGGAGCAGCAGGGCAGAGAAACTGGCGCAAGCTGCTCACACTGGGCGACACACTGGACAAGCAGCTGAAACGCAAGTTGCTCTGGATTTGGCCCACAGCGCTGGACTTGAGGAAATGCAACGAAATTCTGGTAGAGTTTGGGGTACGTCAAGTGTTGAGCATTGGTTGCGGCAGTGGACTGCTTGAGTGGCTACTGTCAGCAGTTGGTGAGCAGAAATTGCACATCTATGGCCTGGAAAGGGATCCCAAATGGTGGCGCAGCAATTACGCCATGCGCAGTTTCATTCCCCTCAACTATGTGGAGGATGCAAACTCCCAATTGGATGCCGAATTCCTTAGCAGCTGCTGCTCTCAATCGCCACCAGGTGCCCTGCTCTTCTGTTATTTCAACAATCGTGGCGCCTTTGACGAATACCTGACCGCATTTAGTGGCAAGTGGCTGATATTGATAGGTCCAGAACCCAGTTTGGGCATCCACACTGATCCCAATCCGTTGGAACCGCAGCT
The DNA here is from genome assembly GCA_035043505.1 of Drosophila setosimentum. Taxonomy (NCBI): domain Eukaryota; kingdom Metazoa; phylum Arthropoda; class Insecta; order Diptera; family Drosophilidae; genus Drosophila; species Drosophila setosimentum. Next base: position 1,331,920 of record JAWNMY010000008.1, read on the forward strand.
CTCCACTGAAAAATGGGCGTTGCGCAAGCTGATCAATTGGACCGAGCACAATCTGGTGGCATTCTATGAGAGATTGATATAAACTAGCCAATTATATATATATATACTTTTAATTGTTATAATTAGAATATGAATACAAATATGTGTCTAACTTCTGTTGACCTCTATGTGAAACCGGCAGGCTGGTATTGTCTGGACCTCGGCGGTAACTGTACTATTTATGCCCAGATTGCTGAGTGCGCCTCGCACCAAGCCGCAGGTGAAGGCCACAAATTTGGGTGCCTGTTCCAGTTGTTTGGCGCCCGGCGAGATGCGTGTGAGAAAACGGAATGCCAAGTCCTGGACCACGTACATGCCGTGATTGTTCGTCCGCAAATTGTCCGCTTGCTTCTTATAGATCAGTGTCCAGAAATCAGTGCAGATGAATTTCATGGTCTCCAGCTCATCCTTAAAGCGTGTGACGTCACGCGTCAGACGTTCAATGAGGCGATATCCAGTTGTAAATCCAATGTACTCCAAAGTGGCCAGATCATGTTGATCCTGAAAAATGCGTGGAGAGTTGCTAATCCAGTTTGTTTAATTGTGCATGCCGTTTACCTTTCTGTTATCCAGACAGTAGTTGACTATTTCGGCATGCAAGCAATCAAAAACAATTTCTTCCGACATAACTTTTACACAAATCTGTTTTGTAGCAGTGACAATGGAATTTGGACGCTGACATGTGAATGGCAAAAGTTGCATTTCGGTGGTTGTAGTGTTGCCCTTTTAGCTTTTTCTTATTATCAAATATGGGTCTTTTAAATAGAGTAAAATATTTATAATAAATAAAATATATATGAGAAAACACAGTCTTAAACTTAAGATGTAAAGATATCGATCACTATAATAAATATAATATGTACATATATGATAATATATTCAATATTCAAAATTTAGCTTTTTTTATAGACATTTTTTTTCCCACAACTAGTCATCACTCACTTTTTTCACCCGTCGGCGAAAAATGCATACAAACCGTCAGACAGGTAAAAGAGCTCAGCTTGAAAACAGTGAAGTGCAATAATTTTGCGTTTAAATGGAGAATAAAATTTCCGGATTGCACAGCCTGGTGTGTCAGTCGATATTAGTGTTAATTTGCTTAATCTGCTATGGATATGGAGGACTGAGCGGTTCCAATTTCGTTTTCGACGACACTGTGGCAATTGTGAAAAATAAGTATGTGAATTCGTTGCCAACAAATTGGTCGGCCATTTTTAGTCATGATTTCTGGGGTGCTCCGCTGCTGAGTGCGGATTCGCATAAATCGTTTAGGCCACTGACAACGCTGATGTTTCACTATGAGTACGCCATGTTGGGGTTGAATGCCGCGCACATGAAGTTCCTCAATCTGTTGCTGCACTGCGTCAATACGCTGCTCATGTGGCGCTTGGTGCGTTCCTTTTACATCGATTACGTGGACGTTGAGCGTTGGGCAATGATATCGGCTGCCCTATTTGCCGTTCATCCCGTGCACACGGAGGCGGTGTCCGGCGTTGTGGGCCGAGCCGAGTTGATGTTTGCATTGATCCATTTGCTGTGCTTGCTGCTAACGGTGGCCACAATCGATAAGCGTGGGGAGATCGGCGTCTGTCTCATCATGTTCCTCACGGCCGTGGGCATGCTCTTCAAGGAGTCAGCAATAACAATACCGTTGTCCTGTGCAGTATTGGATTACTTTCAGAATGGCACATATCTGCTGCCGGAGCGACTGCAGCGACGAGTAATCCTCGATCGCCTTCGCTATCAAACATACTTTTGGGGTACGGTGGTGCTGCTCGTTTTGCGTCTCTGGTGGCAGAATTTCCAGGTGCCCGACTTTAAGCCAGTGGATAACCCCATCGCATACAGCGAATATCTGATGACCCGTGGCATGTCGCAGCAGTATCTCTTCGTGGTCAACTTGTGGCTGCTGTTGTGTCCTCAATGGCTGTGCTTCGACTGGGCCCTCGGCTGTGTGAGTCTGGTGCGGACCATTTATGATCTGCGCATGCAGGGCGTGATTGTCTTCTATTCCTTCATTCTCGTTGCGGCGACAAACTTTCGACGCTTGGCTGGATTGATTTTGGCGCTGTGCATGATGATTATACCATTTTTGCCCGCCTCGGGCATTGTACGTGTGGGATTTGTGATTGCGGAACGAACGCTGTACGTGCCCTCCATTGGCTTCTGTCTGATGTCGGTGTATGGCTTCCTCTATTGTTACCAGAACTATGGCATTAATGTCTATCAGCGCACCTTTTTCCAAGCGATGCTCATGTTCCTCTTTGCCGTGCTCATGCTGCGCACACGTCAACGGGCTGCCGAGTGGTTGAATGAGGATAAATTGTTTACGTCCGGACTGCTCGTGTGTCCCAATAATGCCAAGGTGCATTATAATATTGCCAGAATGGCGACGAATACCGGCAATAGCAGCCGGGCATTTCAGCACTATCACAGGGCCATTGAGTTGTATCCGGGCTACGAGTCGGCATTGATGAATCTGGGCAATCTGTATCGCGAGCATGGCAATCTGAACACGGCTGAGAAGTATATACGTGCCGCTCTTAAAGTGTATCCCGAATTTCCCGTCGCCTGGATGAATCTGGGCATTGTGCAGGCGTCGCAGAAGAAATACGCTGAGGCGCTGGCCAGCTACTTGAAAGCATTGGAGTTTCGTCCGGATTATGCCGTCTGTCACTATAATATGGGCAATTTGTATCTGGACCAGCAACTTTATGCGGATGCACTGCGTCATTGGCAACATGCCCTCGGCATCAATCCACGTCAGCCGAAGGCCTGGGCAAATATTCTGACCATGTTAGATAATCGTGGCATGTACGAGGATGCACTGCGCATTTCGATGGATGGCATGGAACAGTTGCCCAATGAGCCGAGCATTATGTTCATACGCGCCAATGTACTGGGCAAGCTTAAGAACTATGTGGAGGCGGAGACGCTCTATAAGCGTGTCGTGGCCATCGATCCGCGCAACATGCTGTATCACACTAATCTCGGAGTGCTCTACCATCGCTGGGACAAAGTGCCCGAGGCCATCGAATCCTATCAGGCTGCCATTAGTATTAACTCCGCTAGAGCAACAACCGCACGAGATCATCTCAATAAGCTCATCAAACGCGTGGTGCGTGATGGAAAAAGTGGCTAAGTAGTTGGTCAAATAATAATAATACGCACCATAATAATATAGACATCTGGTCATAGATATACAATTTTTGCAACGCCATTCAATATTCCAGAATATTTAAGAATAATCATATAGATTTTAAGAGAAAGAAATAAGAACAGCACGTCGAATTTAACATTCCCTTGCAGAATGGCAGATGGTAAACCATCTAATTAATAGCTATTGGCTAATTAAAAAAAAAATAAAAACATATATACACCATGAAGTCGGTCGAGTCTTCTTTACCACCAATTTACAATACCCTCTGCAAGGGTATCAAAGTGTTGCATGTGGAGAAAAAAAACAGCTAGCGTAGTTTGAAAGCGTGATATTTTCGAATATTATTTTTAAGAAAGTCGCAAATCTTGTCTATTCATCCTTTCCATCAATTTCCAACATATGTCTATAACTATTCTATTCTTAATTGATAACGAAAAGCATAAAATTCCAAAACCGTTTCGATAAAGACTCAACTAATTGATCAAGTATTTTTAACATTGACTTTGAAATTGATAATCTGTTTCTATTTTGTAGAAAGTAAAATTTGTATTTTCGTATGATCTATCTGATTATCATGATGATTAATATATTTATTGCTAATGATATCACGCAACATTATCAGCTACATTGCAAATCTGCCATAGATTATGTCTAGCAATAAAAATGAATCGGTGTATTTTCTATAAATGTTAGTGGTTGTGTTATGTGTCCACCTCATATCAATATAATATATTAATAAATAGCTGGAAGACAAGAGTAATCTATTATATGACCTATCTCGATTTTGAGAAGTATTTTTAGACACATTCTACCGAGCAATAATTTTATTTACCATAATTTAATTGTAATCTAAATTTAAGTCTAAATTATCAATAAGAAAGCCCGGCTTTAAGACATACATTCACGTATTTTTTGTATAATTTAATTTATTTACTCGAGGGTATGTACAATTTATTTTAGAACTAAATAATGATTGAGTAACTAGATGAGAAATATAATTAATTATTATAATTTATATCTAAGACATAAAATCTACAACAAAAAAAATACTTTCGAGAGCAGCGAAACAATTTTCGATTCAATTCCATACAATTAAACTCACTATAAAATAATAATACCGAGAATTACATAAACTAATTAGGAATATAAACTACATAAACTATATAGGAATATACAGATACACACGAATTCAATTCAGACAGAACCACAAAATGGAAGCTAAAAGAAAAGAGATGAAATTATAAATTAATCACTATTCACGATATGTCATAACCAAATATGCAATTAAAATATATGAATATATGCATTTATGTGTTTAATAACAAAAGTCTTTGATGTTGAGATGCACGTCGATTTTGTATTGGGCGAGTTGGCGAGCGAGCAACGGCAGAATCAAGTTACTTAAAAATAATAAATATAATGAGGAAAATAACACAGTTTCCACAGAGTAAACCACATGATAGTTCTAGAGAGATTTGTGGGTTGTGGCAAGACATAATATATATATGTATATAAAAATATGTATATCAAGACTGCTGACTTAGAGCAGCACAAACTCCTCGCTTTCGCTGTCATCGGGATCTTGCTCATAGCTGAGCAGTTGCGGCAATGCAGCACCCTCCAGCTCCTCGGTCAACTTTGCCACCTGCCTGATGAGTGGCTTGTATAGTGAATCGCTCATCTCATCGCGTGCATGGTCCAGGCAACGACCACGCGAGAAAGTAAATAGTGGATAATTCATTTCTATATAGTCTGATTGCTGCTGCTGCTGAGGATGCAATGAAGATGTTGCCGTTGACTTATCCATGGTAGCGCCAGAAGCGCAGCGCTTGGGATGCAAATACTAAGGGGTTGAAGAGATGTATTTAAGACTGTTTCCAACTTGAATTATGTAGGTTCCACTTACCAATTGCACACTTTCCACAAAGCTATCGAAATCCGTTTTGGTGGCACAATAGAAACCAATGCAACAGCTTGGATCCATTTTGCTAGATTTAATTTTGCGCGGCGATTTGCAATGAAATGAGTGCATGGAGAATGTCTCCTGGTTCACATCCACCATTTCCTGGCAGTAGTGCGGATCCAGATGTATCAGTTTATCCTCCTGGAAACCCACAAAATATAGCGAATGCTTCGGCTTGCCACCAATAATTCCCAAGCAGTGCTCGGTGCTCAGCAGCAGTTTCAAACAGTGCGCATAAACCGGATTCAACTTATCAGTGCCCAGACGCAGTGGTATTAGTACTAATAAGGATTTCCAGTGCTGCTGCGGCTGCTGATCCAATTTGGGTGCATCGCCAGTCGATTTCTTTGCATGCTGCCAAGGCACGTGTTGCTTGGGGGCCGGTTCCGGTATGCTGCACTGCTCCTCAACATCTTGCATGTAAACTAAAAAGGTGGTGGAATATAAATATGTAATATATATATATATATATATATGTAATATAAATTATATATATATTTATATATATATATATATATGTATATATATATATATATATATAAATATATATGTATGTTTAGTTGGTAACTCACTGGTGCAATCCTGAGCCACATATACGCTTATATTGTCAAAGTCGGCATTTTCTTGAGCGGCATGCTCTAAGGCGTGTCTGCAAATGTACGTTGATTAAAATTATTAAATATTTAAAACATACAAAACAAAAAATTAAATACCATATTTGCAATTATTTGATTTTCGTCAAATTTTCATTTCGAATTTTCAGTTCTTAAAATTTTTTTTTAAACAAGATCGAGAGGATAACATATTTTAAATTTAACATTTTCTTAAGACCAATTTAATTTGGATTTGCAAATTTTATACTTAAGTATAAAAATATAAATATTGCACTTATGATGACTAATTAAACATGTTTCTTTGTGTTATATTTAAACACTCACTTTAGTAAATATGAGACTGATGCGGGGCCATACCAGTCGCCAGGCTTCTTTCCGAGCTGCTCGCCCAGACGCACCAGTGCGTGTATGGAAAAGGGGCTGTTCTTCGATGAGCTGTCGCCGAACCATTTGATGATCTTCTTATGCATATTATCCTCGTAGGTGGAGTGCAGCTGCGACTCCGGATCGTAACGCCAGCCTATGTTAACATCAATAGTTTAGCCTCGAACTGTGCGCAAGTTAAATTTACTCTACTTACTGCGTCCCAAGAAGTGGCAGATTAAGCCCTGGGCGATTAACATTTGGCCACTGCGCAGCATGCAGCCCCAGCCGCAATCTGAAGTATAGTTGGAGCCATTCATGATGGGAAACTCACGGCGATAGGTCATCCAGATGCGGCTGTAGAAATCACGGCGAAAACCCTCTATGCCCTCCTCCCAGGGACATTCGGCCACTTGGTTTTCGGCCGCATCCATGCCCAGCTCTTGCGGCACAACGATTTCATCGATTTGTTGTGGATTTATTGGGGGATATAGGTTGGAGGAGGTGGACATGGTGGTCGCTGTTGGTGGTATGCTGTCATACGCTGATGTGGCATTATCCAACGTGATCTCAGCTCCGCTGGGCAGCTCCGTAATCGAGTTCTCCATGCTGATGGGCGGTGTGTAACGACGATGATAGCAACGTCCAAGCAGCCATACCGGCTGCTCTTTGGAAAAACTCGTCTGACGCATTTTGCCGCCCCAACCGTATTTGACATTGTGCCACATGGCCACCAGTTTGGCCTCCATGCCCTTGGTCGGTGTACGATTCGCCGCGAGATCCGCATCCTCATTATGCTGATGCTGATGTTGATATTGTTGTTGGTGTTCCACGTGAGCACATGAGTTGTTGTTGTTGCTGTTGCTGCTGTTGCCGCCATAAAGCTGACTAAAGGCATTCATAAAACGTGATGACGTCGATATTTTGCGCTGAGGTGTTGCTGTCGCTGACGCACAACAATTTTCCAACTTGGGGTTTAGGTTTGCTGTCGCAGCAGCAACTGTATGTGGTATGGTCTGGATAGGAGCTGCCTGCTCCTCCTCGATGGCGCCATCCTGAACATCGCCATTGACCAGCGAGGCGGCGGTCCCAGCAGCACCCTGTCCGGTCGCGTCGAATAACACAAGATTGTCATCGGTCAGCTGGGAGAGCAGTCCATCATAGTTCATCTGTTTGGTATTGGGAAAAGCCGTAGATTTTAATGATGAGCGCCGACGCTTTGTACGGATTTTTGTAAATCTGAAGGGCATGGCACAGGCGGAGGCACAGTTAGTAATAATTTAATACGCGCCACTTGCTGGCTCTGATACCACTGAATCATTTGACACTGTGCCCCCTGTCTGTGTGTGTGCCGCTGATTACCAATATTTACCCACCGTTTATTTGTTTTAAAAATGCGAAAGATAAAGTTAAGCTTTAGTTTTCTGCGTGTTGCTACTCGTATTCCAATGTTTATGCGCGCACCAAACTCGATTTGCTCATGTTTCGCCGTTTATGTAATGTACACGAAATCATGATCAGTGAAAAATTGCTTTGCTACTGTCAGCAAATTAGTTTTCCTATGTTAAAATCTTAATGTATCCCAAAATATAAGGTAGAAGACGAAGCTATAGCTAACTATGTATAATTGTAAATACATATTTATTAAATTTCAATTTGTCTTGTTCATATTTTTAGCTAGTTTAGTGTTTTTGGCATAACATGTAAAAATAAAAGAACAAAATTTACAATTCATTACGAAATAAAACACAAATTAACAATATGCGTTTCTTTTTTTTATATTTATCACGATCTGAGCGCAGGCATAAACGATATTAATGCGATTGCATTATTCTGCAGAGTTGCCATCTCGTTTATAAATATTACAACTCTATTTAAATCTCATTGTTCTCAAGATGCAGTGTATTTAATGCAACAGCTGCAATATATGCAGCGCAATTGCAATCGAGCTGCGGTTGAGCAAACTAACCAAGCACAATTTCACTAAGTTTTATTTAAAACAATTACTAAGAATTGTTCTATTCTTGAATTGCTGCGTATTAACACTGTGATTAAACTTTTGACTGCGGAAGTTTGGCAAAATGGTAAATAATTCAAATTAATGCGTATATTAAACTTGTAACTAAAACGCTGAACAGCAAAATTCAATTGAAAGGTTGATACACACCGTTGGTCACCGGACCTACAGCCACTTGCCAATTATCTGTGCGGCAGCAGCAACAAAAATAGCATCAACAACAACAACAAGCCGCAGCCACAGAATCCTCGAACAATGACATGATCATCATCAACAGGCCAAAGGCACTGAATGCCATCAATTTGGAGATGGTGCGCAAGATTTACAAGCATCTGAAAAAGTGCGAGAAACCCAAGTCACTGATGATTATCAAGGGCACCGGTGATAAGGCCTTTTGCGCTGGCGGAGATGTGCGTGCTTTGGTCGATGCTGGGCCCACGGACGAGTCGAAGAATTTCTTCCGTGAGGAGTATACGATGAATGCATTGATTGGCAATTACACGATACCCTATATTGCCATCATCGATGGCATAACAATGGGTGGCGGAGTTGATCTCAGTGTGCATGGTAAATATCGAGTAGCCACGGATCGGACTCTGTTCGCCATGCCCGAGACGGCGATTGGACTTTTCCCAGATCCCATTGATCAGTGTCATGGGGCATATGCGTCGAGATTGCAGGAGTTCATTAAGGCCTACACATAAATTAAATATTTGGACAATAGCGAGCAGCAGTCAAAATCGGTTTTTACTTGGTCTGACTTACAATCGGTGATGTATGAAGAAGAAGTTAACAAGAGAGAACCTCTCCCACAATCGGCAGAGGAATCTCTGAATTGTTAGCATACCCGGAAATTGTGGCGCAAAATTACCGTTATCCGGCAGAGCATGCTCAAAGCGCAGAACGTTTCGGGCGTTACGGATGATAGCAATATCAATAGTTTGGAATCTACCGACGATATTCATGTGAGCAGCGTTCAACGTGCCGCTCAATCCTTGCTGGAAATCGATTATCAGGAGCTCGTCGCTGCCATCGGAAATTGGTGACCCAAAAATAAACTGGGCAACGGTCGCTTTGGTGAGGTCTTCAAGGGCTAATGGAATGAGTTCGATGTGGCCATCAAGGTAATGAATTATATCCACAAGCACAATGACAAAACGCATGTGCATCTGCAGTATTTAAATTGCATACGACATGACAACATTCTGACGCTCTATGGCTACAGTATCAATGGGGAAAAGCCCTGTCTGGTATATATATTTTAAATACATATATAATTAAATTTCAATTTGTCTTGTTCATACTTTTAGCCAGTTTAATATTTTTGGGATAACATGTAAAAATAAGATAACAAATTCATAATTCATTACGAAATAAAACATAAATTAACAATATTGTAATTCGCAATATGCGTTTGTTTTTATATTATTCATGATTTAAGCGCAGGCATAAACGATATTAATGCGATTGCATTATTCTGCAGAGTTGCCATCTCGTTTATAAATATTACAACTCTATTTAAATCTCATTGTTCTCAAGATGCAGTGTATTTAATGCAACAGCTGCAATATATGCAGCGCAATTGCAATCGAGCTGCGGTTGAGCAAACTAGCCAAGCACAATTTCAGTAAGTTTTACTTAAAACAATTCCTAAAAATTGTTCTATTCTTGAATTGCTGCGTATGGCAACACTGTGATTAAACTTTTGGATATTGCGCAACTCACGCGGCCTCAGAACGATAGAAAAGAAACGACAAACACTACGCAAATTTGGCAAAATGGTAAATAATGCAAATTAATGCGTATATTAAACTTGTAACTAAAACGCTGAACAGCAAAAATCAATTCAAAGGTTGATACACACCGTCGGTCAGCGGACCTACAGCCACTTGCCAATTCTCTGTGCGGCAGCAGCAACAAAACTATCAACAACAACAACAACAACAAGTAAAATGTCAATGGGAAACTCGACACGACTCTCCTCATCCTCCGTGCTGGCCACAGAATCCTCGAACAAGGGCATGATCATCATCAACAGGCCAAAGGCACTGAATGCCATCAATTTGGAGATGGTGCGCAAGATTTACAAGCATCTGAAAAAGTGCGAGAAATCCAAGTCACTGATGATTATCAAGGGCACCGGTGATAAGGCCTTTTGCGCTGGCGGAGATGTGCGTGCTTTGGTCGATGCTGGGCCCACGGACGAGTCGAAGAATTTCTTCCGTGAGGAGTATACGATGAATGCATTGATTGGCAATTACACGATACCCTATATTGCCATCATCGATGGCATAACAATGGGTGGCGGAGTTGGACTCAGTGTGCATGGTAAATATCGAGTAGCCACGGATCGGACTCTGTTCGCCATGCCCGAGACGGCGATTGGACTTTTCCCAGATGTGGGTGGCTCACATTTTTTGCCACGCCTCCAGGGCAAATTGGGTCTTTATTTGGGATTGACGGGTCAGCGTTTGCGTGGCGGAGATGTTTACTATGCTGGCATTGCCACGCACTATTGCGATAGCAGTAAAATTCCCGAACTGGAAGCAGCGCTGCTGGACTGCCCGGATGCGGATGAGGTGCCCGATCTGCTGGCAAAATTCCACACGAAACCTGAGAAACCGTTCGCATTGCAGCCCATTCTGGAGCAGATCAACAAGAACTTTGGCGCCAGCTCCATCGAGGGCATACTCGAGAACCTGCAAAACGATGGCAGCGATTGGGCAAAGAAACAACTAGAGGTTAGTGCTGAGAATATTAAATACCCAAATTAAAGACGAGCCGAGTTGATAATTAATTGGGGCAATTGCGAATGCCACGCGCTGATAGCGTATAAATATTTAAACATTATATCACATTTAATTGACACATTTGACACGTTTTTCGCACCAATCAATTTTCAAAGTGGATTTTATAAATTATTCCAGCTCATTAGCTATTATATTTGTTATTAATCATTTCAGAAATAATTTATTTCATAATCATTTATAAACATCTCCCACACAGATCCTTTGTAAAGTTTCACCCACTTCGCTGAAGATCACCTATCGCCAGCTGGAGCTGGGCTCCCAGTTGTCCCTGGCCCAGTGTCTGATCATGGAGTATCGTTTGGCTGTGCGTCATTTAGAGCCACGTGCTGACTTTAAGGAGGGTGTACGTGCCCTGCTAATTGACAAGGATCAACAGCCGAAATGGCAGCCGGCCACGTTGGCTGAAGTGACCGAGGATCATCTGCAATGGTTCTTCAGCAAGCTGCCCGACACCGAGGAGCTGAAATTGTAATGTAGCCAGCGCCGATGCGAAGCTTGCGTAGTTTGTAAACTGCATTTTGTTACTACTTCTTCGGTTATGATCTTTTTGTCTTCCGCTCTTCTGCGCCATTCAACGCCATTCTATAAACATTTAAACATTTCCAAAGTTAACATTCGTTGAGCATGCGTAGTTTGCCTGTTCTTTGTTAATAGTTGCTCATTTTTGGCTGCGAAAGCTGTCTAAATTTCTGGAATCTCTTTTATATGTCTTCTTTTTTCCAACAGCGACTAAATCATGGGAAACGTGTGTTTACTCCAGAAATTTGATGCATTTATTTATGAGATATATATATATATATATATTATATACAGAATATATATATTTAAAAATTTACAACACTAATTGTGCCTAAAGAACCAGGTTAGATATTGATTAATAATAAATTGAAAAATGTATATGTATATTTTAAATATATTTGTGTTTAACTTAAACTGGCCTAAGCAACGCCCTCCTTTAGCTTAATACTCTCCTCCACCATTTTGGACAACTCTAACAGCTTATCGATTTGCGTGGACTGGAAATTGAGCTTGGACAGCTCCAGTGTCCAAGCGGCGACATCAACGCGCAATTGTAGACGTATCTTATCATCATCGGAGACGCCACTGGATGGCGTATTGGTTGCAGCACCGCTTTTCAGATTGCGCAGCCGACGTAAAGATTCCTCGGTTTTCTGCACAGAAGTCAACACATCGCTGACCACATTGAAGTAACTAAAAATGAAAATGGAATAGCTAAAGTTATTAAGAGAAATATATTACATGCCGCTTATGCCACCTACGCCTTGGTTATATTGCTGCACACATCGCCGAGAATCTGCTGCACCACCAGCGTGCCAAGCTGCGTCTCGTGCTGTGCCATAAATGCCTTGATTGGACGCAGCATTTGCTCCACATAGCCGGAGCAGCGTGTGGGCACCTCACGATTCGTTTTGCGATACAAACGGGGCAAATCGTTCACCTGACGCACATTCTCCGTGCCGCATTCGGTGATCAACAGCTGCTTCAGCGTCTCCTGTATGTTGCCCAAATGCATCTCCAAAGTATCGGCCAAATGGGCAATGGATTTGCTCAAAACATTATTGAATAAAACAATATTTTTCGTTTTGGGTGCCGCTTTTACGATGAGCTGCTGCAGCTCTGGCATATATGCTTCCAGCTTCCTTGTGTCCGCATGTAGAGCAATTAGCAATTGATTACGCGTATATGACTTGGTGAAGCTGCTGCTGCTGCTCTTGGATGCACCGATAGCGTCCGTGATCCAACGTGATAAGCGCAAAACAATTTGCACATTAAGCTTATAGAATTTGTGGAAGACTTCGGGCAAATAGACGCCCTCGGCCCAGCAGCGTGTTAGCGCCTGCTTGGCGGCATTAAAAGGCGCCAACTGATAGCTGTTTAATTCCGGATTCGCATTGAGTGTGTCATCCTTAAGCAGGGGCTCCAATTGGGCTTCGAAAGCACCAGCGATTTCCTGCAACATTGAAAAGATAAAGTCAGATTCATAAATATATAAATTAATTTACCTGAAAACAGATTTGAAAGTAAACTGGCAGATTCCAGCGTGCCTCGAAGCTCCTTGTTTGCTTGTGCTGGCGATAGAAGGCGACTGCCTGTTCTCCACTGCTCGTGAGCAGCTCCTCGATCTTACCGAGAAAGTCCCGGGTGCATTTGTATTTTACATAGAACACCTCCAAATTGCCGGGTGCAAAAATTGAATTCATATGCAGCTCCAGACGCATCTCCACATCTGCCCAAAAGCTGTTCACGACAAAATTGAAACCACTCAGCTTGTCCGAGTAGACTGTGAGACGTAGCAGATCTGTCATGTGCAGCGATATGAAATTCAGGATCTTGCTATAAATGCCAGCCAGACCTTGTGGTGAATTCTGCAGCTGCTGTTCGCCAATAATGCTGTTCATGTAAGGAGCAACGACATCCTCGCGAAAGGCGCGCTCCGCTTGCTCGCAGGCATCCAATGTGATGTATATGCGCAGACATCGCTCCAATTGCTCAGAGACCTGTGCATTTCGAGCCTGCTGCAGTGCATCGTTGAAGAAACGACGCAGTTTCTGATGCACTTGCTCCTCAAGCTGCTGAATTTTCGTCTTGTCATCGTTGTCTAAGAGTGCCACACAGTTTTTCTCATGAAACCGCAAGAATATCAAATCGAGCGCGGCCCGCTCTAAGTCCACAGCCTGTCTGGACTGTTCCTGCTCGCTACTCAGCTTATTAGAGATCAACTCCTGCAGTTTCCCAATGATCTCGTAGACGCGATTCTTGCTATTGAAACTGCTGTGGTATTCACGTAACAGACGCTTTTCCTGCAGCTGATCACGCAACTCCAGCACCTGCTCTTCAATCAGGCTATGTATGCTCTCAATTTCGCCGCGAAACTGTTCCAGCGGTCGTTGTATTGTTTCTATGGACTGATCCAGGCCCACCAGATTTGCGCTCAAATTGACAAAATCCGCATAGTCTTCGTTAATCAGATCTATCATCGCAGCGCGCAGGCCCTTCAAGTACAGACCAAGATTGTCGCGCAACTGCTCCAGGCTGGGCGCGTTGCGATTCTTGTGCAGAAACTCGTCGACAGAGAAATTCTCCTGCAGACAATAAATCTCCTCATTATAAATAAATATCGGCTGATGTCAGCTAAGCATTTACCTTCATAAACTCATTTTTGTCAAAGCACAGCTTCTCCGCCGTGCTCGATCCACCGGCTACGGATGGCTTTCTTGCTGGCTCGTGCATTGCGTGATCGATATTTTAATATATTTGTGTATAATTATTTTTAAAGAATATTTTAAAATAATTGCCACGAACGAATACCAGCAGCCAGAACCATGACAATCGATAACACAGTACAACGATTACTTTGCACAGCTGTTGAGCTATATGAACTCCAAAAAGATGGCAATATAGTCAAACGCTGTGTCTTCAACTTTTGCCGGCTTTTCTCGCGAGTTGTAAAATCAAAACAATATCTAAGTTATCGCAACAATAACAATGATTGTTCAAGCCATCCGAAGCCATGCTGAAGGGGACAGTAAGCCTGAACGATAATATTTTAAGATTATTTTAAAATAAATGCCCAGAACAAACCATAACAATCGAAAACACACATAACAACGATAATTTTGCACAGCTGGTGAGCTATGCAATATTAAAAAGGTGGCAACATTGTCAATCGACTTCTCTTTAACTTTTGCCGGCTTTTTCACGCTACTTGTAAATAAACTGAAAATGCCCAAAAATCCCGGTAATCGCAACAATAACAATGCACCACGCAAGCGGCAAGTGCAGCTGGACGAGCAGAATCCGATTGTGCAAGCCTTCCGCAGCTATGCAAGTGAATTGGACGGCAAACACGATCGCTACGAGCGCATCTTGAAATTGGGTCGCGACATCACAATTGAATCGAAGCGAATTATTTTCTTCTTGCATTCCATTGATGGGCGAAAGCAGAACAAGGTCAAGGTGCTCGAGGAGGCGCAGCAGCGTCTTACCAAGCTTATTGAGGTAAACTTTCGTGCAATTGCATTGGAGCTACGTGATCAGGATGTGTTCCAGTTTCGTGGCGCATATTCGTCGGGATTGCAGGAGTTCATTGAGGCCTACACTTATATGGAATATTTGTCCAATGAGGACAATGGCGAGCAGCAGTCCAAATCGGTTTCCAATTGGTCTGACTTACAATCGGTGATGCAGTATGAAGAGGAAGTTACCAAGGGAGAACCTCTCCCGCAATCAGCAGAGGAATCTCCCAACGCCGACTGTCAAGTTGTAGAGAAAGTCATCAATAAATTTCAGTTTCATGTCGATCCAACTGAATACATTTTAGGTGTCTCGGATTTGGCGGGGGAACTGATGCGTCGCTGCATCAACTCCTTGGGCAGCGGTGAGACAGAAACCTGCATGGAGACTTGCAAGGTCCTGCAACAGTTCTACTCGGGGTGCGTTTAATTATTTTTTATAAAAATAATTGTTAATTAATTGTAATCTATAATTAACTTAAATTTACAGTTATGTTAGTCTAAATTGTCAGCGAGCCCGGGAATTGTGGCGCAAAATTACCGTTATGCGTCAGAGCATGTTGAAAGCGGAGAACGTTTGCTACAACGTCAAAGTGCGCGGCGGAGAAGCAGCTAAGTGCGCCAATTTCGATCAGAAGCCGACTGACGCCGATGAGGGTTTCTACTGAATTATGCAAATTTTCAAATATTGTCATTAAAAAAAACGGTGATCTACAGTAAAGGAATACATACAACGAGTTTAATAATATATGCGTTTGCTGATGTCATTCAAATTATTAGAAATGAATTCGTATTAACAAAATCAAGATTAAGCTAAAGAAAGTTAAATTTGCAAAATATTTTATATATAATAAGTTACCGAAAAATATAAAAACAAAGGTATATAAACGATTTGCAGTCTATCATTTTTAAAAACAATATGTTATGCACTTCACCTTACGAAGTGATATTGTGGTAACATTAAGTATTCGCGATAAGTAACGAGTACACTCGACTGTGATTGATCTGGCAGCACCATACAGCATTGTTGTTGTTTGGATCTACAATTGGGATTTTACCAGTGCAACAAGTTATACCATTAAATTTCTCTTCCCGTCAAGCTGCCTGTATACACAAGTCTGTTCATGAATCAGCGAAAGTCTGCCTAAGACGGCCATTGTTGCAACATGAATGTGGCAGCAGCTGAGGACAGGGCCAATGAAAATGCAAAGAGATCGGGCCGCGAGGACAATTCAATGCCCATCAGAATGCTGCCGATGAGTGTGCGTCAATCGCTGTGCGAGCATCTAGACTCGCTCAATGTGTGGCAACAACTGGCGGCATTTGTTAAACTCTATTCCAGCGATGTGCAGCACATACAGAGTGAGAATAGTCGCGGTCGTTCGCCCACCAATGAATTCCTCAACATTTGGGGTGGTCAATATAATCACTCGGTTTACAGTCTGTTTGCGCTCTTCCACAAGTGAGTTATTCGATCTCCTCTGTCTCTCTCTTTGTCTCTATCCATATCTTTAATGTTGTATTCGTTGCAGAATGAAACTGCACAATGCGATGCGTCTGATTAAGGATCATGTGGATGAAAAATTCCATAAATACATTCCGAAAAGTGAACCGATTAGCGAGCTACGTGCACCGGCTAGCGTCAGTTCCAAGATTAATAATGGACCACCGTATGGCGCCGCCTCATCGTCGGGCGTTACGGATGATAGCAATAGCAATAGTTTGGAATCTCCCGGCGATATTCGTGTGAGCAGCGTTCAACGTGCCGCGCAATCCTTGCTGGAAATCGATTATCAGGAGCTCGTCGATGCCACAGGAAATTGGCGACCCGAAAATAAACTGGGCAACGGTGGCTTTGGTGAGGTCTTCAAGGGCGAATGGAAACAGCTTGATGTGGCCATCAAGGCAATGAATTATATCCACAAGCACAATGACAAAACACAGGTGCATCTGCAGCAGAGCTACAACGAGTTGAAGTATTTGAATACCATACGACATGACAACATTCTGGCGCTCTACGGCTACAGTATCAATGGAGAGAAGCCCTGTCTGGTGTATCAGCTGATGAAGAACGGTTCGCTCGATTCCAGATTGAGAGCACACAAATCAAAGCAGCCCCTGCCACCGCTGTCATGGCAGGAGCGCTTAGCCATAGCTCTGGGAACGGCAAAGTAAGCGACTATCTCACACATCACATATAAATGTTATATTATATTATATTTATCCTATTTAGAGGCATCTATTTTCTACATACGGCGCGCATCAAGCCGCTAATCCATGGCGACATAAAGCCAGCGAATATTCTGCTGGATGGCTGCCTGCAGCCAAAGATTGGGGATTTTGGGCTGGCGCGTGAGGGTCCCAAGTCCATAGATGCTGTTATGGAAGTACGACAGGTGTTTGGCACACGCATCTATTTGCCACCTGAGTTTCTTAGTTCGAAGAAACTGAGCACTGGAGTGGATATCTATAGCTTTGGCGTTGTCCTGCTGGAGGTGTTCACTGGTCGCCTAATGGCCGAATGTACGCTCCAAAATGATCAACAAAATCTGCTCAAATCGGTTAAGACCAGTTGCCTGCAATCGCATCAGAATCGCTTGGATCTCTTCGATAAGCATCTGGTGACGCCGATGGGCGAGGAGCTGGATAAGTGCCTGTGTGCCATCGAAGCGGGTCTCAAGTGTGCCGCATCCAATCCACAGGAGAGACCCTCAATGGATGAGGTTGTCCGAAGGTTTAAAGCATTCCGCAGAGAATTTTAAGAATGCTTACTGCGTATGAATCATTCCAATATTTATATTTTTCTACATTTTTATGTGACTCTTGTTATTTTAATTATATTCAATCAAGTTCGTTACATTAAATACATACACATTTTGTATACATTTTTAGATGGTATGAGTTTTTTCGAAACTAATATTTCTTATAGCAGACATTGCAAATAAGCCAAAAATTTAGTAAGAAATGTTGTACTTTTTAAGCGTTTTTCTATTTTTGATATTTAGCTTATAATTTGAAAAAAAAAACTTGTTATTAATCTGCCAAAAAAATCTCATCATTTTAACTGATTTTGAATGAAACCGATTTTGTTAACTCACAAAACTAAATCGATTTCTGAAAGCAGAAGATTTTTAAGCATGCGATCCCAATCACGAACCGTTTTGAGACTAGCGTCAATCGGATTATTAAATCTTTCCTGAATGGAGTCTACACGGCTGGTCATACTTAGTTTATAATTTCGATTTTAGTAGTAGAACACAGGATTTAATATTTCCGATTGATAAACAATGAATTTGAAAAATTCCAAGTTTTACAAAAGAATCCAAGAGCTTCGCAACCTATCAAAAGAGAAGAATCGTCAGGAACGGGTGGAGAACCTGGTAATACACACTCCACTCATACGTGGCGTTGAAATGGCCCTCTCCGAATCCAAATGCAGTACGCAAAACATTGAATTGGAATGGACAATGGCATCTCCACGTCGTCGAGGATTGGTGTCGGCCAAGACAAAGCTGGGCAAGAAGAACGCGAATGCGTCGCCTCGCTGCAAAGGTGGCCTTCGGGCCGTAAAGTCTGCGAATGCGATAAATGATGCTCAGGTTGATGGCTTCATTCAGTTCAATAGCAAGCGGTATCGAGTCGCCTGCTCGGCACATCAAGAAGAGGCATCTCCCGGAGTCGATGATATGCTGAAAGTTGGGTAAGTTTGAACTCCAAATTGGCTGCCTGGCTTCCATTATTCTGCAACACCTGCAGCGAGTCCAAGAGCACAATTTGTGTCTCAAATTCACGTTATGCAATGATTGGTCGCATTTCTAAATCGTTGGGCTTCAAGCTGGTCAAGGAGTCGAAATTGTGGAACATACTGTGGTCCGATTCGTTTCCGGGCGTCGAGCTCTTCAAGAATATGAAACGTTTTCAGCAGATTAATCATTTTCCGGGCATGATTGAAATATGCCGCAAGGATCTGCTCTCGAGAAACTTGAATCGCATGCTCAAATTGTATCCGCATGATTACAAGATTTTTCCCAAAACCTGGATGCTACCAGCCGAGTAAGTGATCCACTGTAGATCGTTTATTGAGATAAATTATTTGATGCCCAAGTCAATGCCTCAGCTATGGTGATGCCATGCACTATGCCCAGAATCACAAGCGAACTTTCATTCTAAAGCCGGACTCGGGTGCCCAGGGTCGGGGTATTTATCTGACCAACGATCTGAAGACCATTGGACCCAACGAGCGTCTCATCTGCCAGACGTATGTTCATCGAGTAAGTTGAGAATGCTATCCAAACAGGTATTTTTAATCTTTAGTCGCTCACCAATCTTAGCCGCTGCTGATTGATGGCTACAAGTTTGATTTACGGGTTTATACATTGATCACATCGGTGGATCCACTGCGTCTCTATGTCTACAATGAGGGACTGGCACGCTTTGCTACGAACAAGTATGTGGAGCCAACACCGGGAAATGCTCAGGATTTGTATATGCATCTGACCAACTATTCGGTGAACAAACGCAACTCGCAATATGATCTCTGCGATAATGATGATTGTGGCAGCAAGCGGAAACTGAGTGCGATTAACAACTGGATGACCAGAAACAACTATGATGTCAAGGAGTTCTGGTCCAATGTCGATGATGTTATCATCAAGACAATGTTGAGTGCTTGGCCAGTGCTGAAGCATAATTATAATGCCTGTTTTCCGGGTCACGATACGATTCAGGCCTGCTTTGAAATACTTGGCTTTGACATCTTGGTCGACTGGAAACTGAAGCCCTACATCCTAGAGGTGAATCATTCGCCCAGTTTCCATACCAACGAGCAGGTGGATCGCGAGGTGAAACGTCCACTCATCAAGGATACACTGACGCTGGTCAGCACCGTTCTGGCGGACAAGAAGCAGATCATGCGAGAGGATCGCAAACGAGTCAAACAACGCCTCCTCAAAGGCAAGGGTGACACGTGAGTAGAGTTTATACGTAGGAATAATCGACTAGGCTGTTGATCCTGATCAAGAATATATATATCTACTTAATGGGCTCAAAGATGTTTTCGTCTCCTACTCTGCCCCTTTTTATTCATTTCTAATGGGTGCAGGGAATCTCGAAAGTTTATAGAGATAATGGTATATAATTAAGTATTGATATAGATGTAGATATAGATATAGAAATATATATCGATTTCAATAATTATGTAGATATAGTTATATATATACAAATATATTTATATATATAGTTAAAGATATAGATATATATGGATAGAGCTATAGATTGAGTGTTTTCCAATAACCGAAAATGTTAAATATATAATGAGTATCTTGAAATTTAAATCTGTTAAAATTGTTGATTTATATATTTAATACGAAATAAATTAATATAATAATATTTGTTGTATTATATTTGTTTCCCAGAGCGCTACGCGCCCGGATGGCTGCTGGTGCCGCAAAGGCGCCTCCTAACAAGGAGACAAGTCCAATGTCCAAGGTGCAGTCGCCAGAGCCGGAAATCGGTTCATTGGCACAGCAAGTCGCCTGGGAGGAGAGTCATTTGGGCAACTTTAGGCGTATTATGCCGCCGCCAGACGCCAACTTGGTTAACTACTACTGCAAGTTCTACGGTCAGACGAATCAGGTGTCCATATTCCAGGAGACGGCAGCGAGCAAGAAACGTGAAGATTTGGCGCGCAAGATGCGTCTACAGATCGAGGAGAAGAAGGCCAAACAGGAGCAAATGCTTATCGCGCGGAGCAAGCGCAATCGCTTGATTCAGCCACGTTCGGTGCGGGAGAGGCAACGTATAATCTCGTATAGATTAAAGGAGAACTGGACGCCCGGCTTTGTGTCGGATGCGGAGGAAAGACTACGCAACACCTGGCAACAGATGCGCACAGAAGCCATCAGGAATCTGAAAATTACAGAAAACGTAAGTGGGAGACCAAAAATCATATTATAATTGTATCTTCTTTACAAACTGTTCCTTTGATTGTGCCACAAGGTCTACGCATTTCTTTTCCATTGTGGCCATCTGAGTAATACAGATATGAAGATGTTTCCCAATTTGTATCACTATCTGCAATTAGGCTATGATATTACAGGAGCCATATGAGTTCAATTGAGAGTTGCTTTCACAGTTCCACAGACGGAAATATGCTCTGATCTCAATTTTTTTCTAGTTCTGATGGAATTATATATTTTAAAAATTTGATTTAACTACTCACATAACAGACACATAAAATATATATCTTTTTATATGTATATTAGCAGTTAATGTAAATGTAAATCTTATGTAGTAGGACACAGAAAAATATATTGATTTATTTTAAAATTTTAATTCCTGCTGAAAAGCGTATTCATTTATTTATGTATTTACAAAATTATTATTATTCAGAATGTTTTATTAACGAGTACTAAACTAGATATTCGACTCGACATGATGAAGGCGAAGATGAAGAACTTATCTATCTAATCTAATCTTATCTTATTGAGCTGTTATTGCTTTTTAATAAGTTAGTTTACAGTCTCAGACTAATATAAAATATCGTATAAATGAGTCCTAAAAATATCTCTTCCGAAGGTCGTAAATTGTTTAAAAACTAATTAAACGTATTCTATTATAATACAAAGTAATATTTATAATTACAGCCAGTTTATCCTTCCCTTAAAAATAACTTATTTGAATACTATGTCAAACTAAGGTTTTGGATTTCTTGAAATGAAACATATGCAAAATAATAAATTATTGTTCGTTAAATTAAATTAAACGTTAGAAAAATCTATATGAACTAAATAAATATAAAATATAATTCTAAATTAAACTTCATGGGTTTCTTTCAATTTCAAATTAAAGTTAAAATTAATTAAAGTTGTAAAACCATAAGTTTCTTGATATTTTAAAATTTAAATTAAGCGTTGCAATCATCTTAATTAATTTATTGTTATTTGTGGGGAAAAGAGACAACTTTCAAATAAAATGAAAACAATTTGGTGTTTCCCTGATTATTGTGCTAATCTCTAAACTATTGACCCTACTGCGCATATAATAAATAAATTGTACATCACATTTCTATATATTTGACTATATATAAATGTTAATGCTTGGCACGATGCCCATCTATCCAACAAACACACCAACTAGCGAAGCATCATTTTAAAGGCATATGCATTTTGGCGCGTGTTTTGTCTACAAATCAACCAAAAAGCCAAACAGCTAGTGAATGGAAAATATTGAGAAAATTCTCAGAGCATATTCGACATTATTGAAATTGAGAGAGGGAGAGAGAGTGGGAGAAAGAGAGAGCCCGATGCATATCAGAGTGAAAAACTTAGTCGAGCCAAGGAGCAGGCAGTGCATAGACACATTGCCACGTCAGATTCGCTTGTGGAAAATTCAAAATAGTTTTCAAATTGTACGGCAAATATTTAAATAGACATTGAAGCGATTAGAGCAAAACTCGTAAATCGTTGTAAATTGTGTTTTATTTTTTGTTGTTGGCATGTTCAAAGTGTCGCAGGAGTTACGTTTAAATGCGAGCGCAGCGGGCAACGTGGGCCATGGAGTGGGTGGGTGCGATGCCAACGATGGCAACAGTCCCGAGAGTGTTTGTATTTTTGGGCGATATCAGCGCAAGCCCGATGCGGGTGAGTCGAGCCGCCCTCCCCTTCCGCCTTCCAGATGCGGAAGTAAACATTGAGTGCATCTATTTATAAATTGCTGCCCAAACAGATGCATATCCCACAGAGCCGCCGCAGGTCTATATAGCACCCGAGCTGACCGATGCACGCAAAGTGCAGCTGCTCCATTTGCCAAGCGGCGCTGTGCGCATCAATTCCACTGCAAGCTTCATCATCAAACGGAACGGGGTTAAGGGCAACTTTGATGTGCGCCTCGAGAGTCCCAGCGGTCAGCACGGTTGCCCTTTGGAGCTACAGCAACTGGATCCTGAACGCTTTCAGGTGCAATGCCATCTGCCACAGGCGGGTCTCTATAAGGTGCACATTAAATGCAATTCTGTGCCGTTGCCCAAATCGCCGTTTATTATTGTGACCATAGCTGGGGCTCCTTTGGCCGGGTCGGGAACAGAGACAACTGCAACCAGTCCAGCAAGTGAGTATATGTATTGACTATAAAATATACAGCGCATGAAAATTCAAAAACTATCTACATTTAATTTAAAATGCAGTACATTAAATATATACATTTAATTATAATTTATTAATTTTGGTATGCGAATTTAAGCCTTGTAAGAATTGGAATTGATACAAGATCAGCTGATAACTGGTGTCACTGGATGAATCTGTCTCAACTACGCAATAACTTCATCTTTAAAACTGCGGGAGATATAGGATTTACCGATTTTTTGAAGAAGTCGAGGTTCCACATGAGGAGGAGGAGGTTCCAGTTAACTGACTATAGGTCCAAAATATATAGACTCTTCCAATTTTTGCGCTCGGGGTAAACGTGGCCTGGGAATAAATCTAGCCTTAACACTGTGGGAGATATGTGGCTTTATCGATTTGTTTTTATTGTACTTACTGATTATTTAGCCTCCCAGTGGACGTGGCACCAAAAATGTAACTAAAACATGCAGCTTCAAGTCTCTAGCTTCTGTATCAGTGTATAAAGACAATAAGATCGTAAGTCGACAAGGGCTGACCATGATAATTTAGAAGTTAACGTAATTCTACTAAACCTATTAATATTAATTATTATCGACAGAATAATCTCAGACTAGTTACTATAATATATAATAGACGTAGTAAATAAGTAATGATTATTTTTGAGAGAACACTGTATATATTTATTAAAAATGATTATTGTCTCATTTCATCATTTGTTGCCTGGCAACTTTTCAGTGCCCACCTTTAAGTCGGATGCCAGCAAAGTGCAAAGTCGTGGTCTGGGGTTGACGCACGTTAATCTTCTCGAGCGAAATGAGTTCACTGTGGATGGAAGTGCGGCAGGCAGCAATATGCTGTTTGTTGGCATTTTGGGACCCCTGGGACCCTGTGATGAGGTGCTGCTGAAGCATTTGGGTCGCAACATTTATCGTGTCATGTATCAAGTGCGAGATCCAGGCCACTACATCCTGGTTGCCAAGTGGGGTGATGAGCACATTCCTGGATCGCCATTTAGTCTCAGCGCCGAGTAATCAATATGAGAAAAGCGTTCGTGTTCTCAAATGTAACCAAATTAAATATAACTTGTAATGTTACTTTAACTAACACAGACCAAAATGAAAATTATTCGAATTTATAGCATATATTTTGTTAGAGATAATCATAAATTTCAATACAAGTAGCAATTAAATAAATGAGTTTCTTAATATAGAAATTAATACATTTTCAATAAATGAGATAAAATCAAATATTTGTATTTATATTCAAGTAAGATTATTCTACAAATACAAAGCAGTTAGCATTTTAGGCATTAGGCGTGCTTCAATTTGCAAAACTTGAAATGTTTTCCGTTTTAACTTTCAAAACGGTAACGGAAAAGTTTGGAGTAGTTTGGAGAACGCCCGTAAATTCCAAAAATTTGCAAAACAATTGACATGGTTAATTTTATTTTTTTTTAATAGATGTATCTGTTAGGAAATGTCCATATGCCAATTTCACATAAATCGCTGATGCCTGTTGCGGGCGACAAAGTTCATTCTATGCACAATGTATGTGCAATCTAATGATGATTACCAGCGCTGATGACGACGACGGCAACATTATCATTTTTTGTTATTTAGCCGACGCTAATGACGTTCGCATTTACTATATATATGTATGTGTGGTAGTAGGGGGGATGGAGTGCCGTTGCTCCAACCTAATGATGATGACCGCGTACGAGAACAGCTTGTATATGTGTGCGTGTGCGCGCGCCAACAAAAGCAGTTGCGCATCATTTAGGTGGGCGGGGTGCGGAGGAGAGTACGTAGTACAAAAGGTTGCCACAGTTGATGATGATGATAATGCGTTTGCTTTGCTAGCCTTAACGAGCTGCTGTTGCTGTTGCTTTTGCTGCTGCTGCTGGCGCGCTTAAGATAAATTACATGGTCATGCACATGACTGGAATGAAGCTAGAGCGCATCGCAGCTAAAAATCATTACTCATTTTAACTCGCAGTGGGCGTGGTTGCGCCATACTATTCCTTATAACGTACTGCGACATTGATTGCCATATTGTTGCAAGTTGGCGCATTTTGCAACATGTACAAATTTAGTTTCAAATTTTTTTGGCACATTTCTCAACTAGCTGGCAACGCTGTGCGTTCACTGTTGCGCACACTAGTTGAACTGTTCACACCATGTTGCGCGCGCCATTGCTGTCTCGCTCGAATAACGTCATTATGGCCGTGCTGACTTTGCGATTAGTGTTGGTAAATATCTCGAGCGCTGTGGCAGCTAACTACGTTTTGTCGTGTATGTGTGTTGTTCTTGAACATAATTAAAATTTAATTATTTAACTTATTATTAAGTTTTGCGTTTCCTTGTGTGTGTGTTTGTGTGTGTGTTTGCAGTGCCAGTGCCAGTGCAAACTGTAACTGTATTCTGCGCGCGTCCAGCTGCTGCTGCTAATGCTGCGACATAATCCCATAGCAAACGAAAAGTATGTATCTGCGTGTGTGTGTGAGTGAATGTGTGTGTGTGTGTATCTTTATTCCTCGCAAAGGGAAAAAATGTTGAATGCGTGTGTGTATTCAAGAAAAGTAACCATCTCTTCTTCTTATTGCTGGCCCCATCATCAACGGAGGGGCATCATTCTCTTGTTGTTGTTGTAGGAGCATCTTCATTTGGTCTGGCAGCTTTTGTATACTTGAAATACTGCTTCAGTACAACTTGAGTCGTTGTCGCGTCAGCTTCTTTCTTGCTTCCTTCGTGTTTGTTTGTTGTCTCGAGCCAATCGCCTCGGCACGCGTGCAATTTTTTACACCTTGCATTTAACTTTTGTTTACAGCGCATGTGTGTGTGAGTGTGTGCACTTGTGTGCGTGTGTTTATTTGCCGGTCTATCTACAGCTTAATGATAATCTCAAATTGATAATTATGTGCATTTGCGCATGTGTGTGTATGTTTTAATGTGAAGCGCTGCCAGATTTATTTTTGGTGAAGTTAGACAATGCCAAACAAATCTAATTAAGCATTTTCAAAATTATTGAAAAATGTAATCATTTTATTTAATTATTACTCGTTCTTAACTTATTACTCAAACAGGTGATGTTTGCAAATCATTTCAAATTTAAGGCACCACCGCAATAAATATACACATTTTGTCTTGGTTTTCTTTCTATCTGTTTTTAACGTTTTTAATTAGATCTTTATTAAAGAAATCCGACGACGGCAGTTATTCAGTTAGCTGCTTTGTCAGCTGTATGTGCTTAAAGTAAACATATGTCAACAAATGAACTATGAAATAAAAGTGTTACCTAGTGAACTATATTGACAAATGGTATGTTTTTAATAAATTAGCTTTATATAAAATATAAAAAAGAGTGGAGAGTGCCTTCTATATATATATATATATATTTCTTCTGCCATCCTTTAACTTGGCATATCTTAATGACTTGTATTTTTTCAAATGTTTTCATTTTGATGATATTATAATACTAAATTAATTTATTGACGGCAAATTTCAATAGAAACCCCTAAAACGAAAAATTATTTTTTTTAATGCTTGGGTTTTCATGGAATTTTCATTCTAAAATTCACAGTGCATATTATAGAATATTCCATTTTATATTTAAACGATTTGCTTGTGCTAATTTTCGATTCGAAGTCGATATTGCATGGATATTATTATTATAAGTAATACAGTATAAAATCATATTTTGAACAACATATTGTATAAAATTATCAGCAATTTCTTACTTATATTCTTTTGAACAATTTTGATATATTTTTTTTTAGTATATGGAACTGTTAACCAATTAAGTTGGTATACTTATCGTGTAGAGGTCAGTTTAATCAATCGATATATTTAATAATCAGAGTTTATTTTTAGCTATAATTATATTTGTATATGCATACGCAATTTTTAGATAGTTGGATTTAAATAACCAAAAGAATATTGTTATATTAAGATTTTTTTTTACAATCTTTTCGAGGACGATTAGCTAATTTTACACGAGATTTATTCTACTCACGCGAGATCAACTTGATTTCTAATGCTCATAAATATTTGGATATGCCATATATTATTTATTATTACTTGTATAATAAATTATAAATTAATTTAATATATGTTATATTTTAGGTGCGGATGTGAGGTACAATTATGTCTCCATACTAATTAGCGTGCTCCATGTCCCAACTCCAACTGGCAGCCGAATTTTGTTGGGCGACCGTTTGTGGCGAGTGATTCCCATGTGAAATGCCTGTAAGTATCAATCATTTAATGCGAATTCTATTCATCCATAAAAGGGTTCATTTTAAATCGAAACAATTCTTTGTAGTATGAAAAATTCAATAAAAAGCGCCGACAATGGGAGGATAGTGGAGTATTAGAGCTAATTAAACTATGGAAAGTTTGCGCCTATGAATTGCGCACAATCAAACGAAATGGGCACCTTTATGTGGCTATGGCAAAGCAAGTAAGTTACAACAACAATATATCGATAAATAATAAATAAATTTATCATAAATTTATAATTTTTCTTGAATTCTTGCAGTTGACGGGTCTTGGCGTACCCGTTACCGCGCTGGAAGTACACTTTAAGGTGAATAATCTGACACAGCGATACAGACAGGAACAAAAGACATTCGAAACAACGGGCATAATCAGCACGTGGAAGTTTTACAGTCAAGTGGATGATGTGTTTAAGAGTTTGGCTGCACACACGGGTTACAAGTGAGTAACGGATTGGGGTAATTGCAAACCTCAAAAATATGAACGAATTCAATTCGCAGAGATAAACGCATGACGAGCACCTCGAATGCCAGCAGTTTACCATCCACATCCGAGTCACCAGTTTGGAAAAATCCAATGTCTCAGCAAGAGTTTAATAGCAACAACACGGAGGGGTTCTATAAGTAATTATTAATATTATGATAGAAATATGTAAATTGATTAATTAATTGGTTTATTATGCAGATCGGAGTACGGCATGCATCGCCACTTTATGGACCACTCCCAGCCGCCGCCGAATGCCGGAAATGTTGATAATTTCATGGCATCATCGGCGGCGGTGGCAGCTGTGGCGGCTGCGGCATCTGCACGCCTTGCCGACAGCAACATGGAGCAGCAAATGCAGAATGCGGCAGGCGCCAGTGGTACCGGCCCCGGTGGCAATAACACCAATGGCGGTGTGCCCAATTATAATAAGATGAAAAAATCCCACGAAGATTATGACAAATTTGTGGACATTGTGAAGAACATTGTCGACACGCATAAAACGACGCCCGACAAAGTGGACACGTTCAGTGAGTTTCTGCGTTCCTATATGAAACGCTGGCCCGAACGACTTCAAGACGAGGCCATCAATCACATGACCAACTATGTGGTCATCAAGAATATGGAGCACAGCATGGGAGGCGGACCGGGCGGCGGTGGCCTACACAATCCTGAGGGCGTCAACAATCGGCAATAACAATACAAGCAGGAGCCCAACAACTAAACGCAGGCCGCGATCGGGTGTGAAGCGTGCAAAATGAAGTGCAGCCGGCGGAGTTGTTGGACGACCGCTCAAAAATTCGGTCGTAATTGGCAGCTCCATGAAACTGAGTACCATGGCAAATTAGCGGAAAATACTTAAAAACAACAACAACAAAATAAAAGAAATTGTGGCGCGCAGTTACTTAAACGAAAAAGAAAAAAACAAAAAATAACAGGAATTATATATCGGCAAAGTGTCAACCTGAGAAGATAGGTCAGATTTGCTTAGATCATATTGTAAACGATTTCATGCAGTATTTTTTGTATAGTTAAAATATACAATATAAAGTTTTTAGTTTTATGGCAACATCATTTGCTAAATTTCGAATTGAGTTCGATTTATTGTGGAATGAGTACACACCCACGCACACATAAACACACACATACATACACACACATATACACACATGATTTGTAGAGTATAGGGAGTACAATACAATTATATGTAATACGTTTAGAAATCATTTCCTACTGTTAGCTGTAAACGACAAAAACCTAAATGAATAAACGCTTTAAAAACAAGAACGAAACAGTTTAGTATTATATATATAAAATATATTTATATTAGCCATATAACTTTAGCAGATTAGAACATTAAACTGGCATTTTGTAGAGCTTGGCGAACATATTTTCAAAATCGATCACTTCTATTGAAGCATTATATACATTTACATTATTATATTATACATATAGATATCGGCAATAATGTAAACCAATTTTAATTTTTTTATATAATATATATAGTTAACATAAAATACATTTTAATACTTCAATAAAAAAGATCGATCGAAAATTAAGTTATTGGTTTTTTAAAGTAATAATAATGTTACCAATAACTAATCAACAGCTTATAAAGTTTTGTTCAGATATTGGGAATATTATTATTATCACTTAAAAAAATACCAAAAATACAATACCTAAATTTTCAAAAAATTATTTCTAGCGAAGCAACTACAATGTTAACTATATATAACGCTGTTCAGATATTCGAAATATTATTTAAAAAACCATTAACTGGCTTATAAAATATTTTAACATTCGACTGATAATTTCTATTGAAGCATTATGTATATAGTTATGAATGTACTGTAAACTCTTGATCAGTTATTGGGAACATTATTCTTATTACAAAAAATTAATAAGTGGCTTATACAAAAACAAGATTTGTGCCCGATCATTTATATAAATGAATTATATATAGTTAAACATATTTGCCAGTTGATAAGCTCTTTAAATTAGATTTTAGCAACAGCATATTAAGCTCGTAAAATATACATCTTAACATAAATAATCCCTGCAAGAAAGAAACAGATCCGAAACCAAGTTTCAAGAAGCTTCAAAACTTTGATCAGTAATAGATATAAGCAATAATTTCTTTTAAGTTTAGTTTATTGTAGTTAAATACGTTGTATTTGACAGGCGACGCTGCTAAACATATTTGCTTTCGCTGTTGCCGCAGTTGGTGCTGTGGGCGTGACCAGGAAACGGCCAAAGGTGCCGCCTTTGTTGTCTGAAATTCGACCCGGATTGATGACCAGACAATCGTTGACCAGGCGTATAAAATGCCGCTGATCACTGGGCAGAATGAGGATATTAGGCAGCTGTTTGAGCTGCGCATATTTCTGGGCCAGCTGGGAGTCGTAGGACATGTTCTCATCTGCTGGCGGGCACAACGGATAGAAGGAGCCCTGATTGAACAAATGATTGATGGCGCGATGCATTCGCTCACCCGCATTGGCGGCAAACTCGTGGCTCAGCAGATGGTCCAGCACATCCGTTGAACTGACGCCCAGCGTCAATCCATCCAAATCCACAAGCGACGGATCGGGCAGCATATGCAAATTGGGATATGTTTTGCGCAGCGTCAGCGATGGCGTTGGATAAACAGCCAGAGCCATCGCATCCTTTTGACTGCTAACCATTAGCACCGTGGTACTGCTACCCACCACCTCCATGATGCCGGTCACCATCTTCTCGAAAAAGGAATCGAAAGTCTCGGCCAACTCGCCGACAAGTTTGTGTTCGGCATCCAAAAAGGGACCGGTTAGCAGCAGCACATCGGGTCGATGTTCCTTGAGGTATTTCAGCAGATCATGCAATGGATCGTAGAAGAGATCTGTGTTGTGGGTATACGGTCCGGCGGCGACAACAAACTGCACATCTCGATCCAATTTAAGAGGCGGTGGCAACGTCAATTTGCGATCCGTGTAAATCTCCTCGACGACAAAGGTATCGCCCCGTGGAATGAATCCCTTGGCCAGCACAACTTGTCCCGGAAAAATGCTAGCGGATTTGATTTGTGAGAAATTCAAGGACAGAAACTTCTCATCCGTATTGAGTACGGCCAGCAGCGCTGAGTGGGCATCCAGTGGGCCATCGTCATCGGAGTGTATCATGCCCACGGCATGGAGGACATGCAGCGCGTCCAGCGTGTGTCGATCCTGTGGATACCAGCTGCACTCTGCAGCTCCCTTGGCGCCCAGTTTCTTGTCGACCAGCGCATGGCCAACATCCACGAGACGATCTTGCAAATCATCGCATCTCTCATATAGCAAATCGTTCATATATCTCAGATTGGACACCGTTAAAGGTGCATCATTGTGGAGTAGTTTCTGAACGACCGGCAAGGATTGCTCCAGCTGAGAGTGCCACGTGCACGCAGCCAATAGCCGAGGGTGACCAAATGTATCCACAATATCACCAGGTCGTCCCATTGAAGTTGCTACCGGTGTCACTGGAGTCCTTTTGGCCGATTGAGGTGTGTAGCTAGCAGGGCTGAAGAGGACGCCACTCTTGAGTGCAGAAGAACGTGGGTGTTGACTGTGCGCCTTGGGTGTATGAGGCTGCGTGGCAGCGGATTCACTGACATAGTCATCCATCATGGGTTCATCTTCCAGCAGGCCATAGGAAGCCAAAGAACTCGTCTCCATTGTGGCGGTTTGGGATTTGATGTTGTGTGGTTGCGTTGACTTCTTGGCGCCGCCTTTCTCACGCTTCACTTGCAACACCTTGCGCTCGAATTCACCCACATTCTCGGGCGTGGGTTCATCCCCATGCAGATGGGACAAACTGAAAGCCATCCATTGCTCCACAAATTCGGTGGCGTCGTGAATGCTGTAAGACAGCGACAATTCCACACATTTGTCCAATACGGCGACGCTGGGCTCCACGCCCATTTCGTCGAATTGCTGTTTGAGTTCAGCGTCCATTTAGACTGTGTGCTTAAATAATAATTTTAGTAAACAACTTTCTGCTTAAAGATATTTTGGCGGGAATGTATCGAGTTCTCCTTCTTTATGTTTGCCAATCACAAGCAATAATTTATCGACAGGCTGCCACTTGCACTCGCTTAAAACTAGCTGGCATCGCTGGCCAACACATTGGGTTCGTCGTATGCTTTGCAGCACTGCAAAATAGTCAATGCAACAGAACAGACCTTTTCTCGGGCGTAAAACAAAATTAATAATTATTAAATCTACAGTAATATATTTGCAATCAACAATGTGTACAAAATGTTAAATAAGCATATAGTTGCGCGCCTGCAACACCCAACGATGACGCATAACAACCACAACAAAGAGTAAACTTTGCAGCAGCAGCAGCCACAACAACAACAAAAACCAGCCCTGCAGCAACAATACAAAAACAACACAACAAAAAAATAAAGAAAAAAAGAAAACATAATTTGGTCAATTTGCATATTTCAATCGAAACAGAAACAGAAAGCGGATTAGGTAACTCACGCACAATAACAACAAATATGAGTAAACTGGAAACGGACTCGGACAGTTCAGAGGAATTTTTCGATGCCGAAGACACAACACCGAATCGCGCCTCAACACTTTGGTAGGGTGTAGCAGAGACCCCCTCCCACCCCCCTCCACCCAATACAATAGTGACTCACCCTAATAACACGTATATTAATTTATTCAAAATTGCAGTCGCAAATTGCCACCGGAATGCGCGCAGGAGTTCATCTTTCCAGAGCCAGCAGTGCGTGTGAATGCCAACGTCTCCTCCGACAGCGATGCAACGCCCATTGGGGCAGGCACTCCTGCTACCCGTAGTCCAACAAATAGTCTGGGTGCACGTCTCAAGCAACAGGATGCAGCCATCTTTGTGGAGCCCAAGACGGGCAGCAAGGGCGTGGTAAGTGTGGCAAGTGGGTGTGTCAATGTGGAGACGAGTCGAGTGGAGTGGCGTAAAATGGGTGGTTTTTCTGGAGTAGCTGCGTTTGTTTGCGTGTTTGTTTTTTGTGTTGATTGCGTTGCGTTACATTTTTTGATTGAATTGTTTTTTGGCTGCATGCATTCTTGAGGTACTCACAGTAAACACTCGATAATTGTGCAAGGTTATGGTATCAAAAAACAAAAACTTAAATTAATGGCAATATAAATTTATAATTCTTATGAGTATGTTTTTGCTTGGTTTATTTGTTTGTCATAATTGTTAAATGTTAGCAATTGAGAAATAACACGTCCCTGGCAGTAATTATAATAATAATACATAACTAAAACCCAGCTTGATTTTCAGTTATAATAATACATAACTAAAACCCAGCTAGATTTTCAGTTATGTATTATTTTATATGTATATATCCAAAGTTCTCACAAATAATTCCCAATAAACAATGCCGCACCCTATTGACTAATAATTGTTTGATTAGGTTATTTAGATTAGATAATTTTTACAATTGTTTGCCCAATTATCGAGTGTTTGCTGTTCAAACCTATTTTCTTATTAAAAAAAATGATGTCCCTATTGTTAACCACCAATCCCCTCCAACCTCTATTCTTCTAACGAATTCACAGCACGTTTGTGTTTTCCCTTTTTATTCTGCTCAGTGCAAAAATCAATGCAAAAATTTCAATGTGCCGATTTCACTGCACTTACCCGCAAAAACAAAAATGTTAAGCAAATTAAATTCCCTGACAATAATACATTTGGTTGGATTGCTCATACGGTTTTCACTATTACCCAAGCGCCCAAGCATTTCTTTTATTTGTTTTTATAATTTATGTTAACCCCTTCCGCTGAGGCACCTCGTTGTGTGAATGCCGTTGATTGTCATCCGTCAGTGGTCAGTGGTCAGTCACAAATTTGTGTAAAGCGAGGGCAGCTCGATACTTTATTATTATTTAAATAACATTGTTTCTCTCGTCAGCTATTAGAATTGGTAAAATCTTTAAGTTGAAACCTTTGTTTTTTAATTCTAACTAAATTGTCTAAATTAGAAATTTTTTAATCCCTTAACTTATTATATTATGTAAAACTGCAAAAATCATCAAATCAGCAAAAATAGTTTGACAAAATATATAATTAAACAATTCTTGTTTTGCACCTCGTTTAAATCTGACCTAATGCATTAATTTAAAACATTTTGTTGATTTCACCAAACATTTTTGGTTCCACTTGTTGCTTTTTTCATCACTTTGTCTAAATTCTTTGCATTTGCATTGATCGTTTGGCAACATGTTGATTAATATAATTTCTGCCCTGTCAATTGTTCGAAACTTGCATAATTATTATAATTAATCGACTTGCGTTACGCATTTTATATTTTTAATGTATAAACCATTATCGCAATGCTAATAAAAGGTATGCCGTTGTCGCCACACTAATTGCTGATAATGAGTGTCGTTGCTTTGTGCTTTTTTATTATCAGCTTTTTATGCATACATTTAATATTTGTACATATTTCTGATAATTGTGTTCGGTCAAGGTTTTTATACTAGTCGATCTACTATGCTGACCTGGAAACATTTTCATTCATAGGATGGTGAAATTTACGTGTCTTAGTCTTATCTGTGACAGCGTTGAGTGCTCTGCAAATGTTTGATAACAATTATACATGTAGTAATTTATGGCCCTGTTTGCTTCCGTGCTTGACGAAAGATTCCCTTTCAATAATTGAGCTTATTAATTAATGATTTATCTGTTGATTATACTCTTGCCGTGGGTCTAACAATATTCCTACAAATCGTGTTAGATTTTAGGAAGTCAGTTAGAGTTTTAAGACCTTAATCAATAAGAACAGATAGGTTGATAGATCACATTTCTGTATGTATACAAATAATTGAAATGTTCGCCTTCTCTGCAAGTGTATTTAACCTTCGGGCAGCTGAATTTAAATTATCTTTCTTATTTGTTTGGGACTTTTACTTATATTTTGTATATTTTTTTGTAGTAATATTTGTTAATTTCTTGTCAACCTGTTTGCTCTTTATTTTCATATTTTGTGCTCATTTCAACGACAACAAAAAATAAATTAAATAAATACATATAAAAAATATAATAAAAAATAACATTAATTATAAAATGTACATGGAAAATGGTCGAAACTTCAAAAAACTCAACTCATCTGTGTAAAAAATTTTTTTAAAAAAAAAATATATATATATATACGTATGTATATCGTACACATATAGTCTGGTAGACAACGCTTTCAAGATCTGCGTGATTGCATGAAAAAAGATGAAGATGATAATCCAGGAAATACACTCACACCTGATTCTCAGGTACTACAAATCTATTTTCAATTTCCAATTGTATTATACTATTAGTTATTATTAACTTGCTTCTAATGTATAATGTAAATCCCAGCTTAAACTACTTTGTGTAGTGCGTGTTTTTAGTTATTTATTAATTTTATATTGCTATTATGTGTGTGCCGTTCGTTGCCGGCCTTGGCTGCAATTAGTTTCGCTAATTTACAACTTGTTTGCATACAACTACAGAACAGCTCCATGGATGGCGTATTTACCAATCGGACAACGCATCCGTTTAAGGTGGTTGAAAGCGATACGATGAGCATACAGAGCATGACATCATTGGGACGCGTGGGTCGCATCTTGGCCGGCAGCATCGATCCGTCTGGTGAGTTGACTTGCATGCTCTGTAAATCTCTGTGTGTCGAGTTTTTTGTTGTTATCGTTTTGCGTCTGTCTGTAAATTTTCAATACGAAATATATATTCACATTCCATTCGTTTGTTTTCACACTCAGCAATCAGCGTTGACCGTGAATCGCTGGCCTCAATGAACGCCCAACAGCAACAGTTGCAACAGCAACAGCAGCAACGCCAGACGCCACCGCCGCTGCCCACAACAACAGCAACAGTAACGGCTGCCACAACAATTGCGGCAGCAACAGCAGCAGCCGCAGCAACGGCAGGCGGCAAACAGTCGTCGCATGGCTTGGCCACAACTGCAACAACAGTTGCTGCATTAAGCAGCACACAAATCCTACAGGAGCCGGATGTGATAGCCAGCACAAAGTTGGCGCACTCAAAGACCACCGATTCGATAACATCCAGCGGACCGGTTGCGCCGCCGCGTCGCAAAAAGAAGTCACGCAAATTCTCGAGCAGCTCGTCGGAGCAGTTCAACATGAATGAGGGCATGCAAGTGCCGGCTGGTGGCGATACGGAGGACACCGACAGCGATACGAGATCGGTGCAGAGTGTCCGCGATGTGCAGCAACAGTTGCGCGACGACATTGTCAAGCAGTTCGAGAATTCGCTGAACGATGTCAGCGCCAAGGCGTCGAGCAATACACTGACCTGTTCATCAACCAGCACAATTGTATCCGCTTCCGCATCGACGGCGACAACAACGCCCTCATCACTGGCACAAATGACGTCGACGAGTCAGGCGAGCTTTGTGCGGCCAGTGTCCACGGCGGGTATTGTGTTAAAGCCATCGCATTCTCTGGGGAACAGCTCCACATCGGTCTATTCGAAGCCAAGTCCCTCAAACTCGGCCAAGAGCAACTCGGCGCCGGGGCGGGTTAGGTAAGCTGTAAAGGAATTTTTGCTTTATTTTCTTATTATTCATTATCATCTGGTTTTTTGCAGTTCCATTGATCCCAATCAGGGTCTCAATCTGTTCAAGGCCATTCAGGGCGGTTATGTCGTTAAGCCGCGCGACGAGGCAAGCAACAAGGCTCAAGGACCATCGCAGGACGAAATCGAGCGCATCGAGAAAATGCTCATGGAGAGCGCTAGTCGGCCCAAGTTGGCGGGCAGCGGTTCCAATAGCTTGGGCAGTGCCACACGGTATGTTAGCAGTTATAACCTAATTGGGAATGTGCGAGGGTTAGACAAAGATTTGAAGACTGTGAAATGTGATAATTGAGTTATTTGGTGTTGTGTAAAAACGGCAAATATCAGAAAACAAATCTTATTAAATAGTAAATCATTTGTCAATCTATTTTTCAACAGTTTATATCAGTTTAATGCGAAACTAGAAATAGATGTCTGCAGTTATAATTTTGGTTTATAGAAACTTTCTATATCTTTCTTTCTTCTTGATATATTTGAAGTACCTTCAGTAACTTTAAAAGAATTGATGTTCAATGAATTTAATGCAAATATAATTCCAACTTACAAATTAGAAAGCTTCGGAGATTAATTATTAAAACATAATGCAACTAAATTTCTCTTATTTAAGTAATGCTTGTGTTAGACCCAATCCTTTTTCAGTGTCTTGAAAATGAGTCTTAGTTAAATAACATTAAATTAACTTTTTTCGAGGTATACTTGCAGCAGTACGTCTGATCTGTATATTATGTACAAGACTTGGAGAATGTCCCACAAGTTAGTTGAATAATTCACAACAATACCTAAATCTTTCTAGAATAGTAATTAATTATTGCTAGACTTATTGCTAATTTTCATTCAGGCAACTTAATCTTTAACTACGTTTCGAGTTTAATACTAATTTCGCTTATCCTTTTCACAGCTATACGGCTTTGTATCGCGTAAGTGATAAAGAACGTCGCAAGTCCGCTGGGGATGAGGATGTGTTGCGTCAGATGAATATTTATGTGCGCACACGCACGAATTCGGGTAAGCAGTTGACTGACTTTGAGATACTCGAACAAGTTCCTGTAAAGAATTTGGATACTGGTGAGAATATGCCGCTATCCGAGGTGCGTTCACCGCCAGTGCCTGAGGGCTGGAATCCGCTCTCGCTGCATATACTGAAGCTAACCTCGCATCTAGAGGCCATACAGAAAGAATCGGATGAGGAGAGCGTAATTGGCATACCGCCCAGCAGTGAGGGCCAACAGCCCGACGAGGAGGAGCTCGAAACGGAGGATGGCAGTCGCCTCAAAAAGAAAACGGCACGGATTAAACGCTTCTTTGGCAGCACGATGCGCAAAACGGTGGATAAGGCCAAGTCGATTGCATCGGAGGTGTCGCATGCGCGACACAAGGAGGATGTCGCCGACATTGTGGATGCCATGAATCCCGAGCAGAATATTAAAATCAAGGCATCCTCCTCGAACAAGGGCCCCTATGAGTTCACCAAACTGCAGCATGTGCAGGATCTGATTGGCGAGGATACCAGCGCCGTTTGGTGCATGAAGTTCAGCTCCTGTGGACGACTGCTGGCTACCGCCGGGCAGGATAAAGTGCTCCGCATTTGGGTGCTTAAGGATGCCTATCCCTATTTTCAGGTAAGCTTCCCGTTATTTATTTTATGCTGCACAATTCTAACGAATCAATGCCACATTGCAGGATATGCGCAACAAATACAATGCGGATCAGAAATCATCGCCGACGCCATCGCAGGAGTCGCTAGTGTCGCAGCATTCGGCCGAGGAAGCAATTGCGATGGCCACCGCAGCGGAGAAGTGCACGGGTCCATTTATGCCGAAGCCCTTCTGTATGTATAATGGTCACACGTCGGATTTGCTGGATGTCAGCTGGTCGAAGAACTATTTCATCTTGTCGAGCAGCATGGACAAAACGGTGCGTCTGTGGCATATCTCGCGTAAGGAGTGCCTGTGCTGTTTCCAGCACATTGATTTTGTCACTGCCATTGCGTTTCATCCGCGCGACGATCGATACTTCCTCAGTGGTAGTCTCGATGGCAAACTCCGGCTGTGGAATATACCCGACAAAAAGGTGGCGCTGTGGAACGAGGTCGATGGCCAGACGAAGCTCATCACGGCGGCGAATTTCTGTCAGAATGGCCAATTCGCTGTGGTTGGCAGCTACGATGGACGCTGCATATTCTACAACACGGACCAGCTGAAGTATCACACGCAAATTCATGTGCGCTCCACGCGTGGCAAGAATCGCATTGGTCGCAAAATTAGCGGCATTGAACCGATGCCCGGTGAGGATAAGATTCTGGTTACCTCCAATGACAGCCGTGTCCGACTGTACGATCTGCGCGACCTGAACTTGTCCTGCAAATACAAGGGCTACCTCAATGTCTCCTCGCAGATCAAGGGCTCCTTTAGTCACGATGGCAAGTACATCATTGCCGGTTCCGAGAACCAATGCATCTACATATGGAAAACGAATCACGACTACTCCAAGCTGAGCTCGGTGAGTGAAGAAGGATTTAATTGATTTAGTTTCAGTCTTAACAAGGCGCTTATTTTGATTCCTATTTTAGGTGCGTCGCGATCGTAGCGATTTTTGGGAGGGTATTAAAGCACATAATGCCACTGTCACCTGTGCCATATTTGCGCCACATCCGGAGGCCATCATCAAACCGGAACCGGATGAAATTCCAAATGATAAGGTGAGCATACGAGAAGTAACTACTGTCAAACTGACCATATACGAATATTGTCGTTAGGTTTGTAACGCATTGAAAGAGGTGTCTTCAAATCATAAGGTGTCATAAAGTATATATATTCTTGATCAGCATCTCTAGCCGAGGCGGTATAGCAGTGTTTCTCTGTCCGTCTGCTTCTATGCAAACTAGTCCCTCAGCCTTAAAGTTATCTTGATGAAACTTGTCATAAATCTATAATTTTACTGCAAGCAGCGGATCAGATCACTATATAATATAGCCTTAGGATAGCTCAAATAGGAGATTTCGGTCAAAATATGAGTGTTAGTATTAAAAATGTATTTGTTAAATAAGTTATCCTTACAAAACTCATCAGTTAAGCGTGCAATTATGCTCCTAATATATCGGTGGAATCATACTTTTATACGCGGGTTTTTTCTTTTAACCTTTGCAAAAATATTTATCAGCTTGGGATTACTATATCATTTATCTATCGGTTTTTTTTTTGTGACAATTATAAGAATTAATCTGTTTTGGTTCTTGGCGAATAATAGAAATGTTATTCTCTGAATTTTAAGACTTAAAGGTTCATCATTACAAACATTTGTCGATTTGTTTAAGATGAAGGCTTTGTTCATATTTTTTCTTTAATTGTTGTTAACATAATGCTCAAACAAATTTCAAAATGATAAGCATACATGCATTTAAATATAAATTTAAAAATAAACAATAATAATATATATCGATTTATTTGTATAATATTTAATCACACGCAAAACGAATCACAAGCAAAATTTACAAGTTTTTATTCAGCAACAAAGCTGAACTGTTTTTTTTTTTATATGTATTTTCAAAATAGAGGTGCTCCTCTATTGACTTAACAATGATTCGCTCTATGTAAACAAACAGAGGTGGTCCTCTGTTGATATTTGCTATTGTAATTGCTAATAACTGTTCTCTATTTGTTTTCCCCATTTTCCACTCTGTATACAGCCGGATCCGTTGGCGGAGCAGCATAAAAAGGGCTGTGGCTATGTGCTGGTCAGTGCCGATTTCAATGGCGCCATCAAGGTGTTCATCAATAAAACGAAGCCCAAACACAGCAGTTTGCCGTATACGGCCATTGCGGATTAGACGAGGCGTCGATATGTCAATTAGTCGATTGGGCGATTCATTCAATGCGAACATAAAACTGTTTTGAATGGGGTGTGGGGGGGTTCAGGGATATAAAGGGGAAATGGAAATGGAAAATGCAACCCAGCCGAATAGCATAGAAAACTTTTGTTTTAGTTTTGTGTGTTTTTCTTTTTCATTTTACTGTATTGTGACATGTATGTATTTTGTACGGATTAATTAGTAGCATTAACGCTTATTTATGTATTTAATCTATACGCTACTTAAGATCCTAAATTCTTACACTATATATATATATATATATATATATAGATATAAAATATGATTATGTGAGTTGTTGTTAACGGATATTCGAGCAGTATGTGTGTAAAAACGTATGCAAGAAAATACAAAAAAAGAAGCATGTTTTTTCTAATGTTAATTATTTTCTAATGCCAATTCTGTGTGTGAACTGTAACATGTGTGTGTGTGTGTGTGTGTGTGTGTTTGTGTGTATACTAGTTGATATTTTATTGCTTGTTATATTTCAGATAAAGAATCCAAGTGTATATTTTTTTATTCTTACATATGCAATTACTTTAAAATAATAAAAGAAAACAACACACTCACACACATACATGCACACATTCTCACACATATATGACTAATAATGATAATTAGCTTGTGGTAATTATTTAATATACTATATGATATTATGTGTAAAGTAAAAAAGAAAAACAATAACAAAAAAGTTTGCGACCCTTTTGGGGTACGCCAATGTGCACTTAAAAAACTTTGGATTTTTTATACTCTTTGTGGGGGTATTGCAATTTTTTTTTTTGAATGTGTGGAATGCATGAAGTATTTGGCTTTGAGTAACTAAGGTCGGTGGATGCATTTCTAGCATATCTAATACAACTATGCGAAATTAGTTCTCAACATTTAAATTTAAATTAATGTTAAGCTTGACTTTTTGTTAAAAATATCTTAAGCGAAATTCAATATGCCATTATTTATCAACAACAGATTAGAGTATTTTAAAACAATCTCAGTATTTTTTCTTATCCGACCCCATAAAGAATATAATTTCTTCATCAGCATCACTCGCACAATCAGTCGAAAGAACACTTTTGAGATGAAATTTCTGACTAACTACACAGATGTGGAAAATTATAAATAAATAAATTATGCTTAGAGCGTGCTAAATCATAATAATAGTATTTTAAAATTCAAATTAAAATTGAAACTTCTGCAGATTAACTCCGCTCCTATAAGGGTATATAAAAATCGGAGTGCTTAAGAAAGACGTTTCCTCCTTGGTTTCTAGTTGTTATTGATTTTGCACGCTTCTCCGTTAGAAGCTGTTTCTGCTGCTGGTTTTGCTGTTGAAGTGCTTCGTTGCTCGAGGCGGGAAGGATTAGAAGTGGATAGCTGGCTGGTGTGGTCCTGGTGACGACAGCTATTTAACGTAAGTTTAACCTTCATTGTTGGGGCTTCCTAATGGCCAAAGGGTGCGTTCTGAAGTGCATTCAAGTAGAAGTGTGCGTGTATATATATATATATATAAATCCATACATATATGTGGATATGTGGATAATCCTTTGTGATTTAAAAAATGGGTATTTTGTCAATTGTGTTGGGCATGTTCTCGTTGATATCCGTAATTGCAGCTGGTGCTTTGCCAATTCCCGACTGCGACAAAGACTCCAGACTACCCGAATACAATGGTCGTCACAGAATTTTGTACATATATATACATATATATATATATATATATATATAAATATATCTGCTGCGCCAAATGAGCGAAACAAAAAGAAAAATTCAGAAAAACAAAAAAAAGTGTCGAGCAAATGAAAACGGGCCTCAGGTTCCCTCCAACTCCTAGAAGTATGTTTTTTACTGTTGTTGTTGTTTTTTTTTTGGCCGGAAGAGGCGACTTCCTGAGTGGCATGGAAATCATTTGAAGTGGATGGCTGTGGGGATTTCCTCGTCGTGTAGACAGACAAAGCAGCCGGTCGGGCTAGTAGTGCTAGGCGGCGTCTCTTGCCTGATTTTGGGGCGGTTCTGGGCCACTTCTCGGTTGCCTACCAAAAGCAAATACAAATACGGTAATTTCAAGTGGCGACAACGACAACGCCAACGAACGAACCCAGCAACCCCAAAAACGTTGAAGATTTATACGTCCGTATGTATTACGGCTCATATCGCCACATCACATAAATGTAATGTATGAATGTATGTACATAATTTATCATTGTATGCCACATACAGTGGTCATTCGGAAGTTGCAAGCTCGAGAAACGAGATTTGTCCATATTTTAATCGCTTTTCCAATTTTAAACACTTTTGAATGTGGAACTTTTAAAACACTGAAAATATAACTTTCAAAACTAAAATATTTGAAAAATTAATTGTCAATTGTTCTTTTTTAAAGTTAGAAACTAATAATTTAAAAATAATCCATATTATTTAGCAATTAATACTACCCAATTGGGATAAGCGTTATAATTATTATAATTTGGTTTATATATATTTATATTTGTTGTTGTTCTTAAACTCTTTCTAATGGGTAACTTTGAAGCCCTAAATATAGAATTTTCCAAATTAAATAATATAAAATATAATGTTAATTAAGAAAGTTCTACTCAAGTAGAGGAATAAATCCCAAATGAAATCGTATCATGCTGCTTGCCGGGCGACCACTGTACTTGCACATACTTGTTATATGTGCATATATCTGGGCCGACTTTCTTTTGTGCTCCTCATTGCAATTTTGTCTGCAGTGCCGCAAACAGCCCTTTAAATTGGATGGAGTTTTGGGGCAGGAATTGAAGTTTGGGCTAATGAATATACCGGCTAAATAATTGTTTAGTCAGACAGCAAAGTCACTCGAAAGACGATTAGCGTTTGTGTTCTTTTAAGCGTCTGTTGCAACATGCAATCAATAAAGATTTACTTTGTTGGGGGTGGCAGCGGGTAAGTGTGTTGGGTGTAAAGGTCGTGGTGGTGTGGGTTGGGTGGTGTCAATGCGGCAACATCAGCTGTTGCAATGGCTGACGAGACCACAGCAGCCAGACGCCGGCGCCGGCCCTCGTCACTTCAACACCGGCCTCCCCAGACCCGTTGCAAATGCCAATCGATGCACTTTTGGCCATGTGCCAAGTTGCTCTTAGCAACAGAAGAGTATTGAGTTGATTAATAGATTGCATAGTTTCTCTTAAACATCAATTAAAGAGTGGCTGCTAAGAATCACTGAGAGTAGGTGAATTTGGCTTGAAATATACGATTTTAATATTAGAGCTTATATTTATTATATAATTCCAATTTCTAGAGTACATTTTAACTGTTCTATATATCTTATTAGATTATTTGGCGGCCAAAACCAGCAAAAATGTTAGCTAACAGCGTGACTTAACATCGAGCTCAAAGAGTTAAGAGAGCAGAACTGTTGCGGCTTTTGCAGAGCGACAGCCAGTAGAGATGCGCACGCAGCACACGCGTGAATGTACGTGAGCAACGTGCTGTGTCACACACAACCAAATAGAATACGGTGTTAAGTTAAGCTTGCGGCAAACCCTTAATAAGAGAGCACACTCTCTCATATAAAAGCAAAACACAAAATAAATAAACCTACGCAGCACACCAGGCATTACTGCCATCAGAGATTGGGATCGTGTTTGATTGTTTTTGTCACGAGCACATCATTGGCATGCACACAGGCGCACACCCACACGCACGCTCATACACACACACAGCCACAGACACAGACGCACGCACACAAACACAACTACGTAAACATAATGCGCCGAGATTGAGCAAGGTGCGCTTAGCTCTTACAATGCTCTCAGTTTATTTCTGGCTCTCGTGCAAAGCGCAACGTCGAAACGGACGGCTCGTACGGTCGCTCGGTCGCTAATGTGTTGTGTGTGTGTGTCGGTGTCGGTTTCGGTCTGTTTTTCGTCTTTACTGCTGCTTGACAAATGCAAATGCAATACAAATACGCAGTGTAACAAATGCATTAACATATATACATGTATATAAATATATATATATATATATATATATATATATATATATATATATATATATATATGTATGTGAATATTTTTAAGAAAAATATGAAATGAAAGAAT
Source organism: Drosophila setosimentum (assembly GCA_035043505.1). Classification (NCBI taxonomy): domain Eukaryota; kingdom Metazoa; phylum Arthropoda; class Insecta; order Diptera; family Drosophilidae; genus Drosophila; species Drosophila setosimentum. The sequence goes on from JAWNMY010000008.1 coordinate 1,376,342, forward strand.
TCTATGTCAAAAATAGCCACAAACTGTGCGAGTGTGTGTCTGTGAGTGCTGCATTCGCGGCGTGTCTGTGTGTGTGTGTGGGTGTGGGTGACATTCTTACACCGCCTTAGCACTTAATTAAATTAAACTAAATTCAATTTGAATTACAGGAATTCTCAATCAAGCTAAAGCTCAAAGTGCAAACCGTTTGGGTGTGTGTGTTTTTTCTAAATATGATGCTAATTCTGTTTTACCGTTGTGGTTTATCGGCCACAAAATTGCTCCTTTATCGCCGATCGATTAACTTTTGATGACCCCAATTGTAGAGCTTTTAGGTTCTAATTAGATATCGATAAATATGTTAATCATCAATTGTTTCAAGAAGAAGCAGCTGAAACTGTCGCTTTTTTGGTCTTCTCTCTTTCTTAAACTCTTCTACCTGTTTAAAGCGACTATTGAATTCAATTAAAGCCGGTTTTTTGTTTTTAGGATTTATTCTAAAGCGTTGTATTTTATTTCCCTCTTTTTTTAATTTGCATGTTAAATTGTTTGTTATGCATTTTCTCTAACGGTTTGCGGCGTAACACAGTGGGAAAAACTATGCTCGAAAACTGTACTGAAATCGTTTTTTAATGATCGCTGAGATTTCCTTTAAGCCAAACCAATTTGATATGGCCCAAAACGCTTCATTAAGTTACACTTTATTCTGAGCACATTTGTGGCTGGAATTGGGTTTTTATTTTGCTACTTATTTATATCGTTTTTATGTGCATTTTGCCTTAATTGAGCTTTCTAACATGCAACTCAATTATAACGCTGCATTCGACGCCCGCAATATGGCCCGAAATCGTGCAAATGCCTAAAAAACAAATTAATACAAAAATTGTATAAACACTTTCAAAATGCAGCTAAAGCAATTACAACAACAATAACACACACAAACATTGCACCTAATCTGAGTTAAATTAAGAGCACAATTTATTTAAAAGTATATTCAATGTAGTACAGTGATCATTCGATAAAGAAAATGCTTTAGCTCAAGGGGCTTATTAAATTTTTTAAATCTTAAGTAGCTTAATTAAAAGTTTATGATAAATAATAAAATACAAATTTTTGAGACGTTTTCGAAAACATTTCTTAAGGTTTTTTATATTAAAGATTATATGGAAATTTTGTTTACCAAATAATGAATATTTAATCCATTATTGATAAAAAAGTAGTGTTAATTAAAAAGTCATGACTATTAGATTTATTTTTGGATGGTTTTTATTTGAAAAAGAATATGGAAAATAATGTCTACAACATTATGGAATTTCTATTCAAGACGTCAAATGCATTAAATAGTGGGTCTTATATATATACGAATTCTTATATACGAGTCATTACTGTATTACACTGGAAACTTGATAATTGAAAAGCAGTTGGCATAATATCATTTAACCATACAAAAAATATATGTAATTAATTATATATAAAATCAAAATTAATTGTGAAAAGTTCCCTTTCTAAAAATGTTATAGGTTATTTGAAGAATTAAGATGCAAAAATATACAAAACAAAAAAAAAATTACAAGTGCTGAAAACCAATGAGTTGCCGTTCGCATAGGGCATCATCTACCCAAGTATATTTTACTAAAAACCGCAACCCTTTCACTTAAAACAAAAAAAAAAAGACTCACTGAGAATCCAAAGTGCAACAACCAACAACAACGGCAACAAACAAACGAGCCAAACGAGTTTCAATCAGCCAATAACCAATAAGCCAAACCAAATACAGCAACAACTTGGCCCGTTAGTGCGCCATCGTGGCCTATATTCAAAATAGATCAGCCGTAGTCGCAGATCAGCAGCAGCGCTGTCAAAATGCTAACAACAACAACAACAGCAACTTGAGAACGCAAAAAAAAAAAAAAAAAAAACAAGTTTTATGCTAAAATAATAATAATAAATAAACGCAATACAAAGTTTTAGTTCAAGTCTTAAAGTTGCAGACGAGAAGTCGCGCAAAAAAAGTGACCTACAAATACTGGTTTTACAACCAACAAGCAACAACCAACAACAACTCGTGAGAACCAACAACAACAACTGAAAATGCAGTCAACAGTTGCGGCAAAGCGGCCGGGTCCGCCAGTGCCGCCCAGGCCCAAAACAGCAGCAGCAGCCGCAGCAGCAGCAACTGCAACAGCAACAGCCACAGCAACTGCAACAGCAGCAGCAGTTGCCGCTGCGGCACCCGCCACACCGCCCATCATCCAAAAGAAGCCCACATTTGTTAGCCAACTGAGCGCCGTAGGACGCACCCTTGTCTACAAGTCGCCCTCGTTGAATCTCAATCAGAAGAAGCAGGCGCAAACACAAACGCCCACCATGGCGCTAGTTGCAACTGCAACAACAACAGCAACAGTTGCTGCTGCTCCAGCAGCAACACCAACATCAACAACAGTTGCGCCCGCAACGGCGCCAAAGCCGCCTTTGAAGCTGCGCAAGGCGCCTGCTGTGCCCACAGCTAAACCTCGTGACTCGGTGCTGATCAGCGTGAATCGGGCCAATTCTCTCAGTACACAGTCGACGCCCGCCTTGAAGGATACCCGCCTCAGTCTGGGCAAGGTGGATTTTGAGCGGGCGGGTCTGCTGCCCACCACCCAACCGTTGCCCAAACCACGTAAAATTGTTCAATTGCCGGTGGCCACACTCGATATGGATGATGATGATGATGAAGAGGCGGCGTCGGTGGTGGCAATGCCCTCCACATTTGTGGTGCCACCCGCAACGCCAGCGAATAGCATTTTTCGTCGCTCCAAGACAACACTGGACAGTCCCATCTCCTCCACCAATCATGGTGGCAGTTATTTGGGTGGCAAAACTGCTGAATTCAAGAATAATCTAAAGAATGCCGCCGAGCGTCTGTTCACGGAGATCATCATCAGTCAATCGCAGAAGCAATCTCTAACGGATACTACCATTATAACGAAGCACGAGCGTGCCATTCAACATCAGGCGCTGTTCGAGCAGGAGCTCGAACGGGGACGGGAGCGAGAGAGGGAACGGGAGCGGGCAAGGCTGATGTGCGAGCGGGAGCAGCAACAGCAACAGCAACAGCAGCAGCAGCAACAGCAGGTTACCATTCAGGCAGCGGGTAATTGTACGCGCATCAACATCAATCCCCTCGCCACTTCGCAATCTGCCCCGAAGAGTTCGTTGAGTGCCGGCAATACGCCGGTTAAGAAGCATGCTTTTCATGAGCTACTCATCTCGGAGCTGGCGGCGATGCGCAATCGTTCTTGTTCACTGGAACAGTTGCCCACGAAATCACAATCGTTGGCCATGCCCATTAAAACAATGCCACGCCCACGTTATAATTCCATTGAGGATGCCGACACGGAGGATGTGGATGCCGATAACGTGGAGGATGCCGATGGCGATGAGGAGGATACGCTAACCTATGCCATCAACAAGTCCCTCAAAGAGAACAACATCAACAACAACAACAGCGGCAACAACAACAACAGCAACAACAACAAAGATGATAATCTAAATGGCAGTTCAACGCCACGGAAACGTTGCCCCTCGGGCTGCTCCTCGGATTCATCGCCCTATGGCACAGAGAGATCACAGAGGATCAGAACCTCGGACTGGATCGAGGTGGGTGACAATGGCAAACAGGTGACTCTGACCAGTTGTCACATCTCGCTGGAGGATTCGGGCATGGAGGATGAGGAGCGATTGGATGACATGTCCTCGTCGGGCGTCGGCGACAGCTGGGACAGCGTCAAGGAAGCCGAACGGGAGAACGAGAAACGTTGTCGTAACGTCAAACGGTGAGTCAAACAATTCCAATTGATTTATGATTATACACAACATTTTTATTGGGGTTCTTTTTTCCTGTAAAGAAATTTAATGTTTACCGTGCTTTCATCTGGCATCATCAAATAAATACTATTTTTAATATTGGAAACGTGATTTTATATCGATTTTTATCTTTGAATTCTACACCAAAAAATTTACTAGCGGTCGATTTTTAAGCGAAAATACCATATATATTAAAATAATCAGCAATACAAATTGATAGTTATAACTATCATGTTAGCTGGTTTCGTCATCGGGTTTATACAAAGCTATAAACTTTGCACTCTTTACTTGGGTTTTTATTACTTTATTTATATATATCTAAGTTTATATATAATTTATCTAAGTAAAATACATATTTTTTCTTGTCCTTCATCAAATATTCTGTCTTAAAAACAACAAAACAATATTAAATGTTTAACAGTAAATATTTAATTATTTATACTAATGAGATTTTCAAAGAGTATGAAGTGACTAGTGTGAAATGCGATCATCTGATATCAGGAAATCTAAAGCAGTCTTGTAAAATGGTCATTGTAATGGAAAAGTTCTAGTTACAGAAACAAATTCCATTACAATCTATAATTAATTATAAAGAATGTCAGCAAATAAATTATGAAATATACATTTTATTACATTAACTTTTATTTTATCAAAAATCAATTTTTTGGGTCCCCATGAGATACATTTTAATCAAGTGAAATAATGAAATTAGTCATTTGCATTTTTTTTTTATAAGACTCATCTGTGATTCATTAAACAATAATCGTAAGTTTTATTCACAATTATCTGCATATACGGAAACAAGGCGGCATTAAATATTATCAAGAAAAACTGGTTTGCTATGCAGAACAGTTATCGGCTGGATGATAAAGATTAAGTAAGTTAGCACACATATTTCTGTCATGAAATAATAAAAAAAAAAGATCAGGAATTTTGTTCAGTTAAGCGTATCTTTGCACATTTCGTGACAAAATCATGGAAAATCCTATGCCACACTAAACAATTTATTTCGCTTTGAGATCGTGACCTAATGCCAAATTCTAAGAAATATTATTTATGAACACACTTTGTGATTTTCAATATGTAAACGTTGACAACGTGACCTTTACACAACTTATTTGGCTTAACAAAAAAAAAATAATACCCTGAAATCCCGAATATTTTTCGTTTGAGTTTTGGCTGCAATTTCATTGATTAGTTCTCTGGAAATTGCTGTCAAATGCCATAAAAATTGCTGCTGACAGGATTAATGTAGTGAAAGGGAATACAAGGGATTTACTCCCTGCTCAACCTTAACCCATGTGTTTTGTTATTGCTCCGCTTCCTGTTAAAAGGACACGCGTATAGCATTGAAAGGCTGCTGTGTTGTTGCTTATTGTCAACGTCATTTTCGTTAATTAGTTGCGGCTGATTGACAGACCCTTTTTACTTCTCTCTTTACTCTCAGCCCTCCCTGTTTTCCTGTCTTGCATTATCAGCTGGACTGAGGAAAAATCAATAAATTGCTGTGTATTTTAAAAAGGGGCGCGAGATAAGATAAGCGGTCGCAGCTATCTGGCAGATACAAAAGATGGTACCAACAGATACAAATAACTGTTGCTTGCCTGCCTGCCTGCCTGGGTTGCCTTGCTTACCATCCTCTTACCTGTTGTAGGGCAACCATTGGGGGCGGGGTTGGTGGCATGGTGGGGGGCGTGTCTTTCGCCTACTGTGCCCCTTGTAAAATCGCAACATGTGTAATTTTATTTATGCGCTTACAGCAATTATTTCACCGAGTTTCACTGCACTCTGCTGACACGCTTTACATGCCCTGGGCCACCAGCAGCTCACAGATAGCTCGTATCTCACAGATACACACACACATGCACTCATACACATATGTGTGTATGGGTTTTGTCCCATTGTCTTTTGTCTTTGACTGCTCATGCAAATTGCTGGCAACTTTGTTTCGGGTTCTCTTCAGACTTAGATGCGGTTTGAACAGCTTTGCCTGGTTTATTTATGCTTCTTTTCATTTAAAATTTTTTTTTCCATTTTTTTTTTTATTTTTATTTTGTGATAAATTATTGCTGACACCATTTCGAAGGTGTTGTTGCTGTTGTTATTGTGGCACGTCGCATGTGTGCGCATTACGCTCGATTGCAGTTGCTGCAACATCAACATCAACAGCAATAGCAACTGCAACATCTTGCAATATTTACAACAACTCTTGCCAAGTTAACGTCTACTCATGTCTTGTCTATATATACACATATACTCAATTTTATATTTACCTGTGTACATTGTGTATTTAATTTATCATAAATGCTTATTTCAACAAATCGAAACTCGTTTTCAGTCAGTCTCTGTACAATATTCAAAGCGTTGTTATTTTAACTGCGCATATGACTCTGTAACTCTTTCAATGGACGAGGGTAGCCACAATTGTTAGCCAAGTCAAATATCGCATCGAGTTCAAGAAGATCTAAGATCTGATTTGAGTTTTCTTTGTGTGGCTAACAAATGTTAATATATGTATGTATTTTTATACCTTTGTGGATTATAATTTATTCGTTAAATTTATAACGCATAACGCATAGTTTTGAATGTATATTATTGAAACTTGGCATTTTCCGCGTTGTAGGAACTATCGATTAAGAGATGAGTTTGAAGTTTTTGGGTCAAGATAGACGTAGACAAATAGGTCACCCTTTCTGAATATAACTACACAAATATGGAAAACTCGGCTTACTGCCATTTATGATACAGAAAACATTTAAATAAAACTTGTTTAAAGCGTAAAAAAAATAATAATATTTCGAGCTCTGTTATAAAATTTGTCTGTCTATTTTTACAAAGCTTCTTCTTTCTCTTTATTAGCGTGTAAGATTCTACACGTTGGCTTGTATGTGCGTGTATTTTCTAGTGGCCTATTTAGGTGGTATTTTTTCACGTGTTATATAGTTGGACCTAAATCTTTAAATGCAGCTAACTTCATAAAATTCATTTTCAGATATATACTTTATCATAATTAAACCATATTGTTTTCAAACTTAATCCTAAAACTATCTGCTGAACGAATATTAAAGTTCATTAACAGTATGATAACAATATTATTCTACTTAGCTTACATTTGGATTAATATGATATAATTTTTATCTGGACAGTGTATAATATGCTAATAACATAGCTTACCTTTGGATTAACATATCTAGCAAGTCTATAAATTATATTGCGTATGCATATTTGGTTTTCCACCCTCGCAATTTATATGTGCACTGTGTATATTGTTGGACGTGTTTGCGGTGTGCTCAACGCTGATTATCGTGACTCACATTGTTTGGCATTTGTGCGATCGCACACATAACTACGATACAAACACACACGCACACACACACACACATATTGGCACACACATAAAATTCAATATAAATGCAAATATACCATTCGTATAGTCGTTAAAGCTTCCATATGCGGGTCTTGAAGCTTGAGAAACTCGCCCAAGCGTTGCGTCTCCCAGAGAGTCTGCCTCTCTTTCTCTTGCACTCTCTCTCTCTCTCTCTCTCTCTCTCCATGTGTTTCTCTCTTTCTCTGGCGACCCATATTGATTAGTCATACATTTTACGTGCCCCGCAATAAGCCAAATGTTAGTATCTGACTACTTCCCAGACACAAAAGTCACACACACAATTAGAATCGATGCCAATTATGTTGCGTCAAGAGTTTTAGCATGTTCATAAAAAATAATAAATAAAATGGACATGCAGAGAAAGCTGTGAAAATTTGTGTAGAACCTGCCAATGATGCAGCTGATCAATTTGCACGCACATTCATGTGTAAATTGCGTCTTAAGCTTGTTATTTGAACTGTTCCCCATCACAAAGAACAGTTAAATTATTGAGAGATTCTTGCAAAGAAGAGGCTAACTCAATCTGGCCACATCTCTTTTGAAACGTGTGCCTTGGACTCCATTGATTATTTGTATCTTCTTATTATGCGTTCACCTCAAGATCTAAATTTAAATAATGGTTTGGTTGTGATTTGATTTAGATTGATGTTACATGATTTTTATGGCCTATAAGATTATTAGTGGCACGATTGTCCTTTTAGTATAGTACACAAGAACATCTTTAGATGGTCTAAGCTCTTATTCCCCTTATATTGTTTCTAATATATATAATATTTACTTCTAACTGCAAACAATTTCCATGTTTTTGGTAATAATATTCGAGTTACGAAAACCATTTTGAAGCGAATACGCGCGAAATATGCGGCCTCGGGCACTAAACAGTTAGGTATATTCTTTTTGCAAAAATCTGTTAATGAGTTAACTCAAAATATAATATGTCAAATTAAAAAATATTAAGTTTTCGAATTTAATTATATGTCATTAGAACGCATCCAAATAACTAAATTAAAGCTCAAATGATCTTAAATAAATAATAAACATCATTAGTATATTTATAAACAGGTTTTTATTTAAGTTCTTAAATTTTTGCATTATATGTGAACATATCTAAGCAGCTGTCTTTAATTGCATATTGAACAATTTTATGTGTTAGGAGCGTTGTTTAAATCGGGGGTGTTTTTTTTTTCAGCTACTTGTGATCTTATATAATGAAGAATAATTATAGGAGTGTTTTTTTTTTTTAATTAGAAGCTGTTTCTAATTGCCTGTCACACGTTTATTTCCAGTTTAGATCTTTGACTTTATTACTTTATATGTACGAAAATGCCAAGCTGGTTGCTGTTTGCTAGTTGCCAACAGGGCGCTCTAATTGAGTTGTTAATGAAACTTACTTATAGATGAGATGCGCCCCGGCAATGCCGTGAAAGCTTTCCTATTTCTGCCCGCTCGAAAACCAATTATCCGTCTTCACATAGCAAATCAATTTGTGCTATGTGCCCATAAAAAATACTATACATAAGTATGTACTCGAATTTTATATATATTTATATACAATGTGCTTGTGTAGGAAAAACTGTTGATGTGCTTCTTTTGTATCGCTTTCCGATGCAATTTCCTTGTGGCTTCCTCCCCTACCCAAAAAAAAGACCAAAACAACCGAAACTGATTAAGCCATTAAAAATTCAAGCGCAAACTGTGTGCGCAGACTAACGAGCTTTTGATTAAATGATATGCTGCCCAAGGTTTTTTTTTCTTTTTTTGTGGGGGCATAATTTAAGTTTTAAAGTAATTTACAATCAGAAAGTATTTAGATTGAGGACTGAATATGCATGTTGAGTAAACCAGTTTCATCTAATTAAAGCGGTCAATTGAAGTGCTTTCTATAGAAACAAATTGGTTTTCTCATGCTGTGAGAATTTATTTGAATAATTTATTGAAACGTTTAATCTAATTCACTGCAGATTGAGGTAAAAAGATATATATTAGAATCTATTGAGGGAGAGATTTAGATTGAGTTAATTTTTCTTTTCGTCGGCTTCCACAAGTTAAATCAATCCAAAATTTTAATGTGTTAATTATAATTTAAATGAGTTTCCATAAAAATATCAATATTATGATTTTATGCATGGTAAAGTATCTTAAATTGAGACTGAGTAAACCTTTTTGTTTTCATCAGAATCTTCCAAAAAGTATCTTATAGTTATACTTGTCACTTACATTTTTTCAGTTAACAATATTCTACTGAATTAAATTTATTTACATTTTATAAAATTTAAATATACATCAAATATCAATTGCATTCTGAAATTGTGTTCAATTAAAGTTCAGCCATTCACATTATTTTATTAACAGCTAGCAAAAAGTATTCAATTCATTCATTGGCATTCACATTCCTCCATTCAAGCCATTTTCCCATCTTTATGGCTATATGTGTAATTTTCATCATTTGTAATTAGAGTGAAGGAAACATTAGGGCAATTCTATGATTAGTTTTCACTTTGCATACCGCATTCGCTTTTTTTGTTTTTTTTTGGGGCAGCTCCCCACTAAGTGCAACTCAATATGGTCGGTCATTGGCATTTAAACTCGTAGCTCGCAACTTCTTGAATTTATTTCATTTGGGCCCATTTTCATTGATGGGCCCATTTGTTGTTGTTGCTGTTGTTGCTGCTGCTGCTGTTGTTGTTGCTGTTGCTGTTGTTGGGCATTTCACTTGCCCATTAAAGCAATAACAAACGTGAAAATGCTCAATTTAATCATAAATTTTGCTGTCACCCCTCGGTGCCCATCCCTCTCTCTCTCTCTCTCTCTCTCTCTCTGTCTCTCTCTCTCTCTCTCTGACTCTCTGACTCTCTGAATCTCTGACTCTCTCTTTGCAATAGCTTTGCGATAACAATGCTGTAATTTGGCGAGCAGTTTGTTTATCTAACTGACTCCAATGCAATGCGATGTCGGCAATCGCTCCGTCTTCGTCGTGGCCGTCCCCTTTAATTGAAGTGTGCCTTTTGTGGCTTTCATTGCACTTTTACTCACCGACTTATGTATATACAAATACATACATATATATACATACTCTGTACTCTATATATCTATACTCTATATGGGTATTTATGGAGATGTCTATGCCCCATCGATGCTCTACGTCAATTGGCGATTAACAAACCGAATTCGTGCAAATAATTAAAGGGGCTGCCTCTTACTGCCCGTTTGCCAGATAAATTCAGTGGCAACCACTGAGTGTGTACAAGCTGGCTGCGTGGCTGCACTCCATCTGGCAATGGCTGTAATTACAAGACTCTGGCAGCGACGCGTGCGCCGACAATTTTATTGCTGCTGTTTGAGGATGTGGCACAGCAGCAGCAACAACAACAGCAACAACAGCAACAATAACAATAACACAATAAGGCATAATCCAATTTGCAACGCAAATTCATAGCCCACAGTCTCGCACAGGGAGAGAGCGAGAGCAGCAGCAACAAAAGTAGCAGCAACAAAAGTCACAGTTTTCTATTTATTTTTATTGCAATTTTCCATTTTTGTTGTTTGTGGTTTTTTTTTTTATTACCTTTTTCATACCCTGTAACTATTAAGTTTTTCAAAAAGTGTATCAAAACATTTATCTAAGAGAATATTAGAGCTATAAGCAGCTAGTTAAGAATTTGTTCCTATACTGCGTATTCCTATACTTTATCATTGATAAAGACGAACAACATCGAACTCTATAATTTAAATATTGCAATATCAGCTCAAGAAGAAGATATCAAAATATATGAGACACGGAAAGGCTAGATGCAACTATAATCATCTGAGCACCTAACTATGGCGGCTGTCAGGAAATGAATTTATAAAAAATAGTTTCAACAGATAACTATTTACATTTTAATTTATTCTAATTCTCTTTATATTGCTTTTAGAGGAAAAAAAAGAAATATGTGTTGTAATATTTAATTATATTTGATATGACCATATTTAGAACCACTTTAATTATTTCCGTAGAAAAAATAGAGAAGACGGATTTTTCAATGTAATCGAAGAAACGAAGCAAATATTTTCTTAAATTGCACAGCTGGTAGTTGTTATTCACATGTATAAACACATTAGTTAGTATCAACTCTGGTAACAGGGTATGCTCTGAACGAGCACGACTTGTTGCTATTTTGATTTGTACTTTTCTTACTTGTTGGCTGTCTTATCGCCATTGAGATTGGAAGGAAACCGCTAATGCGCATTTTTCAAAATATGAAATGACTGCGTGTAAATCACACAACAACTCAACAGAAACTCAGCGACAGCAACAGCAACAGCTACAGCTTCAGGTTCAGTTCGATTCGGTTCCACTGTTTATGAGTCTTAAATATATTATTATGCCAATAATATAATGTATCATATATGCGACGCTTGTCGGACGCGTCGTTTCCTATGTTCGCGCAGTGGGTAAAATGCAAATTGTAAATGCAGTTTTTTCTTTTTATGCTTGTGCATAAACGCAGTTATACACTACACACACACACACACACAGGCACCACACAAATACAGAGTCTGGCTAAGCAGTTGGCATCGTGGATTATAAAATAAATTCAATCAAAGCGAAAGCAATTGCAACACTCGCAACAGGCACTAACAAAAGCAATAAAAGCAACAACTACAATGCGGTCACCCGATTGCCTGCTGTTATTGTTGTTGTTGCTGCTGCTGCTGCTTGCTGCAACTTTATTTTAATTTAATTGCATAACTGAGCAACAGTTGTCCGTTGTCAAGAATTGCAAGCAATTTCCGCAGCTCAGATTCACAGCATTACCATCTCAATAAGCAACAAATATACATCTAGATTCTAAATAATATTTTTTGCGACTTTTGCAGTTTCTCAAGCGAACTTTGTGTTTTTATAGCCTTATTGAGATTATTATAATTTTCTTGTTTTGATTGTAACGCAGTGAAGGTGATGTTGCACAAGGTATATATATATATTCCTGATCATAATCATTTCACAGTTATCAGCTATCTTAATGCTGTAGGTACTACCAAAGACTATAGAGATATAGAATGCAATACATATTGGTATCAATATTGATTTTGGTAGTATATATGTCGACAATCGGTCGAAAGATGAGTTCTTTTATAAAAAAAAAAACCTTTGATTTAACAAGATATTTATTTCGGACTATTCAATTATATAGCTGCTATAATTATAATAAAATTTAGAAGCCGGCGTTCCTTGTTCTTTCTTGTGTGAATTGCGCTGCTGCCAAGTTGAGTGAGCCAATTATTTAAGCATAGCTGCACACCGTATAAACTTGTCCAACTTTTACTTTACACCAGATGACCATAATCCAAAGTCAAACATGGGCCTGTCACTCTTGCTCGAAAATAATAGGCATGGGCAGATCTCTGAGGAAAAACCAAATACTTTGTAAATTTACAAGCAATTAAACTCTTGCATTTGCAGCCCCTAATAAGGGGTGTGTACACCACTACCCCACGCCCGACTTTGTTCGTTCGCTATAATTTGAGCTAAATGTTTTAATTTACATGCCACCGTTAAACACATTTTCAGCGCCGACGTCTCTCTTTCATCGTATTCCATAAATTTGTTTTTCAACTGCATTTTCAGTTTTCAGTTTCCATTGAAAAGCGCTGCGCATGCGCAACTGAGAGGGGAGTAGAGCGGGGAATTGGAGAGGGTGTGGGGGACGGTCTATTAGACATTTGCAAATGATTATTAAAAACGAAACGAAAACTGTGTCGTAATAGTGTCGACAAAACGCGAAAGGCAAACTCCAACTCCAACAACAACTGCAACTTCAACTTCAAATCCAAAACTTTAGCTCGATGCAGACTCTCAATTTCCAAGCATAATTTTCTGGGAATTGCAACAGCAATAAACAGCAACAGCAACAACAACAACAACAACAACAAAAAAATACATTTGAAATGTGCCTCTAAGCAAATGCAGTTCGGAGTTGGTTTGTTTTGCTTGCTCTATGTTTACCCAAGATTCCATTTGCATATCTTTTGCATTTTACATGGAAATTCTTAGATCATAACTGTAGCAATAACCATTCAAAGGCAAACATTATTTGGCTTCGTCTTCTTCAACCGGAAATACGAACCCCTGCCTCTCGCTCTTCCTCTACCCTCTATTCTGTCTCGTATTTGATCAGCTAAAACAATAATAAACGTCGATCGCTTCCTTAACAAACGTTGACAAAAATCTTGACAGCTGGTAAGCAGTTTGTTCCTTTATTTTTAAACTCCCATAACGTTTGTTTGTTTGTTTGTTTGTTGGTTTGTATACTTCTGTGGTTGCTGCTTGATTGATGAAGATCAGATGATATTAATTGCCATGATGATATATTTTTAACACACTAACTAAGGGAACTTGTTTATTTGAACTCATTAAAGTCGAGTCTCAAGGTGAGCATTTGACAGAGATTTAAAAAAAAAATGTTGCGTTCTTCCAGTGTTGATTAGATTCGTATAATCGTCTCGCATATTTGAAATATATTCGAAATAGTTAATGATCTTTTTTTTTCTTAATGTTATATACAATAATATTAAAAATACATTTATATTGTAGATTAAAGTTTTTGTTTTTTGACTTGCTACTATGGCCTGTGGCTGCTTTGGTTGTTAATATAAAAAAAAGTGTACGTAATTTTTGGTAATTAGCTTGGTTTAATTATCTTTACTTTAAACACAATCATTTCAAAGGTAAAGATTTCTGGCAGTCAGCTTTAATTTGTTTACATTCGTTAAAGGTTTCTCTGTAGCATTACACTCATCTTACAGCTTACATGCAACAGTTAATCAAATCAACTGTCAATTAACCCACAAGGTTTACAATCACATAGATCGGTTGTTGTTGATTTCTTCAACTCCCACACTCGTCATGCACCTGATCTCAGGATCAATCGAGTGCAAATCATTACAGACAAAACCCATCAATTGTGCTTAATGAATCAGAATTGATTTTAATGATCGCGCCAGCATTCAAAATACCAAACACAATTTTGCTAGCAAACGTGCAATTCTCTATCTTAAGACCGCGATCCCCTTTGCCGAAATGTGTGGGCTGGCTGCCTTCATGGGCTCATGGGTCGAATGGTGCGAACGTATGTAGGTGGTTTTTGTTCATGCCACTGCCTGCGAAAACAAAGACACACGAACATAGATCCAAGCCAAGTTTAGACTAATAACGCAGAAATGTAAAATCACGCAAAGCAATCATAAATTATAAACACCAGAGACGTATATGAAAAGGCAACTGGGAAACAGTACGATAGCGCAGACCAACTACACTGTGAGAATAAAATCGAGTAAATTGTACTATAGAGATCTTAACAGTCGATCAATATGAAAATCAATATTAATATATAAAGTGACGTTCGGATTCAAACTCGATTATAAATTCTTAAGAAGAATTTTATAACTATTAAATATATTATCTGTAAATATCTGATAGTAAATTATATCGTTTAAAAGAAAAGTAGTATTTCGATGTTATTATTATTATTATTAATACTTGCTTTTAAATTGTGTATCAACAATAAAAAATAAAATCAATCAATAAAATAAAAAACTAGTACTTAACTCAACATTATTACCATATTACTGTTACTAATACTAGCTTTTAAATTGTTTATCATCATATAAAAAGTAGTACTTAACTCGACATTATTACTATGATTACGTGTATTGTAATTATTAATGTAACGACTAATACTTGTTTAAAATATTTTTCTGTGCTTATTCAAAAGTTTTTTTTTGTGCTCCTTGTACCCTTATCAAGTCTAGTTTTTTTTTTTAGATGTCAGTTAGGTCAAACTTAATTTGAGTATTTAATTTTTTTCTGTGTATTAACTGAAACCACGTTGCCCATTGCCTGTGCCGCATGCGGCTGTCAGTCAGTCAGTCAGTTAGTCAATTGTTGTTGTTGCCGCGTTGTAATTATGATGAGTGCCACTCGCTGCCAAAGATACACATACCAGATTCGGTTGCCGCGAGTGTGAGAACCGTTAAAGTATGGCAAAGCGACTCTAACTGAATAACTGACTGACTGCCTGACTGCCTGACTGACTGACTGACTCGACTGAGTGACTGACTGACTGGCTGACAAGTGCTGGGCCTCTTCTGTCTGTTTCAAAATAGTTTTAGATGATGCGACAGAAAATCCGAAACCCAACAGCCCAAAAGCCAACTCGAAATAAGTAGCACAAAGTGCGCGCAGTGCTCGAAAGTCGTCTGTCACAATGTCTGTGCCTGTTTACGGTATACGCGTTGTGTCGTCTAAAGTCAGTCAGTCAATCTCTATCATTCTCTCTCTCTCTGTCAACTGGAAGTTCTGTGTGAAATGTAAGTAAGCGTCGAGTCCCTCATAATCATCATAATTGCTAAGCATCTGACACTTTACTGTACACTGATTGTAACTTCCCGATGTTGGTAGCAGCAAATGACAGCAGTAACAACTGTCGGATTCGTTGATCTGTATTATGTATGGTATGAGCACTTTGAGAATTGTGTGTATGAACCATCAGAACAATTACAATAACAGCAACAACAACAGCAGCAGCCACGTCAACACTACACCTTTTCAGATTCCTCAAGATTTCAACGCACAACGGTAGTTTGACTCTTTTTGTTGGCTGCCCTGTTCTATGCAGCACATTTTTCCAGCTGTACAAATATTTGGCTTTGTATTAGCTTTGGGTCAAGTGTGAAAACGCTGCAACTTTCTATACAAGTTTCTAACTCTTTTTATTTAATACAGTGTGAAACATAGATGGTCTCTGTGTTTTTGACCATAGTTTCAAAATACTTTGTTAGCTTAAATGTTGAACTCTAAATTATGCACGGTTCATTTACAGAATAAAAGGCGGCCTTAAGCTGTATATCCAATTTTTCAGCTGTTTAACTCATGAAATAATACTACATTTATGTTTGGAATCATTGTATTTAGTAAGTGATAGTGACTATGAACGCTACAACAATTTTTGAAGATTATTTTGTATCCAAAAAATGATCTTAAATTAAACTATCTAATACATAATAAAAAATAAAAACAATACAGTAATTTTTTGTGTATAAAGGTTACAATTTATTTTCATCTTGAATATATCAACTTACTCTATAAATATATCTTATTTGTAAATGGATAATTTCCGTATTTTGATTATTTATAAAGCCTTGGGAAAAGTTATTGATGTATAATACAAATTATGATTTATAATATATTGTTTATGTATCTGGAACTCTAACGAGTTCCTATAGATTTATAACTTGAGTAATTTGTTTTCACAAATTCTTAATTTAAATTTGGGTCATTATATGTATTTTGACCTTCTAGTATCCAATTACCTTTTCTGCATTTTTTTTTTATTCTTTTTTCACTTTTAATTTTCGATTGTTTAACTTTCAGCTCAATTTCATTGTTTCATTCTCAAGATTTATTATAGACAGGTTCTTTATTCAACTATTCATGAATACTATATGCGAGATTGCTTAACGGTTGCTGATTCGCTGGCCCTTTCCAATTCCAACAATCTTTGAACATAGACGCATTTTAAATTAATGTAGACAAGCGTATAATTAATATTTTTTGGTACATAACTTGTCCGTTTTCCATTATAATTTTAGCATTGGTTAATTAAGCGACTTTTCAGTTCAACTGTGCTAATTTTATGCAAACTCACCCATCGACGTGAGAAAAACACAAAACAAACAACATAAAAAACTGTAAATTTTGTAAAAACCGAAAGCCAAAATGAAAAAAAAATGCAGATGCGGAAAAATTGGCCAACTAGTGAATGGTGACTGCTGATGGCTGATGGCGACCTGGAAGTGGATGTGGATGTGGATCTGGACGTGGACGCATATGTGCGCGTAGGCAGCCAGTCTTTCCAGCTGTCCAACTGTCTGCCAGTCTAACTAACCGACTGACTGGCCTGGCCTGGCCTGGCCTGGCCTGGCTTATATAAAAACCCACATGACGATACAATTTGTGTGTTGTTACTTTGTGTTTTTGGTACAATTTCGTATGAGTTTTTTATTTTTTGTGTTGCTGTTGTTTTTGTTGCGTTAATTTATAACATTAGTCGTGTGTTTTGGCTGCCCAAAAATGAGGCGAAAAGAAAACTGTAAGAAAACTGAAGCCGCTTACGAAATGCGCAGACTTGTGACGGGCAACAGCAGCAGCAGCAGCAGCAGCACCACCGTAGCACCACATCGCACCACTTGGCCAGCACTTGTGTGCATGGCCCAATGGAGCTGAAGTCGCAGCTGAAAACAAATTCAAAACCAAATCAGCGCAGCTACCGGAAGCAATTCGCCACTTAATGCACTTGAGCTCAGTTTTGCGCTACAAAATTTGAATTTCAAATTTTCAAATTTTTGTTGTATGTTTAAATTTTTTTATTTAAGCTAAGCCAGTCACAGATTCCGGCTTGTGAACCAGCTGGTCTACTCCACTTGCCAGCTGGTTTTTATTATTGGCGAATTCCTGGCTGCTGCAATCACTCACGCACTGAGCTCGTATGTCTAAATATATATATTGTATATATGTATATGTATAAATATCGAAGGATCCATACGCGATGCAATCAATGTTTACCATCCTCACAATCAGACAATGTTGTAACTCACCTTTTGCTACCTTTCTGTCTTTTTCTTTCATTATTTTATTTTATCTCAAGTGCTGTTAGCGCAATTGAACTTTATGAGTTTGTTGTTGTCTATTGCCCAAAATAGCAGCTGCTGTTGCTGCCAGTGCTGCTGCTGCTGCTGATTTGTATCTTATAGATACAAAACGAAACCAAGCAGTCAAGTGCGCTCATTGCTCAAGTTTCCTGCTACAATCAGCCACATTGGCTATAAGTGCTTTGACTTTTTTATTGTTGTGGTTGCCATTGTTTTTGTTGTTGTCGTTTGCACCCATGTAAATGTGGAATTTCACTTGTCTAGAAATATCTGGTTATTATCCAAAAATGTACAAAGAGGTGGCGAACTATAAACGTTGATTTAAGCACTTCAGATTTGGCAATAGCCAATACCCCACAGACCTTTCGTCATACTCGTTGAAAATTAAAAGAATTGTGCTTGGAATGTGCATATTGACAATATTTTAATATAAATATTATTGTGTATGTAGTTCCCTAATGAGGCTTTGTTGTTTATATAAAAAATAATCAATTCCGAGACATGCAAACATATGAATTGTTTGATCTAGTTTAAAAATCGCTTAAAACGTTTTTTCTTTTGTAGCTTGTAGAGCTACTTTTGGCATTAAAAACGGTTATACTACTAACATATTTTAATATTTTTATATTTTAAGCTTATTAATATGTTATTATAATATAATATTAAAATCCTTATAACAAAATCAGTATTATGATCATTGAAAATATATTGTGGATACTACTTTTTTATAAGAAAATATTTTACTGTGAATTTGATTTAATCACTTATTTTTAAAAGCTTGTGTACCAAGACACTAATGATGAAAAATACTTTATTGTCTATTATACCGAAAATTATATATCTTATTGTTATGTATGATAAATGTATAATAAGGCATAGCTGACTCAAAAATATTATGGAATTTTTAAATTAATCCTTGATTTTGTTTAGCCGTTTTACAATAAGATTTAAAACTATTGGTATTAAATTTGTCTTGAATACTTTCACATATACAAATATAAACGATCAACAGAAAGTTTGTGTATTAAGAGAAATACTATGATATAAACATACCATTTTTAATATAAATGAAAATAAATACGAAATAGGTATTAACTGGCATTAGGCGACACGACAATAGCTGAAATTTTTGCATTCATCGATTGTTTCTCTTTTTTCGAAATTTTTAAATATATTTATATTTTTAGCTTGACTTTAGGTCATTTTTTTTTTTTATTATTTATTTATTTTCTTTGGTTTTTTCTTCATAAGAGTTTTTTTTTCTTTCTTCAAATACTGTGCATAATATGAGTATACGTAAATAATTCACGAAGCATATTTGATATATTACCAGACGACTTTCGCTTTTGTCTAGTCCAAGCAGGCAACTGGCATAGCCAAATGCTCGATAGTTTCTAGCCCAAAAACCATCGACCCATCGTTAAAAGCAAAGCCAGTCGATGACATGCTGCATAATTTAAGAAACCCTACACACCTTTTCTTTGCTATTCGCAAAGGTGGTGCCGATGTTTGGTCTTTTAGTTTTTTGTGTATGTGTGAGTGTCTTTTTTTTTTTTGAGTTTTGTTTAGTTCTACTAATCAGAAAACCGAAATCAAATTTCGCTTTTCGTTGGACGCGAAAGAGAAACCCGAAACTAATCGTATGGAACGCAGGTCACTAGACTAAACGAAATTTTGTGCTGTAGTATTTGGGTAACCAAACCAAACCAAAAACCGACGTGAAATCAAATCGAGAGCTATCTGCTGCTTCTTCTTCATCTTCTGCTTCCTCTTCTTGTTAGCTTATTTGCATATGATTACTTAGTTGTGTATTTAGAAATTTCACAAAATGAGCGAAGCAAAGTGGCTTAGAAACCAGCCCAGAAACCTACAGGTAGCACACGCATCCAACTTGGCGATGTTTCCCGTCCCATTTGAAATGAAAGCGAATGTTGTGAAGAAAGGCGGGGGAGTTGCTTTTGTTGCTGTTGTCGTCTCACGTAGTGGAGGCCCTGCATATAAATCTACAACTGATAGCGCATTTCATTTATGGCTAAGAAAGCGCATTCAATTTCAGTCAACACTCACACAAGCACTGAGCTTGACCCTCTTTTTGCCAACTCGTTAAATGTTTTCTTATTGTTTTTATTTCTGGTTTTTTCTTTATTTTTGTTGTTATTGCTTGTCTTGTATTTTTTATTTTGTTTTTGTTTTTGTTTACCACTTAACGCACTCGTCATTTGGCTTTTGTTATGCGCAAGGTTTTAGGTAAATTACCCAGCAACAATTTTCAGGCGACTTCTCAGTTAATTAGCGCTCCATCTGAGATCTTTTTAGAATACAATGGTCAAATTATAACCCATTAGAGTGCGGCATTGAAAGAGCTCGCAGTTATTGTTGGATTCCTAGTTTACCCTATACTTATGTAGCAAACTTTCAGTTAATCCGCAAGATTTTGTACTTGAGAGAGATATGTTCTTAGTCCAAGTAGCTACACTTATATATTATGCTTAGTGTTTGTTTATTCTGACCTGATTAAGACTGTGAACTTTGTGAAAATTATAAATGGGAACAGGATAGAAACTCTAGCTCTTTAGAGAAAATATATTTTATATATAAACGAATGAACTGACTTAAATTTCGATAAAATCAGTGCCTTAACTTGATGAAAAGGGGAAAGAAAATGGAATGGGAAGAAAATATATTTATCATATAAATGTGTGAGCGGACTTAAATTTTGATAAACTATTTGACTTCATCCTTTTCTTTTTCTTTTTGTTCGAATTTTTCTTTCTATTTTGGTATACATTTGTTTTATTTTACTGAAGGTTTTGTGGTTAATATTCTTAGGCAAACCAGTATAATAAGTTATTTTTAACCATCATCTATTCTGACCTCATTGGCACTGTGAACTTGATAATGGGTTCTAGCCGATTTTAACCTATCATTTGCCCTCAAACACAATGCGATGAGTTCTCTTTTGATTAAGACACACACAATAAAGTCAGCGGGCTGCGGGCCCATTTGATTTGTTGGCCAAAAAGCTGGAAACCTTTTATTGAGCAAAACTTCATAAACGTTTTTGATTTCTGGGTCAACTATTGATATTATGATCACGTAGTTTGGTTTTGCGAGAAATCGACCCGAACCGCGTTGAGTTGAGTTGACTGGCTGAAAAGGCATTTCAAGATTTATGACAACGTTGCCAGCAAAATGGCGCCGTTGTTGTTGTTTGTTGTTATTTATTGTTGCATTCTTTTAAGTTGCAACGCATCCCGTTCGTGCTCTCATTTGCCACCTGCGCGATTGGATGCACTATTTTCGGTGGTGCTGTGCTGTGTGTGTGCGTGCGTATGTGTATGCTTGGGTGTGTGTCTCTGGTGTGGTGCGTGCAGCGGCTTTTTTTTTTTTTTAGTTTATTTTTAAATGCGACAACGAAGACGACGGCGACGACAAACGACGACGACGCGCTCCCAATTCCGCTTTTCGATTCTCGCACACAAGGGGCAAGGGTAATGTGGTCTATAGTTTTTTTTTTTGTTTTTTTGTTTTTTTGTTTTGTTGGTTGCCTGTCGACGCTGTCGGGGAGCATAACAAATTTGATGGCATCCAACAACCTCCTGCGCGTCAACACAACATAATTTGTTCTGAATGAGCAACGCCTTGTGCCCGAAATTTCTTCTATTCTGCATTTTTGTCGCTGTATTTGAGGTTTTACCCTTTGGCTCATTGAACAGCAGGCAAATATGATGTACTACACAGAGAAAACAACGTGTTATTTTGTTATTATCGCTATAAATAGCAATTGTAGCGGCTCTCGAACAACGCTACAGGGTGGTTTTATTTTCAAACTACAGTTATGTATTTGTTTAGCTGTACATTCACAGAAAGCAATCAAAATTGGTACAGCTGTTGTTAGAGAACGGCATAGTTTTGAATTTCCAGAATTCCAAATTAAAATTCGTATATTAAGAGATTAATGGGTCCGAGAAAGTTTTTCTCCATATTAATACAGTTTTAGCCTATAATATTGACTTATTAGTATTATTATCATTGGGCACAAAAGTAAGCAGGGAATGACAAGGCTAAAATTTCCAGTTTAGAAAATAAAATTCTTTTTTCAATAGCTATTTTGTATAAGCCCATTTTTAATCTCAATATTATCTTTACATAAGCTCAAATCTGCCTTACGTCAAGTGCTTGAGTACTTAAAGTTATAAACAAATAAGCTGTATGTAAAATCTGTTTGCTTTAATTAAATGCAATATTTTCGCTTATAACTTTCTTATAACTTTTCTCTTCTTATCTCGTGCTTAAACTTGTATTTAGATTAGTTGCAGATACTTTTCATAACTCCATATGCTCATCTCTCACATAGTTTGGGGACACACCCTGTTTGTTATTTTATTTTTATTAAATCAATACACGCATTTCTTATATATTTTTATCTTTGTCTTGATTTTCTAATTTTCTCAGCTCTTTCAGCTGTGCTCTGCATCCACAAATATACAGTTGTACATATATATATATATATATATATATAAATATACATATAAATATATGCATCTGATAGATAGAACTGTGTGCCTTTTGTATCTCTTCCGCTCGAGGCGAGAGAGAGAATGAATGACTCGGGCTATTCGACGTGGCAAGAAGTCGCCATCGTATGACTTTTAGTAGCACGCGAATTTCTTAACGCTATCAAAGCGAAATCCAACAATTCCCAGTCAAAAGCCCAAATACGGCATTAAAAAAACTAAATTATATGTTTATAATTCCCATATTGTTTGTACAAATTCTTATTAGTGAGTACGCGTAAAAAAGCCCCCCAACCAAAGCGATCAAAATATTTACGTAGCTTATGTTGTAGTAGTTGTTGTTGTTGTTGTTGTTTTTGCTGTTGTGTTGTTTTTTCTTTTCTGCGTGTGTGAGTTCTAAAAACAAAAACGAGGCTGCATAACAATTAAAAATAATTGTACAGGAAAAAAAGAATAAAAATCATAAAAATGTTGCCATGCCTCGCAAAGAACTGAGCCAAATTATTCTGTGCGTTTTGCATTTGAGTCTTGTACAGAAACGTGTCAAATTCTATTGCCGCCGTTTAGTTGCAATGTGTTTTTCCAACTTAATTAATAACAAAACAGATTTCAAACGCTGCAAGCTGTGCCTACTTACATATTTGTGTACATATTCATTTATATATTTATATATACGTTATATGTTTATTTTTGTATGTGGTTGTAACCAAAGAAATGTCTATATATATGCATATATATAGCTAAAGTTATTTGTGTTGACCTTAAGCATCGGACTGCTGCCTGCACGTGGAAAATCTTACATTTGTACTTCTAATTTGAGCATCTTGTGACTGCGCTTTAGGGCTTTGCTTCACTTCAGCTCCATGTACTTAACATTTCAAGTGCGCTTAGAGTGACTAAAAGAATGTGAGAGCAGTCATGTACTTCCCTACAGTTAAGTTGAAAAAGTTAAAATTAGACTGAATGTACTTTACTATTTATTAGCGGCCAATAGAAGAGGACTAAATATTCTTTGTGTGTATGAACATAATTTCTTTTTTTTACATATTAGATTTGGATTATGCTGATCGAAATCAAAGTATTTGTTAAGCATTGGGACAGGGGCCGTAAAACTACTAACTGATAAAGATCATGGCTTATGGAATGCATATAAACATAAATGTAATACATGTAGGCACTATAAAAAGTACTTCAAATTCAGAACAACTTACTGAAGGGCTATATTACCTTCTTAGAATCTAGTAAATCATTCGAATACTTTCTAAGTGTGTTTCTCACACAGACTTTCTTTTTTTTTTAATAAAACATAAAATGAGTTTAAGGCCTGGCTTATCTTAAATAGAAAGCATTCCTGGACTACCAAGACATTTGGAAGAGTTTCTTTAAACCACTCTTAAATGTCTAAATTTCTTATATATATATATATAAGGGAACTTTAATATCTAAACTTTTGTCTGTAATTGTGGGAATTCTAAAGAACTCAAATTTGATTCTTTGCAAACAAGCTGATGAAAGTTAAGTTGCATGTTTGTAGCTAAATTCTTAAAACATTTTACTTTCTTTATAAAGTGATTTCCTTATGCTCTTACAAATTTTAAATACGCTTTTGATCTTTGCGATACTCAAGCTAAGTTTTGCTACCAAACCCAAGTGAATAAATATTACACACAATGTTTTGAAGAGTAATTATAATAAAGAATATATTTGGGAGACAAGTGCTGTAAATATTAAACAACTTGCTTATGACGTAACATTTAAATGTTATTTATTTACAAAAGTTTCGCTTCTATTTATATTAAGTTTATTCATAGCCATTAATATGTATCTAGCCGAATAATCTCTATATCTGCTTTCCTTGTGCATATGAGTTCTTAGTTAATACAAATTGTTTATTTGCCCTTTTGTCATCACACCCACTCTAAACTAGCCACAATAAGCATTCAATAGACCAGTCCAGACCCGTTCAAACCATGCCAGTTCGTTTCGAGTTTTGGATTTAGCCATTTATGAACACTTGGGCTAATTAATTTAAATATTGAAAATGTATAGCGCGTAGGTCGAAAACGGCGAAAAGGCGTCGCCATTGCTATAAGTGCCGCCAAATAGAGCCAGCAGCAAGTGATATCAATACAAAAATCTTCATTTAGAAACCGCCGATATGCCATATTGGACAGAGGCAAGCCGACTGTGTATTATATATAAATCAAAATGAATGCCTGTTTAAATAGTATATATTCCAAAACGCAAGAGATTCATTAACTATTTGGGGGGGCTAATGAACTTGCCATACTGTGAATATGAAGCAATCTGCCGGTCGGGCAAGACAAGACATAAATAATAAAATCCAAACCAACATCGGCAACAACAACAGCAACGCACTACAAATTATACTTAAATACTTAAATAGTGAGCGTATTTAAGGTATGTTTTTTCAATTTTGGCTTAATTAACAAAACAGAGCACTTGAGCCTTGCATGTTTCTTTTCTCTCTCTTTTATTTATTTATTTTTTTTTTTCGCTGAGAGCAAATGCAAATGTGTCTGAAAAATGCTTTGGCCATAATTAACAGCACTTTGGCTATAGAGTACAGGTGAAATTTCAGGCACACCGCTGTGCGCGCTTTGGCGCCACTCACCTGCCAATAATGCCAATGAAGTGCATATTGTTTAAAGCACATGCTGAGCACTCACACACACACACACACACACAGATACCCAGCAGGTTTTTGCTAATCAAGCCGAGTAGGGCAGAAATACCACATTTATATGTATATATAATTGAAATATATATATACTTTGTAATTTATTTTTATTATTATTTATTTGCCTTGAGTAATTTGCCAACAAATTGGCTTGCAAATTATGCATATGGTGAAAAAACGTTTATGTGAGTTTTCTTGTTGCAGTCTTCAAATATTTATTATCTTGTTTGCACAGATTTTTTTTTTAGTGATCAGTTACATATAATTTAACAATATTTTTGGCCATTATCGCCCAACGATATTTCTTATTGTTCATTCTATCGATCAACTGTCATCAGTTTGGTGAGTCAATTGTTATTCAAGCTTCGCTTTAATAATCATACAAATTTAAAAAATAAAGTAAAATCGATAACTTGAAGGATTACTTAAATTAATCAGATTTGGTGTGATAAAAAGTTATGGATTTTTCAACTGTGATTTAAATGCAGCTTTACGTAAAGCAATCGATAAAATACTTTAAATCAACTGTTCGGTATTTCATTAATTTATGACTATTTTATATCATTTCACTAATATTTTGTGTATTTCTGACTGATATTAATTCAACTTGGGATCAATCAGATTTTTTTGTGCATCGCTAACAGAGAATAAAACACTTTTATTCACTTGGCTATCATTTTGTTTATTTTCCCCCATTTTTTGTACGCTTAACAAAACGTTGTCTTTCGACTGTGTTTATTGTTTATTGTTTTTTGTTTTTTAAATGCTTCGAACGTGCTAAATATGTATTTTGCACTTCATTTTTTTTTTGTGATTATTTTTTAAAGTTAATGGCAAAGAGTTGGCAAAAAAAATATGGGCCGTCGCTTGAGATATTTTTTTGCGGTTGTTGCTGTTGTTATGTCCACTTTTGGCAGCTGCTCATACCCATGTATATATATATTCATAAATAATTATATAGATACTTATGTGGCGTATAAATATAATAGTATCTATGAGAGAATATGCTATCAAAATAAATACATAATAAATGTGGAATGACAATTGCTGAGACAAGCATTGAGCATTGAGCACTTAACTCATTTTTGTGATTATTGCTTCCTGTATGTATTGTAGAATATGTGCTCAAGTATTTGTGAGAGCTTAGATTGTTTTGTTGTGGCGTATTTGAGGTGAAATCGGGCATTCAACTGGCGAGCCAAGAAGAAACACTGTTACAGAGCCAGATACAAAAGTATCTTCGCAAATACAGATACACCGCTGACTGTTCACACAAATTAGCGATTGGTAAAGCGTACCTGCTTACTGATTACACACACACAGCAAAGTCAAGCAATTAGCCAAGTTAAATACATAATGCATTTCTGTCTGGGCCAGCTACTGCGCAGCCCGGCTGTCACTGCCAACGCCGACGTCTTAACTTGGCCAGCAATGCAGCCAAGCATTCAGTTAAGTCGGCAGCGAATATATATATTTATATATCTTAAGCCATGCCGTGACCGATAAATCTGTTCAAATGCTCGAGCGAAAAATGATTGCGAACTGCGGTTTGTGGTGCGATTTGGCTTTGGGATCTGCATCAGCATCTGCATCTGAGTTATGGGCTGCACTTTAATTGGCGGCTTTTGGTTAGCCACCGATTTGCAGCTGATCTATACAAGTTATAGCTGCATTTTATGTTAAGCGCCGTACGATATAGTAAGTTGGCCAGCACATTATCTGCTTTAGAGTTTAATCGTTGCTAAACGCTCTACACAACTTCCATTTCACTATTTTAGTTGTCCCAGCAATTGGGTCAGCTGCGTGTTGCACGGCAACAACAACAGCTGAAGTAAGCCAGACCGCACGTTTCTCGCATTGTCATATCGATGTCGGCTAACGTATATGTATGTGTATTTATGTATGTATGTATCTGTATCTATGACTGACTTTTTTGGCCTTTGATGCAACTTGTTTTGGACTCGTTTGTTGGCATTCTTAGCAGTCAATGCTACAGCCAACGACAATGGAGCATTAAGTCTGAGCTGGCATTCTGCAATAAAATATGGATACATTTTTCGCTCCCACCCCCCCGCTTTGTCACTACAATAATAATAATAAAATTATTTAAAAATATTGTGCACACAACAGCCAAGCAAAGATCAGTCAGTGTCGCCATAAAACTATCTCAAAGTTGTAATCTATCAGACTTGGAAATAAGCACGATTGAAAGTTGTTCTTTGGTGTTGACAGGTTTTCGGCTTGAAATAATATGCTGATTGGTAAAGTTCAGCTAGATTTATCTAAAGATTCATCAACAAAAACTATTTTTTCGTGAAAATAAAAAAAAAGAACTAGACTGTATTTCTTTATCTGCGCAGTCAACTATTATATTTCTGATTAAATTTCACATTCAAGCATTGTAAATATAATATTTCTGTAAATCCCAAAATGGTTATAAATTAGATTAACAAAATAATACAATGGCTACGAATCGAATATATATATTTATATAGTTATATATTTATATGTTTATATTTAACTGGCTTAAGTTCAGAATCAATAGTTCTTATTCATTTCATATATAATTTAAGCAATTGTGCTCGATGTTTCTTAAATCTCAAATCCCCCTTCAAGATCATCTACAACTACAAGTTTAGAGTTGAAATATGACTCCAAATTTAGATAACCATATTTTCCCACACTACTGCTTAACCCACAAACCAGCTATGACTTGACCACAAAAATCTCAGAATTGGGTGGAAAATTATAATGGAATTATTAGAGCTACATATATATCTATAACTACTTATCTATGGATATGTGACAGCATCTCAGGTTTGATTGCACCCAAATATCATATACCAGAGGCACCCTCTAAGAAACCAGCCGAAACTAGCTAATTGTCAGCACTGGTTTAGATATGTTGGCAACGCCAGTGGCAGGTTAACTTCAACCAAGAGCTGCTGGCCTTGGTTACTGGTTTCTAAGCCGAGCTGAGTGGCTTCCAACACTTGAGCCTATAACACTATGTGTGTGTATGCGTGTTTGTACGAGTGTGTTGCGGTGTGTGTATGTTTGTGTGTCTGTGTGTGTTTGTGGCTAATGGCAGAGATTGAAATGTCATTGTTGTCAGCTTATCGTTTGAAATTAAAGCGCCAGCAAAAAAGATCATCAAAAACTCGAGCTCAAATTCGCTGCTTGGTCAGGAAAAAAAAAATGGAAAAAAAAAACTAAATTGTACATTTTGCTAACACTTCAAAATTGTTTATTGCTCTGTTTTTGTGTTGCTATTACAGCTGTTACTTCATTTATTTCTGTTACTACTGTTACTTCTGTTATTTGTTGTGTTTTGAAAAGTAACTCAAACGGAATGTTTGTCGCTGTCTGATAATGTTTATCAAAACCTTAAAAATCGTTCGCTGCCCATTCACAGCTAATGTCTTAAGTCGCTTCAAGCGCAAGCTAATATCAACAAAAACCATGTCCGATGATCTGGACGAGCTGTTTCTCTCACCAATACCGGCCCCAACTCCCGTCGAGCTGCAGCAGTGCATCTTATTTGGCTTCCGCCGTCGCCTCAATCCCGCCCAGATACTTGACGAATGCCGCAACGCATTTGGACCATTTGCGCCAAGTGCGTCGTATGTGGCTCGATGGTATGAGAGATTTCAAGAAGGCCTCTTTACCATTGACGATCAAGATGCTGATGACGATGACGATGACAAGGAGTGGTATGGGGGCGTTAGCGATGGGCGTTGCCGAACGCCAACCACTTGCAGTGACTACAATGACTACGTTAATGATAATGACGTTGACCATGGCCTATTGCCGCTGGTCTTGCATGATGTGGGGCTGCTAAAGGATAGTTATGACAATGATACTTATGATGAATACAATGATTATTATCATAATGCTAATGATGATGATGATGATGATCATGATGGGCACGTGATTAGTTATTGGCACGGCTATGGTTATTTGGGTGGCAAGCACAGGTATCTTTAGTTAAATATCTCCCTCTTCATCATAAATATTTTAACTAATTTCGATTTCTTTTGCTTTCTTTTTGTTATTATTTTAAGCAGCGGAATGTCGATAAGCGGCTTGCCGCCATTGCCAAAATCTCTTAGCGGTTTCAACAAGCTGCTCGGCTCCGATTCGGGACTACTCAGTGATGTTGAGGCACAGCAGGAGTTGGAAAATAGCAATAACAACAATAACGACACCGACAACAACAAGGAGAACGAGAGCGGCAACAAATTAGCAAGCCAAATAGTTAGTGATAACAAAAGCAACAACAACAATTTGAACAGCGATAAGCAGTCATCTAAAGACAGCAGCAGCAAAGATAATGCAAACGATAAATCAGCAACGGCCACAGCAGAGTCAGCTTCAATAGCAACAACAAACCTGGCTGCCAATGCAAATATAAATGAAAACAATACAACAACACCAACAACAACAACAGCAACGACAACAGCAACGACAATAATAACAACAACGAAAGCGACAACAACAGCGCCAAGCTCACCTGCAAAAATCAATGTAACGGGCAGCACTCTGGACGCTCAGATAGCGACGCTGCGAAAGGAAATGGTAAGTTGATTGCCCACCAACCAACCAACCAGCACTTGGCTAGAAATATCTTTCTGCTATATGTATATACCCTATAAAGTGGGCACACATGCCGAATTAGTTGTCAAGAATGTAGCTATTGTTAGTAAATTGTTTCAAATTAGTTTAGGGATTTTTCAAAAGATGGCATTTGATTTGGTCATTTAGGGTATTGAAATGGATTTATATAAATTAATTCTGAATTTCTTTTTTAATCACTTAAATCGAAGTTTCTTTTTCATATATTTACTTGCGCTTAAACATTTTCCACGTATTCAACTGGATTTCTCTAATTAATATATTTACATTGAATATTTTCAAAAAATATATTTGCCTATTTTAGTGGTTTGTTCTTACCATTTTTTCAAATTAAAAAAACTAAATTTTTCAATAATTTAAGGAATTACAATGCTTTATTTGTATATATTTAAATGCACAATACAATACTACATTTATACAGTACTAAATTTATATAGCACTCTATAACATAGTCTATACACAGGGTATATTAATTGACTATCACATTTGCAAAGCTCTCCCTTTGCATGAACGAATGTAGGAACGAAGGAACACTTCATCACAACTCTCCAAAATGAAATATACCAATTATTCATATGACCTTCTATTGAAGAGTATTTGGATTTCGTCTAAGTGTAGAGTGATTTATAACGCTTCTGCTTTTGATCACAATTTGATTTGGTTTGCGTTTTGGTTGCTTACCATTGCTTCTGCTTTAGCCACAGTTTTCGGGTCGCATCGTTTACATATGGAATGAAGCTAAGAAATTCTGTTAGCTGCTGCTGCTGCTGCTGCTGGTTTACAATCAAAGTGAAAATGCTTCAACGAACGGAAATGATTTTGAGCTGCGCATTTGTTAATATATGTAAATATGTATATATGTATATATGTGCTGGCTGTCAGCACTTGAATTCCAAAACAGCAATTTCAGATTTCACTGTTTGAAAATTCTTCAGCTTTGGCTTGCACATTTTTCATTACTGGCAGCGAGTACGACTCGTAATCATTTGTTAGTTCATTTTTCATATATTTTGTTGTTCTTTTTTTTTTACTTTACACAATAAATATTGCATTTTTGGGTGCAGCTTTCTACAACGTTGACTTGAGTGATGATGTTTGTTGGGCATAGACTTATCTGTAATGATTCTTTTTGCAGCTGCAGCTGAATTTTAATTCGCTCTCTAACTTATGCACTTCTATAAAAGTGAAAAGAAAGTAAAGCCCATGTCGCGACAACTTTCAGTTTTTTCCGGTGGCAGAGTTCATGAATATTTCAGGGCATTAAATAAGCTCACCCCGAGACTAAACTCCAAACTTTGACATTGTCGCGCTGTCGCTAAGCCGATATAAATGACCACAAGGCAGTCAAATGGTCATTTTCATGCGAGTTGGGTCAACAAAGCGAAAAATGCAAATGCAGCTTTAATTCATTAAGTCGAATTGGCAAAGCAATTATCTTACAAATTCAAAATAGCCAAACCAAAAATAGTGTGAGACAGAGCGAAAGAGAGAGAGAGAGAGCTGCCCCAAAGCAATGCCCCAAAGCGGCCTTTGGCTTTAAAGTTTTCCAGGTTTTGTTTTTGCTTTTTGTTGTGTTTGTGTTGTTTTTTTTTTTTTTGTGACATTTAGCCACGATACCAAACACTTTGTCAGAGTTGAAAGCGCAGGCGCAACGCTTATTTTGGCGTTAGCCTCTTCAAATAATGTATTCATTTGACATCATGCCTTGGGGCATAAGTATGAGCAGGCAACAGCAAGTGGCAGCAAGGGGCGATAGAAAGGGGCGTGTTCCGTGACTCTGATGTGAGTAAATGTAGCTGCAGGTCAATTTTATAATTGCGATGCATCAAAAAATAAATGGGAATTTAAGTGAGCATCAAAGTCTGACGTACAATAAATACGAATGTAAAATATTTGCAAATACTCTATTCGATAGTTGTTTATGGGATTTTTCAAAAATATTATTTTCAGTTTAAAAAATTTGACCCTTAATTCCATGATATTTATTAATAGTCGTTTTTACTTGAATTAAGTCCAAAGAGAATTGAGCAGAATTCAATTAATTTTATTACATATATATAACTCTTTCTAGTATTTTATTGAATTCTCTTTGCTTTGGCTTTCAATATTATGTTTTCTTGTTATATCTTATTTTATTTTATATTTAAGCTATATGCAACTTATTTAAATATTCTGTTTACTCAAGTGACCTTAAAGATTCAATACAGGTTCTACATAGAGTTGTTTAAAACTGCGCACGATTTATTGTGGTTTCAGCTTAAAACAAGAATTAACACATGGAAAATGTATATATAGAATATGTATGCAATTATCGGGTCACAGCTGAAGCGAATTTGTATCTGTTTCTCAAGTTACATCCGCTTGCGATGCGAACTCAGATTGAGTTGGACATTTTTCACATACGATTTGAGGTATTTGGCTAGTGTTTTTCAGCTGATACGTTGATCACGAACTGCACATGGCATTCGCATGTGAATTGTGACACGTTTTTTGAGGCTGTCACCTGACTGGTGGCTAACTTACTTGTCTATTGGTCTTTATAACTCTGTTGGCCAGGCCCACAGACACGGCCAGCTAGCCAAGTGTTGGCCAAGTGCTGCCCGAAGTTGTGCTCTTGACCAAGCCTCAGCGCCATCATCATCCCAACATCGTTGCTGTTGATTTTGTCGCTGACAGTTGACAGTTGATTTGTAATTTGGTTTGTTTTTTTTTATATATATATTTTTTTTTGTGCTTTGAAATTTTTTTGTTGCTGCTGCAATTAAATAAATTAAAATTTGTCTGCGCGCTTGCGCAATAATTTAACATTTGTAACGCAACTGCGACTTGTTTTTAATTGCAATTCGATTGGGTTTTGTGGGTTACACATAGTATTTGCCAGCCAGTCAGCTAACTGAGGCTTGTCTTAGCCGGGTCTAAAGTCTAATGCTGGCCACAAAAAAAAAACCTTTCACATTTTATGCCTAGCTCCGGCGACCTTTTGTAAAGAACCTGTTTAATGTTACACCAAAGGCGTAGGTGTAAAACTAAAACAAAACTACAATTGTGGTGCGGCTGAGGTTGGTGGTGTTTTCGGTGGTGCCAGCTGACTAGGAGCGGCCACGTTTCGAGTCTATTTGTTGCCCCACAAAACCCACCAAAACACATCTAGATTTCTGCCAAACAGTTTTTGTTGTTGTTTCTGTTTGCTGCAACAGATTTTGGCCTTTTTGTGATCCGTATTGGAGCGCCAATTGTGTGGCAACTTAGTACGTTTAAGCATTTAAGCCATTTGGCAATTTGCATGCCAGTTGTGCAATAATTCTGCGGCACTTTTTTGTATTTTATATATATTTTTTTTTTTTTTGGGTCAGGCGTCATCTGTGGGCTGGGCAATCCTTAGTGCTCCCCTATTTATTTTGTGTTACCTGTTGGCTGTTACCTGTTGGCTGATACAATTAAATTACAACCGTTGCTATGTGTCTTGTTAGCAATTATGCTCCACTTGCTGTTGTTACCGTTATTATTGTTGCTTTTGTTGCCATGAATGCTTCAACTAATTTCACGCGCTCAAAGTCAATTCGAAGTTAAAGCCAAAAAAATGCCGGACAACGCCAACGCTCGCCCAATGACACGGTAATTGGTCATTGTTTTTGGCCAACCAATTGTTGTACCCTACACAAAGAGAAACACTATAAAATACGGCATGAAATATGCGACATAATCATATATGCGAGTGGAAGTCTTGACCTTAGCCAACTTTTGTATAAATCACATTTTTTTTAAGACATTTATGCAGTCTATTTTAAATGAATACAATTGATAAGAAAAAAAATATAACTTAAGTATTTATGTGTAGTAATATTGATTCAATTTTCAAGCTTGCTTAAATAATTTTAAAAGATTTTATTGGTAATTTTTTATACAATGGTTCTGAAATACTTAAACAATAAAGATTAAAAATGCAAATAATTTGTCCGTTCCCTTGAGGAAGTCATAAATTTTTGAAATACCACAGATTGTTAAGTAAATATATGATTTTTTTTATTAATTTATTATTCGTTTTATAACAACATTTCAAAATTTTTACACATATAACAATTTCACTGATTACTCTTCAATTATTCTGCATAATTTTATTAACTAAGTGATGAGAATGACAGTTTTTTTTTTTTGTTTGTTTAACTTTTTTTGATTAATATGATAGTTTGTCATACAAGGCATGATGACTGAGGAAAAACTCATTGCAATTATGTGCTTACATTGATTATTCAAATTAGTCGGGTTGATCAACATCATCACTGTTAATTTCCTCATCTGAATCATTATTGTCTGTAGCTAATGATCGCAAGCGACACTTTCATAAATGTTTGCATACTTAAAGAAATTTATCAAAATTTTTGTAGCTTGACTAGTATCCCACAACTCACAACTCACATGTCTTATGTTTGGAGTAACTAATTAATTTAAAATCGCCACTGATGTGCTGTCAAAAATTAATTGTGTGGTACTTTTGTTGCCCTGACAGCTAGGTAAAGCATATTATGTTGGATATTAAAACTCATAGTTTCTGTCTAGAATATTTCATATATAAGTTAGTTAGTAATAACTTGTTAAGCGTATAGATATATATCACTTAACAATTATGCAAACATTATGTATGTATATGCATGTGTGAAGAGTATTAAACAAGTCGTTAAATTAGACATGGCTGTTAGTACCAATGGATAAACATTTAAATTTACTCGTTTACAATTACGCGCGGCCTGTCGCCGGGCCTCGAATTGGGGGCTGCGGATTGCGGACAGCGGGTCTTTGGGCCTGGGTTAGTTTGGCTTTGTTTTTGCAAATGTTGCGGTTGAATGATTAACGATTCAAGCTGTGAACTGTTGGTGGGTGTGTGTAACACACAACACATACACAACACACACACACACACACATAATACATGCTCACATACCTAGTGCAATTATGTTAGTTGGCCGCTTTTGCTTTCAATTGTTCAATTGCTCAGCTCAGCTCAGCTCAGCGGCAACGATAAAAAACCAAAGAAATTGATACTCTTTCGTACCTATATGTGGGTACATATTTATTTATAGTTTTTTCTTGCTTCTATATTTTTTTTTCTCTCTCTTTTTTTTTTGCAATGCGTCGTTTGTAGCCAGCCGGTTCAATTATGAAAACTGAAAGTAAACATTTGTCGAAGGTCAGCAAAGCCGTTAATATTATTAGATCAGCTTTCAAAAAAATGCCATAAACGCAATTATATTATGCAAACTTCAATTTATGTCAATTGGCCAAGCCAATGATAAATTGCCATATTACGATTATATCAATCAATATAGATTGTGAGATAAGCCAGAGACGGAAGTTAGTTGGTTAATATATGGAATAGATAGGCTTTTGCGTTATAGACACGTTTAGCTTGGTTATATTGTGCTTAACTAAGTGTTGTTCTTGTGTGTTATTGATAATGTTTTTGTTCTGCTTGAAAAAATCGGTTGATACTCGGATATAAGTATGGAGAGAGTGAGAATGAACGAGACTCTAGATTAGATGAAGTGCATGCAAATTGATTGTGCTGCTTATTTATATGTGCGGCAAATCTAATTGGTAGGCTGAGCTGATTATCTGCTTCCTTGGGCCACAACTCAATTTTCATTTCAACAATTTTTGTTCGAGCTCCGATTGATTTCTAGGCCTAAGCCAACTGCGGAGGAGCTGTCGAGTTGTCTTGCTCATCTCAATGCTACTTAGTTTTTTTTTTTTTTTGTTTAGACAGCTTTCCCCTTGGCCTTAGCCTATTTCTGGGCGGTTGAAATTGCTGTGCCTGTAGAAAAAATCATCACATGCATTCCATATTAATGAGCTGACATCCAGAGTCGGATCCTCTGTCGTATAGGAATTATGTAGTGCCAAGCCAAATTACGCTCAATTGTTGTTGCTGTTGTCGTGTCTTTTGTTGTCGCTCCCAATGTAGATGAAATAATAACACTTTTTCATATTGCAAGAAAACGCATTAAACAAACAAAAAAGAAAAACCAAATAACAAACTTGCAACAATGGATGAATAGCTGGAGTTCAACAAATCAGTGCAAGCGCGCAGACATTAAGCCAAAGCCAGCGAATCAAGCCAACTAATTCCCTTGTTGCTGCGATGGCTCGCAAATTAAATTTATGAACAGAGAGGAAAAATGAAGGCAGCAGCAGCAGCTGCCACATTAGCCGCAAGCCGCAACAAACAAACCCAAGCAGCAGGGCCAACTTAGTGAGAAGAAATGCATCAAGCCATGAAATGACTTTTTATGGCTTTCCATAAAACGGCCTTGAACGCATTGGATGTTCTTTCTATTGTATTTGTTGCGCTCGGCTCTCGTTCTCGCTCTTCCTCTCTCTCTCTCTCTGTCACTCTCTCTTAGCCAAGTTTCTTTTTCTTCTTCGATTGTTTCACTTTATTTGGCACAAGCCAAGCCACAAAGCAAAAGCTTAACAAATCCCTCGGAACAACATTCAAATTCATTCTGCCTGGCCAGCGTAAAAGATTCGTTTGAATGCGTCGCGAATTCGTTTGCTGGCCTGGTCACACTTGAAGATTCGTATTCGTATTCGCCATTTTGTATCACCTGTATAGATGTTTTATATGTTGCTTGGGGGGGGTTTAATGAACTCCCTGGCCAGTTATGTTGCGTAAATGATATATGATATAATGATAAGCGTACATATGGTAATGAGCCATGTAAAAGTTGTCTTTGCTTGCTCTGTGATTTATAATGATTTCCTGGCATTTTACATGAGAAAATTATCCGAGAGTTGCTAATGTTATTCTAAGTAATCTTTAGATAGGATCATAATGAGCTATGCCAAATTTGGGTTTTATTCTGTTTGCTGTGAGCATAGATTATAGCTGATTTTTGAATTCTACAAGTGCTGCTTTCAAAACGTGCGCAGATTTTAAACGATTATGGAGCTGAGAAATCTATGCCGTCTTTAAAGCAATCTAAACAGCCCCTGAAGCTCTATATATTTGTTATTTTTTGACAATCTACTTGTATTGCTTTGCATTGTGATCAAAACATGTTTTGATTTTTAACGATAAAAATGTTAAAGATATGTTTGTCTAAAACTTTATTTGGGCTCATGGATTTTGTTTTTTTTTTTTTTGCCATACAGGTTTTTTGTGTGCCACAGTTTTATGTGATCATTAAGCTTATCATATCAAACAATCAGTGGATAGTTTAATACTCATAATGTCTTATTCTGCGCACATATAAATATGTAAAATATAAATATTTCCAAGCCTTGCATACATAAACTTAGATCGATTAGTTTCCCTACGACTTAAGTATCGAATACAGTTTTCTGTCTCAATATGTATTTATATTATCAAGTTCAAGCTCTGCCTGTCATCTGTCTTAATAAGAGTGTGATATAACTGTTGGCGATCACAAGAAAATGTACTCGTTCACTTACAGGCAAGGGAATGTAATTCTTTTATGATTTATTTTATTATGTTGTCGCTTCCGTTGCTTGTTTCAACGTCTTCCGCCCATGCTGTGCTTCTGCTTAAGCTTCTTGGTTCTACGGTTTGGTTCTTAAATTTAACGATGGCGTCATTCGAGTAGTACTTGTTGTGTACACCTTTCTTTCGAAAATTCCACCTTCCGGCGGCGTTACTCATTGCGTCTTCACTGCTTATGCGATTCTTCTGTGCCTTCTGGGGTCAACGTCACTTATAACTGTGTGCCGCCGCTTCAACACCCCCTCTCCCATCATTCTGCTGTGTGGCAACCTTTGCATGCATCATGCAAAAAATCAGCGAATGGAACCAATGTCAGTCGCGGTTCAAGTCCGGCTGCGATTATATCACTCACACCCAGCAGTGCCAAGGCACAGGGGCAACTATAGATATACCAACACACCTCCCTCCCTCCCTCCTCCTCCCCCCCCCCCAAACCATCAGCTCTTTTTAGGAGTTGCATGCATAATTAATAACGAAATGATTTGGCGCTGGACTGCGAATGGAAATTGAAGTTGCCTTTTGCTTGCCACATGGCCGCAGCGGGTGGCCGCAACTCCTGCAACTCCAAAGACTTTGCTTGTTGTTGGTGTTGATGTTGTTGGTGGTGTTGCCTCTGTCTTGCGGCTGTCATGGCGTCCACTAATGATCTATGCGGGCGCCCAGTTGCTGGCAGACTGGCAGCCAAAAGGCACCTGCGAAAATAAACTGCGCAAGTTCCTCGAACTATAAATAAAGCGGATTAATGTAAATGCCCTGTAGGGAATGAGGAATTATTGCCAGCCAGCTAGTCAGCCAGCCAATTGGGAAAGTTCTTTGCAGTACAGTACAAAATTAGCCAGACGCACACGCACACGTATACGCATACACACGCACACACACACACACTGGGGTGTAGAATTTGCATGTGTGCATTCCTTGCCCTTTCACACAGGAAACGCTCGACGGCAACAACAACAACAACAACAACAACAACATCTGAAAGCGAAAGTCTGCTGTTAATTGCCTTAAGAGGCGGGTGGGGAATGAAAGCAATGATTGCTTTAAGAAACATTGTCACTGGTTTTCTGTTATTATATCATTTTACGCTCAATAAGTCGGTTCATAATTGTTACGGCGCGTTGGAGGCGACGCTAATTGTGGCAACAACCCGAAAATGTTGGCCAGGAAACAGGTTACAAGAGACAACAACACCCAACAACTAACTGATCGTTGATACAAAGTTGACTTATATTCCATCAGCAATCTGATTGTGTTGCTGTTGTTGTTATTGTTGTTGGTTCGTCATTTCTGACTAATGCTTTGCAACTTAGCCAACTTCTTGTGCAGCTGACTGTGAAATTCACTTTTAAATTTGCTCTTTTTTATTGCCACTTTTTTTGTTGTTGTTCTTCGTCTTCTTCTGCTTAAAGACGAGCGTAAACAAAAACAAACAAACAATTTAAACATGATTTTCATTTTATTTACCCCACCATTCGAAACGCAACAATAATTTTTCAACAATGGCGCAGACAGTTGAGTTCTGAATGCAGATTGCTGACGTTCGTGCAGAATAACTCATATATAATTATGTACTATATAGCAATTGGTTTAAATTTGATAAATACTGTAGTCTATATAAGTATATCGAGTGTGGCAAGCATACAAAAGTCGAGTGTTTAGGGAATAAGTTCTTTTGTCTAGGAAATATATACAAATGAAAAGAATAGTTTTAAATTCACAGCTAAGGTAAAGGTAATATCTTAAACTGAGGTCACGGCAACCAAGGCTATTTATAATAACTGAGTCTTGTACTTAAGAACTAGAGGAGATATAAATATAAGCCTTGACATCACATCGATACTATCACAAGTTAGAGAAAAGTACTTTACACACTGAGTCATCAGGGCTCAAAAAAATAATTATACACAAAATTACGGTATTTAGTTATTTATAGTTTCTTTTTGCTAGGTAATTTAACATATTTTTTTTATAATACTTACAATTTATTTATTTAATCCCCTGGTATTTAGTAATTTCTAAAAGAGAGAATCACTCACAACTTGACTTGACAACTTGACTAATTTTTTATCATTTATATTTCAGCAAATTAATTTATTAGGTTCTTGGGAACACTTCAAATTAATTTCCTTTTATTACTGTATAATATTTTTAAAATTATTCCATTTACTTATGTATAAATGACTCCATTGTTAATATTGATTATCATAGTTTGTGGTTTACCCCCTTGCAACCTACGACAGTGGTTATCTGTCTTATAAATGCTTTGTTCTTTCAGTTTTTTTTTTTGTATACGGAAAAGTATTTTAGTTTTAAGGGCAGCACCGTGTAAACAATAAGCCGACAACCTGCTGCGATTGGCAATGGTTATTTAACGTACAGCTATTTCTTTAAATGTTATTTATTGAATTGCCAGATTTGCTATCAATGTCTATTTTTTTTATTGCCACATTAACTATGATTTCGTATTGTATTTCTAACTAAATGTCAGCAATGCCGCCGATTCTTAGGTTGGCCTTTGAGCATTTAAGTTTTTGTAGTTTGAAGTTTACAGCCTTGTTGCAATATACTTTTTGGGTGGCTTTACAGAATCGAGCTGCGAAGGTTGATTGTTGGCTAATTGTTAACCAAGTAGACAATAGCCAACCGCTCTTAACGGCTCCACTTGCCACGCCGACAGACGCGGACACGGCTCCGTGACTAATTATGTGCGAGTCACTGAAGCTAAGTTCCGTTGGGGGATATATAAACATATATATAAATATCGAAATAAACGTCATGGCGCAATGGGCTTATAAAATATATGCATATATGCTTATAATATGCAAATGTGTGTGTTGTGTGTATTGCTTTGGACAATTGTTGCAACGAGGTGTGTCATAAACACTTAAATAAATATATTCATATATACACAATATATATATATAAGCAATTATTTGTATAGTTATATTTATATAGTTAACACTTTTGTGATGGCGCAGAAAGATGAAAGCCTCGCTGCACGTAAAACTCACATAAAAAATTAATAAAAATTGATTGCAATTTTTGCATTGGGGCCGCTGACAAATGCATTGAAATCGCCAAACGGCCAAATGACATGCAAAAAGTGGACACAATGCAACAGTCTCGTAGGGGTGGAGCAGAAGCTGAAGCAAAAAGTGGGAGAAACGTGGGAGGGGGTGTGGCATCTAAGTGCGGCTCAGTTGAATAAATAAACCAATAAACATTCGTTGCGCTTGCCGTAATCAAAATAAAATCAACAGCATTGGATCAAGAGCGTTGTATGCATTGTGACAGCCATTAACTCCCAAGTGAAAGTTTTGCTATATTTGTGCCCCTATCCCACCACTTCCCTCTTCCTTCTTTCCTCTTCCCCATACCCCATTCCCATTCGAATGCAGCTCCAGTTTTATCCACAGCTCTCCAGCCCGTGGCTTTGGTTTTTGGTTTTGTTTTGCGTTGACAGTTGCCCACAAATTGCAAAAAATTAGTGCTCACATGCAAAGTGCAGCGATGCTTCCATAATCTTTGCAATCTGCCCCCAACTCCTTTCCTCTTTTCCGCTTCCCCTACACAGGGAGAAAAGGAATCAAATCAAATCAAATCTAGTCATATTAACTATAAGAATGCTTTACTCACACGAAGCACAAACATTTGAAAACAAAATGCTTTTAATGGCTTCCACTACAATAATTTTTTCTAAATCACTCTTTTTTCCGTTTATTTTTTTTTTTTTAATATATGCTTTATATTTAAAATGGCTTTAAGTTCGATTTAAATTTACTTCTATATCGTTTAATTTTCTGTAATTGTGGTTTAATGGAGCTGAAGTGGTCGAGTTTGGTAGCATTAATCTTCTGTAGACTATCAAGATGGTAATTGTGTGTATTTTGATGAACTTAATATGTTTTCTCACTGTGCACCCCTGCAATTACTCCTCCCCTCAAGCGCAGCGATTGTTCGTTTGGTTCGCTGATGTTGCGCTTGCGCCTGCGCTCTTCTGGTGCGCATTTGTGCAGTTAGAAAATGGCAAATGCCAAATGGGGGCATGCAGCAACTGCGACAACAAACAACAACTTACATGATGATGGGGGCTTACATGCCCCATGCACAACTCAATGGATTAACATACCCACAGCACCACACTTAATTTGCCCAGGGCCAAACGTAAAGCAAGGCAAACGAATATTTACCGCTGCCCCAAAGGCATGCCACACTGTGCAACATTAGATAAATCACATAGTGACAAATATGCTCAGATATTAGATATTTAAACCACAACTTGAATTGGGCTCTTTCTCTTTTTTTTTTCAACTGCAGCATTTAATTGTGCGCTTTTCTGCAGTATTTCAACTTTGATTTGGGCAGAGTAGAATTCATCTTTTTAATATTCGAATATAGCTGAAAATATTGAGTAAGCAAATCCTTCAGAAATTTTTATTTTCTAATTATATATAGTATATAAAATTAATTTATCATCAAAAGAAAAATATTTTATCATTGAAGTAATTTTTTTGTAATATTAATAGATCGGATTATTGTGTTTAAATTTCGTTCATCAGCTAATCCGATGTGATCACTTTCTGTGTCATGTGTGAGTCTCGTAAAATGAATAGCATCTTAAAAATGTTAATCATTTAATCATCAGACAAACTGTTTGATATAAGTGATGCAGTTGTTAAACTAGAGTTTCATTTGATCGTTTTCCACAATTTTTTCATGTTGTATGATTTTATTGACATATAAAAATAAAAGTTTCTCTGCTTAAATACCTTAACTCATCCTTATTGCCTTGACACATGTGACTTATTGACACAGAACTTTTCAATATTTTATGACTGTAGCTGTTTTTAATTGCCTTTGCATAACGATCTGTTAGACTCGATATGTTGGCACTCTTTAAAAAAAATTCTGTTTACTGCTGGCAAAGAATCAACACCTTTTTGGCCCAGACGGAGCAATTTTAATGAGCTGCTCGCTGAGTTGCGTCTGATGCTGATGTTGATGCTGTTGTTCCAGTTGTTGCTGCATTTGTTGCAGCCCCTATAACTGCATAGAGAAAATATTACCTAAATTTTTGGGGCTGCTGCTGCTGCTGTTGTTGCTGCGGCAGCTTTTGTTTGTTTGGCTTATCAATCAGTGCGGAATCAACCACAAAAATGTTGCGTAATTTTGCATTGCATACAAAAAACACACAAAACCAAAAATAAAACAATAAACTTGTACACACCGTTTTATTTATGGCCGCGTAGCAGTTTTTTGGCCACCGTTTTGGCCCGGCAACTTTTATGTTGTAGTCGCTGTGCTTGTTATTGTTGCTGCTGCTGCTGCTGCTGCAGTTGTTGTTGTTGGTGCAGCTGCGTGTGTGCAATTGAAACTCGTTGGATATGCTTGCATCGGTTGAATGTGTGTCTTAGTGCCACTAGGCAACTGATTTCAAAGCTGTTCGCACGTAAAGATGGTCACGTGTTAATCCATTAGCACACGATATTAAATAGGGCGATATACGATAATATAATATAAAAATATGGGCGATATTAGGAAATTTGCTTAGCCACTCACAGCTTTGCAACAACGCAAACATAGCTTAGATTCAAATTCGATCCCCTTTTTAAGAAGTGCTGACATACGTACATAAGTATTAGCTATAGACATATTTATTCAACTTAAACATACATATTCCTTATATTACAATGCCACCTAACCCACTATTAATTCCAGAGAAAAGTTATTGTATGAAAGCTCACATTTATATATCTCAGCTGAATTAATTTTTCAGACATTTGGCAAATGGTCTGTAACAAAAAGTTGCTTTTTACAAAGGAAAAAAAATAATAGAAAATCTTTTGGCTTTAATCTGTATTTTGAATAAAACGCAAGTTAGTAGGCCTGTTAAATGTGCCACTCTCTGTCTGTTCCTCGACCGGTGCAACAAACTAGCAAAAGAGATTCCTACTGTCCTACTCTGTTTTTAAGCTATTGTGTAATTTATATATGAACTATTGATCTGGTTGATAGACCAACGCCCATTTATAGTAAACCATACATAACATATAGTTTTCGACATCAAAATTCCAGCTCGAACCTTATTTCCATCCTTTGCCACAGGAAAAAAAAAATCCATTAGATATACCATTGAATAGTTTACCTTTATTGAGATATATATTACGATTTATTGCGACTGAGCGGCGCCTCACAAAGGGCAACCAGCTCTGGAACTGTTAACTCGCCGCCTTACGTTTTGCATATCAAGAAGAAATAAGAGAACTGTTTGCAAAAGATATTCGATTCGCTTTGATTTGCAGAAAATGCCAACACGTCGTCTTCGGTTGGCACCCACAAAGCCACATACATATTGGCCATATAGGCGAGCTTATGAGCCCCGTTAGATGAACAGTCTATAGGAGGATGTACATTGTAAATTGTACAAATATCGTTGACATTTTATCGTCTTGTACGTGCCGCACTGTTGTACACCAAAAGGAGTGGAGTCAATTTGATTGGATTCGTATTGGTTTTGGTTTGCATGGCGAATGAATGAAGTGAAATGCGAAACGGGTAACGAGCAATAAATAAGCAACGTGTCTAAATATTCCATGCGGAGCACAGGGGGCGGTTGGCT
Source organism: Drosophila setosimentum (assembly GCA_035043505.1). NCBI lineage: Eukaryota > Metazoa > Arthropoda > Insecta > Diptera > Drosophilidae > Drosophila > Drosophila setosimentum. Next base: position 1,420,220 of record JAWNMY010000008.1, read on the forward strand.
GTCCGCTGTGGGCGCCATGCGGAGCGAATGCAAGTGCAACTAAAAAAAAAAAGCGAAAAAAAAAATTCCAAAGTTGACAGTGTTCTGGGTACGTCAAAATGTCGCCAATTGCCTGGCAGGCTACATAAAGATTATACATGGTATCTTGGTATCTGTGTGAATGTATCTTTGTATCTGTGCAGTTGGCGCTAAAGTTGAAAGGCGTGACTGCATTGTCGACAGATTGCCCAAATGCAAATGCCAAAAAAACATTGTCGTTGTCGTTGCAAGTTGGCTAAATTAAGTTACAATAACAACGACAACAACAACACTTCAGTGTGACAATGCATGCTGTAAACTTTTGTTTTTGGCCCGAGCTTATCTCTGGGGAGGTGCTTCCGCATTTGCGGCGCATTCTCATTCTCATTCTCAGCGGCGGTCACCAAAGTTCAACGCACAAATGTTTGAAGTGCTGCCGATGCCCCAAAGGCAACAACCCAGCCTCCTCTCCCTTCAGCTAAAGATAGATGCTACACTCGCCAAAACAACGTGTCACTGAAATTTATTTGAAATCCCCAAATGGCAGCTCAATTTAGTTTTCAGCAACCGAACTAGGACTGAGATTATTTTTATTATATTACTTTTTAGGTTTAGCTTTAGGTTTTATTTTATCTAGTTTATATATATTTCTTTGAGTGCAGCTGCTGCCAGGCGACACATGCATAATGCATGCAACAACAACAACAACAAAAGCAACTTTGGTGCCTAGTTTATGGCCGTTGCATCCATGGGATACACGAACTTTAAGGGCTTCTGTCGCGTCATCGCCTTTTATTACACACTACAACTAATGTGCATAACAAAATATAATACTTGTCGTTTGTTTTTACTGTTATATTGTTGCTGTTGTTAATTTTAACAACATGCTATAAGCCTTTTAGGCCTAATTAAATATTCAACAAAATTGTTTTTTTTTTTGTTTTTTTTGCAACCTTATCGATTGTATTTTACGATGCACTCTCCGCGAAAGGTAGTTGTTTGCTTGTGCGTCTAATGTCGTCAATTGTTGGTTGGGCATAATTACCATCTCTTGAACTGCGTCACTGATTGCAGTGAGCCTCGTGCCACATGCCACTTGCCACCAGCCACCTGATATCTGCCACCTATGGCTTGCATAAAAACCGAAGAAAAAAGTACGTTAAGAACAGACGCGTTAAAAACTCATTAATGCGATATTTGTGGCACAAGCGTTGTGTCTGAGCCACATGACTTGCCATTTACATCCCTGAAGTTCATGAAGCTTTTGTATATATATATATATATATATATGTGTGTATATGTTGATATGAGTATACATATGTATACATTTACACTTCTAAGTTTGTAGATATATAAATAACCATGACACATGCGTCGACAATAGCTTAAAAGGCCTCCTTGAACGCTAAATCATTTGCAGCGATTTCAGACTTTTAAAAGTCTTGTCTTTGATTTTATGTCTTAAATAGTTTTTAGTGCACGTATAATGTCTATTCTTAATGTGCCTTTCTTATTTGGGTATAGCTTCTCTGCTTAAGTGTGTACTCTATTTTCATAGTAAACGTATTTCGTTTTTTTTGGTTTGAGTTTAAAATATGAAAAACTCCCATCTTGGTCACGTAGATTTTAGTATTTTTTTTATTTTTCAGAAGGTCAGAGCATTAAATCTTTTTTTTTATATGAAACCACAAAATGCACTTTGTGTTTATAAATTAAAAAAAAAAAAAAAACATTGCGACAAACTGCAATAAATTATGATTGTGTAGTAGTAGATGAGACTTTTCATTTAAATAATGTATATGGAAGGTACAAAATGTGCAATAAATATTAATACTCCAACATTCAAATATTTTTCTATGAGTATTTGAATAAACTAATCTGCAAATGGTAATAAAAAGATAAAAACCAAATAGCTCTTCCTTTCACAGTCTCTCTGGGTTTAACGAGGCTCAGACAGGCAGATAGAAATGAACATTTATGTCTAGATTTGTACTGAGCATTGGAGAAACTTTCTTTAGTTTATTACTACAAGGGCTTAATGGTTTTTTTTCTTCTTTTTTTTTTGGTTAATGGGCTGTAAACTATACAAATTTTGCATTGACCAAATCAAATGAACTACAATCAATTTTTATATTTTCTTTACAATAGATTATTATTTTTTTTTTAATATATATCTTTTGCTATTTGAGCAATAAATAAAGCAGTTAAACTAAACAAAATATTTTTTGGACATTATATTTTATTTGAATATCCCAGTTTACCTAATCGGGCTTATATCTTGAATTTTAGTATGTTGCATGAGCACGTTGTCATTTTAATTCAATGTTAGTTAAATTTAGCTAATTAAATTAAATTGGAAGCAAACGAGTTGAGCGTTATGGTTTTTTTGTTAATTACAAAATGATGTATGGCTGACATTGGGAGTGAGTGGCTTGTGAGTACTTTATGAGTCTTTGGCCACAGCTTCCATTATGTAAGATGCACATGGCGACTATTACGCATACGCCGCGTGGACACAAGGTTCAGGTTGAAAGTTTGGTTTAGCATAACAAACCTTTGTACAATGCAGCTAAATCTCGTCGCTGTTGCCTTTGTGCCTTTGTGCCTTCTGCTTCTGCAGTTTGTTGTTCTTATTGCGGTTGCGATTTTGTAATAACTCATATAACGGTAAGAAGCCGCAAAACTTTTGCTGCAAAGACAGCCGCCGCCTTATTGTTTGTCTTCCGCAAACAGATTTAACACTCGAACATTGTGCAAAATTCTATTAGTTCTCGCTGTTGAGGCGAGCCGTTGTCTGCAACTTTTCCAATATATATTTCAATTCGTTTTCCGCTGTATCTGCATCTGCGTGTTTGCCAATGGATTTGCTGTGGGCTGGCAAGTAATGCGGAAATATATATATGTCGACTGCTCCTATATATATACATGTATACATATATATATATATATATACGTAGATATATGTATATTGGGTGGGCGTGTAAACTGTGCCAGCAACCTGGAAAGGTATTGCAGATATGGATAGCTAATTCAAAACTTGCTGCACTTCTGCACTTGTTGCCTCAGGTCTCAATTCCAATTAATCACTAATTAACATACATGACAGTTTAATGTGAGTCTGTAAGAGAGAGTGTGTGTGTGTGTGTGTGTGTGTGTGTGTGTGTGTGGGTGGGTGTGTGCGTGACAATTGAAATTGTGCTAATGCCTAGGGCTGACCAGAGTTAATGCGCAAATTAGAATTAGGTGGGCACCAAAATCAGCCGTCTTTGTTGCTAGATGCATTTTAGCCCGGTTATTGTAAACTTGTTAATTATTTATCTGTTTAGGTATAACTGAGAATAGTTTGTGTATGAGCTAATTAAAGTCATACGATATTAAATAATAATCTTATGCATTTAACTCAAAAACAACTATTTTTATTGATTTATCTAAACTTTTTCGAGTAAGTGAAATTGGTTAATTTTTTCTATATGTGAGCTCTTGACTAAGTTTAATTTAAATAGTTGATACACCAAGTCTTTAACAAAAGGTCTTAAAAATGAAAAGCATTCGACTTTATTATAATAATTATATTATTTCTGTTAGATAGTACATTATTCAGAATAAATCGATAGCGAATTCAATATGTTTCCTGTGTATTCTAAATGTTGCTCATGTCCAGAATGCTTAAAAATACTTTCAAACTTTCTCCTGGGGTGGCTTGCTGTTGTCTTGGGCGCTGCCTTGAAAGTGCCTTAAATCCGTCAGGATTACAAGCAATGTGACAGGCCACAAGCGTTTGGCCTGTTTGGCAGCTGCAGCAGCAGCACCAGCAGCAGCAACAGCAACAGCAACAACAGCTTCATGGATATCAGATTGCTAGAGTTGCGGCCACAGACAACGCCAGATCCGCTGATTCCCAGATCTTGCCCGGCTGGCTGACGTCTAACGTATTAGCAGCTCAGTTAGAGTGGGAGTTGTTTTGTGGTTGGTGTTTGGAGTTCGGACTGGGAATCAGCTGAGCAGGGGCGGGGAGGCACATTGTCGGCTCTGAGCGGATTTGCTTAAAGCCGCGATGGTGGCACCGATGCAGAAAGTTGTGCTGCTTTTCTTTTTATTTATATACATATAAATGTGTGTTTTTTTTTTATTTTTCATTTATTTACATTTTTTTTTTTTTTTTTTGTATTTTGCGCGAGAGCGCGCGAGATATTATGCGGCGATATTAATTGACAAATGAGATTTTTCCTTCCTAGACGACAGCGACAGGGGAACTTTCATTTTGACCACAAGCGTCTTGTTGTCAGCCCGGCTCAAACTCAAACTCCAACTCCAACTCCAGCACCAAGTCAAGCTCGCTCAAACTCAAGCCCACAAATGCAGGCCAAGGCAAAATATGCATATGTACGTAGCCGGGCTTAGATGGATGATGACTGGAGCCGTGTCTCCAGCCAAACAGCGGCTGCTGTTTGGGTTAACGCCAACTAACTGTTTCGGTCTATCAAACGTGCCGCGAACTCTTGTCAAGAGTTACTTAATGCCATAAATGCGGTTTGCTGAACGCACAGCGACAAACGCTTTATAAATATATATATACGTATGTGGCCGGGGCAGATACACCCTCTCTCTCTATCTCTCTCTCGCTCCCTCTCTCTCTCTCTTTGTCTATCTCTCTCTCTGTTTGGCCTCAACCCACAACACAGCATGTCTTCTTGACGGGCCGCTGAACTGTTAAATGTCAGGCCATGATAGCAGGCAGCAGATTGATGAACGCTGTCATGGCATAAATACGAACTATATCCAATGGTGAAAACGAAACTGGAAAAAGAATGGAAAATGCACAAAATATTGCATATGCATATGAAGATACTCTATGACTTTTGAATACTAATTCAAATTTAGCATACTTATCACTAATTGGACCAATAACAAAAAAATATTTAAATAATCACTTTGATAGTTTGCAAATGCACAAAAAAATATAATAAAAAAATGTATGTTTCTGATGCATGCTGTGCATTTGTAATATTAAAAGATAATCAAGTTTTAACTACGCCTTTTAGTAATAGTTACAATTTATGACTTGAATAGTTGATGGCAGCAAGGCTATCCAAAAAAAAAAAAAGACCCAAGCATTTTATCAAATAAAAAAAATGTATAAAAATTAACAGATATGGACAGATTGCTTGCAAATCAAGTCGAAGATACATGCTACAAAGCTCAATATATGAATCGAATTTAAATTGCAAAGAAATGGCTGGTCATTATAAAGCGAGCTACTCTTTGAGAGTGTTACAAAATCCAATTAAGGCCCATTATGAACACGATGACGAATTGAAACTGGTAATAATGGCTAAATAATGTTAAGTAAGCGTAGATAATTGAGAATACAAAATCAGAATATTTAATAGAATAAAATATAAAAAAATATATATAAAAATAGATGAACAAATCATTGTTTAAAATATCAATATTATATATATTTTTTCTTTTTTTAAGTTGACAATATGTATTTCCGCTAATGGCGACAAACTCTGCTAGAAAATTGTAGTTCTTTGCTCAAAATTCTCAGCTCTCAGCCTGCGATGAGATTCTAAGTCGCTTAAAACCAAACGTCAAACCTTTCTATGGGGTTTTGTGGGTGTGTCCCGATAGGCAGTCGCCATCGGTTTTAGTTGCTGTGTGTGGCGCTGTCAATCAATGCCAATGCAAAAGTGCTGCAACAACAACAGTCACTCAGTCAGTCAGTCAGTCAGTCAGCCAGTTGTTCAGTTTGTCAGCTAGATTTACACATATATATTTATTATATATATATATATATTTATTTATTTATACATATAAGTTTACCTTGGCTTTTTGAAAGTTGCAACGAATGGTTTTGGCGCGTTGGTGGCCCACGTCAAGAACTTGTACATGTTGCATATTAATAAGTTGTGGCGTTATGTCTGTGGCAAGTTTAGCTAATTTCCGTTTTATGTTTTCCCTCTCTTCATTATATATATTTGTAGTACGGACTGCGTCAATTGGATCTCTCGCTGCTGTCACAATTGTGGGCGCTAAACGACTCCATACAGGAGTTTCGCACGATGATCGAGGAGCAGGACGACGAAGAGGATGATGATGGCGATGTCGATGTCGAGCTGGATGAACAGGGCAATCGTAGGCATTCGCCAACGCCATCATCCTATGATTCCGTTAGCTCTGAAGGCGGCGTCGAGGATGCGGATCTTGTAATGCAGGCCAAGGCGAAGCGTCTGGGCACCATACCAAAGGTCATAACGACGCAGCCAAAGCAACAGCAGCAGCAGCAGCAGCTAAAATCTGATGTAAAGCCAGTGCCGCGAATGCGTAGTGCACCACCGCCACCACCACCGGTGGCATTGGTGTGCACCGCTCGGAAGGCGGCGGCTCCGCCACGACCCACATGATGTTACCTAACCGACTTCCTCGCCGGAGTCAGGATGGTCATGTGCAAGGCGATTGTGAGCGAAGTGCCGCCGCCGCCGCCCCCGACGACGCCGACTTTAACGTCGAAGTCGACGACGTCAACATTGGGCAGCATTTGAACAGGGGCTGAAGTTGTGGCAGAAGTTGGAACTGGAGCTGGTGCTGGACCTGGGAACTGGAGCAGCACTTGGCGAGTTGAAAGTCAGATCACGAATGGTTTTTAATTGTGGCATGCACCATCCCTAGTTAGTTTACAATAAACGATAAACGATATGCGATAAACGTGGGATACTCTATATCTATCAATTACTATATATACATATGCATATGTGAGCGATTAGAGCGCTACTTACTTAGCTTGTAAGCCGCAAATAGCCTTTAAGTTTAGCAGTCCTTTGTGTGATCTTCAGTTTGTAAGTTTATTGTAAATTGTTTTTTTTTCTCTTTCTTCTACTTCTTCTGCTGCGTTGGCCTCCAATTTGGGGGCTACACTTTTTGGGGTTATTTTTATCAAAGGCATGGCGGGTTCAGCTATATAACATACATTTTACCTACACATAAAATATATATTTCTTCCTGTCCTTATCATATACAAAATATATTTTATGATTTACGATTAAACTAAATTAATCCACCATTTTTAAACTATAGTCTTTCAGATTGTAACTGTAATTGCTAAACTAATATCTAAAATGTTGCTGTAGACATAAGTTAGGAATCTGCACTTACTTGTATATACTATTTAGAAGCCTGTCACTAAAAAAGCAATCTGCACCATAATTCTCACCTTGGCTTGCAAACTTCAAACAGTACTATATCTAACGAGAAGCGAAAATAAACAATCTAAAAGCGAAATGAAAAATATTGCAAATGCATTTATTCAATTTTTTGGAAAGCCGAAGCGGCACTCTATTTTTAGGCAATACTCATGTTATTCAGGAGCACCTTGAAGCATGGAAAATCAAAGGCCAGCAGTTGATTGTCTGAATAGATGCTGTGGATACTCGGACACAATCGGTTTGCCGACTGCAACAGCATTTCGCTATTCTTGATGCACATAGCCATGGGTGTTATCTTGGAAATAACGGGTAAGCAGAAAGTACGTGAGGACTTCCTATTCAGCGTAAAAGTGAGAATGACCCTGCCATTTATTGTCAATTTCACATCCACCGAGGGTCTAAATTGGCTTAAATCAAACTCCGTGCAAACTGAAAAAAGATACAAATTCAGTTGATTCAGTTTGTTGACGTGGCTAAAACATACGCATTTTGCGGGTATCCTTGATTTTGAATTCGGTGTTTAGGCAGCAGGTGCACTTTAAGGCATTCGTGCAGTTGCAGGCCGATTTGAAGGACATGGGATCCCCAACTTGATTACCAAAGTCATTCTGTGCAAAGCCTGAACTGAATATGAAACTACACAGCAGCAATACCATGTATTGTATGCCAAGGTTTACGCTCGAATATGCCATAGTTCAAGTATTTTTTAAATGTAAATATATATATATATATTTTTTTTATCGGGATAAAGCAACTATGATGTGTGCCACAGAACTAATAAAAAACTGAGCAAATCGTTGCTTTTAGTGATGAAAATATTGGCTCGCTAAACTGTTTCGTTACACTTCACACATTTGGGATCGGATTTGTCATTGACGTACACGTAACGCATTTTTACACGTGTCAAACATTCAGTTCGTAGCAAGCCTCCAAGCAGAAAACATCTAAGAAACATATTTTTGCGAAGTGTAATAAATATGGTGTTAAATTGAAAGCCGAAGTAAACTAGTAATTGTCTTGCTTAAGTTTTGGTTATTTAATTAAATGAATAAAAAGGAAAGCACATTTTTACAATATATTTTCTGGGTAATATACAAAATACACGGCCTGAAAGTAGGCATCAATTAGGTAAGGAGTGTTTTATTAATTATTCCCTAAAGTAGACAACGATATTTGCTAAACTAAGGGTAAACATAGAATACTTTCTATGCAATGTTTATGAATCTGAATCATTGCATAAATGTCATATTAATTGAATAAACGACTTTGAGCGATCTTCAGTTTGTTGGAAATTGGTTTTCATATTTAGTAGCATGTCACTGTAAGCAATCCGCACTGTAATTGTCTTGCAATTTCAGACAATTCTGTACAATAAAAAACGAAGAAAAACTCTGCAAATACATTTATTACATTTTGAAAGGAGCGATGCGCCTTTTTAGGCAATACTTATGCCATCCATGCCCAATTTGACACATGGAAAATTAAGGGACAGCAATTCATTCTCGGCAAAGCTGCTATAAAAAATCGGACAGATATTGAAAGCCGTAAACCCCGACATTTTTGCACCCATCTTGAGGCACACAGCCATGGGTGTCATCTGCGATATAATGGGTAAGCAAAAAGAGGGCGTGGTCTTCGTATCAATTGTAAACTTTGACACTTCATTGCCATCCATCAACACACTCACATCCATCGACGATTTAAATATATTAACTTTAAGTGACATGCAAACTGAAAAATACACAATTTGAACTAATTAATTAACTAAAGTTTGTTGACGTGGCTAGGACATACCCATCTTGGTGAGGCCCATGGCCTTAACGGCAACGCCCTGACAGCATGTGCAGGTTAGGGTCAACGTGCAGTTGCAACCTGATGAAAAGGATACGGGATCTTCACCAGTAGCAGCGGTAGTCAGCATAATGCTTGAACTGGATATACAGATCACCAATACCAGCAAAATATAATGCCTGTAAAGGCCCATAGTCGAATTTTCCATAGTTCAAGTACTTTTTTATGTATTTTTTTTTATCTGGATAAAGCAACAGCGGTGTGATCCACCAAACTAATAAAAAAATCATCAAGTCGCTACTTTTTGTAACCAATGTTTTGCACGTTACAATTAATATACTAATTTTATTAAGTTTTGGCAATTAAATTAAAAATAATTGAAAGAACGGTTCATTAAATTTCCATAGTCGCGCACAAGTTCAAGGGTAATCAAGCGAATTTTTTGCGGGGGCAATTTCACAATATATGTGTCAAAAAGTATGCAGCAATAATGTAAGGAGTGCAACATAAGTAAGTGGAATACTTTCTAGTGTAATACTTTCAGTGCTGCCATTTATTTTAGAGTTTTATTTTTATTTATCGCGGAGCGAGAGATTTCTTATTTACTTTCTAGTAGCAACATAATAGTAAATAATATTAAATAATGATATATATATATATATATGTATTAAAGTATTTGTATATATATATACATATGTACACACAAATACTTTAATACAGATCAAATTTAGCTATTATTTAAAAAGCAATTCTGTTTCACTGTTTTTGCATTTTCGATTAGATGTGATTGCTTTAAGACAAATAATTGGTATATCATAAATATCATAAAAATAACAATACACATATTTCAAAATTATACCATTTAATTAACGTATGTATATACAAACTTAATACAGATTTTATTAATTTCTTTATTTGATTCCATTATAGTTTGCAAAATCTGTATCTTCTCTTGCATACATACAACCGTCTCTGGTAAAATTTATTTTGCCGCAATGTTGCCAAATCACCCAGTTTAGGTGGAAGTTTTTAGTTTATTTAACATTCAAATTAAACTATATATTTTTACCCAACCACAAAGCCACCAAACATTTACGAACGCGTATATTCATTCAACTTAAAATATAAGGCTTACGCTACATGTTTCCATATTGATAATGTCAACTTTTTACGTTTTGTTTCACTTTTAAAATACCTGTGGGATTATAAGAAAGGCATAGTTAACTGCAATTACGAGTCATAAGCTATTTATAAAATTATTTTGTCATACGAAACTGGTTAGGTAACAACAACAATTCTTTAACTTCCATAAGTGTTTCCATACTAAGATACTTTGAACCAGAGCTTATTTATTAATATTCGCATAAGTGTGTTCATACCAAAATTGAAAACATTTTCTATAAAAACAAGATCCTTTCTTAAAAGGTTAGTGGAATGAACAACAGGCAAATATCAATAAATCGATCGGCATCAGTAATTAATGACTTGTTAAAATTACAAGAAAACTACAACAAACAATGCTTAAAAACCAACAGCAATAAATTATCGCACAACTAACAATCTTTAAAATCTTAAGGACTGGACAGGATATATTGGATTCAGGTTACAAATATCGAAACATCGTGTTCAACAAATGTTTTCAAGTAGTGATCAATTAGTTTGGATGAAAATTATGTCAAAGCCGGCTTTAACGAAGGTGCACCAAATGCCACATTCAATTTTGCTAAAGGACACATGTTTCGCGACACGAAGATGTAGAGGTGCTTCACTCATGATCTAGGTTGCATTATGTCATTAATACTGGACCTGGTATGTACAATTTTAGGCCGTCTGCACATGGAGGGTTATATAAACAGGTTTTGTTGAACTTAATGGAGCATCAACCAGACCCAAATGCCTTATTCCAGTAGGAATGGGTAGTTTCGAGATAAGGATTTTAAGCTTTAAGAGTGGCCAGCAAGATTACCCGAGTTGAATTCCATACAGAACACGTGGGGACACCTGTTCCATCGAGTTTATGTGGATAATCGACATGTAGTTTCTGATCAAGAATATATATACTTTGTGGGGTCGGAGATGCTTCCTTCTGCCTGTCACATAAATTTGCACAAAACCATTATACCATTTTTACCCATTTTTAATGGGTTCAGGGTATAAAAATAAACGCCAGCAGTCCTGGTTTCCTTGAACTATGGTTGAACTAGTTAAAGAAAACTCAGTAGATATTTTTTTATCGTTCCCCTTCGTTAAGGGTATTGATAAAGTATTTCTGAGCAGTCATATTTAATTAACATGCAAATCAGTTAAGCATAATGCACATACTGCTCAATGGCAAAATCTCATCTCTCGGTCATTGAAAGTCTTAAATATTAAATATAGCTAAATGTATAAATCACGATTGAAACCAGCATATGCATATTGATTATATATTCCTTTTCATTTTATGATTAGCAAAAAACAAAACGAAGCACCTACATGTTTAGTTTGCTTACTTTGTTGCTTTCAGAATTGAAGCTGTGTTTGGTTAGAGATCGGTTTCGAGTCAGTAGTTGCTAAAATGCATTAAAAACCATAAAATATTACGTATAAGATGCATCATATGGTGGACGGCGATATGTCGAAGCCTCGCTAAAATTTTCTTTACAGATCTCTGCTGTTGGATTGCGGCACAAGTTCATTTCAGTCTCGTTTGGGAACTTCAGCTCGCATCAACATGACAACTGCGAAAATGGTAAGTAGCCGATACCTCAATGGCCACCACTCAATGCAGGGGTGAGGATTTGCGTCGATGATTCGAATGTTATTCAAAATATTTGCAGTAAAAAATCAATGAGTGTAATTAAAATGTTAAATAATGCAGTTATTGCTCGAAATGAACATGTGAGTAGCTATATTATTACTCCATCAAATGCAATTGAAAACAAGTAAGAGTGCTGTAGTCGAGTGAACTCGACTCCGATATATCCTGCACCCAGTTATTAAATATATTATAATATTATTGGCAAATTCCCCTTTTAAAAGATTTGCACTAAAATGAGAGCAGCTCTGCATGCGCCCTCTGCTGACAAATACGTGAAACTAATACGCAATACACAAAAAAACATATTGACGCTCGCGTCAAATATCATGTCATCCCTTTCTCACACATGCGCTCGCATATTTATGCATACAGAAAATGCTTGCGGCACATTAACAGCAATAGCAATGGCATTTATTGCTATCGGAATTGGACCGTATCGATGTTCGATAAACGGAGGCAGTTATCGACAAAAGAACGCAAATTTAGTCTGCGCCTGGTATACGAGAACCTAAATTCCAAATTTGATGTCTCTAGCTCTTATAGTTTTTGATATCTGCGTGTTCATACAGACAGGTGGACCGACGGACGGACAGACATGGTTATATCGACTCGACTGTTAACTCTGATTAGGAATATATATACGTTATGGGGTCGGAGCTGTTTCCTTCTGCCTGTTACGTACATTTGCACAAAAACATTATTCTGTTTTTATCAATTTTTAAGGGGTTCAGGGTATAATAATTTGTATCTCACTCGTGAATATTATAGATATTTGTTACTGCCTTGCTGGCATGCTTGGCAGCTAGCTGTTCGGCTGGTCTCCTAGACGACTTTATTCCCACAATCATGTCGCTGTATTACTCCCAGGTGCTCACCAAGGAAGGTTATCGTTTCAAGTAAGCAATTTTAATCTACACAAATCTAACAAGGACGTGACAAACTTTTTCTTATCAGCTTGGAGGAGCCCAATGGCAGCAAACGTGAGGAAATGGGTATTATTATGAATCCGGGACAACCCGACCAATATCTGGTTGTGATGGGTACTTACTCCACCTACGATGAGAAGACCGACACCGACACCATTACCATGTACACAGCCGACAAGAATGGTTATAAGTCGCACGTCAAGATCAAAATTCGCAAACTAAGCATCGGTGTACTGAAGTCTAATACTGGTTAAAGTAATTATGAGAAAAAAAACAAATGGGAGATTATGTGATAATAATAGAGTAAAAATAAAATTATTATTGCTGAAATTATAGTGAGATTTGGAATTGGGTTGACACCTTGTTCTTTGGCCAAGTTCAAGTTTAGATGTTTCATTATCGAGTGGTAATCTGGATAGACAAGTTTGGAGACTATTGCGTAATACATAATACAACATTTTATAATAATAATATGGGTTGACCTTCAGAATTCTTGCAGTTTACAAAAAATGTTGAAACCAGTTTTGCATAATTTGCATGGCATTTGAACTTATTCACGCTACTTAGACAGATTATGTGTGCACATGAATGAAGTTCAAGTTAATGCACTTTTAAATGCTTATTAACTTATTAACTCTTTTAATTAAGATGTCTGAACTATATCAATTAGTTCTAAGCATGGTATAGACAAATCAAATACGAATTCTGTAGTCGATGATAGTGAAAAGCAGAGCGACTCGCCTTTTTAGTCAATACTTATGCCATCCATGCCCAATTTGACGCATGAAAAATCGAAGGGACAGCATTTCATTCTCTGCCTCACCACTAGGGCAGTGAATATATGCTTTACATTTGTATATTTTTACCAAACCACAAAGCCACCAAACATTTATGATCGCGTCTATTCATTCAACTTAAAATATAAGGCTTACACTACATGTTTCCATATTGATAATGTCAACTTTTTACGTTTAATTTCACTTTTAAAATATCTGTGAGATACTAAGAATGGCATTTTTACCTGCAATTACGAGTCATAAGCTATTCTATGTTCTAAGCCTAGTAAATAGTTTGTAATTGTAATGATTCACAATGTTAGGGGAACTCTTGAATGTGTTACAATTATTTGTCAAAGGTTTTCCCATAACAACACTGAACTTCTCACTAATCGTTTGTTGTCATTAGCTAAGATGAGAGAGAAGACGGAGGCCAACTTGAATAAGTCTCGTATTAACTTACCAAGTGTTCGAAAGATGGGCCATTTTTATAAAGTTTTATTTTGTCATACAAAACTGGTTAGGTAATGCTACAACAATAAATTTCATATGATATAATCTTTTAATATTCGCAACAGTGTGTTCTTACCAGAATAATTTAATAATATTCGCTTTGTATAAATATGCAACTAGCATCATCATGATATCCTTCAAATTGGTATTAATAAAAATAAATAAAATAATTGTTATATAATTTATATTTTTATTACTTATTAAGTGTAAGTAAGCGCAAGTAAGCAATTTTAAACAAATAAGTCAAACAAACATCTAACCTACACATTCTTACCAGGGAAGTGTAGTGTACCAGGGTATTTATTTCTTTTTATATAAGCTATTCTTTTTGGGTAACTTATGTGGTCTAGAGATTGGCAAGTGGAATTTCCAATCTAAGCGACCGGTGTATTGTTGAGTTCGAGATGCGCACTCTTGCTATGCTCGTCCTAGCTCGCCGGATTGTCGGGGTTCTTTCTTACTCAATCAATACAGATGTACTATGCCACATTTAAATAGTGCGCGTTTACAAAACAAGTAACAACTTATGTTACTGAAATTCACTACTCTATTATTGGAGACGCCGACAGGTCCATTAAACTACCCTGAGACACTAGTCCTATTAGAGGGAACATAGATGGGAGTTGTCCCTCTTCTCTACCCTCCCTACCATGATAATGACATCAATTTACTTTACATTATCCCTTGGCCGGACTCTTTTAATTCTACCACATTCTATAAAAACTTAGCATGGATACTGGACAGACAAATACTACCTTAAACTCCATTATTACTTCATTATTTGTATACGGCTTCACGCCAATTCAACTTCAAAATGTGTGACTTATATATAAGGCTTAACTAGGTATGGAGTATATATATTATTTTATTTTTATTTTTTATTTTAATGAATTATAAATATCTGGCTGTTGATCAAACCTCTTTATATATATATATATATATATTATTGGAGATTAAATATATATATATATATATATATATATATATTTTGTTTTCCTTATTTACTAATCAGGCCGTACATATTTAATTATTTATGTACCTACATTATAGCCTATTATTTACTCACGTTGTTTATCTGCAGTCGGTGCGATCGTTGGGCCCAATATTCGTCGACGCAGATGACGTAGAGATGAAGCTATTGGTAATATTATTTAGGCATTAGGAACACATACATATATATATAATTTAAAATTGATCATCCATGAGTATAATATCAGCCAGTGTATTATTTAATTACGAGCAAATCAAACTACTTCTTCTAACATAAATATCTAATAATATGAATAAAAAAAGACGTTAACGACTTATTTTTACACAGCTGGTGATTAAGCGCGTCACTCAAAGTAAATTGTAGAATTTTGCCAAGTACAAGCTGAGCTTCTTCAACAGTGCTGAACTTATCAGAGATTTTATGATCTCCTCAACTTTATGATACGCTTGCACACGCTCATAAAAAAAAACAACAAAAGCTGATAAGCAATTCAGCCCAAAAATAATTATGTGTGTTTGTAAGCGCGTGCGCGACACAGCTGATCAAATCATTTACGTTATTTTTTTCATGCATGTATTAATTTTTAAGGTCACTTGCTGATATATAAACTTGGAAATTTTGATAGCAGAATCTATTTATTGTCTCCTGGACAATAGGGCATATCCAATCCGTGGGATGATCTTGCTGTCTTGGGTCAACCCACTCCTTCGCCACTTTGTCCCACTGACCTCCGACGGCGACTCAGGGGAATAACGCCAAATAACTATAGCCTTGTCGGGATATATCATTCCCTCGGCGTAAATTATCAGCTACGTGAACCTTGCCAGTAAGGTTGGCTGGTCTTTTCTCTTTCGCTAAGAGATTGCCTGTAACGGATTGGATTGGTTTGATTGAATTCTATTTTTATTTTTTTTTTCACCAATTGCACTAACATACCTTTTATTCTCTACCGCACTTTCACTAAAGCAATTATATGCAGAATTAACTGCTCTAGGTATATGTAAAACCTTAGAGTTGCAGTCTTTATTTAATTTTTCTGCCGGAAAATGGCAAGCGACACGACTTTTTTGTCCAATAACCTTGACCATTTGACCGCTGCAAAGATATCAGCTTGAGCCTTACGCATGCTTAAAAGCTTCTTACTGAGCGTTTCTTGAGGAGCGATCTCATGTTGCGTTTTGAGTGGTTCTGTTTGGTTCGCTTATCTGTCTATCTCTTCGCTTGAGCGGCCGCCTACGTACCAACCACTTTAGGGTGGACCAAGATTTGTTCCCAAAGACTGTTATTATTATTGGCTACTACAGAAGTGAACGACACACAGTCGACAAGGATGGCCACAACAAACAATTTGGATGAAAATTTAGTCAAAGCCGGCTTTAACGAAGGTGCACCAAATGCCACATTCAATTTTGCAAAAGAACACATGTTCTGGATCCAGAAGTGGCAAAATGTGTACTTTCTTATGAGATAACATTTAATTTCGATGGTACAAGTGGCTTAAAATATTACTGGCACAATTTACAGAAGTCAGGAATTGTTCGCGACTCGAGGCTGTAGTGGTACTTCACTCATGATCTAGGTTGCATTATGTCATCATTACAGGACCTGATAGTATAATTTTAAGCCGTTTGAACAACATAAAAAGTTGTTAAATTGACTTTTTTTTAGTCATAAACAAATCGAAAGGCTGAAATCAATTTTGAAATTTGTTATTTTCATATATATTCTATTATATTATCTCTATTAGCAATGCCGTTAATCGAAGTTAGCACCTTAACATCATTAAAAAAAAAAATTTATAAAATATGTTATTTTAACGTAACCAATTTTCAAAATTTTATTTTCATTTTTATATGGAAAAAAAGAGACTTTAATCAAATTTCGCAGAGTATATATTTATATAAGAACGTCGAGATTTCTAATCAGAATAACTTATCGGTTATGGTTGGTAATTTTATTTGACAAATAAATGCCAGCAGTCCTGGTTTCCTCGAACTATGTTAAGCTAGTTAAAGAAAAGTTACTAGATATGTTATTGTCGTCCCCCTTCGTTGAGGGTATTGATAATATATTTCTGAGCAGTCATATTTAATTAATATGCAAATCACTTAAGCATAATGCACATACTGCTCAATGGCAAAATCTTATCTTTTGGTCATTGAAAGTCTTAAATATTAAATATAGCTAAAAGTATAAATCACGATTGAAACCAGCATATGCATATTGGTTATTTATTCCTTTTCATTTTATGATTAGCAAAAAACAAAACGAAGCACCTACAGGTTTAATTAGCTTACTTTGTTGCTTTCAGAATTGAAGCTGTGTTTGGTTAGAGACCGGTTTCAAGTCAGTAGTTGCTACAATGGATTAAAAAACATAAAATATTACGTATATGCATCATTTGGTGGACGGCGATTTGTCGACGGCTCTCAAAAATATTTTTTGCAGATCTCTGCTGTTGGATTGCGGCACAAGTTCATCTCAGTTTAGTTTGGGAACTTCAACTCGCATCAACATGACAGCTGCGAAATTGGTAAGTAGCCGATAGCCCAAAGGCCACCACTCAATGGGAAGGGGGAAGATTTGCGTCGACTCTGTAGCAACGATTCGAATGGCATTCAAAGTATTTGCATTGAAAATCAATGAGTGTAATTAAAATGTTAAATGATGCAGCTGTTGCTCGAACTGAACATGCGAGTAGCTATATTTTTACTCCATCAAATGCAATTGAACATTAATTTGAATCTCACTCGTGTATATTATAGATATTTGTTACTGCCTTGCTGGCATGCTTGGCAGCGAGCTGCTCGGCTGGTTTCCTAGACTTCATTTTTCCCACAATCATGTCGGAGTATTATTCCCAGGTGCCCACCAAGGAGGGTTATCGTTTCAAGTAAGCAATTTTAATCTACACAAATCTAACAAGGACGTGACAAACTTTTTCTTATCAGCTTGGAGGAGCCCAATGGCAGCAAACGTGAGGAAATGGGTATTATTATGAATCCGGGACAACCCGACGAACATCTGGTTGTGATGGGTACTTACTCCACCTACGATGAGAAGACCGACACCGACACCGTTACCATGTACACAGCCGACAAGGATGGTTATAAGTCGCGCTACATGATCAAGAACCGCAAACTTAACGCCGGTGCTCTGAAGTCTGCTGCTGGTTAAAAATTATATAAATTAAAATATTTATAAGAAAAAAAAAACAACTAATGGGAGATTATGTGATAATAATGAGTAAAAATAAAATTATTATTGCTGAAATTATAGTGACATTTGGAACTGGTTTGAAACCTTGTTCTTTGGCCAAGTTCAAGTTTAAATGTTTCATTATCGAGTGGTAATCTGGATAGACAAGTTTGGAGACTATTGCGTAATACATAATACAACATTTTATAATAATAATATGGGTTGATTTTCAGAATTCTTGCAGTTTGCAAAAAATTTTGAAACCAGTCACAGTTTTTAACTCAGAATTAACTTGACCATGAATGTTTGCTTTACGGACTTTGAGACAGATTTGGTAGGCACATCAGTAATTTGCATAATTTGCATGGCATTTGAACTTATTCGAGTCTTGATAGAGTTTATTAATTTTTATTCACGCTACTTAGACAGATTATGTGTGCACATGAATGAAGTTCAAGTTAATACACTTCTAAATGCTTATTAACTTATTAACTCTTTTAATTAAGATGTCTGAACAATATCAATTAGTTCTAAGCATGGTATAGACAAAACAAATACGAATTCTGTAGTCGATGATAGTGAAAAGCAGAGCGACTCGCCTTTTTAGTCAATACTTATGCCATCCATGCCAAATTTGACGAATGAAAAATCGAAGGGACAGCATTTCATTCTCTGCCTCACCACTAGGGCAGTGAATATATGCTTTACATTTGTATATTTTTACTAATGTCAACTTTTTACGTTTAATTTCACTTTCAAAATATCTGTGAGATACTAAGAATGGCATTTTTACCTGTAATTACGAGTCATAAGCTATTCTATGTTCTAAGCCTAGTAAATAGTTTGTAATTGTAATGATTCACAATGTTAGGGGAACTCTTGAATGTGTTACAATTATTTGTCAAAGGTTTTCCCATAACAACACTGAACTTCTCACTAATCGTTTGTTGTCATTAGCTAAGATGAGAGAGAAGACGGAGGCCAACTTGAATAAGTCTCGTATTAACTTACCAAGTGTTCGAAAGATGGGCCATTTTTATAAAGTTTTATTTTGTCATACAAAACTGGTTAGGTGATGCTACAACAATAAATTTCATATGACCGTGAATTTACCAACCGAAAAGCGAGAGTAAATACACGGATATGTTAAATCTGATACGACTTATGCTAATCAAAGCAAAATTTCAAATATGATCAGGAATGAAAACAAAAAAAAACCTGCTTCCAATGAAATGGTATTTTATTTTCCAAATTAGTCGACCACGACCTCCGCAAAATATATCATTTCTTGAATTTACGAGGGCAGCACTAGAAGTTCTTGTTCACTTGATGTATCAAATATCAAAGATACTCCTTTCAGTGTTGTTCTATATTTCTCTCTTTACTCAAAAAATGTTAGTTTGAATTTTTAATTTGCATAAGTGTGACCATACTAAAATAGTTTGAAGCAGAGTTAATCTTTTAATATTCGCAACAGTGTGTTCTTACCAGAATAATTTAATAATATTCGCTTTGTATAAATATGCTTATCTTTGCAGAAGTTAGTTAGTTTCTATTGACAACTAGCATTAACATGATATCCTCCAAATTGGTATTAATAAAAAGAAATAAAATAATTGTTATATAATTTATATTTTTGTTACTTATTTACAATTTTAAACAAACAAGTCAAACAAACATCTAACCTACACATTCTTACCAGAGAAGTGATCGACACACAGCCGACAAGGATGGCTACACCAAACAATTTGGATGAAAATTTAGTCAAAGCCGGCTTTAACGAAGGTGCACCAAATGCCGCATTCAATTTTGCAAAAGAACACATGTTCTGGATCCAGAAGTGGCAAAATGTGTACTTTCTTATGAGATACAAATGGCTTAAAATATTACTGGCACAATTTACAGAAGTCAGGAATTGTTCGCGACTCGAGGCTGTAGTGGTACTTCACTCATGATCTAGGTTGCATTATGTCATCATTACAGGACCTGATAGTATAATTTTAAGCCGTTTGAACAACATAAAAAGTTGTTAAATCGCCTTTTTTTTAGTCATAAACAAATCGAAAGGCTGAAATCAATTTTGAAATTTGTTATTTTCATATATATTCTATTATATTATCTATATTAGCAATGCCGTTAATCGAAGTTAGCACACATCATTCAAAAAACAAAAAATTTATAAAATATGTTATTTTAATGTAACCAATTTTCAAAATTTTATTTTCAATTTTATAAGGAAAAAAGACACTTTAATCAAATTTCGCAGAGTATATATTTATATAAGAACGTCGAGATTTCTAATCAGAATAACTTATCGGTTATGGTTGGTAATTTTATTTGACAAATAAATGCCAGCAGTCCTGGTTTCCTCGAAATATGTTAAGCTAGTTAAAGAAAAGTTACTAGATATATTGTTGTCGTCCCCCTTCGTTGAGGGTATTGATAATATATTTCTGAGCAGTCATATTTAATTAATGCACATACTGCTCAATGTCAAAATCTTATCTTTTGGTCATTGAAAGTCTTAAATATTAAATACAGCTAAATGTATAAATCACGATTGAAACCAGCATATGCATATTGGTTATTTATTCCTTTTCATTTTATGATTAGCAAAAAATAAATTGAAACACCTTTAGGTTTAGTTTGCTTACTTTGTTGCTTTCAGCATTGATGCTGTGTTTGGTTAGAGACCGGTTTCAAGTCAGTAGTTGCTACAATGGATTAAAAAACATAAAATATTACGTATATGCATCATTTGGTGGACGGCGATTTGTCGACGCCTCGCAAAAATATTTTTTGCAGATCTCTGCTGTTGGATTGCGGCACAAGTTCATCTCAGTTTAGTTTGGGAACTTCAACTCGCATCAACATGACAGCTGCGAAATTGGTAAGTAGCCGATAGCCCAAAGGCCACCACTCAATGGGAAGGGGGAAGATTTGCGTCGACTCTGTAGCAACGATTCGAATGGCATTCAAAGTATTTGCATTGGAAATCAATGAGTGTAATTAAAATGTTAAATGATGCAGCTGTTGCTCGAATTGAACATGCGAGTAGCTATATTATTACTCCATCAAATGCAATTGAACATTAATTTGAATCTCACTCGTGTACCTTATAGATATTTGTAACTGCCTTGCTGGCATGCTTGGCAGCGAGCTGCTCGGCTGGTTTCCTAGACAAATTTATTCCCACAATCATGTCGGAGTATTATTCCCAGGTGCCCACCAAGGAGGGTTATCGTTTCAAGTAAGCAATTTTAATCTACACAAATCTAACAAGGACGTGACAAACTTTTTCTTATCAGCTTGGAGGAGCCCAATGGCAGCAAACGTGAGGAAATGGGTGTTATTATGAATCCGGGACAACCCGACGAACATCTGGTTGTGATGGGTACTTACTCCACCTACGATGAGAAGACCGACACCGACACCGTTACCATGTACACAGCCGACAAGGATGGTTATAAGTCGCGCTACATGATCAAGAACCGCAAACTTAGCCCCGGTGCTCTAAAGTCTGCTGCTGGTTAAAAATTATATAAATTAAAATATTTATAAGAAAAAAAAAACAACTAATGGGAGATTATGTGATAATAATGAGTAAAAATAAAATTATTATTGCTGAAATTATAGTGACATTTGGAATTAGGTTGAAACCTTGTTCTTTGGCCAAGTTCAAGTTTAGATGTTTCATTATCGAGTGGTAATCTGGATAGACAAGTTTGGAGACTATTGCGTAATACATAATACAACATTTTATAATAATAATATGGGTTGACCTTCAGAATTCTTGCAGTTTACAAAAAATGTTGAAACCAGTCACAGTTTTTAACTCAGAATTAACTTGACCATGAATGTTTGCTTTACGGACTTTGAGACAGATTTGGTAGGCACATCAGTAATTTGCATAATTTGCATGGCATTTGAACTTATTCGAGTCTTGATAGAGTTTATTAATTTTTATTCACGCTACTTAGACAAATTATGTGTGCACATGAATGAAGTCCAAGTTAATGCACTTTTAAATGCTTATTAACTTATTAACTCTTTTAATTAAGATGTCTGAACAATATCAATTAGTTCCACATAAATTATTATATGAAGCTAGGCATGGTATAGACAAAAAAAAAACGAATTCTGTAGTCGAGCTCTCTCGACTATGATATACCCTGAACCCGACTGCTATCGGATATAGAAATGTATCGATATTTGAGAAACGGAGTCATCAATAAAATTACGTAAACTTGATCTGCGCCGGGTCGCAGATGCTTCCTTCTGCCTGTTACATAAATTGGCACAAAACCATTATATCTTTTTACCCATTTTCAATGGGTCCAAGGTATAAAAATACAATGACAAAAATATAAATTTTTCAAAGTAATAGGCGATTTAAAGAAACATTAGCTCATAGCACTTCCGAGATATACGTATATATAATGTGTTTAAAATTCGTGAGATTCTTCATTGTAAAGACGGCTTTAAAGTGAACGCCGTAAAATGAAAAAATCATTAAAAAAAGCAACAGCAAAACAAACATCATCAATCATTTCAAAATTAATGAATGAATTGTTATAATAAAAAGGTTCAAAATCTGAACTCTGACGTCGTAAAAATTTGTTCAACAAGCTCCGAGATCATAATTTATATCGATTGTTGAACTACATACGAACATAATTTGCTAGACATCTGAAATGCCTTCATAGTAATTCATTTTATATCCCAAATTCATAATTACATATTTGGAACATGTTAAGTGTTCGCATGATGAAGGTTAAATATTAAATGGGGGATTTTTTTGGTAAATCTGAATCCGGAACTCACATTTGCAAGTTTGGCCGCTGTTAAACTGACCAGAACTTGAAGGTGGGCTTCCACACGCTGGCAATATTGGCGAAAAGTGCTAATTATAATGTAATACTATTTTATTATATAAATATTCATGCACTAATATATGTATACATAAAGCAGAGAAGCTGGACGATAATTCAAATACGCTGTTACAGCTCTCTTCAACTCTCATCTTAATTACGCGAATTAATTTAGTTTCTTTTTAGGCTTGTACATGCATTAAAAATGCAGTCTCAGCTATAATTTGTTGACTCACTTTATGCGAAAATTATTGAAAAAATGTTGAGCTAGCAGATTGAAATCTAATATGTAAAATTTGTGGCAGCATTGCCAGCGTGTGTAAAAAGGCCTCAAGCGGCGCTCCATAGCAATCAGCAACTGACTGTGTGCATTAACAGCTTTCTGTTAAGGCTTATGTTAAGCTAACAGCATGCTTGCAAAAATTCAAAAAGCTTACGTTAAACATGGCATAAAACAATGAGGGGAAAAGCAAAGCCGAATCTAGCGGTTTTTTTGTGTGCATAGTGTGCGAACAAAGCAGTGGAAATTAAAAGCTTCGAATTGTTTATTAGCTGTGAGTTAGCTTGGCGCGCAATTGGCTGCTTTGATTGTTGCCACAGGTAACTGACCAGACACAAAGCGGCCCAAACAGAGAGCCGCGAGACAAACAAAACAATCGTCAATGAGATAAGCCGCATATGTTGTATTTACACTTAAATCTTTTTCAAACGAAATTAAATAAATTTATTCATTAGTAAATGCTTATAAAGTTATTTAGAGTTAATACTTTTGTTTTTAAGCTACAAAAGAATTCTAAATAAAAAATACTTTTAAATTATAAATTTTATTAAGCAATAATTACTATATTATATAAATTCTATAAGGGATCTTATTGTCAAATTTCGGAAAAATGCTTTCACATTTTTCCAGTTTATTTGATTATAATATTAGAGAACCGAGTTCTTTAATCGAATAATTCACTATTTTTCTGAGTGTGCATACTGTACTTATGTATGAGTAACAACAGCAGCAGCGTCAACAACAACAACCAAACAAACAACCACCTGGGCAGAGCCAGAGTGCTCCCCTAAGTTTGGATTAGAACGTAGCGCTCAGTTCCCGGACAACTTTCAGCGAAGTCAGAACGCGACGCATAAAGAAAAATGTATATGAAATTCATTTGGTGCAACTAAAAAATAAATAATTAGAAATGATATCGAAATTTGTAAATGATATTTATGGAAAAAATGTTCAAGTGTAAAGTTTATAAATAATTGAAAATTGGCAGGACACAAAACAGCGAAATGAAAGTAAAAATTACGCATTCTGTGTCATTTTTATTGTTGTTTTTGATCATTCTACACAAATGCAAGGGTCGCGCAGGGGGAGAGGGGGCGCCAGTTGGACAGGCGTTGATACAATTAAGTCACGGTAAGCTGAGCAACAAGCCAAAGTGAAATTATTTGTATTGTTAAGAGACCCATTGATATGTTTTGGGCTTAAATATTTTTAGTTGTGGTCACGGCTTAAAATGACCCTTCAACTGCTGCTTTTGTTTTTGTTCTTGTTATTGTTGTTGATGGTGTTGCGGACACAAGTAATTTGACCTTTAGCTTAATGCGTCAGTGCTTCTGAACAAAAATGTTGGCCAAAAAATCACAAAAATATCAACAACAAAAATGTATGGGGTAACCCAAAAATGTAGGACAATCAATATAATTTATGAGTAATTGCAAGAAAAACAATTGCTGCCAAATCCAAACAGGTGCACAAATATGCGTTCAAGTTAATTGCGTTGGCAACACGCACACAAATTGGTCAACATTGATGGCTTGTCGACCTTCTTTTTTTTTGTGTTTTTTGAGTGCTAATCGATAAATTTATTACCGTTTGTTGTCTAACCCGAGCATTGTTGTTGATAGTGCTGGGTCATCATCATTGAGGCCAGGCTATCATAATTATGACTACTTTAAATCATAGACAAGTCACAGATAAGAGGAAACCCATTGAAAAGGGTTTGTGTGGTGCACTTAGCATAATTTATCAGCAGCTATTGTTGCTGCTACTGTTGCTGTTGCTGTTGCAGCCAGTTGCAATTGATCAAACAAACTGGCAATGCGGCATTAAAATAAGATACATAAACATAATAAAGGCGAATGGAATCCATTCAGATAGCTCACAACCAGTCGCTTCAAGTGCCGACGACTTCGCGACGTTGGGAAGGTAACCAATTTTCGTGATTTGTCGATAAATTGAGCGGCTTAGCGTCATTTATTTTGATAGCAGCGATACTAAGATACTCTTTTTTTTAATTATTTAAATCTAAATAATTTCCAAAGTGTTGCATTTATTGAAGTGATTTTGAACAGGTTTGAAGCTGTGTTATTTTGTACTATGTTATATTAATAAGACGCATGCTGGAATACAATATGTTATGATAACATATTCCATTCATTAGAGATCGTTTTTAAAAAGTTATTGGTTTCATTTAAAATAGATTTTCCTGATTATTTCATAATAATATTTATAATTATACAATTACATAAAGCCTAAATATGATTAATAATAATAAATACCAAGATAATTAAACACCTTTTCAAATAGTACATTTTTTTACAAGCATAAACATAAATTAAAACTTAAGGGTTATCAATTTACGAACGGATTGAGTTATATAACGAACTACATTATGAACTATTTTGAAATCAGAAACAACAACAGTCCTAGCTTATTATTCAAATGAAGCTCGACAAACTATCTTTAAAGATATAACAATCCCTTTGGCAACTCATTAAAACTAGCTCTACCGACCTGACTGAACTTATGTGGTAGCCAAAAAATAAAACTGTTTGTGATATTTATATAATATACAGCTAAATGGTGGTAAGGGCAAGCTCAAAACTGTCTATAAAGTTTTTTGCACCCCAGTTAATTGCTATAGTAACGACATAAAAGTTCAAGAAACTCCTTAATAACATGCTGCCAATTCACAAATAAACAAGTCAACTGTATGAAAATGAAAATAAAAGAAAGCGATAAGGAAGAGAAAATAATTGCAAAGACACCGCAATAATTAAATTCGTGCTACACGCAAATTTGCAGATGATGATTTGGATGATAACTATCCGGAAATTAAGGACGAAGTGCATTTGGAAGATTTCTTCTGGACGGGGTCAGGTGATGGGCCGCCCGACTATTTAAAGAAGGTGCACACAGGCATTAGCAAGGGCAAGGATGTGATTGTCAAGACGGAAACGGTGGTGGCAACTGTCTACGTGGATGGCAATAATGTATGCTATAGATAATGCTTTCAATTTGCATTTAAGTAATTACTTTTTACTTTACTTTTTAGGAAATTGAGATACCTATTTGTCTGGACTGTAGGCCCGATGATGGTGGCGGCAATTGGGATCTGGGTACACCTGGAATGCCGCCACTCAATTACTCATCGACGGATCGTCGCTATTGGCTGCTGACTGTCATGTCTGGCTTCTATACGGCCAAAGATAATCCAGTGCTGGAGGAGAAACTGGCACGACTCTATCGCTTGGCTTTCACCAGGTGAGAAAACTTGGAAATCAAAATCAAAATTAGAAAATCGCCTTAAACTTTAATTTGAACTGAATAATAAAAATAACATTAGAATTAGATTTCCAGATTAAATGATGAACAATCAGCCATTTAAAAATCAAGTTTTATAATAAAGCACTAAATAACCAAATCAACTTTAGAAATGTAAACCTTGGTTTTAAGTAAGGCAGTAAGATCACTGTAAAATATGGAACTCTACCTTTGGCTTACAAATAATGGCGATTTTCTACATTTTTTAGTTTAATTTTTCTAAGTGTATAGTTCTGGTTAATAAATAGTTTTGCCTCAAACTTTCATATTTGGGTTACACAGACAACAAACACGCCACCTGGGCATAAATGGAGCACAACAAATTGCTGACGTTTCAATGGACGCACCACGTGAGCGTCGCCAGCCCGGCGCAGACATAGCCACAGCGACAACCGCCTGGCCAGGTTATGATGTGGAACTACTCGACATGGATGTGGATGTGGATGGTACGCACCATGTCAAAACTGTTTGGGCGGCTGGAGAGCCGGTGGATGAGGGGAATACCGAATGGGCAGCTAGTGACTCTGCTGAGTCAAAAGAGTCGCTAAGCAGCACCATATCGCCCCCAACAACAACAACTACAACAGGGAGTGAGTCCATCGACTACAGTGCATATGTAACGCTTATCCCCTGGGAGCTAATACAACAGAATGGCAAGTCGGAGAAGTTGCAAGAAATGCGCGAAGCGTTGTTAAGTCAACAGCAACAGCAACAACAACTACCCATCTATAGGAAGGAGCGAGTTCAGGTTGTCATACACAACATCACGCAAATCAGTGAGTCCGAGCTGCAAAAGTGGAACAGCACTGGCAACGCCGTCGTTGACTCTGACGCGTATGTTAACCTCAAATTGTAGGACTAAAATCTTAAGTTACTGTATCAGTATTCACTAACTTCAATCTCATATTCGTACAGCAATGAGCGACCCGTTGCCAACCAAACGGAGCTCATCTACACGGTCCTCGTCAATGGTCGACCCGTTCTGGCCACAACGGCCTCCAAGGACATGGAATTGGTTAGCGAGGCTGAGGCAGTCAGCACTCTGGGCAAGCCCATCTATATGAAATCAGAACGTAAGTCAAATGAGTTGGAAGGGAGCAGTCACTAAAAGATACTGGCTACGTAATGAGTTAAAAACTAATCTTGATTTGGGAATGAGTTGCTTATAATCTTTTTAATATGATTTTGAAACACCCTAATTCATATGTCGATAAAAATCATTAAATACAAAATTATTTAAATCAGAACTTTCCTTATTTATTTAATTTATTAAGTGGACCAAATGGCAAGAAAATGAAAAGAAGGGAAAACAAAATTGAGTATTTTATTAAGCTAAAACTCTTTTTAATCACAGCTTACATTAGGGAACCCACAGCAACTGCTTTGGCGCCGGTGCCACGCAGTGGTCAGGCTGGATTCTTCAACTCTGTGAAGAATAATGTGGCGCTTGTGGTGATCAGCTCGTTAGCCATTCTGCTCCTAATGCTGCTCCTGGTGGCCATTTTGCTGCTGGGACGCACACGAGCTCGTCAGCATGAAATCAGTGAGGTTAACAGGTAGGAAAGTAAAATTTTAGTTGTTAACAGTTCATAATCTAATCTATCGGTGCCGACAGAACTACTTCACGCAATGAGCTGTTGTCCGAGGGTCAATCCATGCGACCCAGTTCTCGCGGCACATTGCTGGATAGTGCTGCGGATGGCTCCGGTGGAAATCCGGTTGATCAGAGCACAACCCGCTCCCGAGATGTGGGTGTGCAGAACTTCTCCTATGAGCGGGAGACACACATTAGTTTTCCAGGACCACCCGCAGAGAAACACACACGTGTTAGACACGATTCCATCTCCTCGGCAGAGAACACATCCGACTCTTCCGTTTACTGCCCCATCAATCCGCCAAGCGCCGATGTTCAGCGCATATTGGACGACAAGGCTGCCCGACTTTTTGATGGCCACAAGAGACGTCGTCATCAGTATGATCGGGCGGAGGGTGGACTTGATGATACTATCTACGCCTCAGTTGTGTCGGAGAAGAAGAGCGAGAAGTCACGACACAAATCAAAGCGTCGCTACCTAAACGAGAATCGTGTGGGTTCGCTGGAGACAAGTCCGGTTCAGGGTTCACTTGGTCAAAGTAACTCCTCCACGGAGGAGGGCAATTCGCCGGCGGCGATGCGTCGCAGCTATGAAAACTTTCAGCGCAACGAAGCCTATAATCCGCACAACAATTACCATCGCAATAAGCTGCTCCAGCAACAGCAGCAGCGGACAATCTTCACAGACAAGGAGTATCCAGAAGATGGCGCTATCGGATCTCCCCAAGCCATCAATCGGGAGATGATACGCTCGCGTGGTGCGCAACCATCGGAGAAGTCCTCGGACACGGCCAGTGTGGGATCTTTTCTCTCGATGGCGTCGGTTCGCGCGTTTCCCAAGAACGAGCTGCCGGAGCCACTGAATCGCGTTCTCGATCCCGTTTTCGTTACCTACTACGACAATGTGAATGCTGTGGCACCACAGGCAGCGCCACAGAGCTCCAATAGATCCCTCAAGTCACACAAGTCGCTGGGGAGCAGAGATACCACAATTGCGACCATTGCCAGCTTTCCCAGTCCGAAGGCGCCGCCAGTGAGGAATACACGTTCCGCCTCGCACAGCGACAATCCGGATCCGGGCTTTGTGGGCCCCGTCGTCTGGGAGCGGCACAAGAAACGTTTGAGCAGCAGCGCTGACAACCAGGGTGAGACGGGTGGAGACAATGACAATGATAATGATGATGACGCTGATGTGCAAATTGGGGCACAAACACGTTACTAAACTGGCAACTGTAGTCCTTGTTGTTGTTGCATGCAGCACAGCTGTAATTAGAAATCTAACTCCAAAAATAGGGAGAAATAGAACCCAAATATCCACTTGCAGCTACAGCTACACTTACAACTCAACTGAACTTCCTCCAACCATCTTCCGCAGAGGCCCGCAGCCATGCAGACTTTAACCCCAGTCAGATGCACGATGCATCCGCCATACGCAACCACTACGAGGGTCTGCTCGAGGGCGCCATGCAGATGTACGCCAGCCAGGATGATCTGCCGATGCCATTGCCCTCCCGCGACTTTACCAACAAACGACGACAAACCACTAAACGCGAACATCGCGGCTCCTCAGCCGGCTTACCCAGGTAATATATAAATTTATATATACTAACTGTCCAACATTAGTATAGAATAATATACTCAAATACTATGGTTAAAATCGGACTTTAATATTAAGATTCTTATTTAAATGACAATTTTCTTTATCACAAAAATTCCTTATTGTTAGAAACTAACTCATATGTTTCTTAATTCAAGACCGTTGATTAATTGCAGTGACACATTTTGGGCCGTTTCCTTAAATACAACATATTATTTTAATTACGATATTATAAAATTGAGTAAATTTCGAAATATTATTCTCCAAAATGTTGCCATTTTAATTTATATTCAAAAATTTATCATATTAGATTCTTGTGCCAAAAACTGTTCTTATTTGCTTTTTTCGTCGTAAGAAGTTTCGCTCACTTTAAGCTGCTTAACCAAATATTTTTTTCGTTAATTGCAGCTATCCTGCAAAGGCTTATAGCACAGCCGAGCGTCCTTCGACCGCGCAGCCGGAGAAGACACCGAAATCAGCGCAGTCGACGCAGCCGCCGTCGCCCACCTACAGCGCTTGGGGCAGCAGCCTGCACGGCTCCCATTCGCCGCTGGTGCGGCCACTCAGCGCTGGACCCTTCCATCGACCCGATACCATTTTGGAGATATCTCGAGGTGCACTTGCCACCTCCAATTCCACAGCAAATACGCCTGGACGTGTTCGTAACTCGCAGGCGGCTTCGGCGGCGCCACTAATTGAGGCCATCCAAAGTGAACTGCGCAGATTCAAGGAGCAGAAGGATTAGAAATATCTACCAAAAAGTGACATTTTATAACCATTATTAATTTCATAATACTGTACCACGCTGAAATGATTCACTTTTTTCAATTTCATTAGAATAAAATTTTCACAAAACTTTAAAACTGTTTTCCAAATCAGCTTCAGAGAAAATTTATAATTTCTACTTAATCAAATACAAAATGTTGCCCTTTCAATCTAAATTGCTTGTTGGGAGAAAATTGTTTTTGTTGAAATAGTTTGCCTAAATGAGAATTATATGAAAGAACATCATCTTTTTTTTTTTTTTATATGTCTTTTATATTTTAAACATTAATCAACCTACTGAAAGGCTATAAAACATTGATTTGTAAAAGTACGAATAATAGCAGTGAATTTAAAATCTATAACGTAATCATAGAACTGGTTTTAGCAGATAATACATAAAATTAAATATAGCATTTATAGCTCATTAATTTAACACCCAACAGTCCAAAGGTCGCTGGTGTGGAGGCGCTTCAACCTTCTGCGTGTTGTATTTGACCCAAGTGTGCAAGCCAAAGGGTTGACGTGGTTATGCAACCGGTCATTGTAACGACTCGTATGCAGATTGATTTCTTCCATAATGGTTGGAAGGCCGAACTCATTGTGCAGCGTCCTATTTCTGACATAAGGTGGAGCCCCAGAGATGTCTCTGAGCCTCTTGTTTTGCAAAACTTGAAATTGCTTAATCCAAGATTTTGCAGCTGTGCCCCAAAATGGAATTCCGTATGTCCATGTGGGCACAATGATGCTCCTATACACGAGCAGCTTATTGCTCATGCTGAGTTTGCTAGATGGCTTCAGCAACCAGTTGAGTTTTGCCCTTTTGGATCTACATACTGCCGCCGTGATCTGAATGTGTTTGCGCCATGTAAGTTTCCTGTCCAGGTACATCATCGACCTCAACATAATCCTTTTTTTTTGGGGGGGTTTCAAATAAAAGATCAACGTGTTTTTAGTTATATAATCAAGCAATAATAGCAATATTTAACATCATGTTTCTTAGCTTTATTTAGAGAAATTTTATTGAATTGTGAATATTTATTTATAGTACTTACATTTTTAAAGTGTTTCGGGGGTGTTTTTAAATCAAATTTAAAAAAATCGTTCACCGAAATTGTATTGCCCTCACCAGCCCATTAGTTATGTTTATTATTTATTATATACCCATTATAATATTATATAGTAATGTTGATCTCTGTTTGAAGCGTAAATCCATAGTATACTAAATCATTAAAATCAAGTGCAATTCGTGTTGTGTTGGAGTGTGTTGCGAATGTGTGTTGTTTTCTTCGGATTAAGTATTCGATTAGAACAGTTGCTTGTGTTCCTTATCGGCAGAAGGATAGTCATTAGCATTGACACTTCGCTTGCCCAAACGAGGTCCAAACCACAGGCCAGATGATGCACTGGGTCCAGTGCGTTTGTCCAGCGCTTGTTGCAATGCCAAGAAATGTGCCCAATCCCTCAGATCGGAATCGCTGCGTCCAACTCGAGGAAATGGCACCAAACTGGCGCGCTTTTGGTATTCTGTACAAGATTAAAGATAATTTAGATTGGTAAACAAGAACAAGAAAACAATACAAGCCATCAACATACCTTCGAAATCCTCTGCGGAGCCATCGCCAATGCCATAGACACTCTCATAGGCGATGGCATCGTTGGCATCGTGAAGGCTGTTCACCAGACTCGGATCGCTGCGTCCTACACGTGGAAAGGCATAGAGACCCAGATTGGCACCACGACGGTTTTTATTATGCTTCACCTGCTCTTGTTCTATATAATTGAGATACAAATCGTGAAATATATATATCGATAAATGTATTCTTAATTGAGTTGTTTCATTGGGTCTCAAATTAATAATTCCTTATTTTTTTGTATATTAGGTATTAAAATTAATATATTTTTCCATAAAAAAAAGGGCGAACAACGAAAAAAAATGTGTATTTGATTTCTTAATAATTGAAATCTGAATTGAATACAATACAAATGTTCAATTTTAAATTCTTTTAGAAAATGTAAACCGTGTGCTACTTGCTGTAAGGCTTAGGATTTAATGGAAACAAATTGAAACGGCTCGAGGGACAATCCGAAAAGTGGTTTCACTGCTGTCAGCTGTGCGGAGATTTATAGACGCGGACTAGCATCCACTGGACAAGTGCTATTGCAACAGTGGTTAAGCCATATTGATTGGTCTCTGAAAGTCTCTAATTCATCTTTGTTGTTCAACTCACCTGCTGCACTGAATGTGGTCAACAAAACAAGCAACAATATTGTGTAGGCAATGTTGATAAGTCCCAAAAACGACTTCATTTTTTAAACTTGAGAACGCTTTCAATCTTTTTTTTTAAATGTTACTTGATCTTTACTTCTTGGCAGTTGCTGATAGAATGCCTGATAATAAAAGCAACTCTCGTCCTTATATATGCCAGGAGCACAACTGATTCAATCTGTGGGTGGCAATGTGAACAGCAGGCAACATTTGCTCTTGCTGCTGTGGTTTAGTGGGATACAAAATGTTGCTAAGGCAAGGCACTTGTTGCCAGTGAACTAAGCTTATAATTTATGTCAAGTTTTCCGTGAAAAGTGCGATAAACAATGTTGTTGATTATAAGAGAATAGATTTATACAATTTAATATAGTTTTCTGAGAATAACTGACAAAATGAAAAGAGATTTTCAAGGCAGTAAAATGTAAGCATAAGGTAAAGAATAAGCGTCAAAGAAAGTAATTGTTTTTTGTTTGAAATGGATACAAATATTATTGTTAGCCAAATTGAATGTATGCAAAATAGACTGATCAGCATTGACAGTGGGACTTATATATATATATATATATATATATGTCGAACTAGTGCATTCTAACTGATACTCAGATATTCATTAATTTATTGTTGACTCAAAACGATTGCATTTAAATTTCTATACATTTCGTTTATTTATTGGTCACACACAATTTATATAATTAGTTCTGCTTAAAAATCAACAAATGTTTTATTGAATACAGAATTCCCTGGATTACAGCCAGCCAGAGATCATGCGACCAGTGACAGTGGATTTGCCGCGTTCGCCACCCGCCGCGGCGCTGCTTTGACCCACCTTGTTGACGGGCTTGACTGGTGCGGGTTTCTTATCATCGCCTGGTTTCTTATCGTCCCCTTTTTTGTCATCGGGTTTGGCTTCACCAGGCTTGGCCTCCGTTCCCGTTCCCGTTCCCGCTGCCGGCTTGGACTCAGCCGACTTGCCATTGGCGTCCTCCTTCTTGTCGTCGCCCTTCTGCTCCTGTTCGGTTTTTTTATCACCGGCCGGCGTGGCTCCTCCGCTGGTTTCGTTAGCCGCCTTCGTGCCACCGGGCGCTTTGTCCGCTGTTGTGGTCTTGGTAGTGTCCGGCTTGGCATCTGCAGGAGCTGAGGGTGCCGCACTCTTAGCAGCGACTCCATTTGCCGCTGGTGGCTTGGCTGCCGCACTTTTGGTTGCCTCCTCCTTCTTGGCAGCCGCTTCCGGTTTAGCCGTTTCATTTGGCTTGGCCGCTGCCGCCGGCTTGTCATCAGTTGGCTTGCCGGGCGGTGCAGGTGCATTCGGTTTCCCTGCATCGTTTGACTTTGGTGCATCGCCAGGTTTGGCTGCTTCGCTGGGCTTTCCAGCAGTTGGTGGTTTGTTGGCCGGCGGCATGGGTTTCTGGTCGCCTGGTTTGCCGTTAGCAGATGGCTTGGAATCAGCCTTCTTATCATTAGCCGGCTTCTTGTCGTCTGTTGGTTTTTTATTCTTATCATCCATTGGTTTCTTGTCGTCCCTTTTGTCCGCTTCATTGGCCTTTTCGTCCACATTCTTGACAGAGGCGCGCAGTGCGGCTGCTGCCAGCATGGAGGCACCTCCTTGAGAGATGTTTGGCAACTTTTTGGACTGTAAAAATTGGATTAATTTAATTTGTCATATCAATCGGAGTCTTCAGGGTAATAACAGCTTTAAGAAAACATTTTAAAAAGAGTTTTTGACTATCTTAGATTCTGATAAAAGTCTTTCAAACAAATAAATTAAATCAATAATATAATTATTATATAATTTTCAATTATTTAAAAATCGTAGAAAATTAATTCTGACTTTGTCTAATTTCGCTATTTATTTATTTTTTTTAATCTAAAACTAATCTAAAACAAACATGTACAGCAAACTTGTGAATCTATCTTCAATTCAGATAAAAATTAATCTACTATATTTGTCAATTGGACGCAACGTATCAGTATGCTTAGCATATCATTGATTCTTACCCCACTGGCTTCTGGTGGTTTCTTGTCATCGTCGCCATTTGGTTGGTCGTCACCTTCACCTGTGGAGACCTCATCGGCTGCCATCTTCTTGCGCATAAACTTCACATAGGCCACTCTCGTCGCAGCAGTCACTTCGCCCAATTTCGGATTGAATTCTATGGATTAGGAAGGGTAACATTAATAATAATTCTGTGGATTCTAATTATAATTGTCATCCACCTATCAATTTAGACTGATCCATTTGTAGACCCTCATTAGCCTGCTCAATAATCTTGCGCCTCAAGCTGCGCTGGCTGTGGCGCTGCATGGAGGAGCGCTTTGAGCCAATTGGATCCGAAGTGAGTGTCTTTTTCCTAGCAATTGCATTCCAGTCCGTATCGCTGTAATCGAAAGACAACTCAAGCTTAACTTTTGGATGTAAATATAATTGGAAATTCCCCTTACCCTTTTTGGTTCTTCTTTCTTCCAATGACCTTTGCTAGTGAGTCGAAGATATCGCGTCCGTTCTCCCTTTCGTCCATCTCCTGCTTCAAATTCTCCACAAAGCCAATCTGGAAGTCCTTCAAAATGCGACGTTCCATTACCTTGCCCTTGGTGGTGCGAGCACCTGTAGAGTGGTTGATTGGTTGTGTGGATGAATGGGTGGCTTAGCAACATGTTCGTTGAGCAATTAGTAATTACCTTGCGATTTCTTTTCAATGTCCGGCACATCCCATTGGTTATTGGTGAAAATCTCCAGCAGTTCAAAACGTAGCGAACTAATATCCTGTCGCACCTCAATGATATCATCCTCAGTGATGCCGTAATCGTCCCTTCGCCTCTGCTCCGCCGTAACATAGCGTCGCACCAGCAGCTTCATCACTTTGTCATGCAGCGTCTGCGCCTTTTCCAGGGACTTACGCTAAACGGGGACGAGAGGAGTGGGGAAGTGACATTTAAATTGACGCACACCAAAGCCACAGGAGCTTTATTGAAACTGATTTTCTGAAAGGATTTGCATTGATTTGCCTAGCGTTTGGGTTAAGCCTGGTGCCACCTACCATAAAACTCTTGGTGCGAGACGGTCGCCTGCGGCCGAGTGTCTTGCGCAACATTTTCATATTGGGGCAGAGATTAAATGGTGGCGGTATGGTGCCGCCATCCTCAAAATAACTCATCCAAAGCTGCGAGCGAGCAAACTTCCACTCGGTGTCGGCACGCTCCGAAATGATTTGATACGAATTGGACATCATGGCAATCAGCATGTTGAGCAGCACAATAATATTGATAACCGAATACGAGCCGAACATCAGCAGCGCCCAGAAGCGGGTGAAACTCTTAATGCCAGCCAAGTCGAAGGAAACCAGGTCAACCAGACCAAAGGACGCCCAAAACAGCGACTGCGATGTCTCAAACAAACTGTGAATTTAACAATCTAAGAATGGAGAAAAACGTATAACAAAAGTTTGGCAGGCTTACTTGGAGAAGCGCCGCCAAATGGTGCATGCCTTTTCCTGGTCATCAAAGTCAGCCACATCAGGATGTAAATGATAGCATTTATTCTTCTCCAGTTCCGCATAATACCAGAGCAGCTGGTTCAAGCCGCAGCCAAATGCAAACAAGACCAACGTATAGATAAAGAAGAACTTTATAATATCGATAATCATGCGGCCCAGCGACACCTGCAACGGTCCCAGATGCGGATTTATCGAGAATATGTGCACCAGCTTCAAATAGGAGAACACCATGCCAGCGGCGAAGGCACCCTCGGAGAGCAGCATGGGATCGAAGGGATGCCAATGTTCGCGGGGAAAGTATGGATCTATGCCCCTGAACCACAAATCTCGCTGAAAGTAATATCGATAATAATTAAATATATATATATATATAATCGTAGACCAAATATATGTTCATGTCAATAATAATAAAGGAAACCATAACTGATAAACGCTCAACTTACATGCACTATGACCCAAGCAGTGGCTCTACAAAGTATCCAAGTGACATAAAACATATTCGATATATAGTCCACAATGTTCCACAGATCCGTAATATACTCGAAAAGGCCATCAGCATATAAAGTCTTGAGTTCCTCAAATATAAGAGCGGCTATATACATTATAATTGCCAGCTCAATGGGTCCTGGAAGCGAGCCGCGTTCGTGTTTGCGCCAATCCTCCAGCATGGTCAGCATCCAGGGAAAAGCCAGCAGTTCAAAAGTGATTTGCACCACGCGCAATGAAGACGCGCCCAAAAGCACTGGAATACATAAAGGGAGCTTCAACTTTTAAGTATAATATAATATAATAAGAGCTCTAGGACTCACTCAAAAAGAACATGTAGGAGCAGGAGTGTGTTATGAATTTGACGAATGGTTTGCGCATGAACTTGGCACCATCCGATTCCGGTGCCAGAATGTACTTCATACTGTAGAGGGGAAAACTGCAGCCCAGCTTGATGACGTCTATTAGCTGCTGGCTGCCCTGCTTGCGCCGGAAACCGGGTAGACCCTCATACCAAATGGCAGCCAGCAATTGTTGCACATTCGGATGTGCCACAAACTGGTAACAATAATTAACTGAATTAAGCTAAGATAGTTTGTCAAATGAAATAAATTATGAGCCAACCGTCTTCTGTTTGTAGCGTATGGCTAGCTTTAGGCGATCCAGTGTTTGCCTATGGCCGGGACACCAAATCTCATGCGATGGCTCGTGATTAAAGTTCAGCATCACCTCCAGTTCCATGGAGGTGCGGGCATGGTCCAACAGCGCCGTTACGAAATCCTGCACTGCTTGACGCATTTCCTAAATGAAAGGAAAGTAATGCAATTAGGAAAGATGTTAAAATGAACAGCATTAATTAATAAATAATACAAATAGTTTTAGGTTTTGCTATATTTCTTCGAAATTTCTTTACTATTATTAAACTAACTTTAAGAAGTTAATATTTCATTAATCAATTAATCAAATTTTAATTAAATGCCATATATTTTGTAATCAACAAATCTCATTTAAATTAAATTTGATATGCATTGACCTCACCGTGTATTCTGCGCGAAATTCGGATTCCATGGCCTGCAAGCGCTTTAGTTCCCAGGATAATTGAAAGGCGGTAAGCACAGGATCACGTGAGCTTAGAGCTATCAGCGAGCTGGCCGAGAGTGCTCGGTAGGCATTGATACGCGACTGCGAGTGGCGCAGGGAGTCGGAGGTCTGCGAAGTAACGCACTCATCGCAACCGCACCTGCAACATATTTGGACTTAGGAATTTATGTTCCACCCAGATAGGTTTGCAATTCCACTCACTTGACGTCATGTGGCATGGGCAGCGTTGCACCACGATCCAGCAGAATCTTGAGTATCTCATAATTGTTGCGATGTGCAGCGAGAATCAGCGGCGTTATATCCGTGGTAAAGGTTGATTTCGAGCGATCCACCGACTCCCAGCTCTAAACAAAATAAAGCACTTACACAAGATTTATTGCAGCGTTATGTGAAGAACTCACATAGGGCTCTCCATCCTTGTGATGGGTTTCCTCCCACTGCAGCAACTCCTCGACAGCCTCCACATACTCTTCGGATATGGCATGCAACAGAGCATCGCCCACTTCAATATTGTTCTCCAGCAGTAAGACCATCAAATCAAAATTCTCATTCTCAATGGCCGAGATGAGCGCCGAGCGATTCATGGGATCCGTGCAGTTGATATTAAACTTTTCGGATGGTGAGTCTATATAGTCATCCAGAAGTCTGCAAGCAAAGTTCGGTCATTAGATTGCAAGGACATCCAATAAAAAATTACTGACTTTTTAACACCGGCCAAGTCACCACGCTCGCAGGCTAAAATAAAGTTCTTCTCCACATCACTGAGTACATACTCCTCGGCCATCATTAAATCGTAGTCCAGGCGGGAGCCGGCCGCCTTTTCGGCATCGGACTCCATCGTCGCACTGGCCTTTGCTCACACAATAACAATAGAATCAAAGTCTAAATTTTCACATTTCTTGCAATTAACACTTCACGACACGGGCTATCCTTGCTAATCCTTCTCTTCCCTTTCCTATTTTTTTTTTTGCCTGCCCCACCGTATCCTTTTTGATATTTCACACGATGTTGAGTCTCCAATTAGCCGCGTTGAACTGTCCACCAATGGCAAGTACACCGTGGTATATGTCGCTAATTACATTAGCGCTTGGGTAAAACTCGGTCAATGTGTATGCAGTGCAAAGCAAGTCAATGGGCGCCGTCAGGGCCCTATATGCTAATCGTCAATTGACTTCGGTTCTGTCTCTCTGATTGCTCAAGCACTGCACGTGAAAAATGCAGGGAAACAATGCACAATGCACAATGCACAATGCACAATACGAGACAAATTCTGTTCGATTTTCGATTTGAGAAGCCCTAGAAATAGAACAACACTCGTTCGCTAAAATGTGATATGGCAAAAGCATGCAGTTCGGGAATCGATGGTAAGCCCAAAGACCTATGATTATATTATATATTTAACTTTTACAATTATTATTATTACAGTTTCAAAATGTAATTGATAAGAATTAGATTAGAGCTGGTTTTAATATTTATAATAAATCCAAACACATCCACTCATAAAAATCAAATTGACATCAGCTTGACGACTTATTCAAGTTACCACATAATTAATTAAGAGTACTTAAAATGTTGAAGAATTAAAATGCTTGGAATAAGTTTGCTATCGAAAAGCTGGAAGAATTTAATCACTATTTAAAAGTTGTGAGTAAAATTTAACAACAACAAAACTTTCTAACAATTTTAGCACATTTTAAACACAGTTAACATTCACAGTAAATACTTACAGTTATTCATAAAGTTAACTTTCATGTATAACAGTTAAGTGTGCAAAAGCTTCAAAGCTCTGAATACAACTTTAAAGCACGCAACTCAAAGCTTCAAAATGCTCTTTGAAAAGAGTCAAGACAAAAGTTCCAGAGCACAATTGAGAGAGCAGCAATTGAGTTGAATAATTGACTTTAATTAAAGACAGCAACAAGTAGCTTTAATCAGACTCAGAACTGATTAACTTTGATGAACTGAGCAGGTGCTTAATTGCATATTAGACGCATGCTACTGCGAAGGCAAATTAATATTTGCCTCAAGTGAGTGGCATATCGATGATAGGTAAACAAAAGCAACAACTGTCGCTGATTGAGTGCATTTTGTATGCCCCACGTTGCATGTTGCCTACTTTTGTGCATTCGGAGTGCGTGTTTATATGTCAATGCACTTGGATATTAATGTGCTGCCTGGCAATGGGATGCTGAAATGAACAGGAGGTTACAGATCCTTTGATACCTGTGCAACTGTCAGCTTGCCTCACTGCATTGACAGTAAAAATGGCGTTGTACGTGTTCAAGTTGTAGAGTACATCGAGCTGGGTGGAAGGGTTGCAAGAGTTGCAAGGGTGCAGAGTGAAGGGTGCAAGTGTACAGAGTGCAATGCACTTCGCTGACATTTCTCCGTGTGTGCAGCTCGAAATGGAATTTCGAAATTAAAGTTACGATTGCGAATGAGTGGGTCGTTGTTGAGGTGATAAGTCGGTTTTAATTAAATGAGAATTTCCACGTATACGTAATGCGCACTGAAAACTTTGTGAATTGAATTGATGCAAACGAACGGATGGAAAGTACATACCATAATTTCCTAAGGCTAATACTAAAAATAGTTTAAAATTAATTTGAAAAGTAATTATTGTTTGATTTCTGCATGTATTTTTAAACAATTTAAACAACATAAGAGCTAAAATATACAGCTGCATCAAGTTTACAGCTTTAGTGGAAAAATAATGTTATCGTTCCCTCAATTCAGTCAGGTATAAGAGCGTTTATTGGGGCAGGAAATACGCGAACAATATATACAAATAATGTAATGGAATCTTTTCTTATTGAGTCAAAGAACTTTCAGCTGAAAGACTCTTTAATTCCCACTGTATATGCCTTGTCAGCTGCACTAAATAAAGCTCGCACAAGTCGCATGCAAGTAGTCCTCACTTGTATCCCGTTTCCCTTTACTTAGGTGGCCATTTGCGTGCGCAGGGCGCACAAAGCGTGGCGAAAGCTGTTACACTTAATGAAACATTGGCCTCCAGAAGAACACAGCTCCCCCGCACTCCCCGCATTCCCCTTGCACCACCCGGAACGTTCGATGTCAGCTAGGCTTTCGCTTCAACAGGCCCTTGTAAGCGAGCGAAATGTATCTTTCAGCCCTTGGGCGGCAGAAGTCGTTTTGCTGCTTGTTAGCACAAGTTGCACTTTCACTGACTTCAGCAACAACAGCCAGCAACAGCTACAACAACAATAATTATATGGGAACAACTTTAGAGGCGGGGTCAACTTTTGCTTGACAAGATTTAATTTTTTTTTCCATAACAATTACTTGATTTATTTTTACCACGCAGATACTAGAGACGTTAGAATAAAATTAAAATAAATAAAAGCTTTTGTAATCATACTTCTAATGGTAGAAAAATTGTGAGATTAAAATAGACAGAACTGAGCATAGCCGGAAAGCTACTAAAGAATGCACAATAGCATCATAATTTAAAGATTTATTTGTAAGGTATAATATCAATGGAAAAAGTAAGCATGCTTTGTTAAATTTTCCTTAAAAATTCAGGTGACATTGTTTATAGGAATATGCGGCAGACTTTAAACACAATTTTAAATAACATTATGTGAAGTAATATTCAGGAATATATTTGATATTAGATTCTCTAAGCAAATAACCAACTGACTTTCTTGAAATGTGCATTGAAATGCATCTGCAATCAGTTTGCGTGTCTCTTCCAATAGAATCAGGTACATTAAATACCTAGAATAATCGGTTGGCGACAACATCAAAGCAAAAATGTAAACTAATCCGAGCACAGCTCCTCTTTAGCATTTTACGTGTCAGGTGAAGACAGATGCGAACGAGTTGCATGTGATATTCTTGAAGTAGGCGAGTTGCAGGCAACAAAAGAACGCAAACACTCAGGTTAAAGAGAACAAACGATGAGATTAACATAGTGTAAGTATTTGCAAATAGCAACTTATATTATATACACTAGTTTATACACTGTCCAGCTGTTTGAAAATCGATACGACTTCAAAGATGCGAGCGTTAAAGTTAAAATGGCCGTTAATCATGAATTTATTGCGGCTGTTCTATTTTTGTGCGGATAACTACTTGAAAATAGCCACATCTCAACTTGACCCAAACGAGGGAAAGGAAAAAGCAGCCGTAAGCAGCGTTATTTACAGGAGTTCAACAGGGGAAATTCACCACCTTTTGTTGCCGGCTATTAAAGCCGATGTCATTCTATGGCAGGCGCTCAGTGCACAACTTGGTGGCCAGGCGAACGCACCTAGCAAACCGAAAGGATAAAACGCGCACGCTGAACACTGTTGCAGGACATTTGTATATTTCTAGTTTTATATATTTTGTTTTGTTATTTACCAAAGAAAAAGAAAAAAAGCAATAAACCCATTCAAGTGTAAACAACATAATACTCTGTATATAAACATACATATACCCATATATGTGTGGGGAGCATCGAGCTATAAAGTACAAAACAGAATAATAGAAAAGTTTCCGTGGCAAAAACAATTACATACAATTGTTTGCAGGATATCTGTAGGAGCTGAACAGGCAACGGTTCTTGTTTGTTTCCACAGTTGGGTAAGTGAAAGTGCCTTTGGCTGCGTGAACAGCTCAAAGGATTGCAGCCACAGGATGTGCTATTGTGCATTAATATCCAGTGAATATATTTGTTTTGCTAGCTGACAGAGTTCATTGACTGTCCTTTGAGTAAATGGAGGGTCATAAATTACATAGGAACTGGGAACGATTTTCTGTATGATATCATTGATACTTTAGACAGTTAACTTTGATGAAAATAAATAAATATATTGTGAACAATTCAAATAGTAATCGAAACCATACTTAAGGTAAATTTCAGGTTTAACTTAAGGACACACTGCTGTCTTCCAAGGTACATATTTTCCCTTGCATTACCATTTTAATCGAATGCTATCAATTTGCAAAATACGTGCTATTATTTCTTGTCTAGTCTGCCTCGCTTATTGCTTGCCGCATGCCACCGGCCTCAGGCCAAATTCAAGTTTTCGCCTAATTCTGTAGCTTTGGTGCGGGTGTCCCTAGCACAACTAAAATACCAATTTTCTCCATATATCAAACTAAATTCCTATCGAGGGGTCTGCATTTGGTTTTGATTATGAAATATTTTGCAAAAATATTTTTATTTTGTATTTTGCAAGAATTCGTATTGAATATTAACGTTGACGTTAAATTTATTGCTTGTTGGATAGAGTCCCCAAAACGAAGTAGAAATATAATATGGA
Organism: Drosophila setosimentum; assembly: GCA_035043505.1. Classification (NCBI taxonomy): domain Eukaryota; kingdom Metazoa; phylum Arthropoda; class Insecta; order Diptera; family Drosophilidae; genus Drosophila; species Drosophila setosimentum. Next base: position 1,463,480 of record JAWNMY010000008.1, read on the forward strand.
CATGAATAATAAATATATTGCATATTCATGGGCTGAGAGTTGTATATGCAGACCACCAATTCATTTTTAATAACGATAAAAGCATTTCAAGTTGAATATTTCTCAATAAAGGATGCATACATTAATGTTAGTATGGGTAAACTGGGCCTGGTTCATTGGACTCCATTTAAAGGATAATATTTTAATTAAATGATATTTTTGTTATTTACTTCTGCAGTTGCTTTCAAAGGATGCTTAACTGAAATTCGACTTGATACAAAGTACAATCGATATAACAAAATGTTCCAAGCAGTATCTTTAAACTAAATACGATATAAGAACTCAGCATGCATCAGGTGCTCAGCTATGAGACGGCTGTGAGGGCCAACAGCAGCTCGCGTGAATACCGCGAATATATTTCAAAGCGCACCTGCGCCTCACTTCTCCTCACCATTGGCTTCTTTATGCTCATCGCAGGTGGGTGACGAGTGGGGCTGACTGGGGAATGCCAAGGACTTGGGGATATGCTAATGAGTCTTGCTTGTTTGCTTCACAGGCTATTTGCTGGGCAATTTTGTAACGGAACGCAAATATCACATACGCCAGCTGCTTTCAAAAAAGGCAATCAAGCACGGAGATGGAAGCAGGAATGGCCTCGGGGACGTAGATGGCGATGGGGACAGGTATGTGCAGCTGAATAGCGTGGATTATGGCAACTTGCAGGAGATGCGTGCTTATCAAAAGAACAGGGACCAACTGCTGACTGCCGCCCAAGTGCTGAACAAGCTGCTGCAGCAAGACGAGAGCGAAAAATATTTGGCCACATCCTTAAATACGGAGATCTTTAACAAGTACATCAGCTGCACTCAGGATATACCGCCCAATACGAACATCAAAGCCAGTCAGTTTATAGAACAACTGATAGATAATACCATTGCCAGGCAGCGTGATTGTATGCGAATTATTCAGGTGGTGATCGATAATCACCTGGCAAACAGTCAGCTATGAGTCACGTTAGCAAGCTTCCAAAGTGAAATGATCGCTGCAGTCGAATCAATGTGTTTTTAGTTCTACAGCCAAAATATATATAATATGAAATATTTTAAATAATGTAATTAATGAATTTTTATATGTGTATGTGTGTATGAGTAGAGAGTTTTCATATTGTACTAATACTATTTTCAAAAGCAAATAAAGCCAAACCATATATATAGATGTGTTGAAAACAAACTGTCAACTATGCAACCTTGTTCATCACTCTATTCGTCTCGTATGACAAAAAAGAGACACAAAATGACAATAGATCGGCTTAACATAAATAGCAAATGGAGAGGAAACCCCAAACTGATATCTTTTGTTTTTGGTTTAAAGTTTTCACACGCAGTCAGCACAGGTGGGCGTTCTTTGGCGCTTCAGGCAATAACCATTAACATTTTGTGGGTTTACGGGGGGTCTCTGAACACAGAAATGATAATCACCTAAGGAACAGCAAATCTTCAAAATATGTAAAGCAAAGTTCGCAAAGTTGCTGCAATAAACCAAACGATAAACAAAACGAGGTAAGAAATTATTGGAAAAGATTTATGATATTATTAGTTGAATCGACACTTTGTTACATAAAAACCAAACAGGTCAATTTCGGGGCATGGCTGGGCTTGGCTGGACTGAACAGAGTGGCCACATGCACGTTCATAATTAATGATCACAACTTGGCTTTTTGTTGTTTATTAGTATTGGCTGTAAATTCACATCATTATTGATTGCTTTTTGTACGTGGTGTGAAATTAATGTAAACATAACGAAATTCTAATTAAGTGGGCTTGGTAGAAAGTTAACTTATATAACCAGCTATAACAAATTATTCTATAATTCAATTTTCACCTATTTTAATTGCGAATATAAATCTTAATCAATTTCTATTTCAACAAGAAAAAAGTGGGTGTTCGTTTTGTGCAATATATGACTGTTTGTTTGTCTGACAAATAATATAATACTATATACTGGATGTATAGAAAAAAGAGTCATAAGGACAACCCAAGTACGTATTTAAATTCCTTTTGAGAACTGTATAAATTTTAAACAGAATTTGGAAGCTTTCTGTCTTTGTTGAGATTTTCACTGTGATCTCAAAATCTTCAATAATAATAAAATAAAACTTAGTAAATATTTTGTATTCACAAAATTTTAGTTTTTAATCAAAAAAAGAAACACATCTTTGGTTTAGAAGAAGCATTTGAAATTTAATTTAATTTTTATTAATAAAAAGTTCTCCGTTGAGAACCAGTCAAAAATAACAATTTCAGCTTTAATAAAAGTTAAAAGATCTAGATTGGGGATTGAGGACTTAAGATTTATATTATATAATATATTACATCCCATAAGTTTAAAACCAACTTATTTTCAAGAAAGTTCAGCTTATGTGTCTCCTCAGGTTTCAAATGCATTGATTTAATTTCTTTACAGTAATGGGGAAAACAAATTAGACAATCTTTTTACTCCTGAATTGCGTCTGTAACAATTTGAATGCCTAATGAGTTATGCGTGCTATTTTATCATACATGGTACGCCGACTATATATGACAATCCAAGCTATTCAATCATGATCCAAGTCCCACTTTAAGTATTTCAACAATTTCTATAAAAATATATCAAAGGTTGCCGAGGCCCATTTCGAGAAATGACAGTGAACTGAAGACAAATGCCACGCATGGCATTAAGCTGCAGACAATCAATAGCCAATGGCAGTTGATGGTTCACGAGTGCAGATGGTCGAACAATGGAATGCTGCCTATAAATACCTAGCTTCTCAGTAGCCTAACAAGACAATATGGACAGTATCACGTAGTATCAAAAGTCAAGCAGCAGCTGCCCTTGCCGCGGGTGTGACCACAGCGCGGCACACAATTAACCGGCTGCCAAATGATTGATTTAGCTTACTTAAAAACCCATTTCGTATAATCTGGAATGAACGTAACCATATGGCAACTGAAAGCGAACCCGAAGCTGTAGCTAAAGCTGAAGATCCGTATTAAATGCGTCTATGCGAAGTCGATGATGATAACCTCCAAATTCAAACTTATACTCAAATTCAAATCCCAAATCAAAAACGCAAATGCAAATGAGCTCAAAATGCGTTGGCACATGTTGTGTGTGTGTGTGTGTGCTTGCGTGTAGTTTGTGTGTTGTTTGTTCCCCCCTCGCCTGCAGTAGACCATCTATATTTCACACCTTAAACGATTGAATCAATGGATCCATTGCTATTTCATTTCTCTATTTGCATTTCAAATTTGTGTCTTCTGCTCTTATTGACATGTTTATTTAATACACAAAGACCATTGTCTTATCTACGATTAAATTTTGTTGTCTTCTTATAGCAACCGAAAACGAACCAGCCTATCATATTTTTAAACAAATTTCTCAATTGTTTTGTGCCACTTATATGTGGCCAAGTCGACTTTCAAACGATTCGATCGTCTGTTTAATTTGCCACTAATAAATATAAATACACGATTGGCTGCGTTTCTGACTGAGGAACTTGTTGAGGCATTTTGACAGGCGAATGTCATAATAGAGATGCCATGACGAACCTCAAAATCACATTGATGGGACGATTATGCAGACGCGTGGTCACAGATATACACAGCGGGGAACACTCCACCTTAAACGGTAGTTATGATTAGATAGTTATTAGTGTGCCAAATATCAAAATATTTATATATATGTTGCATAATTACTAAAATATCATTGATAATTTATTTATGCAAATCAGAAAACAGCAGGAAGTATTTAATTATTATAAACATTTGCAAAATTTACTAAGAGTAAATATTTTTAATTTTAGCTTCTACGTATTAAGATATAAAGATATATTGCTATATATATATATATATTATTTTTTAATATAATAATTGCGAGTTACAAATATGGACAAGAGAAGCAACACAATTAATTAATTAGTCTTGTTGCACATCTCTCTTCAAAGTTAAAATACCTGTAGCAAGGGTATACGAATCTCTTTCAAAATGTATCAGCCCGCTAACCGCAAAACTTCATTAAGAAATTATCCAGTACCAAATGAATCCGAATGTTAGCTGGCATTTTCAATTTTACAGTGTTGGCAAACAAGTAGCCAAAAACACCGATCACGTTCAGCCTGCAGAGTTGGCGTTGATTTGGAGTGATGTGCAGCTGCTGGAGCTGCTGCTTTTGCTGCTGTTTTTGCTGCTGCTGCCAGGTGATGGTGATTCTGGACAGACATTGCTACTTGCAGCAGTTGGGCCACAATCAAAATTTGTTCAGTGCACAAAATGCCAAAAAGCGTAGTTGGCTGCCTGGCCAAGAGTCAAATTGAAAATTTGTTTTGAATCCCAACGGAGAAACGCATATGCGATACATGTGCGATAAGGCGGTAAACGGAAAAGGGTGCAAACGGGTTCAAAAGCGCACAATGCGATGCGACTCTGTTCAAATATCAAAAGTCACGACGAAGAAAGCAGGTTTCCAGTGGTATATCGAATGGATTTCTTATTTCTTTTTTGGCTGCCTCAACTTGGATGTTTAGTTTTTGGGGTGCTGGCTGCGCCTTAAAATTCGGTTTGCAAATAGCACGAATAATACTATGTGGTAAATGATGTGTTTGTGTTTATGTTTGTTTCTGTGCCGGCTTCAACTATTAACTGTGTTTACTCTGCTGGTCATGTGGCACGTTTCCTTGAGGCACCACTGCTTTTCACTGCCTCTGCATATGCTGTGGAGTTTGACGGCGGAAGAGCTGTGCACATCTCAGCAATGCCAGCAAAACGTTTCACAATAAACTTCCAACTGGCGGTGAAGTTATCGCACTTTATTACAAACTTTGCAACGCATTCGGGGTCAAAAGTATTATCTCCCATTATTACTATATGATTAAGAAAAATAGTATTGATCCTATGCATAAATTCGTTAACATATAAGTCCCCCCCTCTTTAATCTTAGACAGCTTCAATTATCGCTTACTTAAAGCAATCGTGCTTGCAAATATAAATTCAATTTGAATCTAGTTGCTTCTGAAAATCGATTAATATATCACTATTGAAAGTCTTAATCCATCCCTTAAATATTCCAAAAAATTAACTCGAATATTTTGTTAATATTTCTGTTACATGCTGTAAAAGCAATATTATTTTATTTTAATTATTATATATAATATTAAATGTCATATTTTAATTTATATTTAAATGTGTATAATCTACAAATCTATATTGTTCTTTTAATTTAATATAATTTCTGCTTCATTTCTGATAGTAGAAATATTAAAGCATCTAGTGATGTGGTATTAAATATTCAATTTAATTTTTTTCTTATTTTTAAGCAATTATCTTTAATTTAATTATTTAATAATGGGTATTAAAAGCAAGTGCTTCCCTGGATTATCTTAATTTTTTTTTAAATTGTGGGCCCAATTCATGGTCAAACGTTGCGGGGCTTTGAGGTGCCGTTGAATGATCAGACATCAAAAGTGCATCAAAGTCGCATCAAAGCGCATTAATAAGCTAAACACAAAGTCTTGGCTAACTGTTGAACTGGTCAACAGTTCAGCAAAGCAAATAAGAAGCGGATGAAACAATATATTAAAAGCAATTGCAGACTTTGTTTACACTTCATTGTGCAAATGGAGGCTTAAACCGACGAGCTTAGAGGAAATGGACAAGAAAAACGGAAATGTGTGTGGCCTCGGTGCGTAGTCGATAGCTGAGCTAATTTGCGTACACAAATGGCGCTAATTTGAGAGAAATTTTTACAACAAAATGGCCCGAAATTGTTGTAGACAAAACAGGCGGAAGCCAGAGCCAGTTGAAGTCGCAGTTGAAGCCTTGGCCAGTTTGAACTGTGGCTCGTGTTCCCGCTGGCCTTTTCTTTAGCTGTCTGGTTGGATCATTAACGGTTTGGCCAACGCTGCAGGCAAGGATTTTGGCATGGCCAAAACCAGTTGTTTTGGCCACGCGAAGCTAAAGCCCAAAACTGAAGATGGGGCCGTCTGTGGTTAAATAACTTCGAAGCGTCATAAAAACACAGCCACAGCAAGTCGAATTGGAAAGTGGCCAATGACGCGACATCTGCCAAGTTGTCAAAATGAGACACGCATAAGGCCCAAACGAAAAGCTTAATTAAATAACTGTTGCTTAACATTGGTAGAATGGCTCGATTATGAGATTGCATCATCTGAGGCGGTGCGCTGATTTAATTTGCAAATCGAGTTGCACCCCAGACCCAAGTTCAAAGAGCCCATAAGGGCCGCTTTTATTATAAGTAGCCAAAAGACAACAACACAAGACAATAGCTCTGCAAGAAAAATTTAGCTTTCATTCATTAGGCCGGCAGCCACAGTCTTAGACATGTTCAACAGTTGGCAACATTGATGCCAACGTCAACGTCGCAGTCGCCGTTGCCGTTGCCGTCACAGTCGCCGCCAACACTTTGGCAACATTGCGGCAGCATCTTCAGCAACTTGGTCCGTTGAGGCAGGCGAGGGAAACCTCAAAAATTGATCGCTTGCGCTTCGGGTTCAGTCTGCAGCGAGCGTTCAGTCGGTTCAGTTGTTGTTTGTTAGCGGCCAGCCGCACTCAGCTTCTTCCCCCAGAAAAACACCACAAAAAAAAAAATAATAATAATTATAATACCAATAACAAAAAGCCAAACAAAAACAAACGCGAGAGATAAGAGCTAACAGCTAACAATCGATCTCTTGACCGAATGTTGATGCTCCTCTCAGTGCGAACCGTTCGCTAATTTGATAATAACGATTCGAAATTTTTGCAACTAAACGAAATAAACAAACAAAAAAAATTAAGTGCAACGAGAAAGAGTCGTTACAAGAATTGAGGAATTTAAATTAAATTTACCTCTGACCATCACGCAATTAATAAATTTATAAAAGAAACTGTGCATTTAACAATTACCCAAAACGGGTTAAAAACTAATTCGCGTTTAATTAGTTTCTATTGAAATACGAAACGTCTGCCAATAAATTGGATTGCTTATATACACATTAGCAAGCAAAATATGTTTGTGGTGAGTGAAACTTACGACTTTGAATCAATATCTTACATTACAATAGTCCTGTAGATAAATTAATTAATTATTTAATTAATCAATTAAATATGTTTCGTTAAGTAAGCACTTATCCCATGGAATACTCTACCTAAAAACATAAAATTTATTAATTCTGACTTAAGATAAGTCAATTAATTTATTTATTTATTAAGATATTCAGAAGCGAATTAAGAACTGAATAACTTAATAGTAATCAACTGCAACTACACTCTCCCAACGAAAAACTGTAGAAACTTATACGATGAGCCTCAAAATAAAACAGGAAAGTAGGGGGGCGGGTTTACATGATGTGTTAATCAAATAAAAAATATATATAAAATTATGCACATGCGTACTTTTACGATCATAAATCAAAAGAACTGACAGTCAACAACGCCCAGTTTTGGCACTTTGAAAGTCATAGTAAGCTTCAGAGTGTGGGTGTTTTGATGAGCAAAGCAAATCCATCAATGGACGATAATATACATAGTGCAAGGCATTTGCATATTTACACTTGTTGTATTTCCATTTTTAGCCAGATTGTGTTATGAAAAGTCATTTGATTTGCATGCCAAGCCATTTGTGTAATGGCTTTTTAATGCCATTTAATGATTCCATTTCAGAGCGATGATGCCCAACGGGGCAATAAAACTATTTAATTAGCGACATGTGGAGCTCATTTGGTTCACAGATTAATCATAGCTTAAGCTACAAACATGCATAAAGATAATCAATCGTTATAGATACCACTTTATCTCACAGCTAATTGGTTAAACAGGAAAAAAAAACATTTACCACAAAATAAACAAGATACTTTGACGATTAATGTTTGTTGGTAAACCGCAGTTTTGTTTTACCTTTAAACTAAATAAAGTGGCTTACACTTCAATCTAGTTTTTATCGAATGGTAAATAAGTTTTCAAGTTTTTTCCGGTTCTTTAATTTGGCACTTTTATTAACATCGCAATGCCACGCAACCATTGCCAACCAATCCATTAAAAGAAACACCCAAATTTACCTCATTACGGCTTATATAATATACAAAAAAAAAAAAAAATCACATAAAAAATGTTGTTACCTATGCCACTGCTGCTGGGGACCTGTTGCAAAGTTGAGTTGAGTTGCCAACTGGATGCTGACCAAAAACAGCCAGTCCAGCAGTCTGACATTCCAGCCATCCAGCTAGCTATTCAGGCGGCAAGTCATCAGAGAAGACGTCCCAAAACGCAAAATAAAAACGCATCTGTTGTCCGTCGTCTGTTGGTCTGTTGGTGTTGATATGCAATAAAATTTCACTTTTCGCTCCATTGCATAATTGCAGTTTGACAATGCTTAAAATTGATTATGTGTCTTATGCTCTCTTCCTTGCAAAATTGCTGATTTCACCATGCAGCCAAAATTAGATGCAAACTGCCACATAAATCATCTACGTAAATCCAACAGTGCACAGAGAGTGCTCGTCGTGCTTGCGACAAAAACATGACCTTTACAATAATAAGTAAGACAAGCGAAAATCATTCAAATACCACAATAATTTAAGCAAAAAAAAAATACTACCACATATGGCAGACAATGCTATAAATAATATCAGATTTCAATGAATTCGGGGAACAAGATATGGGAAAGTGTGATGGTATCAGATGGAATATCTCCTTGTTAAACACAGATTCAACAATTAGGAATGCACTAGAAAGAGACTATACCAATAGATACCCTGCACCTAAATTTAATCTACATAGCTTTTATTTTCTTTCTTGTTCTTTAACCGGTTGTTTTGAATGTTTTGAATCAATAATTAGAAATACCATTAATCTGCAGAGAGTATCTAAAATATTATATTTATTTAACGGAAATATGATTTTTTCACATCTGGTTCTTAGAATCTCTTAAGGGATATGCTTATATACATATTTAGGGTATTATATATAGGGTATCAGCTGTTATCTGTCATATAATATGCCCGCACAACATTTTTCGCAATTTTGCGGCTACAAGGCATTCCAAAAGTGTTGTTTATTATAATTAAATTAAAAGTAAAAGCGAAACACACACTCACTCGCATTCGGTTCATTCGCAAGGTATTCAATTCATGAGTTCAAAAACGATCGCACACTCAGACACACAGTCAGAGTTAGTTCGCCTGCTGAGATAAGTGCAAGTGTCGTGTCTATAGATCTGTATCCATCCACAGGCCCTGCACGAAATTGTGCAACTGTCAAAATAACAATTTACCATGCCAAAAGTGTTTACTTTACCCACTATGACGTCGAAAGCACGTAAATCAAAGATACACTGAAACCAACACCTGACTTTAAGTTTCATCGCATGCAGTCATAATACATAATATATTCCTATGCATATCCATAGCCATATCCGTCGACAGTCTCACAGACTTTGCATCAATTTTACTTGTTGAAAATGTGTTTGGCAGTGTGCGTTAATCAATCTAAAATAAGTACGCTCTGCATAATTGTGATCACACAGCAAAAGTTTCGAATTGTGGGTGGTCGAAAGTTCGTTGCCTAAGTCTTTTGTTATTTTTGTATGACCATTTCCATATTACGTTAAACGCTTTGATGACTTGACGAGGAGTTATTGTTGTTGTTATTATTATTGTGCTGAAAGGTCAACAGCAGTTCCAGTTCCCCTCTCTCTCACAGAGTCTACCTAAAAAATGTAAAATGTAAGTGGCACACGATGCTGCACACAATGTAAGCGATTTTACATAATACACAATAATAATAATAATGCAACAATATGAGCAAAACAAAGCGACAGCAGCAACAGCAACAATAACAATAACAACAACAACACATTTACCACTTGAGGTGGGCAAATGACGACGAGGCCGACTCGACCGTCTTCTTCTTCCTAAAAGCCAGATACTTTGGCGTCGATAAAAGTGAAACCAAAATTGCCCATGTACCGACTGCGGATTGCGAACTATGCTGTGCCGAGTGCCAATGCCATTGACATTGCATTTTTACCTCAACGTGCCATTAGATGCAAACAGCAAAAAAAAAAAAAAACAAAAGAAAAAAAAATAAACCAACATCAGCAAAATCAGCAGCAAAAAATTGAAGAAAAAGAAAAGGCTTGCCTTTGCCTTCTGCTTCTCATTCGCCCATCGAATTGCTCCTCGAAGACGAGCAAACAATGGGCAAACATTACGCGAATGCGCCCGCCAAAAATTAAAAAAAAATATAATAAATAACAGGCAAAAACAATAACTAAACAACTTTTTTCATCATTTGTAAATTTTTTGTAATTCGCGCCCATTGGTAATTTTGTATTATCTTTTTATTTTCATTATGAAATGTCATGCATTTTAGCTTGGGCAATCACCTAAGATTAAAATGTTAGCTCTTCGCTTAAGGCCTACTTCAAATTGATGAGCAAATGGATCTTAAGCTATTATCTAATCTGTTGTTATCATTTGTATTGAATTTGATCAAAGGCCCATCAATGTGATACATGTCAAATTTGACGGTTTTCAACTTGAACTTCGGCGTGTTATCGGCCCCATCGGCAAACTTGACCTCTGTTCAATTAACAACAGCCGAAATTTTTGTCTGCTGCGCGTTCACAGCTCCCCAAAATGCTTAGCATAAAGACAATGAGGAGTGAAGTGGCAAAATGATCTGCGTCTCAATGATATACATATTTATGTATCCGTGGCCATAGCTAAACGAGCAAAACGAAACCAAAACTCAATTAAATGCACATAAATATGTAAATGGATCTTAAATGAATTGTAACAAGCAATGAATATCGTATGAATAAATTTAATACCTATAACCCCATTGCACAATACACTCACATGCATACACAGATGCCAATCAAGAGATCGTTGGCATGTCAAAACACAGCCGTCATCATTGGGCTAAAAGAAAAAACATATATTGGATATCTCTTGACAAACCAACGGAGGAACCCACTTGCAAACTGGCGACTCGTCTCCGATTTGATTTTTTAGTGTGAAATTATGCAAATGTATCCCGCTTGTTATAGATATGGGTGGACAGGTGCACACACTAACGCGCACAGACACACACACACGCACACACAACAACAACAATTACATGATGTTTTATGTGAATGGGCATTGGTTGGACGACAAAACATGGTAGCAACAAAGGCAGTTAAAAACTCATAAAATACTATAACAAATTTATTGGGTAATCTCAATCATAGACAATTTTTGCTCAAACATTTAAGTGGAAACCTGAACACGCTGAGAAAAATATAAAAGCATAAAAGAATACGTTGCAATAAACCACTTCTTTGTAGATATGTCGAAAATGGTCAGCAATTAAGTTTAAATCAGATTAAGCTCTATTCAAAACAGTTCAAATTTTATTTTAAATGCTTCGCAATGTTTCTTAACTTTTAAATTGCAAATTTAAAATCAAAATCAGTTCGTATATCATTCTTAAAACTCTACTATTTTAACTAATGTTCAGTCAAATACGAAATACTCCAACAGAAAATGTGTATTCAGGAAAATTTATAATATATTGAAATAAAAACACATTTCCTCTAGTGATTATTTATATACAACATACAATTTTAATTTTACTGCTTGTAGCTGCTTATCAATTAATGTTTTTTTGTGAGAGTGCTAAAAAGGTTTTACCCACTCTTCAATTTTTGTGTGGCCACTAATCGAATGATTTGGGCGTTAACTATGAAATAGATGTTATTGCCACCTTAAGTTATTATGATATTTTATTAAAATTTATGATGGGGCTGCATTTTATGACAGCGCTGTGATTGGATGCTTACAAAATAAAATTAATATTTATGCTGGCCTACATAAAGTATAAACAAACATACATAAAATTTGCTCAGCAATCGGAGGATTGCGTTACCCATCCAACTAGCCAGGCAGCCATTCAGCCAGTCAGATAAACCGCTCGCAACTTTCAGAGCAGGTTTTCATATGGGGTGCTTGCATATTAACAAGTGACTTGGTGGCAGCTGCTTAATAGTGCGTGGATTGCAGATGCCACTGGACGGTGTCCAGAGTGCTTAAGCAATTGCAATACGAAGAATGTAAAATGCAGCTGTTAAAATGCAAAAATGCGAGATGGTCGAGCGGCGATCAACGGGCGTGAAATTAATCACAAAGCGGGACGCAAGATTCCCCCAAGCGGTAGCTGTCAGCTTAAATTACTGGACAATAAGCGAGATATGAGGTGCCATTTTTCAATGAAACTGGGTTACCCAGTCTTTGGCAGTCTTCACGTCTTTCAATCTACGCGTCTTCCAGTCTTACACACATCGAAAGTGAACCTTCGTCTTTACTTGAAGATGATTATGTAAGTTTTGGTACTTTTCGCTCGCCGTTTGACTCCATTCGAAATGAAAATAATGATAAATAACAGCAAAAACAATTTCAGCCCACGCTCTGAACAATAAACTGAACAATAAATATAGAGGCCGCTGAATATTTTGTGAATTGACTTATGGCTAATTTATTAAGTTGGCTTGATTGTTTAATCATTTTTACACCTTACCGCATATGAGTGAGGGGTGCGAAGCCTATTACGGAACTCAGGCGATGGATAAAGCGTAATTATAAAATATTTATTAGTCAGCTTATTCATTTGTTTAATGTAAGCGCAGCACGCGAAAAAATTTACTTACTGCATACCAAAAATTGAAAGATAATCCGCGGATTTATTTTTTTAAATATCAGCGGAGAAAGTATGGGAAACATGATTAAATATCTTAGGTTTTTAAGAAATTTTACTGCCTTTAAGAAAAACAAATATTTGGCTTATTAGCGTTTTTTTTTTTTTTGGTTTATTGCGCTTTTTTCTAATTTCAACTTAAAAGAAAACACCCATTGATGATGATTTGTGTGAATGAAGAGGAAACATTTGTAAATATTATGTTTCCGCAAGCGTTGCAAGTTTTTTACGCGATATATTTCCATGTTGAAAAAACTATTAAAAAAATATTAAAAACTTATAAACAAATAGAAGAAATGCTTATTTATGTACTTTGGTTAAGCTTTTAGTTTGAGTTTTTGTGTTTTTTTTTAAAGCTGTAACATATAGCCGGTAGATTTCCCAGCGTCTTCACTTCGGCTTTACAGTTTGTGATGATAACCACTTTTAAAGGCATGTGCATAAGGCTGGCAACTTGATTAACGCAAAAGATGACCGCAAAGCAATCGTTTGCAGACTTGACGACTTGATGAACGTTAGACTTGAAGCCCGCGATGATTTCCATGGTGAAATTGACGCAAATGAGGAGCTAGGCGGACAACAACGACGCTATTGATTTTGTGGCTTTTTATTTGGCAAAAAACAAAACAAAAACAACAAGAAAAAACACAAAGACCTGAGCAAAAAACTAAAAAATAAAAGCAAATCAGGCAAGAGACAGACCTAAGAGACAAAAAGTCTGCAATAAATTTTGTGGCAGCGAACAAAAAATAATAAAAGCAACGTAAAATATATCTTTGACTGCAATTTATTTCCCATCAAATGTATATTTTTTCTTCTTTTTATTGGCAGTCAAAGTGCAATATTCAACAAAGAGTTTCACCTTTTTTTTTTTGGCATTTTGCAGAACTTGACCCTTAAACTTGCGGTGGGGAGTAGCCATATAAAAAACTAATTATTTAAGCTCAATCGGAAAAATGATTATTGTTATTGCAACGCATTGTGTGAAAAAAGCAAAGTCATGATGAAATTTGATTGATCTCGTCAAAAGAGATGCGATCGGCGATTTAAAAAGCAAAATGCAAAGAGGATAGAAAGTGGCAGCCAATGAAATCCAAATCAAGCAATAACCGTACAACTTGTTGATGAGAGAGTAATAAATTAAAAAGATTAATTATTATTTTTTCCACGAATCATGAGATGATTTATTTAAATTGTTGGCTTAGTCTTTTTATGTAATAATGAGGATCTCAGTTTCCCTTTAATGTTTTTGCATGCTTTTACTTATTGTAAAAGACTTGTCACTATTTCCTTAATTATGTACATTATGTACAACTAGTACATGTTACGTTAAATTAGATTTGTTAATAGCAGCTATAAAATGAGTACTGCAATGATATAGTGACGTAATTCGAAATTATTTTCCCAACACATTTTTGCAATAGAATTTTCACACTTATGCAACATTTCTGGTGTCATATAATTTAATTAACTTTAAACGAACAACATTTTCATTGATATCAATTTGTACAATTTGAAAACAACTTTTTCTCGTAAATAAGTTACCAAAATTTCTGAATTAGTTTTGCTTTTCTAATGAGCCTTATTTTGCATTGCATTGCATCAAATAATTGAAGTGCAGACAAATCGAAATCAGTGCTCAACCAAATCGAGCAACGACTGTAAAATTTAGGGGCAACACAAAAACGAAAAAAGCCAAGTGGCAAGTGGCAGAAACGTGACTACCCAATTCCTGTGCCGAAAAGCGAAAACTAAGTTTGGGCGCAAAGACCAGACCCACTTAGAGAGCGACAGGTGGTCAGATAAGTTTGCTTTGGCTGGAAATGATCGTTGTGGATCGACTTCGACTGACTGAGGATTAACTGTGGCGCATTGGCGCACCGCTTGTTGATGCAACAATTAGGCTGAACTTTCAGCAAGCCTCCAAACAAGCGTTGCAAGGCAATTTGCAATACAAAAACGTTTCCGAGCCACATTCAAAAGCCAGGGTCAGAAATCAATCGTCAAGCTGTTGAAAATCGCAAATTGTGTAAAGGCAATGCAGCATTCAACATTATTGCATGCTGAATGCCTTAAGCTAACCTCCCCAACTTCCACACGCTGACTGGCAAATCTCTGCGGCAGGTTACGTACCATAATGCGTTATGATTTGCCGTCTTTACAAATGCCGGAAAGATGAACATGGACAGATTAGATGGTTTAGCTTAGCCTTCGCTACTGCCAGATTGTACGAGCACGAGCACGAGTACGAGTACTCATACGGGTACTCATATAATTATTTTTGGGTGGTTTCATCAAAAAAAAAACAGAAGCGCTGTTTAGTTTGTACATACAAATCATATGTGAACATTGCGAAGCAGAAAAGTGAGTGAAAAATTTAGTGGCCAGATAAATCATAAATGAATTTGCTTCCCTTAGCTTAGATATTTTAAAAAAAGCATATTATTTATTTCTTTTAATTTAAACATAACTCTTTATTATGTTTAGCTCCTAAGTTGTTCTCTCACATCTTTTTCGCAGCATATCTGCCTACTTTCTGCTGAATCTTTTTATATGAAATTAGGAAGGGAATATTATACACTTAAGTAATTAAAGTACTGAAGCTTTTGCCAAGCTACTTAATCGTTCCAATCATTGTAATTTATTGCATCAGGCAATAATTATATTTGCAAGCAACATTTCCTTTTATGATCTTAAATATTCCAAGACTATTATAATGTCCGCTCTATTTACAGTTGCCCAAGACTGTATATGAAGGTATTGCCATTAACTCAAATGAGGCTTGAACTGTGCACTCTTCCATGCTAAATCACAAATATGATATAAGGCGGCTTGTGCATAGTTTTGCTCAGCCAAGTTAATTAGGCCATCAAAATAAATGCCTCAATTACATGCCCTAAAGCTAATTAGCATAATTATAGGACTGATGAATGGAAGTAATCTACCCCCAACTAACCCCAACTCTTTGTACGTCTGCCCATTCACAGAGACATCTCAATACGCTGCCATGGGCGTTGCTGGTGGCGCTATTGCTGACGGCGTTATTGCTCCAATTGACAACTGTTAATGCCGAGGATGAGGCGGAGGCAGTGGAGAATGTCAGTACTGAGAGCAATGAGATTATTCCACGTGAGGCCATACAAAAGCTGGACTATTCCGTGCGACAGGCACTTCTCCGTGCAATAGACAAGCTGGAGCGGGAGGAGGCAACATCGTCAAGCATTTCTGAGAATGAGGAAGAACCTACCACGGCGTTCCCATCGAAACGAAATGAGGTCACCACAGTGCCAGCACCACGGGAACGCGAGGAAATACTTGAGGAGAGCACTAGCTCATCGGATGCTGTGGTTGTGCCCACTGTTCAATTCTATACGGCCACCTTTGACGAACGCAATGCTCAGGAGCAGTTGCTCTCCTCCTTCATCGATCGCTCCCAGCTATGGAAGAAGACAACGTTGCTGCCCGAAAAGACACCACTCGATCCGGAAGCCGATGCGGATGCGGGTCCGGATACACATCATCTCACACGGAGTGTGGACAGTTCTTTGGGCAGCAATGAGATCGCTCACGATGGCAGCCAAGAGATCAAGTTCGAGATACGCAACGTGAAAAAAGTCACAGCCGCAACAACAACAACAAGCACAACGCGTAGAACAACGACGACGACAACAACAACGCCAAGGCCACGCACCACAAGGCGTCGCATCCCCCGTACCACAACGACGACAACGACAACAACGCCACGACCCACCCACAATGAGGATGGGGAGAATATTGAGCTGGTGGACAAGCAGGACATACGCATACAGGAGGCACCGTTGGTGACAGCATTTACCGTTGACTTGGATGAACGGGGCACAGCGCAAAAGTTTCGGCCATTGCTGCAGGGACAGCAGCAGCTGCCGAGATTCACCCACCAGCCACAACAGTTGCCACTGGGACCCACCATCACCAAGTTGAGTGTACTTGAATCGGAGTTGTCTGCAGCAGCATCACCACTGACCACACAGAGTCCCACCAGCACCAGCACCAGCACCAGCACGAGCACCACCCAGTCGAACTTCAACCAGTTGGGCTTTTCCACAACGCCAGCTTTCCAAAGCAGCAGCAGTTCGAACAACAACTATGTGAAGGTAAGTTTAAAATAGGAAAAATGACCGAACACAAAAAAAAGAAGATAAGAAAAAAATAAAATCGTATCAGAGTCGAAAAAATACAACAAATTTATAGCTTTCGAAAAGTCTTTTGTAAACGTTATATTCCGAATTGCTAACGTCACTAAGTTCTTAAGTTCTTATTTTAAATATTTTTCTTTTCTCAATCCAATCCTTATATAAATCTAAAATTTAACTTATATAGCGTGACCAAAAATTGATGTACTTAAATGAAGAACTAGAACAACTAGTTTGGCAAGATATTGCTTTTTATTTGAATTTTGAATTTGTAGTCTTTTTAAGTTCAAGAATAATACTTGCCTTGCTTTGAGTGTGCTTTAATCCCAGTCTTATTATCTGCACTAGGAGCCACTGGCCAGCCCTAGTGTGGCACCACCCATCATCAACAACTATATCATTGAGCGGCAGCGCGCTCTGGAGCAACAAATCTATCAGCTCAAGTTGCAGGCACAGCAGCAACAGGCGTTAATATTGAGACAGTTGAGGCTGCTGGAGGAACAGAGTCAAAGTCGCTACCAGGCAAATACATTGCAGCCAGTGCAACAGCAGCTGCAGTCACAGCAGCAGCAGCAGCAACAGCAATTGCAACAGCAACTTCAGCAACAACATGCATCACTGGAGGCAATACAAACGCTGCAGCCGCCTTCGCCTGGTTACTCCATCAGACCTTCAGTTGAATTTGTACCCAGTACACATACAAAGACCATTATCTATCCCACATATCCAATTGAGCAGCAATCGCCGCAGCGCGATTCCGTTGCGGCTCATAAATTTGCCCTGCACAGCAGCAGCAGCAGCAATAACAATAACAACAACAACAACAATAACTATCCGAAATTTTCAACGGCAACGAATGCAGTACAACAAATTTTCCAAAATTTGCAACAAAATCTGCAAAAAACAGCGGAAAATGCTGTCAGCAATAACCAAAATCCCAATAGCATTGCCAGCAGCAGCAGCAGCAGCGGCAGCAACAGTAATCAAAACAACATCCATAACAACAATCATTTACAGCTACAAGCCTCAACTCAGTTCAACTTTGCGGCCGCGGAGGCGTCTCTGTTGCAAGCACCGCCCCAGAATAATTATCAACAGTTTCAGCAACCACAGCAGCAGCAGCAGCAACAATTGTTACTTCCCAGCTATGTAAGCAATGCGCTCTATCAGCAACAACAGCAACAACAGCAACAGCAGCAACAGCAACAGCAGCAACAGCAGCAACAGCAGCAGCAGCAACAGCAGCAGCAGCAGCAGCAGCAACAGCAACAGCAGCAGCAGCAGCAGCAGCAACATCGAGCTCGCCTGTTTCGCCAGGAATCGGGAGTGGGTAATTTTGGCCTGAATAATAATGACAATGTGGAGATACAACCGAGCAGCTCCTTTGCCACGACCATTGTTAGCCAGCACAATAATCTGGATAATCAAAATTTCTATCGTCAGCACTTGACGCCGCAGCTGAGCAGCCAGTTGCAGCAAAATGCGGAGCAATATCTGCAGCAACAGCAACAACAGCAACAACAGCAACAACAGCAGCAACTGTTGCAGCAGACGAAATCAGCGACAGTAGCAGGACATCAGGCGTCATCAGCGGCATCCAGCTCAGGTAATCCAAATGATAGATTTAATAGAAAATACTTAAGTCAGTTTAGCAATTTAAGAAATCTTGAAGAATTGAAAGTAATTAGTAAAGTTTTAGCTCTCAACCATGGCATACCGCAATTTGCATCACAAAACCTGCACTTCAATGGTGCTTTTTGAGCACCTACTGAGGGCAACTGCACCAGCACCAGCACAAACTGAGTACCAACCAACCAACCAGCCAATCTCACTCCTACAAATCGCACATCCAAAATTATCCGCAGCACCCAACAGCACCACCAATCCATCAAAGCAATCCATTATGATGATGACTGACGTTATCCCATACTTATTCCCATTTAATTAAGCTCCTCTTCTTGCAACATCTTTGTAAATACGCACTATAAAGCATAAGCAATAATATAATAATGAATACGCTACGAGGACTACCGAAACAGTGTGAGAATCTGAACAGGTTGTGCCGTGCCGATTTTAATGCTCTACTTGGCAGAAAAACAATAAGAAAAGCAAAAGCAAAAAACTAAATATCGAAATGTAATAATTATTTATTTTTTATGTGAATAAAGTTTATGATAAAGTACAACAAAACATACTCAAACTGATGTTAAAATATACAGTTTTCCAATAATTAAACATGAAGTCTTTTTTTGGGTGTGTTTCATATGATTGATTTAAGTAATTTTTCAAGGGATCGTTAGGACTAAGAATAGTATATCCATGTTTTTTTATAAAAAAAAAATAATAAAAATAAACGATTGTCGGGATAATTAGAAAAATTGAAACATTTTTCTATTTATTAGTCTGTTAGATAAGAATAGAATGATTATTGTTGCTGAAATATTGTTGCATACTTTTGTGCGGCTTGTTTTAATGCAAGCTGTTGTGTTTGACACCAGATGGCGTCTGTCCGCACACATCGCGGCAGCAGAATCATTGCGTTCTTTTAGGCAGCAGTATTAAATATATAAGTCATATCATTTTCAAAGCGATAACGGGGCCATATTCTTTTCAATTTTTAAGAAATACGCATTTTTGTGCCCACAACAACCAGGGCCACAGATATGCATTAAATTTTGTTTACAACTTTTGTTGTATCTCGGTTAGTCCTTGTCCAACCAAGTCGGAATATGTCCTGCCAAGAGCCAGAAAAAGGTGAATTCCCGTATTCAATAAATTGGTTATAACTCGGATGATTCGCAATAATCAAAGCCATCAACTGGTGAATGGACATCCACATCGCTCTACTAGTTTTCGCATTATCTTGTTTAGTTCAGCCACCTGAATTAAATTTTATAAAAATTGTGGTTTAACGACTGAAAATTTCTTGGTCGCAAATGAATGGTATCGGTTCCTGTGAATATAAATCAGCTGGTCCCTCAAATATCTGCGACGATTTGTATGAGTAAGTAATATATTTCGAAATAGAATAAGTTATTAAGTTTATATTTTCCCATCCATCCAATAAAATATCATTATATTCAGTTATGTCAGTAGATTTTTTTTTTTGTTTATTGCACAATTACAATATACATGTTCTCATTCATATAATTTATTACAGCTAAATTACTACCGTAAATATATATATAAAATATGTGGGGCTCGCTTTCCGTTATTACTATTACTGAGTTGTAGGGGCGGGGAGGGTCGGGCGCGATTAGTGTTAACAAAACAACAGCGATTGCTTACAAAGAGCTGAGAAAGCAGAAACTAAAACTAAGCTTATATTATAACTTAATGGTTTAGTTTTTTTCCATTTGTTTCGTTTTGATTTCTTCAAATTCATAGCTCCAGGGCAATAGCTTAACAATTTCAACAGGCTCGCTCAATAAAACATAACATTGTTATTGTTATTTAGTTTCTTTTTTTTTCATTTCTTTCTCTTTTGTTTTCTGTTATGGAGCGTTCTTAGATAGACCATATAGACGATATGCGGCATATGGCGTTTAACTAATATGGTACATGGACTTTTTTTGTTGTTTTTTTAATATATTTTTTTTATAAAAAAAATGTAGTAGAATTCGTTTTGAGCTTAACAAAAACGCAAGCTAATTAAACTAAACTAAACAGATTGATTTGAGTCATCTGCAATCATCTCTATTCACATATATTTAATGTGTATGAATATAATAAATATTTTTTAATTTCAGTTTATTTTTTTTTGTATGTTTTGTTGGTGTTGGTGTGTTTGCACTAAACTAATGTAAAATGTATCACTAGTTGCTATACGTATTTATGTATTTATATATAAAATATTCCTCTACATTCGTATAATTTGCTCAAGTCTTAAGAATACAGTTGGTTTTCAATATGAATTTGACAGTTTCGAAACGCGCAATGTGCGCGTTTATTTGTTGGGGGGCGGGATGGTTTTTGGGTAATTTCAGGGAATTCGTTGCTCTTTTCATACAGAGTCGTTTGTAGAGCTGTGTTTGGACTGAGTGTGTAAGGGGGTGGTTTTGGGGGGTCAATTAGTACAAACTGACTAAGGGTCTATGCTATTACGGTATACGCCTAATTAGTTCTATGCAATTACAAATAATTATATAATTTTTTTCATGTTGCATGTTTCATGTTGCTGCTGTTGTTGTATTGGTTGTTTTTGCTGTTGTTGCTGTTTTTGTTGGCTGCTCCAACTATCTTTCTATAAGGCACAGATATTTGTTACATCAGTTTCATCTAGTTTCTCTTCATCTTCCTCTTCTTTTATACACATAAATACTTTCCGCTTAATGCAAATAAATACCGAAAATATAATTACAAAAATATACAACATGGTTGGTGGGTAGAGGGGGAGTGGTGGTGTTGACTACACCTCGACGCCATAGTTGCGATCAACGACATAGTCATAGCGTGGCTGCTCCGACTTCTCCTCACTGGTCTCATTACACTGTGCAACAGGGACGACGGGCGTGGCAGGCAGCTTATTAGCTTGTGCTCGATGATGATGCTCACTGAGATTCTTATTCCTATTGCTGCTTGCGACCAGAGCCGAATTAATGACAATTTTCTCGTCATCATCATCATCATCATCCTCATCCGCTTCGTCTTCCTCTGCCTCCTCCTCCTCTTCCTCCTCTTCGATGGCATTAGCATCGGGCAGCATAAAGTCGCTGGGCAGCTCGGGCACAGGCATTCCCTTGCGCGTAAAGAACGTAATCTTCTCTCTATAATGCGATCAAGGAAATATTAGGAACTATTTGAGGAATGTGGAGATTGTGGCACTCACTTGAATGAAACCAAATCTGGGCAGCCTTTGGGGACCTTGGTCTTGCGCAGCTTGTGTATTTCTTTGGTGGTCTTCATGAGCAGCTTGTGCAGCAGTCGCGCCTCGGGACACTTGGTGGTATCGGCACGTGCCACCAGACGCTGGAATTCCTCGTTCTCAATGGCCCAGGCCGCAATTAGCGGATCCTTGTTATCGCAGGCCTTCTGAAGTCTATAAGAGGGACAAATAATAAATGAAAATGAGTATGTCTGAAATGGAGATGGAGATTAAGTCACAGTTAACTTACACTTCCTTAAGGTTCTGCAGCTTGGAGATTTGATCGTTGAGAAAGAAGAGCTTGCTGTGCTGCGCCTGCAGATCCAGCTCCAGGTCCAAGCTAGTGCGTGGTATGTGAGTATGATGCAGCTCTGCAATTGATTCAATTATAACTCAAGTTAAATACAAATTTAATTAGCAAGTGAGGCAATTGAACGTACTTGATGACTTGGTCGCCTTGGGATAGAAGCGCAGCGAGCGACGCTCCACGGCACCGCGGTGGAAACTGTGAGGCGCCACGCCAAAGTGCATCGCCGAATCCGAATCGCTGCGATTGAGACGGCAATTGTAACGGTTCTTGCTAACCGCCGCCGATGGTGTAAAAGTCTGGGATCGCTTCACTGGCCTGTCGTCCAACAGCTGGGACTGGCTGCGCAGCTTCTCCGGCGGAAAGGCGCAATCGGTGTTGGTCTCCTTATCGGCATACTCCTGCTTCATATTCTCCAAATATGCCAGGTCCAGCATGCAACCGGCTGCGCAAAGTGTAAAATTAGTTATGGAATTCAAGTGTTTGTCGAATTAATCGCGACTCACTGTGCGTTAGACCAATTGTGCCGACCAGTTGCTGCTCGTCTTCCTCCTCCTCCTCCTCGTCATCGTCATCATCGTCGTCGTCGCTGCACTGCGGCTCACTAACGCCGCCAATATGCTCGGGCAGCTCCTCGGCTATTTGCTCCTGCAGCTCCAATGGAGGCGCCTGATTGCGCGTCAGCGTCGATGTCTGCGACGATGTAATCGTTGACTCATCCGAGGATTCCTCTCGGTTGTTGCTGTTGTTGTTGCCGCTACTGCTGGCGGCAACAGCGGCTGCGGCAGCTGCCGCACTTGTGGAGGGCAAATCGAGTGACTCGAAACTGGGCATAAATTTAGAACTGAGCACATTGTACCACTTTAGCGTGGAGTCCTCCGGATTGAACTCGGCCATGCTGATTTGCACAGTGCCCTAAAAATTAAAAAGACAATTGTAGCTAATGCTTTTTATGGGAATTCCAATCGAGAACGGATCGTAATTCAATCCGCACAAAGACTTACAATAATCTCCTCCTTTTGTCCGGTCATGCTGACGACGGTCACCTGCAGGCTCTTGGTGAGCAGCTTATCGAGCGAAATGGGCACCGCAAAGGTGTCATTGAAGACGGGCTTCTGGAAATCGCCCAGCGCCTTGGTGCGTATGGAGGTCAGCGAATTTGGCAGCAAGGCGGCACGCAAATAGCTGCAAGCAAGCAAAAAAGAAAATACATTTTTAAATAAGCAACACAGCAATCTCAATCAATCAAATAAGACTTACACTTGCGAGTTATCCGTGGAGGCTGTCCACAGTGCGGATAGATTATTGGCACGCTCCAGGGAGACGACTAGGACGCCCTCTTGCTTTAGATACTTCAGGCCAATCTGCACCTGGGCGAATTCCTTTCGCGGCAAATGGGCACGCGATGCCTCAAAGACGCCAGAGTCACCGGCCACAGACTCATTGCTGACGGCTGCGGACACGGAGCGTGTATTCGATGTGGAGGAGGAGCGCGACAGCATCTCTTGCGGCAGATCGAGCAGAGATGGCTTCTCCGAAATGGGCGACAACGGCCCATTCAGATTGAGCGGTGAGCCAAGGTTCAGTTTCTGCAGCTTCGCCTCAAGCATCATACAATCCAAGACTGTGGAGTCCAGGTCATACGGATGCGGACGCACGCCCAGCGGTGCAGCCGGTGGTGGTGTGTAGGCGGGCGGCGCTGGGATCGTCGCCAGCGGCGCATTGGCATAGGTGGGTTCCTCCTTGAGCGCTGCAGGGGCAGCTGCTGCTGCTGGCTGCTGTGCCTGCTGCTGATCGCCATTGACATTGTATTTCAGGGGTGAGGCGGGCGGCGTTTCTATCGATAGGCTGCTGCGCGGCGACAACGATACCTCTGATACAGGTGGTGGTGGCTGCTGCTGCTGTTGTTGTTGTTGTTGTTGTTGTAGGGCTGGATGTGGAGGTGGCAGACGCTGCGGCTGCTGGAATAGTCGATGCGAGTGTCGCTTCAGATCGACGACATCGATGTGCGCATCGACGGCAAAGGGATCAATGTAAATGTCCGTAAAGCTGAGCGCACTCTTGCTGCTCGCGGTGGACAGGGAGCCGAGACTGCTGCCGCTGCTTATTGAGAATGTGCTCTCCGATGAGAATGACTTCAGACGCTCCTCGAGCAATTTGGTTGACTTCAGCGCCTCCTGCAGTTTGTCCAGCAGCAGTTGTTTCTCCTCGTGAAAACGCAAACGATTCGCAATGCAAGTGTTTGTTGCCTCATACGCCTCATTTAGGTCCTCCTCGAGCTTGTGGCGCGTCTGTTGTATTACCTTTTTCTCGTCGACTGTGCGGGATTTTAGGGATATGCTGTTCAGATCGTTGAGCAGCTTCTCCTTCTCCTGGATGAGCAGAATGCGATCCTTGTCCGATTCCAGCTGGCCGGGCTCAATGCGTTCCACATGATCGGCGAGCTGTTGTTGCAGCTTCTTGATGTGCTTGCGCCACTCCGCATACTGTAGCTTCGTCTTGGCCATTTCGGCGAAACGTGCCCCACCATTCAAATGCTCCCCGGCACCGCCGCACAGATCTGTCTGGCTGGCAACGCAAACCCGATCGAAGGGCGAGGCAGCATTTAATAGATCGGCATTCTCTTCGCTGATCTGCTGACGACTCAGTTCGTTCTTGATTTGGACGAGGCTGCGCATCAGCTCTTCGCGCACCTTCTCGCCGGAGACGAGCGATTTGTGCACCTTCAGCATCTCCTCGCGTATCGCTTGCACCTCGGCAATATCATAGCAGCCATTTTGGCGCGCATTGATCTTCTCACCCACCGAATACAGGGTGTTCATGCCCCTCTGCGTATAGGTTATATCGTTGGTAATGTGATTCAGCTCCTGCTTCAATTGACGCACACGCTCCCGCGCTGTCATCAGATCGGCACGCAGCAGATCCGGATCGTGTCGACTCATCGAACTGGACGACGAGCATACTGCAATCAGAGCAAAGAGAGAGAGAGAGAGAGAGAGATAGAGAGAACGGGTAAGTGTTAATTAACTACTCGGATAATTGTTGATATCTCTGCAGCTGACTAACTGACTGTTTCAGGGTCTAAAATAGTCTTCACTAGAATCGTACAATTAAAATAGCGACTGGGTCTATATAAATCGAGAAGAATTTCCGCGCAGGGCTATTAGAGTAGCCTGCTCTATACGACTGACCAGTGTTCGGTTATCATAAAGCAATATATTTATGAAATTGCTTATCTGTGTTGATTTGACAGAAATCCCCTAGTCGCGTGATATATTTTGGGTTGATTGAATTGAACTTACAGCTGCTGCGACTGGCGGCCAATTTGTTCAGATGAAGATTGTATTCCTCTTGGGCGAGACAGAGACGCTGCTGTTTCACATCGTACATCTCGCGCTTGTTCTCCAGCTGATCCTGGGCAGCGGACAAGTAATCGCTAAGCATTTGCTCCTGGACGCTCTTCCACTCTTGGCGCGGATCCTCGAGCTGTGTACTTTGCGCAATGTGATTGATGTAGTAGCGACCGATATTCGAGTCATACGCCTCCTCCCATCCCACGGGCAGCTCATCGCCCACACAATCCTCGAAAGAATGCGGTTTTGTGTAGCTGCAATTGACAAAGAAAGAAGAAACCAAATTAGACACAAAAATGAATGCCGGTTAGAATTCGTGTTTGATCTTGTTTAGTCGGATATTTAGCTTATCAGCTTGTTTGCATAGAGACAACAATATCGCTAATGAATTTCCGTCCAGCAGATAAATATAAATATATATACATATTTTTTTTGGTTTCTAGTTTTGGGCCCTATCTAAGATGTATCGTAACCTGTTTACCGTCTGCGGCCAAGTGTTCCCACGCCAGCTAATTGGAAGCGTTTCTCCGGGCCCATTCGATAAGATTAGCGACAGAGCTTTGTCTGGTATTTCCTGTGTGCATTTTTTTTTGTTTTTTCTTTTACTTTTTTTTGGTAAAAATCGGCAAAAAAAAAAAAAAAGCCCAACATACATATTTCTTTGACTCTCAAATATTTACCATGCAGCATTAGCACTTGCCTAATGGAATGTTGTCTCCTCTCGTGTCGTCTTATTGTTGCCACACAAAAAGTATACCCCATTCCCCCCACCCCACCCGATACCAAATGCTATTTGCCATATGTCTAATCTTATCGAGGTCGCAATTTTCCCGCTGCGGCAAAAGAGCTAATGACAATGACGTTGACGTCGTCGTTGTTGTTGTTGTTGTCGACAACATTGTCGTCGCTGCGGCTGAACTTTTTCTATACTCTATTTCCCAGGGTGAAATGGAGTTTATTAAGTCCAAGGGAGAAAATTAGTGTATTTAGTTTTCAGTTATTTCCTTTCGATGATGGTGTAGTTGCACTTAGAGAAAAATGCTTTCAAGTTCAAGTTGATCTTGAATATTCTGAGGTGAATACAAACTATAAACCGTTAATAGACACTACGTATTTTTGTACTTAAGGTAGACCTATTAAATTTCTGTCAAATTTTAATGTAGAATATTTAAAATTAAATTAAAAGAAACAAAAACCAATAAATATATTCCCAAACCCACAATTAATCAGGCAGTTTCTTACTGTTATTTTCTTTAGAAACAGAGTATCGCATAGTTGAGGCTCTTGATAATTTGACGTGTTACTCCTTTATTTTGTGCAGATATTTGTTTGCGAAATTCAATTTCAATATTAGCGTAGGCAACAACATTTTCGCATTCCAATGATAATTACTAATCTTCATAAATTAATTGGTCGAATAGGTACACACACTTGTACACACATACTGATAATAAGTGTGTGTGCTCTTCAATTGAAAAATATATATGTGTTGAAGTTATTGTTGTTGTTTTTCTTTAAGGCTGGCATATTTATATGATTTGTTAATTAATCATTGCTGTGGAATTCGCGCAACCATTAAAAAAGAGCAGCACAAAAGGCGGCCCGACACGATAATAAAATGTGCGCCATATGCGCCAGATATAAACAGATAAACATATATATATATATATATATATACATGTATCTACATATAGTTATATATACATATACATATATATATATATATGGCGTGTCTCAACTGTCCGACAGTTGCGCATTCAATATGAATTTTCCAAGAATAAACTTGTTGCGGCAGCATTTGCAGCGAAAGCCAAAAGATACCATCACTCCCAAGAGTATCTTTTTTAGTTTACACAAGTATTTAATCGTGTTAATTAGCAAATTTAGCTAGAATATTGTCTAACCCGAACTGTAGTTTATGAAGAGATATATCTATTTAAACATATGTATAACACATAAAGAAAGATGTTTTGACGCTGATTCAACAACATATCAAATATCGATCGCTTGCTGCACGAATCGATACAATTCCTATTGCCTAAACTGGAACTGGATATTAAAAAGAATAAGCTGAGTTTTATTTGTAAAATAATTCAATGACTAAGCTAATTCCAGTTGTGTTTTTTTTTTTTTCTAATTTATGACCAGCTGATCATTAGTAGCTACTTATGACGCCATTAGTAGCCAAGAGGGGACGACGTGCACTTGGTCAGGGACCCAAAACCTAAAACTTACCAAATGATTGCGAGACGTTCTTTCTAGCGATAAGCAATCATTCAAATTGCATGTGCTTTAACTAATGTTGAATTTGGCTTATATATATACATATAGTGTATAAGAGTATAAATTTATAAAAAGAAAAGTGCATACAAATGGTGTATCACATAAAAAGTGCTTTGTTACAATAAAAAATAAACTCAGCCAGTTGTAGGGAAAATGGCACAAGGGATTATCAGTTTATATAGAAAGAAAAGAAATCACAAAACAGTGCAAAAAGTGCAGCCGTAAATAAATAAACATAAATGATACACACAAAATGTAGCTAAAGACATGTCCCAATCTCCGAGCACAGTCCAAGTCTGACAAACTGACACACAAACAGAGCAAATTGACCAGCGGACAGAACATGACAAGAACGTTGACAACAAAGCAAAACTACAGACAGAGAGAGAAGGGTGGAGCGGGGAGAGGGTATTCATAATATGAAATCGACGAGCTTTGTATTTATTTATTTCATTGGCTTTTCAACGTTAGGCAACAACACGCAGTTGATATATCTGCATTGAATTACGAATGCGGCATTTGTTTATTTGCATGCGAACCTACCGTGTAAATAAACATAACGACGATCGACCAACTGAGACATCAATGCTTATACCCTTCAAGATTGTGTTATCATTTTTTAATGAAGTTTGTAACGCCGAACCCATTATATATACCCTCTTATATAATCCTTTCTATAATAAATTATTAAGAAAACAATTACTAAACGAAAAAATCAAAAGTCATATATGCCATATATCGTAAATCGTACAAACAGATTAACGCTGAACTACAAGACAAGAGTTATTTCTTGGTATTTATACGTAGAGTGCTAAATAACAAACACTTCAACTTTATATAAAAAAGCGCATTACACAACTGCAAACTTAGTTCGACTCAGCTCAAAACTAAATTCAAATCTACGTTCATTATTCTGACTAGTTTTCTGCTTTTCTTGAACATATGTATGTGAAATTTAATCAAGTTTCTGTTTAATAGTATCAATTGAAGCGCAAGTTTACACAGGTGTCAAAAGCGTGTGGCAATCGCATCTGCCAATAAAATAAAAATAGCGTTAAAAAGAGCAATAAGAAAATAAAACAGCGCCTTTAATCAGCTCAAATGGGAAAAGCGCAATGCAATGCAAATTTTTATGGTTTTCCATTAGCGCTTGTTAAATTTAACTCACTTTGACCTCAAGCACGAGAGACGAGCAAAATCAAAAATCAATGAAGAGTCTGTCTGTCCCCCTGTCTGTCCGACTGTCTGGCTAGAGTGGGTGTACAAAGGGGGCGTCTGTAGGCGTGGCAACGGCAAAAGTAATAGGGCTTCCTTCTGCAACAACTAACGAGCGTATCGTTGGCGTTGTTGGCCTTTTAGCTTGTTATGCTTGTTGTTGGCTTAACTAACTGGCTAACTGGTCACCTGGCTAAATGGCTAACTGGCTAAATGGCCGCACAGCCCACATAAAATGTGGCGTTTGTGGCTGGTAAGAGCGCGCTCAAGAAAAACTGCATAAATTAAATAATTGTAAACAAAATTTTTATGGCGCCGAGCGTCGCTGTAATAAATTCGCGCTTTAATATAAAATACAAAAAAAAAACACAAAAAATGTATAGGAAGGCCCGAAAAAAAAATCAAAAAAAAAAACGAGTTTCGAGACTACAAAATATTTCAGCATTCAATAGCAGACGACAAACGACGAACAACAACTACAGTGATACCTAGGAATAGCTGGCCATTGACAACGATGTCAAAAGTTGTCATTAGGCAGCACTTAAACGAAATGCATACACATACATACATATACAAATACAAATATACTAACGTATCTGCAGATAGATAGATATATATAAGCAGCATAGATACATTTGTATAAACAATATTATTTAACTGTTTACGACGCGTTTTATGCTAATTGGCCCGCTCATAAAAAACGTATTTCTCCTGGGCATTCTTTGCATATATACGTATATCTATATGTATATATATATATTTATATATATATGTATATAAATATATTTGAATTTGTATTTAAGTGACTTTCGGGTATATTTTTGGACATATGTAAATGTGTTATTCAAGTTGATTGTGGAAGCCGGAGTTACAGCCCTTGGAAACTTTTGTTTTCGACAGCAGCATCAGCCTTGCGACAGAAAACAAATTTAAGACGCGTCAAAGTTCTGTTCTCTTTCATCTGCTATTTTAATAGACGATCATTAATTCAGTTAAAGTATTTCGATTCGATGATCGCCCTGGCCCGGTCCAAGCCCGGCTTGAGCCCGGGCTCCAAACATCATTTAGCAATTCAAATTCAATCAAGCATCTCATCAGCGACAGAAACAGTTTAAGCCGGTTTCCAACGAATTCCATAAATCTTGGCCACAGCATAAGCAAAAAGGGGAGGAGTACGGTATTATCTATAATCTATATGCAGCAGGCAGCTTGTTTTCGCTTGGACTTGTGCTTGGGCTTAACCAAATCACGTAGTCACCACTGTCAAGTTCTGCTCTAATTGTTTACTCTATTTCTACGCTTGTTTTGTTTTTAACGGAACTGCGAGATAATAAAGCACACGCTCTTCTACTATATTGTTGTGGTAAACACACAAACACTTAGAACACGACACGACAAAGTGACAACCATTTCCGGTTAATATCAAATAAAAATATATATGTCGCGATCCAATGGCCCACTTGGCCCCCAGCTCAGATCTAAGATCGCAACAACAGCAATAGCAGCAACAACATCAGATTTGTATGCAAAATTCAGAGAGAGAGAGAGAGAGAGAGAGACACACACACACACATCTACATAAGCATTAGAGCCAATTTATCTGGCAGTGAATCGAACATCACCTTGACATACCTACATGTATTTATATTTATAGGTACGAGAGTATATACAAACAAGCACAGTTGACGCAATTGTCAGAGTTTACTACATTAAATATTACGTTATGATCGTCAAACACACACACACACACACATATACACATACATGTGTGTATACACATGCATATATCTATATATGATCGTATGATCGTTAATAAATCGTATGATGGTGGGTATTTTAGATAGCTGATAAAGGTATAGATTAGCAATCAAGATAAAGCAGTATGTGACTATTACTTTGAGTATTACTTTGACGATCGTTAGAAATGATCTCATTATCATTTACGTTGACAGGAAACTGTTAAGGAAACTCAGGTTCTCAGTTACTGATGAATTATGCTAACAAAATCTTTATATAATCTTTACTAAGCTATTAAATAAAGTCAGTTTTTGAAATCAGTAGATGGGTCAGATTATTTATTATATGATTACTTAAAAATCAACTGAGGCTTATCTGATATTTCCTAAAGATCTACTCGACTTTATAGACTTATCAAGTTGACAATTAAACTGCATAAATCTGATTATAGAAAGAAATAAAAACATTTTCTTTACTTAAAAGCACAAATCTAATGATAAAAATCATATTCAAATTTCCGCATGAACCAAGTATTTAACAAGATTGGCACATATTAAAATGTTTAAATTTGGTCATAGCTTTCGTAGCTTTGATAGAGTTACATATGAAGATACTAGATACGTACTGAAAAAAATAGCAACATAAACAAAAATAATAATAAATTGTGACGTCGTGACACACATAAATTGTTAAAAAAAAAGAAATAATAATAAATAAA
This sequence comes from Drosophila setosimentum, assembly GCA_035043505.1. Classification (NCBI taxonomy): domain Eukaryota; kingdom Metazoa; phylum Arthropoda; class Insecta; order Diptera; family Drosophilidae; genus Drosophila; species Drosophila setosimentum. The sequence continues at coordinate 1,494,875 of JAWNMY010000008.1, forward strand.
TAACTAAAATGAATTGGAATCTAGAGCAAAAATAAATGTTTTGGTATTATTATCACATGTTTTTGCTGTAGAATGTGGCTGCTTTGGGTTGGGTTGGGTTGGGTTCGGTTCGGTTGCGTTGCGGTGCTTATCAGACAGGCGTTCAGAAATATTTAAGAGCTTAATCAAATTAAGCTATAAAGGTCGTACGTCGTTTTTATCTTATCGCCGCTGTCGTTGTTGTCGACGGTTGTTGCGTGTTGTTGTGTAAAATAATGAAGAAGAAAAAATACAACAGTGTAAAGAGTCTTGCGCTATGATTTTTAACTTGTTTCAAGTGTCGTTCACATTGAAATATTTCTCGCTATGAGTAATTTTTTTTCTTCCCTCGGAGCTGTGGCAAATTAAAAAGATATTAACTGCATTTCCTCCATGAGCTGCATGAGTGTCTCTCTCACTTTGACTTCCTTCCGGCGCACTTTTCATAATTCCAAGCTGATAAAAACGGAAACGCTGTAACTTGCTGTGGGGAGCTTTATCAAATGCATTTTACGAGCCGGCTCCACCCATGTATATATTTTATACTTTCAATAATAATTTCACACAGGCCAAAGTCAATGAACTGCGCCTGCGTTCAAGTTTTCTTTTCTTTTTCTATTTTTCGTTAGCCTTTTTGTACATTTTTTTTTTTTATTATTTATTTTTTATTGTTTTCATGTCTGCAGACGCTATGCGAGATAAGCCCAAAGCATTTTCTGGCTGTTCTTTATCTACCAAGGTATTTCACAATTTTCAAGAGAAAACCAAATTTGGAGGGAGATAGTCTAAGATATATGAGTGCCTTTCTTTGAAAGCCTCGATATCAGATAGTTTCGTAAGTGGGTGTCAATTACACCACTGTGGCACTGTAAGATACACATGTGTGAGTCGGTTTCGACCTGGGGCAGAGTATCGGCCAGTATTGGGGACTCATTTAAATGGCGTGGGCCGATGACATTAGTCACAGAGAGACGCTGGGAACTACTACATGGGAGACCTACTTACAGAGCCGGGGCGAAAGAGAGAGAAGAGATAGAGAGCGAGCGAGAAAGAGCTAGTGAGAGGGAGACAAGGGCCTATTCGTAATAGCCAAGTTGGCGCTTTTAGCGCTCATTTCGAAATCACACAATGTCTACCATAAATTCCAAAGTGAACAATTGAAATAAATTTTTGCGCCATGCGCAAAGCCAACTGCATACAAATTAACTATTAAAAAATTCATAGAATTTATACACACACATGCTTACATACAACAAAAGCGCCCACTTGGCATACCCGATCACCCCTCTCCCCCGCCTTTTCCTCTCCCCCCACCCAACAAAAGCAAAATCCAAATAAACTTAAATTGAAATTTATGAATTTTATGACTTGTTGACGGGCATTTTTTTTTCTTCTTTTATTTTGGGGCATAGATTCGGAAAAGCGTTTGTTTACTTTAATTTGAAATTTCGAGCAAATAGCTTTCTGAACCAAATGGCAAAAATAGCAAAACTAAAATATATGTGAATTACACAAAACAAAAAAATTGTACAAGCACTGAGAGGCTGCTCGTGTGTGAAATACTCTAAGCTCCTGGGCAATGTTAAGCGGTTGGAATACGAGCGTACAGAAAATTAATAATTGGATTTGCTTTGGAGTCTGATCTTCTCAAAAGTCTTTATAAACTAAGCCTATATCCTTGCTTTGTGATGAGTTTCCATTCTTTATATAATATAGATATAATTAAAGTTTATCTAAAGACAAATATGACAGAAGAATCGAATAAATTCAAACTTAAATTCAAATAGATACTTAAAGTATATTTTAGGTCAGCATAAACATAAATAAAATATTTAGATATCAAAGTCGATCTTCAATTGAAAGACAAAGACCCTTTTTGATATTTTCCAGGGTATGGCAACCTTAAACTACCATCAAGTGATGCGGGCCAACTGAGCAAGGTGAACTTTCTGGCCATCATTCGTTGTGCCATTGATCGATGAGCGCTTTGACGTCTTTGGATTTATATATGAATATATATATATATTTGGATGTGTATACAGATGTGGATGCCCCCATACATATGGTAATATGGACGGCCATTTCTTAGAGGAGAATGCTTTATATACATACAAATATATACATATATAGTTATAGATATAGATATGCCAATATTTCACTGTAACAAGCATACGAAATTGGTTTTGAAATTCTTCTTCATTGAAATTTTGTTGTTGTTGTTTGCTGTTCTTTTTTTTTGGGGAAAATATGCAAACGGTATTCGGTACGTCAACAAAAATTTGAGGTATGCGCATTATAAAGCTTTAAATTCGACACGACAACTCGGAAACATTTTCGTGTCGTTCACAACGCCCACATGGAACACGCCAAGGCACAAAGATACACAAACACACACACAGATATAGATACATGACCAAATATTTCACACAAAATTCCTGCTAAATACTAAATATGTGTATACATATACGTATTTGTAGGTGCTGCTCTATTAAGAAACCTTGAAGAAACGTCAAGACCAAATAAAAACACACGAAAAATAAACAAGTGCAAAGTTTGCTTGGAACTTCTTCCAGTTGTGCAAATTGTCCACCTGTGCAGTTTACTATAACCGATTTCTGGAATTCCTCGAGTAGTCATTGCAAATCATTTTAGATAACTACAAGGAAAATTGAACCAAACATTTGCAATATACATATGTCGATACCATTCTTATTATCGAATCAATTGATTTTTGCTAAAATATAGATCCGTCTTACTTAAGAGATGATATTTTCTCATTGCTAAGGGCTTACTCCGTCTTCGAAGATCCCAATGGGATGTATAAAAATTACATTCATGTGTTGAGTGCCCCCTAATTATCACGACATATCAATTGACGAAAAATACATTGATCTATCGCCCTTTTGTTAATCCATCGATTATATCGATTTTACGCTCTATGTTTTAGCAGAGAGAGAGAGCCTCTTGAATTCTTATTAAAATATATTAAACAAATCATGAAATTTTCTATAAATTACAAACATGTATATATGAAAATCAGAGTAAAGCTAGAATAGAGTATATTTGTTGTCTAACTTGGGGCTGTAGCTGCATTTTCAAGACAATGGATACTTTTGATCAAATTATATGCTGCCCAGCCCTGTAAGCCTATTCCTAGCTGGCTATAGTTGCCATTAGCATTACCAGCATTAACTTTATCATAGCCATAGTTATGACTATCGTCGTCGTCGTCGTTGTTGTCGTTGTTGTACTCTGTCATTAACAAAACAACTGTTGCGACCTTCACATACCAGAGCAGCCAAGCGACTGTGAGCCAAGCGAGCAGCCGAGCATTCGAGCAACGGAGAAGTGAGAAGCAAGCAGCGAGAAGCAAAAGCAGCGCGCATGTGCACATACGCAGATGCTTAATATATACATATATATATATATAAATACATATATATATAATATGTATGTATATCGCATATTGAAATAATAATAAGGCGAAAAATACAACTGAGAAACGTGAATGCGAAACGCGAAATGACGACGACGACGACGTCAAAGTCTCAGCCGCAGAAATTTGTTATATACTATAAAGACTTTTTGTATCTGTATCTGTTGCTGATGTATCTGATAGAATATGCTCGTAATAATGCGAGTGCGAGTGCGCTGCAGCAAAAGGGGGAAGTTGCATTGTAAATATGACGAACGCTTTAAGTTGAGCTGGGGGCGCATTCCTCGCATAAGGTCGAGCGTAGTAGAACTTGTGGGGGAGGGGGGAAATGAGAACACACTATATACAAACATGCACACACACCAGCACACACACATTGTAAGCGCTGTGAGTTAGCTGGAAGCAAGCGTTACTTTATATTTTTTCGCTGGGAATCCGGCCATGGGTAACGTCTGACAAATAAAGAAAAACTCAGAGACAGAAGATAATAATAATAATAATTTCTTAGCAATTTCACACACAAATGCAAAATGCCAAAAAGGAAACGAGTGAAAATTTCTTTGGATTAATACTTTAAAAGGCTGAATGCTGAATACATAATTTCGTGTGTTTCGTTTATTTAGAAATTTCGATTTCAGAATTTACAGCTGCCAATAACAAATAACACAAAAAAAATAATAATAAACAAATGTACAAATTTCAATATTTGATAAATGATTCGAATGTGCTGAAAGTGCATAATATGAATATGTATTTTAGAAAATAACTCATTTAGAGCGTATTTGAAATCATTTGGCCGCAGCAGCATGTGCATAGAATATTGAATATTTATTTATAGACGTTGATCTGTTTGCAGACACAGTTTAGTTTTTTGGAAATGCTTAGCACGACCCACAAAACAAAAAAATCAAATTAAAATACACGACAAGCAAAATTTCACAATATATGTATAGATATATATATATATATATATTTTTTTTTGTGATTTTCTTTTCGCGTACTTTGTAGACAGTTTGGCAATTCGCATCACGGCCAAAATTATTTTAAAAATGTATTCATTAATTTCGGCTCGCAGTATATACACATTTTTTTTTTTTAATATTTGCTTTACATGCCAACAAGCTATAGAAACAACAACAATGGGCATGAAAAATACTTTTTGACAACTACAACACAAAACAGTCGAAAAGAATGAAAGCTGCTGACCAGAAAAACAAAATACAAAAATGCCGCATGTCAAATGGGCCAATTAACATTTCTGTTATTTGCTTGTTGCTTTTGTTTTTAGTTTGTTTATAAATAACGAAAAATGTTTTGTTTAAGTTTCGATACCGCTGCTGTTGTTGTTGCAAAAATATTTGAGCGCTGTTATTTTTAACGCCAGGTCATAAATAAATAAATTATGCATGCATTTTGTTAGCCCCGCCTCTATTTTGCTTCTGCCCCCGCAGCTGCTGCACAGTTATTCACTAACATTTTCTATATGAATCTAGCCCGAAATAAAATTCCCCGAAAATAATTCCAAGATTATTGTATTTAATATTTGCTGGCGTTTGTTTATCTTTTCCAATACACACACACGAAAACACCCTACACATACATAGAAAGGAGCAAAGAACTTGAAAAATGTTCAATTTTATGGCCAACGCTCGTGGCATTCTCAGGAATTTACACAATCTAGTTTGTGGCCAGAACCAATTGATTAAAATTCTCCGGTTCTTTCTTCTTTTTTTTGCTTTCTGTGGCTGCACATCAAAATATGTACTTAAATATGTTTTACATACAAGAGCTGAAAAAACTTGAACCACAAAGAGATCAGTTGTAATTTAATTGACTATCTAACAGATACTATAAATACTCAATAAAATGGGTAAGTCTTATTGGGATTTCATGTCATCATTGCATCTTAATATCTATTTTAATGGCAATAAGTGTATAGATTTTATAGCTAGCCATAAGCTGTAAGTTAATGAACTATATGAGCTATAGGAATTAATTCAGATAGATAATAGATATGTTCTATATATGATTTATATAGATATAGATATACATATTCAGTAGTTACACTTCGATGTACATTATAAGTCAATTGAGCTATTCCTGCTGCTGCACTTTTTTGATGTATGTACATTTTTGTAGATGTTCAACGAGCAAAAATGCACGACAAATGAGACAAAATATTTCTAAGCAGCATCAGCCAGCAGCAGATGTACTCGCTTTAGATACATATGTATGTATGTATATGTGTGCTCGTGTGCCTTAGTGTGTGTACGTGCGTGTGTACGCGATCATTTACTCCAAAGCAAACAAATAAACAAACGCACAAACATGCATAAATAACTATAACTCGTTGCAGTTGCAGCAACAGCAACAAAAATGCAACAGCAACAATCGCTGCTGCTGCTGCTGCTGTTGCTGCTTTTGCCTCCAGTAAAGCAAGTCACACACACATATGTATACACACTTACAAGCAGCAGCAGCAGCGAAGCCAACTGCGCAGTGACAGCGACTCAGGAATGCGGTTTTGACAAGTTCTTCTAAAATTGTACGAGCAACTTTGCTATTTACGCTATGAAACGACGACAACAGCAACGACGAGAGAGTAAGAAGAGCGGAGAGCGAGAAGAGTGCAGAGGAAAGACCGAGCGAGCGAGTGTGCGAAGGAGCGCGGAAAACAGAACAAGCAAGAATGCAGCAGGCCGAGGGGCCTACCTGAATAGCTAACATACCCTGTTTGAATCGAAGACAACCAAGAGAAACACAATTTTTCTTTTTGTTTTTTTTTTTTAGTCCTTATAAAAAACTTCAATAGCACTAATTAACAGCAATTGTTTGCAGTTGCTAAAATTGCACAATTAAAATTGAGTGTTTTACAATGTAATAGAAACATCATGCCCCATTTGCTGTCTTGTTTTTTTTGCTGGGTAGCTAAAGCAGCGCGAATGGCTGACAGCAGCATGGAATGAAGGAGACGGCGCGGGGGGCAAAGAGTGCGCTGCTTGAGGCAAGCCCAACAACAGCAGCTAAAATGTTGCTGCTGCTGATGTTTTTGTTGTTGGAAAATATTTCAAAGTTGCAGTGAACTCGTAGCAACAAACGCGGCACCAATTGAATGCAATTTGTGTGCATGTGTGCGTGCGTGTGTGTGTGTGTGTGAGAGTGTCTCGGTTTGTGTGTGTGCATTTATTGAAGCAGTGCGCGCATTGCCTTAAATGCCAACTTACTACTATTTCTGCTGGCAGCCAAACTACGCCCAGCTTTTTGTTGTTGCTGCTGCTGTTGTTGTTGTCTTTTGTATTTGGCAAACATTCCAAACGGCCATAAAATGTTCTTATTTATGGGGAGCAAAAGGGGTTCAAGGAGGGGGCACAAGGGGAGGGGGTAAGCAGTGGAGTTGCTTTGACATGAATGTCAGCTTTGCGCATTTAAGCAGTTTAATCAACTTTTTTTTTCTTATCTGTTTTTTTACTTATTCCTTTTTATGCTTGTTGCTGCTGTTGTTGTCTTCTAAGACTTGCAGAGAAGAGAATCGGAGCCGGTTTGTTGGCCATTTCATGCATGCAGCTACATGCCTCAGTCCCCCCTTCCTCCACTCATATACATATATATATATATATATATATATTTATATATATCTATAGCAGCATTCTGTGTGCTGCACTTGAGTGCATGCATCTGTATCTGCAGCTATAACCATATGTATCTATACATGTATTTGTACATCTACATATATGCATCTATACGTGGCATCGTAGTTTGTGGCACGTCGCGAATTCTATGCAACGTTCAAATGTGATTGCACTTTTCTCAACTTTGCACCAAACAATACAAAAAAAAAAATAAATAAAAAAAAAGCAAAACCAGGCAACAAAAAATATCATGATCAATTCTTGTTCTTGATATTGTTGTTTTTTGGCCGAAAGTGTTGCGCGTTCGCTGCTGACCCACAAACCAATAAATTCCAGCTCAAGCATCTGTGGAATGCAACCGACAAGCGGAACGAAGAAGCAGAAGAAGAATGAATTATGCAGCGAACTGTGCTAAACATTTTGACAGCGCACGCAGCAGCAAAAGATACAGATACTTCTACAGAAGATACAAATTCAGAGTACAAAATACAGCTACAGATTTGTTGTTGTTGTTTGGGGCATGCGTGGAATGCAGCCGAGAGGCGACCTCTGTCTGTCCGTCTGTCTTGGGTCTGTGTTCTGCCTTATCACTTCATTAGGCCATAAATTCGACAACAAAAAACATGAGCACAAAAAGCCAACATAAAAAATTCCACAGCGCAGGTTTTGCTTCGCTTATTTTTGTTGTGTTTCTTCAGTTACAGATGCAGATGCGGCTACTTCGTGGCACAGAGAGTTCTCAGCCACAGAATCAGACTCAGCCTGCAGCAGCTCCGCCTTCGCCTTCGCCACAGTCATGTTAATTATGCAGCATGCGCTACATGCACCCAAAAGATACAGATACAAATACGAAAACGAATACGCAGTCTTCTCTCTGATCTCCAGCTTAAGAATATGTTAGGCGCACTCAAATGGCATTCGAAAAGCGCTACTGGAAAATAATACAAAAGATTTCGTGAGCCCAACAAAAGAAACACTGCAAGAGTTGAAAAAGAGAGAAGAGGCAGCCAGGCAGGCAGACTGAAATCTTTTGGAATGTCTTTAAGCTGCTGTCTGCACTTCCTCCTTCTCCTCCTCATCATCCTCCATTCCTCATCTCCCGCCCTTGAGTATCGCATCTCTCTTAAGGGGTTTTTGTGCCTGGACTCTTGGAACAGCTGATTACAGCGAACAGCAGCGCCTGATTCGGGCAATTAATTGCCAGGAGATTGGAATGCAGATAGCCCCTCTCTCCACTCCCCCTCTCCCACTCCTTCCTTTATTCCATACTACGGCAAGGCTGCAACACATGGCACTCATGCCAATTGTGGCATCATGGTTGGTATCGTGGATTTCTGGGATGGTTTGCAGCATAAGCTTAGTGCTCTGCTACGAGTCAAGGAAAGTGCCTTTCGCAGAGCTAAAAACTAAATTAAACTTTAGTCAGCTAAATATTGCATTATGCAATACTCTGTCAGCGATATCAGGAAATGCCTAAACACATATTTCTGCACACACACACGCATACAAACATTTATTGCATATAAGTATATAGCATATATAGTATGCATATTTGTGCAACTCAAAGTCTTTGGTTACATTTTCTTCTTATTATTTTTGTTGGGTTTGTCTGTCGTCTCCTTCCGCTTGAAAACGAAACAGAAACAAAAAGAAGAAGAAAATTACACCATAGCAGCAACTGAGGAAAGGCACATAAACAACAATGCCAAAAGTATCTCACAGCAATTTATCTTGAGTATGCACATTCCTGCGCTTGTTTCGTTTCATTTCACTTCAGTTTTTTTCCTTTTCTTTTTGGTTTTCTTTCTTTTTATTTTTTTTGTTTTCTTTGGGTTGTCTCTCTTTTGCTTTATTATTTCTCAATGCATGCATGGAAAATTGCTACCTTTGCAGCAGGCCACACACAAACACACACACAGACGCATATATCACGATCACTCAAAGTCTCAACTCAGCTCAGCTTAGCACATGGCGCAGCCCCAAAACGCCGACGAGTGCAAAAATACTGCCAAAAATAGGAGTAGTTATCTTTGAGCTGACGAAGATGAAATACCCTTGGCAAAAAAAAGATACAAAGTTGCATATATTGCGTGTTTTTCCTGATGATTTCCTGATATATTTACAATACCTCCTGCAGTCATATACAGAAAAAAGAAAGAAAGCTTTCAGACACAACGAAAACAGCTGGTTATTATTAAAAAAAAAACGAATTGCTGATCATAATTTGTTCAATAAAAAAATTCTTTTTGTTTAACAAACATTTTTGTTTCTTTTTGGATCTTTTGTTTTTGAAAGACATTATATAATAATAACATATAAACATAAATCGATGGTGTGACGTATTCTTTGATAAAATTTTATAGTCGATCAATAACATGTCTGGATATATTTTATTACAACTGAAAGGGTATAAGTTGTAAATTGTGTACATTTTATTCCAAAGGGAATTATTTGAGAGGAATTGACAGACTGAAATGGCTAGATCGAATCGGCATTTGATGCTGATGAAGAATATATATATACCTTATGGTATCGGATATGATTCCTTCTAACTGCTACATAATTAAGCACAACTACATTTAACCCTTTTAATATTTTTTAATCGAGTCAGGAAAAAAAAATCTTGAAAGAAAACGCAGAGAGAGAGACAGAAAGAGATAGGTACACAAAGTCCATATGTTGCTATTGTTGCAATTGTAGAAAAGGGGCAACTTCATTTTCTGCTCACGTTTGCAGTTTTTGCCGAAGTGCGAGTGAAAAATTGCACAGCTGTGAGAAAGACGCCTGAATTATTAAAATCGATATATATATATATATATATATATATATATGTCAGACAGTCAAAGAGCAGGCAAGTAAACAGCTTTATTTGGCTTTAAGCATTTTTCAAGGGTAATGCCACAAAAACGAAACTGCAACTGCAACTGCGCCGCTTAATTAGCACATGTTGAAAAGGAAATCATTATGCCTGATAAAAATCACAAGTGTTGATTGCTGCAACTGCAAAAAGAGACAGACACAGCGAGAGAGTGAGAGAGAGAGGGGGTGAGTGGTAAGAGAGTTGACAGGAAAAACTCAGAGATCGCAAAGCCGAGATCGCTGCTGCTGCAGTTGTTGGCAAACTTGCAAGTTGCAACTGGCTGTTATTGTAGATGTGGAAAAACAGCCGCTAAAATGGGCAAAACATGCAGCGCGACCAGCAGCAGCAGCAACAGCAGCGCTTATGTATCTGCCACATACATTATATATGTATCGCTTGTATGCAGCATATGGCAAGCGGAGGCTGGAGGCAGTGTCGTTGCTGCCGCTGAACGTTGCAAGTGCAAAGAAAATATTTTTTGACGCTTTGGGCCTGCTGCTGCAAACTAGAAAATGTTGCTGCTGCTGCTTGTGGCTGTTGCAACCAACGTCGCGCCTTGCATTCATGCGCGTAATCAAATTGTAATCACAGCCTGGAGACGAGGGCAGCAAACACAGTAACTGCAACAAAAACAACAGCAACTGCAACAGCAGCTTTTGTTGTTGTTGCGTTGTTGTTAAGTGGAAATACTTGTTGCACAAATGCAATGCGGGATGCTGTTGTTGCTGCTGCTGCTGCTTTGTATCTGCATCTGTACAGTGAAGCCTTGTTTAGTGCAACTGCATTTGTTCAATCATTCAGTCAACATTTATTTAACATTTAATAGTATATCAAACATTCAGCATTAATTTATTTCATCATATTATACTAAGAAATAACATTTATATCAGTACAGTGAAGCCTTGTTTAGTGCAACTGCATTTGTTCAATCATTCAGTCAACATTTATTTAACATTTAATAGTATATCAAACCTTCAGCATTAATTTATTTCATCATATTATAATAAGAAATAACATTTATATCAGTACATCGAATATTCATAAAAAAAATTTTCATTTGATTAACTATCTATGATAATTTAAACTTTAACTTGAACTTAAAACCTTTATATTTATTGGTTTTAATTTCTGTGCATTAATTTTTAATTTAACATTTCTTATAAATTTAATAATTATTTAGTCGGTTTTTTTTTCTGCAAAATGATAGTTTTATTTTTTTTCGTTACTTTGTTGCTGGTGTCTTGTGCAATTTATTAAATGAAAAAATGCCGTTTTGCAGCTTTCCAACTTGCAGTTTGCCTCTATGCTTCTCTCCCTATCTCTCTCTCTCTGTTTGTGGATTGGATCAGGCATCTTTTGCAGCAGCCAAATTGAATTTTATGCAAATTTTACTGTTTCTGCTCTAGCAAAAGAAAACAATTTCGCCACATCTAATGCATAATGGTACGCATACACAACATACATACATATGTATATATACATATATATATATATATATATATATATATATTTAGCTGTGGCATTTATTGGATTTTTTGCAATTGGAAAAAAATAAAAGAATTAGAACGCTCCACTCGTCTCTGAGTGTATCTCATTCTGAGATACAGATACGCATATCTGACAGAAAATTGATAATTTAGATCGATGCTGATGCCAATTTCGTTTTTAATTATTAAGTCAGATTAGAAATGGGATTGGAAGTTTGTTTATTATGTTAGTGGCTTATAAATGTTTCTTTTCTTGTTCGATTCCATCTCAAAAATAATAATAATAATAATGGCCAGCTTTCGCCTAGGCCCATTTTGGCAGCAAACGATTTTTATGTAAAACAAACGAGTTCGAGTTTGGCTGCGAGTTTTGTCTACGAATTCGAGTTAGAGTTAGTATCATAACCGGTAGCTGTTGTTGTTGTTTGTTTTTAGCTGATATTACAATGGATCTGCTGATAATATTAGAGCCCTCAATCATCAGATTTTCAGCTTATCCCTCAAAAAATGAGTGATGACCAGATCAACGCTAAGTTTTTTATTTTTAGTCTATCTGAAGTTTTTACAATGATCGATGAATTGAGAAACTGTCACCAAACACACAAAAAGCACCTCAACTTTTTTGCCATGTGTGTAAGAAAAAATTCCACTGTGTCGCTAGGTTATGGCAAACAATTGACCAAAACTGGGCAAAAGCGTTATTAGCATGGCCAACAGCGAAGCTGACGCAGTCGTCTTTGACTTTTGGTTTATACAAAAAAAAAAAAAACACGAAAAAAATTAAAGAAAACAAAAACGAAAACAAAAAAACGCCCGTTAAAAAAGTTGTACAGACAAGTGAAATACACGAGTATTTCAAATACCCTACGCGAGAGTCATTTCAAATTTTTAGGCAATTTGTCGCCGATAGGAAATAGGAAATATTAATTAAAAAAAAATAAAAATGTTCAATATCATTTTTTAATTTTACAGAGTAAATTAATTACAATAAATTTAATTTAATTTACACTAATTAATTGAATTTCCTTTTCGATCTTTCCATTTGCATCCATATATATTTTTGTGTGCGTTTATCATTAATCTACAAAACCGCAGAGTCTACTCAAGGGTATGTAATTTTCGGCCTTGATTATCGGCTCGGTCACCGCCGGGATTTGTTGTTCCTCCTCCTAACCCTCCCCCCCTCCCTCGCTGATGAGCCACGAAGAGAGCCCCGAAGTTGCCCGAGGCTTGGCTCGCTTCGCCTCATGGTATAAATTTATTTATGGCTTATTGGAATTTTTGCGCGCTACCGGCAGCAATTTTTAAAATTCAATAACAGCTCGCATGCCGGCAGAGTGAGACATATGCGCTGTTACTTTTGGTGAGGCGGTAATAGAGGGAGAGAGAAAGAGAGAGCGAGAGAGACATATATAGCGAAAGATGCGGCGAAATAATTGTGGCAAAAATATGCGAACGTGCAAAGTGCCAATAAATTGAGGGAAAAAATGAAGAGGAGCGCGCACAATAAATACTAGACGGCATTATACACATACAACAATTTGAGTCTGTATTGGCATTTTGTATTTTGTGGCAATTTAACCGATTTTAGAGATGCACTTGGGAAGTTTGGGAAATTTGAGAATCGCGAAAGATCCTCTAGAGATTTAAGGCATGTGTGGAAACTTAAAAGCTAAATATTCTGCATAATTTTTTCCACACATTTCAGTCATGGCCCACACACACACTTATGCACAGATGATTCATTTCATTTTTGCAGCGAAAAAATTCCTCATCGCTTTCGGTTTGTGTTTTAAAATTGAGTGAAACACTTTCAACAATGTCCAATTGCAATTTGAAACAAACAAAGCGAATGTTTGTGTTAATTGAAAGCGTGAAGCGAACACACAAACACACACACACACACAAACAGAAATCAATTATTTCGAAACTGCAAAAATTCCAACAACATTTGCAATTGTTTATGGTAAAAAGACGACTGAGTGAGAGAGAGACACACGGTGCTGGAGAGTCATCGCTCGATCGCTCTCTCTCTCCCGCTCTGTCGCACGCAAGTCAAGAAAAATGTGAGCGAACGGCAAAAAAAAAATGCTCGTGGGGCCAACTAAAAAAAAATATATCTATGCGATGGCCTGATGTGAAGCTCTCCGTCCTCTTACCCCTTCCTCTCCTAGTCTTGATCACACACAAATGTGCCTATTGCAGCAGCGCTCACTCTCTCTCTCTCTCTCTCGCTTGCCTGTGCCTCTCTCTACACATACACACACACACACAACTTTACACATTACGTATGAGGGATTTTTAGTTTTGCTCGCCTTTTATTTAGTGTTGTTTTTTTTTTGCAGATCATTCGCTGAGCTTTATTTAACTTTTGCTCTCTTTGCTCTCTGCTTGGCCCCTACTATATTTGCCCCCCACCCTCCTGGTCATAGCAACGCCTTGTTGTCTGTCGTTCACTTTGCTGTACATTTTTTTTTTGTTTGTTGCTGTTGCGTTGAGTTCAGTTATACTTGGAGTCTTAATCATCGCATTGGAATGTTTACATGCTCAAAAGAGTTTTTTTTTTTTTGTATTCTGTTTTATGTTGTTGCCCTGTTAAAAATATGTGGCTGTAATTTATTTTGCTTTTTGCAGCTGCCGCTCTCTGAATCTGCTGCTTCTTCTTGCCGCATTCCAATGCACACACACACAAGCAGAGGCAGTCACACGCACTAACACACACACACACACACACACACACACATGCGACGCACCTTTTCTTTCCGGTTGGAATTGGAATTTATATGGTTTTTTTCCAGTCTCTGTCTCTCTTCCTTGAGCAGACATCTCTATAAACTAGCTTATACATATATGTTTATATATATTTATTTTATTTTTTATTTCTTTTAGACTTACCGATCTCGTGGATCGAGCCATGTGGTCTTTTTGTTGATATGATCAATGTAATAGGTTTTGCCATCAAAATCCCTGGCAATGTCCCAGCCTTCGGGTAACGGGAATTCGCTGTGATGATGATGTATTGGATGTTGATGATGATGATGATGTTGTGGAAGTGGCTGCTGGTGCTGTTGTTGTTGTTGTTGCTGCTGATTCGACATTTTGGCAACGAGCGAAAAAAAAAACTTGGCGCGCGATTTTTTTTCGATTTTATTTTTTGGTTTACTTTTTTTTGTTACTTTGCTTTGCTTTGCCTTGTGCAATGTACTAAATACAACAACATATTAACACGCGTGCGAGCTTAAGCGAGAGAGACGGAAAGATGGGCAGCTTCCAAGGCGCGGGCGCGCGCTCTCAATTATTTATTTATTTTTTTTTTCCATAACTGCATTCCATTCCAGCACACACACACACAGATACGCGCGCGCACAAGTCACACACACAAAGCCAGACGTTGGGATGTTTTAGTTGTCGCTGCTGCTGTGCTGCTTCTTCTTCTTCTTCCACTCACAAGTCACATAAAAAATCGAGTGCAATTGAAAAATTTTTGTGTTTAATTGAAACTAATTAAAAAATAATTCAGCATTTGGTAACCGATATTTCTTTAGCGATCGGCGTGTAAATATAACAAATTGTGTTTCTTGCAATTATTTCTCAGCGAATGCAATTATTTTTTTACGATTATTTTTCTTGCGTTTGAGGTGATCTTATTGGTTTTAAGCTACCGCACAGCCTACCGCACTCTTCGACATCAAATTCTACAATAACAAAAGCCATGTTGCTCAACATTGTGCTGGGAACAAATTAGCAGCATGTACACTAACAGTACCATGTTAACTTTACAGTTTGTGCTCAAATGAACTGCGCGAGTGCTGTTAAGCTCAAAATGGCACTGTCAATTGCACAGACCCAATTTATAAATACATATACCATTGAAAAATTAATATTTGATAATTACGAAGTGATAAATATTTAAAGTGCCTAGCGATCAATGTGTTTAGAGCAGTTTTGAGCAGGTGGAGCAATGGCAGCATTTCGTCAAGTGAGGAGCAAGTGTAGAGTTTTATTGCTCAAAATGAACACGTGGGGGCGCCAGATGCTCTGTACAGTGCTCAAGATTTATCGCAGTACCATCTATGAGTGACTATTGGAATTAATTATGGAATTTAATTTGGACGACTAATGGATGCCCTGCATATGGTAGCAGACACAGAGGACGAGAGAGAGAAAGATAGAGGTAAAGCTGACCAATGCAAGAGCGCAATTAAATACATTTTTAAGTCTCTTTTGTGCCTTCCCCATATCATTCTCTTCTTTGCTGTTGTTGTTATTCACGCCTCGCCTTATTATTTCAAATTAGGGCTTCCGCACTTTTCAACACTGTTTCGTTTTGCACTTTTAATTAGTTTTCCCAACAACGCAACTTTTTATGTAGTTACATAACACACGACACACACACACACATGCATATTTATTTATACAAGCAAAGTTTGAACAACACGAATCACGGTAAAAAAAATTTTAGTTTTGCATGCACAGGCCTCTATCGCTGTCTCGCTTCCTCTTCTACTGCTGTCGTCGCCTTTTCATCTGCCTTTTTTTTTGCCATTGCCTTGTTTGGCCTTTGCTGAGCTGCTGTAATGAGAGAAAAACTGAAGTTACTGTGAGGCTTGCCAAACCCACACACACACAAACACACACTCGCAGAAGAAGAGGAAGACGAAGCAGACATCAGATAACACAAACCACACATAAGAAATCAACAAAAGCAATCGAAAAATAAGATTTTCGTAAATCAAAGCTTTTCATTATGCTCTGAATACATTGAAAACGGCTAACAAAAAAAAAAAAACGGTTTAATGAGAAAAAAGAATGCAAAAGGCAGATTAAAGCATCCGTAACCGCATAAAGTATATATATTCTTGTTCGGAAAGAAATGCCATAGGAGCTAATATAACTACTCGAATATTTATATAATTATTTTTATTTGAACGATAACTGCTCCAATTTTCTGAATATCGATATAAATCGATTTCCCATAGCAATAAGTTACAAAATTTTGAATTTAAAGACTTTAGATGAATTATATAATGTACACTCAAAAAAATTAACATGAATTTCATATCATTTTGGCCTTATTATTCCTTCAACAAAATTAGGATCTTTCCCTGCTTAATTGCAGGGCACATTTTTCTAAAATTAAGTAATATAATTTGTAGACAGGTAAAAATATTATCAATTTTATACAAAGCAATGAAATTTAAACAGTTTGGCTGTGAAAGATGGGTTTATTATGGGTTTAGGTGGCAAGTGGCACGAGTTAGAGATCAGTGCATGTCGTGACACGAAAAATATTAAGATTCATCAATAAATTAACGACAAATTAATTGTGTTGAATTATTGAATTATTATAGTGAATTATGGCTATAGCTCAAAAGATGTTTATGATCAAATTAAGGAAATTAGCTTTAAAGATGATATTTGCATTTTGTTATTATTATATGAGATGACTCCGACTCCATAAAGAAAATATATATTCTTGATCAGTATCACAAGCCACGTATATATAGGTCTGCCCGTCCATTTCTATTCAAATTAATCAATCTATATGTTCGTCAGCTATATCACATAGCTGCCATTGGATCAGATCACTATAAATAATATATATACAAATTTATATAAGAGATCATTTTGATCGAAATAAAATAAGATGCGATTGATATGATAAATAGTTATTATATGAACAAATATTTGCTTCACCAAGATATCAAAATATATCATTGACATCGATTTACTGCCATATATATCATATAACTTGTATAGGTAAATAAAATAACAAAACTTACGCAATATGACTATTATAATGCTGCTAGCATTTTTATACAAAATTATCACCATCGGGAGAGAAAAGCATAGAAAATTAATAAAATATAGATTAATTTTTTTTTACTTTGGGATTGGAAGTAAGCCAAAGCATCAACAAGACCAACGTAGAATTTCCAATTCTTATTCCTGTTTTAAAAATTGCGACACGTTCCCATCGCTTGGCACGATGCATTGGCATGCAGTTGGTAAAGTGAAACTTAAGCTACACTTCGACTTTGACACACACACAGTCAGACAGACACACCTACACACACATGGAGACACGCACAGTTGCACACGTGTGTGGCACCTGACCAGATCAGGGTCATAATCCGCTTGCCAGAAAACCAAGAGCACCATAAGCGACAACAACAATAACAACAAAACAACAACAACTAGGACAACTAAAACATCGACAACAACAACAAGAAGGACAACAGATGTTGCACAATCAACTTCGACGGAGGCAACGTTCCGTAAAACTGCCAGCGCATAAAGAGCCTCCAGGGAAGGGAAGGAAAGCGTAGGATTTTGGGCATGTGACTGTCGATGCTAGTTTTTTTTTTTTGTATTTGCAGTTAGCACCGGCTCCAGCTCCAGCTCCAGCTGCAGATTCAGATTCAGCTTCGGTTTTGGGTTGTCCTGGCCACAAATCATCTGCTAAAATCCATTGTAACTTTTGTGCTCCTTGGCACAGCCCGGAAACTGCAGCAGTGTCCTGTGCTCCGTTTCTAGGTAGCAGCCAGATTCTAAATTTGGCAGAAAATTAGATTCCAGCGCAGTTTTCTGTTCTCCGTTCGGGATTTGTGGTCCCTACGAAAAAGCGGCAAACAAAGAGCAGCACTGAAAATAAGAGAGAAGTAAAGCCCTGTCCCAAATCCAAATCCAAGGTGACATCACCAGACCCAAAGCAAACCCAAATGAAATCCAACGCATCGCATCGCAGTCGAAGCATTCGAAAATCATATTCATCATAAATCCATAAGTTCGATTATCAGATACCCTGTCTTTGAGAAATGATGATGTTAGATTTGTAAGGAAAATAAATAAAATTTGCGTGAATATATAAATATATATATTGATGACCTTAGCTGATATAATAATAATTTAATTTAATTTTGCACAATCAAATAGAAATAATATTAATAAAAATATGTCACGTAAATAAAATTTGTATTACTCAAATTTATAAATTTTATCAAAGCTCTGAAAAGATGTATATTTAGACCTACAATTTTGTTTATGTTTATGATATATAAAGATTGATTTTACAATTTAAGTATATATCTGGAGAAATACCAAATTAAATCTGATGAAATTATCGTTAAGATAAAAAAAAAAACGATGCACAAAACAAAGAACACACTGCTTGAATTATTTACTGTTAAGTAATAAAAAGAACAACTTTTTATATTTTGTATTTGAACCAAAAAACTGGAATTGTATTAAGTATATGCCATACTTTAGATCCCAAGGGATTAGTAAACAGACAGAGACAGAGGGACATAAAAAAAAGAAGAGAAAAAAACAACACTGCCATTATAATTTATAAATATTTGATGACTGCTTAAATACCTGCCTTTGTTTGCCGACAACTGGGTATAAAAGAGTTGCAACCGCAAAAACACACACACAGAGACATATCTAAACACATTTATGAACTATGTTGGCGTGGCACAAATTTAGTTACATATTGCTACATATTTGTTGCTATATATTTTATACTTTCCTTGGTCTTGCTGGCAAAGTGATATTGGTCCCTGGTGGCTTAACATGTCAGGCGACTGCCGACAAAGGACGACAACAACAAGAGCGAATCCTTTTTACATCTCTGTTGACTCAGCTCAGCTAATACACTCAAAGTCACACTTACAGTCACAGTCACAGTCACAGGTAAAGTTACAGTTTGAATTGCAGGTAACCATTTCATTGGATTCCATAATTTACTTGCAATGATCATAATAAATTATTGGCTGTCGTCAGTCGAAATGTTTGCTCGACACGCCATCGATTTAAAAAGGGGGCCAAGAAGTCGCCCTTTAGCCGCCAGCATTTGTTAGCCAATTTCTGTGTCCACTTGGCCGTGTGCACATTTCGTTGAAATGTTTTATGAGGCACGTTATCCCCAGAACAGAAATGCAACAGTGTTTTGCCATTGATTGCACTCCGGCTGCCGAGAGTCGCACATAGTTCATAGTTTGCAGTTCGCTGGATGCATACAGGAACAGCCAACCTATTATCTGAAGTGGCAAGTTGCGAGTTTGTTTGTTTGCTGCAACTTTGTGTCCGGTTTGAGTGTGTGTGTCTGTGTATGTGTTTGTGGCTGCAACATTGTGTTTCATCTGGTTATGGAGAAAAAAAAGAATGAAAATGCGTTTAATCTGCTCTCTTTCAAAATTTTGTTGCACTCAGCTTATGACTTTGGATGCCATAAAATTATTGCTTAATAAAGTACTAAAACAATAAAGGGATATTAAGAATCAACTTGAGACTATGGAAAAGTGTTCACAATTTAATACATTTATATATTATATTAAACAAAATTCAAAATTCACAACAGCCATTTTTTTCTTCGATTTTGACAAATTACTGGAAAGTTCAATTGTACATTAAATTAAAAAAAAAACTCCAGCATCTGAATATATTAACATACTAAAATCTGAGAGAAGCATTCTCATCTATATCAAGAAAATCTATTGTATTGTATTGTATTGTAACAGAAAAAACAATTTTTGAGCGATATTTTAAAGAAATGTTAATTTTTTAACTGAAATACTTACTAACCAAAAAGTGATGCAATAACTTAGCATCTATTATAATATGAGGTTTAGTATTGGGTACTATTAAAAATAAACCATTCCCAAAGCCTTGAATTTACCATTTAGATATATATCTAGCAGAGCAATGAAACAGTCTTTCTATAAACAAGCTTATAAAATGGTAATAAAAGTCTCGAACACGCTGAACGAGAAGTCGTAATCAGGTCCACAGGCCAATTTAAATGATTGTGCACAGTGGAAGGAGTCGCGGGTAGAAGTGGTGGGTGTGGGGGTGGGATGTGTGTGTATGTGTGCAATACTGCAAATGAGAACATGGTCACTGATTGATTATCGACACTGTTTTGCACTCCAAATGCCTGAATGCGTCTTGGGCTTTGAATGATGACGGCCGAGTTGGCCAGTCAACCGGTTACCCAAATGCCTCAACGATTCCAAATTGCTGTGAGCAGCAAGAGGAATGCTACAAAGGAATACAAGCAACTGAAAACAGAATCAATGCCATTTAATGGCTTTAAGCTGTTCTCTTGGTTTAGCTGCTGGGGGCGAGTTCATTTCATGGCCTGAAGAGCAAAGTTTCTTATTAATTTGAGGGTTGACAGCCAAAGGCCAAGTTGATCGTTTCTTTTGAGCGTGGAAATTTACAAAATATTTAGAACAGTTAAATATTAGTGCGTCATTAACAGCTGACCCTGCAGACTTTTGATTTCTATACGTAGTTATTTGTGCAAGAAACGATTCTGTACAGTTTCAGTGGCAACTTTAAGGAAATCACAAAACAATCAAGTAACCCCCAAATAACAACAATTAGCTGGCGGCTATTAATGGCGTGATTGAAGTAAGCAAAGAGTCAACTGATTACTGAGTGTCGCAATTGTGTCGCACAGTATACAGGCAGAATACGTTCATTTCTGAGCAGAATGTGTCCGGATGTCCTAGTTGATGTTGCATTGGTGCGCCTAATTAGACGGCACTCCACAAAAGTCCTCTGAGCGATGGTGGTCCATTGTTCCACTTGTAGGCGGCATGGGCTTGGACAACTTTGAGTCCATTGTGTTCGCTTTCAACTAATGAGTTGTGCACAATTTGGCACACCCTCAAAATCCATTTGGAGTTAGTTGCCTGTGCCAGAGGGATGTCTATAAACGAAATACAATTTGTGTTCTCATTGTACGCATGTGTGTGTTATCGTATTAAAAAATTAGTTTGTGCACGTGTTTGTCTGGGTCTTAAGAAATCAAAAAGGATTATGTGCTAAGCCAAACAACCAGGTTGCAGCAACAGGTCGCCCCAAAAAACAACACCATTCCAGCGCCCACCACAAAAAGGATCTCAGTAGCAATGCCTGATTGCTTGTTTGCGGGTCTGCCTGCCTGCCTGACTGCCTGTCTGCCTCTTTGGCCTGTGTCACAGGTAAATTAAAAGCAAATGAAATAACTTACCTTCATCTGGTTAATATAGAGAGCGTTCAGCTTTTGTGTCCGACGTCCATTGTTAAGCATCACAAAAGCCTCCCAAAAGATGGTCGCAATCCCAAATTCAAACCAACCAAAAAACACGCAAATCTCTTAGCCACAAAACTCTTCCAACTCGGAGCGCGTTTTAATGGGCTTTTGGGCATAGGAACTAATGATGAAATCCAACACAGCACGCCAAGTCTGTCATATTCCAGAATTATATTTTCTTTCTTTTCATTTCACATTTAGTCTTTGTATAAAAAAAAGGGCCGAGTTCAAAATTAAGTCCCAGTAGACTATCAAGATCCAAACCGGATTTCCTCTTTGCTCTCTCTCTCTCTCACACACTCTCTCTCTGTCTCTCTCTCTCTCTGTGCAGATGCATTGGTTAGAATAGCATCGAGGGACACATTGCTTAATGAACAGTTCGAAAAACTATAAAGCTCAATTAATAACAATTTGGTAAGAAAAGTTTGTTCTACTTACTGCCAATATAAGGAGTCCTTAGAGCTGCGCCATCTTTGGCATCACAATGTGCACAGCTGAGTCAAAGATTCTTATGATGCCGTCGCCTCCTTATCAAGCCAAGAAATTTAATGTTTTATAAGTGTGGCAGTAACTGCTATTGCTGTTGTTGTTGTTGTTGTTGTTGCTGCTGTTATTTTACTTTTTTTTTTGGTACTTGTTTGTTTGTTGCTGTCGCTGTTGTGGCTGTTTCTACTTCGATTTACCTTTGTTTTTTATGATGCCACTGGGAGCCATACTGCAAAAAAGTAAGAGCCATTTAAAAGCCAAAACTTTTGTAACAAAACAGCAAACACGGGTGCGAGTATGCAGTGGTCGTGCGTGTGTGTGTGTGTGTATGTGTGTGGCAAGTGGCTAAAGTTTGAGGCAGCGAGCGCACTTCCGTATTTATAGCAAATTTAAGCGCTTGGACTTTTGTTTTCTTGCAGGGCCCTCTCAACGCATTAAGTCACAAGGCGTGGAAGGAGACAGCAGCACTTGACGTAGATCGATTGAATTGATGGCATCACTGCTCCAAAACCAACACTAACACACACACACACACACACACACACTCACACATACACATACACATACACACTCCTACTCCACATTTACCCTCGAACTTAAAAAATTCCTTCTCTAGCCTGCAATTGGCTTCATTTTGTATTCAGTTCGCTAACGTTGCTTTTTATGGTTTCTGTTTGTTTTGGACTATTTTTTTTTGTTTGTTGGCTGCAACTGGCAGTCAGTCAACTATTTAACTTGCCTTGCTTGGCACAGCAGCAAATCTGCTGCCTTTTGCAATATTTAATATACTAACCTAAATCGACTTAGCAAGCAAAAAGTGTTCAATTGCAAATGCAGAATTCAATAATTCACTTAAATGGGTTAAGTTCATGTATAAAATAGGATTTGCACGAGCAGTAAATATCAATTTATAGTTGAAAACGCAATGTGATCTGTTCTCTAAATTGTTATTCTTAAATGACAATTTTTTATTATAATATATTATATAATATATTTATGTTATTTATTTTATTTTATTTCTTATAACTGGAACTACTGCTAGAACTTGGGTTTGAGTGCAGGGTATCTGCAAGTGAAGCATTCTAGACAAGTTATAACTTTGTCCTGTTTTCGTTAGACCATTAACAAGATAATTGCCTTATAATTATGCTCAATTTGTCTTAAGTCCTTGGGAACTTTGTTTCAGCTTCAGACACTGTCTCAACAAGTATTTTGGTTACACAATTATCACAAATTGTGTGGCTTGTAAATTGCATTAATTACAGATTCTGATATTTTAAATTGTCAATTAATATAAGTATCTTTAAGCAAGGATAAGGATAAGGTGATAAATACCTATTGATACACATATCGTGTTTGCAAATTGATATCAAAAGAGTTTCATCTGCCATTGTTATAAGCCAATTAAATGTGAACCATCACAAGGATCAATAGAACTCGGAAGTCCAAAACTTTAGTCATTTTATACAACACTATCACGTAATTTAATCGCTTGAGTGAAGGAAATGAATTAAAAGCACAACAACAAGTTTCTTCTTTTTATTTTAAATTAACTTAAGTTGTGCCATTTTTTCTGTGTGAGCTGAAAGACAAATGCTTTTCAAAGCGTAGCATTTTGCCAAAGGACATGTGTCCTTTTATGGGTAGAAACAGCTACTTTCGATTTAGCTGGGATTTCGAGAAGCGCCGACAAAGCAAACTCAATAAAGAAGCTGGGGAAATGAAGAAAGGGGGGGGGGGGGGGTGGTGGTGGTGTGAAGATGGAGGAGGAGTAATGCAGGGTGTGGAAGACAAAGAGCCCGTGCCACAAAAAGTTGTTTACACTTGTACAACGGAGCAGCCGGTCAACATACTCTCAAGTTGTTCACTTTTGTTGTGTTTCACTCACGTACCAGCAGTCTCTCTCTCTGTGTGTGTGTGTGTCTGTATGTGTTTCGTGTGTGCGCATTGTGAGCAACATTGTTGCTTTTATTGTTAGCCGGGCCACTTTTGTTGCCTGCCACTTTGACAACAGAGTGCCACAAAAGTTTAGCGGATGTGTTAAATATTTTTGCAACAGCCCGAAATAACTTAAAATGAAATGCATTAAGCAACATTTTTTTCAGCTGGCAAACAGAAGTGAGACCTGTGACTTGTAGACACGTAATTTTGTATATATATATATATACATACATATAGATACCAAATTCAATATTATTAAAATAGCTTTAAAATCATTAATGACAAATTCTTTATTAAAATGCTGAAGGCTCATTAATCATTAATTTTAAAAGTATAAAAGACTTAGAAATGGAAGTGTAATAAATAATAAAATAATTGCAGAAGAAATCGATTAATACAATTTAATATTAAATTTATTAAAAAGGCTCAGAAGGGGGCACAATTAATTTGATAGTTCGCGGTGCATGAATCCCAATCCCAATCAAAATCATAATAATACTATTAAAAAAGATATTTAAGTATTTAATATCCAACTAGTATTAACTTTAAAGACTTTAAGGTATTGCAATGATTTATACGTTGCGTATACGCAGTGAAAACTGAAATGGCGCCAGCTGTTGCCAAGCATCGCCAACAAACTAACTCAGCACCTGTTTGAGCATGTCTCTACTTGCATCGCAGGCTGTCGATTTCCACTCTTACTCCTCAATGCCGATCCACATCTCCCTTTAAGTTCAGCGCAGAAGTGCTTTTATGTGTGTGTGTTTCCATGTGTGTGAATGTGTGTGTTACCTTTGTGGGTCTCTGACACTTGCCGCCTTGACTCTGTAGGTCACAGCTCTGGATGCATTTCCCTTAAATTCTGGCATTTTGCCTTTACCTTTTGCTTGCTATTCTTGCAGAGGAGAGATGAGTTTTGACCCTAATCAGCTTTAACCTTAAATTAGATTTAATAGCTTTTATTTTCATTTAATTATGCAAGTTAGAAAAGAACATGCTGACATTTGATAGGGTATGTAATACTCGGTGTGCTGCTAATGTTAGTTATCTTCTTGGTTTTTTTAAACCTTTCGCTTTGAAGCTCCTTCTGTGGCTGCCACATTCGCATTTTCCCTTTTTTGTATGTTGACACTTTTTGCATGGTGTTTTCTACCTGCAGGTGGATAATAAATCACATAGCTTACCATTTGATACTTGTTACATAATAGTTATCATATTGGTTTTCACGATTGCATTCTGAATTTCTCAATATGCCACGTAGTGTCTACAATTTTTTGCGCTGCCTGTTGGCAATATCACTTCACATTGTTGCACAGTTTCCGTTGAAGTTGCCTTTTAGTTGCTAATTTTGCTTTTAGTCTCTAAGAGAAGCAGCAGCTGTCCCATTTCTTTTTAAAATCCTCTGCAATCGAATGAATTTGTAGAAGTATTTCAAGGTAGTGAAAATGTGCAAGAGATGCAAACAGAAAAGCTCTCAGTCTGTAAGGCAATTATACATATATTACTTATACTTTCAACACTGGTCATAGCTTGAAGCCATAAATTATACATTTTCTTGGTTCAATTTAATAGTTTGAGCTGCGAGAAATTTTGGTGAGCTTTAATTTTGATAAATATATTTCAAGGTTTGTCAAACAAAAACTAATCAATAGCATTACATAAATGTGCTACATTTTTTTTCTGTGTGTTTTGTTTATATTTTCTACAAACTGTAAGCGCATTGCTCGTTTATTGTGGACTAAGGGTGGCATTTACATTTTTTTGTCCGCTTTTCCGCCCGTTCCCCTCATATATCATATATATCATTGGTAAGCATCATCAAGTTGTGGCACGTAATTCTCTGGAATGCATTACGTTCCATGGCTGCAACGGGAGCGATAACAATCCCTTGGAGATAATTAAGTGGACCACTTGCCACTAATGAGCCACTTGGATGACGCCAAACGACGCTTGTCTAACTTTTGTCAATTTATAATGCTAATGCCGTTGACAACAACAAATGCAATATTGTGAACGTCCAACTTGTCGGATTATATAAGCCAAATAGAGCTATATAGTGCAACCATCGGAAGTACAACAAAAGCAGCCAAACTATACACACTCACACACACACACACACTTACACATACATATATGCAATGGCTGCTTGTGTTCGCATTCAGCTGTAGATAGTTGAGGGGGGTGGGGGGGGAGAAAAGCATTAATGTGCATTTTGGCTGGGAATTATGTGCGCTTGAGCACACAGACATTGAAATGGAGGAGCTACTCGTATCTGGTACTCGTACACCTGCTGTCCAGGTGTAGTCGTCGTAGCACGCATCCATTGTGTCTGTATACTTGAGCCATACACCCGTTGAATTTAATCTTGCACAGCGCCTCTGCTGCTTTTAATGGTTACGTTTAATGCCCTTGGTTACCATTTATTTTTTAAGCGCCACATTCCAAATTCTGCTTTCAATGCGGAATTATAATTCTGTGAATAGCTGGAAAACCTCCAAGTCAAATATATTTAGAAAAAATAAATAAATATTATTATTTCTATATCTGAAATTTTTTAAAATTCCTTTTTAAAACTTAATTTTGAATAAATATTGAAATTAAAAGAATTCAACATTTAGCTTTTCATAAATAATTAAACAAAGTTTAATCTACAAGCAATATTAAATTTCATAACTAAAAAGATTCCAAACTTCTTAATAGATATTAAGTGTTATGAATATAAAATAACACATTTTATTTGTAATAAATAATAAAATAAAGTTTAATAAAATCCTCTACAAGTGAAAACTAATAGAAGTCAACACATTTCCTATTTTAAATGAGTCTTATTCCAAATTCTCTAGTCCTTAAATGACGCAACAAACAAATTCCAGCTTATCTCTTATTCGCCCCAGTTAAGCAAATTTGTAAATATGGATTTTGAAATTGGACAGGCTGCAGCTTCCGGGAACACATGGAAAGCATATCTTGCCAAATGCGATGCCTCCTCGTGGATTCAATGACCAACGGGGCGTGTTAAATCTTTGAGCTTTGTTTGCATTTCAAATTTGGCTCGTTGCATATTTTAGAATTTCAGCTGCGGAGCTAACTGGCTCATGCTTTCTGTTACCTTTTCGCAAATTTAGTTGTTGGCCAGTTGCCATTGCCAATGGGGAGTACAACAATAATAATAACAACAACAACAACGACGACAAGAAGAAGAGGCAACAGCAACTACTGCCAGCTGCTGCATTTTTCATGTTTAATTTCAGTTAGTGCGCAGCTCGTTTCGTTGGCCCCAGCAACGTAGTATAACTTTTCGCATCCACTGTCCGTCAGTGTGATGTGCATGGAATTGAGGTGAGAGGCGGTTAGTTTGGCAATTCTTGTCTCTGGCCCCCTTGACAGTGTCAGTCAGAAACTGTTGTCAATGCAGGACAACATTGCGTATGCCTTTTGAACACTCATTGTTGTTGTTGTTGTTGTTGGTGTTGCTCGTTGCTCGTTGCAGTTGCAACTTGTTGTTACTTGTGTTTTAGTGTTTTCTAAATTGTGTACTGTGTGCAAATTGTTGCAGGCGCAGGATAAATGTGTGCTCACACTGATACCTCTGGAGACACAAGTTGCTGTTGCATCTGTTAGTTTCGCAGCTCCCTGGCCAAACTTGTCCGTCAACTCACCACTGTTATAACTTTATAAAGTGTTTTGCAACATCAAAGCAAACAACTTTTGGGCTCTTGCGGATGCAGCTAGTAAAATGGGTTTTAAATCTAATTAGTTTCTACCATATGCAATCAATAACAAAAACATTGTTGGTTTCTTTAGAGTCGAAGCGGTTAGAAGAGGTTTTTTTCATACATCCATTGAGTAGATTCAAAAAAGTAGTAAAACAGTTTTTGATTTCTAGAGACGTATTTATATGCTTTATTTATATAGATACGTTTATTTCATTACCTCCATTTTAGTGTATTTTTGTAAACAAGTTTTGCGATATGGAAAGAAATTCTCAGGAGTTCAAGCTTCTTTCTAAATATGTTTTCAAATAGGAGTTTCAGTAAAAATAATAATATCCACAGATAGTTCCTAATAAAATGAAAAATGTATAAGCTTCTTTGAGACATGCTTACAAATCTAAGAACACATGCAATTTGCTTAAGATCTTCTTAATTTTTGGCTTTTCCCATCCCATATGCGGAATTCTTCAAATTTCTGCTGATATAAACATGAGCATCCTTTCTACATATTGTAAAAAAAAATAAATGTCAACACTGAAAGTACTTTTTCATGTGTTGAGTGTGGGAGTATATTTCTTCTATACGTTTTTGCGCATCTTATCTTTGCGCTCCGAGAGATTTTTGCTTGACAACTTTCTGCCAAGGAATTTGTTTCTTTCCCCACGTAAGCGAAACACTTGCAAAAATATTTGTACATAATATTTTCGCGCAAAAACTCAATCAGAAACTTTGTAACCGTCACAAATTTGACATACCCTCTTGAAGGTAACATCAGCCAGAAAGTATGCTACACAAATTGTTGTGTTTAAATTTATACTGAATACAAAAAAAAAAATGTGTATGTATATGCAATCTGAAAATGTAAGGATTTAGATATTTTGTGCATGTGTTTGTATTCCTTTTTGTTACAGGGTATACAAAGCCAAAAAAAAAACAAAAAAAACTAAGCCACAAAAGATGCAAAGCTCAGAGCTTAACTTAAGTGGCATTTTAGAGTTGTGGCCACCCAAGGGTGGGGCAATACACACACATACAGACACCCACACATATTCACATACATACTAGCATATACGTAGTTGGGCGCATTTGTTGTTAAGTGAAATTCAATAACGCATAAAATAGCAAGTCACAAGAGCCACGCTTTAGGACAAAAGAAAAAGAGAGACTCCAGTAAGTAAGTTTCATATACTCATACATTGTATTTTCATATATACATACACACACCTATAAATACATAAGTAAGTGCGTCTCATGCATACAAGTGCTCCTAAGTATATAAGCATTTAAATATCTACATACATACAAATATCAAATTATAGTTTGGCAACAATTGGTTAGTTTGTAAGAGTTCTCAGAATGTTGGCATTTTCTCAGGAATATTTGGTTACCATTTAACCTTGATTATCTCGTGACGGCTTTTTTGCCTATAATTTGCCCTTAGCATAATCTTTTCTCTTAACAGCTTAAATTCATTCAGATACGCCACGTCTGCAGGATTAACCAAATATGCTGAATATAATTAGCGCAAAATATATATACAAAAAAAACAAGCTGTGCTCAGCGAGTTAATATCCAAAAAATAAAGTCAAAAGACTTTGCGTCTCAGACAAATTAAATTTATTAAAAAATGGCGTTCAGTCAACAGAAGAAGTAAAGCTGCAAAGTTTACTTTCGCTTTGGCTTCTTGCATTTGCTGGTGGTTCCCTTGGGCGTTATACTTATCAAACCAGAACAACAACGACAACAACGACAACAACAACAACAACATCGACAAATGGCAACCCAAAAGCATATGTCAGTTCTTTTCGCATTTGTATTTGGGGTTATATCTTCTACCCTTTCTAAGGAATTTTGCTCAATAGACTAACTCCAGTAGGCATAAAAATATTTGTTGAGAACTCGCACAACTTTTTAAAGTATTATATAATAAATCATTTATTTCGTTTTAAACCTATGCACCATAATCTTTATACTTTTAATAAATTATTAATTATACTTTTTTGTTTCATATAAAGTTATATATATAGTTTTTCTTTATTATTTTTGTACTAGTATTTTATTTATAATTGAGTTTTTATTCTTTTGAAGTGAATTCATTAACGTTTTGAACTAAAATAATATATCATATATAATTCAAATAAATACTTGGATTAGGGCATTTAATATTCGATATGCTTAAAAAATTACATGTGCATTTTCGTTTATACATTTAAACATTTACCAAAAACTGTTGAATGGCGCTCGTATGCGTATGTTCGTGTATATTTATACGTGTATATCTATACACATATGTGTGTGTGGGTGTATATGTGTTTCTGTTTGTGTTTACGCTCCACGCACGCCTACAAGGCTGCTTTAAAAAATGTTTCACTTAAGCAACGCAGCTGGTGATGTGTTTGGGGTGCGGTAGTTCTTGCAGACTTGCTGAGTCTCCAATAAAAACAAAATGTGTACATGACAAGCAAACATAAAGTTAGGAGCTCGTTAAATTTCACCAAGGGGTGAAAGCTAAGCCAAAAGATGCAGCTATATAATATGAACAGGTTTTTTGATATGGAAACATGCTTTTACTTTTAGCATGCGCATTTTCTTTAGTGTGCTCCATATAAATATCTTTCAAAATTGTCAAGCAACAGTTTTTCGACTAAGCTTTGGCTTTTTGCTAGCCGCCGACTTTTCACTTTAAGCGTTTCTATATATACACACATATACTATGGATTATATAAGTTATAATCCCTGCTCAACTGCGTGGGTGCACGTGACTTCATCAATTCTTGAGTGGAGAGCATTGTCATAAGCCTGGCTTGCGGAAATTCCCATTACCACTTGCCTGAAAGTCAAATGCAAATCCAGGCAGCGCCCATTTGGTATAACAACAGAACATATCCTGTGCACATTGATTGTGGATTGGGTGTGCTCCAATGTTGCTAAATCAGTGGAGCGCGAATCGTTAAGGGCCAACAAACAAGGAAAACAAACGGAGGCGTTCAGGCGAAAGCAACAAGGAGGGAAAACTTAGACAACTGAAACCGGCGAACAGCAGCTGCAAAAGCAACACCAACAACACCACGTCATTCAAGAGTACAAACTGAGCAGTTGGTTGACAGATCAGTAATTGGAACTGACAGTCAGTCAGGCACTCTATACTAAATTCTCATTTTCATTTGCTTTACTTTGCCATGTGACATTGCATTTGTCCAGTGCGGTCAAGCTCAACGAACGACAGATTTACATATGTATTTGATATTATTATACAATTATTATATTTTGAATAGGACACCTCTTAAATATGTTTTCTATCGTCCACTGCTTTCAAATCTAGAATGACAGAAATTTACTTTTTAATTTTAATAAAAGTATTTTTAATTGCCAATTAAATTAAATATTTTTTTTTGAAAAAAATAAATATATATAAGAAAATCTTATTTTTTTTAATACTTATTAAGCCTATAATGTTTTTAATTAACATGAACGTAACTTATACTCTGTGCTACTCCGAATCAAAGTGCTTAAAGCATTTATTATATACAATTAACATATTTAAATTATTTGTCCAACTTGCTGTTGTATTATATAAAATATATTCAATACTACACGCACTTTTAAACTCCATTCGGTAGTTTATTTGATGGACTTTTATGCTGAACTCCATCGTGTTATTTGCTGACTATCGCCATTGAAATTTATTCAAATAAAAACATTCTGATCTTTTTTAATTCATGCAACCGACATTAATAACCGATAAACTGGTAGAAAAACTTTGATATTTATGTTGGATGCTGAACAGCCACATATCAAGCGTTTAAGTTGCAAAAAAGTTTCTCTAACAAAAACAGGGAGCGGCAGCAGCAGCAGCAACGAAAGAAATTAAAAATGCCTCAGGCGTAACGCCCACAAATGGGTTTTTCACGTGAACTTCCTTGATATATGGCAGCTGTGATAAACTTTTACCTGACAATGCGAGCCGGGCGTATCCAATATTAAGATCTAACAGCCGGCAAAATGCACGAAAATGGCCAGAAAACACATGCCAATTGTCCAATAGAAGGAGCATGCTGAAGTCGGTTCCGGATTAAGATGAATGTGGAGATAGAGACGGGGATCGGTTAATAGGGCTACGGGTATGGGCAGGGGCTAGGGCTCGGGTTCAGGTTCGGGTCATTAACATAAGCAGCTCTGCAGGCGTTAGGCACGTGTCGCTCGCTAAAAGTGACAGGGAAAAGAAAACTAGCAAAGCTCTCCAAACAAAAGCACACTGACAAATAAATAAGAGTGACTACAAATTGGATAAATAATCGGACTACTGTTGCAATCAAGTATTTGCAATTTTACGTAAACATAAATAATCTTAAATTAAAAAAAAAGTAAAGATCATCCTAAAGCAAGCATGAGTCCAATGCTCTGCTTTAGTAATTTTAAGTTCAACTCTATGTGAAATAATAGATTTTCTTTTTTTTTTAACTGTATACAGTCAGGAGACAAATGTGTGAGGGTTCTTGGCCAGAAACTGTCATCCGGGCGGGCGCATAAATCATTTGGAGGAGGTTCCACGTGATGTCAGCGAATGGTAATGCTGTCAGTTTTCTAAAGAATTTAATTGACAGCCGAATATATAAAGTCATAAATTATTGGCCAAAAAATACGGTTCCACGCTTTAAGCTATGTTAACTGTAAATTTTTGCGCTCACACGCAGCCGGGCCCGCAAATAGCCTCAGGCAGTTGCTGACAAAACAAAGCAACACACACACACACAGACGCACAAACACAAAGAGCAAGCATATATTAAGGACGACACGTG
The DNA here is from genome assembly GCA_035043505.1 of Drosophila setosimentum. NCBI lineage: Eukaryota > Metazoa > Arthropoda > Insecta > Diptera > Drosophilidae > Drosophila > Drosophila setosimentum. The sequence goes on from JAWNMY010000008.1 coordinate 1,527,328, forward strand.
TGTGCTGCAAAGAAAACTGCTGAGTCCCTGCGTCTGAGCCGTGATTGTTGTCGCCTATTTGGCTTGCTAATAAATTAATGATGTACTTCTGCGGGCTGCAAAGGACCAGCAAATTGTCACAAACACTCGCAGGCTAACGGGCAATTTTTATCCCTCACACACCCACACACAACACACACGCAATCGACCACATATATATGTGTCCGACAGATAGTTAGTTGAAGGGGATGGCCATTAAAAGCAAGTCGAGGCATTAGTTGGGCCAGTGTCAATTGGTCTTGGCTAACAAATGAACTCTAAATGTCAACTCAACGCCCCAAATCGTTGGATTTGTTGGCAATTCTATAAAAAAATATATTTTTTGCTTGATATGAGATAAGAGAAAAGATACACACAATTTACGTGTTTAAAGAAAACACCATTCTCTGAGTAATTTATTAGTTGTAAAAACTATTTGCAGAGCTATTTATTATTTGAGGTACAGATTATACTTGTTTAAAACATTTCTCTAGACATTAAAAATCATTTTATAAATAAATCATATAAGCAGCAGGTTGACCAGTCGCTTATTAATAATTCAAAGTATCTGAATGCTCTCTTGGAAGGCTGTAAGAGTGGCTTAATGGACTAATTTGTGGCTCGCTCACCAAAATGCATCTTTAAACAAAAAACAAAACTTTTTCAAGACGCTAACGAGTAGACACAGAAAACGAAAAGATTGAAGGCGAGAATGCACAGCGATTGGTGATGTTGGACAGATGATCTGGATTTAATGAAGGAAACGCTACGCGTGGGCATCGAATGTGTGGCTTGAAATTATATCCTACCGACTCTGCAATGAATGGATTTGTTGTCGTTATGGCAAACAATACTCGCACGCAGGGCGCAAGATGAGGTTGTGGAATCCGCATCTCTGATGAATCATCTCGTTTTCATATTGCCACACAACTTTGTGCCATCTCCATGCTGAGCAGGGGCTTTGAGCTCCATTAGCACCACCTCGAGCTTTCCCGCACACAATGAGCAGCGTTCGAGGCTGACACAGCATTGGGATCAATATACGAAAAACTTAACGGTGTCCATTGTGGAGCTGGTTCGCATTTTCCATGATGCTATGTAAGGCAATCAGAGTGTCCAAGCGAATGCCACATATTATGCCCACAACGACATGAATCACATTGTTTAACCAGCCATACGCTAAAAGTCGACTAACTATCGAAAGCATAATTCAAATTAATTCAAATTATAATTATGATTTTGTGCAATTGAATATGAACTGATTGTGACTATTTGAACACATTTCATAAATTCATCTCATCAATGGATATCTCTGTAAATACGTTTGTAAATACACTTTCTTTATAATTACAATATGCAATAATAAATAATAATTGAACAAAAAATACACTAATTAAGCTCTTTCTACTTATGTGACTATATTTCATAGATTGGTTTTAAAACTTTCCAATTTTGAATAACAAATATCTATCTAAGTGAACTTGATAAATATATATATATATTTATTAAACACCTGAAATTTCATTTTGACTTTATATATAATAGTTTATTATTTACATTTTTTCTACTTATGTGAATAATGACATTGAAATGTGAATTCAGTTAACAAAAGAATTACCAGATATACTCTGCAGTTACACTCTCATTTAGTAGCGCACAGAGCACGGGTCATGTCTTACATTCATAAAACACTCATAATTCATTATCGCAATGGTACATCATAATAGTCTTATATAGTTGCTTATATGTATATGTAAGTGCTCATTAGTCAGACTCGATAAGGACGACGTTCACTGCCTACGTCCGCCTGCCTGCCTTTCTGCCTGTTGGCCTCAAGCCTGCTACGATGACGAGTGAAATTATTATGCATGAACGCATTTCCGCTTCCGTTTTGGCTTCGGGCCGCTGCATGATGACAAAACCGTGGGTCAAGTTTTACGACTCTCTCACACACACACACACATACAACATATACAAATTCACTTACATAGGATGTATGAACGTGTGTGTGTGAATTATTAAAGCTCAGTTTTGCTTCAGTTTGGAATGTGTCGCTGACGCTATCGTCGACTGCGACGCCGACTGCGACGGCGACTGCGACTGTGAGTGCGCTTTCATGCTTTCATGTGCAACGTGGCGTATTAAAGCCAAATTGCGTTATCCGCTTGCCAAATGGCATAAAGGTGACTTATTGAAATATTAATTGAATGTTGGCCAACGATGATAGTGGCTCGGACCAAATTGGAAGTGAAGGTGAAGTAAAATCTTCGTCCAAGGTTTATCACCCTCACAATTGTGGCATTATAAGAACGCCAGACACAAAACACAGAGATGAACGCTCAGTTGCTCAGTTGCTAAGTAACCACCTGAGTGTACAGTATATAGTATATATGGGCCTGCTCGTAAAACGGCCGTAAAGCCACAGAGATGCAAAAAGAAACAAAAACCAAAAAAATGTATTACGCGTATTGAACGAACTCAGCATACACTCTCCACGGACAGCAGCATATGTTCGCTCGCGTTTGCACTTATGTAATTAGAAGGATAATAGCAAGTGGTTGAGGCATTGTCGTGTAGACATTGTCTTCCATTTTTATATTGTGCGTAGATTATGCATACGCCTATTTGGCCACAATGGAGGCATCCATTTTGGCCACTTTGCAGATGTTTTTATTTTCTTTGTTTCTTTTTGTTTTTGTAGTCGGTAGCTGCAGTCATTGTTTTATGAGCCATAAACATGAACAATTAGGCCCGCTGGCTGGTAGCCAGTATTTGTTATGATATTTTTATAACTTGGTTTAATTAGAAAAATACATTAGCACAGAGCACACAAAGTTGGGTACAGTACGGAAGAAGAGGACCCTCCTCAATTGCAATGGTCGGAAATATTCTCTCTGCGCGCAAAAAAGATGAAATAACCGACACCGGCACCGGCGACGACAGCTATGCAAAGATATACATTGAAGGTCATAAAGATGAGCATCATCATAAACGAGATGGTCACCTGGAGCATGTGGAGTAGGGTCTGAAACCAGTGCCTCAAATCAAGCCAAGGATAGCGCTGGCTTAATGCGATTTCGCCAATCGGCGGCAATTGTGGTGGTTGTGGAACTGATTCTGCTGCGATCGTCAGTGGCACTGGGATCTGCTGCACCAATGGTGGTTGTGCATCGATTCGCTGTGGAATGGGAACTGTGGAGTGAAAATGTCGTGTCGGATTAGCGCCTCCATCCAAGCGTTGCTTTTCGCATTGCTTTAGCCACTCCCGATAGCATTTGAGCGCCTCGTAGAACACGGCCATAATAAAGACGATCAGGCAGGAAAAAAGTAGGGTGTCCGTCGATTTTGTTTGCCAGAACTCAAAAAGAATCGTTTCCGAACAGCCAAAATGAAAGATCATTGAGCCACCGTGGCCACCGTGTCCACACCGTGTCTCGGCTTGTGTGTTTCTTGTGACTGGTGATCCGCTCTCTGATCCCCCTGAAGCCGCTGGCTCCTGGTGTTCGTCGTGATGATGATGGCCATGATGGTGCCGCGGCTCATGGCTAAGTGATGTATGCAGTTGGACATTATCGTAGCCCAAATCCATCACGTCAGAAGGCCTGCCACTGATGTAAACGACATAAAAGCAACTAAAGATTAACAGTTTTTTTTTAGAAACATTTCGTATTTTTTGTGACAGTGCTACGATGTTTAAAACTTACTTACATGATTTTATTTTGCTTCACGAGTACTCATCACTCTTCCGATATTCTTAACTATCACAGATATTATATAGAAATCAAATTATTATTATGTAATCTAGTGGCTAAACTACGATCAAAATTACTTTGCTTACCAAAATCAATTAGTTTCACGAATTTTTCACGAATTCGCAATTTATAAATGTTTTTTTTTGCAGAAAGTTCCTTTGGCTGATCTGAAATTCAATTTTTAAATGAAGGAATATTCCAATCATAAAGAATTTTCAATTTCGTTTTTTATATATTCATCAATATTCACTAACAGTAATGCTATCTGTTCTGTTTGGGAATATATGTATATGCATTATAAGATTAAAGCTTTCTCCATTGGGCCATTACAGGCCGCGTAAATATTTTATGCATACAAATTGATATATGTGGCATTTTACCATATATGTAGATTGTAGGAGACCAACAAATTGGACATGCATCATTTGCATGTTCCAGTCCTGGCACAGTCACTTATCATAACAATCGGCGTTTGCAATTAGCCTCGTTGCTGGCGCTGGCAAATCGAGTCGTGTCAATCAGAGTACAATTTATGGTTTCCCATTCACTTGATGCGCCTAAATTTGGTGGGCAACATGAAATTCTAATGAGGTTCGCAGTACCGAGATCATTAACATAAATGGAATGTGGGCAGGGAATTGAAATCCACCAACCCCAACACCAACAACCACTCGGGCTCAGTCAGCTTGCTGCAAAATCAATGCAGTTGATGCCACTGCTGCTGCTGCTGTAGTTGTTGTTGTTGTTGTTGTTATTGTGGTTCTGTGCTTTTCTGTGGCACATCGCAACAAATTTGCTGGCCCTAATGGCGGCCATTTTTCATGGGGCACGCTGACGAACAGGACAAGGCCATGCCTCCAATGCATATTAATAAAGATTTAAGCAAGGAGCCGGGTAGCCTTAAAATCAAGCTCCAACTACAGATTCAGATTCAGATTCAGCCAGTGACAGCTCACTTCGAGTGCGGCGGCACGAGCTGCCCATTAGATTGTGTAATACAAGAGATTAATCATACGCCGTGTTGTACACACATATACACCCCCTCCTCGCGCTCCTTTCATACTCTCTATTAATTTATGTGTCTCCGTCACTCGCTGATTGCTGCACTGAACGTGCAGGCATCTACTATATATATATATATACATAAATATATATATGCTTTTTGAGCGTAAGCGTTAAGTGCCGCAATTTGCAGAAGTTTTAAAAGTCCGCTCGCTTCTACACAATGTGAGCACGTAAAAAATGTAGCTGGATCCGGGAAAAGGGACTCTCTGGCCCCCAGTCAAGCGCATTCCACTGACCACCCATTAATGCCAGTGTTTTACGCCAGCTACACATTAATCATTCTGCACGCCTGCAGCGAGGAGGAAGACAGAGCGGAGCGTAAAATACCGCAGCATATTTTGTGAACTGGCTAAAAACAATGCCAAAGCTGTCAACCAACAAAAATAACAATAATAAACAAAAAAGCACAGGAGCAATGTAAACGCTGCATTAAGTGATCTTTTTCGATGGCTTCTCGCGAGTTTCCGTTTCCGTTACCGCTTAACTGTCGAACAAAAACAAGAAAGCGAGCAATAATGCTGACTGAATTTAAATGCTCTTTTATATATATATTGCAGTGAGTTTTGGTAATGAAGCTTAAATACATTTATAGTACTGCGAAAGACTTATATATAATAATAATATTTGTGTCTTAATATTAAATGTCAACATATTAAATATATTGCCTCTGAGCAAAGCTTCGTGATCCATGCGCAGATCAAAGTCTATATATTGTTTCAGATAATATATATTCCGATATTACTGGCTCTCTTCAACCTAATTAGGTCAACCAATTGAGCTAGTAACTTCGTCAACATATTCTCTTTCATTTTCTTGTAAATACCCAAACAAAAAGTTAAAGTTTGTTGGACTTTCTTGATATAACATTATAGTTTCACTTGCATAACAGATTTGTAGTTTATACAGATTTATGGCAAACATTTATCTCACTAACTGTTACAAACTTCATTAAGAAATTACTTTTTCTCATCTCTGTAGAACTTTGAGAGCTGCATTGACTTTTGTTGTCAGCCGGCGAATGGGGAGACAAGAGATTAAAGCAGGCTCCGTTTCATTTGGGACTTCTTGCAGCTGCTGATGCTCTATTCTTTATCAATTGTCTTGTAGAGCAAAGCGTTAATCATGCGCCATTTAATGGCTCTAAGGCATCAGTGCTCCCACGAGACAGAGATTTCAATGGTCAAAGTTTCGGGCTCGTTGCTGTTTGCTGTTCACTTGGCCTTCTTCAACCAGCCTGTCAATGGACACAGAGCGATGTGCAGGGAATGAAATGAAAAATATGTTTTTTCTGTTCCTTTTATTCCATTTTGTTGTGGTGCCTTCGCCCGTGAAAAGAAGACTCGCTATCCAGACAACACGCATTGCGTTTTAGACCCAAGCAACCTTCCAGCCCCGCTTTATGCTCCCTTAAAGCTGCTTTAATGCAGCCTTGCGTGTAATCGCGCTGCTAAGTCCATTTAATCAACTTAATTTTGTACAAATTCTCAGATATTTTACGTTTTTTTTCTTCTTCCTTTTTTTTTTTTTTTTTTTGGTGTTTTTTGGGTGACGCAAGCCTTGGGACGACAGCACATTTAATAAAATATTTTTACAATAAAATGTAGGCACGAAGAGAGCGGAAAGGTAGCTGCTGCTGAAATAAGATTCTCAGCGCATTCAAATATCTCACTGAATTTGGTTTTGAATACATTTTGATAGGTGCGTGACGGGCTGTGTGTGTGATGGTGTGTGGTTTACCCAGTTTACCATTTGAATGCTGCATACATTTTGTGGCATTGTTGGGTTGAGCGTGGCGTATACGCATTACTTTGTTACATGTTCTCATGGCAACATTGAAAATTTCACAATTTTGTCTTGCTTTGGAATTGAAATATGCTGTATCTTATTGAATAACTGTTGGCAATTCGGCACAACACCAAATCCAATTGCAAATAATAATAATCTCTATACACACAAACGAAATAACATTTATTAACAAGTTTTTCAATCATCTGTAACAGTCTAGACTCGTTTTATTCAAATTTGTCTTTTTTTCCATTAAACTTATTTATTGAATTTTTAGCAACCAAAGAAAGTTTTAAAAAATAAATGAAATATGAAATATATCTGAAAAGTTAGGAGACCTATATACCAAAAAGTTGACTTATTTATAATAATATTTTGATATTCCTTTAAAATGGGCTGCTGCCAGATATCAAGAAGAAAAAAACAGTAATTGATTTTATTTAATATCTTTTATGTTTATACTTGAGCTCAAATAACTAATGATACTTTGCCACTGAGTTATTAAATTTCACAAAAGTATCAAATTGCGGTTCAGTTAAGTAAATTGCTGCTCTTATATTTATTGAATTTAAGATGTAACTTGAGAGCTTTGGCCCTAAATAAATAGGATAAAGTAGGGCAAACGGAAAGTGAACTCTGAGTCAAATTGCTAGAAATTTGAGCTCATCTCGTTTTGAGTCATTTTCACTTCAAAGAACTGCCAATTTGTAACACATACAGCTAAACACATTTGCCACTTTCTACACTCAACACTCTATTGATTATCGACTGTGTTATCTGTCATTTAGGTAGGCCCCTTGCCCTGCAAGACACTGTAGTAAATTTGACACACACATGGCCGTGGAAGCATTTTGCATTTAGCATTTAGCCCAATTGGATTTTTGTTACGTGACACTGGACTTCCTATACCCTATGTCCATAAAAACGGAGCCATCTGTGAACAAATTAAGAATACGCCTCTGCTTTTATTCGTCTGCATGATCTCATCAATCCCAGCTACAGTTAAGGTCGAAGATAGTCAATTTGGATTGCCTTGTGTTCACATTAATCACAATTATAGCTTTCGACATGCTGCACTGTAGTTTCCTTGAGGGCATATGATATACAGATATTTTTCATCAACAACTTAAATTCAGCAGTTTATATTTAATAGCATCCTTGACAATTTGACAATTTTATTAGTCTGTTTGTTTTTATTGTTCTACTTAGCTGTACTGCCAGACTGTCTATACATCCTCCTAGGTAATCGAATATATTTTTTATAAATCAACCGTTCCTTTCTTCTGATTTGTGATTCAATATTTGTTGGAAATTACTCTCATCCCATTGGTTAACACGCTGACAATTGCAGACATTTTCATAAGCGCATCTTTCTAAAGTGGCAAGCCATTTTTCGTCTTTTGCTCTTTTTTTTACAATCATTTGAAAACAAATCGCTATTGCCAATGTTTCATAAACATCGCATTAGTGTCACAAAAAAAAAAAGAAGAAGAGACGAAATAATAAAAGACAATTCTCCAAATAGCTAATAAAACTGCAGACTTTACTGCTTACGATACGAAACGAGGGAAACAGCAGAAAGCGGTTATTTCGCTGCAATCATCAGCTCATTTCCTTGGGTCTGCTTGTCTCTGTTCGTGAATAGCTATTTGAATATGCAGGGTGAAATAGTCGAAAAGAGCGCAAACTCCAAATACATAACACGCATACGCCGTGGGTGCCGTGTGTCGTTGGGTGTTGTTGGGTGTTGTGTGCTGTTGAATCGATGTGGTACGCTGCTTGTCGCCATTCAGTCTGCACCAGGAGCATAGCTCATAAAGTGGCATTGTAACTGGCAACGAGCAGCAACTACGAGTGAGAGCGTAAAATCATCATTTATCAGCAAGCAGCAGTCAGAAGCAGCCAGGAGCAATACCAGCCAGGAGCAATGCTTGCTGGCGCCGGAAGATCACTTTGTCATTGTCATACCCTTCTAGAGTTCGGCTTCACTTACAGTGCAATGCACGCCCCAAACACACACACACACACACACACACACAATCGACACTCAGTCAAGTGGCGTATTTTGGTGCTGCTCCGGCTTTGTGTGTTTTTTTTGCTACCAAAAACCTAAAACTCAAAACTTGCACAGATACAAAGCGTATTTACACAGGCAAATAAAAATGGATAAGCATTTGCTTGCCAAATGCCTTCGAGTGTAACTGTTGCTATTTTTTACCATCCACCATTTTGAATTGCCGTTTACCGGTTTGGCGTTTGCTATTAAATATCATTTAGCAAGTTTGACTTGGTTTTGCATCCGTTTCTGCGCATTTTTGCATTTTTGTCAGGGACCACATGGCCTATGCGGATATATAATCTATATATTCTATATAATCTACTTATATATACTAGTTTTGTTTTAACTTTCACAATCTGTTAGACTTTGCATTCAGTTGACATTTGGCAGCATTCTTGCAACATTTGGCAACTATTGCATTTCATGCTTTGCTTATCTCGCTTTTTGCTGCAAAAGGGAAACAATAAAATTTAAGTTTACACTGGCTGACGGATAGAGAAAACAATAGCTCAAAACAATTAAGTTTACTTATATATTCAAATAATCTAACTATATTCTATCTGCTTTTAAACATTTTCAATTCATCATCGGTGCGATTGAACCACTATATGGATATGGAAATATTTACATAAAACAATCGCCTCGACTTGTTGCATATAAGACAACTACTTTAAGTACTTTAACTACTTTAACACCAATGGCCAATATTTCGTTTTTTTTTTTAATTATATCGACAATAATTTGTATTTTATTTTTGATTAGCAACTGTTGGCAAAGCTGTGGCAACTGTCAATTTGCTGTCGAACACAGTTTCCATTGTGTTGCAACAGGAGCTGAACATTATTGACAGCTTAAACAATGTCATTTTCCTATGAATTAAATGAGATTATTTCTGTTGTGGAAATTTTAGGTCGGAATAACAATTTAAGTCTCTCCGGCATAATTAAGACTTGACTGTCATTTGGTCAATGATAAAATAATTTTCAGCCTTTGTGCAGTTAAAATGAATTTCAAAATTTCAACTCAAAGTGAACTGATTCGAGTAATAAACTTTTTATATGTCCCAAAAAAAAAATTCTATTAGCATGGCCTGCGCTGACATATTCAACTAGTATAATTTGTAATCAACTTGCGGAAAGTTTTTGGAAAACTTTCACGTACAATGTTGCTGTGATAGTTTGATGCACATTTGGTATTGGATGCCTGTACGGGAGGGGAGGGGGGGGGGGGGGGTTGAAGGTTAGCATGTGGGTTTGCCAAATAAGTAAACAAGAAAATCTGTTAGAATTACATTTATGTGGTTTGCCTTTTATTTGATGCTTGAATTTTTGTTCTCGTTTTTTTCAATTTTGGTTTTTGTATTTTGTGTATATTTTGCATTTGCAGCTGTGGGAAACAGAATTCAAATGCAGTTTTACAGTTTTGTAAGCTTCACTCGGACTAGTTTCATTTAAATTTTTGTTTATTTTGTATTTATATATTTTTTATTTACTGAACTTTAGTTCTATGTTGCATAGCATTAGATGCACGTAGTTTTGTCATGCTCTTTTCTTTGTTTTTTGTATTTATTTGTATTTATTTGTAGAATGTGTTTGTGTTTTGTGTGGTGGTGATTAGATATATTTGTATTTCCTTATCTCCCATTTGTTCAACATTAAATTACACATACATTACACATATGCAACTCAGTATTTCCATTGAATATCATGTGCTTAACGTAGACAATACGTACAATAAAAACACGCACACTTAATAGACTTAACCAGACTAGATATACATAAGTATACATATATATATTACATATAAAGTATCATTATCTTTATATGTAGGTAGTATTTGTATTTGCTATTAGTATTAGTGTTATTAGTATTAGTTTTATTTTATAATGCAGTTTGTTGATCTGAACATAAAAGTTAATGCTTAATGTTTGGTATCACAGAGAGGCGTGACTTTTATACAAATACACAAAAAAAATTAACAATACAAAATAATTAATGCAGAAAGTTTCTTTTTGCTTTTTTTCTTTTGATGTTTGTTTGTTTCAATAAATACATATACACACAAATAAGTTGTATTTAGTATTGAGCTGTGGCTATACGAGTATAACAAAGATACGTTCTGAGACAGTTGGTAGCTGCAAATATACTTACATATACTTTTGACCATTTATATATCTTTGATTTTTGGTATCGCGCTTAACTATTTACATTTCGACAGTTCATGGAGCCCAGTTTGGTTTGTCATGATTTATGATCTATATACTAATGTGACATATCTTAGGTATAATTAGCTGGCACACTATCTAACTATCTTCAGTGTGTTTAATATAATTTTTGGCTCAGTTTTGAGTATCGCAAATGAATAACGCTCGCTGTGGGCTCAATAGATTCGATATCGATTGTGATTCTGTTTTCCTGATTCCAGTTTTCCATTGCATTTTTGGTAATAACAAACAGGAAAAATCAGCTACACTCGGCGCTGCCGAAGCTTAAATAACTATGCAGACTTTGCTTTGGGCCAAATTATAGTATTTAATTTGACATGGAAAGTAGACAGATGTTAATACATTGTATTGAAAAGTGTATTAAAAATAACTAAAATAAGGAAAATTCAATAATGAGTTAGAAGTTCACATCTGAATAGACAGACTGACGGACATGTATTTATTTATCTTTCCTATCAGATATTTAATATATATATATTATGATAGAGATGTCATTTTAAAATTAATAGTACCATCTGCAAGGTTATTGAAAAAAAAATGAACCGTTTTTTTTTAAAACCTGATTTTGGGTTTACAGTTGTACAACCGTATTTCTCTGTGTATGTGTGTGTTGTTGGTTGTGGTATGTGGTATGTGGGTATATGTGTGAGTGTGTGTGGTTGTAGCTTTTAGCCCACTTCATTGCTTAGCGTTACATTTAAAAATTACAACGTTCAGTTACATTTAAAGAGTTGTCATCTACATCAATATCGTTATCATTTATGGTTAGTCATTTATCATAGATTGTAATGTACTTATGAGTTTGCGGTATGCAACACTACTACATACAAAAAATACTCATAGGTAAACAGTTACATATACTCGTACATAGTATACATATACATATATATATGTATATTGTAGATCTGTGTTAGTGTGTGTGTTGGACTTTCTTTAGACCATATGTTTGCCAAGCAGCGGAGACTAATTAGTTTTTTGTTTTTTTAAATAACACATAGAGAATTTCAAGGAGCCAAGAATCCGTTGCACCCTTGACTTCATAGGAAGCTCTCCCGAGCACCATGTCGCTCATCGCCCAGCATGACACGCTGCGACGGCGGCTCACCATACTGATCCTGATAGTAGTTCTCTCGCATCATAGTATTGAGGCTGGAGCAACGGAAATAGAGTATCTCCTGGAAGGGCTTGCGAAAATCACGATTTAATGTTGCATATATGATCGGATTCAGCAGCGAATTAGCGTAGCCCAGCCAGAGGAAGAGCGAGGATAACGATGGCGGCACATGCATCGTCTCGAAGGGTCGAATCAATGCCAGAATAAAGAACGGCAGCCAGCAAATGGTAAATGCCGACATGATGATGCCCAGCGTTGTGGACGCCTTCTTCTCCTTGGCCAGCTGAAAGCGCAGCTTCTTGTGATGCGGCGATCCAAGCAGACCCGTCGAGCCACTCACTCCACCACCGCTCCCATGATGACCGTGGGGTATGCTAACGCCGCCACCGCAACCACCACCGCTGGTGCTCAATCCACCGCAGGTGGAGTAGGTCAAGGAGGTGTTGCCTACACTGCTGTGACGATGTCCATGCCCGGCGCCATTGCCGCTGCCCAGTTCCGTGTGGCCGAGCGCCGGTGCTGTGGCTGTTTGTGGTGAGCCGGCGCCACCGTTCATTGCCTGCTGCAGATGCGTCTGGGCACGTTTCTCCTCGAGGACAATGCGACGGGCCGCTTTGAAGATTTGATAATAGACGAACAGCATCACGGACAATGGGATGTAGAAGGACCCAAGTGTGGCATAGATCTGATATGCAAAGTTCTGGCACACTGTGCATATGGGCTGTCCATCCTCATCCTCGTGCTCATTACCCAGGATTAGTAGTGGCGGCAACGAGATGCATGCAGCTGCCAACCAAACAACGCCCACACAAAGCATCATTCGTCGCGGAGTCCGCTTCACTCCATACTCTAGCGGTTTGGTTATGGCCAAATAGCGATCCACTGAGATGGCGCACAGATTCAGTATAGAGGCAGTGCAGCAGAGCACATCGAACGACACCCAAATGTCGCAGAGCAGTGTGCCAAAGTTCCAGCGCTCTAGCACCTCATAGAGCAGGGCCATCGGCATCACGAGCAGCGCCACACAGAGATCGGATAATGCCAGCGACACCAGCAGATAATTGCAGGGTCTTCGCAATTTACGGACCATACAAACGGCAATGCATACGAGGACATTGCCCACCACAGTGCCCAGAATGACAATCAGCAGGATAATGCTCACAATGACCGATTGCAGCGGTGGCAACTCAAATTCCTCTTCGCCGACTGCAACCTCCTCGAGTTGCAGTGGGGAATCAGACATGGAGATGAGGGTGCTGCTGCTGCTGCCATTTGGTGTGCTGCTCGTAACCCCCTGAAGGCTCACAATTGCAATGGGGCTACTATTAACTGAGCCACCACCAATACCACCACGGACTCCACCATCACCAACAGCAGCAGCAGCAGCAGCAGCAATGGCGCCCAAAAAGGCGCTGCTGCTATTGAAATCCTCGCTAGCTGCTGGCTGTTCCGTTGTTGTTGTTGTTGTTCTTGCTGCTGTTGTTGTGGTTGTCGTTGCAGTGGTTGTTGTTGTTGTTGTTGTGGTCTTTGCGGCAATGCAACTGCTCAGGCAGAGTATTAGCAGCGTTAGTGTTGCCGTCGAGATCAGTTTGTTGTAGTTGTTGCTGCTGCTGCTGCTGTTGTGTTTTATTGATGGCTCCTGTTGCTGATGGCGTCGTCTACGGGTTGCAGCTGCTGCGCTATGCTGCCCGAACGAAGCCATCAAATTACTAATTTGTAATGCCTTCACAAATTCCTTACAGTTGATTTTCTCTTTGTACTTTTCGTTAATTTGCAATTAAATTTGCTATAGAACGTGTCGAATGTTAGACGTATTTTCAATTGATGTTGTTTCCACACCGGCAATCAACAGCGGCGACAGCTTTGACACCCACTGACCTGCCAGTGTTTAATTTCATCATTGTTACAATGTTTATCATTTCCTCCATCAGTTCCATGGCGCTGGTTTATATGGACCGCTGACCATCGCTGTTGAAATCGCGTCTTGGTCGCAATATCATCATTATTTTCATCACCATCATCGTTATCAGCATTATCATTGTCATGGGCTTTGCCCTTAATTCGCTGCAATGCTTATAGCGCTGATAGGTGATTCCTCATTCGCCGTCGTCCAATATTCGTGCCATTAATCATAATTTCAATAAAAGTAAAGTCGTCTTATTAGTTTCTGTTGAGGTCCACACAATCCAGACGTCGGCTCTGCTTCAGCTTGTGGCGTGAACTGTTCACTGTTGCTTTTGTCGAGGTTGATTACTAATTTAATGTGCGCTCGACTGTCCGTCAGCTCCGTCAGTGTGCTGCTTCTGCTGGCTAACGTAGCGTATGCTTAATAAAGCGATATTTGCGGTGTGCCTAATAAATGTTTAGTGTTCACAGCGTCTGCTACTGATTGTGGTTGTTGTTGCTGTTGCTGTTATTATTTGTCGCCTATGCTGCTGTACGTTAAGATTTATTTTTTTGTATTCATTTTATAAGTGTATTTTATGGCTTTATAAATGTAAAGATAGCTGGTAGGCTGAATCCGTTGGGTTATTGCTTGAAACCGCCTTTCTGTGCTCTGATTGTCGCACTGCTGTAATGAGAGAGAGAGAGAGAGAATGTGAGACAGAATGTTAGATGCAAAATGTGCTTTAAATGCGTAAATAATTTAGTGCAAAAAAATTATAACCTATAAATATGGTCATAATGTAATAACAATAGTATTCCTTTTTGTATAATAGTTTTTAAAACCAAATTAAATAAAATTTATGTGAATAAAGTTATTCTTCAATCTAAATAATATTTATATATGCCATAATGGTTTTTTAAATCAATTTAAATAAAATATTTTTAAAAACAATTCTTTTTTATATTGCTTCACATAAAATCAAGTTTCAATAAATTAATATTTAATCAACTCAAATGCTGAGTATTTGATAATATTTTAGGTTTGTTCTCACTCCATTAATTATTTAGTGCTCTCAAGTGATTCTGGAAATAAGACTTGTAGGTATAAGCCTGATTTTCTTTTATATTTAACATGCGTGCACTTTAAAGGTCTTTAGAGTCATCCTTGTGACTCACTCTCACTCTACCACACATTTCTCTTCTCTCCTCTCCAACCACACCCTTACACATGCGATGGTGCTGGTGGGCGAAGTTCTTTCAATTTCAACAGAAATTTTCAAACAATAAAATGAAAGTTAAGAGGGCATGAGCATGACCCCGGCGGCCAAACACAAATGTATTTATTCGCAGCAACAACATAATCTTCATACTGAACATCATCATCATGAACAGTTTTCATCTTCTTGATGTGAGTCATATAAAAACACAAGCGAGGCAGAAGATGATGACCGCTGTTGCCGTTGCGTCCTTTTGTATTAATTTTCATACTTCTTCTCATTATTGAATCGTTTCCCCTGTCCCTGTTTCAATTACCTACAGTTACGCCTACCACAACGCATTACTTAAAAATGCGTAACAAAAAAACAGCTTTTTTTCTCTTTTAGCGGGCTTGCAGCTTCCATTTGAAATTTTTTACATTTCGTTTGGCCTTTTTTTGGTCATCCGCCAAAGCTCCAAAAAGAAAAGTCAAGATAAAATAAATAAATTTAGCTTTGAATAGAATTCCATTACACATTGTCCAAAATGTGGCAATGTTGACACCAATTGTGCCATGAAATATTTTGAATCACGTGTCTCTTGTCTGGGAATTTATTGAAGTCGGTCAAAGTGGGCCACATGACGATTTTCAAAATCAAGTCTAGACCGCCAGTCGTTGACACAGCTACAGCGGCCCGGAAAATCTGCAACCTCCCCGACCAGCACTTCCACCCATACCCCTCTACTCTCCCACAACCATTCAAATAGCTGAGCGTGTCAGAAATTTTCAAATCACATTAGATAAGAGCGCCAACCAGTTGAAATTTAAAATTCATTTCATAGTTACGGAGATACTCAGTAAAATTAAATTTAAACATTGTGGGAAAACATGGTGGAATCGTGCTAAGCGAGAATTTCAATTAAACTGTATAAATATTTGTTTTAAATAATACGCAAATTTCCGACTGACTAAAAATAACCTCAAACCACCAATTTAGTTCTGTTTTCATTAGTCGATTTTCTGATATTCTTTAATAAAGTTCAATTTAAAATACATAAAAAAAAACATTAAAAAATAAATGGGAAGCAAATGAAAAATTTAATTTATTTTATTTTATGAAACACTTTTTACAAAATAAAGACAGTTGATTCAAAACTATGCATCGTCGTACTTCTTTCAATAAAACATAAATTTTTCGATTTGTTTCATCGAACCAATTATCGGCGAAACTACGCATCGTCGAATACTTATTTCGATTTAATAAAAAAATACATATATTTATAAAATTGTTTAAGTCTATAGAAATAATCATAAAAAAAAACTTTGCTAGAAAATTGACACTAAAAGTAAATTGTGCTTGTATTTTAGTATGATAATAAAAATGTACACAAATATCTATTATCTATAATATTCATAGCTGAAACTATTTTGTATTGTTTATTCAATTAGTTCTCGATGAGAGAATTCGAGAACGTATCAACAATTTACTTTGCACATCTCCAAAGAGGCGTGTGCTGCAAATGAAATGTAAATTTTGTATGAACCCAAAGCAGAATTTCAATCTAGATGCATATAACTATTTTGCATTTGAGCATGTAACTATACTCATTTTTGCTGGTTGATTATGCTAATCAACTGCTGGCAGACAGACGGTCAAAGAGAGCGGGACAAGAGACAAGTCTGAAAATGGCAGCATTATTTGGTCAGCAAACAAACAAACTGTAAGCCGCTTTAAGCATTTGTGGACAGCTCATAAGACCCTGTCCCTGAATGTTTAGCCTCATTTTGGGTATCTGCTCCAGCTGACAATGGGACACAAATAATTGAATTAAATTATGCGACTCGGGGAGATGCCGAAAAGCCAAACATACAAAATTATTGCTTCAAACGATTATATCATTATTTTCTTTCAGGCAATGATGCTCGTACTTAAAAAGCTTCTGAGCCGATGGCAGGTCATAAATAATTCGGCTTTCACGTTTCTGTGCGCTGGCAATGCGGCGTATGAGCAACTTTTCTGATTTTTATTTATTTTTTTTTTTTGGATATGTACTTATTTCGTCTGCTGTCTGCCAATTTGGCTTTGTGACCACGCCCTGAACAATTTACCGCAAGTTTTACACTAGTTGACATTTTCAGTAGGAACTCTCGGCGCGGCACTGCACAACTTTTCAAATATTTAGCAATTTCCACGGTTTTGCTCCAAAACCCAAGGCGAGGCAACGTCTTGGGGTTTGCCGCAGTCGCTTGTCGAAAGTTTGTGTGTTTTTGTGTAGGTCTGCATGCTTTACGGCTAACAAACACGCAGTCAGGATGGAGAGGGCAACGAGGTGAACGGATACTATTAGTTCTAGCGAAGATTTGTCGTTGCCACTGGTATAGCAGGCAAAAGATGCACGAGTTGTTTTATTGGTTTGTCAGCAATTTGTTGCAGCCAAGTGCAAAGAGTAGCTCCAACTTGAAGTTTGATTAAGAAATCTACATTGCCCTCAAGGACGATTTGACCCCGAAAACTTTTGTTTGATTACTTAAAATCATTGCAAACTTTTCTTTTAGTATTTTTTTTTTAAATGCATTTGTTTTTAGTACCTGAAATTTACAAGCATTTTGGTAAGATGATTTCTTGATTTGCTATGGAGTGAGTATAGTACACATGTGGAAAGCACACAATTTCTTCTTACCCATTTTACGTGTCACATAAAAACGCGAACTTTTCTTTGATACATATTGAATCTCATACTTTCATATGAGCTTTTACTGTTCAGGCATAAGATGCGGATTCTAATTAATTATGTCCTAAATTTTTCTTTAAAATTAATGTCACACAGATATAAAAAGAGGACATTTTAAGGAACGGAATGAAAAAATCTCAGCAAGAAAAATCAATAATACTTTACAAACAAAGTTTATTTGCCCAGTTAAACTGCCAATTAAATAAGTAAATACAAGTTCATTGCCACACCAAAAACTAGTCAGTCGCTTGACAACATTGTCCTTTTTCGAAATAACCTTTTTTATTGTCTCTGCTGATGCTGGTAATTTCTTCAATATAATTTTTAGTGTGCACTTTTCGTAAATCTGAGTAAATGAGCTTAGCGTCCAACAGCTGCATTTGAATTCAGCCAGCGTAAATTTAATTTTTCCAGATCTGCCAAGCAATTGTTTTACAAGCAACAATAACAAAACCCAACAAAAATACAACGATTAAGCTGTGGCAAGGCATTCTGTAAATAAGTGAAATGCACTGCAGTTGTTTTGGCGGTTTTATATGAGCTTGGCTTCATGGTCTGCTGCGGATTGCAGCTCCGCTTATTTTCAGGCATTCTGCTGAACCATTTTCAGCCCTTACTCCCATTAGAGCGCATCAGCCAACTCTGTGGTTTTATTCCTGCAAAAAGCTTTTTAAATCCGCGCGGCTTTGTGGCCGCAACGCATAATGCATGAAATAAGTGATTTTGACTTAGGAGAGGTAAGTGCCAAGAAGAGAAAAAAAATAAAAACAAGTAGAGTGCACATATGGATATAGACTGTTGGGTGCTTCGGTCAAGTCCTGTCGGCCAAGTGGAGTGACCAACACCACGCCTAATGGACAGCTTTAACCGCAAATCTCAGAAACATCTTTGTGTATGGCAAATGCTGCATATACACAACGTGCGGGGTTTCGCTCATTTCGTATGCTTGTGCGCGCATTTCAATTATTGAGTTATCAAGTTTGATTTCTTTAACATGTCGGCAACCTTTTTTCAATTTTTGGCATATTGCTTATTTATGTAAGCTTCTATTTTTTTTTTTTATCCAAGTGAGGCATTTCTACCGTTTGCCATTCGCCAAGAGATGTAATTTCAATCTGACACGTCACATGCTCACGCAGGCTGCCTAAGTACGAATGGTTAGGGTGGGGTGGTGTGGTGGCATTAGGGCGGGTACACGCAAAATTGCTGTAAATGGATGCGAGTTAAAAAGCCAGCAATTTTAAATTGCCGCTGTTGACGCTGGTGCCCTTTTCACTTGGGTCTTCTGCCATGACTCTTCATTCCTGGTTGAACAGACGTCAAATTTTCTCATTTTCTTTTATTTTTTATTTTTAAATTTCCCTTTTATTTTTGGTTGAGGGCGTGTTGCGCACTTGATGTTTATGTGTCAAGCAGCTGGTGGTTTATTTTTTTTTTCACTTTTGACATCCCTGTAAATAATAAATGTGTTTCTTTTGAATCATATATTAATGCCAGCGCACTTACACCAAGCAACCAGTGACTCACTATGAAACGAGTTAATGGTTTAAACAGTTTTGAGTGCCATACGAATTATTCATATCTACTAAATGAGTGAAAGGAAGTTAAATTTAGACTGGGGATGTTTAAATATGATATATCCTGGAATACAAGTGTTATATATGAATACTCTGTGTTCTTGCGACTAAACGCTCGAATATCATAATAAATAATAATTTTCGAAGCATCCATTCAGACATTCTAAAGTGTACAGAATATTCAGCAAGAATAGTCAATTTTAATGTGTGAGTTTGATAATAATTATGCGATTTTGAATTATATTTTGAAAATTACATATTTATTTAATTTATTGCTAATATAATGATATACATATATATATATATATTTATTCATTTGATAATTCAAATATTTAACTTTCACTTTAACAAACTCACTTTTGTAGTGCAGTGTTACACGTATTTCGGCATAAAATGCCTACAGAGTGACATATGTGAACATTTTGTGTGTTAGATGGCATGCTTGGGTATGTGTGCATGTGTGCATGTGTGTGTGTGTGTATTTGTGTGTGTTGAGTTTTGTGTGCATAATAAAATATGTGCACAAAACATGTGTAGGGCGAACGCCTAACGGTGAAAACATTTGGAAACGAGGAAAATGGCTTATCTTTAGTGTTATCTTTGTTGCTGTGTTTGTTTGTTGCCTGACATTTTCATTGGTGTTTCATGTTTCATGTTTGATAATGCTTTGCATACAGTCAAGTCGATTCCTCCCGCCGCCCGTCGCATCGGGTAGGCGTATATGAGTGATATGATTTGCATATGTACATATGTATGTGTGTGTGTGTGTTTATCGTAATAAAGCATTAAATTTTACATAAATTGCGGGTACAGTTTGGCAGCTTCCTGTTACACACAAAAAAAAAGAAGCTCCTATTTATGTATTCGCATTTGGGTTTCCTTTTGTCACGATAATATTAGGCGGAGGAGCATCATAGCAACATGTTGTGTTTGTTGCTATTTCATGTGATTATTTATGACGACGACTTATGGAAAAGCCTTAAAAAAAATCGGTACCATGTTGATGATTTTTGCTTTTTCACTTGTCTTGTTTTTATAGCAAATTTATGTTTTGCTCCTCCGCTGATAGCCAAAGGCATAAATGTTAATTTCACATATATTTATATCCCCAACCCATATATGCATATATATATATACTTTTTGTATGGCCATCAGACATATTTATGTGATTTTAATTTATTTGTTTGGCACGCTATGACGTCATCTTTGAAAATTGTCTGATATGAGTGCTTTATGTTTACAATTTTCTAACATTTTAAATGTGTTCGCATCAATTCATTTATTGAGAGACAGTTTGTTTTTATTATACATAAATCTTATGTAAAATAAAGGAAATAATGAATGTCAATGTCAGAAACCAGCTACCCATTCCAACATTAGGTTTTTGCCAGGAATTACACTTAAGAAACAGCAGCTTCTACTACAAAATATATATAAATACATATACATAAACATATAAAAGTAAACTATGCAATTTTGTTCCTGCAGTTGCGTAAATATTCATTTTTGCTGACAACAAAATATTCATTCAATAAGCTTACTGAAAATTTATTAGACGGTGAAATAGAGCTCAGAATAACATCGTCGATGAACTTAAAGTGAGCCATAAAACATTTTTATGTTACTGTCATCTACTAATTGCATTATTTTAGTTTTTATTGAAGCGCAGCCAAACTTAAGGCACTTTATAATTTTATATTTCGTAGTTGGTGGAGAATTCGAAAAGTTCATCTTAGTGGCCGTCATAACTAAGAAGTCAATCACAAAGTAGAAGTAGTATAAAAGATTTTTACACTCTTTTGCAAAAAATAAATGTCACTAAAAGTTACAATAAAACAACTTAATGTATATCTCTATGAATATTATTAAATGAATATAGAAAAAAATGAATTACTTATATAAATAATCTTTTAATAGTCTTCATCATAAAAAAACAACATACCTGTTTGTTATACTTTCTGTTTGGCTTTTCCTTTGCTTCATTTGCTTGGCTTGTTGAGACAGCTGAAATAAGAGGGTAAATAATGTAATTAAAGCAACACAGCACACACTCCATCAAGGATAAACATACGTGATTGCGTATATGAGTGTAATTTAACGTAAACTCTCGCACCCACTGTTTACCTGTATCCCTCTTCCCCACAATTCCCCCCCCCCCCCCCGACCCCTTCTCGCACCCACACACTTATGTGTGTATGGTAACCAGCAAGGGTTTTGTTTTTGTTATGTAAACATAATAAGTTGTCTGCTGCTTTAAAACACACTCTGGTGTGAGCGTTTGACAGAGGCTCTGTAGACGGCATCAATCATACGCCATGTTGTGCTGTGCTGAAGTGTGGCTAAAATGCGGAAACGTTAAAGCCGGTATACACAAGCACACACATCGCTCTGCATAACTTTCGTAAGTTGCAGAATTGAAAATTTATCGACTAGAACGCCCACACTCACAGCCACACACATACACACACACACACACACACACAGACCCGTGGCACATTCAGAGCGCAACCACAACTTGAGCAGTGCTAACAAGAAATTGTCAGCAACAAATTTGCATCAAACAACAGCAGCAACAATTGCTGCAAATGCAACAATGTCCCGCCGCCATGTCATCGCCCACTGTGCTCTAAACTATCCGCACCCGCTCCCCCTCACAAGTTGAGCTGTTGCAGGCGCTTCGTCAACGTCACGCTTAGCCGCATTTGAGACATGGTAGGCACAGGATGTGTGTATGCATAGAAACAAGCAAAAACCAACTCGAAAAGGGGGGTGTGGAGGAAGATTGCACGTCTTCCGGCTCGTTGCACACCCAAGCACATGCAACAAAAATGATTGTCGCACTGTCAACCATGCAAATGCAACAACTGGTACACTTGCAGTAAAAACAACTGTCCGCAACAACTTTGATCACTTCCTCTGCTATGCATAAATAACATAGTACAAAATCTCCCGATTTGATTTTAAATTTGGCAATATTCTTTTGCACCAACAAGCATTTTTATTCTTGGCCATAAATTCTATTTCTATTTTATTTATTTACTTTTCGTATATTTGTGTGTCAATTGACTTAAGTTGACATTAAATAAACAAATAAATAAGTAAATAAACCTAGTACCATTAAGATTGTTAGACTTTGGAATGTTTTAGGTTTAACCTAGCTTTTAAAATGCTAAAACATTCATTTTAATGTTATGTAAATATTAATATTTTGTTTAGAGATTTAAGTGTATATGCTCGTATTTGCTCTGCTTCTCTTTCATAATACGCAACTAAATTGGTTTTCAAAAACTTTAGAGCCACTAGGAAATGCATAATAAAATGCCCATTAGCGTTGAAGTATTTACGCAGCCAATTTCATAAAATTGCCTCTCAAATGCTTGTGAGCTGCAACCAACTGAAAAGGAATGTTTAAATTATAATTATAATGGACTTGCTCACTCTACACACCTCTCTGCCTCTCTGCCTCTCTCTTTCTTCCCTTTTCTCTCTCTTTCTCTCGCTTTCTCTATTTGAGCTTAGCACAAATATGCAAAAGCACAAACCGCAGCCGCAGTTACTCAAATGCTCGGCCAAACGCTTGATATGCGGGTGTTAAGATAGAAAATGGAATAGAAAAGTGGAACAAATAAATGCATTTTCTACGCAGCGGCGACAGCGAATTTGTGGTAGGATGTGTAACAGACCCTGGATAAGGATAATCAAGCTCCCTCGTGAGTCGAGAGAAAACTGTGTGTGTGTGTGTGTATGTGTGTGTGTGTTTGTGTGTGTGCGGTGAGCTCGACAGAATTTAATTGAGTTTACGCTTCGTGTGAGACAGCGGCTATAGTGGCAACAGGAACGCCACCAGCGCCAGCACTAGCGGTTGCATGCAACACGAGCGTTATTAATGTGTGGACAGAAATGGCAACTGCTGGCAGTATTCGCTTATTACTCGCGAGTACACACACTCGATTGTAAGCTCTGTTGAAAGTGAGTCGCTTTGCGGTTGCTCTTGCCGCTTACAATTCACATTCCCAAGAAAATGTGAGTTGCGACCGCGACAATGTTGCAATGTATATATGATGATAATGATGATGATGATGATGACAGTGGTAATATTGCAAGTATATTTGTCGGCAAGCTGCAGCATCACACAAAGATTTTTAATTAAGTTAATGAAGTGCATCCTGTGGTTTTTTGTGTTGCAGCTGGCAATCATCTTCCACTCGATGACATTAATTTGATGAAACCACCCACTGCTGACGACTATTGAAAATTGCAGTCACTCTTAAGTGATACCAGTAGTCTGATAGAAATTCAATTCAATTGAATCGATTCACATTGCGTTGTGTTTATACGCTTCATCTCTGCCTGCCCGATTTCAAGAAAGCATCTGTTACTTTGCCATTTTTGTTTGCAGTTAAATGGAAAAGCAATAAAATCGAGTTTTTCGCAAAAATGTTACAGAGATAAATGAGCAGAGATCTCAACCGTCAGCTAAAAAGGCATTCGACTGTTGTTGCCAGTATTTTGTTCAGTTTCAGTTACTGTTGTTGGTGCCAGAAGTGAATCTTAAATATTTATGGCGCTGTACAATAAGATAGAGAGCAATCAAAAACGTGAGAAAAGTTTCTATTGCATATTTATGCGCGCTCCGAACGAAAAGCAAAAATTTCTGTTGAAGTAGCAAACAATGTAGACAAAGTGATATGCAACATTCATCGAATATAAAATACACTCAAATTGGCTAGCAATAATTTTAATAGTATTTTTGGTATATTGTTGCTGGCTTCTAGTCTGTATGCGGGGCATAGAACAAAATCTTATGCACAGTGGTTTTGTCTGCTAGGATTTTGAAATTTGGTTTTAGGGTTACTCAAGTTCAAAGCTGTTTGCCAACTTAGGAAGACAATGCAGTGCAAGCAACGCAAAGATTGGTTAAGTCAAGGCGTATAATACATTTCAAAATTCTTAATTGTTTGATAAACAACATAAATAAAGAAATATATATATGTATATATGTATATAGTATATAAATAAAATAATAAAATAATGAAAACAATCGAAAAATTTACTTTAGCCGCAAAAAATTCGAATTATTTGTTATTTAAAATAAAGTTGCACATGCGAAAGTAATTCAAAATGAATAACCTTGTTCCCAATAACTGAGGTGCATCTCACTTCTCTGTCATAGCTCTTGTTTGTTCATATATCGCAGCGACTCGTGTTTTTGAATTTCATTAGTGCAGTGTATTATTAAACTGAATGGTTCTCTATGAAATGTAATGAATATAAAAGAGAGGCGCGCGTTGGCGGAATTGTTTGCTGGTCGGGGAACTAGGGACAGCCGCATAAGTAAGCGTCGAAAAAACAGCGTCCAAATGGGGCTGAGGCAAAATGGTTTTCAATTTAGGTAATTTATGGACGGGCATTGTTCGGCACTGTAGCTGCAAGTGGACCCAGCCACACAATAGCCCATATTTATTGTCGCATTATTTAGCGATTTCAACGTAATTCTACAGCAACAAAAGACAGAGAGAAAGAGAGAGAGAGTGAGATAGATACAGAGAGAGGGGGCTCAATGTATTGTTCACTGCAAATCTATATGTGTGTATGCAATCAAATTCAGATGTGAATAAAGCACTTCTCCTGTTATTGAGCCAAACAAACAGCTGCGCCAGCTCCAAATAGCAAATGCAAAATTTGAAAAGCGAAGTGTGAAATGCACTCGACACCAGCATTTGCAATCAGGCAAAATGGAGATGAATGAAAATGTAAAAAAACAAAATAATACTGCTACTGGTAATGGCATTTATTGCTGACCCAAACATGTTGAAGAGCCACCCACTTGTGCCAGTCTATCGATGAGAGCAGCTGCGTGTTAAAGCATTGCTGGTATAGCTGTCGGCAGGTGCCAGACATTAGGACAATGGACATGGCTTGTTGGTAAAATTATAGCGTATCTCGCACTTTTTAGCAGCTGCTAATTAGCATAAAGTTGACTTCAAACTTTTTTGTTAGCCAAGCATCAAACATTTATACACCGAGAGTTTTCAGCTGCGGGCAGCGATGAGAGCAAAGGTGTGTCCATACATTTTGGCATCGGGGCTTTGGTAAACTTCACAGAGTCAGTGTGCTCAGTTCTTTGTTCTGCTGCAGTTCGGTTCTCTTCTAATTTTGCGTCTCCCGTCGTTTTTGGCTTCGTGCATATCCTTTTGTTTTGTTTCATTCCAACAGTTGTCTCAGATTTCGGGCTCTGCTCTTCATGCTTTCCGGCCACTTTGCTTTGGCGCCGGCCATGCTGGCAATGCTTTTGTTCAGCTGAAGCACGTCTGGCTCATCTCTTTGATAAATATTAGTTTAGTTCTTCTGAGCTCCTCGCCAGGGCTCGAAGGAGCACTTCCAAGGCCATTTGCAAGCCCTTCCAACTCAGTTCATGTCTCATATAACGTTTGTAACTGTTCACATTTTTTTCTCTCTGTGTATTCTCTGTAACCATTAAAACTAAAAGTGGGGTATACCACAGTTCTGTAGGTAATATGTGAAATGTATATTAAGTGTACTAAAATATTAATGCTTTTAATATATTTATTTTTTTTTTAAGTCATATTATTTTCTCATTTTAAAATGTATTTCGTGTAGCTTGGTTAACTGTGTCAAAACCAAATCATATATTTGCGGTCCCATATTGATTATGAGTTTCTCATACGAATTTCAGCTGAATCCCAATCACCACAAATTGATTTTTCAAATCGCTCGGGGTGTTTTTAGCTACAATCTTCTTATATGTCTGTTTGTTAATGTATTGCGATTTGCCTTATTGCTTTGGCAACTTGGGAATTCCCTTGACTCCAATTTTTTGGGAAAAATTCCGCTTTGGTCACATTGCGAAGTGGAAAAATGTAAATATTTGATTTTGATGAAAATTAAAGATATGTAGTTGAGGCAAGGAGATGGAAATATGATCAATTGGTTAAGGAAAGCGTAAAGTAATGAAATTGGTAATAAATTAAGGAAAACTGAATGCATCGAAACTTTTATTTCCTGTGTGAAAAGGGAATACTTCAAGAAATTTTATAATGAGATCTGAGCGCAGAAGCAACTGAAAAGCGCAAAATTCAGCAACAAGTCAATCAGCAATCTAACATTCTCTAGTATAGTGCACGAACAGAATGCTCGAATTGACCTAAAGTTAGCTCTATAAGAACGTGACAATTTGGCTGCAACCTTGAAGGTAAACAATCAATAGCAGCTGTCAAATGTCAAAGTTGAATGCATTTTGGTTTCCTTCTTCGAGGTGATATAAATTGCTGAGCTGCTTGCCATTCATCCAAAAGATTCACAATAGCTCACGTTGGCACTCTGACAAGCTGTCTGACATTTGCCAAATTTCCCCCACGCTAACAGACACGTTTCTTGCATTGAATATCAGACAACCGAAGACGGACACACACGCGAATACACACTTGCACAGACACACAGACATACATCAATCTTTCCACACATATATAACCACGCACACTGGAATTGAGAATTGTGAAAAAATTATGATTTTTTTTTATGACGCTCAAATGTGACGTTTAAATTGAATTTGGATTTGTAGCATGTTTATTTCAAGTTTAACACTTCCGTTTCTCGGAGTTGTGGCTTAGTTGCTCGATAAAATATACGAAATCTTTCTAGATATAAAAAAAATATGTCCAATATAAGACTGTCAGTGAATATACTTATTACAATAGAATGCGTTAAAGGAAAACTTATGAGTTTTTTGTTATTTATATTTGTAAAAAATAGTCAATGTCGACAAAAACATTATGGGGCATTTGATACATTTATTCGATTTGCCTGCTTTTATTTTATGTAAATTTGCTTATGTGAGATAACTGATCTAATGCTTTATATATTATATATTGAGTTCTGGTTTTTAAACACAATGTAATCACATACTTTCATTCCTCCCTAAATTTAGATTTTTCTTTGTAAAACAAATCATAGATTTAAAAAAATAATAATCACAAAAGTTTGGCAAAGTTTCCAACAGTCTAGCAAGGTCAAAGTAAAAGCAACAAACATGAAAGACAATTTTGCGCTTTTGCTTTCTGAGTAAACATGTGGAACGGTCTGGCCAAATGCGTGTACAGCTCATTGATGTGTAGCTGACATGGTTTTTGGCGCCTAACCACTGCCTGTAAGAAAGCCAAATGGAGAACAATCAGTGACAGGTGCAAATGTCGTTTTTTGGTCACGCAATTTGGCAGAAATATTTGAGTATGCTGTGCTGAGGCTTCTTGGCCATCGCTGTTGATGGTTGGGGCCTAGTTTATGAGCATAGTTGTAATTTGTACGCCCAGCACCAGAACTTTTCGACTACTCGTGCTGTTGTCGGCGCTATAAATAAACACGGCAAGAAAACACTTTGCGAGCAAGCCAAATTGCCAGCCAGCTTGTTTCTGATTAATTATTTAGTAATGCTATACACTCAAAGAATGTACACAACAAAATATCCTTGTTGTAGATATTACAGTTTAACCAGTCAAAGTTAATATTTGCATTTTTTCATTTGCGGCTGCCAAGCAAGCAAGGGGCAAAATGCATATGTATGGAGTGCAGATATGCAAATAGAAAGGATAATTTGCAGCGCGAAGGATGCCGAGACTGGCAGTGGCGAGACCAGTTGCCTGGTTGTGGGAACAAAGCTGTAGTCGCAGCTGGGATGCCGGCACACAGCCAAAGGGTTAAGGTGTAAATATTTACCTGTTGGCTGCCTGTTGCTGCATCAATTGGTGTAGGGACTGAGGTCGTATGAAATTTGCATTTGCTTCAAACAAGCAACAATTGGAGGAGCAACAGTTGATTTCTTCTTGCACAGCAGCAACAAATATGCAAAACCGGACTTCCACTGCGGTAAGCAATTTCATTTCCGTTTTGCAGTCAACGGAAACAGCTGATAATAAGTTATAAAAATAATAAAAATAAAAGCATTCCCTATACTATAGAATTTATGAACACTTAAACAAAAAACTTCTTCATTCTCAACTCTAGAATTAACCCTAGGGTGACAGTTTAAATTAAAATTAAATTTAAATTTTATTATTTTAGTGCTAAGCAACCTAAATATTTATATCACCATAAAATATTTTTAATCAAGTAGACATGCATTAATAATATACTAAATTGAGGTTTCCACATTTTTCGGTCCATTTAATTAAAGCCCAATGAGTTGAAAGACACAAGTGGCGCAGTGCGGCTATTTGGGCAACAACTCTAAACAGCTTAAAAATAGCCTTTTATTACTGTACACAAACTTGTTAGCTCAGGAATTTTCGATTAACTGCCCCATAAGGGGCTTGATAACAAAACAACAGAACGGCTTGCTACTGTTTCTGGTGCGGGAATTTAATTAAAAATATTTCTTTGCCTTCCACGAAATGGCAACAAACAACAACAACAGCGATCTATGTACCTAGTTGTATCGTTTTGTCCTTGTTGTGAATGAGTGTGTGTGTGTGTGTGTTGCAGCATGATGCAGTTGCGAGTAGGCTGCTTCTACTTAAATGTACATTTTTTGATGTATTTGGCATGCACATTTTGTTGCCTTCACCAAACTTCCACAATTTCAGAATCCGTCTTAAAGTGACGTTGCAATTTATAAAAGTTAGAAGACGTGCCTCTTGGGCAACTACTAATATACATTGTTGGCACCAAGAAATTGTGTTCGTCAAAATCCTCATCAAATATTAACTGAATGCCAAATTTGGAATGTAATGCGTTGGTTGGCTCCAATAAGAAAAGCTGCTGGCAACCGCAGCCGCAAATCTATTGACAAAAGGCAGCACGGCACACAATAAAGGTAATCGCTACTAAGGAAATAGCTCTGATGGCAGTAGAACCTACACGGAGAGAAAAATTGAAGTGTATCGTTCGAAGAGTGCACTATTATTTGATCTGATATATACAAGCTTATGTTTATTATTTAAGGTCCTATTCAAAAATAAAATGTCATTTTTTAATTCATTGCTTCATTAATTTAAATTTAATTTCAATTACGATGTTAGTTCTACAATGATTTAAAGTTTATTAGTATTTGCTTTAATGATTTCAATTTTATTTACTTATTATTATATTTTATTTTAATTCACGTTCTTTAATTATTTATTAATTAATTTATAATTATTCGTAATATGATTAAATGACGCAGCGAGTGTGTATGTATATTTTCATAACATTCTTATATCAGTGCATACCAAATTGCAATGGATATGGAAACAGCAGCAGTCGCAAGCATAGCCGTATGAAGGTTGAGAGTTTGCCCCAGAGAGTGCCTCCGAAATTACAATGGTTGCGTAAACACTGTGGCAAGCCAAATTGAACCGATTGTTGAGTGGTGGCTGAATCTACTGGAAGAGAACACTTGCTCAGTTGGCCACAACCAATTCAGTTAGAAGTTGCCATTCAAGTGCCAATTAGCTGAGGTTTCATTTGGCCCTTTGGCTGAGTACAGTTGCATTTTGTTCTCGTTATTTGTATATCATCGTCTAAGTGATCTACCACTCCACTGGGTGGATTTTATCTCTGGCAACGCAATGCACAAAGCACTCATCATGGCCAACAATGCCAGCATGAATTCAGTTCAGTTAATCCAAATTGTTTCAGACCCATCATGACGACCCAGAGTCCTAAAGTGCAATCCATGCAGCTATTTTTTTCCCGTCCACTTCTCATCTACTCACGCAATTTCCGCTGCTCATAACACAAACCGCAGCCAGCTGCCAGCAGATAGCCAACAAAATGCAAATTCATCTGTATCTCTGACTGTATATGTATCTGTATCTGAGCATGTACGTTTGCCAGGCTAATTTGTTCAGCTGTCTGTGCGGAAGTGAGGAAAGTGGGTGGCAAAGCTGTCTAATTGAAACACCTGCAATTCGATTTGTGTAAAGTGCTTCGTACCAAAACGGCAAGCCCCTTTTATCTAGCTGCACAAGCTTACCTTGTGACCCAACCAGCTGAGCTCTGTGTAACGAACTGAAGGTTTTAAGCATTCCGGTCGTAGCTTTTAACTCACTTCTGTGCATGTTTGTTACTACAGCTGAACTGGGATTAGAATTAGATGTGTTCGAGTATTTCAAGAAAAATGGTTTTGTTTTGCTATTGGCAAAGAAAATTTTTTGAAATGTATTTATTTCTGGCTGGTTAACTATTTTGCCACTAACTTTAGGAAACTTAACATTCTTAAACATACACACTTACACTCTCCATCAATAATAATAATAAACTACAAAAGGCTATTGGCAAGCAAACTAATTTAAATTTTGAGGTGTGATGATTTCAATGTTTAAATTTAAAGAGTTCTGATTTTCGAAATTATCTCTGTAAAAAAATGAAACTTTTCTACAACTTTATCAAAATTAAGTCTCTAACTTATACTTAATAATATGCAAATCACAAATTTGATGCAGTCTAAGAGACGAACGCTTCCTACACACTTTTGCTTTTGATGCAAATGCCGACAAAAAGTCACGTATCCATATTAATTTTGTATTATGTCAAAACTATGCAGTTTGCCCCAACTAGACTCTCACGTGTTGAGTGCTACTCATTTGGCATTAGCACAAATTATGTCACGTCGCAAGTTAGTTAGAAAGTTTTGAAGTGTCTTAACTAATAGCGCGCTCTTTTGCCTCGCACAAAAGCCTTTTTACCTCATGTATTTTCCATTCCATTCCATTGCCGAGCGGTCTATTCGATTTAGCTTCAGTTTTGCTTAGTTTAGTCCATTGCAAAAAAGTTGTCTTTGTCAATACAGACACACACACACAGACACACTTTGCACTTCGACTGCTGTTTTTTCTCAACAACTCAACAACAAAGCACTCATGGCTAGCTGTAAGAGAGGGAATCAGTGGGGGGAGGGAAAGATATTCATGCAAGCGGCAGCGAATCGCCAATCAACATCAACATCATCGTCAAATGCGACGTCAATGGCAATGGCGACTATAACCGCAGCCATCACAAATGCCATTAGAGAGGCAGTCAAGCCGGGACAGTA
Source organism: Drosophila setosimentum (assembly GCA_035043505.1). Taxonomy (NCBI): domain Eukaryota; kingdom Metazoa; phylum Arthropoda; class Insecta; order Diptera; family Drosophilidae; genus Drosophila; species Drosophila setosimentum. The sequence goes on from JAWNMY010000008.1 coordinate 1,558,767, forward strand.
GCAACAGCAGCCCCAGGACCAGCCGCACCCACCAACAACTATTTCACTGACAAAGTCCTGCTGCCTGCCTGCCTGCCTGCTGCCATCGGCGGGAAACTAACGGGTCGTAAATTGAGATTTCTATTTATTGTTAGGCACTTTGGTGATGCGGCTGCCGCAGCAACAGTGCGGCATGGAACAATTGCCCATCTCTGGCTCAAATATCTGACAGTTGGAGGGGGTTGCCGAGGGGAGACGGGGTCGGGGTACGTATGTCACTAACTCGACGCGGTCCGCCAATTTCACAATGCTGCTCAAGCATTTTTAATGGACTTTTAAGTTTGCTTTTATTGTTATTTGTTTGCATACTCTCGCATATAGTCTATATGTATGCATATACACATATTTTTTTATATACGGACGGTTATATAGTACATGTGGGAAGCTTAGGATTCGTTGTTGTCGTCCTCGTTATTGCCGCACTATTTCCCATCTACATAGATGTAATGTAAATGTTCCATCTATTTAAATGTAATGTAAATGTTCGCGCTATTTATATTCATACGCTTACCAGGGGTATCTACGTTTGAGCACTTTATTTCCAATTTAGCACTTTCAAAGCACTTTTAAGATGAGATTATTATATATTATCTTCTTAGAAAACTGTGGTACATATACGAAAAATATATATTTTTATTAAAATAATATAAGCCGTTAGGAATTATTGCTTAACTTATATTAAAACTTACATAAGCTACAGACGTAATATATGCATGATATTTAATCGAAAAGGTTTCTTATGGATTTGAGCCATATTATGCTTATGAAGGGTACTTTAATTTCGGTGCTTTCTGAAAAGTTTTCCTCGACTATCTTTGTTTAGTATTTGGTTTGTTTTAGCAGCACTTTTGTTTCGAACTATCATAGGACAAGTGCTAGACAAATAAAATTAACAATAGTTGCACTTAGCAAAAGTCGTCTTGGATTTGATTATTCTTCCAGTTCTGAGGACTGAGGGCTATATATGCTCGGCTATTATTACATTATTTGATCTAAGGCGATAAACCTTGACACACCCACTGTGAGAGTTGGTATGCCAAATGGGTTTATGCCATTCTTGGGCAAGTGTCAATCACAAGCCAAATCCCTGGAGAAGGCCCTGTCACTTGGCCGATAACAATAAATTGGTTCGCCTCTATTGTGTGTGTGTGTGTGTGTGTGAGTTTAGGGTCCTATTATGGAAATTAAATTGATATTTAAGTGACACGGATAAATATCAGGCCCTTCACGACAATGTTGACGGCAAATTGTTTGGCCACAAAATTTCTATTGAAAATTTTATGAGCTCAAAGGCTGCTTTATGAAGCGGCAAGAAAGTTTTTTGTTTGGCTTAGCCACGTGGCCAGAAGAAGTTGTATTGTTTTGACCGCTACTAAGAGTATCTAATGAGGTGTCCCTCTGTTGATGTGTATTTGTGTGTGTGTGTGATCAAGTGTGTTTATATTCGGTCAGCTAATTCTTGTGGTTAAGGGTGTCTGGTATTTGACCTTTTAGCTTTAGGGCTTGCCACTTTGTTGCTATTTTTGCTCGTTCAGCAAAAGGTTTAATTAATATGTAAATGATTTCGAGCACGGCAAGTAGATTGAAAGGTTGTGGCTCATGGGGGTGCTTAGTTGAATTTAGTTTACACTTGTTTAATTAAGACGCTTCATAGCGAAACTCAAATTAACTAGTAGTTCATCCAACTGGGCGTATGCGTGCTGCAAGCAAATAAAAAATTCCACCCGATTTTGGAAAGTTGCGCATGGAAAAAATGCGAAAGAATTTATAAAATACATAACTTTGCACTTTGTCGTCTCAACAAAAATGCCACAACAATTGTTGAATGAATATAGAAATGACAAAGACTTTTCCTTATTTGCATATTCATTTTCAGCCATAAAACTTTTCCGTTTTTTTTAGCGCAACTGGCAGATGCAAAACTGAAGAATATATAAAATGGTAGCTGACAGAGACGTACTCTTGTCCAGTGTTGTTCTGTTTGCTTGCACTCCAGCACTTTAACATATGTATGCACATATTTAGTAAGTGCCAGCACTCTCTTACTGTCCCCACCGGCTTTCTCTGTCTCTCTCCCTCTCTCTCCTCTCTCTCTGTTTGCCTCCCTCTCTTTCCTGATGAGATATGCGTGGCATGAAGTTTGAGCAGCTCAGAAGTGGACAGTCCATAACTATATCAGATGGTCGAGTTGGTATTTTTTTCTGTATTATTATTTTATCTTTTTTTAACTTTTATTTTGGATTTTTGGTCGTGGGTGGCAAGCATGGCATGACCAAATGCAATTCAAAATGCAAGGCACATTTCCGGTTTACGGAAATGCATTTCCGTTTCCGCTGTCAGCGCTCTCACAAAGTTGTGCAACAGCAAACTTTTGCCGCACATCAATTTTCAGCTTGACTAAAATGCCAAGCTGACACGCCCCAACACAAAGACACACACAACCACAACCATAGAAAATGCAAACACACACATACAACATACACACACACAGCACACACAGCACACACACATCAACGTGGACACATCTATCTGCACGTCAAATTCACTTATTGGCTATTCAACCAATTTGGTTACACGATTTTGATACAATTTATTGCATTGCACGCCTCAATTGGCTTCGCAACTTGGAAATTTATTGGATTTGATGTGAATTTTATTAGCATATTCATGACTGATTGATTATGGAGTTCATGCCAGACCACAAAGTATTATATGAAATGCGTACAAAGCCAGTCATGAAGTGATACAAAAAATTCAATTAAATACCAAAAATTAAATCGCCTTAAAGTCTGACATTTAAACTGTCCACAGAGCTGCACGGTACTTTCTTTCATTACTTACTTCCACGTTCACATGCAGCCCACAAAAAAAAAGGAAATAAATAAAAAAGAAACGGAGCCGCAACGACCTTTATTGCGTCGTGTTTTTTATCATATCATATTTTACACTCAGCCCAACAAAAACTTCGCGCCTGATTGCCTTTTATACTATGTTTTTGTCTTTTTGGTGTTTTTGGTAATATTTTTCATCATGTTGACAGTGAGGCCGCCACAATGCATATATATTACTCCTGATATTCGTGTGCAGCTACACTCGATACCCTTGCGTTGAGGTTCTCATTGGACTTACTGCACCTGTAGGGCTGAGAGTTCTTTATTTGGATTTCCAAACGCTCATCGCAGAACATGAACAACACAAATTGCTTTAAAGGTGTGGAAGAATCCAATAATCTAAATAATCCGATTTACGCAACGCTTATCAATGGCTTAAATTTGTAGTGATTTACTTTTCTGTTTAAATTACTTAACAGAATTTAAATCTAATTTTATTTAATTTAATTTTTTAAAATCTAATCCTAAATTAATGACAGCGTATTTGTATATGTATGGGGTTTTTAATTTTGATTGCATCACTTATGTAAGTAAATTTAAATTCTGTATGCTAGATTGAATAAGTGAAGTTTCATTGCGTAACCAGAATTTTATGTTGAATAAACATAAACAATATCGGAGGTATTTACTTGCTCTGTTAAAGTTTTAGATCTGAAAGTGATTTGGCGTTTTGAATATCGTGACAAAACTGTTTATTCCAGGAAATATGAAACATTTAAAAAAAATTCACTTATCCACTCAAAGTGAATATGTGGAAATTTTTCAAAGCTCTTTCCAATGACTTTCAATTTCTTTTACTACTTTTCCTCCTTACTTTAATGGCAATATGTATGTCAAATTATGTGTAATAAAGATGAACTAACGCAAATAAATTCATTTACAATAAATTTCCCCAATTAATTTATAAATCTCTTGTATATACAATATATGCCTTTGACAGCCTAATTCAAACATACACAACCAACACATACATTTAAACACACACGCACAACAGTTAGGCATTTGGGGCAGCCGCAATGCGTTGCGGCAGCTGCTGCTGCTGATACTATTGCTGCCAATGGCAGGTGCATTGCCAGCCGTTGTCAGATTAATGTAAGCGGCTGGCCGGGAAAGCTGGGGATTTGTACGGAACATAATAAATATTTATTAGCTGTGCTGATGCTGGCCAAAAATTAAATTGGTTTTCATTAGGGCAGACAAAGCGATTAGGACCAACAGGCTCAAGCAAATCTACCCCTTTTACTGTTTCTTAAGCATACGCGAAAATGTGTTCAAAATTAAAAAGGGTATCGCCTTTGGGGAAAAAGTTGACTCTGGGGAATGAGGCGTTTGAAGCCGCTGCCAAAACATTTCACGGACTTAATTGCGCGCAAGCCAAGCAGATAAAAAAAAAAACACATACACCACAACAAAAACACCCAAAAAAAAAAAAAGAAAACCTAATGAAAAAGTTTTGCTTCGCCAAAGAAGGAAAGCAAAGAGACAGACTCTGAAAAGCGCGTTGAACGCGAAAATCGTTGGAAAAGCTAAACAACAGCAAAATTTAAGTAAATATGCGCCAAAGCGCAGACAAAGTAACAACACAAACAAAAAACCTTGGCAGTAAACAAAATCACAATTAACTGGAAATGACAAAAAAAAAACGTGGTGGCGAAATAAATAAATATTGGGTATGCCGAATGACAAAATACCCTATCTAGTCTCGACGAAAATAATATAAAATACTCTGGCATAACTGAATGAGTAAGTCTAATCTCTTAGAAATAATTACAAATTTTAATGCTTATTAAACTCTAAGCCCCCAGATAGCATAATCATAATACTCTTTGGAAAAAGTTTTTCGAAAAGATGAACACAAAAGCCGGATGCGCATATGAAAATAAAACAAATGGCGTCAAGGATTATGATGCAGTCACTTTGAGAGTGTTATAAATAAATTGGGCTGACGGGGAGAGCTGAAACAGGGTTGAGGGCATGACTGTGAAATGAATATATCGCGTATGCGTCATATAAAACTTTTTGACTGTTTGCCACTTTCTGCTGAACAATCCAATTTGGATAATACTTTAAGCTGAAGCATAAAAATCGTTGCAAATTAAATTAATTGAATTTGTCATGTAACCCGAAAGAGAAATTATTTCTTGTCATCTCGCATATAATTAAGCCAAGTTTCAATAATTTAATTTAATGGTCCGAAATTCCCATCTGATAAAATCAATAAGCGAAATGTGTTATTCATGGAGAACTTCACTCCATCTCTATCTCTCTCCCTCTCTCTCTCTCTCTCTCAATTGCCTCCTCTTGAAATTAAAGATTATAGCGCTGACGACATCGTTTCATGGCCTCATTGAAGTCGTGGCAAATGTTGAGATCACTGTTCTCCTCGCTGCATTTGAGGAACTGCTTAATTTCAATGGCGCAAGGACCCTCCTCGACAAGTTCACTGCGCGGTCGCCGCTCTGCCGCCGGCTGTTGAGCAGCTTCCGCTGATTGAGATCCACCTCCGCCTCCACTGAATGCCCCAGTTATTCCAGCGCCCACGGCATGACCCACAGCGGAGCCAACGGCTACTCCCGCTGCAGTGGCTGCCATATCTTTCATCATATCGCTGGTGGAACGACCAGCTGGTTGTGGAGTGCTGGAGGGCGGTGGAACTGTTGCCGGTTTGGTCTCTACTCTTTTGGGCTGTACAACTGGCTCATTTCGGCCGTCGGAGCCTCGAGAGAAGACGCTGCGACTGCTGTTGCGGCTGTTGCTCCTGGTGCTGCCGCCATGCCGTCCTGATGCTGTTGCCTTGGGTGAAGCGCTGCCTGAACGTTGACGAGGCATCTCAGATATATATTTTATGGAAGAATATGAAATGTTTTTTTGTTTGTGCCAATTGTATCTGGAGATAATTTTGAAAATCTTTTTTGTACGAAATTTCGAATGTAGCAAAGAAGTGAAATTAATGACAAAGGCAACTTACTCAATTTAAAGTACAAACACACTTACATACTTACATACATACATGACATTTTTTTAATTTCCCCAACGATTTGACATTTGGCTTTTGTAAGCATTTTTTTCGCAGCCAACTAATTAATAAAACATTGGCAAGGGCATAAAGTGGGGCCAAAGCTCAAAGCCGGTTAATTGCCACCGTGCACGCCCCATGGCGCCACCTGCGTGTTGTTGGTATTCATTTCAACCTCCTGCCCCTCCTTTCAACAAATGTAAAATGAATTAGGAAAGAACATGAAATATTTCCGGTTCGCGCTTCTGTGAAATTCTGCTGGCTCTTTGAGCACGAGTGCGATATGTGCCTGCAAATCATATAAGGGCAATTGCAGAACTTATCTTAAATAAAAAAAACTTCGTCTTACAGCGATTATATTTTAAAGAGCAAATTGAACAATTAATGTAAAACTAAACAATTCTGAAGAGTTAAGTTAAGTTAAAGTTCAATTAATAGCTGGTTATGCCCTAAAACCCGCTAATGAATAAATATTTAGTAAAATGTACTTCTTATTTGATACTATAAGCAGAACAAACTGATTTTATAGGAGTTAATTTAGCAAAATTAATTATAAAGCATTTACGTTTGCAAATGTTAAATTTTCTAATTGCCTTTACCAATTGCAAAGCGTTTCTGGTTAATGAATATCTTCTTTAACAATGCCACCAAATTAATTCTCGGAAATTTGAGAAGAACGTTGAACTGCAGCTGAAATGCTTTGATTACATTTGCACATGCAAAAGTCAAAGTTTCTAATTTGTTTCCTTTATTGTGCAATTTTGCGAGAAATGAAAATACATGACTGGAATTAGCCAAACTGTTCTAAAGTATATTTCAAATGAGCGCACTTCTTATGTGGTTGCCACACGCAGCAGCTACTCATGGAGTTGTAATTGAATTCATTTATAACGAACGGCAAGTGTGGACTCTGAGTGCCACTTGACTGAAGCTGTGCGACACGCACCCCAAAAGAAAGAATTCATAAACACTGCCAGTCTGTCAGTGAATGTGGCCATGTTAATCAGCGGGGATATGGGAATACAATTTGCACTTACTGTGTTATGAATTTTTAAGTAAATAATATTTCGCTGCTACTATTGCCAGCTGATGCTGTCGCCACTGTCGGCAGCTGCCATGTGAATGTTTGTGACAGCGGCAACAACAACAAAAACACCAACAATAACAACAACAAACAGCAGCTGATGCTGATCTTGGGTTCTAGTAGCTGAAGCACTGACTCTGGGTCTCAAATGCTAATTTCATTTTGTTTATTGTTTTGGCTACAACTTAATTTGCCTGTCTGCGGCGCTGAAATGTTTATAAATCAATCAACATCAATAACAGCGGCGAAAAAACTTTTGAAATGCAGACCCGATCCCGATGATGGATAGACTTCTACTCGAGTAGATTCCTTAAGTGCTCGAATCAAGGCAATTTTCAAAAATAAACTTGTTTTGGCGCTAAATTAACATTGCTTTTCCCCGGGCCCACGCTGCGTATGATGAATAAGTATTTGCATGGAAATGAATGCTTTGCTGTTTTGCATAGACAATTGATGTGATAAAAAATGGTAAAGTCGAAAAATACAAAAGACCATAAACATACAACTAAACAGTGTATAGGATATACGAGCATTAGCTATTGTTATTGCGCTTTGGTTATATCTGTTGTTTATCCCTAAAATATGCATGCATTAAATAAGTGCGAAACGATTATTTTAATGTATCCAGATAGGCTTCAAATAACATTGATCTTATAGTTTGTATATCGTATTTATACCCTAAGATTATCAAGAACAATTTATCTAACTTTAATTTATAATTGTAAGTAATAATAATAATTAATAAGTATTAATTTGAATACAAGCTAGTTTAATCACTAGTTCTGTTTGCATAGAGAGCATTTCACAGTCGTACATAAGAATTATGCAAGTAGCTTTCAATTTGTATCCGTGACAGAATTGGTGAATTCATGCATTAGCATAATTTTTGACAGCCACTTTAGCAGTATTTTGCAATTTTTCTTAATCACATGTGTGTGTGCTAAACAGTGACATAATCTTAGATCAAAATTTGTTCTTGAGCATTACGGAAAATGGCACACTTTAGATACATTTATCTATTATTAATGTTAATGGCTTTGCTTAAATGCAGCTTACCTCTGCGATTCCCTGAATCATTTATATTTCTGAGCATTTACAAAAGTCAGCATAATGGGCGCGTAATATACCCTTTAAATCGAGGCGTTGGGAATAAAGCAATTGGCCAATCACTGAACACCTCCCTGGCACAAACATGCTGCATAATTCAATGCCTCAATTATTGAATTTATGTGCAATTTGTGGCACAATTGCAAATATGTATAACAGGCAGCGAAAGCAAACGAATTGAATCGAATCAGCTTGAGGCAGAGAAACGCAATTAAAAAATACATTGTGGCCCCATTGTGCCACAACGAAGACTTCTATTGCTGTTGCATTCATAATCGTATGCAGACTGGAGTGAAGAAGAAGAATTGGCCACGTTTCAAATGCGGTAAATTACAGTTAACGATTTTGTAGCACAGCAATTTGCTTTATCTTTAGATTTCTATCTATTGCTTTTGTAAATGTGGCGTCGGCGTTTGCTGCGGTTTGTTTTGCATGCCATACTGGCACCTCCGTGCAACCTTCTGTGCCATGAACCAACCGTCATGCGGCAAGTCAACCTTTAGTCATTGGCCAAAGCCATTGTGGTCAGCAACATGAGCTCGTGTGTTTGTGTGTGTTTGTGTTAGCCCATGTTCGGTTGGCTCACAAATGTTGCAGCACCATAAAGGTGTTGAAATAACTGCTGCACAATTCTTTTTTTTTTTGTTTGTTATGTGACTTGCAAAGTCCATGGGTATTTCGAATTTGTCAAGCAGAATGCAGCGCATTTGGGCAGCCTGCTCCGATGGCTTGCTAGACCTTAGTAATACTCAGAAATAATTCTTTAGAGTATTCACGGGTCCAGCTGAATATCTTTCTGAATCCACAATTTCAAACGCAAATTTATCGTTTCCTTTGCACAATTGGCTAATGGGAAATCCTATGCCTTCTACAATAAATGCACACCATCAACTTAATGTACATTATGCAATTTTGGCATTAAATCGGCGATAAGTGTGAGTTTTACACCCAAATAAGGCATATTAAGTAGCTGTTAAGGCAACATGTTATGTCCGTATCAACAAGGGTATTATGTATTCGACATTAGAAAGTGTCATTGAGGAGTCTCTCCCATGCCATTATTGTTGCCGTTGCCGTTGCCGTTGCCGTTAGCGTTGCGTTGGCGTGTGCTTCAATTGTTATGGCCTTTTATGGCGATTGTGTTGTGGGCGCAATGCAAATTGGCGGCACATAATTATGTCGCTGGCACGACTTTGAGAACAATACGAGCATAATGGAATAGAAAATGAGTGGGATTACAACAACACTCTGTTACTGCTAAAAGCTAACAATTTTTTTTTAGATTTTTTTTTTTTTTTTTGCGCTGTACGTTGGAAAACCAAACTTTGCACTTAGAATTTGGTCCTTGCATTGCATTACTTTGTTTTAATCTGCCCAGAAGTTATCCGTTTGCCAACTCGCACCTGTCCTATAAGCAAACTGCCGCTCGAACAACTAATTTATATAAAATTCTCTTTATCATGAGGATAAAGTAGAATAGGGAAAACTTTTAATTTGCTTACGCCATGACAAAAAACTCAATCAACGAACTAAAGTCAACATGAAAAACCATTCCACAGAATTCCAATGAAAAGTGTGTTATATAAAACTGTCAATTCTGTAATTCGCTATAGCCGCTTGAAAAATTTCCTAATGTGTTTTTATGAACTTCTTAATTAATACTCGTATATTTGTTATGATTATTCATTGTTGTCTGAAAGTTTTGAATGCTTCTTAATATTCCCAGCGTACAGACTGAGAGCATTTTTTTTAGAAAGTTATATGAAGTTTTTAGAATATTTTAATAATGTTGATATGAATACAATAAGAACGTATGTTGAATATGTTCTCTTTACTTATTAATTACCTTTTTAATTATGTAAACAATTCCCTAGAATCTTTAAAAACAAATTAAATTTATTGTTTTTAATGTGAAACATTTCTAAAATTTTCGATTTCTTAGATGCAACTTTTTACTTAGTAATTCTTTTTTTTCGAATGAAATTGAATTGTTACACAGAAGTAGACATTGGGGCAGGTGGCGATTTCATTTGCCACGTCGAGCTTTCAACAAGTGACAAGCAAAGAAGTTACTGCAACTGCAACTTTTTCTTGTTGCTAACAATTTCCATTCTCTTACTGTGATTTTAGCTGATGTTACAATTATAGCGTAGAACTCTTGACTAATGATCGCGTGACAATGCAATGCCAAACTGCTATTTGGACAACTGGCCAGGAACAGCAGCGTGTGCTGAAGTGGCAAAGTAACTGTCACCGGGCAAAGCAAACCATTGAAATCGGTTGGATTTTTAGTGGGGTCGGCATAAAAAATGATTCACCAGGACTCTTCAAGCCGAGTCATTTTTTAAGCTTAGCGCTGGCCATTAAGGCGGCGTCTTAATTATATTTACATTTTTTTGCATATTACGAGCTAGCTGGCCCAGTGTCGAGGCTGGCAGCTTTTGCTACTGTTTCTACGGTTTTAAGCTGCAAATTAATGACTGCATTTTCGAGTGCGGCACGAAAAGGACGAATGCAGGCAACCTCATAGTGTAAGGGCCAACTGGCTGGCATAGCAATAACATCCTCAGCAGCGCTTCTTTGTTCACTTTCTCATTTTGCACAACTTTGTAATGCGCAGATTAAAATTTTTTGCGCTGACTTTGCTACTTTCTGCCTCGCCTTTTATTTTATTTATCTTTTTTTTCTTCTTTAGCTTCTTCAGCAGCCTTTGCAAAGAGTGCTTGAAAGTTTATCGGCGTCTGTGCACAAATTGTGAAGTTTCGAATGAATATAAATCATGGATACACTCACTTGCCTCGCCTATGGTAACTGTCGAGAATTCTCCATGGACTAGACTACAATTTGACTAGCATCTCGCATTTAGATTGCCCACTCAACCAGTGCAAAATTTATGGTGCAGCCATACTATACTATATAAATCAGTGCCACCTGATACGTAAGCTTAAATTAGCGTCACGTTTGGCTTTTGCTCTCGCTTAATTCCATTATTTGTGTATTTGCTTCACGGCTAAGTCAACAGATTAAAGGACGAATGTATGCGTTCAATTAATTTGTATAAGCAAATCTAAGTGCATAATACCGCCTCTCACTCGCACATATTTATTGAATTTATAATAAGCTCATTGCATCCGAAATACACCACCACAGAAGCGAACAAAGAGTTAATGACTTCCATAATTAAATGAATGGCATTTTGTGTAATTATGTTAACTCACAATGATGTGCATATAGTAATAATTAAGTTACGTGCGCTGTGGCTAGTTTAAGTTTAAATGGGCCTTATCAATGTGTACCACATTGCGTATACCTGATGTGCAACAAAAGAACTTCGATTATTTCATAAACAAATATGTGCGCATATATATTAACAAAGGTCCAAATAAAATAGGAATATCTAAAATAGGAATGCCCAAGAAATTAAGCAAAAGCTCCAAATAATGAGCTTACTGAATGTACGTATTTAATATTTAATGAACAAATTGATTGATGAAAGCCGGGACAAAAATGGATCGATGTGAGTGTATTTTGTTTCTAGCTTAAGAGCCGAGTTTTGTGAGGCTTAAACTATAAAAAAATCTAATTTTTATCTTTGATTTTATTTTTTTCAGTGACATATCAAACAAAAAAAAATGTTCTATTTGCGAAAAGAAAGCCCATGTTTTGTACAAATAAACATTTATATATGTATATATAAAAGTATCTCGCAAATGAGATTGAATACATTACATATTGCTCCTCTCCCCACATACACTACAACTTTAACTAATTGCCATCCCACTCCCCAAACTGAGCACATAAATAATGTTTGTCAGGGCATGCAAATAATATGCATATACACAAATATATATAATATATGCTGTTTTCTCAGACTGTGAAAAATCAATTTGAATTATTGTATTTGGCGTTCAATATGCCTCGACCAAAAGCGTAAAGAAAAATAAATATTTTAAAGCAATATACACACACACACACACACAAACACATCCACACACTTAGACAGGCACACACAGGCGTACGCAAATCGACTGGTGACAACGGCGGGCAAGACGGGCACAGTTTTGTCGATGATTGATATGGCATTGGCTGGTGACGGTGGCCGGAGGTGTTGAAGTACTGGCAGCATTGTCAAACTTTGCACACGCTTTCAACACCCACATATGCAAACACACACACACACACACAGACACAAGCACACACAAAACACACCCGCACATACTCAAACACAAACGTCGAGTGTCAAAGTTTTTTGTGCCTGCTTAGCGCATTTGATGAATTGTTAAAAGAAAATCGCGCGTATGTGTAAACATTTTGGTCTATGCCGCCAAGCAAAGGGAAATGGATGGCACGATGAAGGATAGGAGGTAAATGTGAAGGGGCGGCATGTGCTGCCAGTGAGCCAGCTGGTCTTGATGATGACTCCCTGTCTGCCTAATGCCTGCCTAACTGATGGCTGATGCCTCTGTGAGCAAACAGGTACAACAAAAAGAAAATCAACAACAACAACAACAAAAGCAAACATAATAACAAGAGTAGAAGCCAACGAAGTGGAAACTCTCTTGTTAACTGAAATTACAATCCATTTAATGTTTTGATATTTTAAGCGATTGCGATGAGATGCTCATATCGCATGCTTGTCATCATCTAACAAATAATAACAATAAATTTAAATAGATCAAATCCACTTTGAGGGATAACAGCGTAAGTCATCTCAGGAGCTATAAAATATAAATTTAATATGATGCTTCCATAGATATGGATACACATGGATAAATATTATATTATATATCCCTTATAGCAATGCAGCTTAAACCACACTTAGAAGTTAGGGTAGATCGTATTTGAACGTGCGGCAAACTTGAGACTTCTTCAGCTGGCAACGTTTTTGCAAGCTCTTCACTTTTAATCTGTCTTCTGCCGACTGATGAGGGAACACTGACGCAAACACACACGCACACACACACACACACACTCATATACACATATGCCTGCTGTCAGCCTGTTATGCAGGCTCCTGGCGCCTAATCCCTGCTACGGAAGCCACATTTCGAGTGTGTCACACACACAAACACACACGCATGCATACATAATCACACATGCAGATACTCAGTTAACTATAAGCTTACTTACTTCCACACACACAAACACAAACAATACACACACACACACACACACATACGCACTCATCACATCCAATCATCAATCACATGCTTTAGTGATTCATTGATAAGCTGCCTTCTCCGCCCCTTTGTTACCACTGCATGGGCGTGGCAGTCATGTTAATAAAACCGACCATTAGCCATGAGCCTTGCCTCCTTCCATCCATTCCATCCCTTTCCATTTCTCTTTCCACAACTCTCGCCACCCAAACCAACTTGCCAATCAGCTTTAAGGCAGTGCTGCCCTTAAAGCTGGTTTTTTTTAATGAAAAGTAATAAAACTCAAATTTATTGTATGCTAAGTAAATATGTGCAGTGTAGCATTTTGTTTATTTAACAATTTTTAAAAATCAATTTACAAATTTTTTTTCGGTCGATTTTGATCTTCTTTATTTTTGATGTGGTTAGCCAGGCAACAGGCAGCAGTGGTGTGTAAACAAATGAAAGTTTCTCGCGGCTGCCAACAACAGATGCGAATAATTCCCCTTTCTCCACTCTCTCTGTCTCTCTTTGTTTGAATGTATGTTTTTTGTGTTAAAAAGCGCAAAGCTTTTTTCCATAAAAACGCTGGTACATGGATTTAATTTGTTTCTTGTTCAATGAGGTGAAAAAAATTGGATATTAAAGGTAAGCTCATTTAACACATAAAAAAATATCGACTCATATTCGCGATTTTTGAACGATCGAATAATAAATACGGAATTTCATTTAAGCTGTACTCCTTTACACCTGTCGACCAGGTATTTTTTAGTTGATCAGTAGATTGTCTAATCACTTATGTACCAATCATTCCCATTGGCAGCGACAAAATCATATGCCATTAATGTCAGAAGTGTAATTGTTTTTCAATCGCTTTGATAACACATAAAAAGTGTCGCGCATTTCACAAATCTTATTTCGAGTGCGTATTAAAATCACTCGAAATTGTCGAGTGCTTTAAAATGACCCAAAACAACAAATGCGGTTTCTGCTTGATTTAAGTGTGTGTGAGTGGGAATGTGGTGCAAAAGGCATCAAATTTAAGCTGTCTACTTGTAAACATAATGCCCACAGGCAAAATGTCGATAACGCACATAAATAATGCCACAAAGGAATGTGCCAATATTCCAACCAAAAGACACTTAAGCACGTGCTCTTAAAAGATCTGAGAAGCCAATGGAACGCTCCTGAACGAAACTGTTGGCAGAAAAACGAAAGTGCATAAATGTTTATGTCTTTGTTTTTGGCTCTGCGCTGTTTGTTTTATAATTTTGTGGTGTTAAATAAAGTGAGCTCTGCGAAAATCAAAACAAAGTTTCATTCAGAAATCAATAAATTGATAATATTTTGTTACTCATTCGACTAAAGACAAAATAAGTAATCAGCTGATAACAATTCTTATTACGATAAGCCAAATACTTGAGATTACAACGTTCATGTCATAGCAGTTATAATCTCAACCAATAGGCATATATCAGTTGAGTCAAGTGTTTAAATTAAAGGTTAACTCATGTCAAGTTTTTACTTTAAAAATACCTGAAAATGCACACTACAAAATATGCTGTAAACTTATCGAATCGAATAATTGCTTTATAACCTTATTATAAACGACTTTATTATGTACATATATCCCCTTATCTGTCAAATAAGATTATTCCCCAATGCACTATAAAAATACTATTGCAATCAATTTTAAAATGCAATTTTCAAATTGAGATTGAATCAGGCGGTTTATTTGATTTACTGCTATTCATTCAAAACATTAAGTTCAAATGATGCTCTCCTCTTTTCTGCATCTTAAAAGTCACTGCATTTGCATATTATCAAAGATACATATACTTTATATGTATATGCAATACAAGAGCATACTTCAAAATGCAGTTAGTCAAATATATATATAAACTGCCTCGAGTCTGGTTTTAATAAGCAGCCAGTCACAGTCCTGTGTAACCCGTAGATGGTAAATGGACCAGCGGATCGGAGGGAAAAGCATTTGAAAACGTGCCAGAAGCACCACATTGTAAGATTTGAAACACAACAAAAAAAAAAGAAGAGCACTGAAAAAATCCAGAAGCAGACGGCAGTCAGAAACTAAAGACTGAGCGAGATAAAGCGACTCAAGTTGCGGCAACTTCTGAAGGTTATAAAATAATAATGAAGACAATTTCAATGCTCTGCCCCTCCCGTTTGTTGATATTTGTTGTACAAGTTATGTTGTTATTGCCATTAGGGTTGTTCGCATTGTTGTTATTAGTGCGGTTGTCCCTGTTGCGGACAGCAAGGGCAGCAGAATACACACAGCCAGAGTAGCAGCTAAATAAACATAAGACGCGCGTCACGTCACATCACATCATTTCCTGCAGCCATTTTGTGTCTTGCCTTTGATTTTGCTTGCCAGCTTGTTTCAGTTCAGCTCTGTTCTGTTTGCTGCTTCTGATTATGTTTCCGCCCAAAAAAAAAAAATAAAAGTTCAAATTCTTCAAATGTTTATTGTTTTTACTTTTTATGGCAATTAGACGCTGATTTTTAATATCATTGTTGCTGTTATTATTGCTCTACCACAATAATGCACATAACAATAATAATAAAACACATACGCCCTTTGGTATTTAATGGCCAACGTGCGCAATTCATTAAAGGCACCAATGTAAACATCGATAATATTAAAGTGGAAAAACACCAAATTCAGAGTATCACGTGGCATGTGAGTATACTTCCGACTGTGTTTAAACTGAAGACAAATGCCAACAGAAACAACTTAATACTTGACTCTAATGTTGAATTGAGCTACAGTTTGCCTCTATTGTTAAATATAAAACTTATTAATCACCTCGAGGTGAAAACCTATAGTATTCAAATAGTAACATTTCTCAGAAATTTATATTTGTGTAGTTAAATTCTCCTACAGCACAAATACATTTGTTAAATCTCCTTAAACTTTAACTAATTTAGTTCGGATTTATTTTATTCCAATTAAATGCCAATTTTTTTAATTGGTTCCTTTTTGTCCGAGTTGCTAAAAAAGTGCATTTAATTAACGTCTTTAATTTTCCCATTTCGCTTCCTTTATTTCTCGAATTCAGATTCACCTAACACTTAACCGAAATACGCTATCCTCTACTGCCAACTTGGCAGTCAGTTCAAAAATCAATTAGAGGCGGAACATGAATTTAATCGCACTCGAATTCCTTTTAGCCAAGCTAATAAAGAGCAGAAAGCGCTTTGCCAGGATGCTTGGGCGCTAATTGGACATCGAGTGGATTACTTAGCGTAGCTCATTTACCCATTCTGAAGGACCAAATTGGCAAAAGCTCGAACACAAAACAGTGAGTGCCCAAGCCCGGTGTCTGTCGAACCAGTACATGCATATCCATTATCATCCGCTTGAGTTTTCCGTGCACATAACAAGAATGACTCGGAGAGAAGGAAAGCGTAGACTCTATAGATGAAAGGATGAGAGCATCAACATGAACTTGTGCCAGTTTTGCAATTTTTCTGTTGGCGGACTTCCTTACGCTTGATTTCTTGTGAACTGGCACACTCATACACAGACACACACATACAGTTATAAGTTACATTAAAAGGGCGCTTAGTTTATGCTTTGTTAGTCAACTTTGACGATGGACAAGGCTTCGTCGTGGCGTCAAAATGTTTCATCTGAAAGCCTAATAGCCTAGGAGCATGAACGGTCATATGAATGCTTGGGCGCGCCATCACCGAACAATGGAACGAAAGGGGCCAGGAAATGGGGCGGAAAGAGGCATCTGGGCTAAGGTTGCAGAGCACCTTATATATGCAGGAAGGCAGGCAGGCGGAATAGGCGGGGCAGGCGCCGGGTAAACAAGCGGGTTGCCGGCGACAGGATGCGGTCACAGGATGTGAATGGCTTGTCTACGGTGGTGCTGCTGCAGTCGACTGGCCAGCAAAAACCGTCTGACTGACAGACACCTTTGTAAACAGCCACAGGACGCACAAACACAAACGCACAAACACCCAAACGCACACACACATATATACATAGATAAGGAACGATGGTATAGTGTAAACAAACCTCAAACCTATAATGAACTCACAGAGCCATGCAGAAAATCCAGTAGCAGCAATCTTAGCTCGCTGGACTTGTTGAAACGTCGTTCACCCAACAACCGAGCACAACATTTTAAACTTTCACATTCAGTTTTTTAGCAGTAGCGCCACATACCGTAAGCCATTTAAATGCGGTCCCAGTTCCGGCATCTTCTTCCTGCCCTGTCAGTCCGGCTGTCGCCTATTTGTGTTGCAGTAACCGCAACCGCTGGAAAATCGGCAGCACTCGCTTCGGTTTAAATAATTGACCAAAAAATCGACGTTTGACCACAGCAAAGCAACAGCAGCTAAAGGGCAACAAAGCAACCATTACACGTTGGAGCTGTCGACTTGAGAGATTGAGCGACTGACAAGTATCCTGTAGTTATCATAAAATGTGTCACATATTATGCAATCTCGTAAATCGAATGTTGAACTCATATCTACTTTTTAAATAAATATTAAGAAATAAGTACTTTTCAATATCAAATCAATAAAAATATATATGTAGATACATATATCTTATATTAAATTTATTTATATATCTTTTGAATTATGAAAATAAATTTTAACTGATCTACTTAATTGCATAATTAGGTTGATTTGTGAACCCATTAAAAATATAGAATTGTGCAGATCGGCTCATCAAATAATGTCTATCATAATTTTTATTGGATATTGCTACCTATTATCACCAAGTCAACGGTTGCAGAGTGTGCTAACAAATGAATAAACAAATTTATGAAGCGCAACCACAAAGGGTTTAAGCACTCTACAATCCCTGATCTGACGTTGATTTAAATTCAGTGAAAGACAAAAATGTTGTTTGCATAAATCATTGGCCGAGGATTGATTATGACAAAGAATGAAAAGGCCGGCTAGCGATTTCAAATCCCTTGCACGTAGCTCATTTATTTATGAATTTTATCATGCCACAAAGGTTACCAAATCTAGTTGCCACACCCATCAACCGAAATCGCCCTCTTCCCCCCATGTATATACAAATGACAGCACATTAGGCGCTGCGGATGTTGGCCTTTTCATGGCTGACTGCACGCCCACTTGGCCGACAGGCAAAAGAAATAATATGAATGAGGCGCAAAAATGAAACCCCAGAGAACGACTGGCTAGCAGTCAGCGCACAAATGTCAATAAATTCATATGAAGTTATCTCTTCCAGACAGCTTAACGTGTATTCCTATGTCCTATCCTGGAGTCCAATTTCAACTATGTTGGATTCTTGGGAAATTCCTTAATAGATGCACACACCAAATAAATAAATAGAAAAATTCATAACCAATTTCGTACACTTACCATAAGTTACTGAAGTGCCTTTCAACTTGAGTAAATTTCCACAGACTGCAAAAAATTTAAAAGAAAATAATAATTACATTGATTTTCAATATTAAATTTATAAATTTATTTCATAAATTTTGTTAAAGACTTTAAGCACTAAGCAATAAAAATTCAACTCATCTTTAAAATACCACAGAAAATGAACAGCAAAATTTGGTGAAGTAGGTTATGTAAGAACTATAAAATCTAAACCTATTAAATCTAAACTGGCAGTTATTTCTTTATGGCAAGGTCAAAGCAAAAATTCCTTTGATTTTATCTGGTGAGAACTATGGACTTTTTGGGGGCGTGGACCGAAGTGGTTACTATGA
This sequence comes from Drosophila setosimentum, assembly GCA_035043505.1. Classification (NCBI taxonomy): domain Eukaryota; kingdom Metazoa; phylum Arthropoda; class Insecta; order Diptera; family Drosophilidae; genus Drosophila; species Drosophila setosimentum. Next base: position 1,577,774 of record JAWNMY010000008.1, read on the forward strand.
GAACGACACAAATAAAGTCGCATATGCTGACTGCTGGCAGCATTTGATGAACCTAATAAACTCTAAGCGAAGTGCCACTCTCAGCTCTCTGCTCAACTGCCAGCCAACGCCAATGCCGAAAATGTTAAATAAAATTGAAGCACCAAACAGACATTTGTGGCCCACAGCCGTTGCCATTGCCATTGCCGTTGACGTTGACGTTGCCAGCAATTCAAAAATATCTTTTATTGAATCTCGGTAACCCAAAAGTCGACAGCAAGAAACGCGCATCGAGTAACTCGTCAATCGTAATTCAGGACCATAGGGGCTTGGGGATTGGGACTTGAGGCTAAGAAGGGTGGAGCACCGCATAAAAAAGATTAGCAGAGGCCTCAGTAATGTGTCAAAGTGTGGGTGCATGTACATATATGTACGTAGAGCGTGCTCAGAGTGACAGCTGTCAATGACATTGAGCCACAGTCCATTTGCAGCAAATGACAGCACACATGTACATGTATTTAAAAATGGATTTTTGGGTAAATATATACACATAGTCACGTAACTCACTGCAATGTACAATCTGCAATGCATTTCAGTTACACACTCATTCACACACACCCATTTACAACCCCAAAACGTATTTCGACTGTTCAATTATTTATAGTTTTTTTATGTCATTGCACACGTGATTTTGCATAAGTTGCTTGGCGCATACAACCGTGGATTGAACTCCCCGCCCCAGTTTACAAAAAGTGCAAAATAAATGAGTTTGTCTGTAAATTGGGGTGGCAGAGAATTCAGCTAACACTGCAACGTCGATTTTTAATAATTGATGACTCGAATAGATAAAATGCCTATGATGCGAATACGAAAAAAGAAAAGACATTTTGGGGAGCCTATATTTTTTACGAACAGCCAGAAAACTAGATCGATTAAGGAAAAATGTTAAAAGTACATCCTCAGACTACTACTGTTAATCGAATTTTATGGGTACAAGGTGTTAACTTGTTTTTCAATTACACATCTACTCTAAAAATAAAATAGGTTAATTAGCTAATTATAATAATAATAAATGTATTTTCATGTTGTATGTAGGCTAACGAACAATATTCAATTTCAATGTGGAAATAAGAATAAGTTCTTCATTTCGATATTTACAAAATTAATGACTTCAATCTTCAAAAATGTATTATTTTCTTATACAACTCAAGCTTAAACCTATATTTTGTATTTTTGGTATATTTGATAATAATCCTGTTTTCGACACAAGCAGTGAGTTTTACACATTCTGCTTACGAAAATAAGTTTTGTATCGAATACTTAAGTCAATATTATTTATTTATAAGTACATTTGAGTAAGAGGTTGTCAATCTCTTTAAAATATTCAATGAATTCATTTTTTATATGTTTAACAGGCATTGTTTGTGTAATATTTACATGGCATTTGAGTTTATAACTCTGACTTTGTTGGGTTATAGCCCAGTTATTTCTGTTATTTGCTGCGCAAATTGAATAATGTATGGAAGTCCTAATCGCATTGTACACATTCCACGAACACACTCAACACTTGGCAACCATTCAGATGCTTACTGCCCAGAGCACACTCTCTTCCACACACACACACAGACTTTTTATAAACACATAAATTCTTGAGTAAATGTACTGTTAAGCCGTATTTTTAACACCACCCAGAGACAAAGTGTGAATGGAATTGCGGCCTGCGGTTTAAAAGCAGCATAGAAGAAAGCATGCGAGAGTTTGAGAATGGGATTGGGGATAGTGGGGAATATACCTGTACTAACAACTATTGAGAAAACATTAATGCAAACATTATATAACTTGGGGGTGGCAGAGAAACAGGTGCAGGAAAAGCAGCAAACAGCAGGTAGCTGGGAAATTTTGCAAATAAAAAATAATGAATTTACCGGTAGAACTGGTCAATGTTTTGGCTAATAAATAGCGGACAGACATGCAGCTCCCCAGCAACACCGTACAAAATATCGATTACAGGACACGCGACACGGACAGCAGTAGAATACAAAGATACCAGCAGCTACAGCAGCAGAAGCAGAAGCAGCAGCAGTTCCTGTTCCTGCTTCAAACCAAAAGTACCATCAACTTGAGCCATAAAATTTGAAGCGATTGTCGTAAAAAATAAAGGAAACTTGGGATAGGCATGAGCATCCCACATATAATATCAGCACTCAGCAGGCAGTCAAAATACGACAGACAAGGCAGACCGGCAGGGGGGCGAGGCGTCTACTGCTGATGCTGCCTCTTAGCTGGGTGCCACTTAGCACCGCCGGCACACAGCTGCAACAGCAATGGCAGCAGCAGTAGCCGAATCAGCTTCACGTTCTGTGCAAAAATTTCATTTTGAGTAAAGCAGTTTGTGTTTTTTTTTTAAGTTTTTCTGTAACTTGTACCAGCACATGTGAACCTCTTAAAACGCACACCAGATGTGGCAGCTACATGGGGTAACTGCTATTAGACTACACTCTGTGTAGCATTTATATCTCGTGCTCGCGCTGCACAGTTGCCTAATTTGCAACCTATCTGACGACCATAGAACGACGCCCAGTTGCTGCTGTCAAATCTACAGAGAGCAAACTGTGCGAGATTCGTTTTCAAAACCAGCGAACATGTTCCAGTTAAGAATGTTCAACCCTGTAATTAAGTCCATTTTATGATTATGAGATTTTTGTTAGTATATTCAAACAGGAGTTTTAAGAGTTTTTGTTAGTAAACTACATTTTTATTATGTCCAGCTACAATTAAGAGCTGAGCTGTAAAGCAATTATTATTTATGTATCGCCTGTGCTGAGGATACAAAGCAAACATACAAACATAAAAAAATTAACAACCTTACACTTTCAAATATTTTCAATTTCTCTAGCTTATTAACTTTTATGTTTGCAAATGCTTAAAGTTGAGCTATAAATATTTAAATATTAATAATGGAAAATAATGGTGCCTCTATCACAATAAAATGTTTAGTTTCACAATTCGTAATTGAAAATCAATTTCAATAGACGGTTAAATTTGCACATATTGTGGAATGTTTTTGGAGTCTCGAGAAGAGTAGGGCATAACCCAAAGCAGATGCCAAACAGCTAACTGTTCAAACATCTAACTACATAAACACACCAAGAGACACACAGAGAGACACACTGCCCCCGCTCGCCCAGAGTTATGACGCGCATACGCTTAGTGCCTGGTCTTAACCCGAGGATATGAAATCTTGTAGCCGACATTTATGTGTGTCTTACCACAGCTACGGCTATGACTATGGCTGGCAAGTATTAATGTCCTAGCCAAGGACAAAGACCCAACTGGGTATGCTGCCCCCTCCCTCTCCCCCCTTATATACTCGCTCACTGAATAAATGTGCAAATTCTCTTGGCTACAGCTGCACACCCAATGTGTGTGGGTGTATGTGTGTGTACGTGTGTGATATATGTGTGTTTTCTATATGCTTCTGTGTTGACATTGATTGCGTGTGCGTGTGTTTGACAGTTCATTCAACGACTTTAATACTCGTAATAGTGTGATTTTAATTGAATAATATGCAATCATGATATCCCCAAACTGTCTGCATATCCGACATTTCCCCTTATCCTTTCGAAATCCCTGATCCTTTTATTTTCCCACTCTCGACACACATGCATGCACTTGTTCGGCAGCATTAGCTGCGCTGTAGGTATTCAATTTGTGCACATGACAGTCTCGTGATTGTTTTGATTTCCCATAGCTCTTCCCTTTTTGAATGTCCTGGTGACAGGATTTAGTAGCCTTATAATTGTCAATGGTCCATTAGGGCGCCGTTTTGCTGTCCTTTGCCGAGAAGTCTAATAAGAAGTGCCGCCTGTGGTTACGTCAATCACTTGACTTGACCAACAGCAGCTGTGGCTCTGGAGATGATAACGTGACAGCACGACATAAAATAAATCCAAATATTGTCGGAGAAAATATAAAAAAAAGAAAATATAAAAGTAAAATAATAACAATATATTTTTTGGTTTGAAATTTAGAAATGCTTGTTAAATAAAAATGGTTAACAGTTTAATAAATAAGTATCGTTTAGAGTTTCAGAATTTAAGTAATTCCAAAAATTTATGTGCTCCTGGGAGATTTTCATTTTGTGTTCAATCATTTTGTCTGTTCTTGTATCTTAAAGATTAATTCTTATCTTTAAAATATAAAATGTGAAATATAACTCAATGGGGGCATATTTATTTCGAGGAATTGTTTTTATCCTTTTAATAAAGAGCAACAAACTGCAAAGCTGTTGCTGTTTAGACATATATCTATATATATTGTTATTTTTGATGATTTATCTTCAGAAGCAAATCACGCATCCATTTCTAGTTCCTGCTGTTGGCTGGCTTTCTAACTCTCTCTCTCTCTCTCTCTCTCTCTCTCTTTCTTTCTCGCTCTCTCTGTGTGAGGGCTGTTTATGATGGTCGTTCCAATTATTATGAATTTGTGCGGTGAAATGTTATGTGGCCTGCCGGTTTGGGGTCTGCCCACATGTCCGGGCACCATGCGAGCAGGTCCAATGCATATATTTTATTGATAGGATCTGGGTAGGCAAACAGCGCAAACAAAGTGAAAGTCGCTGAGACATTTATATGAAAGATGAGCAGCAGTTGAATTTGGATTGCGTGCGTGTGTCTGTGAGAATGTGTGCGTGTGTGTAATACTTATTTGGTTATATTTATGTATGTTTGTATATGGAAAATCAATAAATTAATGGATTTATACATGACTTAATGATTGCATGTTAATTCCGCGTGACTTGTGCTAACTTGATTCGATCCCCTGGAAATTGCGGCTAGGTATTTCAATTAAAATGCCAAAAATACACATATATGGTATATAATGTATGTATATGGTACATAAACAAAATGTATGGAAAATGTGCAAATATTTGTATTGTGTCTCGGCATTAAGGTAAGCCCGCCACAATAAGTAATTGCATATGTGTGTGTGCGTGTGCGTGTGTTTGTGTTTGTCATATGGTCATTAATTCAATTAGATTTCAATTAATTCGTGGCATATCAAACACACTATAAATAAACAATGGCATTAAATCAAGTAACATATCGGTTAGTCGGGGTGCAATATATATCTCTTGAATTTTAAAGACAACAATTGAGTTTGCTGCAGTTGCTCTTGCAATTTGACAAATAGCTGCTACAGAGGAAATTAATTTATTGTGCTGATGAAAATTAGTTGAAAGCAGGGAAACTACGAAGACAAAAGCTTTGCTACACAGCATATGCTACAAGAACCGACTAGACACTACAGCCATCTCTTGCATCTTCCAGCCAGCTTGCTACTCAGGCTGCAACGGTTTCCCCACGTTCATCTTCCTGCCGCCGTTCTATGTGGCTTCTGCTTAGAAAAATGTCACATGCACCATTTGTATATAATGTGAAAGCATGCTAAAAGAAAAAAGGAAATACAACTTTTAAAGAAAATATATACATAGCGTAGTACTAGTCAGCAAGTAACAAGAAATTGAAAACGGAAGGAAACACAAAGCAAACAAGCGCATGACATGCAAAACACTGGTAAACAACACAGACGCGCTGTATAAACCCAAGACTGTATTCGAGTCTCAGACTTAGTCACACAGTATAAGACATGTTGAGCAGACCCTGCCAGAGCCCAACACAGCCCAACACAGCCCAACAAACTAAAATATCGCTGATAAGCAAGGCGTGCACACCGGATGCGAAAAACCCAACCCAAGCCAGAAAGAAAATGTAGCACATCAGCTAGCGAGCCCCAAATGAAAAAGCATCTTGGAGTTGGTATTCAATAGAGTATTCGACTTCTATACAACTAGAAAAAAATGTAAAGACATTAAACTATTTGATATTATCATAAATTCTTGTGAATACTGATTGTAAATTTTAGCTATCATATGCGCAATATATTCTTACCAAGTCTCGCAAATAAATAATAAAGATTTTATACCATATTCTTTAGTTATTTACTTTTGTTATATTCAAGCTTTAAGAATACAGCAATGCGATATGAAGCTTAAGCACAACGAGCCATTAGATTTATGACCCCCTTAATGTGAGAAAGTCAAGCGAGTTTTGTATTTCAACAAAGTATATTGTTTGTTCAACTGTGAGTAAACATGAATTTCAGCACATTCAAATAGTTGCAGCTAAGCATTTCAGCTCGATGGCTTTATATCAAACTACTGCACTATTCAAATTATATAGTACTTAAATTGTTAATACAGCCACGAGTATCAAATTGATGCCAACAGCAAAAGTGCGAACAATTTAAAATATAATGTAAGCGGGGAAGACAGCAGCAGCTATTAGTGCCTAGACCAGGTGGATGTGCTATGGTCTGAAGCCATTAGCACATTTCTATTGATGCGAACTACTCATAACAAGCGCTACCAGTCAGCCGGGCAACCAGCTAGGCGCGTTGTGACTGGGTCACAACGTCTCCGCAGCTTGGGACTAGGGCTTAAAATCAATAAAGGCCATTAAAATGCAAGCCAGCGAAAGCACAATAAAAACCACAAGTAAGAATAAAGAAAAGAATTATGGTACTAAACGTGGTGGTAAACGGTGGTTGCACTGAAGGCTCCGCTTGCTGTGGTGCCAAGTAATGTTAAGTTCAAGCGGCAAGGTTGACGAGGACATACTACTAAAAAGGACCTGTAGTTGCGTGCAGTGCTTGATTATGCTTAAGCGCTGCAATGACCTCCCCTATCATAGCAACCATAAATAGACTTCAAGGCAGAATTGGAACTAACAGTAAATCGTTGTTTGGTTTTCTAATCGATGTCAAAACGCAGCGCGTGCCACTTTAACAAGGTCGAGGACAAATGGCGCCAAAAAAAAGGCGAATTTGTGGCATGCCACATGTCGACAATAGCAGCGGTTCTATACTTTAGTAGGTGGGTGGGTTGTCGTGCTGCACAACAAACACCCCCCACACACACACACACTCTCACTCAAATGCAAATCCGAAACAATATTCGCTATGAGATTTATGTGACAGGTGTTGGCATGGCCAATAACATTGGCACACTCGCCTGTATGTGTGTGTGTGAGGGTGGGTGTTGTGTTCGTGGTGAACACAAGAGCATCTCCAGCTGCGACTCGTCGCTGGAGGTGTCACACTGCAGGCATCGTTCACAGTTTTTCTCACAGCATTACAAAATCCAATTAAGACACTTTTAAATTAGAAAGCTGTCGCAAAACGAGGCCAAGAAAATCGTTTCGAATTTTTTTTGTAAAGAATATCTTGAAAAATTTATGTGTGAAGTATATCATTTCGAATTAAAAGAAGAAAGTATAGGGTATATCTTTAAATTTCTCAGCTGAACTCACGAACGACCTTTCAAAAACTATATATTGGTCACAATCCATTATAATATGACAAATACGTGGGATACTTAGACATTAGTTTTATACAGGAAATCTAACAAAAACATAACACACATATCCAACACCTAAAAAATTTCCGCATTTTCGACACTCATGTTTAATTTTCAAACGTATAATCCCACTAATCTTAACTATCAATTTTAATTATTATTGTCTTTTAGCAAATCAAATTAATTTTTAATTAGTTGAAACTAAAGCTTGTTATATTTGGTGACTGTACACACTTAATTGCAATTAATTAAATATTCGCTAAATAGCATTGCGTGCCAGTTATATTTCTGCAATGACCATTCGTTGTCAACATGCATGACAGTAGAAACATTTCATTTGCATATGTTAATGAATATTTATACAAATATGATGAGCTAATATCGCCTGAATAACTGGTTAGTAAACAAAAGATCCAGTTAGCTGACAATTTACTTATCTTGTCATGTCATGTGTAAAAATAGTGGAAATAGTTTTATGGCCCTTATGTCTTAATTAATGGAGAAATAAAATACACTTTCATTTGGTCTACTAATCAATTTAATAAAATCTATAGCTATAAAAGGCAGTTATAGCAATTAAAATTTGGCTAACAAGGAAAGCGCACAAGCCACTTAATCACTGTTGTTTGCTATATGGGTATATATAAATAAATCACAAACCTTGTTCAAGTATCTATTCAATAGCATAGACACACATGTACAATTAATAATAGAATTGGGTTAAATTGAATTTACGAATGTGCCCAAGTTCGAAATTTTCATAAATGAATATGAACTATAATGTAAAACAAGCAGCACTGACCACCAATCAATTTATATCCAACGAACCACAAATAACTCAAATTTAGAACGAAAATATTCAAAAATAAGTATATCTAGTTTGCTCGACAAGATTATACTCCTCCACTGCTGGATTGTGCCAAACCAGAAACAAATGAAAAATATTATTGAATTGTTTTATTGCTTTAAAATTATTATTATAAAGAAAATAGATGTATTGTAAAATATAAATTTACCACAAAAATTCTAGATATATGATCTACAGGTCCAATGTAAATGCAAATCCGGATTGTTTTTTTCTATCTATCAGAAAGTTTCCACAACTTTATTAAACCCTTTTAATGATGACTTTATGCTAAAAGGTATAATAAATGTATGGGCTAACTAATACTTATTATTTAACAACCAGCAGAAGTAAATTCTGGTAATTATTTGTAATTGAAACTAAGCCATCAAATATGCATCACAATAAATTGTAATAATGGGAAACCCCAATTATTAAACGATTCTCAATTGTTGGGTGCAAATAATATGTAAAGATTTGACTACTTGAAGTTCAGACAATTTAATTGATTGATCTATAACTGTCTATGTCTATCTATAAGTAAAATATACCAAGGACGGCCTTGAGCAAGCAAATACTTATGAACAACCAACAACTTTTTATCAGCAACGACGAGCGATAGTCAAAAATATCTAAAAAAAAAAAATAAAAGAAAAAAAATAAGAGATTACAGGTCACGTTGAAATAATCTGCGTCTAGGTCAGTAAAAAAGAATCCCACTTCCATATATGATGCATGTTTTCCGGATACTGGAAACCAGACACCCAATTTATTTAGTAATAAAAATATTTGAATTAGATATATAAATATTTATGTCATTTACTATTTTTATCATTTCGTTTGCCGTGTCAATGACTTTTATGAATTGCGGTCGCTTGGCAGGCATTTCAAATTACGTATACGTACTGCTGGCCGCAGGCAATAAATGCGTAATTAAAGCGTCAAATAAATAATTGGGCAAACGTACGAAATGGTATTCTAAATGGACTTCAGCACCCACGAGATATATATACATATACATTTTCGATCAGAGTAAAATAACACATCCATTTGCAGTTAAGCTGCACAAATAAACAATATACAATAGCAACTGCTTATAAAATATGTGTTTTCTCTTCTCACTAAAGGCCAAACAAATCACATGGCTATTAATTTTTATTAACTAAATCTCACTTGTGCACTCAAAGAGCCTGACGAACAAAAAACCGAAGAAAAAAAACTGAAATAAAGAAACAAAAATAAAACGAGAGAAAAGAAACCGTTTACTTCTGATATGAAGCAAACGGCCAGCGTAAGGAAAGCAAAAGTGAAATCAGCTTATCAGTAACGTAATTAAGCAGTGATAAAAGTCGCAGACACACCCCCCAACCCCTAGCCAACTTTCCGCACCACCCACCCAACACACTGTTGACCGCCAAATGGCGCCGAGGCAACTGATAAGCCCAAGCCTATTTTATTTATTTATGTACATATGTGTGTAGTATGATATGACCGTTGGTAATATCAATTTAGATTTGAATTTAATTTATTTACACTGCCAAATAAATGAGACGGCCAAATGTTTATTTAAGGCGGCAACTCAATGAATAACTTTTAAATGATTCAGTCATTCAGATGGTGACCAGTCAAACAGCTGTTGAATTCAGCGCTATTTTAAACGATACAAAAGCGATAAGTTCACAGATAAAATAATCGAATGGCAGATTGGTAGGTGCTTTAAAAGAATGCTCAGCAATTAACGGACAAACAGAATGAAATATATATGTTAAAGATAGCTTGCGTATTATAAAACTACCAAATAATCAAAATCGTAAAATAAAATAATTTATGTGTTTTCGACGAAGATTATATTTGATTTCCTGAGGAAAAACCATTTTCCCAGTGCGGAAAATTATTTTTCAGTTAATACCCTAAATTATATGTTTGGAAGTCAACCACTCTTAATTTTAAATTCAAAATCATAACTTAAAAATAGAATTAGAATTTCCATGAATTTCTCTGAGAATAATGAAAATAAGAGTATAGCCATGTTTTCCCTAAGAAAACTCTTACAAGAAAAGTTTACCTTGTCTTGCCTGCCAACAAACTTCAACTGCCGACCTTCAGCAGGTGTTCTGTAGTTTCGAACTCCTCGGAGACATTCACTGTCAAATGCATTCTGAAAATGTTGTTTTTTTTCAAAAGTAGGTATATATATAAATCCATTTACGACCAACTGCGCCAAAGAGAATACAAAAGGGATAGGAAGAACACATTAAACGAAAAGAAAAGAAACAGTAGAAGGACTAGAGAAAAGTTTAATAAAAGAGCTAACTAGTTGACAAAGGCTGTAGAGATTATAAATATATCAATTTAAAAGCTCAACTTTTCTCAGTTGAGAAGCTAAGTAGCTGAAACTGAAGCCGAAACCTTTTAGCTGTGTAAATTGAGGTGCAACAAATCGATTAAACGCCAAACGCAGACAAACAATGGGCGGCTCGGTAATGTTAACGACATTGAGATGTTCAATTCATCGGCCAGGAATGGGACTTTGGTCAATTTGCATGTTGCAGTCAGCATTTGGTAAGATGCCCCTAATTAAGTGCGTTGCACTGTGGATTACCCATAATCCACACGTAAGGCTTATTAAATCGAATTTCTCTCTCTATCTCTCTCTCTCTCTCTCTCTCTCTCTCAGAGAGAACTTATGCTCGAAGCAATTCTCTGTTGTTGTTACTGTCTAATGGAATCTTAACGTGCCCCAGAAATGCTGTTGCTGTTGCAAAAATACGATAATGTGTGAAATGCCAATATCCAAGTGATGTTCAATTTGCATTTGCGAAATTGTTAGCTAAAATAGTTTTCATTCAACAAATGAATTTTTATGCGCTCCAATCCCCGTTGGGGTCATTGTGTATGCACAAGTGGTCAGCAATATAGCAATAACAATAATTACTAATCATTATAATAACGGTAGTGCTTTTAATTGCTAGCTGTGTTTGATTACCGCCTTGCTTACCTACACATATGTATGTATATATCAATAAATAAAATTAATGAGTATTTGCAAAGCTGCAATTGAGATAGATATAGGAAATAAATATATATATATATAATATAGGTATATTAAATGTATACAACTGAATGACGATGCAACGATTAGAGCTAATGATTAAAAAACAAATGTATGACAATTTTGTTGCACATTATGCAACTTGAAATAACTTTTAATGAATACAGTTCAAACTGTATAGTTCTAAGTGAATTAAAGTTCCATTGAGATTCTCGCTCTCACTCATATGAGCCACACTTTGATTGGGTTTGCTGGGCTTAAGAAAATATTTATGAAAACCCATTGACAGGTAGTCGTGCAACCATTTTAATTACAAGCTTAAACTTATTACATTTCAATTAGCGCACGATGTTGGCAACTTTAACAGTAGGCCAGCAATTATACAATCAGTTGAAAGATGTCTACAATTAGTAGACACTAACGCCTCCTCTCCCCAGGCCATATATGCAATTAGCGAGGAAATTGAAGTAGCGCCACTCGCGGCTGTCTGGCTAGACATTCGCTTTGATTAATGGCAAACAGGAGCTGAACAACATACACCTCTCCCAACCCCCCACCCCCCCCCCCCCCCACAAACACACCCACACACAAACTCAATCACAAAACACCTAAGAGCATGCACAATATATGGCCACTAAAGCAGGCAGGCAGACATTAACAGCCAGGCACAATTCTACACACACATATATATATATATATATATATATATATATATCTATGAGCACTCTACATATATAATGCACCCTTGAGACTTTGGCCAAGTCATTCTATTTTAGGCAGCTGTGACCTGCCTGCCAGGAGTTGGGTGTGGTGTATGGGTGTATGGACAGATAAGTGCAGCCAGGCACTTAATTCCAACATGTTTCGGTTCGGTTTTGGTTTCTGTGCTAATGCCTAATCAAAACATAAACAACAGCAGCGAGCCAACTACAACAGTAGCTTGTGTTATACCAATTTAATTAATGAAAAGCCTAAACACTTGACCAAGCCGCATTACAAACGATCTCTGGTAACATTCCAGTTAACGGTATTTCGAGTAGCATATTTATGCATACATATACAGTAGATTAAACCCCCTCAGTAATTTGTAAGCCACCTAATGTGTCTATTGTCTGAAAATAGGTACGCTACAATAGATTCACTCAAATATAATCTATATATATACTCTGCCAAGGTTTAAGTCATGTTTATTTACTGAGTACATTGCCACAATGTATTTGTTGCTCTAATGAATTGCCTTGAAAAGCCTTATATTATATAAAATGGGTTTATGGGAATTCTTTTATTATTCAACCCAAATCTCAAAATTCTATAACAAAATCATCACATCTGAAAACTTGTAATAAATTCGTTATTTTGAAAGGTTCACAATCAAAATAAGATTGCTGTAGTACTGGCAGATTACAATCAACATAATTAATAATAGAACACAAGCCATAAAATGCATAATTTTGATAAGCTGATTACAAAGTTTGTCTAGACATGCAAAGCTTATTAATTACACCAAAGTATTCAGATTACAACTGCTAGAATTAAAGACCTTTGGAATCGAAGACAATCAAAACAGTCCCAATTTATATTTAATTTGCTTAATTACTAGTTAAGTTAAACATATTTGATTGCGAGTTCTTGGTCAACGTTGACCGTAAATTCATTAAAGTTTTGACCGACATTCTTGACCAACAGCTGCAAAGTAGCTACCACTCCAAAAAGACAATCTTTCAAAGCTTATTTTGTAATATGGCTTTAAGTAAACTTTATGTCAAACACTTAACTCTTTGGCGAGCGACTGTTGGCTGGAGGCGGAAGTGTCGGTAGAGGCAATCGCTTGAGTATTGCTGTCAACGACAGCAGGGAATGATAAACTTTGTCAGCTGCCATCATACTGAGACTGATGATGAGCAGCAACAGCAGCCGGCAATCGTTGTCAGGGTAGCCGCAGAATACAAGCGCTCAAATTCGCAATTATGGCATTTTAATACACTGATGAGACGTAATTGTCAATTCTGGAGCTGCTGCCCGAGTAGCCAGAGTTTCCACTAGTGTGTTCAAAAATGTGGTAAGCCATCAATAATGTCCGTGTGTGTGTGTATTTGTGTGTATTGCGTGTGTGTGTGTAATAGGGTAAGTGACACATTCCCGCAAATGCGTGCATGTTGCGTATACTCAATGCTGGGTATACGCAATGTGAGCAAGGCTCGGGTTTTAAGATTGATAGCAGGATCAAATGGTATATCGCAGCATGTTAAGTGAAATACTTACGTGTTGTTGCTGTGGTATGTGCACTGAGAATAACAAAAACACTGTGAAAGATGTACACAAATTTTTTAACCACGTATTAATCACTCATTTCAATCATTTTTTAACTGACAGAAAAATATTATAATTTCTTAATCATTAACTTTCTTGAAGCTATTTTGGTTTTATTTTATTATTACGATGAGTGCCTAAAGTAATACTGCAAATAATCAGGATCTTATTTTATGATTTCTTTTAAAATAAGGTCAATCGTACTTAATTTATTTTGCAGCAGTCTCCATTTTCTATTTAATATTTGTGTGGTTTTCTAATCTAGGATTTATTACCTTTAGCTGAATTAAGATTTAGAGGATTCTCCACCTATTCTGAGTGTGCACACACATGTGTATGCTGTGTGTGTGTGTTGTTTTAATTACGCCCATTTGGGCCTTATGTCTACAACCCAGAAAGTTATCCAAGGAGCCGCCATCTCAGATAGGCGTGCGAAATGAAGCTTAATGGCAGACATTAATTATGCACAATATTAAGATATATTGCGCAGGCCGCAGTTTATTTTGCCTGTGGCCAAAGTGCTTCAGTGTGTAGTACTGCAGTTTGAATTAATCAATTAAAAATGTTGCACGTAAAATAATAAAAAAAAAATTTACAATGAACGCTTAATTAGTTTTTCATAAAAAAATAAAGAGCGGATTTTATCCACCTCTCATTATGTCAATATTAAATTATTAATGAAATGTAGCAATTATAATGCAGTTACAAGTTTTCATGACTGCAAATTCATTCTTAAACTGACATTCAGTTAAATCCAGCCACACTCCTTTGGCTATTCACAACTGCAGCTTAACTCAATCAGGGTTAATTAATTTTATTGACTTTGTCTCACCAGCCTTCTGGCAATATTAACATATATATATATTTAAATATATATTTGTATGTTGTCTGTGTGTTTCATGAAAATTGCGTGAGGCAAATTAAAATTTTTTTATTTCACATTTTAAAAGCAATTTAAGTTGAGGGTGAATTTTTGATTTCCATATTCAAATTGATTGATATATTGCATTTCAAATATTATTGCACAATTTATTATTATACTATATTTTAAAATCAAATTCATTATCTTTTCAATCTTCTTGCATATCTCATTCAAATGAGATTCATTCCAGCCATTAGTTTTAAAGCATTCCTTAAGTTCAATTGCTCTTTGTCGTCTTAATGCATATTGTCTACTTACAATTTGCTGCCTTATAATTAAGTTCTAATAAGGCCTGATTCGAAATTTGTAGCTAGATAGCAAATAATTTTAATGACAAAATACATATTCATTTAATTCAATAATTAGTATTTGAACTATACCAATAAATTTATTATCTTTTTGCAGAGGGTATTATTATTTTGTTGAAAACTGTAAGTCGCATATTTAAGTGATGAGTTCTTGAGATATCTTAACCAAAGTTTAAGACCGTGACTATGACAGCTGAAAGTTTTATTAAACTCGTCAAACATAAATTATTGCCATAATATGATTTGAATAATGCAAATGTTGCATGCCGGAAATTCATTAAACTTTCGCTACTCATTACTGACATTATTTCAAAATCAATTCTTCGGAGAAAATGTAATTATTAAAACGTTCTCTTTAATTGGAATGTGAGCTAATGAGAAATAAACTAATCCTATTTAATTCACTTCAGACAGTGCACATTACAATGTGTATTAATTAATAACATTTGCCGTTTACGATTCTAAACAATTATCTAAGTATACAAACCATTTGACTCTATTTCAATTCCAATAATCGAATTTTATTTACATTTACCATTGGCAGACGTACTTTGGTAAAATGCTCATGTATCGAAAATAGTTTATTAGTAGCTTAGGCTCCAAACGAGAATTGCTGCAAATTGCCAAACATTGAGAACATTACAATACAGTGAATTATGTTGAATAGGCTAAATGGTAAATATGTAGGCAAGGACCTTTCCAGTCGTTGAAAGTGGGCTTATGACTGCAGACAATTATTTTATTGAGGTCTCAGGATCTTCTGTGTGCGATTTCTCATTAGCAGTGACTAACTAATTAACATAAGTAATTTGCTGGAGCAGCTCTCCTGTTCACTGCTTTATGTACATGTTTAGGGCCACAGCAAAACTGCGCCCAAGGCGAACATTTTACGGAGGCGTGACACGGACACGTCGGATACGGGCGGACACAGATGCCGCAAGTTTAAAGACTTGAAACTTGAGGAAGCAGCAACCACAAATACCTGGCAGACAGCTAATCACAGTCGAGTGGGTGGGTTGAGAGGGTGTATTTCAGATGGTTGGGCGGTGCGCTCATTTATCTTTGCGCGCGAATAAACACACAAAAAGCAAGCTGCAAACGACAAAGCAGACAACAAAATGCTGCCAAGATGGAAAGAAAGCACAAACAAAGAAAAGGCGCATGGCTTACATGATGGATTTCCAATGGCATTAGATGACTTGGCTAACAAATGATATTTTGTAAATAATATAGGGAAACGAGGCGAGACGACGCGGTAGGCGAGGGGATGCGACGCTGGCAGTGATAGCGACCTGGGCGGAAATTAAATTTGGTCACGTTAATTGCCCCCGATTAGAGCATTTCGGTCATTATGATAAGCGCAAGCAGCAAGCAAGCTAGCGTCTCTGGACATTGACAATGGCAATGAGTGGGCGAGCGACTATGCGAATCCGTGTGAGTACAATCATACACATACGACTGCACTCAGTTTTTTGACCTTTCAAATGTACATACGTTTATCTGTATGCACGAGTAGGTAGTCGTAACGTTTTCAAGTGGAGAATATTGTAACGATTTTCGATATCTCTTTTTGGTGCGGCGGCTTTTCGGTGATTAATTATTAATTAATTAAGAGCTTTTTGGGGAGCTTAGTTTGCCTTCATTTCATTTTGCAAAACGTTATGCTAAGGCTAACCGACTCGCTGCTCGAAATATTTGCCCCCAACAAAAAAAAAACAAAACAACAAAAAAAAATAGGCAGACTAATTGGCCAAACACCGAGACACGCCCACATCCCCCACACTTCAATTTCCATTTCTGTCACACTTCATGCCATGATTTTGTTTTGTTTTGTACTCAATTGCTGGAAGGCGTAAAAAGAATTCCAAATGAATGAATGAGATTTTCAGACATGCCTTGCCAAATTACGAAAATCTATGTAAGCTACAGTATTACAGATATTCAAAGTTCAATCTAAATTTATTTATTTCCTAAGGCAGGCTAATGGAAAAAATGTATAGATTCTTCATTTTTGAGTAAACGTGATTATGACTAAAGTTTTAGATTTATAATTCTAAATCAATATTTTATTAACCGTAATTTAAGGCATACCTATCAAAGTTCAAAGTATTTAAATCTATATTCAATGCTAAAGATTATTGTATTTTAATTGCAACACATTTTTGTTTTTTTAGAGTTCTTCTTTCTAACTGCTCTGTACAACGAACCAAGTAGTCATGTGTAGTAATAGAGGGACAGGTAACGATTTGGGGCAGTCAAAACAATTCGACACAATGGTTTTTGTATTTTAGTCGGTGTCTGTCAACTTTATTACGTATACGCATTGTTGTCCTTTCACCCATAAAACGCATTCAATTTACAATTGCCACAGGACAGCCTACGCCTATTCATATCCGTTTTGGTAAAAGAATTGTATTCCCAATGTAAGATGATATCGCAGCGCAATTGCAGTTGAATACCATTCAAACAATGGAAAATTCCAAAAGCCAAATTCATTTCACACAGAATCTAGGTATTGTTTGTTCAGGGAATATTCAAGGCACATTTTTGTATGAACCCGCAGATGTTTGTACGAGCAACTGATGAAAATTCCACTTTTATACTCTCAACGTTGCTTTATCCAAAAACATAATTTCCATAAATTGTGTAAATGCGAATATTTAAACATATTTTCCTCAAGTGGAATTTCATTAAATACATATGTCCTGAAGCCGCAAAGCATGAGCTAAGTTATCTCATGGTTTTTGGCTTGCAAATAACATTTGTCTTGCTCACAGCTGTGGGCCATTGGCTCGACATCAAAAACTCAATAAAAGCAATCTTTATGTTATTAAATGTGAAAAGAAAAGAAAAACAATGCAACCTGGGCCAAAAATTTGTCGCTTAAGTGCTTTTCAAGGAGTATTACCGCCACTTCAACACACATGTCGTGGCAATGAAGATCCTTCCGCCGCACCCAAGAGAGACAGAAAAGAAGGAAAGAGTTTCATATATGCAGTTGTCAGGCACTCCTGGCTATAATTATCTGCACATGAGCTGCAATTAGTGTAAGTGCCGCACATGAATTGTTTTCCATCTCTTGGCAACGTTCTCTTCACTTTTCATGTTCAAGGCCGGCTCTTGTTGCTGTAAGGTTTTGTTGTTATTGTCAGTTAAACACGACAATATATGCGTAGTCTGTCGCTCAGTCAGTTTCTCAGACATTTAGTCAGTCTGTCTGGCTGTGAGCGAGCTGCAGTTGCCGCCATGTTGTGTTTTATTTGTAATGTTTTTTTTTTTTTTTTAGTTGTTTTGCAGTTAAATTAACACATGCTATTTAAATGTGTGTGGGTGTGTTTTTGGGTGTGCTGTGGGTGTGTGTGTATGAAGGGGGCAAATTTAAAGATATGTACACGAACAGCTGCTGCACATTTTAGCGGCAGCGAACCATTGCAAATATTTTTGGCAATTGTCTGGAACTGGCACGCATGAATCAAAAAACTAATTAATATCTTTTAAAATTTTAACAGAAAGCTTTATACAAAGCAGTTGCAGGCTACAAGAGACTGACACATGACTCAAAGAACGTTTTGTATCGAAATAATTCTGCCTCAAGTGGCACTTTAAAGACTACCGCCTGCGCAATATTATTTTGCCAGTGCTCGACAAGAGCCTGAGGATTGTGGCGGAGGCGGAGGTGGGCGTAACAATAATATATTTTGTTTACTTCAGTGTGTAGAACAAATAATAGAATAGAGCAAATCAATTTTGAAGCTCTTGTAAATATTGTTTTGACATAACAAAAATATTGCTATAAAAATAGATATAAAAACGCAGAGCAGGACTCCTTTTGAACAGGATAAATCGCAAAGTTTGCTTATTATTTGTCTTCATTTTATTATTTTATTTATTTTTTTGATATTTTGCGAAAGTGAATAATATTTTTTCTATTTTCGGTTTTGACAACAAATGTATAAATCAGTTTTCATGATAGTTTCCATGAAATCATCAAATATTTCAAGTGCTGCTAGAATACTTTATAGTTTAAATTTAAGATGTAGATTTTCTGATGCAAATAAGCACAGATGTTGTAAATACATATTATATATTTGTCTCGATAAAGTTAAATATTGCACAGCAAATACATTGATCTACTCTTCAGGGTAGAGTTCAAGAATATATTCCAGTAAAATCTTCGTAATCATTTAAGTTGAAGTTCAAGATTTGACTTTAACTGCATTCAGGCAGGTTAACAAAAATAAACAACCATATAAGTACAACAGATGTTCTGCGTCATTTTCGAGTACTACAAGTGCCTTTCATATTCTATAATTAATGTTATTTTTCTAGGCGATAAGCTGAAGGGGGTGCTGACATTTTCCAAAGTATTCTCACTATAGATTACTGTTAGAGATCTTGACTCGTCAAACTATTTGCTTATGTGCTTAAGGCAACGATAACGAGCAGTTCCTAAAATAAATTAAAAAATAATAAAATAAAAAAAAGTGTCAACGCATAAGTGCTAAATAACCAAATCTTTACCTAACAACAAGCAATGGGGAGGGAAAACAACTTACATTAGGTCAACTTGCTGCTTGGATGAACGTTGTGGCACCGCTCGCTCTATCCCGCTCGCACTCTCTTTGTCTCCGAGTCGTTTGCATAAATTGCGTAAAATGATTTTATAAACGCTTTTCAAAAACTTGCTGAACAGGTGCCAAATGTCGCCCTGCGCTTAACGCACAAATAATAAACGGATTATTTAAAAAAAAAGGAGAAATGGAAAAAATAAAATACAACCAAAATATCAAACTATATATGTAAATTGAGTTGATGTTCACAAGCTTTCTAACTTTATTATTATAAAATTTTATTTAAAAATTGTGAAATATTTGTTTTAGCTTTCTTACTTTAAGGTTTGCAACTTAAGGTCGATCAATGCCACGAGAACTACTTTCTTCGTTGGATTTTTGTTCAATTTCTCGAGAGCACTTTTCCATTAAAGATTTTTGCATATTTTTAATACTTTCGTTTATTTCTTTGAAAATTGTTACGCGCAACAACAACAACAAACGCACTATTTAAATATTATTTTAATCGGCACACACAGCTAAAATAGTTTTGATTTCAATAATTTCCGTTATATTCGTGTCGAATATTCCTGTTTTGTTTTCTTTTTTCTTCTTCACTTGTATTTATTTAACACGGCAATTTGAATTTCTCACACACTTAGTTGCCGTTCTGCTGTTGTTGTTGTTGATTTTGTTATTTTGTTTGGTATTTTTGTTGTTGTTTTTTTTTTTGTGGCTTGTTTGATTTTTTGCTGACCGTTACGCGCAGCCCCAAAAAAAAAGTGATTTCAAAACACAACGCGCTTGGAAATTGCGGACGCGTCGCAGTCGCTGTTTAACGTCCGCCTATTCACTTGTCGCTGCCTGATGCGCGCACGTTGAAAGTTTAACTGTAAATTCGGCAAGCACCGAGCAGCAGATAGCAGGCGACAACGGCGACGTCGACAGCGAACAGCAGGCGAGCAGCGCCAGCAGCCAAGAACCGATGATGATGGGGAGCAACACTAGCAGCAGCAGCAGCAGAGGCGCCAAAACGCCTCGTACCTGTGTGTCAGCGTAACAGCAGTGGCACTGACGACAGCCCAGCTCCAGTAACAGCCACAAAACATTAACAGCAGTAGCAACTGCTCTCTCTTTCTCTCTCTCTCTCTCTCTCTCTCTCTCTCTCACTCACTCAGTCACTTACACATCGACGCGCTGTTATCAGCGGCCGAAGACAACATTATCGTCTGAGTGTGCGTGTGTGTGTGTGTTTGTGTGAGTGTCTGTGATTGTAATGTATCAGTGTGTCAGTGGGTCGTTCGGGCTGCCACTCTGTTAAATAAAGAGAGAGCGTAAGCTTCGTGCTTTTTACTTACGCTCGCATAAGCTCTCTCTCTCTCTCTCTCTCTCTCTCTCTGTCACTGTCTCCCGCTCTGTGTGCTATTCAGCGTTGGCTGCTCATTTATCGCATGCGAGAAACTCCATCGAACGATGGGAATAAAATAATACATTTATTAAGAATATTGCGAAGCTTCCTAAAGAATTGTGTTATAATTCTTAATTAATTTACACTTGCATTTGGTTGCATTTTATTTAATGTTAGAATTGGTTTTGAAAAAATAACATTGATGCAATTCAAAAATGGTGCCCCTTTTGCAAGCAATGCGCTGATTTCTGTTACAGGCTGAGAGTATTCTTTACTGCGTTTAGTCAATTTAGTTAACAGTGCCAAGCGAAGGGAGAGCCAATTGTTAACAGTACAGTTAACATTCCGCAGGATTTCAAATTAACCATTAATTTAAATATGCATAAAACCAATAGCTGTACGAATATCGACTTAAAAATCGCTAACAATTAACTATAAGAATTGTTATACATATTTGAAGCCTAATTGAATCGAGAACAACAGCAAAGTAAATATTGCAGATTTATTTAGCCCTAAAATGAACTACTACAATAAAGTTTGCCCACACATGAACTCAGTAAACAGTTTGTCATCCAATCAATTCACTGATAGTCTTAACTTAACTTGCTAAAAGTATTTCCACACAAATTATTCATAGCACATTGTTTGCAGTATCTTTGATATTCAATTATTGAAGAATATCCGAAATAATTGTGTGCTTTGAAAATGCTTCTCAGCCGAGCGTATTTCCCATATGGATTTGCGCATCATAATAACCAATAATCAAAACAAAATAAATTAAAGATTTATAAGCTAAAAATGAGCAAGAAGTGTAGCAAAGAGCTCATAGATAAATCTTCCAGCAAAATACACACGCACACATATGCTCTGCAGTCGAATAAAATGACCGAAATTATTATTATTTAAACAGACGGTAATTTAAATGGTATCGCACTCGAACACTACAAGTGCTGGCACCGTATGTATATGTATGTAAAGGAAGGTTTACTATAGTGTAGGGTGTTTTCCCATGTTTATTGCACATATTTCTTTGTTTTTATTTGCGGCCTTTTAAGCGGGGGAACAAGGGGCAGTAGAGAACAGAAAACATGAAAAGAAATATTTCCAATCAATTGGCAAACAGAAACTAATAAAAACACGTATGAGAACATCGCGAACACCCCTTGCCCCAACCCATAAATGAACAGCAATACTAAAAAATAATAAAAGAGCAGCGGGAAAATGCTATTCATTCATTAAAAAGAAAATTTTCATTGAATACAAGAACGATTCAAAATTCATTTAAACAACAAACCGGATGGCCAGTCTGCAATTCATATGTGGACATATATATACACATACATATATATCAAACAAGTTTACTTTCACAGAATAATAAACGACAACAGCGCGGCGACTGGAAACAAGCACACTTGCTGCGATAAAATATGTTTTTTGAATGTAGCTTCATGTTCAATGAAAGTGCCACAAGTAAATAAATATAGAACAAGTGAGAACGTTACAGTCGGTTGTAACCGACTGGGAAATACTCTGATGGAACACAACATAATAAACGGTGGCAAACAACTGGGCAAGCTGGGCAACATTTTATTATACACCGTCTTTCAAACTAATAATTTAGTGACTCTAGTTTTTGAGCTGTGGAAGCCGGGCGTGACTAATCAACTTTTTGTATGGATTGCGGAAGATACAAATATTTCAGATGAGGCAAAGTGCCGGAGATGGGTGATCTTTGTCGATCTTTGAGGGAGGTCACTAGCCGTCTACAAGTGCGAGATGCATTCACTAAATAGAATCACAGGAAATAGAGCAAAACTGTGGGCGGAAATGTGAACAAGCAATGCGAAAAGTGCGGGCTGCAAAAGTATTGATATATATTCATAAATATAGACGAATATATGGATATGCCTATAGTCAATAAAATTAACTTATTTATGTCTGTCGTTGGTGACTAGGAAATTATGTAAGTTGTACAACTTGGATATACATACTTTTTACGAGTTTGCGAGAGAAGCGATTCAATTAGCAGATACTCCGGACCAAAATGCACAAAACGAGCGAGAAAGCAAAAGTGAAACAGCTCATAAAACATTTTTATGAAATGTCAGACGCTTGTCAGATGATTTTGGCGCACTGGAAATAGAAATGGAAATGGCCAATAGCCAAAATGACATATATTGGAGGCTTACGAAAAATGATCGAAGTGTCACACCCACCCACACCATACATCATCCTCGCCTCCACCTCAGACACCAAAAATATACCGCTCAATGGGTAATTCGCACGTAGCTTGTGTCGGCACTCGATATAAGATAAGCGATTAAGTGTTCGCGTTCAGAAGATATTGTGAATGTGCACTGCGAATTCACAAATTTACGAGCTGTGAATTGCAAGCAGTCAATCAATGTTCAGTAGTGGTAAATGATGGATGGATCAGATGTTAATGAAGTAGAAATTGCATTTGCCAATTATTGTCACAGATGTATATTTGATTTGGATGTCCATTTACACTTAAATACGAATTATTGCTCACACAACTCAAGCTGCTAACCTTAAACTGGTATTAATTTGGTCTTAATATGATTATGCTTAGTTCTAATTATCTATACCATATCTTATCTATTCCATGCTTAGGCACAAATCCAACAGGCTTAGCCTCGAGTCAATTTGCAGCTGGGCTTCGATTTAGGCCTTATTGTGTTAAGTTAGCTTCTTAAGTTGTTTACTGTAATTATATTTAGCAGTGTCATAACAAAATTTAAAATGAAGGCACTACGCAGATTCAACAATATCTTCTTTGACCTACGTCAATGTAATATACACAAGTCAAATGATGGCATATTTAAATTTTTCAACTCTTTCATTAGATTTTCGCAAAAAAGCTAATGCAAGATTTTGATTAAATGGGTACGTATCTTGACATCATCTTTTTTCTTGCGTAGGAAATTAGAATGCCCCGGAAAAGAAGTGCAATGAAAACCGATGATGGAATATCGATAAGAGACAGCTACGCTCAGATAAAACTGTTGCGGAAGTCAACAGGAAACAATCAAAATTATATAATATGATTGTATGAATCTGTGTATGTACGCTAAACAAATATTCAGCAGCATCCTCAACCGCAAACGTTGGGCATTGGTGTTGGCGTTGGCGTGGGCATAGCATCGGCAGCTATACACAAAAATGAATTTGATTTATGATAAATTCACAATGATTTATGCCCTTTGAGCGCACATTTTTTCACGGTGTTCAGAGCCTAAGCCAATCGGGCAAACCGCAAAATAAACTTAGAAAAGGAACCAACATAGCATTTTCGCATTATTCAATTTTTCTTCATTCGACTAAAATACAGACTACTGCTGTAGCTGTTGTTTCTGCTGCTGTCGGCTTGTTTTCAATTTGATGTCGATTCATTTTGACTTTCCCCTTTATCTTTTCATGCATTGAAAATTGTCTGCGTCAGGAGTTCGAAAATCTGTTGCCTACTTTTGTGAGCCCCATTTGCCATTAGCTGATTTCTGTTTCTGTTTCTTTTTCGGTTTGGTTTTGATTTGGGTTTTGTTTTAATATGCATGTGAAATATCTGAAAAGCCTTTTGCTTTGCCTGTTTTCACTTGTTAGTTTTACAGCTCTTCCCAAATATGCAAATTCCTTACAGATGAGTAGCACAATTGTGAGCAGCATCGATACAAAATGATAGATAGATTGTTTGCGATTAAAAATCTGTTAGCTGTTGACTAACAAAAAGAAAACTCAACACTTGCCAACACTAGGTGACATTAGCCTATTAAGTGTCTTGTCAATTGGTTGACAAGGCCGCAATTGAAACTTGTTGCGAAAGCTGCTGTGATTTATAATTCATTGTCAATAGAGCAGCCTAGAATATAAATATCTTAATTAACCCGAGGCAAAAATTATAATAACTTCAATAAAGATTAAAGCTTGACTGCAGAGACTAAACAAACAGAAGTTTTTCAACTAGCACAACCCACTGCCTAAGCCGAAAAGCAAGCCAAAGCGAAATTTTAATTAACTTTAGCTATTCGCTACGTTGACATCCTGCATTAGCAGCAGCGGGGTCAAAAGTCAGACCTTTTTGTAAAGCACCACCGAATTTGGTCCAAAATAAACACATGCACACATGTCAAGTTTTTAAATACCTAATCCGCTTGGATACCTACAAAAAAAAAAGACGAATTTAATTGGAACGAGCCCACGGCTTTATTTTGATTTAATTTACTTTTCATTCTTCCCTTTTTTTTAAATCAATTCTATTTCTTTCGTTTAGTCATGCTGCCAATGTTAATTGATGCGCGGCAGAGTAGCAAAATAAGCGCTGTAAAGTCCTATAAAACCGGCCCAAAAGACTGACAGCAATAAAAAATAAAAAAAACGAACGTTGCGTATACGCCGTGTGGCGCAACATTCTGTTGACAGCGCCAAAATAAAACTTTATAGCTAATTTATTTGATTAAATTTCACGCAACGAGCTGTGACTTTTATCCCCATTCCCATTGGTTTGAAATGTTGAAATATTTTGCTGTCTTGATTGCTGCAAATTGATAAGAAAAACAGGCAGCAGACGGCAACTATAAATGGACCGAGGGGACAGTTGAGTGACAGCACAGCCTGTGGAAGATCAAAGCACATGATTCTAACTTTTAAACACCTTTAAGCCACGAATAATACTATTTACTTGCAAATGTGTCAACTCACATCAATTCAATTAAAGAAATGCCGCTGGAAGCATCACAAATGTGACGACAGCAGCAACATTCGTATGCTTAACATTGCGCATACGTCGTGTGTGCTCAAAAGTATGCAAAACAAACTTGACGGCTTGACAATAAAAACAAGCAAAAAAAATCGCATAAAAACGCTGCAGTCGAAAATTCGCCAGACTTTTGCATACTCTGTGAACAGTAGACTTTTAAATACTCTGCTTAAAGAAATTACGAAAATCTTCTGACGCAGACAACACCATTTTTTCTTTCGATTCATTTCAGACATCAGTAGTTAAACTATTCTCCAAAAGAGTTAAGCCAGTGGCTTCTACCTGGAATTGCATTGAAAAAAATATGCTCAACTTCTATTTGTAAACAAAGCGTATTTAAATATAAGCAGCGCAAACACGAAAAGCGAAACACGAAATGCGAATGCAAATGCCAAATGCGAATTTAGCATACAAAAAGGTTGGCAATGAATGAAAATGAAGGAATTGCATAAATAGCGTATATAAAAAATAAGTTAAAGTACCAAATGTTAAATCGCATTATCAGATCCACACACACACATACAAATGAAGGCAAAGTAAAGACAATTAAAGCAGGCGTCACTTAAACCGATTCAGATAGATAGACGTGGTAATGGGTAGGGAACGAGAGGTAACCCAACCGGGTAACCCAAGCGTTGCGCATTTCACAACACTGGGCGGCGGCACTTAGCTGACAATGAGCGTGAGAGATGAGTTCGGGTTGGATCTGCGTGGAGTGCTCTCAACGAAATAATAGCTTGAATTTGAATACCGCCGTTTATGCGCTAAACGCTTTACGCTCTTTTTGCAAGCCCTGCTTCATGATATTTACCCCTAGGACCCTCGTACGAAGGGCAATAAAAACTTTCGAGTTGAGTTAAAGTTGAAGCAGCGACTGTGGCATGTGGCACGTGGCTGCGTGCCGCGTATCTAGTTAGCCGTTGCTCCAATTCTGCACAAGTTAATTTACGATCTTAAATTCCAAAAAGCCAACCAACTTGTGGGCGTTCATACTAACCACCCACGCCCACACAGTCATCAAGGCCATATAAAATAAGCAGAGACGAAGAAGGAAAGCGCAAAAAAAAACATAACGAAATATGCGCAAATTGAATAAAAAATAACATTCATAACGTTGGGCGCAACCGCAAATCGCCTGTGGCTGAAACCTAGAAAATTGCGACACTAGTATAAATATAGTATAAGGACGTAAATATTACAAAAGCAAACCACCACACAGACCCACTGCATGCACTAAAAAAAAATTTAAATATTCCTAATAATACATTTACTGTAATGGCAAATAAAGTTTTTGTTAAGCTTTAACTTAAACTGCTGACAAGTCATTCGCTTTATGGTTGTAGCGTATAGATTGCAATATTTCCAAGCTGATTGTCATTTTAGCGAATAGACCCAAGTCAAACAATTTATGATCTCAGTGTATGACAAATATTAAAGCTATGAAAAACTGTAGCTAAATAGCAAGCAACACAAATTGCAGGCTCCATCAAAATAGCAGCAGCAACAAGCCGCATAGTGATTGAATTTTCACGCATCAATAGTCACAGCAACAACAAAAACAACAACAACAAGGAGAACGACCACAACAACAAACACAATCATAATGACAATCCATAAAACGAACAAGTCACATTCCAGCAAATATTATTAAATTGTTTTGGTTTTTCCTAGCGCTTTAGTAGCGAAATCGAAATGACATCAATTGTTTATATTTAAGAGCTACGTTTTTTATCCAATACAGCCAAAAAGTATGCCTTCACTTTTTTGCTGCTCAACAAACAATTTCGATTTATGGCAGTTTTGTAATGAGCCAACCAATTTGCAGCACAACAAATAACGAGAACGCAAAGTTCAGTTTTAGCTGAGAATTTATAGCTACGTTGTATCATGTGTTTATATTTCGAGTAGGTTTAAAATAATAAGTAATAAAAACAAATATATTTCTAAACAAATTTGCAATAAATTTAACAATTGATTGAATTTGACACTGTATTTCTTAAGGATATAAAGTTATTGTAAATGTTTTAACAGTTTGGAGTAATTGAAAAATATCAAGGTAAGGTTCATAAAGCATACCTCGCTTTGCTCTTTATATTTTTGTTATTATTTTACTTATTATTACACTTGTTACATATTATTACACTCACTTACTTTTAAAATAAAAGACTACACATATACATTCCAAAATTAATAAGGCAAATGCGATTCAGATCATACGAATTGAGATATCAGCAAACTTTATTTGATCAACAACAACACAATTGTATAGGGTATATAATTGAACAGAGCACACAAAAAGCAGGAACACACCTGCCAAACTGCCTGCACAAATGTCTCTTACTTATTGCCACAATGTGTCCTGTGGTGTTGTATCAGCTTTCAACAGTCTGTGGCAATATTTTTTTTGCCATTTTCGATCTGGCCCGACACAAAGTCAAATGAAAAATTAGAGATTGTGCGTCGTGTCATGCTGACTTGCCAATGTACAGCTTTAATGAGCAAGTTAATTAGCAAGCCGGTTTGCCGATTTGCATGCTATTTGGAGCCCGGTCTCCGATGTAAATTGTATTTGTGGCAAATAGCGGGCCATTCGCTTACCGTCAGCAGGCGGCAATGTTCAATTTCTTAAATCGGTTCTGCCAATGCTCCAAAAAAAAAAAATACTAGCAATCCAATGCAAACAGACAAGTATTTTATTGAATTGGCCAGAGAGCAGCATGTCGAATACGTTGCTCGAGCAAATGACAGGCTAAGGATACACATTGCGGCTACATGATTTTCCTTTTCACAAATCGAACGTTGCGCCAAAGAAAAACAAAAAAATGTAAAGCGAACAAAAACAAAAAAAATACAGCCAAGAGCCAAATGGGATGCCATTCAAACGTAGCTGCAAATCATGAAAAATGAGTCATTCGACAGCTGGCTACATGATGCCAAAAATGACCATAACACACAAATTTTTCAGGCGGGTGTGTGTGTGTGTGTGTGCGTGTGTCTATGTGTGTGCAATACGAGCTTTTTCAGCTAGACCAGCCGGGCCCAACGGCCGAGAAATTCCAAACGAACTGCACATGACGAAATTGCACAATCCTTTTGAGCTGCTTTTTTCCAGCTGAATCAGTCCAAAAGAGTTTATTATCCATCTATACAAATGTTTAGCACCAGCTGACAGATTTTTTCGAATCATAATCAAGGCACAAGCCAAAGACAATTACCTAAACTGCATAAGGAATTTGCCTTAACAAGAAAAATTTAAAACATCCAAAATCAAGTATTTTCCTTTAACCTTAATACCAAAAACTTGATAATAATAACAAAAATTACTTCAGGTAAAATAATCGCTGCTGTTCGAAAGTTCTTAAAGTTTTCCATAACAACAACAAGTTTCAAACTGCAAACTTACAGCTTTTCTTCATAAAGAGTCATAAAACGAAAGATATAATTAAAAAATCATATATTGTCAAAAGTTATTTCATTTGTGGGATTATTTTGATAGACAAAAGTTTTTACCGGTCATAAATTCCCATCATGCTTTTGTAATCTGGCGAAACGTGTTGTTGGTAATTAATCTTTATAAAATGCATTAGCATGCATATTGAATAAACAATGAGGAAGTGCAAAACGGGGGAAAAAAAATGTGAATGCACATAAAACAGGGCAATCAATGCTGCTCCATAATCAATATTAATTAGAGGGCCAAACAGGATGCTGGCCGTAATTAAAAGTTGCATCCGAAGGCAAATAAATTGAAATAGCATTTAGCCACAAAGCGTTGCCAGTCTGTGCACATTGAACGGCAATAAAATTTAGTTAATATTTGCATCTAATCAATATTGCGTATACCAACTGATGGCCAACGTACAACATAAAGACTTGGAGTTGAGCCCTTTGGGCTGACAAGTGACAAGCAGGACAATAAACAAACACATACAAACACACATCAAAAATTGGAGTCCTTGTATGCTCTAGTTGGCTATAAAATTTGATTACTTTATGGGCGGGAAACAGTATTATTTGGCCAGAGGGAGCACAGGTGAAATCAATTGTGGGCCTCTTCTGTCTACGTCTTTTGCGAGTCTCTCTTTTGGATTTGTGTGCTTGTGAATTGCGCTTTTGTACTCAGCAATGAAGTGCCCTGCAACCCTACAACATATACGCAGAGGATGCATTTGAATGTTCTGTTTAAATATTTGTCAGAAATTCCAAACTGCATATTTGATAATGCCTGTTCAATTTCTGTACAGGCTCACAACATATATACATACATATCTCCGAAATCTCAGATCGAGCAAATATTTAAATATTTGCGAAATGTTGTTGACCAACGGAGTGAACCCAAATTTGTGGGTTTCTTGTACACATGTTCAGCTTGTTGTTAATTAAGTATACGCATACATTGAGGCCAGTTTGGGCAGTGTTATTTAGTTTTTGCTGACTCTGCACAAATTACCCAAAAATGGCTTGGCTTTTTGCCTTGTCTTTATTTGCGCTATTTTCTCCACCTAGTTACTGGCCATAAAATATTTTAAGCTAAATACCAGTTAACGAAATGGCCAAAATGAGTTTGCCAGCATATGTAAATTACATTTAAAAGTTTTTTTCTTCCATCTTTTTATAATTTTCTAAAACATCACATGTGAATGTCTAAAATCAGAAAGGATTCAAATGTTCCAGGATCCGACTAGCAGATGCACTGATATTGTATAAGGAATTTGTATGTTGTCTACGGGAAAATACGAGAAAAGGTAAGTAAATAATTTACTTCTTAATTTTACCGATTTTGTTATTTAATATTTGTATTATTATCCTTATCCCACATTAAATCTTTATTTAAATATTTTAGTTCATACATTGTCTTTTAATTTATGCTCTGATCCAGGGTATAACTACAGCTCTATCTTTCTAGTTCAGCCTGTGTAAATAAATGTAACAAATTTTCCTTAAATTTAGGGGAACTTTTGAATTTATTGTAGAATGAGTTTGCTGCATATTTTATAGTAGCTTGCAGCGTAGAGATGGAGGGATGAATATGCAATGAAGGAATGGGGCAAAAGTAAACTTTTAAAAGGCCAACATTAGTTTAAAAGATTCATTGGAAATATTTTAAATTGGCGTAACTAAAAGTAAACTTTTAAAACGTCCATTTCAGTTTAATATATGCAATGCAATCTAACTTCCGTTGGCCAATTTCTCCTTTCTACATTAGCAGGATTTTTGAACCGCCAAACATAAAGTGTTGAAAATTTATTAATAAAAATCAACTGTGTTAAGCTCATTAGCTCCCATTAAATGTAAATAAATGATTATATTTTTCCAATTAAACTAAATTTCAAGCGAAAAAAGCTCTCATTACCCTTCTAGACTTTCTATAGCTGTGAATAATTACTTTTATAGCACAAAAACTTTTGACAACTTTCAAAGTCAGCTGTCGAATAATCAGTAAGGATACTGTAACGGGGGAACGGGGACGGGGACGGGCTTGATAAGAGTTTCAGTCTACCGCCTCAAACGTTGCGGTAGCTTCTATTTAATTTTCAAAGTATTTACAACTTTTGTTTGTAGTTGTTACTTTTGCTTGTGGATTGAAAACAACTGTAAATAATTAATACAACATTATACTCAATTACCGAACAACTTCCATATATAAATCTTAGAGAAGCTTTTCGACACAAAACCAGCATTACTCAGAAGCAAAATCCAAAAATCAAAAGTTTCACTAATTAAAAGCTGTTCAAGGAACTTATAGTGGGGTCAACAGTGGGCAATGAGATTGAGAGCTTAGGCTTAGCGTACAGTATGGTGCAAAAGTCAGACCACAAGTAGCCCCAAAAATGACCCGACCTCTTTGACAGCCAAGTTATGCAGTCCATGTATCTTAAAGTTGCATAAGAGAAATTTTTGGGAATATTATTATTGTGTAAACTTAATATCAATATGCATATAAATAATATTTGCAGAACTCTTAACCTAAGCTGCTTAAATTATTTATTGAGATGATTTTAAATATATCTCTTATTTACAAGGAGCAGAAAGAATGCATAATAACTATTATGGGAATTATTATATTACTCAGCTGACGTTTATCAAGCACAATGACTTTAATTCCCCCTTGAAACAAGATTCTCATATGTTCCTTTTGCACATTGTGTGTAGATTGTGTGATAAGTTATTTCAACAACGAATAAACTTAAAATATGCACAATAAAATGGCCACAATTATGTTGCATGCTGCACCTGTAAATGGCATATGCAAAATTGTAACCGTCCGACAGAGACAAATGGAATGTTTTAAGTTGCAATCAGCTGGCCAGGCAATAAACAACAATTTACTTTATGGCAACTAAGCAAACAAAATAGCAACCAAATAGCAGGAGCTGCACAGCAGCAACAGCCAAACTTTCCACAAGTCCCAAAGCCACAGCTAGTCAGCAACAACACAAAGCAATGGGTTTGAGGTTTGGGGTTTGGAGTTTGAATGGTGGGGTCGGGGGTTGGCAAGTGTGAAGCTCATTCGGGGAGACATTGTATAAACAACAATTTTAGCGGATATTAAAAACAAAGTTGCCACAGTGCGGTATTCTGCTTGGCCAGAAAAAGCAATGAGCAAAATCGAGAAGGTACAGGAAAGCGGAGGCTGTATCCAATTTCAAAACGTGTTTTGTCGTTTCCACTCAATGGCTCAGGCCATTCAGTTTTTGTATTTGGTTGGCTCTGTCATTGTTTGGCCCTGATTCTCATCGAACGGCGAAGCGGACATCCGCTTGTCGCACTTGTCAACGGCCCAATGTGTTGTTGTATTGTCGCTATTGTTTCACCATTTCGCTTCGACTATTTTGACGCCCCTGAAACCCTTTTTAAGCTATGCCAGCTGTGATTCAAATACATTTCAACTGATTAAATTTTCATTAACATTTAGTTAATGTACCGACAATAGCGCTCATCAAGCTAGCTAAGTTGAAGGCAACAGCAAATACCCTGTTATTAGAATCTAAAGTTATCCAACACAACGATGAACTCCTTATAATTGTTCAAAAAGCTATAAAATTAAAAAACGATTAAATCTGCCTAACTGTAGAAAATATATTCAATACATATTATTAGACTTTACTACAGCACTTAACTGGATATCATTAAAAATGTCAGCACTGATTGTGGAAAACTTAATTTCATTAAAATTAAAAACTATTCGCAGAATCAAATTAATAGGTTGAACTAAGCTAAGATGGCATGCAATAAAATAAATTTAAAAATACTAACAAAAATACCAACAAAAAAACCTTTTAGATTTACTATATTTTGTTTCCAATTTTTCAAGCGAATTTTAAACTCCAAACCTGATGACTCAATCAAAGAGACCTCAGTAAATTGAGTTCAAATTTTCGGTAAGTTGAGGGTTCTTTGAGGCCAGGCAAATGAATGTTGGTGAGAGGACCACAGTGAGACCCAGCGAGTGTGCCATAATTTAGGGACCAATTAGTTAGGCAACTGTTTGCAAAAGGCGGCATAGCAGAAACATTTTTAAATTGGAGACAAATCCAATGGCTGTTAATTAAAATTTAACAGTTGGCCAAATGCAGACAACAAACCGATATTTGGCCGAATAAAGGGACCTACAGCAGGTGCTGCGATCTGCTAATTGGCATTGGTTATCTGTACAAATCAACCGAAGCTGTTGTCTGCCAGCAACCAGCCAATAACCAAAAAGCACTGAACTGTCAGCGGCTCAATCGTCTACCCCCTTCACCATGCCCCATTTTGTTGCGCTGTCAAAAGCTGTAGCATCAACGTTTGTCTACCATTAAGCGCTAAACAATTTGTGCCAGTTACGCCATAAAAGGCATCGAGCATTGTCGAACGGGGGAAGGGGTAAAAAGGGTGTCACACGCACATTTAATGCGCTTTTGAGTGTGTTTGTGTGTGTGTGTGTGTGTGTGTGTGTGTATGTGTGTTTGAGAGAATGTGTGTGGCAACACTGCTTAATCAACTTACGACTAAACAAAAACTCATATAAATTATTTAATTAATCCCTTTTGGGTTTATTGGCTGCACAAACTTCAGACACACACACACACTTACAAGTTTTTTCTTTGTGTATGTGTGTGCGTGTGTGTGTATGTGTGTGCCTTGTGCGTGCTGGCAATCAAAGTCATAAACGTAGGTGTGAAAATGTCTGCGTTGATTGCGTTTTCGCATGTGTCTCAGTGTTTTCGAAGCGCCGGAAAATGGGTTGCTACTTTTTGGAGGCCGCTTTCAATTTGCAATTAAATACAAATTGATATTTGATTAAGCTCCTGCTACTCACATTTAGCATAGGTAAATCTAATCTTTTAACAGCCTGTTTTTATGTTTGGCATAATAGTTTTGCTCAAATTGTTATGGGTTTCGGTGATTTTACGTTGCAGTATTATAAAGAAGCTATTGGCAAAGTATTCGACAGGTATAAAATGATTATGTACCCTTCAAGATATTTGTATACCTTAATAAACATGGTTAAGGTATTCTTTCTTTTTCCACATTCTCCTTTTCAAAGTACTAATTTTCAATGAGTTTATATATTAAAAAGTTATGTCATACTTGATCTTAAGGAAAACATAACTAATCGTGACTAATCGTGAATATTTTACAATATTGCGCATATATTTTAAGTTTTTTCCTGCTCCCCAGAAATCTACAAATTTTATCGGAGCCTTTTCTGGTCTATGCAAAAGCCGTAAAAGTTATGATTTTAAATATATTCGCTGGTGTAGAAGTAAAACAAAACAAAATTCATTAATTGTAAGAGTTCGGCTAACACTGCCTGGCTTTAGATTTCATACAAATCTTTATTAAAGCTGATTTCGATGGAGCTGCATATTCTTATCATATTTGTTTGGTATCTTCTCTCATGCAATATATTTTTTACAAGCTACATCGAATTAAGGCTTGAAAAGATATTGCTTATTCTAATATTTGTAACGGGCCTGCACTCTTTAATATGCTTCAATAAATTGTGTTAATAAATAATGCCTTTCATTGCAATCCATGGCCAATAACTTCTTGGAGCTGTCGTCGATATTCAGGGC
The DNA here is from genome assembly GCA_035043505.1 of Drosophila setosimentum. NCBI lineage: Eukaryota > Metazoa > Arthropoda > Insecta > Diptera > Drosophilidae > Drosophila > Drosophila setosimentum. The sequence continues at coordinate 1,612,400 of JAWNMY010000008.1, forward strand.
CTCAAGTTAGCTTGCTTTGTTTGGGTAAACTCTTTGGCTTGGCTAAAAATATCATGGCCCAAATCTGTAGATGTTGCAACAATGCTAAGCCAGAGCACAAGCCAAGTTCATGCCGGCACACAGTACTAAATCTTTGCTTTCATGTTGTCATTTTTGTTTGCAGCAATGAAAGAAAAGAAAAAAAAATAAACTAAACTCAGGGAAAAACTCTGGGTTCAAACTTTACCCAAATAGGACAAAAACCTACATGCTGGGGATATAAATCCCAGCCACATGCCTTTTATGCAAAGTTTGGATTAAGTTTTGCGCTCCTGTTAGCAGGCTGAGGCCCGGCCCGACTCGTCCCGTCCAGAACCAGGTTCGGGCCACGTCTGCATGACTGCCCAAATTTGTAAACAATCAGAAAATGTGTCAACTTATTTCTTTGTCAGAAGGCTGGAGTAACAAATAACAATGCCCTCTGATGCCATAAGTAAATACATAGTTTGAATTTTGTATTGTTTAGCAGGGGGTGTTGTAAAGGGGGAGACGGGGCAGGCTCAAAGTGTTGGAAAATTCATTTAAGCCGCTTAGGGAAATGTGCGCTAACAATAATAAAATTGGTCGGATAATAGCGAATGATTTTAACTTTTAAATGAGAAGCGTTTAAATTGAACAACAATCTAGGCAAATGGGATGAATGCTTTGGACAAATTGAAAAGCTGAGTGAATGAGCCAAAATGTAACTGGCAAAGCGTAAAATGAAGTGCAGTACCAAAGGACTGCAGCTAAACTTAAAATAAACAGAGACAAACTATTGAAAGGAAAAGATACGCTTGCAATTTCTACCCCACACCCACAAAAACGGCACACAGATGGGCTGTGGATCCCTTTGACAAGCTTACAATGGTCTGCAAATAAATTGGATTTCAATTTTCCTGCCGGGACTTTGACATTCTCTGGCAAAATGCTTTAAAAGTTACTCAAGACAAAAGGCACCCCATTACGTGTATCTCTTCCCTTCGGTGACTGTCAGGCATGTCCTGTCCAATATCCATTTTATTAGCAAATCTGCATGTGACTGGCAAAGCTCTTGGACAGACTGTGCCAGGCAGGGTGCCTCGGGCCAACAATTAGTAAGCCAATACGAGACACACGCACCATGTCAATGGCCATTAAAGCACTTGGTAACATTTTTATCATTCCCATTTACATACATAAAACGACTGTCACTTTGTCCAAGTCATGCCAAAATAGGACGCATATGAAAGCGGCACTTACAGGAGCAACAGCAGCAGCAGCAGCACATCAGTTGAGATGATAGGCAACAATAAAGTAATTTCATTCGTCTCTAATCATATCACATTCGCCATCATTCCAAACCATGCCCGACCATTTCTGCATTTCACATTCACAATGCCAATAGCAACAAAATATCACACAACCAAATTTGACTCGATGCGAAAAAGATAACAGCAAGTACTTTAATATATTTTGGTGGATTACACGTACACGTTATCTACAAACAAAAAAATCTGCAAAAATCATGAGTAATTCAAATTTTGTACAAACATCCAGTTGAAATATTTCTGCAAAAACATTATAAGAGAATTCATGAATAAATCAAATTGAAATACTTCTGCTAACATATTATACGAGTACACATTTATACTGGAGGTGAAATGAGACCAATTTTGTAAATCCTATTTTAAAAAAATTCACCCTTTTATATCCTTATATACAAATAACATCTTATCCAATCTCACCTTGAAAAAAAATCTTAAAATAAATAAATTTATTTATCATTTTTAATATATTTTGTTTTTTGTTTTTCGTACTCTAAAATCTCTATAATAACTCCAATTTTTGGTCCCTGGCTTACAATAAAATCCTACACGCATGAACGTAGCTGAAATCTGAGAATAATTCTGATGCTTCTTTTACATATACAAACGCTATGAATAAAGCGGCAAATGTGTAAAGTTCACTCCGCAATTTTGTGGCTCTATACATATATATGTATGTGTGTGTGTTTGTGTAAGTGTGTGTGTGGGTGTTTTAGGACAACTCGTTGTGAATATGCTTGTCTTTGTTGGCGAAGCGGGAACATTGCGGCAAACATTATCCACTGGCATCAGCATTCGATAAAAAGCAGCACACGTGAGTGGAGATGCTGTTTCGACTGTTTCTGTGTGAACAACACAAGTGAAATTTCCCCAGTGACTGACAGACGATCAGCCAACTGAATTGTGGCAACAACAAGAACAGCAGCATACAGTCAAACACACACAAACACGAATACATATTCAATTGCGGCAACCGCAGTAAATTCACATCTGGGGGCACTGTTGAAGCTGCCAAAAATGTTTGCATATATTGGGAAACAATAAATTTTACAGCAATGTGTAAGCCCTTTTACCCCCAAGTATGTGCGTGGGTGTCTGTCGTGTGTGTGTGCACGTCCAACAGTAAATGACCTTCGACATTTACAGGGTTAAGGAGCAGTGGGATGCTGTGGAGACGTGGAGAATGATGACAAAGACAAAGGCAGCAAATTGCCAGACTGTGACAGCTGCGAGCCATGGATAACTTAAATGGGTTAAAAGGATACGTCCGGATGACTCCCACTGTGGCTGCCACTGTTGCTCCTTCAGCTGCCACTGCTGCTGCTGTTGCTGCAGTGCTTTTGTGTGATTTTTTCTGGCTGCTTGCCGAGGATTCGAGCTACGCTCGCTGCATATTTGATGTCAACAACAATGCTCGACTCAAAGTGACAGCAAAATTGAAATGACACCGACTCCCGCCACCAGATGGCACTAAAACAAAAGCCAAAAAGGGCCAAGCAAACAAAATTCCTCAGAACATCACAATTTGTTAATAGTGCGTGTTCCCAAAATGCAATTCATCTGGCTTTCATCTGAACGTAGCATTTATTTTATGACATTGCTTTGTGACTAAATCTTTTTCTTGTAATTTTACAACTAAATTTACCAAATACTGCAGTTTCAGCTATATTCTGTGCCAATTACTATTACCATGATTTAAGTACATATTTTATTAGTAATAATTATATTTAGAATAATTATATTATTATATATATAACAGTTTCTTTAACCCAAACACATTTCCCTTAAGATATTTTGATTTAAATATATAAATCTATATCTAAATGAAAATACATATTAAGGGGAGCCAGTCTGCTGATCCTGTCTTAATCCAATTTTATTTTCATTACATATGTATCTGAGCAAAACATATAATCCGCTTAGGGTACACTTCACATATATAAAGAAAGCTAAACAATGTCGCCAAGAAAGTATTTCTATTTAATATTTAGTTTACAAAAATTTCATTCAATTCATGATGATTGATGCATTCGATTGTCATCTGCAATTGGAAGTTATTAAATAACTTACAAAATATTTGATTTTTATATAATATTATTCGAATGAAGAAGTGCAAAAATGTTCTGTAGAAATCATAAAGAATAAATACGAAGAGACACTGGGAAATAACAATTTTCCAACAACTTACAATTATAATTAATTTTACTTATTTTTCATTGCATTGTAAATTGATGTAGTTGGCAGCAGGAAAGGAAACAAATAATGCACAAGAATTTTAATGTAAAAAGAGAAAGTAATAAGAGATAGTAACTTTAGTGACGATGCAGTAAAAGTTTTACTTGGACTATTCTTGTTATTTCTGCTTTTTAAATATGAACAATTTTCTCATTAAAATGGCGTAAGGTGTGCGAAAATTCTATGAGTATTTGGTATATTTTTCGCTTAGAGAGTTTTTAGAAGTTTGGCCAAACAATTTTAATAAACATGCGCAAAAATTTAATTATATGCATGGGGGCATTCAGTATTATGGGAAATAGAGCCATCGAAAGAGGCGCATAAGTAAACATAACCAGATGCAAAGTCAGATAAGCAGAGGGCCACACACACACACACAGAACGCACACACACTCGAACGTTGAACTTAACCCTGCAACAGCTAAGCTAAAATTTAATATTGGAAGGCAATGAGCCGGGGCGCAATAAAAGCCCCAAAACCCCCAAAGGAATGGCAAAAGGACAAGACGAGTAGGTGTAGGGTGGGGCATTTGGTGAAGACACTGCCACAGGCCGTGGTGCTTTCCTGCAGCCTGCTACTTCTACTTCTGCTTCTGTCTATTGCCAACTAGCTGTATAGCCTCTGTGACTGCCAATAAAGTACACATAAGGAGTAGGTAGTGGGAGCGTTTCAGTGAAAAGGAGCTCCCTCCAATTGTTCCAGTCTCGCTACCTAGCCACCATACTCATAGTAGGCGCTTTGTCGATCGAGGGGTAAATGTTGCTGCTTTGTTACATAATAGTTGAAGTTTTATTGTCGAAAGCTATTAAACTTTTCCCATCAAAAGCACAGGTTGTGGCACATGGAAAAGGTGTAGAGCATTAAGGTTACTTGCCACACACAAATACACATAAGCATACATACACACACACACACACACACACACACAAGCACACACACAGACAGACAGACAGAGTGTGAGTAGGTTATCAGGCTATATATATTCATACAGACAAGCTGCTTCATTGATGATTTTGCAATAATAATGATCAGCAATAGAGCAATTCGAAATGAATCTAGAACACTGAACAAAATAATGCTAACATACTGTTTAAGATGCAGTTAATGGAATAGAAAAATTACATAAATTTTGGTTTCTTAATGCATTAGCATTAGTATCAGAAATGTGGAGCTTAATAAAGTGCTTAGCTTAGCAGTAACAAGTTGTGCTCATTTTATGGATTTGGTGTAAATAAATGCTAATCATTCAAACAAGTAGATAAACATTTTCATAAATAATGAGTCACTGATTGATTGTAATACAATTACAAGAAATACTGAGAAGCTTATTAAAATTACAAATTATAACATACTTACGCCGTTTACTTAAAAAATTATTTAAAATTACTGAAATTGTTAGTATGAAAATATAATAAAATAATTATTCTATTGCATCATATAAATGTACATGATAGTCTTAGGAGCACAAACGGAAACTAACCCCAAAATACGCATTGAGCTGCGTAATTTGTTCAAGCTGAATCCACTGTTTATTTAACAATCCAAGTTTGACTTTTAATCTGGAATTTGTGACCTGCAATGTACATAAAAAGCAAGTTTCAATGACTGTGCACTCATTGGCTTCCCTACTTGGATGTTGATGGTGCCAGAGATTGGCCCAATTGACTTTTCTGTGTTAGTTGCAAGTTAAAGTGAAGAGCACGCCAAACTTTTCACGGTGCCATAGAACTTTTGTTGTTGTTGTTGTTGTCGTTGTTATTGGAGCTCATTGTGGCCAGTGCTTAAGCTGTGGCACGGCCTCAACAGCTTATCTACCTGCCCTGGTCCCTGGTACGGCGTTCTACTTCTACGTCTATGTCTATGTCTACGTCTACTTCATCTTCGATTTGCTTTTCATGTAGCCAGGGCACGCATAGCGCATAAAATTGTTTCAGTGTGTTGGTTTACCAGTGGCAAAAGTTGCACCTTGTAAGAACCCAGTCCACCCCCCATCCCCCCGCGGCACCTGTCCCACTTGTTATGTGGGTTATGTGTAGGTACTTCTTTATTTTTGTGCGAATTTCTGGCCAACGCATACAAAATTGAAAAAGTTTACCACGAATTCGAGTTAGAAGCGCAGCTCCAACACTTGAACAACTGTTTTTCTATTCCATTTTTTTTACTAATGAATTTGGTGTCAGTCAGCGGTGCAACCAAAAGATACATCAAACCACCCATTATGCACCACCCATAACAGCTGCCAGTTGCAAGTCCGTAGCATTTGAAATGCAATTAATCAGTGTAAATTGTAGGATACAGTTTTTGCAGCATGATAACAAAACTCGATTCAACCACAAAATACAAACAAACACACACACACATACACACACTCACCCACATAAGTAAAGCTTAAGTTTGACACTTTTATAGCAAAATGTGGATTGAGTTGACGTAACGGATATATGCAGGTCAAAGTATATATGTACACTCAGATAAAAATATTGATTAAAATTTATGTATAATACGTATAGAATTCATACAATAATTATACACGAATCATAAAATATGTACACATTGTGCTTGATTCAAATTCAATGCGTTATCTTAATAATAAGAATAAGAAGAACATTTTCTTAATATCTTCCTTTAAACGTAAAGACTTGATTGAGGAAATACTCGCTATCTTTTGCTGAGTGAATGCATATGGATAAACATACATATATGTAGATAGAGATAGAGAGTAAATATGTTGATGCAATAACATGCAACTTTGACACTTGTCGGTGCTACACAGGGGACAAAAGGGGGCAAAACGCCCGCTACCAAATTACATGAGTTACATGCACTTAATGTTGATTTGTGCATTGGACCAAAGGACAGAAGGACCTCATGACCAGGACCAAACCAAACCAAACCAGACCAGAGCAGAGCAGAGAAGGCAGAGCAGCAGCCGCAGCTGCTTGCCCTACACTTCAAGACAAGCCAAGTTGAGTTTCATTTGCAATTTTCATCTGCAGCTGTTACTCGAGTGAAAAGCACAGCACACACACACACACACACATCGAGAGAAAGAGAGATAGATGATGAAGGTGTGGGAGAGAGAGAGAGAGGGAAAGAGAGAGAGAGAGAGAGACAAGGAGAATAGGAGTGTGCAGCTTGCACACAACTCGTTCACACAGATATGCCTAAGTACACCAAAATGGAATTGGAAAAAATAATGAATTTTTAATTGCATTAGAACGAAGTTAATATACCCTCTCTAGTGACTTTTCATGACACCCATTTGTGAGAAAATATAAGAAAAAAATACCATAGCAACCTAAATGATCCAAAATTCACTTGCTGAAATCAATTTAAGATTTTATTAATTACAAAAAATTTAATTAGATGCGAATATTCAATGAATTTCACAGCAAAAATGTCCATTAATTTGTTGAAATATTAAAGTTATGTAAAGGAAGATTAAGCAAAATATTTATGTTTTGTTTTTAATATTGAGTTTAACATTTTGAAATACAACTAATATTACAATACAATGAAATACAAGTAAGAGCACTAACGACTAATCCTTTAGTAATGTATAGAGTATCTTCGGAAATAATATATAAAAGTTGAGATGATAATAAAATTACATATGAAAATTATTTAAGCATACTTTTGGGTTAACTTTTTAATGAAAACCAAGCACACGTCCGTTCTAATAGAAAGTAAATGTGCAAGTGAGAGTATCTGAAGTGAACACATTGTGAGCATGTTGAAGTACGGCTAGAAATTGTAGCCAGCATTTAAGCTGCGCTGGCATTTGAACCCATTTCGAGTAAGATGAAGAGGGAGGGCAACAGAGTGCACTCACAAATAAGCCAGACGAGCGATTTGCAATGTAGTAGCATACCACAAGTATATATATATATATATATATATATATATATATATTATACTTGAGCTGGATGTCCAGCTGTGTGCCACACCAAAGATATTCCATTCCAGATGTCCAATGTAATTACAATTAATAAATAAATATGATTTGGCCAACTAACAGAAAAGAGAAAACGAAATGGATATTGAAGGCGGATTGTATGGATGTGGCAATGTGGAATGTGGTAATGAAATGTAGCCATTAAACTTGGCCGGTCCAAGAACTTGAAATTCAATTTATTTAACGCGCAGTTAAGTTATTTTTAATTGGCTGCAGGAGGTATGAAGCGTCTTGTTGCCAGCCGGAGGTGAAATTAAATCAAAATTTAAAAGCCGCTCAACGCACACTCAAAATGTTGTTTGCTCCAGCCGCGTCAAAGGCCACGCCCGCAGATGTGCTGCCGGGTGGCAAGTGGCAGAACTCAGCGAAGCAATTGCCAAAAATGGCCCGAGGTCAAAGTTTCTAATTACTCGATATTGTAGCTGGTGGGCGAATCACGAAAGCTTCGCTTATGCCAAGCATCGTGTGGCAAGTTCGATTTGTGTTCTCGCAAACACTTATATATATTATTATTATTCTGAGTGATGTTTTCACTCCAGTTTTAATAGCCACAAACATTAAGTGAGTGACAATCAAGCCATGACATAAACAGACGCTATTAGAAGCACTCCAATAAATCCAATGAGTCCAAAAGAGTCTAATGTGTAATCAATTAAACCACTGACAGCTGAATACCACAGAACAGAATAGGGCAAGTAGTTGTTATTGTGCTGGCACTTGGGTATTACAGTTTAAATGGATTGTCAATGACAGTCAGTTTTGTGCTAAACAAGATCTGTTAATATATATAATTCAGTATTATTGATAGCTTATTCAAAAATGTGTTTTTGAATTTGTGTGACAAGAAAAGTAAATAGATATAGGTAAAATAAATAAATGTCTATCTGAAAGGATTAAGAATTTAATTTAATATTTTTGCTTCATAAAGATATATTGAATTTAGAGGAAAACAAAACTAATACAAAGCAATGGAAGAGTGATAATTTAGGTAAAACTATCTAATTGCAATGGCAAAGTTAGTCAAACGTCTGAGTTTTGATTCTGTCCTTTACCCTATTCTTAATGGATAAAAGGATTAAAGGACATCAAACAAAAGGACACACGAATACATTAGCAAAAAGATTGCTTAAGCGTCCCAACCTTTTAGAACTCGAAATCAGGACACTATCCACTATCAATCTATGGTATAATTAAAATACTAAAACTAAAACTACTTTATCATTTGAAATCTGAAAGGGGCAGCCTATGAAATAATCATGAATATAAATCTTTGCCCTTAACTATTGCAGTAAATACTATCTTAATCAAAGTTAACTATTCATAATGTAATTTAGTAATGGGTATTTTAATTAATTTATTCCAGCTGCACAATTAAGATGCTTTCAAGGAGCCTCGTTGCATTGTCACTTTGAAATATTAAAAGACAATACATAATCAATGCACGGAAATTAAAAAAAAATAAATAAAAAAATATGTCGGTGAAAGGAAAGGATAATACATATTGCTAGGCAAGGGCAACAAAAGACACTAAAATGGATGGCCATGAGTAAAGAGCAGTCAAGGAAATCAATTAAAAGCATTTCCCATCTTAGCCCGACTGACCGCCTTCCGCTGCTTCCCCTGGTCCCTCTGCTCTTGCTCCTTGCCGCGCCTCCAATCACCGTTGACGTTTATAATTTATGACGCCTATAATTGCAGCAATTTATGTGTGTGTGTGTGTGTGTGTGTGTTTGTTTGGATGTGTTTGTATGTGTGTGTCCCGTGCTCGTATTTGTACTAAGGCTTATGTCGCACAGCGAACCCCATTGTTCATACGTATGCCATGTGGGCGTTACATGAGTTTTAAAGTTCACCCTTGAAAATGTCAATTTTGTCGTTACTGGCAAAATGTCTTCATTGTCGTCGTCGTTCTGGTTCTGGTTCTGTTTCTCAATGTTGCGCGATTGCACTTTTAATTAACTTTTTTTTTGTGAGCGCCGGCTGTGCGAACTGTTATTGCTGTTGCCATTGCTGTTGCCGTTGCTGCTGCCGTTGCTGCTACTGCAAGTTGCAGTTTCCAATTGTTGGCACTTTGTGCTTATTTTTTTTTTTGCTGCTGCGCTCGCCTCTCATCATTAACAAGGGCAAACAAGTCGCGCATGAGGCCATTATTTATTGAAGGGACACGCCCAGCTGCCGCACAAAATTAAGCGCCAGCAATGACAACAACAATAACAATCACAGCAACAGTAAATATGAATACAATCACCATGCTGCCACCACATCCTGTTAGCCCATTTGCCTGCCCACAATTTCGCCCTCAAACCCAATATGTTAATTCAATTTGCTTGATTGCAATAAAGGAATATTAAAAAAAGAACCGCAACTTTGTTATGGATTTGCAGGATGGCTAAAGAGGAAGCGATGACAGGGAGGCGAGGGTGTGTGTGCCAGGTATAACACCTATCAGCGGGGGAGGTGGAGGTGATTGGCAGTGCAGGCACGCATGATATTATGATTGGAAAATGAAAATCATTTACGTGCGTCAATTTTCAGACTATATAAATCAAATCTAGCAGAAAGATACTCCAACCAATTGCACCGACAAAAGGGTGGATGTGGGGAGGGGGGGCGGTATATTAGTACGGGGGGATAGGCGTAAGTTGTGCGCTGCCCAATGAATCGTGTATGAGTCAATTAATGTGGCAACATGCAGCGCATAATGATTGCGCAGAAAAAGGAAATCAAAATCGAGCAATCTGCTTTCAGCCATAATCTGTATTGGTCAGTTAATGATTATGCATAATAACTGGGCAGCATCAAAAAGCTGATTGCTGATTATAGTCAATCATAATGATAGATTAACAATATGAAGGCAGACATCAAATGTTAGACTGAATGAAGAATTTTGATTTAACTGATTGATTGCCAATATACATTTCTGGTATATTGAAATACATAAGCCAATTAAACTTCAAACTTGAACATCCTATGACAATTAAAGTAGAACAAAAAAATGTTTAAAATGCAATCCAAATATGAATATTAAATTCTGACTACATCCCTTAACTGTAGTAAACAATCATTCTAAACATAATAAATATACTGAACAATTATATATTATGAAAATCCAGATAAAAATATTTAATCCTTATTACGTCCCTTAACTGTAGTAAGCCAACACTCTAAACTTAATAAAACATATCTAATCCCCTTAACAAACAAAAAAAAAAATGACTAGCATGCTTTCCCGGAAGAACAGCGAATGAAAACAAAAATCCAAAAGCTTACTTTGGGTCTAGTACGTATATTAAGGTCTCGGATACTTTTCAATTAGTAGCGTTTTTTTTGTCTGTATATTTATTTACAGTGCAAATCGAGTTAAACTCAACGGGGACTAAACAACCGACATTCAAAAGAAAAACGCATAAATGAAAACTAAATATTTGCACTGGCTTTTGGGGCCCTTGTTATGGCCATCAAGTGAAAAACAAAAGAAAGAAAAACGAAAACGAATAAAAAAAAAGGATATCGGCCCAACATACTCTAGGTCGGTGAACAACTACAAGGGCTGTCTATGAGGGCCTAAATAACTAAGTCAATAAATCAATTCAACATAATTTTTCTCGGCTTTTTTATATCTAAGGTATTTTTTTTTTTTTTTTATTCATTTGTTTTCTTATTGTCTTCGGGCAAATCCCAAACAAACAAGTAGAAAAACATTTGGCAAATGTTTGGCAACGGCAGCATGAAAAGCAATGATAGCCCAGTCATGACGTTGATACACATGGCCCAAAAGATACATAAACAATGATAACTGCAAAGTTTATCAATTTGTAAAATGGCGGCCGCTCAACAACAAAACGAGAGCAAGCAAAAAAAAACACAATCAAATAACTAAATGTTACGTTAACAGAGCACAAAATGTACAACTGTAAAGCTAACGGAGCCCCGACTCAAGCACTTAGCAGGAAGCTTACGAAAGCGGTTGCTGCCCGTGCTAAGCAGATGTAAAAGCTTAAATCGTTACAGCTTGTGTGTAATTAATAGCTTATAATCTTGAAATAAATTAAAGTTAATCTCTTGCAACAATTAAATGTAATTCATGCGTAAAGATTAACGCATAAATTAACAAGAATCTAAACAAATTTTGACACGTTCTAAGTCAGTTTGCCCAAAAACCAAAACAAATCAGCAAATTTAATTCAAACAATGAATGAATTGTTTTTGCAACTTGTCAATATGTTATGTTGTTCTATTTTCTATTCTCTATATGCTATTTTCTATTTTCTATTTGTTTCCATTTCGACTGCGTTCGGTTTGTTTTGTTTATAGGCCAGGAAGCAAAAAAAACCGAGCCGTAAAAAATCATTGTATTATAAATAAGTACTATATTTTAGTACTACAGCGTGCGCTCTGCAACACACATTGTACACGCTTAAAAATATCTATACATAAAAATATACAAATTAAATTTCAAATTGAAATGCAAAACATATGCCGAACTGAATGTACAATTGTACAAGTGTCAACTTTGATATGTGAGCGACTTGACTCAACCCGACGACCGAGACGACCAAATATTTCAACATTTTTGAATATACAATATATAAATATATATATTTTTTTTTTTGCACAAAATTAGATACGAAAATTAACACCAATACCAAGAGGTCTATGTAAACAAAGCGATCAACGAACGTAAAGGCTGGCAGAATGGCAGCCGACCAAACAAAACATTTTTCTAATCAATTTAGCGCTTGTTCAAATTAATCACATACGAGATGACTTTAACATGAATCTTCAATTGCGCTGCCGTTGACCAATGAATTGGTTAGAATGCCCAAGCAATAACAGCATTGGGGGCCCCATCTAATTTCGTTAAAAAAAAAATGCTGGCAACGTTTTTGGGTATATAAAAATAAATACTTATAAATAAATATATGAAAACAGTGAGCGTTGCCAAAGCTTCAGCACCTCTTCATCACCGCACCCCCTCTCAGTTCATTCTCTTTTGGCCATATAACGAGTCATACTAAGTGCAACTGTGTCAACAAAAAATGAAATTGCAAATAACCTATCAAAAAAAAAATGATCACCAAAGAAAATATGACAAATATACTATAATATCTGAAATGCATATCTTAGATGTCTTTCCATCTCATAAATTTATTTTTACTTATATCATCTTTTTGGTCGTGCGACTTGCCTTTGTTTAGGGACACCAAGATGTACTCTGCCAATTTTAAATGTCACGGGTTCGAAAACGTGGAATGCATTGGTCAAACCGCATTCATTGGGTGCTATTGATACCGTAGTCAGTGCCAGATTCTATTCTGTATTTGTCAGCACACATCTAGTTGGTGAAGAGAGATTCGTTTAAGATAAATACATATTAATTGACCATCAAGAACTGTCAACACCAACAACCAACACAACAACCAAAAACTGAGACAACAACAATTTGTTATTAAAATATCGCCACGCTTTCTCAGCTTATGTTGTCGCTACTCATAAAAGTTGCTTGAAATTTTTCAAAAAATACTAAAATTATAATCCGAAGTACAAATTCTCTATAAGTCTCTATATGGGGATGCATTATATAACAAAAAAATAAGTTATGAAATTAAATGTATCCCAATATTTATAATTTATATATTTGTGTATGTTATAAATTAATTTATTCTTTTTACTAATCTATATTTTTATCTATTCAAACTTGCTTAATAAACATTTTATCTATTTTCAATCAATTAAGTGTAAATCCACTTCTCAAACACTAAGCTTGTGCTCTTTAAAAAGTTCACCTACGAACTACATTAGAGTATCTCGACACGCTTGCTTTCAGTCTGGCTAGCAATTAAGCAGCATATTCGAAGAGATCAGCGAGAAAAACAGCAGAAGCTGAATAAAAAAAAATCAAATTATATGTTTGTATGTATTTGGGAATATATATTTTTTTTGCACGAGGTGCGCACAAAGTCAAGTCTGCTAGTATAATTATAGCGACACCCACCTATTGGCGCCCAATTTCTGGCCGAGCACATGCACACACACCCAATATCATGGACAGTTGGACAAATGGACAGACAGAGGACGTCGACGTCGTCGACTCTCAAAGACTCACGGTCAAGTTGAAAAACATTGAGAGCATGGAACGGATGTTCGGTTTTTTTTTTTTTGGAGGAGGATCGAAGATGCTGTTTGGTTCATGGAGGCCAGCAAGGGAGAATAAAAAAAACACACACACACACATCGTCAGCTATATCGCGTGTGTCACATTAACCCAATAAATAAACAGTTGAGAATTCGACAAAAAATAAACAAAAAACAAAAAAACAACAAAAAAAAAAGACCAATTTGAGAGAGATTTTTATTTTGAGGAGGCAGCGCAGTCAAGGGCAGCAACTGAGACAGCGACTGCGACAGAGACGCAGAGCCGAATGAATGCTCGTCGATTGTCGATGCGTTGATCGTTGTTGTATTAATGTATCTTTGATGTTGTCTGGCGAGTCGTCTTCGTATCGCTTTGCTAGTTTTTCGCGAAAATTTTCGCTCAGTATCGAGGGAAATCACGACACGCCAACATTTGGTGGAAATGCCAGTCCGTGAACACTTCAAATCTACATTACACAAGGATTAACCAACCAAAAGTGTGACCAAATAGAAATATAATTGCATTAGAATAAAAATACTATATCCGATAATTAATGTGTTTTATGTGTGATTTGGGTGTCAAATAGTGTCCAGCAAAGTTAAGCTGAAAACGTGTACATACTATTTATTGTCTGGTACATGTTCTGATTATCAAATAGAGATTCCCCCAAGGATAGCCAACAAAAGTGTGACCAAAGCCAATTAAGCATACATTTAATATATAATATACAATTATAGTGTTTCATTGTGTGTTCCGCTGTTCATCTAATTGGCAAGAAAGTGTCGTGCGATTAAACGGCTCAATGCTTAAGTGTAGAGATAGCCCAATGCCAAAAGATAAGTTAATAAATTTTGTGAATAATTGCACAAAATTGATATATTAATTGCCAGGCATTTATTTTCTGTCTTAATACACATTGTCGAGGAGCTGTCTCTCTCGCTCTATAATTATCGCGAGTAGTGCCTAGCTATAAATAAATAAATAAAAAAATATATATATACAGATATACCAAATAACAACAAATTTTATTTATTGCCCAAAATATACTTGCACACATGTTTGTTTATCTATGCGTGTGCGTGTGTGCATGTGTGTGTTGTGCTTGTGTCTCAGCCAAAAAGCAAATAATATTTAAATTTTTAGCGCTACTAACTTTTTCAGCACTAAAACACAAACAAAATATCATCTCATAAAATTCCTATTAAAAATACAAATAAAAAACAAAACGGAAAGTGAAAAAAATCAAATGAATTTGTGAGTTTATGTATAGGAAAATAAACTAAAATATACACATACATTAAAAAAATTAATAAAAACAAAAGCCTTAAAAATAAATAGGCTAGAAAAATGTCGACAACGACGCGAAGTTCGCTGGCAAGAAAATCGTCGCTATCCAAAAGTGGTAGCACGGATAAATCAACAATCAAATCATCAACATCCACAACAACAAAATCATCGAAAACAACAGCAAAGGATTCCAGCACAACAACAACAACATCAGCAACAGACGCAACGGGGAGCGGCAGCAAACAGAAAATGCAATATACAAAGACCAGGGAGCGCATGGTCGATGGTACAGTTTAATATATACTATACTTTATAGGAAATATTTTAAAGAAAAAAACCTAACCGTATCAACTTAAATAAGTCTTTATTATAGAATACAAATAATGTTTATAAAAAAAAAACTGCACTCTCTTTATTATCTTTCTGCATGATATTAAAAATTATTTCACTATAATCCCAAAACAAATTGTCGCTTAAGCTAATTACGTTTGATATTTAAATCAGTTTCGACCTTGAACTAATTGAACGCCAAGTATCAACCTATATGCGGCATATTCTATTTATGTCTCATAGATCCTAACCTGCAACAACAAAATTTTTTGATTTTTAATTATGTCAATCAGTAAATATAAATATTTATAATATAAACTTTTATAAATTAAAATTATTTTTAATCATAGGACTTTGACACTTCAATTAAAATTTGGCACAATATTCAAATACTTTAACACATTTGCACAGCTTAAGCGTCACTGTTTGAATGCGTCTCAGAATGGATTAACTTTGTATAATATATCAATTAAGATTAAGATGCAAACTTTTAAGATTTTTCGATTGGTAGACCAATTTAAGATTTAGCATTTTTACTAAATGTACTTAATTTTATCTAAATATAATTATAGTTTAGCTAATATGTTTAAAAATCAACTCATTTGCAGTATTAAACCATTATAAGAAATTAAATATAATCGATTTATTCCTCAAATCAATTTTGTCAAAATTCATGACCTTGACCCAATTGAAATCTAATTATAGATTGTTCTTTTTATGCGATCATTAAGTTAACTTTTTTTAATTGTTGAACAAAATAAATTAAATTTTACTTATCCAATAATTACAAAAAGCATGTGTTTTATAAGTTATATATTGCCGTCTTATGGCCATTTTGTGCTGAAATTTTAACATTTCGAAAGAGATTATGACAATCAAAATATGTGTGTGTGTGTGTGTGTGCTTGTTGTTGTGTGTGCCAATCAATTTTGCCGACTTTTATATTCACTCATTGAGAATTCGCGTAATTAGCGTAGAATATTCATGTGTATTGGATGTTGGCAGATGATGCCACAGATGGGGGCAGATGTAAAGGGGGGCATCGTAAATCTGGCAGTGCAGCCAAGGCAAATAAGTATTGGCGATAAGTTGCAGCAGCTCGTTAACCCACATGCACATAAGCACACACACACACACACGCAGAGAGCAAAGCACACGCAAATAAACATATTCATTCGAATTTTGACGTTGCACATTGCGTATACGCAACGTGTATAGAAACTAATTCATTCAAACTGGTTCTGTTTACAATTTAGATGTGCCGCTGCCGCCCACACATAAACTGACCATGTCCGAGGTATACGATGATCCCAAGACGGGCAAACCCAATTTCGATACACTGCGTCAGCATTTTCTGCTCGAGGGTCGCGTCGAGGAATGCGTTGCCCTGCGCATCATCAGCGAGGGCGCCGATCTGTTGCGCGAGGAGAAGAACATGATCGACGTGGAGGCACCCATCACAGTCTGCGGCGACATCCACGGACAGTTCTTCGATCTGGTCAAGCTATTTGAGGTCGGTGGACCGCCGGCAACCACACGTTATCTCTTTCTGGGTGACTACGTGGACAGAGGCTACTTCAGCATAGAGGTAAGTGAGTGAGTGCAAATTACAATTAAGCTTAACATAAACAACTCTCTCTCTCTCTCTCTCTCTCTCTGTCTCTCTCTTTCTCTCTCTGTCTCTCTTATAATCTACTTAGTGTGTGCTCTATCTGTGGTCCCTGAAGATCACCTATCCTGAAACGCTTTCTCTGCTGCGCGGCAATCATGAATGTCGTCATCTAACGGAATACTTCACCTTCAAACAGGAGTGTAAGTTAATTTTTCAAAATTTTTCTGTTATAGATTCAAATTTTCAACCCAATCTTAGACGATTGATTTTTTTTTTTTTTTTATCTAAAAGAATGTTATGACGATTTTAGAGCAATTTAAATAAATGCTGCACTTTTTTCGATACTATTAAATGGTTTTTGAAACTATTAGCTCGAAATAATTACAAAACTTAACTTCTAAATCTTCTTAAAATACTTGTCTTATTAATTTATTTTATTTATTTTAAATTTTTTATATAAAGATTTAGTCGTGCATAAGAAATTACGAAATCTACTGATTTCTTATTAGTAGTTCAAAATTATAAAGAACTTTTCAAATTTATTTCTGTATAATATTTATTCGAAACAGCATGGCAAAAGTATACAAATTATTTACGACTTGAAATATAATATTATAGAAAGATTTTTTAGAGCACAGCAGAAACATAAAAAATTACTAAAAATTACTAAAAATACTTTAAAATTTCTCAATTTAATATGCAAAGTGAAATGTCAATGGTTTGGACGACCAATTAATAGAAGTTTATTTGCAGTTTTAATGTACCTTTAATGTCATTATATAATTGGCAACAAGTGCATGAATCTTAACAAGATTCTTGTAGTTTTATTTCCCACTTGTTCACTTGTTTCGTTTCTCATTCGTCCGGTTTTCGTTGGATGCAAATTTTTGTTATTGCAGGCATTATTAAATATTCGGAAAATATTTACGATGCGTGCATGGAAGCGTTTGACTGCCTGCCCCTCGCCGCCCTGCTCAACCAGCAGTTTCTGTGCATACACGGCGGACTATCGCCTGAGATTTTCACACTCGACGACATCAAGACGGTAATAATTTTGGCAGTCGAATGGTTGTCTTGCTGAAATGTTTACAATCGTCCATCAACATTTTTGTTTTGGTCTTGTTGCATTCGGCAGCTGAATCGCTTCAGGGAGCCGCCTGCCTATGGGCCCATGTGTGATCTGTTGTGGTCCGATCCGCTGGAGGATTTTGGCAGTGAGAAAAGCAACGAGTTCTTCTCCCACAACTCGGTTCGTGGCTGTTCCTATTTCTTCAGCTATTCGGCATGCTGTGAGTTTCTGCAAAAGAACAATCTCCTGTCCATAGTGCGTGCCCATGAAGCACAGGATGCGGGGTAAGTTTCAACAGTTCCTACATATATTCACTTGTGGAAAACCTCTTCAAGTGTAACCTTAACCATTTTCGAAAACTAGGCGGTTTTTTTCATTTCAAATTAATGTAATTCTTAAAAAAAGAGTACCAAAATTATCATTTCCTTTTGAAAACTTATAGACGTGAGGGTATCTTTTGTTTTTTCCAAAGTTAACCTCAGAATAAAATAATATCGAATGTTCAAGTCGTTTATTTAATAATTATCCAAGAACGGATCTTATTTAAAATAGGCCATTATTTCTTAACTTATCTCGAATTAGTCTGGGAAAGATAGATAGAAATATAAATTTCTTAAATCAAATACGACCAGAAAATGTATAAAATTTTCATAAATTAAAGTTAAAAGACATAAATATAAAATTTAATTTATAATTTCATTAAATGTATGCTTTTTGCTTTTTTTCTTTTGACTGATATTGGTCGACATTAATTCCTAATTTCAACAATTTATTTATTTCGTTTATGAACGAAATTCTATATTCTTGATTTTCTGTAAAGTAATCACAACATTAATCTCTTTCTATCTGCAGCTATCGCATGTATCGTAAGAATCAAGTAACGGGATTTCCTTCGCTGATTACCATCTTCTCGGCGCCTAATTATTTAGATGTCTACAACAACAAGGTATGACTTGGCCAATACGATTAACCATAAATTTGTATATTGAATTTTTGCCTTCGCCTTATTGGCTATTTTTAAATTACACCAAAATTTTTTTGCTGCACAGTATGCAGCGCTTCACACATATATATATCTCACTCTATATATATATGTATATATATTTGTTGCTATCTATATACATATGTGTATTTCTGCCCTCCCGTAAATATTGTTTGCCTTTTTATTTTACGTATTTATACATATATTTGTCAAAACGCATCGTCAACATTTGACAAAAGGCAGCTGTGCTCAAGTACGAGAACAACGTGATGAACATAAGACAATTCAATTGCTCTCCGCATCCGTACTGGCTGCCAAATTTCATGGATGTCTTCACCTGGTCCCTGCCCTTTGTCGGCGAGAAGGTGAGCACAGAACCTATTCCATATGCTTTCCCTTAAACTACCAGCTACCTTCTTTTTTTTTGTTGAATTAGGTCACTGAGATGTTGGTTAATGTGCTCAACATTTGCTCCGATGACGAGCTGGTCGCCGGGCCCGATGATGAGCTTGAGGAAGGTATGTATTGTTTGCATATGTATTCATGTATTGTGTGTGTGTGAGTGTATGTATAAATGTCGTATACTCAACAATAGTAAAATATACAAAAGAACTATAACAAGGATATATTTGGAAAGCCAAAAATAAATACCCTTGCAGACATGCTAATGGTGAATAGGTAATTGTGATTGATGCTTTGTAAGTACCATAAATGTTTGTTTAAAACAACTAAATTTTGACCGACTTGTCCCTCTGACAGCTTTCTGATATATCAATTCAAATCTATTTATGTTTGTCTTAAAGCTTATATATATGTACATTTAGAATTTGGGTAAAACAGTGTTAGATATGGTTTTTCGGACAATTTATTTTAAGAGAGTCGGCGACAACTGATGAGTCCAATCATATTTAAAAGAAGCTCATGGTAAATGCACCTCACGGATAAATAAGTATTTAATTTTTTGTTTAAATATATTATTCAACGTTTATTACATCGGCATACCAACAATTACTGACACACTCTGCAAGGGTATACCCAAAAATCACAAACAATAATATAACTAATCTTCTATTAAAATCACTTATTTTCAAAATGTGTCTATGTAATAACAAAACCAACAACAACAACTACTATCGAACACACAACAAACCACCCACTCCAAAAAAAAACAAAAACCAAAACAAAATCACGCCTCTTTCTGTGGTTGGGCGTATCAAGAGCTGCGCAAGAAAATTGTGCTCGTGCCGGCGACAGTGAATAATGTCAATAACAATAATACGCCCAGTAAGCCAGGTAAGCTCAGTGTTGAACCGCTGCCGCCGTTTGCTGCAAGAAAGAGAAAGAGCTTAACGAGAGCTTTGCATAGCTTTGATCAGCTTTGGATCGCAAAGCTTTGCCTTAACATTATACAGCTAGCACCCGCACTCTGAGTTGCCTAAATATGCCCTTTATTTATATACACAAATCAGTTAATGGTATTCCCCATGAGCCATCGACTAATTGAGTTCTAAAAATTCACAGCATCCATGTCGGCGCTGCGCAAGGAGATAATTCGCAACAAAATACGCGCCATTGGCAAAATGTCTCGTGTATTTTCCGTTCTGAGGTGAGCTTAAATTCATTTGTTTTGCTCTTTGTGCTTTAAGTATTTCAACTGTTGTTTCCCTTGAAGGGAAGAGTCGGAGAGCGTGCTGAAACTCAAGGGCCTGACGCCAACGGGCGCATTGCCCATGGGCGCACTTTCTGGTGGTCGTGATTCACTTAAAGAGGGTAAGCTTAATATAATTACAGCAATCAAAATATATGGAATTGATTTGCAAGATTAATGATGGAAAATCAAAGATAAATGAAATAAAATTGAGTATTCAATATATAAATTATATATATATACAAATATATATAAATATATACAAGATACAATATATACGATTAATAATTGAAGATTTATGACTAACGATAAAAGACTGACAATTGCTGATTATAGATAACATATAGAAGATGAAAGATGGAACACATGAGAACGAAGTTTGACCTAAGATATTAAAAAGATTAAATAAAGAAAAGAAATAAATGATTTAATATGCAAATATATAACAGATAAAATTATGAATAATTAAATCAGATGGAAAAGAAGGCAATTAATTGTATTATTTTTGTTATGTACAGCAAAATTGTAGATACTTATAATAATAGCAAGCAACAAATATATAATTTAATTAAAAATATTAAAATTGTCAAAAAAGAAATATACATAATGTAAGTAAGATGATAAAGGATACGAGAAGAAGGCATTTAATATTTATTATGATCAAGTAATTATTGAAGAATATAGACAGACGGCAAGACAGACAAAAGTGGATATGGCTTGAGGGTATATTCAAAATATATTAATGTAGTTATTTGCTTATCAACAGAACTGTAAAGAATAATCAAAATTATGAAAGATTCTGTAGCTCAGCAATGATTTTTAAAATTCTATAATTTTCTAGATATCTGATTTTTTTTATACCTATTGTTGATACCTATATATGCAACAAGTAGTAGCTGGTTACAAGATCTAACAGCAGCATCAGCATTAGGAGTACGAGAAGAGTCGTAGAATAAAAGCAGAGAGAGTTGAGGTCGTGAAGCGCAGCGCTAAGATCGTGAAAGTCCCCAGTTGAAAACTTGTAAAGTTGTCGGTACAAGAGATAAATATAACAATATATATATATATATGCTTCTCTGTTTGATTAGCTCTGCAAGGACTGACCGCAGCCTCACACATTCACTCGTTTGCCGAGGCGAAGGGCTTGGATGCTGTCAATGAGCGAATGCCACCACGTCGACCTCTATCGATGAGCGCCAGCAGCAGCAGCATTACAACTATCAGCAGCAGCACCACCAAAAACAGCAGCACCAGCAGCAACAACAACAACAATACAACAACAAACAATAACAACAACAGCAATGGCGATAGCAGTGATGCCACAATAACGAAAACGAGCCGAGCCACCGTTAGATCGGCAACGACGAGCAATGTGCGCAGTGGTTACACATCCAAGAGGTTCTCATAATCAGCAATTGCAAACATTTTTAGTTAGTTTACACTTTGGTAGTCACTTTACAATATTATATATAATTTTTACATTTTTTTTTTATGCCCATTTATGATTTTGTTAGCTTAAATTTTATACGCAATTCGGTTCGTAATACCTTAGTGAAAATTGTTATCCCTTAAAAACACTTGAATGGAATTTCTATATTTACTGTAGAATCACCTTCCACGCTCAAACTTATACGTGACATGAATATTTTTGAATAAAACCCTGACAGTAAATAAATAGCTCAACAGAAAAAATGCATCAAGAAATAAACATTATTTACATAGCCCCAATGGAAAGGGCGGTGGGGTGAGGGGTGAAGGTAATGGTTATATTGTAAGATAGACTCCTCCAATGTCAAACACAGATGTCAAATTATTAGTTTCAATTCAACTCAAGCGTAACAAGTCAACAATGTATAAAAATAATAAAAACAACATCAACAAAAAAGCGAATCATAAATCAAAGCAATTACATAAATAACCAAGAGCAAACCACAATTATCAAAACAATCATAATTTATAGTTATGTCGAATTGCAGCTTTAAATAGGATAAGATAAGAAACAGAGCTCAATCGGTTACAGCATTCTTATTTATCTTACTCATAAGGTAGTTTAGGTTTAATTATCCATATTTTATACGGTTCTGAACGCAGTTACAATAGATAAAGCAAAGAAAACTGAAACAAACTTGACACAGTTGAGAGCAACTATTCATTCAACTTTCTCAATTCCATAAATTCATGATTTTATATCATGCTATATCTGGTACTTACTGCATTAAATTATTATGTCAGTGATATTTATTGTTTTACAAATCGAAGCATTAGTATACAAAAATGAGTCAAATAAAATACCAATATCAGTTCTAAACTCTTTAAACTATGTAATGAAACAATAAATAAAATAAAATATGCAGAAAAATCAAGATCAACCAAAAAATAAATATATAA
Organism: Drosophila setosimentum; assembly: GCA_035043505.1. Taxonomy (NCBI): domain Eukaryota; kingdom Metazoa; phylum Arthropoda; class Insecta; order Diptera; family Drosophilidae; genus Drosophila; species Drosophila setosimentum. The sequence goes on from JAWNMY010000008.1 coordinate 1,635,368, forward strand.
TCCAAAATAGCAAGAGTTATGCTTAGGATGTCCATTAATCTTTTACAAACAAGGAACTTAAAAATGACAGAAAGCTTATTTGTTCTAAACCAAAAAAGATAAGACTGAAGAGGAACTCAACATCCAGCATAACAATACATAACTCTTAACTAACGTCATAACCTGACAGTTTTATTTATAATCTAAAAGAGGAATTTTTGGTAAAAAATATTGCTTAAGGAACACACCCACAGATAATGCTCGTTTGGTGTCACTAAGTCAACAGTATATATATATATATATATATCTTATATACACATTTTTAATTATTCCTATTGAGTATATGAATGTGACATTGAGTGAGGTTACAATGGGGACCAGACTAAATATTTGGTCTGCCGGCAGAGAAAAGTCCAAAGTCAATCTATGTAGATAATGCAAACAACACGCATACGCCGTGTACGCCAACATTTTATTAACATTAATACATCTGCAGCATGCGTGAGACTGACTAAAAAAAAAATTGCAATAGTCATTGGACAGCTGTTAAAGACAACAGATTCACGTGCTATTTAGGCCGCAATTCATCGAATTGGCACATGCTGTTGTCTCGTGTCCGTAGACACTCATAAAAAGAACCATTTTTCTAGCAGACGGGAACATGTTGATATTTAATGAGCTTATCTGTTTCTTGCTATTCGAAATGAACGTAAGCGTTTTGTATGTTAACAGAAAAACACGTTAAAAAAAATATATATATATAAATAAAAACAATACTCGTAATGATCGTCGTCGTGTGGCCGCTTCGTGCACAGCCGATGTTCGTTGCCAATTGTGCCAGCCATATAACGGGGCTTAGGGGCACAGCGATCCGCCAGTCGCCGCAAATCCGTTAATTGTGATCGATCCGCCGGCTCGTTTCTAAAAACCGCGTTCAGCAAAACAACAAAAAAATCTATAAAAGAGTAAAGTGAACTTTTTTTGTTTTTGCGCATTTTTAATGGATTATTAAACGTATTTTAAAGCGCAGCTGTGATATAAATAAACTAAGCTTGCGTCTGCTTAATTAAATTCTGTGAAAATGCATGCGACACTTTTACTGATCTCGGCTCTATTTATTGGGGTCTCGTGGGCGGCCACAGTGCAGCCTCCGCCTGTGATTCGAACCCTGAGCCCAGTGGGCGGTGGAATTGGACCTGAGTTCCAACTGGATCCGGTGCCGACGCAGAATAAGAGCAGTGCTTTTGAAGGTTTGTTAACTATAACCATTTTTGCAAGCAAACGAGTGGCGCATTCAAGCGTTCTATTACTACGTGTTAGTTCGACTCGAACAGCTTCAGTTGAATTATGCAAAAAGAAAACAAATTAGTGCTTCATGTATTAGTTACAAAAGTCCATAAATAAACCCTGTTATTGCGAAGCATTAAAATAAACTCGTGTCAAGTGCATATTTGAAATTAAATAACGATTCAAAAATAAAATTTTATAATTATATATCAGCATTAAGAAAAAAGAAAAATCAGGTTTTAAGTCAAAAGCACTAAATAAATCCGAACTTTTAAATTTATTTCAAACTTATCTGAATATCCGAATTGAGCTAAGTCTTCAAATGTAAAATTATGCAGCGAAAGAGAACGAAAATGTTATATATATGACTAATATATCAGACGCTATAAAGGTCATATTCTTAAAAAAAAAATATTAGCAAAACTAGAGGAAATTCATTTAAATTTCAACATATTTTTTTTATTTTAATTTCAAAGTTATTTTTAATCTCGTGTCAAGTTGAGAACTCAAAATATTTGATTATCTTTAAAAGTCAACTATTTATATATTCAACTAAACTTCTACTTTTTATTAAAAAATGAATTTTTAGCCTCGTGTCAACTGCAAAACTCAAAATAAATATTTTTTTAATATCAGTATAAATTGAAGAGAAAAAATACACAGGTGATAACAGTTCAAATATTTTCACAAGGCCATAATTAAGTAAAATAACTCGTTTAAAGTACATGTGTCAAAATATTTATTTAGCTACCCGAATAACAGAAAAAGAACAAAGCATTTAATGATGGTACAGCTGAAATATCTATTTAAACACGTTTTAATTATTTAGGATTTGCGAAACAGCCAAGTAATCTTTTTAATTTCAGCTCAAATGTTGCAATGTCATTTCTGAATTCCATTTTCGCATTTGTGCAAATAAAATATAATTTTATTACGTGCTCTGCGATTAAATGATATTTAATATAGAACAAAGTAGAGCTGTCATACGCTCTTTAAATATTCATCATAAATTAAACAAAATTCAGACTGTACCATTTTTAAGCAGAAATCTAATTAATTTTGCTAAATTTAGCATTCGAAATTCCTCACTGAAGTTGAAAGATTAGGCATTTGACTATGCCTGCAAAGTGAACAACACTTTTTAATTATCATAATAACTACCGAATTTCGTGATAGCCAAACGAAAAACATTTGGCAAAACGATTCTACACACAACCGTTAATTAGAACACTCTCAGGTGTTAAGTCCGTGATAAAGGTACTATTCGATTCTAACATTAATGCTGCTAATTACGCCTCTAACCGTATATGGCAAAAACCTTTAATTATCCAATTCGATTTCATTGACAATTCAAATTAACAGTCTGTCAACGCAGCGTAACTGTAACGTGCGTCAGTGTCACGGCACATGGGCGATGAGGGCGTAGGCAGGGGGTTTTGGGAGGGCAGGAAAGGGGCTTCCAATTGACGCCGACTGAATACTAAAGTTAAAAACTTAAACTGTGCAAATATGAATACAAAGTAATAGTGAGTTAGAGGAGAGTGTGAAACTAGAAAATTCCAATTAGTCGAAAATAAAGGTGGAACTTATTAAATTTGATATGGATAATTTATTTTTTTTAGATAACTTGAGAGTTGCTTTTTAAAAAATATTTATAAATTGCATGATAAACTAAATAATAATTAGGAATTAATTCCAAAACCAGAAAAGCTTTCTAATTTCTATTTTAGGAGGATTTACTAAATTTCTGAAATGTTTTTCTGAATATACATATGTTATTATGCATAAAGACCACAAGTAATAAATATAGTTTAAATTGCATACATTTTTGGAAACTAAAATAAAAAATGTTTATGATATTTTTGTTAGTAAATAAATATCATATAATTAGTAATAGTTGTTGTTGTGTCTAGATGCCTGGTTAGACAGTCTACCCAACCAATTGTATGCTTGAAGGGTAAAGTAAAGTACAAATAATATATTTATAGATTGTCATGCATATGCAAATGATTTTATTTCATGCGAATCACTCGAATCACTCGAATGCAGTATTTAACGATTTAAGATTTTAGAATACTTGTAGGTGTACTTAAGCGTTGTAAGTACTTACAGTAAGTCCCCGCTGGACTAATTCAATCGCATATATTTAATGGGGATTTACCTGGCCTCAACCAGATAGAATTGTAGATACGTTTCAAATGCGCCTTATGTGCTCAACGAGCGATGTTGTGTAAAATAAGTGGTTGTGATAAAATCTAAGTAAATAGTCGTACCTGGTGTTACTAGAAATCGCGAGGGCAAAATGCGTCTCACCAGAATTAATTAAAAAGCGACATAAATAAATAAATAGCGTTCAATTTTTGCACGTGACTTACTCAATTTCAATTTCAATTCCGTCAGATGCACAAATCTGGCGAGAAGTCGGCATCAAACAGCTGGATAAGATCATCAACAAAGCGAAGCAATTCAAGGACACCTCATATCAGCACAAGGCCAAAAACATTATCATCTTCATAGGCGATGGCATGGGTCTATCCACAATATCGGCTGGACGCATCTACAAGGGACAGTATCTAAAGCATGGGCATGGCGAGGAGGAGATGCTATCCTTTGATGAGTTTCCCTATACGGGCTTAGCAAAGGTATGTTTTATTTCAAAACATTTATCTGATTATGTAAAGTAAGGAGCCATTGTCTGAAAATTCATTTCAAAAATCCTCTTTTATTGGGATTATTTTTGATATTACATGTATATACAAATAATTCCTAGAAAATTCCAAATAAATATGTTTATTTTATTTTCTTTAATTCCTGAGATGAATTCTGACGGCAATCGAAATATATCAAAATATATGTATATGAAAAATACATAATTTTGTACAAAACTAGCTTATTAGGAGGGACTAAGAGATTTATTGGAAAATCCAAACCTCAAGTGGGTAATAAAAAAGAAATACTGATATATATTATAGGATTTCCATCCAAAAAATAAATGTCACAACTACATATGCCAACATTAAATTGATTTTTATAGAATACAGTTGAGGAAAAGTGAACTCGAGCGGAAAATCATGTAAAAAAATTGCCCCAAATATATATGGTAGGGGAATGTCTACATTTTCCACTGCCATACATTTTGAAAGCTATTTTTTTCGCATGACATAATTTATTGTGGTCATTTATGGTGAACATATCAAAACTGAAGCAATTTTTAAAAGAAAAATATATTAGTTTATGTTTTGACATTTAGAATAAAATGGAATTTATTTATGGTAATTCAGTTTCTTGTAGAAAATAATTTTTAAAAATTGCATTTCTATAGACTGATATCATATCAACAAATTTTTGCAGACCTACAATGTGGACAAACAGGTGCCGGATTCGGCGGGCACAGCGACAGCGATATTTACGGGAGTTAAGAGTTATTCTGGAGCGGTTGGCATGGATACAACACGATCGAAGACGAATGCGACACAGGGTCGCCTCGACTCCATCATGGACTGGGCACAGCAGGAGGGCAAACGGACGGGCGTCGTGACAACCACAAGGATTACGCATGCCACACCGGCAGCGTCCTATGCCAATATTTATGATCGTGACTGGGAATGCGATACGGAGGTGCCAATGGAATCCAAAGGCATTTATGCGGACATTGCCAGGCAGCTGGTGGAGACGGCGCCGGGCAACAAACTGAATGTGATACTCGGCGGTGGTCTCCAGCCCATGGGCGCCTTCAATGCGAGCGAGGTGCAAACGGTTAAATTCGAGGGTGGCGTCGAGGCGGTCTGCAATCGTGGGGATGGCAGGAACTTGACCCGCGAGTGGCTGCAGCTACATGCAAATGATAGTACCGATGCCAAGCTGGTGCAGACGCGTAAGGATCTGCTCATGATTGATGTGAAGAAAGTGGATCATCTGATGGGTCTGTTTCGAAACAATCACATCACATATGCGATTGCCCGCGAACAGGGTGAACCATCGCTGCAGGAGATGACGAAAGCGGCCATTGGGGTGCTAGAACGTGGCAAGAATTCGGCTGGATATGTGCTCCTCGTCGAGGGTGGACGCATCGATATGGCACATCATCAGAACTATGCGCGGGCAGCACTCCATGAGGTTTACGAACTGGATCTCGCTGTACAGGCGGCGCTTAACATGACCGACTCGGATGAAACGCTGATTCTGGTCACAGCGGATCATTCGCATTCCGTTACCTTCAATGGATATCCTAATCGTGGCAGTGATATTTTGGGCGCTGCCAATCTGCACAAGCCCAAGGATCCCATGGTGTATGAGACGATCAGCTATGCGAATGGACCCGGTTACTTTGATCATCTCGCCAATGACTTGAAGCCAGAAAATAGCTCCAATATTTGGAAGCCTCTACAGCAATATAGCAAAGAGCAAATGGAGTCGCCCACCTATCGCCACCTGGCCGGCATAGGCCTTACGGATGAGACACATGGCGGCGAGGATGTGATTGTCTTTGCCAGCGGACCAGGGGCCAGTTTGGTGAGAGGCGTCTTCGAGCAGAACTATTTGGCCTATGTGATGAGCTATGCCGGCTGCATGGGTCCAGCCAAGAAATATGATAAAACCTGTCAGCGCCACCTGGCTGCAGAAGACAGCGGCAAGAAGGCAGCCAGCAGTGCAACTGTATTCGGACTTGGTCTGGTTCCGCTGCTCGCCGCTTGGCTGGTGGGCCTTTGTGCAATGCTTTAAACCTCCATATGTATGTCTATATCTAAGCGTATTATGTATGTATTTGCAGTTGCACATGTTTGTGAATGCTGCTACTGTGCTATTTAAATAATTTACAGTCTTGTCGTTAAAGTGATTAACATTTTAGCACAAGTGAATAAAGTTAATTAGTCAAATAAAACGAATAACACGTTGCATTCAATTAGAGAACAGTGAGGGAGTGAAATAAATCGTGTGGATATAAATATATAAATTCGTTCTTCTTAATTGTCAGAGTTTCTGAGTTGAATTTCGTGCAGAAGTTATCCTTTTTAATATTATAATTCAGACGGAGTTTCAAAAAATTATAGGCACTTCGGTGGAAAATTAATGGAAAGCGGTTTCCTAAAAGCAAAAAATATTCAAATCAATAAATATATATGCATAATAGAGTTCTAGTATTATGCATACTTCTCTATAGTCGCAAGAATTTGGAAGTATAACGAGTTAAAAAATCATTTAAATCTGGGTAAATATTAACAGTTGAATTATGTGATAATTGCTGGTCAATTTATATATATGTTCGCAAGTTTTTCGAAGTAGTCATTTTTACAGTGTACAAGATGGAAAATAAATGGAAAGTGGCATCAAACTTTCTTTAAAGTTTTAACAATTAAATAAAAAATTTTAAATTTAAGCCACCTTTTTTTCAAGTGGCTACGTTTTAATTTACGATTAAGTTTCCCTTCTGAAAACTGGAAAATGCCAAAATCTGCTTGTAGAGCTAGTCTAAAAGAAGTGCTGATCAAGAATACAAAGTAATTGTATATATATATATATATATATATATATAGGCACATCATCAAGTAAGTTAAAGCATTTAGTATATTATAATAGGAGCTTTGATGTACTAATTAAAATGAACACATAAACACAAAATGTAAGCAATAGAGAAACACACCTTCGTTATATATTAATAATTATTTACTATGGTTCACAATGACACTCGCATTTGACAGCGTGCTCCCTGGATGATACAGATCTCTGAAGGCTAATAGGCGCAGGAGCAACCAAAACAAACAGGTAAACAACTCAAAAAAAGGCAGCACGTCTTTTTTCTAGCCCGCTTTGGCAACCGGCACAGCTGCCTTGCTGCTGTTGGCCGCTGGTGCTTTAATTGCTTCCGCTTCGCTGTCCAGTTTCTTGATGCGATGCACATCGACGCACTGCTTGAACTGGGCCACCTCTTGGATGCACTGCAAAGTCTCGCCAGGATGGGCACGATAGCAGGCGAGCAGCTGTGACTTGAGATCACCACATGGCGGGGTCTTATGCGCTGCAGCGGTGCTCACGAAACGCTTGTGAACGCCTTCGACGGCTTTCGCATATTCCGACTCCATAATGGTGTTTGTCTTCTTGAGGTTCTCCTCCAGCTGCGTCTGACGCTGTCGCCACATCTCATCGTTTTTCTGCAGCTCCTGGTTCATCTGGCGCTGCACATCGGCGGCGCTGATCGTATGTCCGCCACCCTGCACATAGATGGGCGTCGGTGCCTGGTAGACAACTGTTGGGTGTGCGGGAGCGCTCTCTTTGATAGGCGCCTTTTTGGCCGGCTGTGGCTGGGGCTGGGGCTTGGACGCCGGTTTGGCTGCCTCCGCAACGGCGGCATTTTCACGAGCTGCAAGCGTTAAAAATTCGTTTAGTTTGCATATACGAAATATAAATAAATAGATCATTTGACAAATTTGGTTGCATAACACTTGGCCAAGATAATTTTTGTGTGATATTTTGTTTGGCAAACGTTACTGCAAAATTGATTCGTCGCGACTTTACCCTGCTGTGAGATACCCTGCTTGAGGCGCTTCACCACATCGTCAGATATGTCGAGGACGCCAGCAGGAGTCGGATTCTCCATCGAAACGGAACGTGGCTCACGCGACTGCTTTGCGCCCATCTTTTTGCTGCTCTGCTGTTTCCTGTTGTTGTGGCCTTTTCGCTGAGTTGAAGAATGTTTAAGTAAAATGACTCTTCTTCATATATATTTATTACTAATTAGCACTGCCTGTGGGATAGATATTATAAAATAATACCTTTTCGTTCGGAAAGTTGTGTTGGTCTGCTAGCGATGAGCGATAAAGGGCGATAGTTGATAATTGAGGTGAGCGATATGCGTAAATTGCTCACCTCTAGTAATGTGCGATATTGAAACATGTGTTATTTATTTGTCGGAAATATTGGCAGTCAAGAAAATAAATTCTAATTTTGACAGATTTTTAATAAGACTAAAAGTTTGTTCTGAAAATAATTTCTAGATGATTTTAATCGAATGTAACTTCAATTTTATTTTATACATTATTATACACGTTTCACGGCAACTGATCAAAATATCGCACGTTCGTGAGCGGAATTCAGTGTGACCAAATGCACCAAATATAAAATACAAAATGTGGTGCCAAAAGCCATTTGTAATTTAGCCTGTGCCATGAATCAAACGGAAATTAAAAATTAGAAGCTTTGGGTTTAAAGCGTACCCAACCTATTATTAAATAACACAAGCCACATTTTGCAAATATTTAAGATCAAATTAAATAGACAATTAATTTACATACCAAATTAAAGGTTTTTTTTTTACAATTTCTACTTTCTATTTATTTCAATGTGAGCTCAATCGAACGATGTAAGGAACGTAAAGTACGAGAAGGCACCCTGTAATATCTTTATCGAATAAAAATAGATATATAATATACATCAAATGATTGCTATAATCCACACAAATATCTTACTTTAATGACAGCAATTAGGGTGATTCGAAAATAATTGAGACCAGTGAGTGCAAATGGTTTCGAATTTATCTCAATTGATAGTATTACAAGCTTCATTAGCAGCACATTCTCATTAGTATTATGCGAGTGATAGACGATTTGCTCCCAGTCACAGCAATAGTACATGACATCCAATTTGTCCGTCTGAGAAGTAATAAATTATTTAAAATACAATAATTAAATAATACTCACCGTCTCATAGAGAATTGAGCCGAGATAACCAAATACCATAAGCTCCATAATTTTAGATGTAAACCACATTATATAGACAAACCTATTTACCGGATTCTATCAAGAGATGGATCATAAATACATATATATTATATTAAATTGACAGACCTACCTTATAGCATAGATAAGCCAAGAGACACAAAAGTGATGCACTAAAGCTAAAGGTAATAAATATGCGAAATGTGAATTGATTCTCGACTTCTTTGGCAAAATTATTAAGAGCAGCATTACGACGAAGTACTTGGACAAGTTCTTGATGAAAGTCTGCAGCAATATTAGTAGTATCCTCGGATTGAATTAATCGCTTAGCTGACACTTTTAAATCCTTATCCAGTTGCAGATAACGTGCATTTAGATGCATCATAAACTCACCCAATATGTTGAGCTCAACTGTGATAACAGTCGTACATAAGACACCCACCCAAATATTTGATAAAATTAGAGGTATATAAACGGGCAACTTTGTATTATCGAAAATATATTCCTGCTTGTAGAGCATCTCGCGGCGACCTTTAAATGTATTCTTGATAGGTTCCATGCAGAATGCAATCACCGTCAACAAATAGAAGGAAGTTATAAATCGTGCTCCCATCAATTGTCTTTTTATAATACTAAAATGATGCGGATCCGAATCCTCTGAAATGTAATTCTCGGCATAAAATCGCTGAAGCAGCTGCTTCAATCGATTCTTGTAGATGGCAATGTGAAAGAGACGTATATTTACTTCCACCAGGATAAGGAAAGTTGGTATGCCTTCGGAAAGTTTGTTTAGATCATCCAGATTGACAACAAAATAATGTATATCCACTTCATTATGCATTACGATCACCACCAATGCAGCCACAAACAAAAATCGCTCAATAAGGATTGCCTTTTTACTTGGATTATCGTCCAAAGGCCAGGCAACAGGATTTAATCGTCGGAGTAAGGCCAAAGGCCAACTCAATTTCACCAATTCTCCGTTTCTTAAACGAGGCTGATACCACATTGCTCGGACTCTGTTGAAATACTTTAACCCTGCGCTGCGAATCCTTCCTTATAAGCACTGGCAAAGTTAGCCATACATAGTACATGCGTCTATTATTTATTGTTAGTTAATTAGCTTCAAACTTTTATTTCTTGCAATAAAGACAATCTATCTTTATTATTTATAGCATTTCAATTAGTTTAAAAAATGTTGCCACTGGCTATATGGGTAAATAAGTCAAACAAGGCAATTATTTCCGAAACTTTTCATTTATACTTTTTGCAAGTTAATTTACAAATATAAAATGCACTTTGTAAGCAGAAAAGTTTCTCAATTAAAAAGAATGTTCTAAAAGTATAGACAAATAGTTTGCTTTGAAATTTTTCTAACAATTATTCGTCCGTCAAATTAACTGAGAAAAATAATATACACTTTGTTGGCCGAAAATGTTGTTAATTCAAAAATACTTCGAAGTTACTAGATTTGTCTTTAAGATAAATACTGATACAAAAATATTAATAATTATACTGCATTCATATAGCCTCATGTATTTATAATAAATTTGTATAATTTATATAGAGGAAAAAAATCATATTTATTACTTTTGACTTTAAGTTCAGTTCATAGAAAAGTTCCGTTAGTGCATTTTCCAAATAAAACAACTTTCGAATTTATTTTCAAAATCATAGATTTTATTCATTTTAGCGGTTTTCTTATGTTTTCTTTTTAAATTTTTTTTCATATTTTTTTGTCGACAAATAATTACATTCAATTACGAGTACTTGACCTTTGCTCTGTAGTTTTGTATCTAATATTTGTTGCAATTTGTTAATTTTCGGATTACTTATGATTTATTTACTCATGTTACCCTTCTTTTCGCTTCTAGTATGACATTCACAATAATTTCGCAATTTATTATTATTAATATTATTATTAGTATTATTAGTATTATTAGTGTTGTTAATCTTGATGAGTTCTTTGTTCAAATGTGTTAAAATTCCATTGAACATTTATCTTTTTGTTTGTCTCTGTTTCTTCGCTAATAATATACTAGATATTCGTACATCTATATCCGATTTCATTTGATATACATATATATATATATATATATATATATATATATGCACCTAATTTTTTTAGCTTATTAGCTGGTTTTATTTAAAATTTGCAGCGGGAAATCCTAGTTCTTTTTTGTTTTTAGTTTTTTTTTCAGTATGATCATCATAGTAATAATATCAATATACATTTATATAATAATTATGGAAATTTGTTTGGTGTTTTGTTTAGTTTGTATCCTATATTTGTTATTGTTCTTATTTTGTGTGATTTGCGCGTGCTTTTTACGATTTATCTTTATCATTTTACGTTTATTTTAATGAACTTTATCTTGGTTATTTTGTATCTCATATCACTGTTGGTGGTTTGTTAATGTTATATATATTTATATATATATATAGTACATATATATTCGATTTTAGTGTAGTTATTAATTAGATCAAAAATTTCTATACCCACATTTACAATTAATTTTACAAAATTTTCAAAAATTTCCTTTACGATTTTCGTTAGAATTTGTTAGTTGTCTATTTGTATTTTTTTTTGTTTTTTTTTTCATCTTTTAAATTTTTACTTATGGCGTATGGACTTGTCATACATTTATTTTTAATTTAATATGTAGTTTGTTCTGCATTTTATGTTTGTTTTTCTGTCATATTTGTTAGTTTTTTGTTTGTCATTAAATCGCTAGTAAGAAGGAAAATCACACAAGGCATTTTTTACACTCAGTTGTTGATTTTAGTTTTGAGTTTTTAGCATTTGCGAACTATTTTAACGGCACTGTGTTGCGACTCTATCTAGGGGACTGTTCCGTTCCTTAATTATGGTGTTGTTTTTTTGTTGTTATTAAAAGTATTTCAATATTTGGTCAAGTTTACAAGGCATGTGCTTCTCATCTCAACAACTAATCGTCAGCCGTAATCGCAGTCGGAAGTTTCGAGTTATTCCCCATCTAATGCACAAAATAAAATTAAATCATTGAAATTAAATTGGAAAAGAAACAGAAAAACAAATGAAACAATTTGTAAGAAATATCACGTAATGCATTTTTTATTTAAGTTTTTCGGATTTTACTTGGTGTAATTTTGCTTGCCTGCGTTAAATATTATTCATTTTACGATTGGTTTCTTTATTGCTATACATATTTATATATATATCTAATATATATAAACGGCATATCGGCGCGTTGTTTAATTTTACATAAGAATTTGTTAGGTTTTTTTTTTTTATTTTTTACGTGTTTGCAGCATTTGCATTTCATAAGATAAACATTTGTTTGTTTGCATTTGTTGCTGGTTTCTATATATATTTATATTCATAATCCATAATATTGACATCTGCAATTCGAATTGCAAATTGATTTTTGTTTAGTGTTGCTTCTTTTTTTTATATATCATTTTTTTTAATGGTTTGGTATTACTTATACACAAATGTCATATTATAGCTACAATTTATTAGCTAGCGTTATAATTTTAATGCGCGCTTGCAGCTCACGCCCCTTAACGACTTTACAAACTAATTGAAAATATATAATAATAATAATATAATATAATATAATGCAAAGTACAGTTTTCGTTACGTAGGTTGTGTGTGTGTGTGTGTATTTGTTTGTGTATACATGTATACATATATATATATATAAATGTTATGTACTTAGTTATTAGTTACACGATTTTTTTTTATTATTATTCAGAGAAATATATACGCAGAAACAGAGCTTGGCAAATAATATTTTGAACACATACATACAAGAAATTAAGTGAGAAAATGAAGGGAGAAATTAAGTAGAGTATGTTTATTAATTACCGTTGTTAAACATCGAGGCATTACAAATTAGAGCGATGCTTAAAGCTAGATTTTAATGTGGGGTGTTGGTTGCTGGTTGCACAAAACGCAATGTCTGTTTTATTATTGTTATTATTATTATTTATATATATATATTATTTGTTATATGCATTTGTATTTTGTACTTAATGCTAAGATTCTATACTAAAAGTTAGGGACACTGGCGCATAATGTGTCCTTTGTTTGTTTGTTGGTTTTTGTTTTGTTTTGCTTTTCTTTTTCTTTACACTCGAAGCTTACAACTTATATTAAAAATATACGATTTAATATATTTAAATATTCATTTTATATAATTGCCATTTTCATTTAATATAAATTTGCCATTTTGTTCAGTTGAGTGTCGATTCATAAGTTTTTCTCATTTTTTTCTATTCTTTTATTTTATTTGTATTTATATTTTTTTTTTGTGGTGCTTAAACAAAATGCATTTAACGAAATAATTAATGTGTATTCTGTTCTGGTTGATGTTGTTCAGCAAAAGTAAATGCAAAATACACAGAAGGAGCTGTTGATTGAGAGTTTTTTATTAATATATAATTTTGAATTTGTTTCACTTCTTCAGCTCTCTTTTTCTCTTTGTTCTTCTTTTTAAAGTGTCGTCTAGTAAAGTTTTTGATTACGAATCTTCATCAAGCGTTTTGCGGTACCTTAAGGACGAGGCTCGAACTGTGGCCTGCTTCAAGTGTTGTGCATAATTTCGCTTTTTTGCCACCGACTTGCAATCGTTTATCAACTAAAATTATAAGTTAAACTTAGCATACGTTAATCTTTAAGCCTTGCCATACTCATTCCCACAAAGCAGGCAGAAAGCTCAGCGCAATGAACACAAACGAAAAAAAAAAACACAAAAATATACAAAAATAAAAAAAAAAGAAGAGGAAAGCGCAGCTGTTTGTCAATCAGTGTGTGTGTGTGTTTTGATGTGTGTTCTTGCAACATGTTGCCAGAGACCAGGTCGCTGACTGAACTATACATAAGACATGTTATGTATTATATATATATGCAGGTCGCTGACTGAACTATACATAAGACGTGTTATGTATTATATATATATGCATTTATATATTTATATATATATATACTTATATGTATAGAATAGAGTGGGGTGTGTGTGTATATAGGTGTGTGTGTGTGTATTGCATCTAAACAATAAAATATTATTTAGCATTTCGTACATCACCGACAACACCGCCGCCGCCCCCCGCCTGCATACCGCCACCCTGACGCATCCGTATCGAGGGGCGCCTCTCTGGCGTATCATAAGGCTGTCTTGATGAATTCGTCGCTGCCATCGAATCGTCCATGTTGAGGCCACCATTGCCAATGGCCATCGCCAAAGTTTGACCAGCCGCCGAGCTGCTGCCGAGCATTTGTTGTGCACTATTGCCACCGCCTCCAGCTGTGCCGCCTCCCATTGTTGTGTTGATCTTGTGCTGTTGTTGCTGCTGCTGTTGATGGGAGGCTGCTGCGGCTGCAACGGCAGCGGCTGTGGCAACTGCATCCTGATTCTGACCGTGACCCGCATCGTTGCCATCCTGTGTCTGCTGTATGGCCTGAGGATTACGTGGGCCTCCAAACTTGAGCAAATTCCAGTCGAAGACATAGTCATAGGTGAAGCCCAAACGATGGAACAGATTGCGAAACAGTTTACGCAAATGGCAGTAATCGGGACGCTGATCGAAATGCATCTGTCGGCAAAAGTTGAGATAATTGACAAACTCACTGGGGAAGCCCTTGCACAGCACCACAATCGATGTGGACAACTTCTTCTCCGATATGCGTTCATATTTCTGTCGCTTATTCGCTGCCTTCAAGCCCTGCCAGGGCAAAGCGCCCAAATTGAAGTACATGAGGACATAGCCAAGGGATTCGAGATCGTCGCGACGCGACTGCTCGATACCCAGATGGGTGTTGATCGATGCGTAGCGTGCGGTGCCCGTCAGATTCTTGTTTTCCCGATACGGTATGTGCTTGAGGGAGCGGGCATCGCGAAATTTCTTCGCCAGCCCAAAGTCAATTATGTACACGAGATTGCCCTTCTTGCCCAGGCCCATAAGAAAGTTATCCGGCTTGATGTCACGATGTATGAAATCACGCGAATGTATATAGTCGATGCGCGATATCATCTGATCTGCCAGCAGCAGCACCGTCTTCAACGAGAAGCGGCGTGAACAAAAATTAAATAGATCCTCCAGCGATGGTCCCAATAGCTCCATTACCATCACATTGTAATCACCCTCGCTGCCACACCAAATGATGCGCGGTATTCCAATGCCGCCCTGCATTGTCTTGTAGAACTTGGATTCGATGTGCAGCTGTGGATGTTTGGTGCGTATGCATTCTAATTTGATGGCAACCTCTTCGCCGGTGTTGATCGTTGTGCCCAAATAGATGTCGCCAAAGGAGCCCGAGCCTATTTTGCGGCCCAATCGATATTTATTCCCAACGCGCAGCTCCATTTTTGTCTGTTTTATGTTTCTGTGTTTTTGTTTTTGTTGTTTTTGTTAATTTTTCTCTCTTTTAATATTTGTGGCGACCAACAACGATGTCTGTATGTGAAAAAAGAAGATTACCTTTAATTTTCAATTTAAAGTGTTTTATTTGTATAATGTATAAAAACCTTTCGCAGTCCTTTCGTCAGTTTTTTGTTTTTATTTATTTTTGTTTGTTTAAGGCAAATTATTTTTGCTTCTGTTTTTTGCTCTCTTATCTATATTATTGTGTTTTATATTTGTTGTTGTTGTGGTTGGCGTTTCGTGCCAGTCGCGGGAACTGCGGCTGCTGCTGCTGCTGCAAAAAAAAAGTTCTTATTAGTAAATGTCGTTAATATTTATCGATGAAAGTGTTCCAAGAAACGTTAATTGATATTTTTGCAACTAGGAAATTTATTTTTAAATTTCCCAAATGTTGTCCTTGTCCATAGTTGTGCATAGTTTAAACAATTTTTTCCTTCTACTACCATAATGATAATTTGCTACATATTGTAATATTTTGATATGTTAACTATGACTTTACTACATTCAATATATGTTTAAAAAAAAATTAAAAAAATTATCTTTTACTTTTAAAACAAACGAAACCTAATATCGAGAGCTTGTCGATGATTTCGATAATCTTCATTTGGAAAAGCAAACAAAATGCTAAAGAAGCGATTTCCACCCCAATCATATTTAAATATGATATGATAATAAAATAGTTTTTTATTGTGACTAGGTCAAATAGAAAATTAAAAATAAATTAATAAGTTGTGCTGTCAAAAAGTAGATCGTTTTTTTGCTTACATTTTTAGTATTTTCAAATTATCCTTATCATTTCATATTCTCTAAAAAATTGTCTGTTTTCCGCGGAAAAAGACTAAATAAAACATGAAAATAGGAAAAAAAAATAAATAAAAATATAGTTAAACAATTAAAATTAAACAGAATTAAGATAAATCATATTATTTCCCTTTTTCAACAGACAGCTTTTAAACAGACAAAATGTCAGCACCGCTGTCTGCCATTTGCCATTGAAGCTCTTTCTATTCTAATCTAGCGGAACATGCAAGTGACTCACACTGACACAATACTGTGTGTAACTGTGTTTTCATATTCCGATAATTATGTCTGCCAGTTATCGATTAAGCTGCAGCTGTAAGTCAAACACAAAAACAAATCGAAAGAGCTCATTGTGGGTGGATGAGGAATGGGACAACGTTTGATGTGTCAATTAGATAAGAAGGCAAAAGTGAAACTATTTTTAACTACAAAAACAACAAAAGCAGAGAGTAAAAAATAAACCATTGCCCTTTTCAGCAGAAAGAAACCCAAAAATCTGTTATCGTTATCGTTAAGGTTTTTTCTGTTTATAAAGTAGCAAAAAGTAGAATAAAAAAAAAACGGCGCATTGAAATGACGACAACATTTGCATTAAATTAAGCATTAAGCGATGAATCAGCGCAAAACACAATAAACAATGAAAAAAAAAACATTTGTAAATAAATTCATATGCATTTCACTGTATGTGTGTGACTGTATGTGTGAGTGTGCGTGTAGGTAAACAATTACAGATTATCATTTGAAAGAAAAAGAGGCAACAAAAATTAAAAAAAAAAAAAACGCCATTTAAATGACGCTTTCTGTGGTGAAAAGCACAACACACATATATATATTTGTTTATATCTATACACATACAGACACAAAATGGAGTCGAGCATAGCAAATAGAAAAAATCTCAAATCTCAAAAAGCTGTTAGGCAAAAAAGCATTTTCTCTGCCCAAATAAATGACAAATTTATGCTTTGTTGTTGTTAGTTTTGCTTTCTTCAAATAGAAGACAATTATTATTATTATTGTACCTATAATTTGCAGTTTTTTCCTGATTCTCCACTTGTCTTTTGTTGCGCTTTCGTTTTGATCGGTGCCCAATAATAACAATATGCGTGTGCGTGTTTGCGTGTGTATGCCTATGTTGTGTGTTTTTGACCTGTGAAGCTGGGCCAATTTTAACCTCAAAAGTGGTCACAGAGTTGCTTCTAGTTGTTAGCTTTCTTTCGTTTTGCCTGTGCCTACTTTGATTTATGCATTAACACTCAGCTCATGTCTGTCATTTACCGAAAAAAAAAGTAACGTTTACCGTACGTTTTTGTTGTTGGCTTTGAATGCACGTTCTAGTTTTGTTGTGCAGGTGCGCAAGTGAGACAGATTCTCGCTCGCTCTTTCTTACGTGTCAGCGTGTGTGTGGGTGCTATGCTGTGTGAGAGCAAGCAACAGCTGATCGTGGTGGGAGTGAGTGCATTTTGAGTTTCTTATTGTTCTTGTTCTCTTGCTCCTTCTTGTGCCTCCAGAGAAAGACATATGTACGTTATATGCACGTATGTATGTATATGCGTGTGTATGTATATATGCATGTGTGTGTGTATGTTTATTTTAGTTACGACGTCGCAAATGGAAATTTGTGGTCTTTTAACAGTGCAAAAAAATAAAAAAACGGCACGTTGCGTTGGCGGATGCCAAAAAGACAATGCAATAACAAAAAAAAATTAAGCAAAAAAAAAACAGTTGTGCAAATAGACAACAATAAAAAAAAATTTGCTAATAAAAAGAATCTATGCAATTAATTTTGAACGTCGACTGCGACGTCAGCGTCAACTTCGCTGCCGCAGTCAATGGCCTCGCTGCTGTCGAGGACGAGGCAAACTAACTGTAAAACTGCATTCGTTTCGTTTGTTTTTTTTCTGTTATAACGCATAACTGTCTGGCTGCAGTCTGAGTGCTGGAGGGAGGGAGAGGGAGATAGAAAAGGAACAGAGAGGGGCTTTGTCCTACCTTGGCGGGTTTTGGGAGTCGCTGCGCCGCTACTGCTGCTGGCGTCGCTGCTAACGTCGCTGCTGCTGCTTGCACTTGACTCTTTTTTTTTGCTTGATTTTGCAGCTGAAACATATATATATATATATATTTATTTCTTACAATTGCACCGCTTTTTATTGGATTTCAATTTCACAACAAAAACAACAACGATTAGAAAAGGTAGCAAAGAAGGAAACGAAATCATTTCAACTTTCTTTGTTTTGTTTTTTCTTATTTTCCAGAGCGAGTGAGAGAGAGAAACACACACATATATACACATACAGTCAAATATAAAATCAGTAATAATTCGTATTCGCTTTAAGCATTTCTTAATATTTTAAGCCATTTGGCAACAATTTTTTTAACAACTTTTTTTCGTATTGATGGATTATGATTTTTTATAGCATTTGCTTTTCTCGCGTTTTCGAGCCGCGCTTTAATGCGTGTATTTACAGTAATGAGAAGCGCCAAAATAATGCACAAATATTTTTTACATTTTGTTAAGATTTCGATTGAGGCAAAAAAACTACAAAGCGGAGACGACGAAAAAAATACAAGCGAGTCGTTTGCCCTGGCACACACATACACTAGCGCATGCAGATTGCGGCAATATGGTTGTCTCGCTTTCACGTCTATTGCTTTTATGGCGAGCACGTTGCTAGCCAGCTCGCTTCAGCCCGTTTTTTCACCAACACCAGCGCAGAGCAGGCGAGTCAATACGCACACAACGACAGCGACGACGAAGCACACATAAAAAGCGAAACGAAAAAAGACGTAGCCAGCAGCACTGCTGGCAGTGGCCAAAGTAGTCTCTCTTTTCACTATTTTACTTTACACACAATTTGCACAATTTGTGTGCAGCGAGCACTTCGGCAACTTACTTTTTGCGCTTCTATTATGTTGTATTATTTTGCAATTTTGCATAGATGTTTGAATTTCTTTTATAAATTATTTCCTAGAATCTTTGGGAACACAACAACACCAACAACTGGCTCAATCAGAAGTTCCATTTGAGAACTGGTTGAACAATAGTGGAACTAATGGTTCACACAGACTAAACTAACTGCTGAACTATTTGGCTAACACGAAGTAATTCTGTTCACCAAAACTAAAACTAAATTTCTATATCAAATTAAAAATATGCAGCCATTAATAATAATATAGTGAATTAATTTTAGCGCTCAATTCGTGTTTATTTATTGTTGTAATGTTTTTGATCTCGCTGTTTTTAGGAATTTGCAGCACCAACTTCATGCGAACCAAAAATGACAGCCCTTTCGGATAAATTGTGGCGGGCAGTCGACTCAAATGTATAATATATCGGTATGTCATAGTTTCATAGCAGCCTGCTTGCAAGTGCCATTGTTATCCAATACACACACTATTTAGCAAATAATTGTATTTATTTATTTATTTTGAATTATTTTATTTTTTCATATATATTTTTATTATCATGCGATTGAATTCAAGTGAAATATATATATTATTTTTTGTGCGATCATCAACAAAGATCTATGTTGAAATTTTAAAATTAAAACTGGCTTTGACCATAGATAATAGAATTACAGAAAATAATATTTTAGATTAAGTGATGATAAGCAATTTATTTGGCTAATTTTATACTTTTTTTAATTAACGGAACACACGCCCCGCTTCAGCCGATTGGTTGAAAAAAAGACAAAGCAAAACAACGATGAATTAAAAAAAACAACAACAACAAGCAACAGGCAGCGGCCTCGATCTACCCAAACACACACACGCATACATGCTTACAGCATTACATACATTCACACACAGACCCATATCTACACAGACAAGCCGATGCACAATTAACGATCTCCGACGAATGGCAGCCCGAGCCGATGATGGTCAAACGAACCGCAGTCAAAACACGAACGCCGAATATCAGGTGTAAAACAATAAAACAAAATGCCGGAGCCAGCGAATGTTTTGTATTTGCTCAAACTCTACTTGTTGTTCTGTTTCGCTTGCGCGTGCATGCAAATGAGTGTTGGAGCGAGATGGCTGCCATTTAAGTATGCGTTTATTTCCTGACTCTCTCTCCCTGTCCTCTTTGCAAAATATTTCCGCAACACATGTCGCACGGCTGTAGAAGTGATCGGTAGATGTGTGTGTGAGGGGCGGTGGGGGGTTGGTGGTGGTTATTTTCTAACACTGCGGCAACGTCATCGCCATTTGGTTTCGTTTAGTCTGCGAGAACGAAAGACAACTTCGGCTGCTGCTCGTCCCCCACTCCCCTCTGGCGGCGGCTTAGATCAAATAATTTGATTTCATGGCAAGTCGCAAATTGTCAAGCGGTCGTCGCATCCGCTGCTCGCTGCTCACTGGTCCCGTTGCATTTTTCCGCGACCTTTCGGCGCTCCAATTTGATTATGAAAAAACACGATTAAAACAAACAAAAAAAAATAAGCTTACAAAAAACAATTTTCATTTGGCTTTTAGCTTTTTTCTATAACATGCGAAAAAAAATATTTTTTAATTAATTTGATTTTTTACTCTTTGCAGCTTGCTTGCGGCGGGTATTCTGATTTTGTGGTTAAGCTTGTAACGGACTGATACCGAGTAAAATATTTATATATTTATATATTATTTTTATTTTAATTTATTTGTTTATTGAATGTGGACTAAAACCAAAAATAAAAAAATTTTAGAAAATAAATATGGGAAAATATAAATTATAAAAATATAAAAAAGTTCTACATTATTTGCAAGAAATGCGGAAATCTAGAAAAAAAACCAATCAGAAAAAAATGTCTATGTTTTTCAAGTCGATTCAATTTATCCCTCGCTTTATCTCTATACTCTGTAATCCCGATGCAACTTGGAATGCTTCTATCTGTTAAAAGTGGTTCCTATATCGAATTTAGTCGGATGGGTTTGGTACACAAGAATGTTATTCAGAAAGTATATTTCTAAAATGGAAAATTAGGCTTTTGAAAAACAAAGGTTTCTATTTTCATTTCATCTATTTCATATTTAATTTGTTTTATGTTTAGTATATAGCATATAGAAGCAGTCGCTGAAATAATAATAATTTTATGAAATACATATATTACCAAGTTAAGATCCTTTAAATAAAATAAAATAACGTTTACTTGTCTACTGATTTGTCAATTTCACTCACATTTTAAAGATATTTTCTACATTATTAATTGTGATTCTTAATTTTATCTCAAAATACTTGATTAAACATTTACCTTTCCATAAAAAAAAAAAGAATTCTTAAATCAAGACTTGGTTTTTTTTTTCTCAATTTAAAGGGTATTTAAGCTTTGGCTTTCTGCTTCAGTCTTGCTATATTTATGTTTTTTTTTCCTAATGCATTTGCATATTTTTGCAATGCGCGTTTTGTTTATCAACAAGGCGGCGTCTTTTGAAGTTTTGCCGGCGTGAAAAGTGCTCAAAGGAGTGGTAGGGGGAGGGGGAGGGAGTGGGGGATATTGGGTGCCACTTGTTAGATGCTGCCATCAAAATTGCTAGACACGATTCAATTTTCCGAGCAGGGGTTATTGGGTAGTCGCATCGAGCATTGAGCATCGAGTATAATTTCCATTTTGATGCCTTTTATGACACTTCAGTTTTGTTTTTATTTTTTTCTACGGTTTTGTTTTTAATCGCATAAAACGCTCATCTGGCGAAGCGGCTTGAAGAGTTTTGTTTTTTTTTTCTCTTCTTCTACGATCGTATCTAGTAGGTATTTATGATTTCGTTTATGCATTTTTGTGTTTTATTGTTTAAATTTTTGACTTTTTTATACGCCGGCGGCGTTTGACTTAAAAAAAAGTTAATTGAGTTGTAAAAATTATAAAGTTATAAAACCCAGAAACAAGACTTGACAGCAGCCGAAGTAGAAGAAGAAGAAGAAGCAGTAGAAATGCCTGGTAAAAGTCACATTTTGTGTTTTCCAATTGAAACCAGCAAAGAGAAAAAATCAGGATAGAAAAAATAAACGAAACAAAAGCAAAAAAAAAAACATAAATACGCATCGATTTTTTTTATGGCCCTGAAATGAATAGCGTCTAGTTTCGATAGAGTATTTCTTCGCGTTTTAATACGTTTTTTTTTTATAGGGAAGGGGGTTTTTATGATGTCGTCCGTCGTATTTTGTGGTCAAGTTTCAGTAACTTATGCCTGACTTTTGACAGAAAGCGTCTGCCCAAAATAGATGAGCCATTTAATTCGGCCAGTGAATGCGGAGAGGTGTAAAATGAATGACAAAAACTATTATCAACTGTGGATTAATATAAATGATATGCCAAAAAAAAGGTTCATGACTTCAAGGCATATAAATATAATGTTTAATATCAAAGTCAAAAATTTTAATTAAAAATTCATCAAATTGTTTCATGGATTTATTATTTCCATGAAGTACATATATATATATATATATATCTTATAGTGTTTGATATATACTGTCGTCTGAATCTGTCATCTTATCAGTTTTCAAAAACAATTTTTAACTGCTCCAGTAAATTTATCCAATTAGAGATACGTACAAACTTCTTAAACTTGAACTTATTTAAAAGCGTTTAAAAACATAATTCCTAATGATGTTGTCCTTTTAAATTGAATTAATCCAATAATCGCATACAAATTAGTAATAAAACTTTTTTGTTTTAGAGAACTTCAACTACTTCCCATTAAAAATCTGAAAAATTGCAAAAAATATGTAAGATGCAGTTAAATACATCAATAACCGAGTCAATTCAGTTATTTAATATTTCCGATAAATAAAAAAATGATAATATATTATATTATAATCTAATAAACTCTGACATATTATTGGTAAATTGAAAGTAATGCTAATATTAATAGGAGATTTTATTAATCACAAGTTACTTTAATTGATTTTATAGTGAGCAAACTACAATCAGCAATCGGATCGAAGTGTTTCTAAGGTTATATGTTAGTCAAGCAGTCTCGATTACAGCATACCGATTTGCTTAGTCATCGCCAGTAATTGAAAGAATCACCCTGTCCTTACTTCACTAACTTCCCATCAAGCTGAGAGATTGGCTTGTTATCGATTCGTGCACCTTGATATTCCTTTCGCTGCAATCTTATCGAGTGCACCATTTAAATACAGCTGCAACAAGTGGCCATCCAAACTGTATTCTTCTCCTTCTCCTTCGTCTGCTTCTTTTTGTATTATTATAGATACGATCCACCCCCGACGCTGAGGGCCATTGAGGTGTCATAAATCCACATGTGGCTGTAAAGTGTTACTAATTTCTGTTTCTATATTTTTATTTCTACTTCTTGCTGCTCTTTCTTTCTCTGTTTTGTCAACCGATCGCTTGTGGCCTCTTTGCCCCTTTGCCCCAACTAATTTCACACGAATATGTTAATGTTTACACGCGTACAGCGATTTTTTTTATGTGTGTGTGTGTATGTGTGTCGCCCCCGCTGCCGGCAGACAGACGGGGAGTCAGCCAACCAACGGCGTCTTGAGCTTATCTTGCCTCAGTCCGGAGCCGAGTGGCGTTGTCGAGTTCGTTGTCGAGTCGCAGTTCAGTCGCTGTTTGTCTGTCGATCGTGTCGCGTCGTTTTCTCAAATTCTCACACACACAAACTCTCTCTCTTTCTCTCTCTCTCTCACCCACACATGGGTGCTCAGTGATCTATTTGATTTGCATTTGTATCCCTAACTATAGCTGCAACTGTATCTGTATCTCGAATTGAGTACAGCCGTTGATCGGTTTACAAAGAACAAAACGAAAAAATAATGAGCGCAAATTCAAATGAGGAGCGCTCTAAGCCTGTGGAGACTCTGGTCCTGGCCAACTATGCCCTGAAGGCGGAACAGAAGCGAGCCGCTGGGCAAGGTGGCCGCAAGGAGGATGAGCGCATTACCAGCGCCGTGATGAAGGTCCTCGAGGGTTATGACTGGAATCTGGTACAGGCATCCGCCAAGTAAGTCCAATCAGTTTAAGCTTTTAATACATCCTTGCAAGAAATCAAATTGATCAGATTTTATTCGGAAAATAACTCACTTGATCTGTTCCCTAGACTATTTAAGTAATTTTCTTTTTTATCTATATCGAAAACTTTCGAGGTTTATTATTTTTAAAAAGAATTTATTTTTAAATTTTGAAGCTTTGATGTTCATCAACTTTTTAATACAATAGTAAAATCTTAACTCAAAATAGTGTGTTACATTTTGCAATTTTATTTAGTATATTTTATAAATATATTTTACAAAACATAATCTTCAGTTTTAAGTTACAAATATTATAATGGAATACAATATAATAATTTGGAATAGATTTGCAAAAATTAGTTTTAGATATTTATTGTTTATTTATATTCATATTTATGATAACAAAGAACACAAATACTTTTAATTTGATAGGCTAAAATTCGCAATTAAAATAGTCTCAAATTTTACTATTTAGGCACAGGGAGTTTTTCAATTGAGTAGATTTTTGTAATTATATTGCACGGACTATATCTAAATCTCGTTATTTGGAACAAGTTTTAACGAAATAGATTAATAGAACATAATAAACATAATCTCTAAAAATTTTCCACTAATTATAGATATTGATATATAATAAATCATTTAACCTGGAAGATGGTTTATTAAAATGTAGATTTGAAAAGTTGTTCAGCAATAATAGAAAAAAATCCATTTTCGATATTTAAATTACTACTCAAAATGCATGTGGTTTAAACTAAGTTGATAATAATGGCCATTATATTATTATCGATAAGGAATTGCTCAACTACTCAATTCCCCTCAATGGTAATCTTCCATAGATCTGCCACGGTATCCAGAGATTTATGAATGACTAAGCGTGGCGCTATTCTTCCCGCTAATTAGCACACTTTTATGTTAATGTTGTTGCTGTTCTTGTTTTTTATTTTTTATTTTTATATATGATTTAATGGATAAACAAACTTGGCGAACCGCAAAGTCGGCAAGTAGTAGTAGAAGAAGAAGCAGCATCACAAACGAAACAGCGACATATGTAAATTCACATTTCAACACATAGAGTTGTGTGCCAGCAATCTATATATATATATATATAACCATATAGTATACATTGCATGGTTCAGCTAAGAGAAAAAGAAGCGAAGATCACAAAAACAATAACAAAAACCACAACAAATACAATAAATGTGCGGAGAAACACGTTCAGAATGAAGACGACAAATCAATTCAGGCATAAAAAGCGAATAAATATGTTTTTAGCATAAAGATGTTAACTGCTAACAAGCTGGCCATACATTGTACAAGAGAAAGAGACTGGCCGAGAAGGGGTGAGAGAGGGGTGGCAGAGAGAGGGGTGGCAGAGGTGTAGACGTTGATGTGAAAGAAATGAGCCGAAATCAGTGAAAAATTCAGTCAGCAAAGGCAGCGTTGACACTTGGTTGAGTTCACAACAAGTTGGCGCCACAGCAACAGCTACGTTTAGCTGCAAGTCGTGAGAAAGAGCTGACGGCGGCCTCTCTGTGTGATCCCTGTGATCCTTCTGCTCCAGCTACCCAGCCAGTCAGTCCAGGTCTTTCACTATTTATCTAGCGTTTAACGTAGCTCCTACTGACTTCCACTTTGGTTGCACTTACAGAACTAATCGCCAGGTTTATTTAGTAGTTATAACTGCGTTTTACTACCGACAACATCCTTGAATCCAGTTTTACATTTGTGCCAGTATTGTTCAAATCATTTTAAGCTTGTCCTGAATTAATCTTAAACGCCGAGCATTAATCGATCGTCAATATTCGATTTTTAAAGATCAAACAGATTTTGCTTCAGCAATTATAACCGTAAAAACAAATATATATATTTATATATTTTGTGTATTACATTTTCTATACAAATATAAATAGTGCTATTTATTTTATTTACTTCCAAAATTGATAAGTATAAAAATCCATTTTTTTTATAGAGGGAATCCATACATTTTATTAAATGAAAACAAAGCTTTTTGTAAGTAAAATTGATAAGAGTGCAATTTTATTGTTTTTCACTGAATGCATAAATTATCTATAAGTTATCTAATAGGGAATTTAGTTGAAATTTGTATTTTACCATTTCGTTAGAATTTATTTCTAATATAATACAATAAATACATATATTTTTAACACGAAAGCAAATAGAGCAAAACACTGCTGAATAATGCAGTGAATAATAATTGGTATTCCAGAAGTAATTATGCTGTTATGCATTAGGTGTCCAACTCGCTTATCGCTTATCAGACAGCTCCGCTCAGCTGGTTGACGAACATCCTTGAATTCTGCCGTTTTCTGTTTATTGTTGCAAAAGCGCAATCGCTGTCAAGAACACGTGTGTGTTTACACAAGGATATAGAGGAGAGGGAGCATGGACGGGTGGGGGGCAGATTTCCTTTATCTGCACAACATAACGGCTGGCTGACTGGCTGGTTGACACTTCCTAACCAGGCCAACCCCACACCCCACCCTCTACCCCTTTACACACACTAGACATTGTTTATATAGCGCTGTTTATTTTTGCTTTAAATCGCTTCAATATGCTCATACACAGCCCACTACGATCCCCCTTCCTCCCCCCGAATTAGGTGCCAGAGGGGGGGGGGGTATGAAGGTTTATATGTACTTAGCCTCTGTATCCGGCGGTAATTAAATATTTTATAGCTTACAAAACTTTTTGTAAATAACTTGTGTAATGTTTAATGTAGAGTTTTTTACAAATTGCTGGCAAAATTGTTATTGACTTTTAGTATAAGTAAATAAAAGATACAATTTAACTATTAAAAAATCAACTTATATAACCAAAATCACCGTATCCTAACAGAAGAGCAGTTATTAAGCCCAACTAACGTATTAAATTTAGTTCAATTCTATTTTAAACAGTTGAAAAATATATTTATAATTTTTTTAAATCAAATTTGAAATTTGAAATTAGTATAAACTTCTTCAATCTGAATTCAAATTGAGCACCAAAAACTATTTAGAATAGAAATACTTTAGAGTTTATCCAATACTCGAATACAAATTTGAATTTACTTTTTTTTTGAGTCTTATTCAGAACTAAAGCAAATGATTTGAAATGTACTTGGGGTGAAAATATTTGGATGTTAATTTTATGGATAGTTCTGCTTAAATTTGAGTTATTAAATATGCACTTACATTTTGTTTTCATCATTATATAAGCTGAAGCATATATAATGAAGCATTCTATCTGTTGCCGAATGAAGCACAGCCGACGCCTAAAATATATATCTATATTCTTCATAATGGATTTTTTGTTGCTCAAGCTGAATAGATCTATTATGTGAATATATATATTGATTATATAATTTGACCACAACTAGAAATGTAATGTGGTTTTTAAAAAAGAAACCAAACAAACAGCGTGACAAATTTGAATGGTCTAATTAAATTGAGCTGTGATCTTTGCCGCCTGCGTGAGAGAATTGCGATGCTTCACCTGGACTTTTATAGCACTTGAATTGCAAACCGCAGAATTTTATATACCCCAACAATCGTTAATCATTCTGCAAGTGAGTCATCATGAAAAAATAAATATATATATATACATATATATCAATAGTAATAATAATAAGCTAGCCAGTTAAACACTTGGGAAGCTCGTCGATAGGCGTTTGCTTAATTTTGTTCTTGTTATCGAGTGGTTTGGCGAGGCGCAATTTCTGTCGCTGCTGCATATATTGCAATGGAGAGTCGCCTTTAAAGTGGAATCACTTATCACACAAACATCACCCCATAGACCTCAATTTGTAGTTGGCTCACATTTGAGCCCCCTTCCTGAAGGAATAGCTTCGGTGTTTTGCTTATACATTTGCCTCTTCTTGACACGTTGATTAGATAAGACGCATAAGTTGGCAACTTTTGGTTATGCTCCGGTATGTGTTATAAATAATATATTGCTTATCTCTCTTTCAAAGAATTCACCCCTCAGGTGGGGTGCCTACTGAGATCTGATATCATCGTGCGTGGTCTAAATGTGTGTTTCTTTTTTTCTTCATTTTTTTTTGTGTGTTTTTTTTGGGGTGCGCTTAGCCGCCCAGTCAATTTACATGCTCAACATTGGAAGAACATCAGTGGTCTGCCCTAAACCAACACTAAACTTAACACAACACAACTCAACTCGACAACTTGTGAGCTAAAAGTGGGCGCGGCTAAACATGTCCATCAACGTCCAGCAGTCGAGTCAATCCCAACAACGAATATCAACGCAATTAACTGGGAAAATGCTTTTGATTTGAGGCAAATGAATATGACATTTTTATAGTAAAATCGATAATTAATTTGATTTTTGCAAGGCAGGCGAGCATTTCTACAAAGCATCTAATAATGTTATTTAATAAAGAATATAAAAAAACATTTGTTTATTGATGGGAAATTAAGAAATGGAATTTCTTCCTTATTAGAATTCCTGACTACAAATACACAATTTACTCAGTTTTGAAACGATTGATTGAATAATATATCTCAAGTAAAAATATTAAATTAATGCTGTAATTATTAAACTTAAACTTAAATTATTATGGAAACTGTCTTTTAAAATAAATAATTTAGCTATTATAGAATAGTAAAATCTACTTTTCTTTTGGTGTTGAAGAATATTGGGCTTGAAGATGCCTTCTTTAGTCTTCTTCTGGCTTCTCAGAATATTTTCAACTTTATTGAACTTATTTAACAATTTGTAATGATTGAAAAATCATAAATCTCAGATAAATGTTTTCTCCCTTTAATTTGCTGAATTTTAATATTTTTATTATTATTATTGTTCTTAGGATGCTTTAAATTACGGATTTGACACATGATAAAAAACATACGAATTGATTTTGTTTTGTTGATCGAAAGAAATATCGGGAACTGTACCTAATATCTATTTTCAACATACAAGCAATATATCTATATATATATTAAACACATTTTTCGAACAGTAATTAATTTAAAAATTCAACAATTCCCTTAGAAATTTGTGTAGAGTGTGTGTGTTTGTTGTTGGTCCTGGCGATGCGGACTAACCAAGATATATGTTCACAGCTCCCACCTCCAGCTGCTCCTGCTGTATGTGTACAAGAACAACACTCTGCAGACACACGTGCGGCTTACAAGATAAATATTGATTTTGTTGTTGATAGTCAGTTGTTCGTTGGTTGGTGCCTACTGATGCTTGTTCTTAGCTTCGCTGCGGTGCTCATAACCGCAACAGCCAAAAGTTTAGGAGCCCATCCATGTTTGTGTCTGGCTAGATTTTGCCTACTTTACGAGTGTATCCCAAACCCAGCACTCTAACACTCTACACAAAAATGAAAAAAAAAAATTATACCTAACAGAGCCTTCAGCAGCCACCGCACTTCCTCCCTCTCCCCGCCACTCTCTTGTTCAGGTGCCACCCAACTTGTTTGCAAGTCGCAGTAAATTAACAAAACGCTTGCCACAACTCCCCCTGCCCCCCTGCCGCATCACGCATCCACCCATCCCCTCAATCACTGTGTCATGTTGTTTGGGCTTTGCTTGCCGCGTAGGTCGCATGTCCAAAATGGAAGCCAGAAGCGGTGGTTTTATGACCAGGCACAGGCACCAGTTACCAGTTTGCAGGTACCACAGACAAAGCACAGGTGCGTGACAATGGTCGGGATTGGGCAATATAAGCGTTGACAAACCGAGTGTACACTCAGAGAAAAATTATGCTCCTATTTCAAGTCTATTTTAAGTTAAATTCCTATTTAAGATTTAGAATTTAGAATAAGAGTCAAATATCTTTAATGATTTTTGTGCTCAACAAATTTAAAGTATTCCATTTATCAATTAAAAACTTACATTTTTAATTTAAGCAGATTTAGTTTCTGGATTCTGGAAACGTGAATGATTTGACAACTTAATGAACAAATTTAAATTCATGACTTCAGATTTATTTTTATTTTTTTAATAAAATAATAACTATAATTAATAATTGATTCGATTTTGAGTAATGAAATATTTAAACATGTATTGTGAACACAGATGAATTTAAATTAAAACACTCATCCTTGAAACGGGATTCAAAAAACATAAACTTAAATTTAATATAGAATCCTCTATTTTTTCTAAGTGTACAAAAAGGAGTATGCATAAAAATACACACTCACACACGCACAAAGTCATACGCAGATTGTCAGGAGTTGAGGCTAAATCCAGCTGCCAAGCACAGCCGGAAATGAAGTGGAATATGGAATTGACAGGCGTTGTATTTTGTATCCTTTTTATTTTTATTTTTTATTTATTCAAATATTTTTATACATTCTCTTTTTTATTTTTAACATTTCATAAAATGTTTAACCAAAATTTGCGCACAAAATTGAGGCTTGCGTTCATGTGGAGAACCCCAGAATGCAAACAAAACGCCAGAAAGTGCTCGCAGCGTGTGTCCATGTGTGTTTCCGTCAGTTCGTCAGTCCGTCCGTGAATGTGTGTTTGTGCTTTGATGGATATTTGGCTAACATGGCGCATATTGGCCACGTCACAGTTTCATATGACATGGCCATATGCGCTCTTGAAGCCCCAGTTTTCATGTCCGACGCAACCAGAAAAAAAATAAAAAAAATAGTGTCCAAAGTAAAACGCAAAGTTGAATTTAAGCAATTTCCGAACCAAAGGACAACACACATATATGAATATATGCTACACTATCCTACAATATTTCGTTGTGCAATTGGAATCGGAATGGGAAAGGTCTAATATGTCATATTCAATAACACGATATTGAAGTTAGACTTATAGTTCTAGTTCTAGTTTACAGAAATAAGTAAGTAAGAATAATCATCTTAGACATTTTACTTTATATTATATTATTATATATTGAAAAACCGATTGATTATTCCTCTGAAAGCTATATGATTTTTTATTTTATTCGTTTTATTATAAGCGTAACTGATGAGATAAATTAGGGTAACTTCTTAAGCAAATAAGTCTATCATAAAATTACTCATTTTTCGAACAATTATTCCTTTGGTAGCTATAGGATATGATAGTTCAATGATTATTTGATCAAATCTGGAGAGTATGGTTAGGATAACAAGATAAACAATGTAACAAAAGAACCGATCTTTCGATCGATTATTCATATCGCAGCTAAATATAATAAAGTGCTCCGATCCAGCCAGCTTTGACCAGATAATTCCAATTAACTGGATGACTGAGTTGTTGATTGACTGACTTTTTAACTACCAAATTTGCATAAGCAAAAATCGATTGCGGCATTTTTTGACGCAATTTAGTATTTAATTTAAATTTTGAAAACAAAGTTGCTAAATTAAATTTTTATTAAAATTTAACAATCGACTGCAGTCGACCATAGAATATTGGAAATTTATTTCGAATTTCAATCAATGCCCAATGGACATGAAAATGGCTGTTGTCTAGTGTTGTTCTCGTTGCAGGACATTTTGAACGGCACTTTGACAAAACGGCAATGTTAGAGACATATCAAGCCATATCGCATATCATCGATTGCACATACTCAATACAAATGATTGAAGCAACAACAACAACAACAACAACAATAACAACAACAAGAAGAGAAAACGTTTAACAAGTTTGCTTGGGTATCGGGTCTGAACCTGGACACTTAAAGTGTCGCTCTTCATTGCGTGGTTCACAGTGCCAGACTGAGAGTGCTTCATCTGCCGTGCTCTGCTCTGCTCTGCACTTCTCTCCCCAGTCGCTGGGTTCCCTCGTGGTCACTGATGGTCGCGCATCCTCTTGGACTTCTCTTTCTTTATTTCTTTCTTTGGTGCCCTTTTTCTTCTTCTTTTTTCGTATGGGGGCTCGAGTGCTCGGCGGCGACGACTGGCTGTAAAAATAAATTGACTTGGAAATTGAAAAACAAGCAGCGAAAAGCGGGCCATGAAGTGCGTATCAAGTGCCCAAGAGTGTGAAGAGTGCACAGAGTCAAAGATGTGCGGAGTGGGGAGGGTAGGGGAATTGTGGGGGGGGGGGTGTGGCATGAGGAGGTGACTTAAGT
This sequence comes from Drosophila setosimentum, assembly GCA_035043505.1. Taxonomy (NCBI): domain Eukaryota; kingdom Metazoa; phylum Arthropoda; class Insecta; order Diptera; family Drosophilidae; genus Drosophila; species Drosophila setosimentum. The sequence goes on from JAWNMY010000008.1 coordinate 1,667,546, forward strand.
CCGTATATGAGCAGTAAAAGCTCTTTGAATTACGTATAAGTCTCTGAAAAATATTGGATGGCGAGTTAATGATATGGAAAGTTCAAGGTTCACTTGGAAATTCATGAAAGTGCAACTGAAGAAAACCATTTTTTTCTGTCATAAATTATATCTGTAATCTTCATTAGATTAGCGATAGGTGGCATGGGACTTAAGATTGATGATAATGAAGCATTTGGCCTTAAACGTAATTTTCAACTGGATTTTTCTTGATTTACTTGTTCCAAATTGTTGAGTTTCTTGGAATTGGTTGGTCAATGTGTATTTCCTGCATACTTTTGATAAACTTTTAAAGTATATCCTTACTTTATATTTTCCTGGGGAAAATGTTGGCGACAAATTAATATTTAAATATTCAGGGGAATTTGGAATGCCAGTTTTATCTCAGTTCTGTTTTTCGTGGGAAATCTATAATCAAACTTCTTACAAATGAGAATGCCTAGCTTTAAATAAAAGATTTCGTAGAATTTATTATTACAAAAGAAATATATTCTGTACTTCTTTGCTTTACATTGTTATTGGTTTTCAATAGAAATTTGTGCAAATAAAGCGAAAGTTGAGTTTTTGAAATTGATATTAAATTATATTTATTTCTTTGCATATAAAATTCAATTTAGCATATACAAGTTTGACATTTTTATTGCTCTTTGCTCTTTTATTGCTCGGTTATCATTTTTCAAACTGCATATTCAAAGTATTTATTTAAAAGGATTCTTGGTATTAAAACCTTTTTCAGTTGTAATAATACAATACACTTTAATTTACTTGATCTCTTGACTTGTGGGTTAGTTCGTGGAAAGTGTTTACAAAATTGTAATTTCCTTTCACTTTTTTTTTTTTTTTTTGTATTTCTTCGGAATTTTTGATTAGCGGGTGCTGCTGCTGTTGCTGCTACTGCTGCTGCTGCTCCTTCAGCTGTTGCGTCTGCAATTCCTGCAGCAACCTGCCTCAAGGAGAAGATGAAGACGACATTATTCTCAGAACGCCATTCAATGTCAATAAAAAGCGAGGCCACTTCCACCGACAAAACAGCAACAACAACCACAACCACAACAACCACAAGAACAACAACCACAAAGGCCTTGACAGCGGTTGCCTCTTTTGTTGTTGTGGTTGTTGCATTTGTTGTTGTTGCTGTTGTTGTTGCTGTCACAACAAAAGCTGAGCAAACTCTCAGTGCGCATCTCGCATGCAACTCTCACGGTAGCTGTGTGGCAGGGCGGGGCATGTGGTGGCAACTGTGCAACTGTTGCCTTATCGGCTTATCAGTAGACGCCCGCAATGTTTGACCAACTTTTACATATTTCCTCTTTTTTTTTTTTTGGGGCCGTTGTCGTTTTCGAGCGACGCAGCTCGTAACGCAAATAGTGGGTAAAAAAGTAAAGTGGTGGAGGTTGGGGACGTGGCAGATGAGGGGAGACAACAGCATCCGCTAGGCATTTGAATGTGGCGCAAAAGCATTGGAAAAAGTGAGAAATATTAAAAAAAAATAAAGTGTGGTAAAAAAAAGCAACGACGACGTCGACTGCGTGGGAAATTGATGAGCAGCGCAGCCTAAGCAAATATGTTGCCGTTGCAGTCGACGTCGCCGTCTCAGTCGCAGTCGCTGCTTTTTGTGTATCTGTAAGATACATTTCATATTTGTGAACTTGTGAAAAATCGTTGCCGCTGCTAATTGGCTGCATTTGTAGTCAATAGTTTACACATTGGAAAAATGAAAATTTTGTATTTACTGCCGGGTTGTAAATATTTGGGCTTTGCCTTTACAATTGCAACTTTGTAGCGCTTTGTGTCTGTATATGTTGTCTTTTTAATAACAAAAGCAGCAAATGGCCCATGGTTCATGATAAAAATACAAAAATATTAACAAAAAAAAAAACAAAAAAACGATGCAGCAAAACAAACACAAAAAAAAAATCAACTTTGGCATAAATGCAAAATGCAAAAAGTGAAATAAATTCACATTTTTCATACACTACGCGATGCTAACGGCCACTTGAAGATATCACTTAATGAGATTTGCGCATCTCCGAATGCAACAAAAGCAACAACAATAACAACAAGAGCAAATGCAACAACAAAATAATGAAGACGTGCTTGAGTTGCCAAGTGCTCTGAATTGTTGTTGTTGTTGTTGCTGTTGTGGTTGTTGTGGTTGTTACGAATGCTGCAAAACGAACATCACTTGATTCTGATTAGCGTGCTGTCAAGCGTGAGAGCTGACTACACATACACACACACACACACACACACTCACACACACAGAGATTCGCATGCCACATGCACTTGTTGTGCGTCATATTTGACGGGTTGTGTGGGGCGGTTTGGTCGCGACGATACCAACAGCAGATAAGCTGCCGCCTGCCGCTGGCAACTTGTCCAATCGACCAACCAACCAACCGATCCGCCATTTGGCCTCCGGTCTTTGCGTTCGTTCGTTCGTTCGTTCTTCTTCTTCGTCGTTGTTTTAATCGCTTAATAAGCTTCAAGTCGAGCCCGGTTTGTTGTAATTAAGCGCAGGCAGTGCGCATGGAGGATACATGTACATTTACTTAGAATTCTTTTTTTTTGTTTTTTAGTGTTCTCCACCTCAGCAGCAGTTACACGAGCTCTTCAAATTAACAGCGTAGACAGAGTGTAAACGCTTTAAAAAAAAAAAAAGTATTTAAATTCTAAAGTAAATATTGTATAATAATTAACAAACTATACAAATTCAAATATAGAATGTCGAGTCTATATTCTATTTATTCTATATATATTATATTCAATTATATAAAATTAAGATTATGTATATATGTATATATTAGTATTATTTATTTATAATAAGGTCTATTTATGCCTCCTTCTGACTATTTCTATCACTTCTGAGTTTATGACATGTTTCTCTAGGATACATCGACTTCTGGCTGAGCCGATTAAATCTACTATGATGCGCTTTAAGGAATCTTTCTTAATTTCGCAATATCTACTGTGCCTAATTTTGCTAATTGCTTAAACTGATATTTTAAATCTTCTGATTATAGCTGCTTAAAAAACATTAAGCCTGTCTGAGACCTGGTGTCTCTCTGCCCAACTTGATGCTTCTCTTCGTTTCTCAGTTGCCACAATATGGATCCGATAATGAGAGTCTTATTAAATGTGTGTAAATGTTTTGATAATTATATGTAAATAGTTGGTTTGTTTAATGATAGTTCGGCTGTCAATCAATAATTATTTTGGCGTCTTAATGATTAGACTTTATTGTAAAATGAAAAGTAATATTATTTTTATGACTTATGTTCTCGTGCTATCGAGTACATTGATGGGATTGGGCCCTTTAAAACATAATTCAACCTCTGCCATTATTCAAGTAAATAATTATAAGAAACCCCTTTTTTTTTTGTTTTCAAAAGACTTTTGTATAATTCAACTATCAAAAGAATCAGCATCTTAATTTACAGTTAATATCTAGAAGTGCTACTTGTGTTCTTCTAGTCTACCAAATGTTTACTTACCACTTAGTTAAGACTATTTCATAGATTCTTTTCAAGGATTTCTTTGCTTTTTTTTTTAGGTTCTGTTTGTCTACAGAATCGCTTTGATTAAAACCAATTTTGGCTGAGGCAGGCAAGAAATTATGTTGGGCTCCAATGGGCACCTGTGTACATAAATTTGTGCACCACTCTCACACACACACACACACACACTTTGAAACATACACATGAGACATACACTCATTGTGTCCAATGCACACTTGTCTCAATCGAAATAAATTGCTTTAGCCGAGCAAAATCTGCTGCCAGTTCATGTTTATTTAGGATAAATAATTCAATATACATGAAACGAGCATATAAAAGTAATCCACATAGAGGCAACCTTTATCTAACCAGCCCACTTGCCACGCCTATCACTTTGATTGAATTTGTTTCTCAGAGTGTTCTTTTTTTTTTTTTTGTATTTTTCTTTTTGTGTTGCACATAAAGCTAACTCACACTAAGGATTACGGTAATTGAGTTTACTCGACTATCAGAAATTCGAACTTAGATAGATAGGTGAGCTTTTTAGATAAAACATATAAAATTTATCAATACATTCTTATTAAATCTTTTCAATAGCGTAGCTATAGAATGAATTAAGATTTAGTTGGTATCCAGTAGAAAATCCAATAATAAATACGATTGTATATACGAGAAAAAATTCTGCTCAACGACAGGTAAATATCTGAATCAAAATCGTACATATTCATACATTTATTTCTTGCGTTTGAAAAATTATAGCAATCTATATGGTAAAAAACAAATCAGATTTTCCTTTTTTGAATACATGTGCCGCAAGTTATCAAACAGCTTTATCAAGTTGCATCAACATGTGACACAATGGTCCCTTATGGGTTTTATACAGGAAAAACATATTTCATGAAAAAAATCTCATATTTTCTGCAAGGGTATAACAATATACATAAATGTGTATACATATATATATGTGAGTGTTTGTGTATGTGTGTGTGAGTGTGTGTGTTTGCCTTGGTAAAAGTCAGTTAAGTTGTGGACCCATTTTTGTTGAACAGTTTTGTGTGTATGAAGTTATCATACGCCTCGTCAATTTTATTTAAAATTCGATATACAATATACAAAAATACACTGAGAAAAATAAAAACTAAAATCAAGAATATATTCAGTGCAAGAAGAATATTGAATTAAGTTCTCATTCTTTTCAATCTTCTAATATTTTGTAGAAAAAATTCTTTATTCTTCGATTCTAAGAATTATGCTCAGTGTGGGAAGAGAAAGAGAGACAGGGAGAGAGAGAGGGAGAGAGTGTGAGAGAGTATAAGATATTATTGTGGTGTCCTCCAACGAGGAGAAGAGATTTAAGTTTCTTACGCACTTAAGGGTCATAAGTGATAAAAAGGCAACTGAAAAATCAATTTCACATTTCATTAAAAGAAAACAAAATGAAATTCAATAGAATTTTCTTTCTGACAATTTGAATAAACTTTTACTATGCCAAATCTTTAACAAGCACTCTTTTTTCGAAATTATTTTTGCAATATTTTTGCATATGACTTTATAATTCGGTTAGATTTAAGACTTGTGGCCTTGAGGCATCCACTTGCAGACATTGCAATCAAATGGCTGCTTTTGATGTTGATGTTGTTGTGGTATTTGTTGTTGTGGTTGTTCTTCGTTTTGGTTTTGCAGCCCAATATAAAGTTGTGGTTGCAATTTAGAACTTTTTTTTTTAGCTCCGGGCCGCTGTTTCTTCGTCCCTGACAAATAAAAGTTTTAATTGCAATTTTCAGTTTGACATAATTCGCGAATTTTCACATCGCCAACGGCTGGCGATGAACAGAAACACTTTTCCCAAAGCCCTCTGTTTTTCATTTTTATGTGTTTGCTTCCATTGTAATTAATGTCAAGCGAATGCCTTGAAGCGTTTAATTTGCCACTTAAACTCATCTCACTTTTTACTCCTTTCAATAATTTTTTTTTTTTGCAGAGCCCCCTCCGATCGCAAAAAGGAGCACATCAAGCGTCCAATGAACGCCTTCATGGTCTGGGCACAGGCAGCTCGTCGTGTCATGTCCAAGCAATATCCTCACTTGCAAAACTCCGAGCTGAGCAAATCCCTCGGAAAATTGTGGAAGTGAGTATCCGATAAAAGTTGAACATTGCGATGAACGCAATAGTAAAGTATAAAATAAAAAGTAATTAGATTTTTTGAATGAGAAGACAAGTTTTCGTGCTCAAAACTACTATGCATTATGTCCACTTGCAAAACAAAAGTTGAGCAACTTTCTAGCCAAACTTTGGAAGTTTAAGTACACAATAAAAGCTAAAGTCGCGATTGGAATGAACACAATATATATTCACGTTATGGTAATACAAATAATGAGAGATTTTGTTTTGATTCACTCAAGCACAGTTTTCATTAAATCTAAAAGTTGCTTTTAAAAATTGTAGCTCAAATCACAAATACTTTTATACACTTCCAAACATCTAAAGAATATTAATGATATTTATATTTTAGTATAAAATTGGGGAGCTTCCTCGACTAGGCCCTCGGATATGAAAGCTAGAGTCACCAAATTTCATATATTGATAGAAACACGCTTCAAGAAGCCCCCAAAAATTGTACTTCTTATTTCTTTAGCAATTTAAGAGCTAAAGCTGCCTAGCTAGGAAGATAGATTACTAGAAATCTCCCTTATCACCTGATATAAACTGGTATTGGTATCAGAGTATTTCGCAATCAGTTCTCAGTTGTTTTTATTATATTTTTATTTTTGGTATGAAATAAATATGTAAGTCGGAAAATGAAATACTAACTATGAACTGAGATTGCTAAAATTACCACAGGCCTTCTCAACGCAGAGATTGATCCCAATTTGAGTTCAACTTTGTTGTCAAGTCTTAGGTAGTCAGAGATTTCTAATCGCATATTGCTCAACAATTAAAGACAGCATGCGATGGAAGTCGCCGATTTGTCGTCATCGACTTTTTCAAAATTAAAATTGTTCGGTTCAGTTGATGCGATAATAAGTCGAATCTTGAGAATGCCAGCTGATAATGATGAGCGCTGAAGCCGGCAAAGACCGCAAAGCATCCGCCACAGTTAATTGGAAGGCCGAGCGCAGGGCACTTGTCACTTGTCGACCAATTTGTAGACCAATAAATAAGCGAAACATTTGACGTGGATGTGGCCATAAATTTAATCTGCTGATTATGCGTACCCCCCTCTTCACCCCTCTCCCCTCACCACCCGTTTTCCATCTCTCTGTTTTCGCAGAAATCTGAAGGATAGCGATAAGAAGCCGTTCATGGAATTTGCAGAGAAGCTGCGCATGACGCACAAACAGGAGCATCCCGATTATAAATATCAGCCTCGTCGCAAAAAGGCGCGCATCATGCAACAGACAGAGGCTGCAACAATTGCGGCAGCCACAACAACAACTACAACATCAGCAACATCAGCAGCAGCAGCAGCAGCTGCAACTTCATCTGTGCGACGCGTCAACGGCAACATGGCTCAGCGTCGTTTGGGCAAAGCCAATAATAATAACAACAACAATAATAACAACAGCAGCGGCAACAATAGCAGCAATTTATGCACCACCAGCACCAGCAGCAGCAGCAACAGCACCACCACCACCAACAGCAGCTCCAGTCCCGATGTCTTCAACAATGAGGCGTTTATGAAATCACTGAACAGCGCCTGTGCTGCCAGTTTGCTGGAACAGGGTCTCGCTTTGGACCACGAACTGGAAACGGAGCGCGGCCTACTCGACTCACCCTGTTCCACGAACAGTTCACTTTCATCGCTAACGCCCCCGACCACGCCCTACAGCGGCAAACAGCAACCGCAACAACAACAACAGCAGCAGCAGCAGCAACAGCAACAGCAGCATCTTAATTCTAGTCTCTTGCTGCGACAGCTTAGCGAACCAAACGCTGCACCAGTTACAGCAGCAACAGTTGCTGTTGCCAACAACAACAACAATGATTATGGCGTCCTGCTCGACGCTGGCCGGGAATATATTGCGATGGGTGAGCTCAACTATGCGGGACAGACTGGTGTGCAGGAGTTGGATTTTCTGGAGAACATTGGTGGCTACAATCAGTATAGCACGCGTGGCAACTATACCGGTTATGCTGGCTACAATGGTGTTGCGGCTGTTGCCACAGTTGCTGCTGCGGCTGCGGTAGCGGCGGCAGCGTCACACACCAATGGAGCGCTAAATTACTTGGGCACGCCTGGGAAAACCGTTGCGGCATCATCCGCGGCGGTCGACATTGATCCCAAGGAAATCGACCAGTATTTCATGGATCAAATGCTGCCCCAAACGCACCAGCATATGCCGCCCCAACCCATCGTTGCTACTTTAACAAACACACACTCGCCACCCCTTAACTCCTCCGCATCGCTATCCTCGGCCTGTTCCAGCGCCAGTTCCCAGCAGCAAGTCGAGTGTTTGGCCTCGCCCACTACTGGTTACTATGAGCACTTGGGCTACCAGACACCGAACGGAAATGCCAGCTATGCACACTATGTTGCAACAGACTCCCCCCAGCAACATCAAAATCAGCAACAGCAGCATCAGCATCAGCAGCAGCAGCAGCAACAGCAGCATCAGCAGCAACATGAGCAGCAACAGCTGTCGCATCAGCAGCAACATCATCTTTGGGGCACTTATGTGAATCCCTAAGCTGCTTAATTTGCACATTTGTCCACATGGCCAGTGCTTCTCTTACTTCTTCCACTGACCTTTATGGCTTAGACGATGGCTTACGTTTATTGGCTTATTGTCTGTGCAATTCCAAAAGAGGAGAGTCTCCAGCAACATCCACTTGTCGATATTTTGCAATTTAAGCTAATCGCTACGATATTCGCTTATGGCCAACAGTCAATAGATGCAGCTGATGATTGTAAGGATGATGATGATGATGATTGTGTTCCACAAAGCATATTCAACATTCATATAGCAATTTATGGGAATTCAACTTGCAAATAGTCCATTGTGCCATAGAAAATATGGAATGGCTAAAATACAAATGGCATACAATAGCCAAATGGGGGAGTTTATCATTACTATTATTATTATCACTATTATTAAGTCGATTGCTTAGCTTTCACATGGGTTACATATATTTTTTGATTATTTATTCCTTTAACGAATTTCGCACTTGAAAAATCGAAGAGTGTTTATTCGATTCTTGTAGAATAATTGGCTCATCTTAAGCGTTATCGATATGATCTAGTTAGTTAGTAAATACAATATATATATGTCTTATATATTAAATTAGAAAAAGATGAAAAACACTAATAACAATCCAGAAAAGTTTTAAAAATATTTGTAAAATGAATTTGTGAATTGTTAAACATGAATTCAAAAATAAATTCAATAGCAATAAAGCACTGTTAAATATACATTTGTAACAATTAATAATTCATTGAATAAAATTTAAAATAAATTTTAATATTTAAATATCTATATTTCTGAAGTTAATAAGATTTTGTTGAGAATCGGAAAGAATTTGGTTGCTTACTTATTAAAAATTATTTATAATCAGATGAAAATCTTTTACTGGTCTTATAAGTAACGCAACTTAAGCTCTACATTTTAAATAAATGCTGTCGGCAATTTAAAGATAAGCACATTTAAAACAGAGTAAAATGTAAATCAAATAGGTAATATTTATCACATTTTTGGCTCATACTTTCATTAAAGGCATCCACAACATGAGCATAAATATTTGACAAAATTTAAGCATAAATTCCATTGGAGCATTTCAACGAAGACAAAGCCAGAGATTTGCCGTATTTTAGAAAATCTTTTTAAGCTTTTTACATTTTCCCATGCATAACGCAACACACAGGCCGTCAAAAGCAGCTGTAAATTTCGTAAGCCCCAAAATAAATTCCTCTGAAATTAACACCCGCCCACCAAATGGGCCATTTATTCGGATGTATTTATTTTTTCAGTTTTTTTTTTTTTGGCATACACTTACATAAAATAAAGCAACAAAATGAAAACCCTACGCAGCTCACTGACGATGCCGGCAGATATATATATATATATATATATAAGCATATGTATGTGGATGTACATATGTACCCATTTATATATTTTTTCATTTAGCGCGGCGTTTATTTATTTATTTTTATATGTTGGTATTTTCAGCGCTTTTCAAACCTTAGCTTAATTTGCGCATGTAACAAGTTGTTGTTAATTGAAGCGCAAACGGGGCGAGAAAACAAATGAAAACGGGAATTAGCAGACCAAAACCGTACTGAACCAATGGCAAATGGCCATAACACAAAATGGCCGAGAGTAAAGTTGAAAATATCACCAAAAAAGATATATGAAGAGATCGACTTAACGAATTTTAAATACGCTTGCCAAGAAAGAGATACATAGCGAATTAACTAGCCAAAAATTTAAACATGTCAAAACTCAACCGATTTTTATATATTATTAATAATTAATTAATAAGATATTATTATAGATTAATATTGCATTTCATTTGAAATTAAATTACATTTAGATATTTACTTATTAGTATAATACAATTAAATGAAAAATCGAAATATCTTCAAGTGCTAGAAAATTAAAAACACCGATTGGAAAGGGTATACAATTTGTACGTTTACAAAAAAAATTATGAACGTATTTTGTGCACATTTAGAAAGTCGTGAAACAAATTGGCCAAAAGCGTCGCTAAGCCAAATTAACACATTTCCTGACCACTTGTTTATTTATTCACATAATTTATGCACAATATTTATTTAAACGATTCGCTTTTCTACTTCTTTATTTGAGGCTTTCTCAATAATTGACTAAAAAATTTTACGTAATTTGAGCATTAACTAGTAGATTTACGGGTAATTCATTTAATTTGTATTTATTTTCTTTTCAGATACTCGCTGCAATTATGTTGCTCTGTATCTCAATTAAAGTGCGGCACAAGCCAAATAAATGATTTGCTTGAATTAATTTATAGCGGAAGGCAGCCAGGGGCTTGGAGTGTTGTGTGTGTGTGAGTGTATGTGTACTTATGTGTGTGTTGTTGTGCAAATGGTATTAAAACTAATGATGTTTACGGCCAAGTTTGGCTGGATTTTGAGTCAGCCCAACGCATTGCTGTTAGCTTGCCCTGCAACGGGTCGTATGCGTAATGAAATTTTGTTTGCCTTGTGCTTTTGTTGTAACTCAATTAATGGCCGCAACGAGCCAGAATCCAATTTTCGCACGACGCTCACTTTTAATTCACTTAAAACTTGCAGCAAATTTAAAGTTTCTCATTATGACTGACCAGCAGCTTAAGGCTGGGCACCTGCTCTGGGTTCTTTTTGATGTACTCGCTGCAAATTGGGCCTAGAAAAGCCGGCAAATGGTCATTGAGCTAGCTGCACATTTCACGGTACGGTCGACCTCGTTGACCAACAAATAGCAGAGCATAACAAGTAATAGTCTACGAGTCGACAGGAAAAGACTGGAAGATATCCTGTTTGCAATTCTTTACCTATCGTAATGATTTATCTTGAAAACTATGCTGATTATTCTAATAGTTAAATTAAGATGAGGGAATTTATATGTTCAGTGAAATAAACTTCTCAATTTGATGCAACTAAATCTTATAGACTCAGAGACAGCATATATAACTGATCACAAATTTATATGCTATTATTTTTGCCTTTGGCTTAAATTGACTATTTAAATAAGTTTTGTTTGTATAATTTGACACAGGGTAAATTAAAAATTCCTTTTGGATGTTGGGTATTAAAGACGCTGGCGGCGTGTCAAGTTGGCACTTGGACAATGACGACGCGTTGAGACGCCTTTGATAATGGTACATTCCGGTCTTTATATCCTTGCCCAATCTCCAGCTGTATTTTCTCTTTTCTTTGTCATTTTTACGGCAACAAAGTGAGAAACGTAGCGCACTCAACAAGCACCAACTTATCTGCCGAAAAAAACATTTGAATAAAATATAAGGCGAGAAAAGTTAAATGTAATGTAAAAGCCACAGCAGCAACGGCAGCAGCAGCAAAGCGTTGCCAAAATTGAAATTTTGGTTTGGCTTTTTATACACCCTTTATGAAGTGCATATGCGTAAAGTCATAAACCAAAAGCATTTGTGATGATTGTTGGAATGGCAAATAAAATGGATTTATTTATTATTTTAAAAGCCATTTCAAATGCGTATAAGACACAATAAGGCAGTACCTTTTACAGCTGCTAGCTTTCCGAAGCATTTTAGCTATTTTTATGGATCACAAAATGTCCATTTAAATATATTTGTCCACAAGCAGTGGATTTCCTTAAGCTCAGCTATGTATGTTTTTGAAATTAATTCTGCTCATAGGATCGTCAAATTACTAAGTTTTAATTTGAAAATATGACAATATTGTTTTTAATTTACAAACTCTAAAACATTACTCATCGAGTCCTGGAATAAGTCTAGATGAGGGTATCCAAGATTCTTTATATAATTCCTCCCTTTTCTTTTGCTTATTATTTGCGCCTGCTGTGCTGGTCGAAACACAGACCAGCACACTCATTTACAGTTATACTATATTAACATTTTTAATATGCCTCCAAAGGGAAACCGGCAAAAAGCAACTGACTAAAACGTGGGCAACTTTAGAAATGGGCAATTTAAAATTGTTGGCTCGATTGCAGGCAGCTGGCCAAATTATGCGTAATATGTATATGCTCTGTATAAATGGCGTACCCTATTCGTAGCTCATTTCGTAATAACGGAAAAAAAATGTATAATAACATTTTGTAATTGGTATGGATGAGAAATGCTCTGCTTGGATTTCAGAAATTCTTTCATTAAGCCAAAAATAATCGTGGCATACTTTGAGGTACAATCATTAAAATACTTAGAGTGACCATAATTCGTATTTAATGGGCATAACACAAAATGTATATATTTTTTTAAAGAAAAATGTTTGGATCTATCTTGATGCGGCTTTAGATAGCGTCAAGCGACTTAGTTGACTCATACCACATAAATCTTATGCCCAACTCCCAATGCAAAATTTGTATTAAAATATATATTTTAGAAGTGTGGGTAACGTGAATAAAGATGTTCTCAGAATTTCATAAGCCTTAAAGTTACACACCAAAATGCTGTGCATAAGCTGTGTGAATGAGAAATAATCGGAAATTTAATATTCAATTTGATGAGCACTTTGTAAATGGCTTTTGGATAGGTGATTGGCAAACTTGGTCAACTTATACCAACTGGAATCCATCAGCATCAGTCAGATTCAAGACAGTGCGTATCTATTGTTGGTGTCGCTGTTGCCATGGATCAAATTGATATTATTTGTCAATAATTTTCGGTGTCACATAAAACGACAGGCTGACAAAATATGCTTTGCGTCTGCTTCAATATTGTGCTACAAGCATGCAAAACATGTAACAAAACTGTTAAGCTTGAGAGTGGATAACCAAAGACTCTCAGGGGTGAAATATACACAATTTTGTACACGCAGATATATATTATATATGCATGTATCCATACATATTCTGTTTTTGCTTTAAGCCAGCGTTCATTTATGTACAATATAAATATTGGTTTCTTAAATAACTTATGTACATTTTCAGTAACTGGTAGCTGAACGTGCTCAATATTTCTTCGCAGTCGGAATAATTTTCTTAACACGTCCGTTAGTAAAAATCGTTTGCCACATTTATCATTTATACGAGAATTTATGTTGCAAATTTGAAGTCTTCGAGCTCTGAGATCGGCTTGTTCCTACAGACAGGCAGACTGACTTGGATAAATTGACTCTTCGGTTGATGCTAATCAAGAATACATATCATTCACGGGGTCGGAGATGGTTTATTCAAATTGTAAACTACTCTTATTAGTAAAATTTAATTTAATTTAATTATTTAAAATATTTAAATGTGCTTGGTTTACTTACTTACATAATTTTAATAATTTCTTTGTTGAAAATGGTTTAAGTAATTGCGTCCAACAACCAAACTGAAATAATTTGTTTGAGTATTTCATTATCGATTTTCATTGATTCAACATTAAAGTAAAATAAAATTATCTTACAGAGCCATGCAAATTTCACGATTTTTAAATTGAGTGGCTCTTATGTTCATCAGAGAGCAACGATTGTTTTCTGTTGTAATGTGTACTGAGTGTATGCTAATTAAAACGCTTACCTCGATGCCGGAAATTACATTACGTAAATTGCATGCATACCAAAAAAAAGAAGAAGAAAATCACATTTTTACATTGAATGCTTGTCTCCCTATCTGCATGTCCTTTATCTGGGAGAGGTGCCAGCTGAGCAAACAGTCCGCAAATGCCAGACTAATTAGTGCAAAATATAAATTATTTACAATTAGTGGTGGAAAAAATGGACAAAGAGAGACAGATTACGTAAAAACCTAAAGGGGAGCTTTATAAATATGTCCATTGTTGGCGGATTTGGCTATAATAAATGATTATAATATAATTATTAAAAATGGTTGTAATATTTTTCAGCGTGTCATTATTTATGTATTTAGTTAGTTACGTTGCTTCCATGTCAGTTTATCATATAATATTGTGAGAAATTGGTTTGAATGTTTGTTTAGTTTTATGTACAAAATTAATTTTAGCATCCTCTCATCTATCTGTTAAGTATTATTATATTTGTTATTTTTTAAGTGAATGGTATTAAATTTCAATTTTATTAATAAAATTATTAAGAACTAATTTTGACTATACCAGTTTCAACTTTATTTTACCTATATTAATTGAAGGATTTTCTAACTTAGTAAGCTGCATATATTTTATTGCTTACATAACTGATTGCAGGGCAGAAAAACAGTTGACTTAATTAAGAAAATTAAAGAATGGAAAGTTGGACATTGCAGACCGCGCAATACTCTTCGAATCTTCGTGGGATTGCAGCGGTTCATCGGTGGAACTGAGACTAATTGAGAATGAGGCTTAAACAGTGAAGAATTTCTTTTCATTTTGGGAATATAACAAATATTTTTTGCGCGAGACCTTTTGAAAAGTTATCAGTAGTTAAATTGTGCTCAAGGTGCAAAAATGTTTTAAGACCTGTGGAAAACTATAGTTTAATAAATTAACGCTTGAGTTAACGTAAAAATCGACAAATCCCCAAAAGCATTAAAAATTGTTAAACATTAGTATCTTAGTAATAAGGAGAGTAAAATGTTAACAAGGAAGAGATGAAAAGTAAAAGAGAAACTTGTGGATTAACATAAGTTTATCACAGTAAAATGAATTGCAAATTCAGTAAAGGGCGTTGTCTCAACATCGTTTCACTTTGTAAATGTATACAAATAAATAATGAAAATCTACCCTCTTTCACAGCGCTGTCAGAGTATAATTACAAAACTGTAGAAAGGAAACCCTTCAAATTACCAGTCTTTCATTAACTGTAAAGGTTACGCATTTTTGGCATCCCATTTGGCTGATTTACAGGTTGCAAGACCGACCTGCCTCGTGCGACATTTTGCAGCTTCCTTGGTAGACTGTTTTCAATTATCCGGCAACTACGCAAAAGCACGCACAGCTCAACATTTATGCGTGTGTGTGTGTGTGCGTGTGTGTTACGGACTTTTGTGAGTTGATGCTCATCAATGAATGTTGAGTAACTTTTGCTTGTAATGTCCGGGGTTAACTGGTCCTCCAACTGCGACACCCATCGAAGTGACTCAACTTTGAAGCAGGCTTGTATTTGACACTCATGAGTGACAGAAGGAGTGCTAAAGTAGACTTTAAAATACCCTACGATTGCTAAAGATACATAGTAAAGGATTGTGTCGTAAATAAGATAAACCTAACTGATTATTTGAAAACTGTTCGTCATTATGTTTCAAAGATATGTTTATAAATATATTTTTTAAGTTTAAAAAACTCCCTTTGTCATCTGATTACAGAGTATCTAATTTACTTATATGATAATGTTGACTTCTGGAAAATGGCTATGGGAGCACATTCTGCTTGTTGCCAGTCAGTAAATGTGTTACTCAGACAGCTTGGTTAGCAAAACAGGACTTAATCAGATTCACAATGTCAATGGAACGGCATCAGAAGATAGGCACCCAAAGGACAGACTGAATGTCTGTCAGAGACAGGACTTTAAATGGTGCCATCACCTGAACCACCTTTACTTTTACTCATTTTCCTCATTTTCATTTTGACTGCACCATTTAATTTGAATTAGGCACCATTCGCAATTGTTCCACTATATTCTGCGTATTCGGCGGAAATTCATCATTTCTATATTATTCTCATTTATAAACATTATAGTCGGCGGTTTTGTCTTTTGATCGAATGAGTCAGCAGATTTTTAATTAACTCATTGTGTCTTAAAGCACTGTAATTTTAATTAAAACACAAGCTGTGTGCCACATATGGAGATTAGAAGAAATGGGTAATTATGATTATAATATTAAATAGATTACGGTGAACTACAAGTATATCAATGGATTTGCTTAGTCATATGTTGAAGATGCTCAGATTCTTGACTTAGAAATTAAATTATGTATATTTAGTTGTCGTATTTTAATTAAGACACATTCAATTTATACAAATTGCTCACCACTAAATTGTAAAGTTAATAGGCCTCATTAGCCAAAAATTGCCAAGCCAACAATTTCCAACAGCTCTGGGCAAAGTTGAAGCTCGGCAAAAGCTCATTAAAACGTTTCACAATGAAATTTTCATGCACATTCAACCCTTTAAGAATACTTTGTAACTAAATTTTTTTTCACTTTTACTTTGTGCTTGTGCCAAGTGTTAAGTGTAATCTGTAAAATGCTTTGCATCCTTAATGTAGTTTATTCTTAAACTTTTATTTTTCTTTTGCTTGCTATTGTCTGCGCTTTTTTCCACTAGTTTTCCTGTGAGTGTGGGTGACCAGAAACGTTGGGCACTTAATTAGCTAATGGCTCTAGCATCGCCTGCCATTTACGAAACGTGGCTAAGATTGTGGCCCGTTGCAGACAACCCAATTTCGCCATTGCGTGTCGACAAATTGGCCTTGATTGGCTTGCAGCATGTCAGCGGGCTTTAATCATTTGAGCTACCCACATTTTTTTCCCTGCAACATTTTCCATGCATTTTGTATGTACGGGCAGACAAGCGCTTCTTTGTGTAATTTTAATATATTTTTTCAGCACGTCGCAACCACAAGGTTCGAACTCAGCCAGTGGGGCGTTGACATGAGCTGCGCTAGTATACTATGATTATATATAGCTCATAAATCGAAATGCCAAGCTTGTCGAAAAGGTTGATGATTTTTAATGAATTTATTGTTAAATTTGCATAGCATAAGGTGTCAAAGGTAAAACGTAGAATAGAACAGCCTTTTAAGCAATTTGTTTGACTGAATTTAAAGCCATGTGCAAAGCAGCTTCTAAACTAGACAGAAGAGTTTAAAGTTCATTCAGAAAACATCTTTTTTAAAAATATTAATTACAAGCTGCATATAATTGCTTTCGTTTTTTTTCCAAATCAATTTTATGTTATACGAAATAATTTAGAAATTAATTCTACTCAAAAGTTGAATATCTCCAGAAAAAACGTTTTGAATTATAGATTTTTTAAAAAAGCAACATTTGAGGCAATCTCTTACAGAATGTGCTGCACTGGTTAGAAGAATGAATGAATGGGAATTCTCAAGGAACTCACTCATATTTGTGCAACACCTTCCATTGAAAGAGCTATGAAAAGAGGCAGGAGTTTGCGTCATGAAAACCGTTAACAAAAGATGTGGAACCATTCAGAACCCAAAGTCTTTAAAAACACAAAAATGTTGGCCCCAACCCCTTGGTCCATCTCTGTGGTTCACAAGTATGCCGGGCAGACAGGCATCTGTTGGCTAACACGATGACAAGGAGACAGGCAGCAGCAGCAACACAATGGACCAACAATTTAATGGCTTATATAAATTTACATTTGAATTGTTTTTTGAAAGCGGCCTTTGATGCGTGGCCGCATAAACAATTTGCTTGTGTCCGTTATTGTCTATTGGTTGCTCTTTTGGTTTTCTGGTTTTTATCTGAATGTTAAATGGTCAACAGTGCGTATAATGTACACATTAAATGTTTTTTTTCTTCTTTCGGATTTATGATGGGTGCCGTAATAAAATCATATCAAAATTTAATGTTCTGACTTCGTTGTCCTACTAGTGCCACACTCCAGTCCGATTTGTAACTCACAGTTGTTTTTATGTGCCAGCATCTATCAAATTGTCAAATGAGCTGTCCGCAGCCGGACACTTGGTTGGATCATCGCATATGGTATATATGAAGCGCATACAATGCCATACGCTTCTATAGGGGCGCACAGTGGGGAGATGGACATGGCAGGACAGGACAGGACAGGGCAGGACAGTCAGGTCATGCGTTAACCGTTTTTGCATGCCAACCAAACCGGACACTGCGCGCATCAATCAGAAGCATGTCGCCAGTGCCTTTGTGCAATCAGGAAATGGATTACGTGAAATGAATGCCAGTTGTTCTGGGTCCTTGGACAATACAAAAGCTTCGCTTGACTCTGCCCAAACGCGATGGTTTGCTTACACCCGGAATTGTGGACAATAAATGTTATAATTATGTCGAAAAAAAATCCTAAAGCAAAATAGATTTGTTTTTCTTCCGTTTGCTCAACAGGATATGAACAAATAACTTAATTAAGTCATTTAACAACAACTTTTTTCCATCATTGAAATGTGACCCTAAGCAAATACAATATAAATTGTGTTAAATGCTCATTGAAATGGAAAAACAATGAAAATAAATTATGTGTCACCATGATCTAGATTACATTTTATTTCATTTCCTATAAATTTGAATACACATTTTACACAAATAGTACAATTTAATTTAGTGTTGAGCAGCGAGTTTATTACCGAGCCAAATTCTGACAGAAAGTAATTCCAAATTCTAGAAAAAAGATTCAACCAATAATTCAATCGAATAGGTTAGTACGCAAGAGTAATAAACTTAAAAGATTTCATTGTTTTGACAATTTTTCAAACTTACCATGGTAGTTATCTGTTATCTGAATACATCATTTTAAGTGGAGACCAAAAATTTGTGTATTTGTGTCGCGTAGAGAAATAGCGCCAAGTGCCAAAAAGTTTTCCCGGCGATTTCGCACCGCCATAGCTACAAAAAAAAGCAGCTTTGCGCCGATAAGTTTATGAAGTCAATCAAGTTTTAATGAGGGGGACACTTGTAGCACCGTCCGCCTCGTTGAATAACTTATCAAATGTCCGCAGGGGCATTAAATATTTGTTGCGCTCTTCTTCTTTCTCTCCTTCTTCTTCTTCTTCTTTTTCTTGATTGTGTCTCTTTTTCTTTGTGTATTGATTTAGGTACTTTTTTGGGCAAAGCACTTTCGATCCCAGACCATAATTTGAATAATGGTTCGCTGCACCTGTTATAGATTTGGAATTTAATTGCGTCGAATTTAAATAAACAAAGAATACAAATAAAATAAAAAGCAATTGCGCTCTTTTTCGATTTACATATATTTATTCGGGGAATTTAAAAATACATGTTTGTTTCTCTTTCTCATATATAGTTTTTTCATATGCACAAACGTACTCGTTCATAAATAGTTTTCAGTTTTTTTTTTGACACATATGCATTTTATGATATGAATTCATTTTTAGGTTGTGTAAGTGGTTTTTTTTTTGTAGCTTTTTGCGTGTACACTCTATATGTATACATATGCACATTTATTTGATCGTTATGCATACAGTTGCATATATAGTATATATAGCATACATATGCTTGAATTTGTTTTAAGACCTTTGCTAGAGGTCTGCGCTTAAACTCTAAAAATAGTACAATATGCTGGATCGAAAAGAAATTCATTCAACTTGATTTTCGGTTCAGGTTTTTTTTTTTGTTTTGTGTGAGGGGGTCGCATTTCTCATTGTTTGCGGCCTTTGCTTGTCAACTGGCTTAATTTATTTTTATTATGGCCACATTCGCTCCGGTATTCTCCCGGCCATTTCGGCGCACGGCATTCTTTCGGCATTTACAGTCCTTACAATCGACGCCGTTCAATGCCAGCTCTAAAAGGCTTTGCCTTTTGACTGCAACACAACAAAAGAAATTCATTCGAGTGATAAGAAATATTTCTTTTTTTTCTTTCTTTATTTTAGGTGTGAGATGTGAGAGATGGGATGACAATGCATTTTTTTTTTTATTTAAAACACGACAAGTAATGCAAATATATTTATTCAGGGACCGTAATTTAAAGATGTTGGGTCAAATTAATATTTTTGAAATATACTTTTTGACTCAATTTTCTAGCTCCTTATTTTGCTTAAACATTTAAAAAACAAAGAGCTTAAATTATTGTTCAATCGCTTGAAAGAATAGAATGATTTACTAAATTTGTCTATACTGAATTTGTTTGTCTATAACTTTTGATTCGTGTTACAATTGAAAACACAAGAAACACTCAACTTTAAGCTTAAGGGACATCAAATAATGTGAAAACTGTGCTGTTGGAAAATGTGTGGGAGAGGGGGGGATGGTGAGGGAAAGGAAAAACTCATATTAAGTATACGTACCATCACACGCTTTACTTTTGACGGCAACAGCTGCTGTGGTGCTCAACAGAGGAGCAGCTGTCGCTGCTGTAGAATGTTTACAACAACCTTTCGAGGTCCTCGCTTTCCGCATCGCTTATATAAGAGTCGGTGTCCGTGAAATAATCATCGTCGCAGCGATTGCGACGGCAGCAAACACGTCTACCAATTTCATCATCACTCCAGTGCTCGAATTCCTCCTTATGGTGCTCCAGCAACATTAGCGACGGGAACAAACTATCGCAGCCGCTGCAGCTACAGAATTAACAACGACACAAAAGCAACACAAAAGCAACACAAAAGCAACACAAAAGCAACAGTAACAATTGAGTTAGCTGAGACAGCTGGTAAATTCGTTTGATTTGATTACCCAAAGTGTCGCTTCTTCTGCTGATGCGAGGCCAACTGCCGATGACAATGGAAGGACCGATCACATACATTGCAGGTAAGCGATTCATCTGTAAGTTGAAACCGGATAGCAAATATAAACTTCCTTATAATGTTATATTCTCTATGTAGAAGTAGTATATACTATGTACATATATGTATATTTATTTTATTGATTAAGTAAGCGATTCATCTGTAAGTTGAAACCGGATAGCAAATATAAACTTCCGTATAATGGTATATTCTCTATGTGGAAGTAGTATATACTATGTACATATATGTATATTTATTTATTTACTTAATGAAGCCTCACTGCAGTTCACAAAATATATTGCTATATCTTAGTTTTCAAAATCCAATCCAATAGCAGCTACAAATATATATATGATCCGACTTATAGCTTGATGCCACTATGCCCAACATTTCTTTCATTCACATTTTGTACATTTGGCACTTCCATTAAAATTTTAACCAACATACTTAAAATATTTCTTAATTTAATTTAAATAGCTAAGCTGTTTTTAACATTAAATTACAATAAATTATAAAATAATAAATAAAAAGATTTTAATGTTTAGAGTATTTAATAATCAATGTAAAAATTAATATAAAAAACTGATTTCCTTTCTTGAAATATCAGCTTTGATGTTGCCGTTCTTTTCATACCTTTTCAAATTTGATAAATCGAAATCATGAAATACTCAAGATCAATTTAAAGCATTCGCATTCTTTATGTAAAAAATCAACAGCTAATTTTAAAAATTCAAGAAAAATAAATATTTGTACTGGAATCAGGACTTAATAATGATAGAAATATTGGTAGTGGAATTAGGCTATTAAATCTTATTGTCATAAAAAATATAGACAAGAAAATATCTAACTTATGTTGTCGATATTGTATAGCTCGTCACAATATAATTACAAGGGCTGCAGGGCAACTAAGCAGAGACTATCTCCATTTGCAGTTCTACTCATGTGCCTAATCAGTTGTGGCAACCAAAAAAAAAAAAAACAGAAGAAGCCCAATGTAAGCTACGTTAGCTGAAAGCGTTTTGTGCCACTCACCGTAGTCATCGTCATCGTCGGCCATGGCCAATGCGTGGAGTCGGCTTATTGTGCTTTCGTTAATCTGCTTGCTGGATGCGGACATGGACATAGACATGGCAGCCGTTGACAGGTCCTTTGATGATTTGCCTTTGCCCTGACACAAGCCCAACTCGCACAGAGCGCTCTCCACCACAAAGTTGCCCTGGCAATCCGCGTTCGTACACGGTAATAGCTCCAGGGTAGCCTTCTCATTGCCATTAGCCTCGTCATTGCCATTGCCATTGCCATTGACATTGTTGCTGTTGCTGTTGCCGTTGCCGTTGCCATTAATGTTTCTGTTGCTGTTGTGGTTGTGGTGACTGCCGCCGGTGTTGCTGCTGCTGCTGCCAGGTGCCAGCATTTCAAAATCGTCGAGCTCATCGAAAGGATCATCGATTTTATGGCCAAAAGACACGACATCATCTGCCTCGGCGCTCAGCCTTCCATATGCCTTGCGAGGCGGTCGCTTCACATATTTGTCTGCAGAAATATAACAAAGAAATATTTCATTAGTTTTAGCAACAATATTCTAGCGCCGCTGTCCCAACTTGCAATCTTTTGCTAGTCACGACAAAACTTTATTTCAATATAGTTGCCCACATGCAACATTAAAAATTGTTTCCGATTTATTTTTAGGTTCGTACCGCAGCTAACAATATATGAGCATCTCTTTGTTTTTGGCTTCGCCTTTTGTTTCGATCTCAGGTTTTGTCCTGCGTATCCTTTTCGGTCAGCACAAAAGTTTCTGTCCCCTGCCACGGAGCCGTGAAGTGATAAAATGAGATTTATTGGACCCATTGTCTGAGTGTTTGGGTGTGTGTTTGCTTATGCTAAGGATTACAACATAGTAGCAACCTATAAAATTATATCAAGGTTTCATTGAAAGGTCCCATATTTATGGCCCACAATTATTTGGTTTTTTTCAGAAAAAGATTAAAATAGCTAAAAGGTGAGCACGTCGTATAGGCAATAAAATATTCTGAACGTTTACTGTTGTACTTGTAAAACAAAATAAAAAAATAAAAAAATAATGGCATTTATAGCAACTAAAAATGCATATTATTTTTTTTTCTATGTATTTTATAACTGTATCATTTTGCATTTATTTTAAATTACAATATAAAAATACTGCTGCTACACAAGTGTTCAAATTACGCAGCATTTTTTAGACGTCAACACTAAGGCTGCTCGAATTTTTCCTCCCAGGCCAATTTGAAAAGAACTCAAATAAATTAAATATACATTCAAGAGACAACAATGGAATCTGTAAAGGTAAAACTCCATTAGCTACGAAGCTCTTAAAATGTAGCTCAATTGAAATTTTAAAGACTGTAGTGTGTATATTTTATGCCGGAAATTAAATCAGTTTGGGTTCTGCGACAACAACCGAAAATCCCTTTTGACTTTAATGACACTCCCGAGACTCTTACATTAAATAGTTAGCAAATATTGACAAATTAAAACACATAATTAATTATATTAAACAAAAAAAGAAAGACATAAGCAGCAAGAACTTTTTATTTTGCATATATCTCAAAAATCTTAGCGACAAACAAGCCCAAAAACTTTGTCAATGCAAATATAGGAAAACTTTAAAACTGTTTCGAGGAAATCTCGTCACAACTACTTAGGTTGATGAACTAAGTAAAATGTCAAAAGTTTTTGCCATGAATTTTGTTGCGGTCCAAAGTGAACGCGAAACAAATAGGGGCAAGCATGAATATTAAAAAATGTGGCATGTAAACACCAACGCACGCATGTTAGCACACACACACACACACACACACATAGGCAAATAGCAGGTGCTGTAAGCTGGAGGCAAATGAAAAAATTGTTTATGCAGCTGTGAATAAACGCGTTAGTCCGAGAAGCCAAAAGAACTACATTTTATTACTAAAATGTATGTGCGTGCGTGTGTGTGTATGTGTGTGTGTGCAACGTGCTAAAAAAGAATGCAAGAGCAAGTTTTGCGCCGAAGCATTTAACGGTATTTTCATAGTAGGTGTGTTGTGTGTTTGAGTGTGTGTGTAGAACTGTTGCCGCTGGCATTTCCTATCCTCAGATTGAAATTTATGACACAAATGGTAGAGTGAGTAAGTACAAATAGGAGAAAGTTGTACGGAGCCCGCGAATAGTTGGCCTTTTAGCTTGCACGCGTTCACATTTTATTGGGACTCACATGTGAGTATCCCAAAACAAGAAGCACAGATACAGTGTTTTTTTTTGTTGATACAGCCCGTATTTCGTATTAGAACACAAATTATTACAAATGATGCTCTGGCAACTGACAGCTTGTTGGGTTACCAAACATAAATCATGGCCAAAATGAAAAAAAAACAAAAAACGGAAGGAGGCGTTATTAGTACGCCCGATAAACGCTCAATAATTTGTCATGGTTTGAGAAATATTCGCATTACATCAAAAACCAAACAATATATATAATAATGCACTAGGAGAAAGTTTTTGATCAGCAGTTACCCTGTATATATTAGGCATGATATATATGGAATAGCATATGCTTCATAAAGTTGGTAGGTCTTTGATAGAACAGATAACAGAATAATAGAATAACTATAAATGTAAGACAAAGCTTGTTGTGTTTGCTTTTTAAGATTTTTTTTTTTGAAGGATGATTTCTTTCCATGTCAGTAAGTATCTGAGGTTTTTTTTTGGTTGGGAGTCGTATAATTTTTTATTATTTAATATTTTAATTCCCAAGCCTGCATTTAGTTTTAGTTTTTAAGTAGCTTTTTTACCATTTTAAATTTAAAAATCAGTTATCTTCTCTTCTCCAGCTGTGTGCTTATAGGCAAAATTTCTTGAATAACATTTACTATGTTAAGATATTTTGAAATCCTTTTCAGTTTAATGTCAATTTGCTAAGAATCGCTAAAACTTTTTCAGAAGTCTACTTTAAGTTGTAAACTTTTGTAGTTTATCTATATAAGATTAATTTTGTTTAAGGCAACAGGGTATACAAAATCGCAGTGGAAAATAATTTATGGTTGTATTAAGTTCTATGTTTTGCGCTCGTTCCGCTGCTTGTTTCCTGGCACCTTCCCTTGCTCCTTCCCCTGTTCCTTTCCCTGTTCCCCTATTTTGCTGCTGTTCATTTGTTCAATTTATGGTATCTGCAGGCAAAGTTTGCCAAATTAGCTGCAAATGAAAACAAAAAGTCGAATGGCCTTCAAAACTTGCCAGGTTTTGGTGCGTATGCCATAACTAATTGACTTATACACACATGCACACACCCGA
This sequence comes from Drosophila setosimentum, assembly GCA_035043505.1. NCBI lineage: Eukaryota > Metazoa > Arthropoda > Insecta > Diptera > Drosophilidae > Drosophila > Drosophila setosimentum. The sequence continues at coordinate 1,692,398 of JAWNMY010000008.1, forward strand.
ACACACACACACACCCGCACACACACCCGCATACGCATACACACACATACATATAAAGAGAGTAAATGTGCGTATAATTGCTTTTGTTGCTTAACAATTCAACGTAAATTGAATGCAGTCCACATATTTGTATGCATGGGGGAATATGTGGCCATTATTATCAATGACAAATGGATGTCATAATTATCGGTTAATGTCGCTGACATATGTTCACCAGCATTTGCATAATAAATGACCAGCTTATGAGTGTGCGTGTTTGTGTGCATGTCACACATATGTTTGTTCATTTGGTCGAAAGACTGCATCATTTAATATGCATATAATTGAATTATTTTCCCTGGCGTTACAAATAATACGGCAAAATAAAAATAATGTCAGAAATATTTAATATTCGATTGGCCCCATGGCTTGCCACATTTTATATTTTAAAATAAAGTATAACATTTTTGTTTAACATTTACAGCTATGCAAGTAAAAAGTTAGTGTAATTTACATAAATTTCAGATTTCTGCTATAGATATGAAATATAAATGAATATACTTAATTAGTAATTTTTATTTCTATAAGAACTGCTTTAATTGGAAATTTGTCAATTTGCCAATTAATTATTGAGGTTATCAATAAACCAATTTTATTCGGTTTTCATGAATTCTTTATAATACTATTGACATTCAATTGGACACAAAACCAATAAATTGCTCTATTGCATTGGACTTAAAATGTTTGCTTTTAATTTTTAATTAAATAATCAATTTGCACGTCGGCTGAAAATATTTCATACGAGATGCAAATATTCATTTTATTTCTGATATTAATTCTGTTAAAGATCAATTGTGTATTTGTGTGCTAACGAAGATAAATTTCCTCACGTTTGTAGTTTAAAATATATTGAATTTAAATTGGTAAAATTTATGTTCGCCTATTGTGGTTTTATAATTTCATTCCATTTGATTTTATCTTAATAATATATAAGTTTGGTTAACACAAAAATGCAATCAGCCTTTAATTTATTACAGATTCTTATTGCGAATTGTGTAAATTGAAAAATTCATTGAATAATTGTGTATTTATGTTTTTAATGTTGACTATCAACCGCACAGAAAATTTAATATTTATCTGCAATTTACTCAGTTTACTTCAAACAACTTAAGACTAATCAAATCTTTAAAAAAAGTATTCCACTGCAGTCAGACCAAAGTTAGCAAATTATTTATATTTTTATATTAAATAAGTTCAGCCAGCAACTCTAACTTTAATCTCAGATTTATATTTCAAATGTTATAAAGCTAATTATTCACTGACTAATAGTAGCGCTCTGTATTTTAAAGCAATCTTAAAGAAAAGTATTTGAAATCTTAACAGATTTTGTTTGACATTTTATGAAGCTACAAATCCCTAACATAATGGTTGCCCACTTTATTTGAAAAGCACTCAATAACTGAACAATCTTGAAAAAAGCCATTTCATTTCAATCGTACCAGAAATATAAACTGTTATTTATTTATTTTTTTTTTTTCAAGTTCATAAGTATCAGTAATTGTTACGAACAACAGCCATTTACGGATTTATTATGAGTTTCCGTTTTGTGCTGTGTTCTCGAGCTTTATTACACGTTTTGTGTGTCTGAGCTGGCGCGAGGCTTAGCGCTTAGACGAAAGCATCTTGGGACTACGCCTGAAGTGTTTTTTTTTTTTTTTTTGGCAACGGTCACCCAGACACCCTGCCCCAACAACTCGAACATGCCGCAACACCCTTACAGTGTTTCAGACACGCATATAAATGAAACCATAAGGAGCAGCTTATTATTAAGAGGAGGGTTTCTTTCCCGTATTTGTTTTGCTTCACAAAGTCCAAGCTCACATTTTTCCATTCTGGTAACGGCAGCTCTCTCGCCATATGCCAGAGGATCTTGTGCAAACAATAGGTACAAGTGTTTATTTAAGCACAACTCGCTACACACACATGTGTGTACGTGTATGTGTGTATATGCGTGTGTGTGCGTGTGTGTCTGTTTATTGTTATGTATTTCTCAAGTCATTGCTGGAATTTTAATTAACTTAGTTTAATACGTTTGGGGCTTATGAGTTTAAGCTGCGGCATCATTCAGCACTTCAGCACTTCAGTTGCGAATTGTTTTTCTTTCATTTGTTTTTAGTAACAATGCCAGTTGAAGACAAGTATGCCACTAAAACGTTGTAATGTTTTCAATGTTATTATAAAAGACTGAAAGTGTATATGTTAAAGTTCCGATTATCTTGATCAATATCAAAATAAGAGTTAAAATAATGAAAATGAATTTTAAATTGTCTACTTAAAGTTTCGCGCTTGTGCTGATGATTTGATAATTGTTGCATGTGTTTTTGACTTATATGTATATTTTAAAATGGGAAAGCGATTAATAAATTAAAACAAAAGCTTAAAGTTCCTTTTTAAAAAGTTTTCTGAAGTTTTACTGGCTGCTCTGCTTTCCTGTTATGCAAATGCAACAAATTAAGATTAAGAGATAAAAGTTTATTAAAGTTGAGAATATATATATAAGTTAGCTTATATAACTTTTCAAGCATTTTTTTTAAAGCTATACTGAACTTAATGCATGTTTTCCTGCCCATATCCCAATCTAAAACTATTGAAACCTATTTCTAAATGTAATGGGGAGTAAAATGTTTATAGCACATACGTGTTGGGGTTTGTTAAAATGTTATGGTTTCCTACTTGTTTATAGGCTGTTATAGTTTCCAAATGTATTAGAATCAAGATTGCTGAAATAAATACACCTAATGGGAACACCTAAAAGTGAAGTGTTATGAATGAATTTTTTTCTGTTATTGAATTTTTGACGACTTTCCGGGATCCAATTGTAGCACACATAAAAACTTGTTAGTCCTTTGTTCTTGTCCCATTGTAAAACTAACTTTAAGCATTACTTGAATATATTATATTATGTGCGATTTATTTTTAATTTTTATGTTAATTTTTGTGAAACAATTTTTACGTTTACAGGGATTAGTTAAATACGTAATCCAGCAGATTAGCAATTTTCCTTAATGGAACACTCACTGAAAGACCGGAGAAGAGAGTGCTAAGTGCCCATGCCACAATTTGTTTTCGCTAAATTGGCTAGAAGGGATCTGGTTGGTGTTTGGTTTCAGGGCTACATTGTGTTTAGGATGCTGCCTTTGATTGCAGAGTCCGAGCCACATATGTATATCTCAGTGCTGAGTCATGTTTCACTAATTTGACGGCGAGTCCAATAAATTAGAGGCGGGTGCCGAAATCGAATAATATAATTGCCACCTGGACTATACACTATTGCACTACTAACTATCAGCTTACCCTGTGTGCTGTTGTTGTGGTTGCCACCGCCGGTGGCGCCACCGTTGCCATTTCCCTTGCTGCTGAAACTGCAGTTGTTGTTGAGCGAGTTGAAAAAATTGGCGGCGCCCGTGCGACGTAAAATCCAAAACATGTTTCAAAATTTCTGTTGCTGCTGTTTGTAGTTTGATATGTTGCACTGAAAAGTATGCTACGAACTATGCGAAATGTAGCGACGGCATTTCAAATAACGCGTCTGATAGGCGCGCAACACTAACAACAAGAGATCGAGAGAGAGAGAGAGAGCGAGTGAGCGGGAACGCGCGACAAGGATAACAAAAAGATTGTAAACTCTTCAGATGCTGGCAGCTGTTCCGTAGCGTCGCGTTGTCTGCAGCTAACTGACTGCCACAAGCACTTCGACTGCCATTTTATACCAAACAGCTCTCGTCTGCTCTCTCGGAAAAGGAAGAGAGCGCTGGTTAACAAAAGAGCGAGCCTTTCTACGTTAAACGTTATACGTTAGCGTAACGTAACGACGACAACAGTTGCAGCTGCTGCTCAATTTGCTGCCAACGTTAACGTTTTCACTTGTATGGTAAATGTTGAACTTGACCTTCGACAACAATTGGCTGCATTTTGCTGTTGCAATCCAAAAAAAAAAAAAAAAATGTCTTTTGCTGCGGTAAATGCTTGTGTTGCGCTCTGCTTACATAACGGTTAATGGCGCCTTAAGCGACAACTGTCTGCACAACTTTTACTACAAAGGCCCATCAGTCATGTACCGGAAGTTGGGGGTCGACACTGCTGTCAAGCACACATTTAAAGCTGCCACACGCACGTCTACACTCTCAAAAATATATGGCGGGGTATTAAGAAAGATGTCAAAATGCACGATTGACTTTTACTACAAAACTACACTTTTGTTTATAATTCTACATATTTTCTTAAAATTAGGGAAAGGATTTTCTAAAGTGCAGATTACTCTAGGTGTGTGTGCTAAATAAAACGAATTTCTTAAATTACTTAAAAATACAGTTTAATAAATGGATATTTTCTTTAATTTCTGTTTGTTTTCTTTTTTCTTTGCTTTAAGTGTTTAGTGTGCCACGCCCCAATTCGCGTAAAACTTAACTGCCTGCAGCAGTTGGTGCATGCAGCACTTGCAACGTGAAATGGCAACTTGAGCGCTTACATGAACATATGCCATTAGGTTCAAGAGCAAGTGCAAGTACTTACACACATACACACACACGCACACACACACAGACACATACATAAAGGTTCTTTTTCTGGAAATTGGCGCGTTTTTGTGTTGCGTTCTGAAGTTGCTTAAGCGTTTGCGACTTTTAATGCCATCGGACAAATTACAAAAGCAATCCCAACTACCACAAAATGCTTGGATAACTTTTACTCGCATTTTGAACTACGCGATTTTGTTTGTATTTCCACGCCCAAATAGCACAGCGTAACTTAATATTGCAAATGTGTGCACTGTGGGGTTGACCGATTTCTATTTGTCCCTTATACACTCTGAAAAAAGCATTAAATAAAATTCTACAAATTGTTGCAATATTTTCAAATATTATTGCAAATTCCTTGAGATGTATTAGTTTCGAATTCGTATAGAAACTAATGGTCTTATAATCGCAATGAAAGTTGTCTCTCCAGCTAAATTTTGAAATACATTTTAGCAACTAGTTAAATGGATTTCTCAAAATGACTCATGGGTTATTACAGCCCACTGAAATTTATGATAATTTATTTGAATTCTATGAATTTCATATGTATTGCAAGCCCGTTTACTGTTGATCAGGATAAAGTAAATAAATATACATTTATCTATTACAACTATAAACGATTTGTATTATTTGTAGGATTTTTTTATTCTACCATTTTATGGAATTTTCTACAATTTCATAATTATATTGATTGCTTCACAAACACCTTTGTTCAGTATGAAATCGTTACGCAATTTTCAAACTAATTTGTGGGTATGCAAAAAGCTCTGTATAATAAACATTTGCCCAATATTTGATGAATAAAATATACTCATTTGATATTAAACCAATCATGTGGCAATTAACTATTCAAATTGCCACAAATTGTGTTTCGAACTTTTGGTATCAGGTGTGTTAAATATTCATTTAGTACGTGCCAAAGTCAAAGAGAAATGCGAAATAAAATCGATTTCAAATGAGGATTCGGGCATTTGAACTTTTGTATTATGCTCTTGTATTATGTGTTTGTCATATGAATTATGTATTAATATGGCTTCTGCATATCGGGTACATTCCACAACAACAACAACACCAACATCCATAAAAGCAGCCAAAACTCTGTCTAAACATAATTAGATAAACTGACAGCTCAACTTGAAGGCGTTTTACAAAGTTCAAATAGTGGATTAGGTTGCAGACAAAGTTAGCATCCGAATTGACAAGCTGAAGTAGACTGCCAGACATTGATTGCCATCTAATTCAGATATCTGTGGACCTTCCCCAGTATTTATCAGCTTGTTTATTGCTAGACACAAAATATAAGTGCTGATGAAATGCAGGCAAAGCCTAAGATACAAATTATTTTTTTAACTTAAGCAAGTAATATTTTCGAGGATAAGCCATTTTTTGGCGTATTCTAATTGAAAAAAACAAATTGAATGATTAGTGAGATTACAGAGAATATAAAATGTAATTAATAATTCTAATAAATAATCAATAAATAAAATTTTAGATTTATTATGCTCACAATGAACTTTAATAAGATTCGTATAGATTAATCACCTTGGGACATTTAACAACATTTAGTTTTTTACATAAGAATGCAAATCGGGCGATTTCAAATTGAGTTTGCAATATACACGATATATCTTGAGCTTCGATTAATTTCAGAATATTCACTATTGGTAATGGATAATGTAGACATTACAGAAATACTCAATATAAATCTAAAAAAAAAATTAATGTCAAGTAGAAAATTGACAGAATTTGAATTTCTGACCGACTGCATTTCTATACAGTATTCGTAACTATGTCTCCAACAAAATTATTAAATTAGGGTTCCACATATCCCACATGATACGATATTTAAGTGATAGGTGCGCTGCATTAGAGTAATAATAATATAATATAATATTGTTTACTTAAGTAGATAAATGCATGACAGAGTTCTTCCATTCCGAGAGCCCATTAAAATGTGTCATAAGACTTCATGGTTTTTATAATAGATTCAAATCACAATGCAAATAAGGATATTCGAGTTGGAAAATGGTCAAAACACACACGGGCAACACATCAGTCGAGCAGTTTCAGTCATGAAGTGTGTTGGAGTATTTCTCTGGTGCTGCTGCATTTTGGCCATAGTTGTTGGCCAGTTGAAGCCCGTGGTGGAAGGCGAAGATAGTAATGATAAGATTATTTTCAGAATAATATCAAAGCTAGATATTATTATTCCCACCCGGAACATTATTACCTTCCTTTTTGATCAGAAGTCAAAGATCAAAGGAACTTCAATCACAACTTCGCTTCAGCAACGATTGATGGAGACTTTTAATCGTCCTGTGATTGTTGCTGGAATTCACACTGGCTCACTTCATAATATGTTCGATGTTCACAATTGGGCGATTGTTTTTTTTACTGGCATGGATGATCCCAATCTAAATATATTCCAGCAAACAGTAAATAAGATTCAAACTGTTTTCAGCATATTTGTGTACAAGTCGGAAGATGATTCTCCATTTCCAAGTGATCAATTGGAAATATTTTTTATGTGGTGCATGAATCAACGAATTTATGTTAGTTACCTCATTATTACGAACTACAACAACACCGAGGTGTGGACATACCTCAACGTAGGAAATATAATAGCGTATAAATTTAAAGACTCATCCTTACCAGAACTGAATAATTTGAGTCAACGAAGACGGGGTAATATGTATCAGTGGAAATCTGTGATTGCCGTTGCTCATAGAGTACCAGAAGTACTTGTGGTAAGTTCTTATAATTACTGAGTTATAATACTGAATATATAATACCATAACCATATCTGTTTATAGTTCAATACATCCGATGGCAATATTACTTTAGGTGGTCTCAATGGCATTCTGTGGACGGAATATATGAATTTTTGTAATGGAAGTATGGATATATGGCAACTGTCATTTGAAGACTATCTCAAAGAAATTCGTGAGGGCAATCGACTAATTGATGTTGGCGCCAACACAATGCAAAATTCTTCGATCAGCCGATATAGTCCACATGTGATGTCAATGCGATTCTGCCTGATCCTGCCATTTGAGCGTCGCGTTGGTATTCAAGAGTACACAATATATTACAATCGAAACCATTCATTGCTAACACTTATGGCATTGTACTATGTCGTAAGTTTGGTGATCAAACGGATTTCAAGTCCACACATTCCACTGAGGGATGTGCTCTTCAGGAACTTTCAGCTTGTGATTGGACAATCTCTGGCAAGCAGTGCGATTCGAAGTCTTCGTCTGTCAGAAAAGTTCATCGATATATTAATTCTCGAGCACAATTTAGTGTGTGCTACCATAGTTTGTAGTTTTCTTACAACGGCTCTAATCACGGGACTGTATAAGCCACCAATTATCGATGTCGATACGTTTCTGACCAGTGATTTGCGTATCATGGTTAGTTCCCAGCAGATGCCGTACATCTTTAATCACTTACCATCTGTGCTTGGCGATCGTCTTTTAATTGTCGACATGCAGACAAGGGATCAGCATATGCTATCCCTGAATGATAGCTATGCGTATTTCATGGCCACCGACAGATGGGTGCTATTTGAATTTATGCAGAGGCGATTGCGTAAGCCCAAACTGCAACTAGCCCCGGAAAGCTTATGTGGAGCTTATGTGAATATGAAGTTTTATGTGCGACCGGGACGACCCCTAATGTATGTGCTGGAATTCTTTATGCAACAAGTAAGGGAGACAGGTCTTGCTGAGAAGTGGAAGGCATTGGGACTGCGTCAGGCGCACCAGGCCAAGTTGATAGCTCAGGCCCCATACGATCCACACATCCAGCAGCCCTTACCAATAAATTTCTATCAATACTGTTTCATTGTGTACGCATTGGGAGTATCGCTGAGCCTGATATCTTTCTTACTGGAACTCGCCAACACGCGCTGGAATAACCGAAATAACGCAAACATAATATAATCATTATATTTTTTACAACAGATATCAATTTTAATCAACATTTGTGTCACCTTGAAGCACTTTAATAAATCTCGCACTGCTAAGGCACCATAAAACACAAATGAATTATTCGGGATATGGGAACTGATATTACATAATAATGGAAAATTCGCATCTTTAAGTATAACACTGAGTAGGTGATGGCTTCCCCCAAGTAAGAATGCTTTAAGGATATGCCTTAAACCCAAGTTTTTGGCATTTGGAAATCAGACGATCTTCTACTGTAATTCTGAGCAAAATTATCAAGAAGGATTGAAGGTCAGAATGAAGTTGTTGATGCTGATATCGAATACATATCCTTATGTACTTTACGGAGTCAGATATGTTTCCTTTTGACTGTTTCACAAGGCAAAATAACCTTTTTGCGTTCAAGTCATTCAATTTAAAATAAAAAAATCAATTTATGAATTCAGCTACAAGATTTTAGTACACTTTTATTTGGTAGTAATTTCCTAAGTTTTTGATAGGCTTCACTTCAGAAGCTCGGCATAATGTTGCTTGTGCACAAATTTAATGCGCCATACAAAACTGCAAAATATATATGAAATAATTTAGCTACATTTTAAGCAATTTAAAGCGGAACTCACCCAATGGCCACAAAAGCTATAAAAAATAGAGCTGCGCTCAGAAAATTGAATAGACCAGGAAAAACGGACAATGTGTGCTGATAGATCATGGTATAAAGCGGGGCGGCAACTATAAAAGAAAATATCAAAACATATATCTGATTAAATGAAACATAGAAGAAAATGTACATACCAAAGGGCGCAAATGATTGCAAAACATTTTTGATGGAGAAAATTTTACCTGTAAAGACAGTATAATTATAACAATCATTATTAATATTGATATATTCGTATACTTGCCCAGATCAGAGGCCGGCACTATATTCGAGACAATGGTGCGACACATGGGACCACCGATGGAGCGGAATACACCAAGTGCAATCGATAGATACATGTGCCAAGGCACTGAGGCAAAGCCCTTGGTCATGTTACTTAATATTTCCGAGAGCAAAGATAAAAGAGCCAGCGTGACCACAGAGAGACCAAAAATCTATGTACAAACAATACAATTATTAATTAAGCTACATTCTTTGGTGACTGTTAAGGATGGTTTTCTTAAACATATACCCGATACCTTGCGCAGCATCATAAAACCAATCAAAGCGCCCATCATGGGCACCATTTGGCCAATCGTCTCAAAGAACGTAAACTCCCTCACCGACCAATGGAATTTTTGGCGTACAAACAAATACATCACAGTCATCACACCATCTATAAAATAAACGTATATTATTATTAAATAGAATCATTACGAAAAGAGCTCACCTATCACAAACATGGTCATGAACATGGCTAAGGTCACGAGCCAAATTATTTCGCGAGCATGGTGCTCACGTGGCTTGCAGCAGGTTCTAAACATGTCCTTCAAGTGCGTCAAGCTAAATATACTAATTTTTTCAGCCTCAAGCTCAGCTTCCGGCTCAGCAGCGGGCTGCTTTGTGTCCTTAGTCAAAGAATCTGCCAGTCTTGGCACTTCTTTTGCTGTCTCCTCCTGCTGCTCATCATTAATTTTGTATCCAAATATACCGCCATTGTGGTGATCCTTCTCGGTCACATCGACTATCACTTTCTCCATCAGTTTCTGATCATCGTTAACTATATTGTGTGGGCAATCAATGGACACCGCTTTGACTTGCATATCGCTGGGTGTAATGGGCACATCGTTCTCAGGCTTTTCAGCCATTTCCTTCGCATCCTTGGCCTCCTTGGCGTCCTGCGCGAGGCGTATGTGCAAACTTTCTGGCAGATAGCATATGATGAATACTGTGGCTAATATCACACATGCCGCTGAAATTCCCTGTGTCGCAGCAGCACTTGTGGCTGCATACACATAACTAGATAACAATGATCCACTGCTGATCGCAAAGAACATAAGCAGCTCTATGGCAATCATTCTGAAAGAGAGACACTGTAAGTCAAGTAAATTCTTGTCTCTAATTAACTACAAAATGAAAGCTCACCTGTAGGGCCTTGTTTTAATATCAGTTACATCCGATATAAAGCAAAAGCCGGCCACCGAAAAGACGCACATGCCACCAAGCAGCGAGTGGGGCACTGCGGCCAAGGTGTACCACCAGGGATTAATATCATTATAGCTGGATAGCGCACATATAATAGTTGATATCACAGCCGAACCCGAAAAACCTGCAGAACAATTTACAGTCTAAGCAAATTGGAATCGCAATAGTCGAGAGAGTGCCTAACTGGGCGATAACCTGTGCTTATGTTAAGCAATATATGCTAATTTTATTGTTTTCCTAAATGTGCACCAAATTATTTTCATATTATAAGCTCATATTCTGCGTATGGTAAAGACGAAGTTATATTCTCGTTTCAGATTGATCAGGAATCTATGCAATGTCAGATCGAAGATGTCTCGCACTGACCGATCAATATACCCAACATATTTTGACTAGATACAGTGTTTTAAATTACACTTTCTGCCTACCAATCATTGAGACAATGAGCAGCGGTTTGCGTCCATAGTGATCCGACCAGGAGCCAATGAAGAGGCCACAAACTGCCGGCACAATGCTCTCCATCAAGGTGCGAGTGAGAAACATATCGGCCACATACGATTGCACCTCAGTTTCAATGGCCTGTAAGCCGATAAATATTTGCATAATTTTCACACATCAGATATTTATAGCGGATGCACTTACATGGATTTCGGAGCTGGCATTTTTGTCGTCCAGCTGGCTGCAGTCGCTCTCATTGTAATGAAAGGCCACCGTGCATGCTTGAAAAATAATCTGATTGCGCATTACGGTGCCTGCAATACAATATTTAATGGAAACTGTCCGAAATACGAGGTCATTTAAGAACAGAAATGTTTACCTGAGAGCATATGTGAAAATATCAGCATGAAAACCACTGGTTCTATATAAAACATATAGAATAATTTATGCACCGGTAGATTCTTCAGCTTATCCACAGCTGTGGAAATTACATTTTTCTCAATCATTATTTATTTTTATTTGTTTATATATTTCATTTATTATAAATCACAAAATTGTCACACGAATGGATTAGTAGTATTTTTTCTTATTTATTATGTTTTATTTCGCCATCCACGATTTTTATTATTATTTTTTCATATATTCAATTATTCAATGCCTCGCTTATTAAATGATTTAAAAGTAGTAATTTAATAAGCTTATATAATGGTATCCGTAGCTATGATATTTTCATACACATATTTAATATTCAAAAAAAAAAAAACTGGCCTTGATATTATTCACTGAAGCGATACGATAACCAACTCCGACAGCAGATCGTCAACAAGCTCAACGATCAAGCTGACTATGCTAAATGATCTGCTACCAGCAAATCTGTTCAGCTATATAGCGAAATTAGTTTTGGTTTTAGGGGAACTTTTAGCTGTAGTTTACGAGCCGAACTCGCGCACGCTACTGCACTGGAAAGGGCTTATCACGACAGGTTAAATAACCAAACAATAGTCTAATACTTAATATCAGAATAACATAGTATTGCGACGAGCACAACAATTTGTGCGCTTTTCTAATTATCGAAACACGTTTAAGTTCTGCTATATGAACAGCAATTTAAATCGGCCAAACACGTGAATCTGCTACGACAGATAAAATGTATTTGGATGTGATAGACGTTTCGATTGGTAATGTAATTTGTATTATGTCAATTCTTTACATTACCTAATTACTCAAAAGTTATAGTTACGCAAAGCGAAACTCAGCAAACAGTTTATAATAGTCGACACTCGTTTCTAAACACTTTATTTAGAGTTACGCGTCAGAAGGCACGATAATGTTAGAGAAGCAAAAATAGGAATGGAGAGAATGTTTTTCAATCTATTATTCCAGAGTACACTAACTTTTAAAAATTTAATTGAATATGATATAATAATTTTAAATGAAATGCGTATAATATTCGATTAATCAAAACATTATAAAAACGTGTTGAAGTCAAAGTCGTTTTAAAGAATAATTATAATAAAAATAAAGTTAAGTTTCTCAAATTAAGGAAATAACTTAAAGTCTTATGTTTGAGGAAAAAAGAGTAAGACTTAATGCCTTTGACACAGGAAAGAATGACAAATCAGTTATTGAAATTAAATACTGTAACAGTAAAAACTCAACAGCAGAGTATTTTGAGGAACCATTTTGTCAGATTTGAAGCTCGACTATTTAAGCTCAACATAACCGCAGCTGCCATGCTCATTAAAGAAGAGATGGGGCGGAAGGTAAAACCTCAAAATATGTATAACGCATTTAGAAGTCTCTTTATTTGGGTGTTTGTGTTTTGTGATTAGGGTTTTTCGTGACGTTGATTAAGATATCAGCGTTGTGGCTTCCATACCTCGCATGGCTGATATAATTGTCTGGCAGCGAGGGAGCCAAACGAGTTTCAACAGCCAACATTGCGCATGCATATTACGCATACGCCGCATACACTGCTCCAATTTGTTGACAAGCTAATTGCAAACTTTACGCCGGCTGTTCGCATTGTGTGAACGACTAACAAAAGGGCCCCGGTAACGAGTTGAACATTTTTAAAGGCTCTGCTCGACATTTAAACAAGAATAAGAAACAACAACAACAACAAAATATGATGCAGATGTGAAAAACGGCATTGTCTCTACTTGGTGTGCCACATGCAACATGTAAGGGGCTTGTTTTCCATTTTGTGTGTGCCTCTTGTTCGCTTGATACAAGTCAGAGTAACAAAAAAACAGAATAAAGTCAAAACGGCACGAGTAAATTAAGCAAAATACATAAACAGCTAAAAGATAAGAGAGAAAAAACAAAACAAAGAAATGGACAAAAGGTCAAAGATGGCGAAGACGATTCAAGTGGCGGATGAAACGGGAGAAAAAGCAATTTCTTTAGAACAGCACGTGCCTTAATTCATTTCTGTTGGCCCTAATTATTTCGAAATTAAATGGCTAAAGGGGCCACAACTGATGAAAGTGGCTAACAATCAGTTATTTTTTGCGTTCCTTTCTGCTGAATACCTGCTTTAGAATGTAAATTAAGTCCCCTTCTCCAGATTTAGTTGCATCTCATGAATAAAATAATACGCAACCCATTTGCACATTATTTAATTCATTTCCTTTTATACTCTTCCTGATTATATTATAATTAATTAGTGAAATTTGTAACGCGTTGAAGGAGTCTTCCCCAAACCCACAAGGTATATATATTCTTGATCTGCGTCACCAGCCGAGTAGATCTTTCTTCCTTATTTTTCTAAGAAATGAAAAACAAATTGGCTATAATATTGTTGACTTGGTAAAATGTATTTACGTTTTAAAAAATATGGCCATTAATATGAAATTAAGTTCCTTAATTAGCTATGTTATCATACTTTGCTATATACCTGCTATATTATAAATATTCTATGTGTAAGGAATATGTATTTATTTAAGCAACTAATTGTAATTTGTAATACATTTAAAATTACACTTAAGAATGGAAAGTAATTTTGATATAGATTTGATTGTTATTTCGTATAAAAGGGTCTTTAATATGTATGTAGAGATGAACATTGTATAGCTATTACTTCTCCATTTCTATTCTACTTCAAATGACAACTCATTCAATTCAATGCGCCTAAAAGCCTTTAATACTTTCCAACAACAATTGCTATGGTCAGAGATGAATTCGTTACTCTTATAAGGGTTCCGGACTACTCTAGTTGACTGTTGGAAATCCACTTATGTTCATTAAGTTGTCGTAAATTTAAAATACAAAAACTGTTATTCTAGACTTGACAGTTTAACTTGGTTGTCTAAGCTTGTAACTGGAACTGGAGCACTTCTTGCCATTAATCATATTTCATATGCAGACTGTTTGAAAGGTGCCTTTTCAGTAATTAATTAAACCCGTTTATAAGTTCCAAGACCCCTGCCAGCAAGCATCCAAATTCCCCATTGTCTTCTGTCGCAAATTAAAAACGTTAAGATCCCTTTTGAAGATATTAAATTTATGTTTTTGCTTTTTTTGTTGGGTTCGTATTTCGCAATTAGGCTGTGGGCATTAGCGGGCTCGAAAGTTTTAATGCTGTTTTAAGCCGTTGCAGCTGCCCCGGTTTTATGAAATTATAAATTTTCATTTAAAACGCCCAAACCAAAACCTTTGAATCAATGGTTTCCTTCTTAATTGGCCCCTAGCCTACATTGTGGCCGAAGACCATTTTTTCAAAATCCGTTAATGGTTGAATTGGACCGCAGAGTGCGGCGAATAAAAAGCTTATAAAGGACAACCTCAAATTGGCAGCTGCATTTTGTGGTGGCTTTCATTTTGGCCACTTGTAACTGCATGGACGAGCACCCACAAAATCCGGCTAGTAATTTGTGTAAAGTGTGTGTGAAAGCAATAGCATGTGCACAATTTACTAAGTATCAAATAAATATCGCATTAAAATAATGAGACTATATGTTTGATTTATATTTGGCATTTGGAATTGTGGGAGCACATTTCATGGTGATTTGCAACAACAAAATTACACACAATCTTCAATAATTCTATATTACGAATTGTACTTAGTTAATATGAACCCAAATCACATTAACATAATATTTAAAAGGGAAGCTTAAGAGCTCTTATTTGATATACCCTTTAATTTGGAGTCGAAAATACTATTTCAAGTTATTTGATAATAGCAGTAAGTTTATTTGCATTTATATTTTTATATTTAACTGAATTTTATAGTTCCTGTTAAGCCAGAAATTTGCTAAAATTATGTTTTAGAGTTTAATGAAAGTAACCGCACTCGTTACAGGGTATTCTGAGTAATTTGGCGGGAATCCGCAAGTTCTCGCAGCACATTTTGTTAGCATGACAAATTTGCTGACATTTAACAAACTTGTTATAAGCGCTTTCACAATTTTTGGCTCGTTGCGCATACATATATTTCTACAGACCCACAAATATATGTAGGTCACTGGCTGCTCATTACTCATGAGGGAATGGAGTGGATATATAGCCATATATGTACGCATAATAATCACAACATGAGCATATTATCTGTTGGTGTAATATGTAAATAAAACATGTTTCGTGGAGTGTTAAATTAATGAACCCATGTCGTAGACATGTCTCACTTTGATTACGCGCAATCTTTCTCAGCTAACACAGCGCCATCTGTTGTTGATTTGATTTAAGGCAAAAGTTTGTTTTTTCCAGTTTTCTGCAGTCTTGCTGCATTTTTGTTTGCATGTCTCGCCTCAATTTGCCGTCAGTGAAGGAAACCAAAGGGATTGCTGGCAAGAAATCGTAAAATATTTAACAGATAAACATTTATGCAGTTCATTGACTCGGCACTGCGTCGCAAATTGCGGTAAATCTGACATATTTGTGTTGCATTTACATATACAGCAATTGACGTTTGTTCTTGTCGTGTTTTTCTTGTTTCAGCAACATTTCATAATCATAACTCTGTCGCATTTGACATTGTCTGCCATTGCACGCTGTGTTCAATTTTACATGCTCCACGTGAAAGCACTTACTGTGCGTATGTCATTGAGTGTATGTATGTGTGTTTGTGTGTGTGTGTGTGTGTGTGTGTGTCACAGATGAAAAGAAATTGGCGAATGGAAAATCAATATATATTTATGAGTTCATGTTGTGGATGCACGTACAAAATATATATCTGGTAAGACGAATACTTATCCACCTTATCCATTGGGGGAATACATGTAATGCCAACTTTTTGTTCGCTTCTAGCCGTAAAAGCATTTCACACATTACAAAGCTACAACTACAACCAAAGTTTCATATTTCTGACATTTATTTTATTATATCTATATGTATTTTTTTTTTGTTGCAACAAATTTTTATTTGATTTTGTGTTGAGTGCAAAGTTCTTACACAAACGCCATATATTATATTATTTTATTTCTCTTTCGCGACAGCAGAGACAATTGCTACTTCAATTTACCGTAACTCGACGATGCTCCCACTCAACAATGAAAAGCATAAGAAGCCCGAGCGCTGAAAAGTATGCTATCAGTATTTGTGTGCTCTGGTTAGCAGCTTAAGAGCTTAGCGGCGAGTGCAATTTGCAGCGGCAAATGGATGGAGATAACTCGCCACAAAATGAGATCAGCCAGTAACTAGAACAGTTAATTTTCTACTGCAATTATATGATGCGACACCTTACTAATCTCATTTTTTTAATATGCTAGTGAAAGCTAACTGAATCTACTTTAAGACATTGTGTCGCAAATATACAACAACTTTTTCATCAAATTACTAATGCTCTTTGATGAGTTCTGGTTTTCTCACCATCATCAAACAATAATCTGTGTGTCTTAACTATGCAAATGCTATTGCATGAAATTGTTAAAGCTCATTGATGAGTTCTGGTCTCTTTATACAGGTGCACAGCTTGCGGAAATAGCAAACTCTGTGCGCTTGTAGGAAGAGTCAAAGTCAATAAAATTTATTGCATGAAAGCGAAATGGGAAGTCTCAGTTGCAGCCAACACTGAAGCACTCGAATTGCATTTTGACCGATTTGCTTTTGCCAGTTGGCCACTGCTGCTGTCGTTCATGTCTCAGGATGCAAACTTTCAGTGCTTCAATTTTCAGATAGATGAAAGTGTATCTGTGTGCTTGTCTATGTGTGCAATAGTTTGCGAGAGGAAAATCAATTAATTTCAAGTACGAATTTTGAGTAACTGAGGAGAGTCAATATCGATGTATTTCATGACTAACTCTGTGTGTGTGGTTCGTGTTGTTTTTGTCTACAAAAAAAAATGGGTCAGTAGGGAAATGAAAGTGATATGGAATGGTATGTAGAGCTAGTTACGTATTTAAATATTTACATAAATTCCAGTATTAAATGCCTAATGGATAGTTTTAAGAATAGACATAGTGTGACAGAAATTTACATATAAGTTACAAGATGTTAGTACAATTAGGAATGGTTATTTGCATTTATTAAAATATAAAATATATCTTAAGCTGAAAATCTCCTGATGATGTTCATTTGAAAACTTGTATGGAATTTATTAGTTCCTTAGGTTGCTGGGAGCTTATATAATAAAATTTCCTTACTGTTCTTTTTTTTAACTGCATTTGGAAACTTAATTTTTCTTTGATCCAGAGCGTTTTAGAACTGGTTAGAGGGTATCTAGTAATGGCGCATTTTTGTCTGGAGTATTTCCACATTATATTGGGACTGTTGCATGAATGATTGTTGGTTTCGTTTGGAACATGCTCTGCACACTTGATTTAATTGCAGGAGAGCACAATGAATGTGAATGTTTACGTAATACAAACAATCTGCTGCAGGCACTTCAATGAGAATTCACTTTAGCATTTTAAATGACACAACCGTCCTTGGGCTTAGACCTTATGCTGTATAATGAAAATCGTCTTTGATATCAAACAGGCCACTAACAAGCCCAAAGGCAGACGTTTGGGAAGGGAGTACGTCATGCCAGTCAACCCAAAAGCGCAATTTGATTCAAGGGCTCAAGTCTTTAAGTAGAGGCTCCAATCAAGGCGCAATAAATGGGCAAAGCCAAAAAGGTCGCCTTTTCTTTTGATATATACATTAAGTATACGTCTATCTTGTAATGGGACCCACAAAGACATCGACACAATGTGGGCTGAACTTTCAACTCTGTTGCCGCTTGCACATCGAAAGAACCAAACCAAATGCGCAGTTGAGAATATTCCTTTCCGTTTCTATTTTATTCCTTTTGGGTATTGTCAGCTGTATGTTGTACAGCACACCAAAATGTAAATAAGTAAGTAAACCTTTACAGCCATTTTGGGGTTCCTTTAAGAATTTGCATAACACATTAAATATGCACGACACACACACACACACACACGCACACACTCGCACATACATAGATTTACGTACGCCAATAAAATGACCTATGTGAGCTGCTTAGCAGTCAGCATAAAGCGGGGATAAAGCGGACACCACAAAGGAGCCCTACAAAATGCCAAGATCAAATTGCACAAAGGTATTTCCAGATTGTGGTCGATGGGCTGTTGGAGGGATGGCGGGTCGGGGGTTAGGCAGCTTAACGCTTTGTCGCTTCAGGTATTCACACTGGCAGCCAGCTCAGCGCCTGCCTATTGTTTCTGATAAACGACCATGGAAATCTATTTCTATGCCGCCGCAAAACATTTGTCACCAATTCGATTTCAAATGGGGGAAAAAAACTTTTGTATTGTTTGTAGCTCAATAAAGCTTGCATGTGACTTTGTTTATAAGCGTGTATGTGTATGTGTGTGTGTGATGGAGTGTGTGTGTGTGTGTGTGTGAGTGAGTGCCACTTCAAATAATTGAAATTGAGTGCAATAAAAATAAATTACTGCCGAAACAAACACGACAGCGTTCGACTTAAAGGAAAATCTATTACTTTGACAATAAAGCCATCAAAAAGGGAAAATTATATACATTTGTAATTTGTACATAATTGTTCGCATTGTTCAGCTTCTTATTTCAATGGTTGAAGTATTAAAAAAAAAAAACAATAAGTTTCTCTTCATGAATTGACTTCAAATTAAGTATTACATTCAAAGTTTGTAGTGGAAACCCAATTCTTACACGAAATTCATGTTCAAAATATGCCTGACAAAATGCTTGATTTTTTTCAGAGCCATAAGAGTCACGTAGAGACTCCTGTTAATATCCTCTCTTAGGCCAATGACAATGGCTATTTTAAAATTAAATGTGCTATTCTGAGTTGACTAGTAAATAAATGTTGATGCTCAAAAGCTCAGTGATTAAGGCTAAACTCGATTCAAGTTCTTATCTATTCGTGTTTTACAATTTTCTACTCGGATAAACTAAAATTCATTATGTTAATTAAACGTTCTTTGTGTTTCTCGGCGTTAAATACAATTTCATTCAATGCGGTTTCAATGCAGAACTGTGCGGTCACCAAAGGTCCTCTCAGGTCCCATTTAATCACTATGCTGAACACGTAATTTTTCCTATTGCGAGTTCAGTGTGTTTTATTTCCAATTGGGTAGCTGACTCTTCATTAATGCTATGCAGCAGCTAATTTAATAAAATGTGGCAGTATTTATTTCAAGACCGACCTTTTGTTTCGGCAATGTTACAATTGACAGTTTGATTGGGCGACAAATGCCAATTGTTGACTGTCCATAACTGTTTCCAAATTGCTGTCAATTTGATGACACTGGCGAACACTGTCGTTGACTTGCAAATATACGTATATGTAAAATTGTTCTACATAAAATCCATTTCAAATTCTTCTTTGTGAATGGTCAAATACGTGTAACAATCTTTTTAATAATTGCCTTTATAAAATGTTCGTTAGTATTCACATTAATTCCCGAAATCCTTCATGAACAGATTTTACCAGATTGCAAAGAAAAATTCTTTTCAAACATATCGTCTTACAAGATACTTGCAATTTAAATTAGGGTCTGTATCATTCAAACTTATTTGTCTTGTCGACATAATAACCGGCGAGTGGAGAAATTCGGCCATTTCCATATTCTTTGATTAAAAAGTTTGTATTTCACTCAGTACTTGAAAGTTACAAGTGGACCTTAATTTACGTTATGATTCCAACTAAATTGCTATTCGCAGTAAAATCTCACAACTATTTTCTTCTATCCTTGAAATTATTTTTTTTTCTGACTAGATTTTTGCATTATTTATTTGCATATTAATTGAAATTTTGCACTACTTGGTAAAAATATTGTTGATTTATTCATTAAGGTAAAAAGGCCAAAAAAAATAAGAGCCAATTTTCTGTTATAATACGCATGAAAGCGGAGAAAGCGAAAAGCCAAAAAAATATATGAAATAAAGAGTGCAAGGCGAGGATATACTCTGTGAAGAAAACAATAATAAATATTACTTACAAGAAAGCAGTTGTGTTTATTATTTTATAAGTAAATAAATGTAACAAACATTGGTTTACATTTTGAAAATAGACCAATTAATCAGATAAAAGAAATTAAAAACAACATTTGCAAAAGATACTTATAAACTTTATTGCACGTTGTCTGTCAACAGGGTATAGTAAATTATCGACTAAATTATTGATGCGGTTCAGTGAGATGTGCAAATGATGTTGTCAAAGCGAACGCCTGGGAAACATTTCCAAAGTTTATTTTCTCTGTCATTCAACTGCTTTCACGCGCTTTTCACGCAACATTAAATGTATTGGGGGGCACACAAACCCACAGCAATAAAAGTAAATAAAATATAAAATACACAAAAAAAAATCGAAGTAAATATCAATGCCAGTCAATCGTCACCGTGAGGTGACAGATTTTGCAGTTTAACCTTTGGGCCGTGTCAGGTGCATGTTTGTAGCAGATGTGGTAATTGAGTATTGACCAAACAGCTGAGCAGACGATTTCGTGACCGGCGACAATTGCGCTGACTTGTGTTTGACTTGTTGGAATAAAAAAGTTATAGTTTTTTTTTGGACAAGAAGGATCTTTTGGAAACGGAAAATGCCGGCGAAACTGTGGCTATGAAGTGTTAATAGACAATTAATGGCAGCTCGGAAATTGGTGGGCGTGACAAATGTGGAAATGCTGATCAGGTATGTAAGTCTTGCCGCAAATCCAAGCTAAGCGGCTATTGAGTGTATGCAATCAGTTGGAGTGTGTTTAACAATTCCGTTTTCATTTCCGTTTCCGCCTGCAGAGGTGCATTCGCCTAACTGCAGTGCATATTGCGTCGCCTTTTGTATTCAACTGTCATTCGCATTGTCAGCAGAGTTCATTGGTATCGGGTCTGTGGTTATACGTGTGTCTGTATCTGTGTATATGTGTGTGTGTCTGCTTGTGTGTTTTTGTGTGTTATGCAATTGACTCGGAAGATAAATGAAAAACGAATTGGTTTTCACATTGTTCAGGTTGGTATGCCGCAAATCGCAATCCCAATTCGATTCTGGCATGTGGGTTGTAGGAATTTATCTCTGTAATTGTAACAGTCTCACTTTCCGCCTTCACCCTTAATCATTTCAGCCACAAATACCTCAACTCAAACGAATTTTCACTCTTTCTTCACCCGCCACAAAACTGACAGCAAAATCAATATTTACTAGCTGTTGTGGCCTGCAGTTAAATTAGCAAACAACTGAACCGCAATGGATTCACCACCCAAAACCATCAGCTGTAGCTGACTGCCCCTAAAATGTCTGGCAACAACAGCCAGATATGGGCAGTGTACAAAAAAGTTCAAGTTCTTGTGGTTTTTGTTTTGGGCAAAAAACAGACAGAAATAAAACACGAGAGTAAGATAAAGTACAGACTGAAGTAGAGATTGGTATGCATGGCGTATATGTAATATGCACAAATTAAGTGCAGAAGCAGCAGAAAAACAAGCAAGAATATAGAAGTCGAGTCTCCTTCATGTGGATATACCCCGTAACAGTGTTTTTTTTGTTTTTTTTTTTTAATGAGCTAAACTAGGTGCTGGCAATTATATTCTCCTTTATTAAACTAAAAATTAATGTTATACAGTCTCCAATGAATTTTTGTTATATTATTTATTATAACCATCTTTAAACTAATAGTAAATAATAAATACATACGATATTTGGAATACCTTGCCTAAAGAATCTCTAAGATTAAACAATAGGTTCAAAAGCAGACAATGACAAATAGCTATCAGTTGGCTCTTGACGCCTGGATTCCTCGTTTGCAATATTATAGGATATTTAGTATACTGGAAAAGCGAAACAAAAAAAAAGGAAGAAAAATGACTAAGAATTTAGTTGACTTGAGGGCAGGAAAGTGTAGCATATGTTAGTTACCCCGGATGCCAAAGCGTTCTGTGATTTCGCTCCAGTATTGTCATGACGCCACAAATCGGGGGACAAAAGGAGACCTCAAAAATTAATGAGCCATCTGTTGTACATTTTGGAATGTGCTCGTTCAGTGTGTACATAAAAGGATTGACATTTGAAAGTGATGCCTGCCAAAGAAAAGTGTTTCATGACATTTGCCATTAGCATGCGAAGAAACCCACAAGCACATTTCTAAACGATTTCACACAACCAGAATGGTTATGGCTATGTCTTGATTATTTTAAGATTCTTTCGAGAAATCATACTAATTTCATATAAGTTTACATTAAAAACAATATATATTCAATACTCAAAAAAGAGTGCCATCATTTAATGAGTATCATTAAGCATTGCTAAAAATTAGTAGTTATTTATATCGAATCGTCTAAACTAACTGAAATTCAAATTAAATGGTTTAATTATTTTGATAGCAGTTATTATACATTTTAAGCCATTAGTATAAACTTCAATATATTACATTAAAATGAATCAAAACTTAAAGCAGCTTTTAAAGTGCTTAAATCTCTTATTTGAAATTTGCATTTTGCTTTATTAATTTGATTTTGCTCGCACCAAAAACTTGCATAATATTCGGCAAAACATTTTCATGGTATATAACAACATAGCCAGTGGCAGATACTGTTGCTGATGCTGTAATTTTGAATGCGGCTGTCGCTGTTGCACATGCCACATAAATTCTATTTCCAGCTTAAACTTTAACCAGGCCGAACTAGGCGAGTGACGTCCTGAACAAAGGATAATTATGTGTGTGTGTATTGTGTGCCTGCAGCCATGTTTGCTACATTGAACTGTAAACTTATTTATACATTGTGTGCTGCTACATATTGGCAACAACTACTTCATTTTGTACTCGGAGTGAGTGGCCCATTCAGAAATTTCAAATTCTTTCTCATTTGCGCATTTCATCATGCATTCCTGTGGCATCCAAACATCTGGCACACAAAACAATTCGATGCCAATTCGACAGAATGAGATGTATTTAATTTAATTATATTAGTTTTTGCCTTAGCGAAAGGTGCACGCATTACAAAGTTGCCAGGCCAACGCTAATTATATAGTGTGCTATGATTAGTTAAGGGTGTGGCTGTAGCATTAGTTGAGCTTTGAGCATCGCATATTTGTTAAATCTATTTTAGTTACATAAAACAGCAATCCCGCCCCCATTCCGAATTAAATTGCGCGCATGAGTTTTTACTTTGCATCGGGGTCTCCCCACCAATTCATTCGCCGCTCCATTTTCATTGTGTTAAAATGCTCGTAAAATGCAAAGCAAACATGTAATAAAAGCTGCACACACTTACACACACACCCACAAATACACACCATGAAATCAGCCGTAATGTTCTTACATAAAAAATGCATCAGCTGTTATTTGAAGTCAAAGTCCAACACTAGTGGCCCGATCCTCTTTAGTATTTCCCTCTGCTTTATTTAACATTTAATTTCTACAAATATTCCTTGGGAGCCATATAAATACATTTTCGTTTTGGGCACGCTTGTTAAGGGCCGGAAAATGTGACCGCACGGATTTAACCAACCAAATTCACAATTTCCAGCATATCACTTTCGAGCAGAAAAGGTGGCAACATAGAAATTGGAGTCGGGATAACACCATCCACCTGCTAAGTTGCAAATTGCTCCGATTTTGAATCACGTTTATTTTATGCAAGTTCTTAACTAAAGATTCACCAAAAGGGTATGTGGCTTACCAGCATTTACAATTAGTAATTTTAATGGCTGAAATCATTCGCCTCTTATTTTTGTGACGCGTGTACTTATTATGCCACTTATTTCCTCTTGCCTTTGTGGTTTCTGCGATCTGTAATAAACCGAAATTTTAAAAGGAAATACATGTCGTATGAGCAATTTTATGTGTATCGTTTCATTGATATTTAATTGGCCAAGGGGCGCAATAAAAAAGCCATCGCATGATGGTTCAATTATGCATGCTGAACACTAAAATAAAGGCATTACGCATGCGACATGTGAGTCAATTGGCTGGCAGTGGAGAAATTAAACAAACAAGAGTGCAAAAAAAGCAAATGAACAACATTGTGAACTACTCGAACATCACGTAGTCTGAATAGAGGCTTACAGTTGCTGTACAGTAGGTAATCGCAACAATACACACTTATGCACGAAATGTAATTGTTATTTCAACAATAATAATTTTAGATAACATTTAGATCATTTCCTTGATGAGTGCTAAGAATATCTTTATAATAAATTAATTAGTACATTACTAATTTAAACGACTTCTGTGCATTTTCTAAGCTACATGGCAATACTTTTAAATTTAAGCACACGCTGAGCTTAAGTCATGCTTGCGTTGATTTAAAACATGTGTTACAACGGTTCATGCATCTTGAATGTCCGAGTCTTTTGCGCTTTGTAGGCGCATCAGGCTGTGAGTCTGTGAACGTGACCACACGTTTCAAACTTTAGTAGCTTGTTTTACTTATTTTGGTGTCGTTGAACAAGCTGCAAAATGCATGTGCAGGCATCAGAAATGTATCCACAGATAAATTCTGCCATGCTCTGGGTTTTATTTAGCCATTAGACTGGGCATTCCCCCCGTTTCCGCCAACAGGGGATTAAACTTATCAACCCAAACTGTAATATGTCAATGTTAAATTCGTTCTGGCTGAGACTAAGTGCTTTTTCAATAGAAATGGTTTCTGCAGCACTATCACAGCATTTGTTTGCCCAAAGTTTTTGTCTCTGAAGAACTTTGGTTTGAAATTGTAACAGGAAGAACGCATAAGTGAATTTCTAATTGAAAACATGTTTATTGGGCTTTTAGCAGCATGAGTGAGCTATGTGAGTGAAATGAATTAAATTTCACAAGCTATTTCAATCAACTGTTGTATTTTCAAAGATAAAACGGATCAGCTCAGATATTTCCTTCTTCATGACAAGCTGAATCCAAATGTGTGCTGAGTATGCTATGAATCAACTCGGTATGCAAATGTCACAGCTGCAGATATCAGAAGCCAGCTAATCCAGTTTAGACTTTATGCAAACAGTATTATATGTCACTAACCGGGTCGCCTCAACTCCGACTTCGGTTCGGGCCTCTTTTTTCAAATGAAATTAGATGCAGAGCCAGAGCCAGAGCCAGAGCCAGAGTCGACAGACTCTCTAATTAAATTAAACTGTAGAAAGTTGGCGTAACTCTACCAAAAACAAGCACACACACACACATACACATGCACACACATACATACATATATATATTCAAAAACAGTACAGACTGACTGGCCACATGTGTGTTTTGAGTTTCTCATGCCACCTATGGCGCCCTCTTCTGTCCCAGCCAGTTCTTGCCCCTTCGGCTGCTCCTGTTGCCGCTGTGTCAAAGTTCGCGTGTTGCGTGTGCGTAAATAATATCTGTTGCCATCCAAATTGTGTGAAATTAAGGCAGCTAAAAATTATAAAAGACCAAATGAACATATACAGGGTGCCGCGTAGTTTGACAAAATAAATCCAATTAGATTTGCCAGCTGCTGCGGTTTGACCCGTGGAATATTTATCAAGACTGCTTGCAAAAAAAGAGGGAAAACGAGAAAGTGAGAAAATTATAGAGTGTGAGTTAGAATGAGAGAGAATGGCAGTGAGTGAAGTGAGAGAAGAGGGGCAAATTAAAAGAAATTTAAGAAACAATTAAGTAGATAAAAATTCATAATTTATTTTATTGTTATTATTTCAAAACTTAATTATTCATGATTTTAGAAACTTTCTATTATTATTATTATACATTTAAAAATCCATAAAATTAAGAAAATGGACGATGACATTAAAAATTAATGCTAACTAAGGTTTATCATAAAAACGTTAAGCTTACAAAAACCTATAATAAAATAAGTCATACTAAGTAATTGCCAAATAAGACTAAAAATCTTAAATATCAGAATATGTATAAGAATAGTAATAATGATATTATGTAATTCGTTTGTAATAAAACACAAGCAACTTTATAAAGCAATAAACCTACATTTTTTATTAGTAAGCTTTCAAACAACAAAATTTAATCATAATAATCGAAAAGGTCTGTTTCAGTCTGTGCGCTGAAAATAATGTAGATTTAAATTAAATTGCAAATCTTTACCAAAATAACAACAATAACAAGTGAATTTCTTTTAGTCTACGGAAAAAATATACAAGTAAAAAGCGCAAACAAATTACCAATCTGATAAAAGGACACGTAAATACCGAGTTGCAGACTCGATAAATATTTGCTTCGGGGTTGGTTTAGCTGCTTACTTATGCATAACCCTGTAAGTGGAACATGCACAAAATTTAGACAAGCAGCTGCTCTTTTTTTTGCGGGCTTGATGCCTAATTTCATTAAATTCCAGTTACCTGTTGTCTGGTAAGAAACGCAAACCACCTAAAACGATGCCAGCCAAAGAATTCAATTTAACTTGGGGGCCAAAGTTCTTAGCTGCAATTGACAGAGTGAAGAGGAACGAGTGGAAATCAGAAAAGCAGAAGATGGAAATTGTTGCTGATGACGTGTGGTTTTTGTGTGGTTTTTACCGCTGCTTGGCGGTTAAGTGGATAAAAGCGAAATGAAAGAATACCTTTGTGTATAGCAAAATTAAGAAGCAGATTTTCATTTTTTTCTTTCGTTTTTTTTTTATCAGGTACTCATCCCCAAGTGTGTGTGTGTGTGTAAGTGTGTGTCTGTTTCTCTTTGTCAATCGCTGTTTGAGAGACACACGTACATTTCTTCTTTTTTTCTGCCCATTTTGCACGCAGAGCAGAGTCATAACATCTTAATGGGCGGCGAGGCGTTTAAGTGCTTAAAAGTCGACGCAACTTTCCAATTTTTATTGAGCAAATTTTATGTGTGTGCGTGTGTGTAGACATGTGTACACATGTGTGTGCGTGTGTGTGTGTAGCTAATATAAATATAAATGGCCTGTGCTTTCTGGTCGTTAAAAGCGCTTAAATATCGATATGGATCATTGCCTGGAAATGACAGTTAAATCTGAGCCGACCTTAGCAGACACCAACCTGTGCTACATTTAACCTTTCTGGTTTTACTCTTTCTTTTTTTCATTTATTTTTTGGTTTTGTGTAGATTGTTACGGGTACTGGTCGATCTGATGGGTATGGTGCTGTACTGCTTACTGAGAGTCAACCCTAATCACATTTAGCCCGGCATCCAGCAAAGCAATTAACCTTTTCAAGCGGCTGGTAAATGGGCCTTGTTGCAACAATGCACTGGGAAATTTTTTACACTCGTTGGCGGTCGACCAACCACCAACTGTAAGTCCTCCTCCGATCCCCCACATCCGACCACACCCACTTCCGGAGCTTGCAACTGGCAGAGGTTCTGTTGAGTGATTTGCTTGGCCGCACAGCGTAAACTTGTTTGAGCAGTTAAAATGAACAGAAAGTTTGTTAGCAGCTCGCTGCCAACTTGCTACTTGTTGTCCTCTTGGCTCTTTTGCTCGTGTTTCTTGCTTTCACCATACAGGAACAGTGGCAGATTGTTTACTCAATGGCTTTGCACTTGGCATTTGTGGATATTGTTGAAGCTTACTAATTGGCAATTGTCTGACGGCTCTGTATTAATGAATAATTTAAGAATTCTCATTTCGGAAATTATGTAAGTAATACGAACTTGTTTTTGCTTTCTATATAGATGAAAGAACAAAATGTAATTTGCGGTATATAAATTTTTTCTGGGAATTGACTTTTTACTTATTTTAAATATGGTGTTCCTTTCAACGGAAACTGAAATTTTCTTTACCCTTTTCAAAGTTAAATTAGAGGCTCACAAACTCGTATTTTTCAGCATAATTCCAGATGCAAATTAAAGTTTTCAAGTTGAAAATTTTTGAAGTAATAAAATAGTCCCGAAAAAGAACAAATCGTTGAATATGAGAATAATTATTTAAGATTCATGAATTATTATTTTTTATATCAATATCGACATTACTTAATAAAATTAAATAAAATTTTCTATTTGTAAAGCTAATTGTTATTTGTAAAGTTATATTATTACTTAAGTTTTTTATTATTATATAATGAAAAATAAAATTTATTTTTACAAAATTTAGGTATCCTAAAATTTTTTTTTTTTGTGTTTATTAAAAAAGTTTTAGGTTTCTGGTGAAAAATTTCATAATAATTTATTCCATTTTGCCGTGATTATATATTATTATCATAGCTTATATAGTTCTCTTATACAATAATAATAAATATATTTAATATTATGAATTGACATTACTTTGTCCATTTTTTTTTTAATATATTGCTTCATCGGGAATACTAATAACCCTTTTCATTCCTATGCATGCTCGACATTATATTGAATACATTTTTAGTGGCTGAAGCCAAAGAAAATTGTATAAATCGCTTTTGCTCGTCTGCCACGTGGCACTTTTCTCTGTTCTGCTTCGGCAATAAAGCTATAAAGAAAAAGTGAAAATGAAAATGTCGAGCTATGAATATGACACTTTTGATTGAAAGCAGACACACACTCGCACACACGTACACACATGCACCCAAATGTATTTATGTATGAATACGAGAGTGTGTGTTGTGTGTGTATGTGCGGCTCAATCAAATTCATACTCAGCAGATTTTATAATACTTATGAAGATGGAATATAGTATTCTGTAGATAATTGAAAACGTGTCAACAAGTTAACAAGTTGCTCAAATAGAAAACTCTGAAAGCCCACGCTGCTTTTATGTCCTTGAGCCAGACGTGTCATGGAAAGAAGCTATAAAGATTATTAAGCGACTGTTGTCCTCATAAAGCTTAACGCTTCAGTCTGAAAGTGGATTTTCTTGTCTAACAAAAATGCAAAACTGTAATTTTTGTATGATGATAATTATCATGTTAAAAATACGCATTTGATTGGCCGAGTTTTGTTAACAACGGAACTTTAAAGTTCGCCTAGAAACTTGACCTAGTGTTGAAAAGATGCAAAAGTTTTCAGCTTGCAAACTATCTCAACTACAAAACTTACATAAGCTGAAATGGACTCAATCAATCTAGCTCCAACCTACATATTCAATAGTTTGAAAGACTATACGCTTTGAAGCCGATAAGTCGATAAGTCAGTCTGTGACACATCTAAAGTAAACATTAATTATTGAAGCGAAAATTAGCCAGAACTTTTGGTTTGATATCCAATGATAATTTTTGTGGTTTCTATTTTGTAGATATGACATAGAAGAATATTGTTCACATTCATGAAAATATACGTCTAGGTATATGAAATGTTTTTTTTAATAAAATCAATCAATAACTATATACATATATACTAAGTAAAAGAATAAAAGCGGTTTGGAATGTACAATTTGTATGGCTTGATTAAACATAAACAACCTTTGGCGTCATAATTTGGCCGATCCCAAGGTATTCCCCCCTCTCTTTAAACCCTGTCACACACTTTTGTGCTAATGACAAATCAAACAAAACAATACGAATACGTTTGTAGTTCGCACCGGGTGTAATCGGTAACAGACGATATGAGCATGCTACCGGCGACTTTTGTAGAATTAGTAATGCTCAAAAGTATTTGCGTGCCCAGAGCGTAGTAGAAAACTGAAACTCGATAAGAGCTCGTTGTTGGCCATTCTTAGTGATAACAGAAACAAAAACGATCGAGAGCGCAGTGAGTGTGTCTGTTTGGCAGTTCAATTTGATATTCGAACAGAGTCGGACGCGTGACAAATTCATTTATTCAGACAAAAATTTACACTTCAATCTGAGTCACTCATTGATCATGAATTTCCTACTTGCCGTGGCTCTATTGGCATTGGCAACGACCAGACGGTTTACAGCGGCGAAATTAAATGACTATAGTGACAGTTATGAAACCACTGACGAAGTACTGAAAGACTGTCGAATAGAGCAATCGCTATGCAAAGTGCAATGGAGAAATAATACTCCAGTGCAATGTATGCTGCAGTCGACCTCAGCGGATTTAACTGGCCTCGCCTACTGCAATGCACTCCACTGCGAGCCGGAGGCGTTTCAGCATGACTATCTAATACGGCATCATGATCAGAGTCCACACGCCAACAGTTGGAAGCGGGCAAGGATTGGAGAACGTTCCACGCTGCACGATGTGTGCCTCCTGAAGAATGGTCTGCCAGTGACCAGAAAGTGTGAGATGAAATCTATGCGAGCCCAATGGGAACCGATCGACGACTGGCAGCCAGTTGTGTGCATGCGGACATTTAGAGAGCGCTCTGTCAGCGTGGAGCTGAACACTCTCCATGATGACATCCTGGAGGGGAAAAGGCGCACAAACAACACCCAGGAACGTCGACAGACAACGGCTGTTATGAGAGGTATTCTCAGACAGCCCAATAGAACAATGCTGCCAGCTGATGTCCATGTGGCTGGTCAGGTAATCGGTGAGCTGATGGAGCAGGAAAGGGATGCAGCAGTGGGCTCCGATTTGGTCAGTATTTGTCGCGAGGTCATGTCTAGCAATACTGAGGTGTTGCGAATCTCATCTGAACTCAATGCGACCAATTCACTGCTGAGTAAATTTGAGGATTATATGGATGCGTTGCCTGAGCAGTTTGTGCCCAGTGAAAGCTGTGGCAAAGCAGTTATTCAACCCACAAGTGATGCAAGTGATTCAACTGAAAACGATGTGGAAATCCTCAACTATGCGAATATTGGTGTGCAGGCTCTGATGACCAGCAATCTGAGTGTATTTTTTGTGAATCCCTCTTGTGATGGTGTAACTGGCATAGCCATTTATTCATCAGACAGCTCAGATCGAAAAACATCCATTAGCGGCATTCACTATCGCTTCCTGTCTGGCAATGAGAACTTGGAGAAGCTGAGACGGGAACCGAATCTGGAGACTGCCACATATCTGCCAGAGCAACTGTGGCGCCAGCTCAGAGGGAGAGGCGCCACTTATCTAATACTCAAGGTCTATGGCCATGACGGACTCTTTGTGGAGACTTCTCAACAGCGCAGTCGACGTCCACGCAGCAAAGTGCTTTCCATAACCATTCCGGGATTTGAGGGTGAGTTAGTCGACATATGTCAACATAACATACTTAATTTTTGTTAATTTTCAGCTGAATTCCTGCCTCAAGCGCTGCCCATCTTGCTGCTCAACGAGAATCATCGGCAACCGGATGCATTGGCCATTAAGACGGGCAGTGGTTGTGGCTACTGGAACTATCAGACCTGGTTGAGCGATGGCATCACGACGAGCTCTGCTTCGGATATATTAAGGGATCCGGTTATCATCTGTCAAACTCGACACTTGACTCAGTTCTCGTTCCTGGTGGGTGGAAGTTATCGCAGCAACGATTTGGGTGAGCAGATCCTAGTTACCCCACTCAATGAGCGCGTCCTGGACATCATATCCATCGTCGGCTGCTCTCTCTCGCTGCTTGGTGTGCTGGGTATCTTTATAACTGCAGCTGTATTTAAGAGCTGGCGCAGTCAGGCCTCCACCAAAGTGCTCCTTCATCTCTGTCTGGCGATGACACTGCAAATGATTCTATTCGTTTTCATCAATACGGATGATCTCTCGGAGCAACTCATTGTTCACAGAGATTACAATCGTTGCGTCTTGCTTGGAGCTTCGCTGCAGTATACGATCCTAGTACTATTTTCCTGGATGCTGATCATTGCCATCCTGCAGTTTCAGCGATATGTGACAGTGATTGGCATTGAGAGACCACGTCATTATATCCTCAAGGCGGCCCTTGTGGCTTGGACATTGCCACTGCTGCCCACTCTTCTGACTGCTTGCATCCATCCGGCCTCCTATCTGCCCACAGCCGAGCAGCTAGAGACGGACACAGGCATCTGTTATCCCTCTGGCTATGGACTCACCTTTGGCGTGGTCCTACCAGTGACTCTGATAACCGTTGCCAACCTGGTCATATTCGTCTATGTCTTCTACAGCATTTCCCACTCACTCAGCCAGAGTGTTCAGCGTGCCGAGCGCAAGTTGGTCAACAAGCAGATTCGTCTGTCGGTGCTGCTCTTCTTTTTGCTGGGTCTCACCTGGATCTTTGGCATATTTGCCTTCATGCAGGCGGGCATTGTTTTCTCGTATCTCTTCTGTATTACGGCGACAATGCAGGGATTTGTGATCTTCGTTTACTTTGTGCTGCTCGATAAGGCAAATCGGAATGCCTGGCGGGGTCTCATCTGCCCAACCAACATGAAAATGGATGTACAGAAGCGCACCACGGAGATGCAGTCGATGACCACCTCCTCAACGAACTTCTCTGGCAGATCGTTGCATTAATTATCCATCTATGACGAACAAAATAGCACTAATAAGAAGTTACTCATTTATTGTAATTTGTATGTTGTATATATAAAATAATAATTATTTATCGAGTTGAAAGCACGGTATATTAAGCCCCTCATATCTTAGCGATAGAATTATATATATTATCATCATGTCATTATTATTCTGTAACAATCATAAATTAAATTAAAATTTATCGATATTTTAATATGAGCTGTGTATGTATGATGATTGAAATGACTTATTAGTCTTTGAACTATAAATTATACTCAAGTGAGAAGTTTAAGAAGGAGGCGTTGTGTTCGTAAGATTCCAATTCTATGTTTATATTTTAATGCTGGTTGATTTAAGATTTCATGAGGAGCTTAAGTCTCTATTTTTTAATTGTATTTTGAAGAGTGATGGAGCAGGAAAGGAATGCAGCAGTGGGCTCCAATTTGGCCAGCATTTGTTGCGAGTTTAACACTCAGATGTTGCGTCTCTCATCTCAACTCAATGCGAACTTGAGGATTATATGGATGCATTGCCTGAGCAGTTTGTGCCAAAGCAGTTATTCAACCCACAAGAAAACGCTGTGGAAGTCCTCAACTATGCGAATATTGGTGTGCAGGCTCTGATGACCAGCAATCTGAGTATATTCTACATGAATCCCGACATTGATGGTGTAACTACCATTGCCATTGTACAAAATAATAGTAATAATAAAAAGCATAGTATTTATTATTTAAAAAAAAGTATTAAACTTCTAAAATATCTATCAATTTTTATCTAAATCTATTTTTAAATAAATAATATTGTCAATAATATTGCATTTAAGACAGTTGAATAACTTAGTTAATTTGATTGTGGGCCTTTTACTATTGTTGAGGTTTGAATAATCAGCGCAGCATTCAGGTGGGTGTGGGTGTATAAGTGTGTGTTTGCATGTAATTGGACATCAGAAAGCTTTCTGTGTGATTAGCCTTGTGACAAATGTGCCGCTCCAAGCTGATTGATAGTCAATGTCAGAAATGTAGGTCAACAGCCAGATTAAGTAGTTTTTGAGAGAGCCACGATAATTGAACCTTTTGCACGCAGCTCTCTTTTGGTCAGGGTGCGTTATGTTTTAGTAACAATTCATCAACAGATACGAGTGCATCCCATGTGGAAATAACATGAAAAGCGCATTAGCTGCTTTTCACAAATTCACTGCATTTCAGTTGTATCAAGGACATGCACATGTGGCATATGCACAATGTGTGAAATTTTTCGCGTCGAGGATGGCCCGCTGACAGAGATCAAGAACCCATAAAATTCGCCTCAACTCATGTGTAAGATGAAATTCTTTATACAAAGAATTTTGCTGGAGCTTAGCAGTGTCAACAAACCCGCCGGTAAAATCTGACGCTGCAATATCTGAGCCAAGTCATGTAAAAACTGGCAACAAGTCAACAGACAAACAGGCAACAGCAACAGTCACAGCGAACAACAAAACAATGTCTTAGATGTGTGCATTAAAAGTCAACGACTCGGTAAATGAATTGCAGCCGAAACAAATTTAATTTGCTCGGAGAGCAACAAACAAAAACATAAAACTTTCCCTAAAGATCTTAAGAACCTGAATGTACACTCTCAAAAAAGGTTCATTTTGGCCAGAAACTATGTGAAAAGGTTATCAATATTACAAATAATAGTTCTTCTTTCTTATTATAACCATGTTATTTCGAATCTTCCAAATACATATTCCTGAACTTCATTGTTAAGAATTTTAGTACTTATGTGAAATACTCAATTTTTCAACCAAATAAAAATTATTTTTAGATATAGTTGTTTCTGGTCAAAAATTATTTATAGATATTTAAATACATTCAATAACCAAGTATGTTTAAAGTATGAAATAATACTTCTTTAGTACTTCAATCAAAGATGCTTTGTGAATTCAGGTCCGAATATATTTCTGAGTGTAGTCACCATTTACTGTCATCAAATTACTAATTACAATTTAGGTTTTCATGGCAAGCGTGGCGTATGAGTTATTTTCACGACATGCCTTATTTTATTATACGGGCAAAATTTTGACCTGCCTTTTGCTCAGGTTGCGTCTTTTGTCTTTTGGCCACATCGCATTAATTTGGCTAATTGTGCGATTTTATACGTTGCTTTTCTTGTTTTGTTTGTGGACAGGTCTACACTTTGATTGTCTTTTATGTGCCACATGGAACTGTATTTAGTGGTGGCCCTATGCAAACCTCATGCGTCTGCTTAATTGCCCAATTAATACAAATTATTCGGCCTAATACCTATTTTACGGCCAGACCGGCGAAATTGATTATAGTTGCGTGCCATAAAATATACCCCATTAAATATTAATTCTCTGCCGTCAAATCTTTGTCTTTAATAATTCACGTTGCTGTTGGGCATTATTAAGTATTTGAAATCAGAATACGTCGCGATTGAATTGCAGACTTCCAATTATATTATATTCATCTGGGCCTCTCAATTATTTTTGCTTTCCTAGCTCCAGATCAAGTTGCTCGCAAAGAAGTCGAACGTAGACAGGACCTCAGGTCCTTGGGGGCAACTCGAATGGCAACCATCTTAATTGCACCTTGGAGTTCAGCTGGTACCTGCTCATGTATGAAAATGTGCCACTTGCCCGCAAAATTGCCCTTTCGCCAGCTGCTACTGCTGCTGCTGCTGTTGCTGGTGCTTCTGCTACTATCAAAACAAACTGATTACAATTTCAGAGTCACCAAAATAAAAGAGAGGGCACCTAAGAGATAAAGAGAAAGTTAACAGGCAATGTTTTGGTTTATTTGCGCAGCTGCGGTGCTCTCTGGATTTTTAAGGATGCCCCGCCTGCATTTTATTACGTTCAACGTAAGGCATTACGTATACGACGTGGCAATGGCTAGACCACAACAGTTTGCGTCGACTTAAGCATTTGTGAGGTACTCGAGCGGAACTGCGAGCCGCGAACAACAAATTCAGAAATTAGTCTTTTGAGCCTAAGGTCCGAGGTCTAAGAACTTTGTTAGAGCTGCAGAGCACATATAAATCGCCAGCTAGACTACAATAATTAAGCAGGACCCATGTCCAAATCGTCCTTCAACAAGTGCCCATAAATTGTCCTAGACTCGCTTTTAATATGCTCATAGATTCGAATTCATAAAAACGCTATTAAGGCAGCGCATTAAAAGCGCGGCAAAGGTGCCTCGCCAGCTGTTGAATTAATTAAAAACGTTAAAATCAAGTCATAATAAATGGCTAGCAAGATTTAAGCTAAGGGTCAAAAGCATGAAAATATTTATTTAATCAACACGCGCTGACAGATGGCAAGCGGCATCCTTCAGACACTCTAAGGGCTAGCTAGCTTTGACAATAAACGCATTGAACTGGACACATGCAGAGTTCAGGTGGGTCTAAAAATAGCCACCACAAGGGAGCATTCCTTAATTGCCGCAAATAGAAGCGCATGTAACACCTTAATTTTACACCTGTCGCGCCTAAAGGTCAGCGGCTTAATTTCGCACGCTATGCTGACCAAAATATAAATGATCTATTAATGAATACCGAGCACGTGAGTTGCTTGACAAATAACATATGTCTATATGAGATATGTATATATGAGAAAATGTTTCTTAAGTATTTGGGAATGGAGTTATTATCAGCACTCAAGCAAAAGTATTTCGCTATAAATAAATTTATATATATACATAGGGCACTTTTATTTCTGTTGTTCTCTTGAGAAAGAGCAGCTGACAGTTAAATTTAACTTAAGGATACTCTAGCTGCTTAATGAATAAAAAGAAATTCATTATTAGCCTTGAACCATATCTATAAAGTACAGGTTGCTATGGTTTATTTTATTTATTCATGCCTGACAGTTGCAATTGATGTGGAATCAACTGATAGTTGATTTGCCTGTAGTCAAATCATGCTTAAAGCTCTGCGGTTTTTTGTTAGACAATTTATTTAATATATTCGCACATTTACTTGAGCTTAATTGTAGCAGCTGCTCAGCCAAGTATAATTTGTGGTTTCTGCGGCATCTCTTAATTCCTTAAGCATTTCGGTGATCCTTAAAACGGCGGCCACCGCAACATCAGATTGACAGATGCGTGTAGCTAAATTAAGTCATATTTGTGCTTATATATATATATATATATATATATACATATATATATGTTCTTAACACCCATATCTATCTGTCATGCTGAGACTGCTCAAGGACACCGGACCTGGTACGTAATTAAGCTCAGTGCTTAAGCCTGATGAGGTTTTCAACGCGAGATAAATACTTGCTTATTACAAAAACACAAGACGTAATGCCTACTCAGGCACCAGCACCAGCACCAGCACTCCTCATCCTGTCTGCCCACTCCACTCCGTTTGTTGTCTGTCTGGCCATTCACAGTAGACTCAGTTCGTAATGGGAGTTATAATTTAGAGGGAGAGGGAGAGGGAGAGGGAGAGAGACAAAGCTCGCCATATTTGCTGTAGCATGAGCATAATATTAATTTGATTACACTTGAGCTGGCAGTTGTGTATGCAGCAGCATACTTTTATGCGCCACTGTGAAAATTACGACAGGGCAGATTGAGTTGGTAGCAGTTCATTTCATTTTACGATGCCTACATTTAAGTTGGTTAGTTTGTGTACTGCTACTCCTTTTGCCAGTCTGCATAAACACCACTCAAAGCATCTGAAACTTGCAGTCTTATACATACATTTATAAGACGCATTAAGAATTTAGCATATGTGCATTCCACAAGTGCCATCAACTGGCTTACATTATGCATGTTGTCTGCATTATTCGACTCTACTTGGGGAGACTTCAAAGCAACAAGATAATTGAAATTCCTGCAATTTTTCACGTACGATTTGTTTACGCTCAGTAACAAAATCAAACAAAGCAAATTCACTGCTTTCACTGAACAAACTCTCAAGAGCATTATTATGTTTTTAAGACTTTAAGAACCCTGTAAATGCGGCTCCTACCATAATTTAAAAGCACTGGCTGCGATTTTTAAAGAAAATTTCCAAAGCAAAAGAAAAATACCAAATATTTTATCAGATTCTGAAGCTGTCAGGGCTGACTCTCAAATTGTTGTTCATTAAATTAAATTAAAATATATATATTTAATTCATTCGGGTTTGTTTGAATTCTTAAAACATAGCATGAAATTCAACCGAACTGATTTAAAATGTTAATGCAATGAATATCAAATGTATTTATTTTTCTGAGTACACGAATGGATTTTGCAGCTGCAGCAGATGTACAAAAGCCATTGCATTTGCATTGTTTATTTATTTATATGCCTGCACTTTAAATATAATGGAGCTGAGCTTTACCTAGCCCAGGTGTGCACAACAAAACAAACACCCAAGCACACACAAACTGCGAAGTTTATTGCGCTACTAGCCGTAGAAAAGTTTTGCAATTTCAGATGAACAAGTTCGGGTGCAACAGCAAAACCAGAAGCCAAATAACTAAGAGCCACCATCAACTTGGAAGAGTTTTGTTTTTGGTTTTCGTTGTTTTCCTTTTTCTACTTTTTTTATCAGCTCTTTCTTCATTTTGATGCGAACTGCAAGTGGAGAGAAAGTTAGACAAATACAGGATAATATACTAGATGTTCATAGATACTAAGACATAGAGAGAGGGATAGTTATTATTGCTGTTGGGAGACAAGGAGTATTCGAAATTTGCATATTTCATGTATTTATGCATAAGCGCTAAAAGCCAACTGAGTGCTTTGAGCCCGGTGGCAACAAATGCCGCATTAACGTGCCCCTTGGGAGCTGTGTCAAAATGTTGTGCTCATATTTTGCATGCACATATCCAAATACACCGATATATATATATATACATATATATAAATGGGTTGCACAAAACGCATCAGCTTATTAAATATGCGAATTTATGAATGGACTACACGAAAAGGGACTTTCGCAATTCGCTAGACAATAACAGTTGCGCTGAGATGATGATGTTTATGATGATGAAAACTCAAATGAACCTGTGACGACTGAGGCTTAAGGTCAGTCTGTCTGTGTATCTTTGTGTCGTTGTGTCTGTTTCTGTGATGAATGTTGCTGGTTACCTGAGCCGTGCGTCTCACTTGAAAGACACAGGCAGCATCATTAATTATGCACAAGCTGAAATGTCAAATGTGAATCAACGCCGCAAGGAGCATTTTTAGCTGTTACGCAAAATATAATCCCACTCAGCCGATTAAGATGTCACACGGTGGGACTTCAAAACCATTGTAGGAGCCCAAAAAGAAATGTTCACAATTTATTAGACAACACACATATCTTAAAGAATAAAATATGAAGATAAATTTGAGTGCCTAAATTTTAAAAGAAAATATATACATATATAGAAATCAAAATAGCAACTGGAAATCATGTTAAAAATATTTTAATATAATTACATTAATAATAATCTTATTATAAATTAAAATGATTTTCCTGTTGTTTCGTTAAAAGAACTTATTTGAATTAGTTTATTGTCTGTTTGTGGCCAGTTTGCTAAGTTTATACACATTTCGTTTAGGTCTTCATCGTTTTGTTTACCTTGTTTGTCTGGCAAGGATTTCGTGCCATTGTAACATAAAATCGATGATCCATTTGATCAGCCTGATAACTGGAAATTGATTACGACGTTTGCCATTGGTGCGCATACCAAAGGACCACTTGACCGCGCCCAAAAATGACTCCTGTTCATCCTGGTTGTCTCTGGCATTTGTGAAGAGCCAAGGCAAGTGAGCGCGTACTTTTCTATGGGTTCTGCGCACTAAGTCAATTGGAAAGCGATTCGAACCCAACCCATGCCAGCTGCAGCTGGAGCAGTGACTGGTCATGCATAAAATATGAGCATGTTGCGATTGCCTGTCGGGCATAACTAAATGTGTTGCTGCTCCGGAACACACACATCCTTTTGCCAGTACAGACACAACACATCATATCATCATATCTTCCCTAATGCCCTCGTCATTATTATCAAATCCGTAGAACATGAAATGCCTCGCCTCAATTGGGTTTAGTTCAAAAGCCCATCAAACTCATTACATAACAGTCGGCCGGAACATTGCGATGGGTTTCCAATTCAAAAAAATTGACCTTCTGTGTTAGATGGACGAAAAAAATACAAACCATTAGTTAGGGTTGCTGAACTGGAAGATAACCTATTATTCAATATTAACCAGACATTAAAAATGTATATTTTGTATTTCAGTTTTAGAACAGTTTAAGTTAAAGTTACTCAAGAGACTTATAATATATGAAGGTGCTTATCTTATGGGATTTCGGTTTATGTGGTAGATCAATGAGTTTAACAAATGAAAATAAAAATCTTAGATTAAATAATCTATTAGTGGCTGTATGAAATATTCTAGCAATCAGTATCAACATTCCTTTTAATGCCTTCATCTAATTTATTAAGTACAATATTTGTTTAAATTATATGCATTTGTAAAACTAAACTAACTAAAATGAATACTAGTCCCTTTATCATAAATTTTATAGATGCAGGGTATTAAAATGGCATTTCGGGTAGACAGCTTGAACTTTATGATGATTATGATGTGTCCGTTGTGTGTGTATTAGGTGAATTATGTATGGGCCTTGCTTGAGCTGGTGCGCTATGCGCTTCTGGGCAAACGGAACCCTCATTATTATGGGACTTCTATTCAGCCATACAAGATGGATTTGCTAGCCCATTGCCAGTTAAATTAATTGCACAAATAATTTACATAGTAATTATGAGCGCTTAAGTGTGTCCATAACACTTTTCCCAATCCATTGCATTCCGTCTGTTTAGTTTCAATCTGAAAGTGGTTTGCATATAAAACGAAATGTAAATGCAATTGAGATGATGTGGATATAATGGCAAATTCTAATTACGTGGTGGTCCTGCTCAAATCAATTCCAATGCAGCGCTTTAATTAAGTGTCATGGCAATTGCTAACGTTGCGCATCATTTCCATTTCCGTTTCCTTTTGCTTTCCAACTGATTTTTAATGTCTCTCTTCTCTCTCTCTCTCTATCTCTATCTTGTTCTGTCTATCTCTGTTACTTCACATCCCTGATGCCTGTGATAGTCGATTTTACTCCCCCTCTGCCTCAAAGTGAAAAACGATTGGAATTAGGGAGTGGGTTTATTCAGACAGAAACTGTTTGGTTACGCAGCAATCACCAATTCCTATAGCAGCATGGGTTTGGATGAGGCGCAAAAAAGCTGCCTGAATTTTCGATGGATTCCATTAGATAATTGCATTTCCGAATGCGTGTTAGCCAACATACATATGTAAATTGAATGCACAAAACGGATTGAGGAAAAATAATTTCATTTTTATAAAATGTTTTAATAAAAAAATGTAATATTCCAATCTGTGTTGATTAAATTTAAAAAATGTATGTTACTCACAAGTTTTAATTTAATAAGTTTATAGGAGTGATCTGAAATTTAAAATCCTTTTTAAAAAAATATATTTTAATATCTTTGTATGGGTTATTATAATTTTATTGTTAAGTAGCATATCCGACCTCATAAGGTACATATATTCTCGATCAGTAGCACTGTAGCAGCACATAAGTCGGAGCCGCCTAGATCGGATCATCATATCATATAGATTCCATTAGGAAAATGGGTTGAAAGATGATTCTTGTATGAAAGCGTTTTTGATTAACAAGTTATCCTAACCAAACTCACTAGTTAAACGTGTTATTATTTTCATAATATTTGAGCAAAAAATTATCATCGACGGGCTACTATATCAATTTCCATGAGAACAATAAACAATGTATTCAAAAATGTTGCCATGCATTCAAATCATTATCTACATAATAAAATATATTTTTAGATGCTAAAGATCGGCATTTTGATTTCTTACTATTTAAAATACTAATTTTCATTGGATGTCAGTGCTAATGTGCGAAATATTGTTTAAAAAAAACAGACAATAGTCAATATCAAATTTCGTCATGCTAATCGATTAGCTATTGCTACTCAATTTAATTATAATTTAATCTATGATGTCTTAGACAGGCTATTTAGTAACGTATAAACATAAATAATTTCGTTGTTATTTGGCATTTGAATAGCCATTTAAACAAATTATAAGCAAATTTGGCCAAATGCAGTGACTACAATATGTTTAAGTTAAGTTGTCACAAAGACATGCCTTAACTTAGAAAAGCATAAAATAAAATATAATTGTTGTTGTTGTTGTTTTTTTTGCATCTGAATAGCAATTTAAACAAATTATAACCATACTTGGCTAAATACAGTGAATACAATATTTCAGTTAAGTTGTCAAGCAGACAGACAGCGCAAGAGCTCTGAATGACTACAGTCAGAGTTGAATGAATGAAGTATTTTGAATTCATAAGACAGACTTTGAATCGCTTTGTCTGGCTAAACATAGAGGGGCAATCGATTAAAAATCAATATAAAACTATATAGATTTGTTCGCCGCACGTCTCTATAGCCATCATACAAAAGGGAGTGCTATGCTCCATTGAAAGCAACAGAATTAAATTAAAAGACGCAACAAATTAATACGTACATGCAGGCACAAGGGAAGGGGAGTCACAAGAATGATATATGCTGATCTGTCATTATATATCAATTTGCATAATTACAATAGCGTGGCCAGCAGGAAAAGAGTCGCCTCGTTGTCTAAGCCAGATTCGTAGAAGTTACAGCTTAAGCATAACCTGCAGATTATCTCCCCAATCTCAACACGTCAACTGAGAAAATTGTAGAGATTGTCATTGCCTTTGTTTTGGGCCAACCGTGGGCAGTAAATTTGTTGGCTACGCGCGCTTCCATTTCTGATTAACTTAAGGTGATTGATAAACACAACCAAATAAATCTGAATCAAGTATGTGGCCTACTCGAGAGTATTAATCGAGGAGATACCCTAGAGTTGACTAGATGAAGTTATATGAAACTTTTGTGTTTTAAATCCAATTCAAATGAAGATTGAATTCTAAACACAAAACT
Source organism: Drosophila setosimentum (assembly GCA_035043505.1). NCBI lineage: Eukaryota > Metazoa > Arthropoda > Insecta > Diptera > Drosophilidae > Drosophila > Drosophila setosimentum. The sequence goes on from JAWNMY010000008.1 coordinate 1,735,069, forward strand.
ACTATTATTTTTCCCCAACTGCTCAGCAATAAACTTGAAATACCACTTTGTATTAGTTATAATATACATTATGTCTAAATTCAAATAATATATACTTTGAGATGGGAAAATTAATGCAGAGTAAATATACATAATTAAAAAACTTCTATGCTTTAAATTAGATTCCAATGAAAATTAACAATACTATCTCTGAAGTGTGCTTTGCAATCTATTCATTGTTATATGCTACCATATTATTTATAGCTAGATGATAGATGATGTGTAAAGACCAATAATATAGTCTCTGAGAGTCACACCATTGTGCTGAGTTTCATATTCATAACTTCTGACGTCGCAGTTCTTCTTCATGTGCCTATCATGATACCCTTTGATTTCTTTTCCAAGTAGGTATAGAATATAAATTAATAAAATATAGAAACAAAGGCACAACCAGATCAGGTTGAAGTTGAAATGACACAAAAACAACAACAACAATAATAGATAAATAAAATCATAATACGAACAATTTGCATAGGTGCTGTGTCCAGTTGCCAGTGCCCGAAAAAGAATTAAGTTTTAAAAATAAATCCACTGCCACTACTTAGAGAACTATAGAACTAGAGATCTCTGCTGGTAGATGTAGATATCTCGTGTTTGGCCAGCTTAGAAATTTATGTAAATGCATTTTGCGGCCCGTGAACTTGAAACGCGCCGTTTGCCATAGCTACAAGATTTAGATTTAGTTGCCCAACGGCTGCGAAGCGAACGAGTCTGCGAGCGAGTGGAACGAGTGAGTGAAGCGTATGTGTGTATCGGGTATCAAATACAACTGAGTGCCCGATTATCGAGTACCGAGTGTTGTGTCGAGTCGACTCGAGTGCTCTCAACAACTGTGTGTGTGTGTGTGTGTGTGAAAAATAACAAACGACAAAGAGCGAATCATGTACAGGACTTGGTTCTGTGTAAGTTTTAAGTTGAAGAACTGAGCAGAGCTCAGCACAGCTGGACTCAATTTGTCATTGTATGAAGTGTAATTTGTCTTGCAGCTGATATCTGTGCTGAGCGTCGTGAGCGCCGCCAATCTCGCCTACTTGCCTCGCCAGACACCGAGGGCGGTGCAGCCAGGACATGCCTATTATTACAGTGCACCTAGCGGCAGCACATCTCTGGCTTTGCGCCGCATCATCCAAGGGCATCTGCAGCGCTTACAGCAGTCGGACAGACAGAGGAGCATTCCGTCACAGCCGATGACGATGAAGGTGGAAGTGTATCGGCAGTCGCCTCAGCAACTAATCTTTGAATTTATGCTGCCACCGAATTCACCCACACCCAAAAACTATGCGATGAATTTTCTGCCGGAGGGTAAGGACGTGGCACCCGGAACCTCCTATATACCGTTAAAGCTGTTGCGGATACGAGTTAAGTGAGAAAAAAAAAACTTTGTCGGCATCGTCTGTTATTCAAATGAGTAGAGTTCTGCGTCTGCTAGGAATGCCAGTCTTGTTATGCAGCGGAGGCGACGGCGGCGGAGGCAGCGGCAACCAGTAAATGAGTTTAATTTGTCATAATCTTACTGGTTGTTATACAATGTTAATGTTAACGACATATTAATTCTTCGATTAATTCTACACTCAGAAAAATATTTGCTATAAGTGTAAACCAACATCAACGGAAAACCAGAACTGCTATTTTCCAAAATAGTTTTTAAGCTCACGAATCACATTTCTTAAATGTAGAAACATTTGAATATTTATTTCTACGATTGAAAAATGCATTCTATCTGCTTTTAGGCAACAACATATGAACTTAAAGCCTAATTTGACATTCACTTTTAAGTGTAGTATTAGCATAGCATTTCGATTTCTGATTTAAGTCCAACGCTAATTTGCGCCAACATAAAAGATAAAAAAAAAAACAAAATTCTTATAAGCGTATCTCTGAGTTACGGTATTTTGTTGAGTTTCAGATAAAACCTCCAAATTGCGGAATAAGATAAGTAAAACAAATTAAAATACTGTAGCTACGCACCGTTCGTAATGGTCGCCAACTACGAACACTATGTTAAAATACCATAATGCCGAATCACATTCACCAAATTAAGTTTGTCATATCATTTACATAATTTAGAAGCTATAAATTAAAACGCACGGAAAACAGCAGAAACAACAGCAATAACAACGATATTAACTACAACAACCGGACGAGCAGCAAAAGCAAACCCACCGCAGAAATGCAATAAATTGCTATATAAGGTCATACACCGAAATGAAACAGTAGTTGTCGTTAAAGAGCAACAACTATCTGAATTCTCTACACCTTAGAATTGTCAATATTTGTGCTTTATTTCCAAATTCAACAGGCTCAGCCGCCCAATTTAACTACCTCCCAATTAAATATTCATAAGACATAAACATAACATTAAATGGGAATGGTCAACACTTAAACATCTAAAGTGACACACCCCTACCATTCTGATTCAGTATCAAATGATTCAGAAGATGAAAACCATTTTAAAAATAAATATTTACATAAAATGTTTAAAATTGAAGAACATGTTATTTCATAATTCTATTATATAATAAATAAATATTCAGCTATTTTGTAGAAAAAAGTTTTATTTGTATATTTACCTAGTGGCTTCAAAACTTAAAACCGGTTTTGTTCGCAGCTAAAGTGGTTAAGCATGCAGCAATGTGGTGTTTGTCTTCGCTTTCAAACACAGTGGCTCTCAAAATGTACGATGGGTTGCTTGTCATTGCTAAACTTTGAAGCTTTCTTTGCCCAGCTATCATCGATTAAATAATTAATAACAATAAAATAATACTTTTCTTAAAGATGAAATAGTCATCCAAGTTTAGTCACGCTAATAAAAGTATAAATATTTACTATGTATAGATACATAGTTTTAGATAAACTATGACTTATTAATCAAACTTATCTTTGTGGCTTATGCGATATTTTAAATTATAGTATTTTCATTTACAAACAGGTTTTAATCTGAAAAAATTAAATCAAATTATAAATTTGCTTGGTGAAAAAACTAGAAATTCTATTGATTTATAGAAGTGAAATTAATAGATAGTTATTATTATCTAGGATTGCGTTCTTCCAGAGCTGTTGCTTAAAGACGTTGTCATTGAATTTTGTTCCATTGCGCGTTTCGGCACATTTATCTTTGTCCGGTTTGGACAGATAAGATTAACCCAAGCTCTGCGATTAGTTGTGTTCAAGAGCACAAAGTACACGAAGAGTACAAAACCCTGCAGTGTGGCCGTAAGGCAGAAGAGATATGAGAATATAATGCCCAGCTGCATATAGCTGCATAGTCCAAAAATCCAGGTGAGTCCGAGCAGGAAGAAGAGCAGCACAGAGAGACGCAACTGCTGGATGATGAGCTGCCGTCGAGGATTGAGTGCACGATGTATACTGTAAATGATGCATAGCATCATAAATGCATTGGCAATGGTAACCATAGCAATTGGCAGCACTACGCCCAAAGCGAGACCATATCCCGAGGGATAACACAATGCCGTGTGGGTATTTCGCTGGTAGTTCGATGGTTTGAAGGACTCGGCATCAAATAGGACAACCATGAGAACTGGCAGCAAAGGCAACGTCCAGGCAACTATAGCTGATATGAGTATATAATGATTGGGGCGTTTCACGCCTATAACGGTCACATAACGCTGGAACTGCAGAAAGGCAATGATCAGCATCCAACTGAAGATTACCAGCACAGAGTATTGCAGCAAGGCACCCAAAATCAAACAGTGATTCCAATCATTCTCCGACCACTGCAAACTCTCGCCGAGGTAGCCAAAGAGGAGAAGCTGCAGCGACAAAGCCAGACAGAGATGGAGGAGCACCTTGGTGGATGCCTGATTGCGCCACTTCTCCACAAGTGCCGCCGTTAAAAAGATGAAAACTAGTCCAAACAGCGACAGGCCACAGCCCACCAATGTGATCATGTCCAGCAATTCCTCATGTGATGGCAATGCAGATTCCAATTGAAGCTGTTCATCATTCACTTGCAACTGAGCATAGCTGCCACCCACTAGAAAAGTGAACTGCGTCAGATGATGCGCTTGGCATAGCACATTTGGTGCCCACTGAGCGTTCTCCTCCTGGCAGGTGGTTACCCCATCATTTAGCCAACTGCCATAGTTCCAATAGCCACAACCGCTTTTACCACTGGAGGATTTGTCCTGGGGCAGTAGAAAGGGCAATGCAGATGGCAATTCAACTCCTGCGAAGTAAAATACATATTTAAGATATAAATGAATTAAATAAACAAATAAAATGTTTGTTTTCAAATTGAATGAATTTGCTTTTATCGGATTTCCCCTTAATATTGGACCGATAATACTTTTTTTGGAAGAGGATTTATTAATCCAGATATCTTGAAAAACAGAAGCTACACTAAAAATCAAATTCATATATATATAAAGAAAAGATATTTCAGTTTTACAATGTAAATTAAGTATTTGTATTTTTGTCGCAACGGACAGATAAACGTTCAACTGAACAGGAATGTATATAAAATATTGTATCTTTGATAACGAACACACTTCATGCCAATATTAAAATATCTGCCTAAGGGCAAACAAGTATCAAAACTGCTTTTTCAAACTCACCCTCAAATCCGGGTATGGTTATCGACAGCACTTTGCTGCGTGGTCGCTGACTGCGCTCTTGAGAAGTCTCCACAAAGAGTCCGTCATGGGCGTAGACCTTGAGTATCAAATAAGAGGCGCCTCTCTCTTTGAGTTGGTGCCACAGTTGCTCTGGCAAATAGCTAGCAGTCTCCAGATTGGACTCCCGCCTCAGCTTCTCCAAGTTCTCATTGGCATACAGAAAACGATAATAAAATCCGCTGATAGAAGTTCTTCGACCTGAATTGGCTCTTGAATAAATGGCTATGCCAGTTATATTTTCACAAGAGGGATTCACATAGAATACGCTCAGATTGCTGCTCATCAGTGCCTGCACTCCAATGTTTTCTAATTTGATTGTTTCCACGCCGTTGTTAGTTGTTAAACTTGCGTCAATTGTTGCCTTGCCACAGCTTTCTCTGGGCACAAACTGCTCGGGCAGTGCATCCATATAATCCTCAAATTTACTCAATAGTGAATTGGTTGCATTAAGTTTGGCCGAAAGTCTCAGCACCTTCGAATCGCTGGACATAATCTCTCGACAGATGCTGACCAAATCCGCACCGAGAACTGCCTGTTTATCTTTCCGCTCCGCCAGCTTGGCAAATATTTTCGCAGTGTTGTAGATGTCCACAGCTGCCAGTTTTCCATGGGACTCGCTTAATAAAAATCTCAACTTGGTCAACACGACCGGTTTGTGGCTCATCTCGCCGAGCAGATGTTCGCTTAGGTGATTAAGTTGTTGGCTTAGTTGGTTGCCCGCCAGACAGGTGACATTCTTGACCTCTTCCCAGTGGCCAGTTGCATTGCAGAGTCGCTGCAAGGGCAATCCTTTCGCATCCAAGCATAGATCACGCATTGTGGAAAACTCTCCAGCCTTGGTGCGCTTGAAGTGATTGAAATGCAGTTCAACCATTACTTTACCTGCCCCAACATCCAATGCGTAGTTGTGCTCAAAATCTTGTGATTCACAGTAGGCTGATTCTTTGGGGGCAGGCCTTACTGTAGTCCTCGCCAGCCATTGTTGTTGTGGAAACAGATGCACACTTCGCCAAGTACTGCTGCTCGTGCTGACAAATTCAGCGAGTCTCACATGTGCCTCCGTACTGGGCCAAGCCATCAAGAGTAAGCAAATTTGCCAAATCATTGCCATTATTTTGTTAATTATTGTGATTAACTTGATACATCGTCTAAGCCGTTAAGCCATTAAGACCGTTAAAACGACGCGTTGTTGCCTCAGCAAGCGCAATGCTCAACTGTCGAGTCGACTTTGGGGTTTTCAAGCAATCACGATTTGACGTAATAAAAGTAATAAATGTTATTGCCAAGATGCGCTTATCCAAATTACGTAGTTACTCAGTTGCTCATTCATTAATAAATAAATACAATATACTATATATACATTAAGCATATTTCTCAGATTTTCTTGAAAGCTTTAACTCGATCTTATGAAAAACTCAAGTTCAAGTTCGATCGGTAGCTGCTCCACGTCAAAACAATAAACAGTTGAACACAAGCTAAAATGCCTCTCTTTGTCCCCCTCGTCTCACGACAATTACTCAATCTGTCGATATTTATATAACAAAATGTTGAATAATAAATGGTAAGCAACAGTTTCTTCATCATTGTCGACAACTTCTTGAAATTTTCGAAAGCCTCTCGAGATTAGCGCGCCGCGTCGGCTGTCAGCACAGATCTGATTTAATTTTATTTTGCTGCTTTGATTCGCTTTTGATTTTTATATTTATTCATTTGTTTTTTGTGGCGTTTATTGAGCTTTGATTTTAGATTGGAACATGTGCGCTGACTGCCGGTCAAGTATGTGGTAACTAGTTGATTGTGTTTTTTTTTTCTTTTTTATGACAACTCTCAAATTACGTGAACTAAATTAATGGTCAAATTTTGCAAAAGTTGTTAGAAGCAGCAAGACCATGTCCGAATCCAATTTATCTCAAAAAGTATCTATTGTTAGATCATCAATTCGTTTGTCGGCCATAAAATTGTGTTTATCTATTCAAAGACAACAAATATTAAGGCAATATATATTCGTTTCCTAATTTGACGTCGAGTTAACTTCAAAAGTAGACAAAATAAATTGTTTAATACATCGATTTTTTCATGTCAAATCTGTTTTATATTTTGTAGACAACATACATGGAAAATGTTGACATTTTTTTGAGTGGGTTTTTTATTGTGGGTTGTGTATGAAAAAAATAATATAACTTTTTGTGTTCAAATAACTCACTTTATTATGAAATTGAATGCAATGCATTAAATCTATAATGGTTTCATCGTTATTATTATTATAGTTTTCATAAAATAAATAATTGAAAAAATATTGATGACATCAAAAATAACTTGTCTATCAACGAATGAACAACTAAAAAAATTCATTTTTATTAAAATTCAATCTGCGAATTTTTGACACACCTATTATATTTATTGACAAATTATCGGATAATTATCAGCAATACAGCTATATCGGCAAATAAAAATTTAAAGCTTCTTTAACTCGAGCTATTCAGCTTTAGAATAATTTGAGGCACATTCGACCAATCACAGCAGCAGCTAGCTCTGGTTAAATGCAATGTCATCATGTATGCTCTTTTAGAGAAACTTACAAATTGGCATAATAACAAGAAATGCAAACTAATGATACATTTTCTTTTACTGTATTTGGTATTGCATGGCTGCCTTTGGCCATTTGCATGCACAAATGGTCAAGGCAGGTTGTAGCCATCCATCTGACCTTGGACTGTAAATTTTGCAGAATATTCAAATATTTGGTCAATGGCAAACTGTTCAAATGCACAAGTAAATGCAATAAAATTGCTGAGTTTCAAAGTAATTTTACCCAATAAATATTTCTATGTAATCAAATACAACTCTCATTTGTAACACATAAATAATTGTCATATTTCAAGCGAATTGACTAACTGAACGACACATTTCAATAAAACAAGTCAACCACTAACAAAAGTTTATTACATTTCTAGAATAGCAAAACTAATTAAAAACATCATTTATATATTTCAATTATCAATAAAATTACAAGAGCAAGCAAGTACCTTGACAGAAATTATATTACCTTTCAAGCAATCGGTTTGCGTTCTTAAATTTATTATGTAATGGTCTCCGCCATGCAAGGATATGTAATCCTTTGTTCATGTTTAATTTTCTGAAATGCAACTTACACAATTCCACACTTTCTCTGCAAAGTTTTGATGTATGTTTGACTATAATAGATTTGTACATACATATATAAGTATATGAATTCACCAATATATATGTGTGTACATATATGTTCAGGCAAATAAATTATCCACTATATGCCATTCTTAACCATTTAATGCTTACATAATATGATAATAACATTAAAATTCATTAATTCGAATTCGCATAAGCTTGCTTCGGGAGTATGAATTCACATTTTAACAGCTGCATTTAATTTAATCACATTGCAACTTTTATTTGCATTTTACAACCTTAAAATATTAAATGCAAAACGGTTTTCAGCAATTAAATTTCCAAACGTCCCGGATTTTGATGAATATGAAGACTAGTATCTCCTGCTTTGGTCTGTGTTTGTTCAGCTGAGCTGAGTCTCAGATTGATTGATTGATTGGATGATTGATTGCAGAAATTGGTTCAGCGATTACAAGTGCTGTTAGCTACCCAGCTTTGGCGCTTGATGAAATATTTAAGATTATGTACATAAAATGGTTAAGCAGCTGAGCACTCGAGTGGGACATTTTCAAGTGCAACAATTTCCTTTATCATATAAAGTTTGTTTGATATAAAATCATATTGCATTTAAATGCAATACTCCAACAACTATATATATTTATTTATATATATACTTGTACTTATATTATATTTTATCTTTGTCTTTATCGAGTGGACGCATAAGCAATATTGCTTGGAAAATGGCCTGGGATTGGGATGGGGATTGGATGAGAACTGTTAGGCTATGTATTTCAAGATGGCAGCAAGACTTTGGCGCTGGTTGGTTGCTTGGTTCCACTTCAGGAGTTTATTTACTCAAGTGTGATGCGATTATCCTGATGCACTTTTCCTTTGTTTCCATGCGCAACCAGCAGGGCATTGGGCACACAGTCAGATGCCATTATTGTCAGCGACTAAGTTATGTGTGTGAGTGGGTGTGTGTGTGCCACGCAGCGATTGGGTTCAGTTTTGTGGCTTGCGACATGAACTTCTTCATTTCGCTTTTTGCTTGTTAATTAAATATCCTTTAGATTGTTACACAGAGAACCGAAAGAGTTTTTATCCTAACGCTCCATTTCATTTGCACAATATGCTTGCATCTTTTTTTTTTTGTAGTGTATCAAAATGGAGCATATTAGGATTATAAAAAATATTAACATATTCATAATATATAGAATATATATATATATATAATTAGCATGTCCTTAGTCTCAAACTAAAATTGTAGGTAGATTAAAATTTTCTATGATTTTCTATTTCCGTTGTCTATTTATACACCCTAAAAATAGAGTACATTTTCTCTTGCAACTAATTTTTCTTGCGTTGCTTTTTTAGCTGTGATTTTAATAGTCTGCTGACAGCTGATGCTGGCTACCTAACTACAGTTTCTCTTTATCTTTCTCTTGCCACGGCCCATTCCATCAGTGTCAACGGCATTGTTGGTCTGTCAGCGTCAGAGTCCGAGTCTGAGCACCGCCGTTGGCCTTATGCCGCCGACATTTATCAGACATCTCAGCTGACTTTTGTTATGGTCGCTGTGGCTCCATTTGAAACCTTTAAGCGTTGGTTAAATAATAGCTGAATTAAAACAAGTAAGCATTTTCCACGAGAAAATCAATGAGTGTTGGATCCCACCTTATTATACTCTGTAACAAAAGTTGATTCATTAGCTTTAGCTTTCAACCTAATCCTTATTATAGACTTATATTGTATTCGAACATTTGTCGCTACATGTGTAATGTATTGATGGAAAAGACTCTGACCAAATGAATTTATATTTATAAGCGTTATCAACAGTATTAGCTTAGTCCCCATTACTAAGTCCATCTGTCCAACTGTCCGTCTGCCCATCTGGAGAGTTCTCATATTATCAACCGATTTTTTTTAAAAAGATGAATTCCCTCAGCTTTAAAGCTATCTTGTTGATATTTCGCATATATCCGATTTTCAGCAGAATCGGATTATTATTTAAGCTTTAGGATCGAGATAGCAATATATCCCTCTTTCTGACTCAATATAATTACACAAATATTGAATGTTTAGTTTACAGCCAGTCGTGAAATAAGAAACTTGTAAGTGCAATTTATTTTAAGACGTAAAAAATATATAATATTTTGAATTCTTTACTAAAATATGTAGTTCAGCAGATTAACTCTGATCCAAAAAAGCATTTAATATTTGATGTGCAAGGATAATATTATTTTTTTTATCTCTTAAATTAACCACATTTTCAAAAACTTCTACAGATCTTATATAACCTACACAAGCCAACTAAACTGTGTAAATTGGTGTCGAAAGGTTTACATATCACGCATTTTAATTTTAAATGACGGACATTACGCGCAATTTACTACACAGAATAGTGCATTATCATGCAGTATGGCATTATTAATAATAGCTGCCAGGCACTTAATTGCTTTGTTGTTCGGCATAAAAGAAAAAGGGAAACCAATAAAATATGTGCAACGCATCTGACTGATGCAACTTTAAAGCACTTCAAGTGCTGATTGAAATATGGCCACAAAGAGCTGACTGAAAATAACAATCCAATTAAATGCGATGCAATTGAATCAAATGAACAATATTCAATTGACTTAATTTTAATATTGAATTGATTGATATTGAATAATTTTAATAATTGAATTAATTGTAATATGGTGAACAAAATTATTTTATATTTAGCTAGATTTTATCTTAAGCGCAGCATCGCCATCTATGGTTTGGTGGCAGCAGTTAAAAGCAAGAGAGCGCAAGAGAGAGACAGAGAGAGCTTTTGGTTACTCGCAGCTTTTTTTGGTTAACAGCTGAGCTTGCCAGGCAATTGGCAAGCGGTTGCCAGGCGAAAGGAGCTGCCACAGCCAGTAAGGCAGTTATGAAAAGCGCACAAGTGTCCTGGCGCTAACTGTGTGTCTGCGTTTGTGTGGTGTTCCTTAAATATATCAAGCAGCTGGCGGCTGCTGTTCAGTCGTCGATGACTGTTTCAAGCGAACTGTTGTTCAACGCACATCCTGAGCGAAAGAGCCCACAACAGAAATAGACTCGCGCGCGCTTCCCGCTTATCAAAAGTCAACCGAACGCGAAACGTGTCTGTGTCAGTGTGTGTGTGTGTGTGTGTGCGTGTGTGATTCTCTGGATATTGTCAGTGAAACTGAAATAAAAGTTAAATCTCAAATACAAAACAAATAAATCACACACCAAAAAAACGCAAACAAAGAGGAACGTTTGAATATAAATACGCGACTTAAATCGCTCAGTAACATAAACAAGGCAAAAATAAATACAAAAGTAATAATACAAAAAAGAGTAATAAGAAACAGCCGCTAAAGGAAAAGGTCTCGCACAATGCTGCTGTTCTCGAGCACAAAAATTAAAGCATACTTTTGAGCACTCTAATTTATTTCGGTCGCTTTTGTCTCTGTCTCTGATTCTATGTGAGAAAGTCCTCTGGGGAGGCGTGTAATAATTCATGTTTTACTGTTTTCTTGGTGTTCGCAAAAAAATTACAATAACACAAGTGGACACAAAACGAATTGAAATATTTGCCTCAATATGTCAAAGTTTATTAGACATTTGGCATTGCGTGCCCGCGGCAATTTGTGGACAGTTGTTGCAAGTTTTTGTCGTATAAGTTGTTGCTGTTGCTGCTGCTAGAGAAGGATAGTAAACGTCCATTAGGCTTGATAAATGTGTGCACAGTCATTGTACATACAATTGCCCAATTCAACTTGGCCGCAAACAACTGAAAACACAACCAAAAATTCTCTGGCCTTGTCTTCGTTCATTTGGAATCATTTACTCAGTTTTATGGCAATTGACAGACAATTTGTTTGCAAATAACGTGTAAGAATATCATTTAGTTTTTTCTAAATAGTCTTATTTAAATACCAATTTGCGTGTTATGCGACAAAATTGCGAGAAATATTTTCAAAGTGACAACAAAACTGTTGGCAGCACTTATTCGATGGCACTCGAGAACCTTATTCATAATTTCACTGAAAGCATTTTCCAAAATGTCAAATGTTGCACGTAATTAAAATTCGCTGAATTGGAAGCCTCTCCAGCAGAAGAGGTTGCTCAAGGAGAGATGGGGGTGTTGGTGCTGCTGCCAGTTGGAGTGCGATCTCATTTGGCAAGCTAAAATCAACTGATTAATATGCAATAAACGCTTAAATCAACTGGGGCTGAAAGCAAACAAAGGCGCTAAAGGTTGATAGCGATAAGCGAGGGCAAAAGTCAAACAATGATAGCCCAGCTCTAAATAAAGCTGAAATAAGTATAGTATAAATATATATTTTTTAAATATATATTCATATATATATATATATATATATAAGTGCTCGTGCTATGCACCTTAACGAGCGTGCTAATGGGCAGGAGCAACACATAAACACACACACACCAAATGAAAATCGATATTTCAGCATGGGCTTTAAAACCATGTTCAACTTGGTTGGCAACTCAGAAGGAATAAGTCAGAAAGTTGGCTTAAAGTCAGCTACTCTGCCTACACTCATAAAAAGTTAATTTAGGAAAAACAGAGAATCAAGATTTATAATTTTTCATTATCAGGTTGAAATTCAATTATTTCCAAATATTTGATTAAGTGTTTTAAATATTTTTAAGGAAAATTTACACTTCTTAGAATTATGCATCTTTTGAATAGAACCACGTCTTTCTTTAAAAGTACACAACATTTAAAAAATTTGGGTTTTTTGCAGCTTGAAGACAAGCTTCTCTAAACGTAAATAATTTTTCTTCTTTCTACAATCATTTAAAAAAAAATGCATTTCCATTTTTAAGAACGACTTGGTACATATTTTTTTCTGAGTGCACTCGTTTGCTTAACCATAAAAAGTTCCCCTTTTTCAGGCTGATACGATCCTACCTAGTTGCATGCCACACAGAGTGCTTTGGCAGCAACGCTGAGTGCAAAAATAGGCGACGACTTAATTGCCGCACACTTGGCGTGGCACATAAATTTGCAGTAACGTTTGACTTGCCACACGAATACAAACAAGCACCAGTGTGTGTGTGCTTGTGCGTGTAATTAAAGCTGCCTTATGCATCTTTTGTGCAGATGGCTGTTGCCATTTTGGCTGCTCTTTGCCATTATTGTGACCCAGTTGGTGGGTCTGTGCGCGACTTTAGCTGCTGCACGTGTTGCATGTGGCATGCAACAAACAGAAATGCTAGAAGGCAATAACAGCTGCCATAACGCCGACAACAACTTGCAACAAAAGAACAGCTATTGCTGTGGGGCAAACGTTACGAGCTGCTTGAGAGCTCCCTTGCACTCATTGGAATATTTGATTAGCATTCGTTCTTAAATAACAAAAAAAAAGAAATAAAGTAAAACACTAGAACAGCCCGGCGGGGTCTTAAACATCTGCAAGTTTAGGCCAACAGTCGAATATACATAAATAAAGGCAAAGGCCAGCAAAATTTAAGACCGAAAACGAAACGTCACAAAATGAAAATGAAATGCATAGCGAATACATTGGAAAGCCGATTTTAATGTATAAACTCATGAAATATTCATGTCCATTGTGGCATTTTGATGCCATCTCTGTGACAGACAGCAGTGCGACCCAAGCAAATCCTTAAAGTCTAGGCTAAACATTTATGCACTTAAAATGAAACATTAATCTTAAAACGAATTAAGTGCTGTAAATTTGTATTCCCTTCATCAGATGTGCAAACATTTAAAACAAGAATTTCATCTAAAATTAATTGTAATTAAATATTAAATAGGTAATGTTAAGCATTTGACTACAATTTGTGCAATTGGATTAAAACGCCAGCAAAAGATTCCTTTTGCATTTGAACACAGCAGCTAAACACACAAAAAGCTGTCAAAATGGTAAGTGAATTTTATTCAAAATTAAAATTAATAACTTTAAGCATAACTCACTATTATTTTGCCATAAATTTATGTGAATTATTAATTGATAGCTCGAGAAGAAAATCCAATTACAATTATATACCAAACCTAGATAAAATATATATCAAAACGAATGCTAAGCTAACAAAATATTTGAGTGGCGAAAAATGTTGAGCTCGTTGAACAAATACATAAATATTTACAAGCCAGAAAATGATTGATCTAATCAAATATTTTGATTGATCTGAAAGCATTTTGAGGTTGTTTTTGTATACAAGACCGTCAAATGTGAGACAATATTTGTAGTTGAGATTAATAAATATTGAGAGAAAAAAAACGCCTTTAAAACATATTTCCATGCATTATAGAAAGAAATAGCTTTCTCTGCTACATTTTTTAAGCGTTATTGCGTTATTACACTTTAGGGAGAAAAAAAAGCAAAAAATGCAGTAAAGCCAATAAATGTGATACAATTTTTATTCGAAGCGAACAAAAAATGTCTTTGTGATGAACAAAAAATGTATTCGATGCTGAGAAGCTGACTGAATTCAGATGCCATATTTTAAATGCCTGATCAAGTTGGAAAGGCACCAAAATTAATTAAATTCAATGCAAATATTTTGAACACAATAATATACATAAAGATACGTAAATAAATAAAATCTGTCTATAAGATTCTTTGGGAAAAACAAATTGAATGCCAAGGACACAGATAAAAATCACTCTTGCCAAGGGAATCAACTCAATGACAAGGCAAACAAAATTCCCGATTGCTGACATGCCACATACGTATACGCATACGCAGTCGCATAGAGGCGAATGTATAAAAGGAATGTTCACATCTAATGATTGCGATTTTCGCATTACTTTGCATGCTTTTCTATTCTATTTTTTTCAAATTACGCTCAGCAGGAGCTATCCACGGGTAGTTCTATCATTTTTGTGAGCTATTTGGTTATTGCTATTGAGTTTTTATATTTGGTCGCTGTTGTTGTTGCAACATTTCAATATGTGCACAACAAAGGCAATAAACATCAAAAATCGGTTAGATACATCTTCATCAGGCAACGAGCAGAGACCGAGCAGTCGAACTGCAAGGAGCGAAGAGCGAGGGGCGAGGGGTGAGGGGCAAGGGGCGGCCACTAGACGGATGCGTAATGTATGTAAATATATTTCAAGTATTTTCCCTGCTTGCTAAGCATTACTTCCGGCGGTTGCGATTGATTGTGTGAGCTCCATACTTGCAGCGCTCTATGAACATTTAAGTGCCTGTCTGACTGTGTGTATGTGTGTGTGTGCGTGTGTGTGCGAATGTGTGTGTGTATGTCTGGGTTTGATTTCGCATAACAAATCAAATTGATTGCTTGTAGGATACATTTAAAAGAAATGAAATGCGCAATCCTTATTGATTTCACATTTTTTTGCGTGTATCAAACGAGCAGCTCCAAAAATGAGCAACAATCATTTTTCCTTGATGTTTTCCTGTATTTTTTGTTTGTTTTGGTTTCTTCTGTGTGAGAGCATTTTTAGGTGGACTTCATTTTTATTATCACTTATTTTGCCTGTAAATGTAATTAAAATGTGTAGCAGCATTCAATTTTGCTGTCGCTTTTATGATTTCATTTTGAGTGGCCATAAAAATATCTCTGTAATTTTAGTAATGGGGCCGCACAAGTGGGCAGACAGTTCATTTTCCCAGCCACACTTAAATGAAAACCAAATAAAATAATGTTCATGTACTATCCAATAAGAGAGAGCATTAATATCATGCTGCGTAATTATAATAAGATATTCTATTGTGCTCATAAACTAATCGTTGTTTGTGTTTTTGTTCATGTGGTCACACAATTATTTCTTTCAGTATGGCTTTGTTAACTACGCCTTGGAGTTGCTGGTGCTCAAGCATTTTGGCGAGGAGATATGGGAGAAGATCAAGTAAGTAACGCCAAAAAGACAATCGACTCACCAACGACAACCCATTAATAGCACTTTATGCGAAAACTACAACTTCTGCTACGACACTACGACACAATCCACAGACAGAACTTGAAATGGCATCAGGAATTAATGCGCCACTTTTATTGTGTGTGTCTGGCACAGAAAAATATGTATCAAGTCTCCCATGAAACCAATTAAAAGCGCCACGATTCTTGGTACATCATTTGTGGCTATATCTAATAAAAATAAAGTATGTTAATATATACAAATAATTGACATCCGCAGATTTCACTTGAAGTAAAGTTACTTATGGGTAGAGAATTAGATTAGTAGAAGAAGTTTTGGTTAGTTAAAAGGGGTTTAATTGCTTATTCTTCTAATACTTATATTCGAAAGCATTTTGATCCACTTAAAGTTTATTACTAGATGGCCTAAGTTAAGTTTCTAATTGTGTTGCCAAAAGAACACGAGTTCAAAAATCGTTGCTTATTTTATTTTGCTATATAGACACATATTTATGAATGATAGATTCAGCAGACCAAATCCGTATTATACACTTATTTTTCCAAGAGTTCCTTTTTAAACATTGTCAACAATATCATATGTAAACGTTATGTACAATCTACCTCCAAGAAGGCATGTCAAAGATTATTCAAGTTAAACACCAAATAGTAATAACAATAAAAGCAACTGCGTAAAGGTAAAGTGATTAGAATAACGACGTGTGGTGCCAACAGCTCGTAGTCAGTAGCCTAATTTTATTTCTAATAACACAACCAAACTCTGCTAACTCTACAATTTGTGTGGGGAAATTTACTACTTGCCGTCGGGTTTTACTTATAGTTTTGGGATGCTCTTGCATGTTACTAACATGTTCTTGCATGGCGCATTTAATTAATAGCTAAAATATATAAATTTATGCACAATTGTGTGCCGACAAAAGCCGCAATTAACTAATTATCCATTTTTCACATGTGGCACGTGCCGCCTCTCCAGCAGCAGCTCGCATCCCTCCTGCCACACACACACAAGAGTACATAAATTAATTGTTTGTATGCGTGTGTGTGTGTGTGTGTCTGTGGCACACATAAACAAGCAATACACGCGTAGTATTAATGTTAACAACGATTTGTGGACCTCGAACTGGGTCAAAAGGCCCCGAATGCAGTGGCAAGAATTAACGGATATCCGGCCGAAAATACCCCCTCCCTCTCCACCCCTACCATACCTTACCCACCGCTACTCCGCATTTCTCCTGCTGTGTGTGGGTGCGTGCGTTTGTCTCTCACTAAATACAATACGAATTTATCTTAATTAAGTTATTGATATTGCGTGTGTATTTGTTTAGTTGTTCATTTTGGGGTAGCCTTTGCCTGAGTCATTCTCTAATTTCCCCTAATGGCGGCTGAAGGGAAACCAAGCAACCATTATGCCAGAGCTGATTTTGCTAATTGAGCAAGATTTATGAATTTTGATTTGCTAAAGCGTCAGTCAGCTGGCCAAAAGGCCGTGGCATTAATTCGCTTCAAGAAATCCTTTTAATTATCTTCATGCCAACGAAAAAACATCAGGCGAAAAGGCAAACTTTTTCGAATTGTTTGTTCGTTGGTAGAAAATAATCGTCTTGACCCTAGACTAAACGGCTGCTAACAATGACTCTGGCAATGACATGACTTTAATTACAGCAGCCACGTGGCATTGGCAGTGGGGCAATCAATGCAACAGCAGCAGTAGCAGCAGCAGCAGCTGAAGCAATAACAGCAGCAGTTCAACTAGATGTGGCAGTTGGCAATGGCTAGAGACGCACTCACTATTCTGCCACTTGAGGAGCCCAGGCATTGGCACTGACGTTCGTCCACACTTGATTCAACATAGACACACATACACATACATACACATACACACACACACACATACACACACATCATCTAGTTGAGCAGGTTTCGTGTTTTCTTTAGTTACAAAAAAACCCGCATGATATCATGCTGGAAAACTTAGACTGCTGTCTAACAAAGTTCAAAGATTCAACAGCAAAGTTTGTACATGTAAAATAATACTAATAGTGTCTAAAATTGTGCAGCTGCGGTTGGAAGTTATTTGATAAAATTTAGATTGGTAAAGTTGTCTTTTCTCAAAAACTACAAAAACTATCTTTAATGATTTTGGCTCTTTATTTATTTGATTTCAAATATTTATTCTTTGTTGGTAAATAAATAAAAAATAATAATTAAGTGCATTTTTCATATTTATTATTTGATAGCATCACTTAAGAAGCAATTTTCCAAATATCGGAAATTTGACTGAGGCTTTTATTTGCGTCTACATATAATTTAATGATCTATAAAGAGCACAGATTTCATGTATATAGTGAAATGGGTACTATTAGAATAATGCTCGATATATAAATTAATAGTGGCATTTGGTTGAGTCTAATTAAATATAGAGAGTAAAATGAATTCATGTCCTGTGGTTCATATTATTCGGGTCGTGACACGACAGCACCTCTGTGGCAACAGTCGGAGACGCCAGCTCTTGGCCTCGTTAGCCCCTCGTTTAGATGCACTTGAAGGCATTGTCAAAGCGTTCATTAAAAAGAAGGCAAGACCAAAGGCGACTCACACTGACAGGATACAACAAGGAGCAGCTTATGCGTGCGTGCCCGTTATACTGTCTGTCTGCCAGACTCACTCCCCCTCACTCTGCCTCTCCTGCTCTCTGCCTCTGTGTGTGTTTGTCTGTGCGACTGTTTGTCTGTGTCTTTGTCTGTGCCTTCAATATGAGTGCCAAAGGCATTTGGCTTGATTGACGCACTGCTGACCGCAAATGAATGAATGAATAAACGTAGTCCCTCTATGTCTCCCACTCTCTCTCTCTCTCTCTCTCTCTCCTCTCCCCTTTCGCCTCTCCCCTTTCTTTATCTTTCTCTTATTCTCTCTGGCACTCTCTCTGTGTCTTCTTGTTGATTACATTTACTTACTTGGCTTTAAAACCGTGCCGTGGCCAAGTTACTTCAGGCGGCACTCGTGCTCGCTCGCACTTAATCAGAATCTGTGCGCTAAGTGCTTTATGGGCTGCTGCTACTTCACAACCGTCTTCATCTCCTCTTATATTTGCTTTTGTTGTTGTTGTTGGTGTTGCCGCATAATTGCAACACATCAATCTGCAAATGAGCCTCATTAATTTGCCACAAGAACAAGATTGAGCTTCAACTTAAAGCTCAAACTCAACGGCTTGGAAATATGTGCTTAAATTATGCTCTTGCTGTTTGTGTATGTGATTTTTTTTGTTTTTGTAACGCGACATGACTTTGCCTTTGATGTGGCACGGGAATCACAAGGATTGCTGCACTGTGAGGCTGAACCAGAGACTGACACAGAGGCCGAAACGCTTGACATTAACGCTCGAGACAAGCATGGACAAACACGCCGAGAGATAGGGACACACATACGCACAGTTGGCCACGGTCAAAGTGGCAGTTGTTGTGCTAATACACAAACCGGAAATGTGAAGCATACCACAACCGATCCCTTCCCCCCCTCCCCCGCCCACCATCACACAATACGCCCACCAAATCCGACTATGCTGTGGCAGTGTCGCTTTATTGTTATTGTTGCGAAAGTTCTTGTTATTGTTATCGTTGCTGGTGCTGCTGTTTCTTCTGTTGCTGTTGCTGTTGATGTTGCTATTGCTGTTGCGTCTGCTGGTATTGCTGTTGTGCGTGTTTGTGGCAATTTAGACAAAAATCGATTTGCCTATAAAATGTTTTACAACACATGCAGGCACACTGGCACACACACCCACACCCACATACGCACATACGCACACACGCACACAACACAACCACAATATGGGCATGCTGCTTGTGCCGGCATGGCGTCTAAGCTTGGTGGCCTCGCAAAACCCACCCTCATCTGTCTGTCTGTCCACCCAGTCGCCTGCCTGTCTGTTCATATAACAGTCAACTGCTCTGCGTATACATATATTTTAATACTCAGCTGAGCTACTGCTGGTGCTGCATACTGTCCAAAAAATTCACTGCTAATGGGTTAAACCCCAGATCCCAAACCTTCACTAACTGTTGGACCACAGAGGACTAACTGCTATGCGGGTAACTACTCCCAGGATTGATTATGCACACATTCTGATGTGTTTGGTATGCTTTTAACTCAATTTCTCTAAGCTATAAATAGACAGTGGCTTTTTTTCGATGAGTTCATAAATAGAGACCACCTGGCTGCCTAGCACAGTGGACCTCGATTTGATTTTAGACGAGTTTTAAATCATTCTTAGCTATCAATAAATATAATTTATTGTATTTTTTATGAAATTATTTATATTTATCAGATTGTTGTTTGAGCAATTTCGATTTATTGGAAAATCAAAAGTTTTCATTAGAAATCTAATAAAATAATAAGAAGTAAAACGATAATAAATTAATATAATAGCTCAGCTTAAAAGCGAAGTCTGGAACACCATTTATTCATTTTTTTTATCAAAAACTATTAAGTATATAATATAATAAAAACCATAAACATTGGTTTAGTAATGCTGTTAATATTTTCCAGGTATTTTACGTCTCTGTGTCCATTGTTCCATTGTATTCAGCAATATTTATAAGCATATTTAGAACAGAAACATTTCTGTAGAAAGCTTTCATAAATCAGAAGTTTGATGGAATTTATCACAATCATATTACAATTTGTCGCATATGCAGATGGGAGCATTATCTTTGGCATAGGAGTTCTCATCAGAGCCCAGCTGAGCTGGCCATAATTTTGTGACCTGTCCATGTCACCATGTCAGTTCTAGTTATGCTTTTAACATTGAGAGCACGGCTAGTGGCATGGAAAATTTGATATATTGACAAGGCATTGGATTAGCTTCACGCCTCGCACTGCTTTTGGGGACCATATTTGCGCAACGCTTCACTTAATGCGCATACGCCTAGTGGTACGTGCCACGTGTGTGTGCATGTGCGTGGGTAATATTAAATGTACATTTTTGCGAGCTCAACAAAACACATTTGTCGTCGTTGAAAAGCGGAAAAAGAAGATTTTCGCGACTTATTGACATTGAAAAGGAGTACAGCTGTTGCGGCAACAGCTGACAAATTTTTAAAGGCTCATCAATCTTCAAATTTGCCCCACTAAAAGAGTTAGGCAAGGGGATGTCGTATCGTGAGTCAGCTAGATCTATGCACAGATTTCATTTGGTTGCCATTAAATACACATTTTAACACTCATGTTAATTCAGAATCGGTTCGCAAAGTGCCGCTTAAAAAACCGCGCATAACAATCTGCTTTTTTCTTCAATTCTTTTCGCATTGCTCTTTGGGCCATTAGGCGGCTGCTGATTCTGACTTCGTGCCCCATGTCCGAGCTTCATATTACTGGCATTTATTTGTTCCAAGCTCGCTGCTCTTTAGATATGCATACCAGCACACACATACACACACATAGCATTCATATTCAACGCCTTTGCCCGCAGCATTATGTGGTGGTTTTTTTTTCCTCCCTTTTCTTTCGGTTTTTTTTTTCGCCACACAAAAATCGATCGCATTTTCATGGCAGACATTATGGAAATTCGAGTCGCTTTTCAAGTGTTTGTCTGTGTGAGTGTCGGAAATGGCATTTCTCAGGCATGTAACCAGTTGGGAGTGTGTAAGTATGTGTGTGTGTGGGTGTGTATACATATGTGTGCTAATGCGTCAACAAATGTGCGTTGGTGCGTCTCAAGTTTCAATCCTAGCGAAAAAGGCGTTCGTTTTTCCACAAAAATTTCTCTAGTTTTAAATATACATATAACTCGGAAAGTTGAAAGCGGTATGCCATACATGTATACACGTATATGTAGATGTGACGAGCAAAAAATAAACAGAAAATAAAACAAGCAAAGTTAAAACAGCACACACGTTGAAAAGCGCGAGTTGAGAGTGTTGAGTTTGGGGATACCCTATAAGTCCTTATCCGGTCGTTCATAAATCTAAAACCATATTTATTAGATAGAGGCACTATGAATATTTTTAACATTCAGAATGAATAACGTATTAAATAGCAACATGTTAGTTTTTGAAATAAAAGTTCGTTTTTCTTTTGTAAATAATTTATGTATAAAATGAAAAGTTTTATAAAACATACATACACATGCCATACAAAAGATACACTTGTGCTCATAATTTATTTACGAAATTACAATAAAGCTTCAACCCTAATAGAGAATTCATATAATTTATGTATAATAGTTTAACTCTTCCGCTTATTTGAATCAACCCTTTTTGCAAAGCTCAGATTAGGCTTTACGCATACAAGCTACATTTTTGGTAATAATTTATTTACAATATGACAAGTTTTATCAACATCATAACACATACGTTTTTCCATACAATGGCAAAAATTTTAACAAAACCAGAAGTTTCATCAAGATAGCTACAACGAATTGTAACGAATTGGTTAACTTTGTAACGAATGTTCCGCTTTTTCAAACTACCCATTTTACTGAGCACAGTTGAGCAACAAGACAACAACTGCCAGTAAACCCTTCAATCTTTCACACAAACAAAACTTTAGATTTCGTTAGTTTGTCTTGCAACTTTTTGTATTGCTGTTTGCCATATTTTCATATCTCGACTCAAACTGTCGTCGATTGTTTCCGACAGTTGAGCGCATCCAATAATATATTTGTATATATATTGACTGACAGCCTGCACCACCCCCTTCCCCTATCTAAATGACTCCCCATTTGACACGTTTTCGCACTTATCGCCGAGATTACTTTTAGCTTTGATTGCATTTCCTTTTGGCTCGATGAAGGCAACTTCTCAACTTTTCGCTATTGGGCAAAGCAGCATTTATTGTTCGTTTGATTGCTTCATATTCAGCGCATTGGCTGTCCACCTGGCACAGAGCCATGCCCACATTTTATGCTTGTATGTTCGCGTTTTATGTTCAGCATTTTTATCGCTTTATGAATTACGCGTTGCGTGCGTGCGTGCGTTCGAAAACTTGGTGGCCACGCGGCGCATACGTAATATGGCAAAGCCAACTGAGAATCGAAAGCTAAAATCCACTGAGCTCACATTAATGTCTGTTATGGTTTCTCAATAGCCATCCACTTGGCCGACGACTGTCTCTTCGTGCGTTCAACTTAAATCGAGTGCATTAATTCACAGAAAAGACATAAAATTATTGCCCAGTCGCTAAATTAAATATTCCGCCATGGGCATAAATATTGACTGCCAATACGATTAACACCAAATTTGGAATAGAAGTGTACTTAAATAAATCTTTGACTATAGGCGAAAGTTTAACATTAAGCATAATATTTTCCAAATTACATTTGTTTCCCTTATTGAATTTTAACCATAATTTTTGAAAAAAATTAAGATACATTTAGTGAGTAGCGAAGTTTATGTTAACTGAAAACTGACAAATGATACGAAGATAATGGCCGTAGGATCACAGTTTGTTCAATAGAGTAAAAATAAATGTGAGATTTTGTTTGTTTTCAAATCAATAATAGACTAAAGCTTGATTACTGATATAAAATATTTCTCATCTCAATTTCATTTAATTGGAGTTAATCAGATGCAGTTGAGTGAGCTTATGCATAAAGATAATAAAGCGTAACTCAGTAAACTAGCTTAAAAGTTACAAGTAACAAAGCACAAAGCCCGCATTTCTTGTAATTGGCTTGTGGAGTGAAGCCTTTGTAGGCCGTTTTTAGCTTGTTTCCAACTCATTTCACGCCAGAAGCTAATTATAAATTTATCGACTTTCGTGCCAAAACTTAAGACCGCACAAAGCCCCATTAATTCATAATAATAACTTGATACAAAGCAAGCAACAGCATTTCGAATAAAAGGCAGCTGCCAACGCAGTCAAACCACCCGAAAAACTAACCCACCACCCCCACACACTACTGATGCCACCACGCAGCTGCCCAAGGCAGTTGAACGTTGGGGCCAGAGGGTAGGCAACAAATATTAATTAAATTAGTTAAATATGCTGGCCAGGACTGTTGGCTGGGGCGTATGCGCAATGCCTATCTTGTTAATAATACACCCAGTGTGTTAATCATACATCCAGTGTACGAACGCTTTTCAAAAAGTTTCAACAATAAAATTACGTTTGTTTTCATGTATGTATAATCAACTGCACAGTCAACATGGGGGCGTTAACCTTTGGGGGATGGCGCAGGGTGCAGGGTTGTTGGGTGCGGTGGTGGCGAGAAACGGATCCACGTATTTCGTTTATAAATGCATCAGTGGAAAATTCTTATTTATTGCATTTGAGAATTGCGCCACAGTTGGCTTTATTTGGCGGCTTGCCTGTGTAGGTTTGCTCGTACGGATATGTGTGTGTGTGTGTGTGTGTGCGTGTGTTGGTCCTTTTGGGATGCCACGCAACGCTTAAATGCAATTTATATGACTTGCTGTTGCAGCTGTTCAACAAAGCGCAACTGAACAGGCTATTTTTTTCGTCCTCCTTTGTATTCCACTCTTTTTATATTAAATCCAAGTCGTACGAGTGCCACAGCAAATGCAATTGAAATCACATGGAATTCAATTGAATTTGGTTGAGTGTCTGCAAACGGCGTAAACGTCTATTTGCCACAGTGCCTTACGCCCAACTGGAGGCAGCTGTGTCCTTACAACATTTGCAACAGCAACTGCAACTGCATCTGCATTTTTGTACGGCAGTTAGTTGACCGCCTTAGCCCCAGCTGAAATCAAAACCCGTTTATTCCATTCCGTTTTCTCGCCTCATGTCTTGCAAATCAATGGAGTTGACCAAGCAGCAGGCACTGTCAAACCTTGTACAACATTTCTCTTGATTTGCATACAATACGACCAACAGCAAGAATAACAGCAACAAGATATTGCCGCACATGTCTGCGAGTATTTGCTTCCGCTCCACACACAGACACACACGAGGACGACAACAACATGGGGGGTTGGGGTTGGGGGGTGCAAACAGTCAACAGCCCGTGGCGACGTTGCAACTGAAAACTTGTAAACTGCAGTGGCATGTCAAACCGGAAGTGTTGCCTTGTATGCCACTGTCAATTTGCGACAACATTTTTATTTGTTGTTATTTTTGTCACAGCTGCCTAGCTTTTGTGATTTGGTGTGAGTGTCGGTTTGGCTGGTAGGCATCATTAAATGAAGCGTCTCTGCCAACAATATTACAAAATTATATCCTGACATGACATGAAGAAGTGCATACTTAGCATCGACTAGTCAAAGAGAGATTAAAATTTGCTTATTGCTACATTCTCAAATAAAGAGCACCTATTAAATGATTATTATTTATCATAGATTTATATTTAATAACTGTTTGCCAATTTTTAATACAAATTATATACATTGATATAAGTAAAATTAATCTTAATCTGGAGACAACTTAACACTTACAAGCCAAGTGATTTCTATTTGTCTTCATCTTAATCAGACTTGAGCATATTTTTTAACAATCGAATCGTAAATAAAATGTATATATACAATAAATTATTATAAATATAAATATATATAAGAACTACTTAACCTATATGCACCCATATATTAAGTGTTTTCTTTAAGTATTCATCATCAGCAGTATTGGATTAAATTTTTTTTGCTTCCCTAAATTTCATATTTACAGAGACAAAAATAAGGGGTAACTCCTAGTTGAGCACTCTCCTACTCCCAATTTTCGTTGCTTAGTTGTGCAGAGCACAAAAAATATAGCAAAAAAAAAACCTAAGTGGTCAGCAGTCGGGGCAACGGTCACAAATACAATATTTAATTTTGCATGCTCATCATTTCTATATCCGCTTCAGCAAAATCGTATTATAGATATCAAAAGGGAATTTAATATTTAGACAGAAACAGCACAAGATGCATTAACATAAATACGCACAAAGTTTATTATTAAATGAATAACAACAAGGATATTGTCATTACTTACGCATATTAGCACCCGCTTTGGGGCAGCTTTAAAAACGAAGTAAATTAAGGACTCGTGACTGGACACACTCTGAATTCCGTCCAGTCAGCAGGATTCAGTAGGCAGCAGTCCACAACAGCCCCGAACTTGCCGCATTTATCAGCGCGTATCGACAGTTGCTAATGATGTCCTAATTTCGAGATGTCACAGTGAGCGCGTAGATAAATTTTTTTTTGTAAAGAAAAAAATAATAAAAATGAAGAAGAAAAACTCTCTGGAAAAATACAAGACAAGATGGGCGAAAGTCAATCGATGAGCGGTAACCACAAAATGCCAACCGTAACAAATGGTCAACTGAATTGTTGGAGTGGAAGTGGGAGTCGCAGTTCGATTTGGTTGCCTCTTGTCTCTGTGTCCGCAACAAAGTTGCGCGCCAGCTTCGCATGTGGACAGTTATTAATGAGTTGGCCGGCAACGCTGGACACAAAAGTGGCATTCATTAATTTAGCTGAACAGGCAGAAGGTGCTTGGTTGATTCTTTGTCTCTTTCTTTTTATCAGTCTAGCAGTTTCCCAACAGAGTAAGTTCTGCTGCTGCTGCCGCTGCTGCTACTTGTCTCAATGGATACTGCGTTAAAGGTTAATCATACGCCCCGTGGCCGTGGCAAGACAGCAAAAATGCTAAGCCGCTGCTAAATTGACTTGGCTCGGCTAATCGCAATCACAATGCCAATGACAATGACAATGAGCCAGACTGCGACAGTGAGAATGTGAATGACATTCGCAATGATGAGCTCATAATAATAATGATGATGGTTAAACTCAAACTCATAATAAGACTGAGACAGAGACTGGGGCATGGGCAGGGGCTGAGACTGAGACTGAGACTGAGACTGAGACTGAGGCAGCGCCTCCTTTATCATTAACGACTTACATCACGTCCTGCAAGTGGTTGCTCTGCCAGCGGTTTAACGCTAATCGCATACAAATACAAGCACACTTGCAAACTCAGCTAAACAGTGAATTGAGGAGGGGAAGTGAAGGGAAGGTAAGGAGTGAAGTAAACGCAGTGCCACAACATTCACAAAATACGTGCAACTGCAAACCATCCTCATTGACTTCTGCTGCTGCCCCGCTCTGCATGCTGTCTGGCTGTTTTGAATAACACGCCCCAAGGATTACGACGGCAAAGCCATATAACCCACCCGTGTAGCAAGCGGCATGAATGTTTTTATTTAAATGTGATTGTCTTATAGATATCCTGCTTTAAATGTCTTAACACACATGAGTAATTAGATTCGCCGGGAACATTATCAAAGTTGGGTATATTCAAATGACAATTCCATTAAATATTTGCAGAATATTGTTGTATGACCTGACTTGAATTTCTTATTTGTATTTATATCAGGATTTATATAACCTGACCTTTTTTTAAGTTATCAAAAAAACATAATATTAGCATATTATTATTGTTATGAATATAAGAATGTAATTAAGTTAATTAAATATATTATAAAATAAAAACAAAAAATTATATAGAATGACTTGAAAATATTATTTCTACAAATAAACCAGTAGTTAGATTAATAATAGAACAAACTGAAATACTATATAAAATACCACAACTTAATGTGATTCTAAAAGCCTTAATAAATGATATGGGGAGAACTAATTTTATAAAAATCCCTTGTATTGAATCTGAAAATATCTATAAACCAAAATGAATTACTCAATTAATTTTGATGCTTGTAGGGTATATAAATCAAATGGGCAAGTGGCGTCTGCATTGACTGCAATTTCAATGTTAATTCGATGGCTCTTACAAATCGATTTGCACTCTCAATGGAATTGATTGGCACTACTTGATAATGTGCTCACTATTCTGTATTAGGATACAAGGATGCGTTAGTTATTGCCCTGGCCCTGGCCATGGCCAAACTTTAGCCTATTTCGAAATGTTTGAGTGTGTCTGAATGTGTTTTTACATTGTTGGCGCTTCTCCTTTTGTGCACAATGAAACATGTGACTCACTTGAGTTATGTGCCGCATTAACTTGCACAAGTCTTAAGTGGCTTTTAACCTTATTTCGCTTCCGCTTTCTTCGCTGCAGCTTTGCTGCGCAACACACATACATTATTTGGGGGTCGCTGCAGCGGTAGCTGCCACTTAGAAAACCAGCCACAAATTGCTGCACTCGAGTCTAGACGACTACCTAAACACCTTGGTAAGGTTGGGCAACTATCTAAGTAATACTTTTTTATTATCAAAAGAAGCTTGGTCTGCTCTTTGTTAAAGACAATAAAATTTATTATTATTTGGAAAAGACTTGAGTACAGAACAAATCTTGAGAACACAAAATTGTAGTTGTAGTTTTTATAAGACAATGTGAAATTTTGGGCGCAATTTAATTTGATAGCCAGACTGATTTCAAATAGCTTTTATTTAAAAAAAACATGTTTCAGTTTTGCTTTCTCTGAAAATGGTTAAGTGGAGATCAGGAACTGAACGCTAATAAAATTGTAGAGGGAAATCGATCAAATAAATTATTTGTTTTTATTAAAATCAGTTCTTAGATGACCTGGAGCTGACTTTGATAATAAATAATTTATGTGAGCTAGAAAATATAAAAAATAGTCTTTATTTTAGAAAATTAATCTGTCACAGTTTTCGCAGCTTTTCAGTAACGTAATACATACTACGTATTAGTTATAAATACATTTTCACATGTCAACTATTAACCTTAACAGAGTTCTGGGAAAATGAGATGAGAATTAATTATGCACTAATTAGCACTACTGTAAATGTCAAAGGATTAAACCTTAAGCTGTTCTTATTTATTTTATAAATAGAGTTGAAATAAAATTTCATTTGACTTACCAAGCTAACTGGCTATTCATACAGCTGTAAATATCAAAACTCATGTTGCAGGGAAAACCACAAAACCAATGTAACCTACAAAGCCGCTGATAAACGGAATCTGCTTTTAATACATACTATATAGTGCATATATGTATACTTATATTCAGTTGAACAGGGGCAGGCGCGCTCTTTATTCCAAGTGCCCAAGCAATGCGCTAGTTTCAGTCCATGAGTGTATGTGGGTGCTTCTGTGGGTGGGTGTGGGTGTGTGTGCATATTAAATGTGGACGACACACATGCGAGTCATAAGTTTTGAGCCGCCTACGAGAGCGAAACAACTTTGTGGCAACTGTCATGAACGTGGGCCAGATCTCAAAAGCCAAAGCCAAGGCTGAAACTGAAAGCCATCATTTTATGGTTGTATCTGTAGTGATTCGCAATTTAGTGCTATTAAGACATTAAATCCACAAAACACCGCAAGCTCATTAAAAAATCACAACTAAGTTGAGGGATGCTGCAAACCTCAAATGGCAAATCTAATTAGCTAATTGATTTGTTATCAAATGCGGTTGACTTGGCTTAAAACTTTGTAAGCCAACGTCAAGTTAAATGCTCAGTGCAACAAGTAGTTCATAATAAAGCGATTTAGTGGGGTGCCATTAAATAGAAAGAACCCACCAAGACACACACACACATGCCACAGCAACAGTTGCGTGATTGAGACACATAAAATGCCCCAACTAACACATGTGTTCATTTTTCTCTCTCTCTCTCTCTCTCTCTCTGTGTGTGTGTGTGTGGCAAATTAAACAACAATATTTGCAGGCGAGCGTGTCAAAAACAAATATCATGCCTCTGGCTGATATCGGTCTTCAAATATGTAATTGCTAAATGGCCAAAAATTGTTGGCAACATTTTTGGCAACCAATTCACATGCAGGCAGCTAGGTAAAAGCAAACAGAACCAAAAACCAACTTCACTGAACAGCTATGTTTGCATATTATTTGCCGGCGAAACGCCATTTAACAGATTAGACTACTTAGATGTTGCCCTGGCATCAACACCCTACCTACTTTCACGCCAACGACCCGACAATATTCAAATGAGCGCTGGAGAAAACAGAGAGAAAAGAGCGGAAATTGAATTTGTAAGAAGCTGAAAGACAGAAGCAGCCACGCAGCCAGCTACTAAATGTCTTCTTGCATTTGTTACGCTCCGTCTACACGGCGTATACTTAATGTCATGAGTAGCTGCAAATAACAAGGTGATAAATTGCCAGGCGTGTAATTAATTTGTACAGCATAAATTAGCTTAAATGTCCGAAATTAATGTTTACTTACTGGCCGTAAAAGGCATAAAACAAATTTTCCCTCTCGTTTTTTGTTTGGCAAACACTTATCGCTAAATTTGAAAAGATAATAAACGCGTGCCAAAAAAAAAAATGAAAAGGTACATACTAAAAATAAAAAAAATGTATACAAGAAATTGGGCAATTTTGATTGTCGCTTTGTTACGCTCACGCACACATTAACTTTTTCAATTAAGTTGTCTGTCAAAAAGGTGCCTCGAATACACGCACACTCGCAGAAACACACACACACACACACACATGCACACAGGCTGGCAGCATTTAAATCAATAAAAATCAATCATACGCCGCGTGGACAGGTGAGCTGTGCGATTTCCTCTTTGAGCCTAGCATTGAAAACGTGCGCACCAAATTTAATTTTGTGTCCTTAAAATGTTATTTCTTTTGCCGTTGCCCTTGAGAGCTCAAAGAGCTGCATACACAAAATGAGTCTGGGGCGGTAATATCAGAGGCAGACATTAAGATTACCTTGCAGCAATTTAACATCTACATCATTTTCTATGGCTATTTATCAATGCTATGACATTTTACAAATTGTTCTAATTTTCATCTTACTTTTGAAAGCTGATAAAAATAATAAATAAAAAACAATTTTAAATAATTCTCTAATTATAATGGATATTTTCGCCTTTTTGTCGATTGGTTACTTAAAATTACTTAAACCTATTAAGGCAATCTTACCAAGTTGATCTCACACTTAGTTGGTTTATATGTATATAGATTAAAATAATTATTGCGAAATTCTTGGACTTAAAATAAGCCCATATTTTAATTCGGATTAACTCTTTGATCATACATAAATAAGCGACAAAATTGGTTAAACGTTGCACAATGGCGCCAGCATAAATCTTATTTCCATTTTTAATCTCTTACAACACACACACACACATATATGCACATATGTTGCAAAGACGCAACCACATGCAATTTATCATAGAATAATAAATTGCAACAGTAAAATCAATTTCCTCATTTTGGTGCGCATAATGCGGATGTTCTTTGGAATAATGGTTGTGAGGGTCCTGTACATGTTTCTGTCTGTGATGTCCACAGGAAATTAAAAATCAACTTATCATTTACATATACAATTTATGCTCAAGTTGGCCAACACAAACGCAATCAGAGAAGGAAGGAAAATGCTTTCGATATTTGCAGATTATTGCAGCAACAGCTGTGAATATCTTTTGCAATTCGCAATTTGCAATTTGTCAGCTGCAATATGACAGCTGGTTTTATTGCATTTAAAATTAGCAGCCAGTGAATTGTTGTTGCTGCCCTCGTTGACATCGGCCCCCTCTGTCTGCAATACATCCTGACGCTATTTAGTGGTGAGGGTGTGCTCGGCAATATCAGAAGTTAGGCCAGGTAGACATGAGTTGGAAGAAAATGGAAAAACTTTCGCACGTACAACATCTACTTTTCTATTACTTTTCCATGTGATTTCTGCGACGTTCGGTGTTTTTTCTACTTTTCTTTTTTTGTTGCCTCTCCCCTTCGAAACAGCTGTGTGGCACGTTGTATTCAATTTGTTTTGGCAACAGCTTGGCACAACTTCTATTAAATAATAAAGTCGATTTGCACAATGTTTACTACAATAACAACCAGCAAGCATTTGTTGTTTTTTTTTGCCTATTTATTTATTTTTTGGTCTTCAGCATTATTATTCAATGCAAATGCGACTCAAGTTTTTGCACGAGTATTAACATTTAACAAAGCTCTTTAAATACACTCCAAATCGTATTAAAAGTTTTTGGGGGACTTTTATAAATCTCAGTGTATTTGCTGAAGTGGCAAGAGGCGAATGACAATGTTTAATCTGAGAGCTATAAATCAATATAAATTCAATGCGTTCTCAATCCAAAGTGCTTAGAAGAATTTAGCATTGTGTAAAAATACCAACGACATGATTATTCAACATAACTACTAATTGACACTAAAATACATATTTTCACGAATAATTGAAATAATACAATTACGTATTTAGGCAGAGACATTAATATTTCTCATAAATTTGGAAATATAATTTTCGGATACGACTCAACCACATTTTGATCCATTGCTAAGTTAATTAAATGCAAAGCGTAAAATAAATATTAATTATCAACATTTTGTAAGGAGCAAACATATTTTCTGGGCAAAAGAAAATAAGTTCAAATGTGCGGAATACTCCTTCAGATTTCGGATCCCTCTCCAGTAGCGGTTATAAAATCCAGAGCCATATGCGCGTCCGTCAGCTTTATGGCTGCTCGAGGCCAAAACACGCATAAACAAAATGCATACACACTCACGCACACGCACACACACACACTCACGCACACATTAACATACATACACATATACTTATAGAAGCACAAAAGCAATTTAATTAAAATTAATGTGTGTATTTTCTGCTTGTGCTGTTTCTTCATCATCTTCTGCTCGCTGCTCCTGTTGCTCGCGTTCTTCATATTTCGGCTTTGGCGTTGACATTACTGCATCCTCCATTGTTGGTCTCTCTGACGTTTTGATGGCACAACAATAACACCAACAATAACAACGACAACAACAATAATAACAATAACATTACCAACAACAACACCAACAACATACAGAAAAAAGGCCATGGTCAGCATGGAGGGACAATTTCTGGTGCGTCAAATTTACGATGACGAAATCACATACAATCTGATTGGAGCAGCTGTTGAGATACTCAGTAAGTAGCAGCCAGCAAACACTTAACTGGTTATTACGGTAGTTATGTGTCACATAAAACATGCCAACATATTTTAACACAGAAATACCGGCTGACGATATTTTGGAGCTTTTTGGCAAGACATTCTTTGAGTTCTGCCAGGATTCGGGCTATGATAAAATCCTACAAGTGTTGGGCGCAACGCCGCGTGATTTTCTACAGGTAAAATGTGATCATTAAGCTAAAGGTACAGTCGAACTTCTATATAATGTACTGAAGAGGAAATAGCTAATGTCTATGTTGAGAAAATGTATTAATTATTTATTTACAGCTAACTAACGTTTTGTAATTATAGACTATCTTTCATAATAATGTTTTTAAAGTTGTCAGTTGTGGAGGATTCATGAATAATAAGTATTGCCAAAAATTCTAAAACTTAAGATTTATACGCCAGGGAGAAATCTCTGCACAAAACATTTTTCAAAGTACGAAACTAAGTCTTAATTATGTTAATCCTGAAACTCCTGCTGCTTTTATAATAATTATTAAATACAGCAAAATTTCAGTTATAAACTGAATAATGAAAGAGAAGGTTCTGCACCGATTCCTCTTCATTACGGCAATTTCTTCAAAAATCGCCGTGAGGGACGAACAATCTGCTAACATAAACTAAAGCTAAGACCCTTACAATGTTCATCTTCTGCAACTTCAACGGACATGTCACACCATTATTAAGTTTGTATGGTAAATGAATACTTCTAAAATAATATATCTAATACTACTTAGAAAGTATACAAAATATAATAAATATTTATTGAAACGAATATAGCAAGAAATGTACACAAACCGAATACTGTCTACTTGTTAACAACATAATGAAGTAAGCAGCTTGTCCAGCATTGTTAGTTTTACAATTACATTACAAGGAAGTTCGACTGTGCAAGCGGTTGCCAATCTTTAATTAAGCACATTTCGCATTTTACGCTCATTTCACATGCATCACACAGCTTCTCATACAACTAGTGGGAGCAACAC
Organism: Drosophila setosimentum; assembly: GCA_035043505.1. Taxonomy (NCBI): domain Eukaryota; kingdom Metazoa; phylum Arthropoda; class Insecta; order Diptera; family Drosophilidae; genus Drosophila; species Drosophila setosimentum. The sequence goes on from JAWNMY010000008.1 coordinate 1,768,600, forward strand.
CCGCAACACCAGCAACACCCGCAACACCAGCAACATTCGCATCGCTTCATTTCACCGCATTTTCCGAGTGGCAATTTAGCTGCGAGTCATTTTTCATGTTGACATCTAGTCGCTGCTCGTAGCTCATTCCCAGTCGCATTGATAAGAATTATTTTGCTTCAGTGCGCACACACCAAGACCAACACACACACACACAAGTCAGGCTGCCATGGCCTTTTGTTGCACTCACATTTCGATTTATTTTCAATTTTCCACACTTTTCACCGCACCATCAACGTTGAACTGAAGCCAGCCACATCATCATTATCATCATCATCATCATCAATCCATCCATTCATCCATCCATCCATTGAGACCCATACCTTAATCATAATGAAAACTGAAATTGATTTTTTTGTTGCACTTCAACGAAAATTAATAAACATGTATATAGAATTTGGATGCATTGCACGACCATTTGGGCACCCTTTATCCGGGCATGAGAGCTCCCTCTTTCCGGTGCACGGAAAAGGACGGTGAACTACTGTTACATTACTACTCGGAACGGCCGGGACTCGAGCACATTGTCATCGGCATAGTCAAGGTATTAACACTGCTTCTGTGGTCGAAACACCTCAACCTCAAACCTTACCTCACTTATCTGTTATCTGTGTTACAGGCCGTTGCATCGAAGCTGCACGGCGTTGAGGTGGAAATTGAGATTGTGAAGCGCAAAGGTGAGCCAATCGATGAGGCTGAGAAGGAGCGAGCCTTGGCACGCGAACAGCAACAATTGGACATTGAGACAACAGCAGCAATCGGATCTGATGGCAGTGTAGCTGCAACATCTACAACTGCAACAGTTCAAGTAGCTGCTGCTGGCACAGCTGCAAATAGCGAGCACAATAATAATCACAATACCAGCAACAATAATGGTTCCATCGCCGGCAACAACAACACCAACGTCAACATCAACAACAACAACGATGGTCAGCCAATCGCCAGCGAAGTGGGTAAGCTGCCAGTTCAGGCTAACAAATTGCTTTAGTCTCTCATTATTTGTCCCATTAATAAACGGGGTATAATGATATGGCCAGCCAATATGCTACCACTGCCAATTAAGCATTTGTCTTCTTGCTTCATGTTTCACTATAAATGGTAGTCAGCACAAAATTTCTAGGTGACTTGCAACAACACAAAGCCGCAGGTTTATGTGTCCACTAACCAGATTCTAACTACACTCAATCGGGCAATAGGGACTTATGCAGCAAATCGACATGGGAATTGGCTGCATATCAAACTTATTTAATTGGCACGTTAAAAAAAATATGTAGGATTACCTTGTAATTTGTCAATCGATTAAATCGATTATGTGTCTATTTTTTACTAGACGAGCTTAAGCATAAATTTCTATATGTGGGATACATAATGAATGGACACAATATAAGTTGCTGTCATTAAGTAAGTTAGGTGACGGAATAAAGGCTTATAGCTCAGCCATATTCATGCAAATTCAAAATATTCCAAAAATCCTTGATTGCTCAGAAATTACAAAATCGATTTTGATGTAGTTTGGTCAACTGGCATGCTACGACTTTATTTCGCTCACGACTTTGCCTATTGAATTTAACAATTGTCTTCTCGGAAGGGAAAGGGAAAAGTGTTAATACCCGAGCACAGTTTATAGTATCTGGCCAACTCAAACAAGCCCAAGGACTATCATAAAACCATCGTGTTCCCATGTCACAATAAAAGGAATACGAATAACGCCCAACGCAAGTTGAGGTTGTAAATGCTTAGTTGTGTGGCTATTGCTATTGCATTTGATATTGCTAATGCTATTGCTATTGTTATTGCCATTGCTATTAATCTTCAATTGTAATCGCCTCGCTCTTCCGACCCACCCACACAGCTGGCGGCGAACAGTTGGCGGCCACATCGAAGGGAACTGGCCTGATGCCCAGTGGGCCTCTTGTGCAGGATAGTTTCGATTGCGATGGCGGCAAGGAGCAGCAGTGCCTACGCCTCCTTAAAAACAAAAGCGATGACATCGAGCGCTACGACCATGTTCAGTTTCTGATACGTGAAATCAATGTGGCAGCCAAATCCCAGGCGGACACCAAAAAGGATGAGGCAGCGGCTGCCACCGATGACATGGAGTTTCTCTGCGAAGGTTAGCTTTTCTATTAATTTGGCTAATTGCCAGGCTAATCGGTTAAAACCTCGTTGTAACCATTTTGTGGTTCACCTTACAGCGCCCCTCATCTCACCGGCGACATTCTGCAAGGTGTTCCCCTTTCACCTGATGTTCGATAGACAAATGAAAGTCGTGCAGGCCGGCAAGGCCGTTTCCCGCGTTATACCCAGGTGAGTGGGAATGGGAGTGGGAGTGGGAGTGGTCGAAGGCCAGCCAGCCCTAATGGAAATGGCCCCAAACCCATTATTGGCCATCTTGTTTGGCGATTTGCCATCATTACTGTTTTCATTTCCCATTTTTGCGATAGGGTGGCCGAGGAGAACTGCTCACTGATAGAGGTGGTAGAGGCCATTAGACCACACCTGCAGCTCACATTCGAGAACATTCTGTCACACATAAACACCATCTATGTGCTCCAGACGAGACAGGGCGCCATGAGCAGCCGGCACGAGCAGCGATTTCTGAGACTGAAGGTAAATTTTCTTTTTCTTTTTGCTTGCCTCAACAGCTGTTTTGCAATTTTCAATCTTTTTTTTTGCACTCTGTCTGTCCAATCGACCGCATTGATTTGAGCATGCGGCCACACTTACACACACACATCTATAGATATACTACCACACACAGACAGACACAACCACATCAACATAATGAAATGAATATACAAAAGGGCCGATTAAGTACAGCCGTCGCCATTGAAATTGAAATTGAAATCGCTCGGCATTAAATTTAATGCGGCTTGCCACAAAATGTTGCATAAAAATCCGTTTTATGATAATTGTCTCATATCCAGCTCTTTACTCTGCTCTATGTACCTACTTATTTTACAGGGACAAATGATGTATATACCGGAGACAGATCGCATATTGTTTCAGTGCTATCCCAGCGTCATGAACTTGGATGACTTAACCAAGTGAGTAAGAAATAAACTATTACGAATTGTGTTTTAAAATTCTTACAAATAAATATTTAGATTACTATTTCAATCAATTTATAATATTTACGATTTTTTTATTATTTATATATAACTTATTTACACTATTCTATTTACACTAGACTGTGTTTTTACTTTTGTCTTACCTTAATTAATAAATGATTTAATAACATAACAAATATAATATTAGCAATCATGCTCACTTCTGGCTAGTCCCTTAATTTGTAGTTTTAAGCAAAATATTTTAAATAAATAAATAATAATAATAAAAATAATAATCAAACTGTCACCAAAGTTGATAGGTTCCACACAAAGCAACTCGCTTCAGCTGATTTATATTTCTTTAAAAAACAAAAACGACAGCATGACAATATTCATAATTTCGGCATAGAAATTTTGCGGCCTCTCACATTTTCACGCCTCATATATTAAAAAAAAAATGAAACGGACTTAATTTTGTATTTGTATATTGTCAACAAATGAAAACAAATATTTTACAGTCTGTTTACTTTCTATATTGCAGTCTGGACTTTGTGGAGACATCTTCTTTGCTATCACAAACCACAAAAGTCCTTTTGGGGGAGTTCTTAAAGCTTTGAAATGTTTTGGTTTTATTGTAACGTAGATTTATAGAAAGCAGCTGTTGTTTATTATTTGTGCATTTAAATCGAAAGTAATGGAAAATATTCCGCTAAAATTTATTGGTGACAGTAAATAAGAATTGTCACACCTGGGTATAAGCCCTCCGTAACACTCTAATACACACACACACACACACAGACACAGCAACATTAAGCTCGTCTACTATTGTGTACATGTTTTATTTTATTTTATTTAACAGCACAAGCACTTAAGTTAAATAAAATGTACGTCATTATTTTTTTTTTATTCTCCCTATATCTACAATTATTCTCCATCTCTATATATATCTGCCTATCTATAGAAAGGGACTATACATTTCGGATGTGCCGCTGCATGATGCGGCCAGAGATTTGGTGCTGCTTTCCGAGAAATTTGAGGCCGAATACAAATTGACCAAGAATCTGGAAATGCTGACGGATAAGCTGCAGCAAACGTTTCGCGATCTGGAAAGTGAGAAGCAGAAAACGGATAGGTAAGAAAAGTGTTGCAAAGCATAGCAAAAATAAAAACACAAGAAGAGCAACACAAAAATCGTTGCATACTTTCGGGCGCAAGATTGAATTAAAATTGCTCGAACAATTTCTTTCCATTTTTTTTGTCATTTGCTTCGCTGCGACTGCTACTCAACATTCACCCCGTTCACCAACTGACTCGGCATCAGGTTACTCTACTCGGTGCTGCCCAAGTCTGTGGCAAATGAGTTACGACATCAGCGTCCAGTGCCGCCCAAGCGGTAAGCTATAGCCCCTAAGCACTTTTCCAAAACCCAATTAGAGATGGGCGCGTGTCGAAAATTTTTATATTACTATTTAATGGACGCTACAAACTTTGTAGACGATGCAAATTTCCACAAACAGCAAATAATTGCTTTATATAAATGAAAAAAAAAATATATAATGATAATAAATTAATTGATCAACAAATAAATAAAAAACAATATAAGATAATGCTTTTAGAAATAAGGTTAATAATAATTTTAGTCAGACAACACACATAAAATCCTGGCAAAAAAAATATTTCAGAAACTCCTAACCGATTTTTTGTATAAAAAAAATTGTGATTTCCAAATAATTATTTTAAAACGCTGACACACGCTGCACTCTACTCATCGAGTAAGAGTACTCGGCTAAATGGTTATTAACAATTTGCTATTTGTGCAATTTATTTCCTGTACATACTTATACATATTTATATATAAAAATGTTTTGACAGCTACGACTCCGTAACGCTCATGTTCTCCGGCATTGTCGGCTTTAGCCAATATTGTGCAGCCAACACGGATCCCGAGGGTGCAATGAAAATTGTGAAAATGCTCAACGAGCTTTACACGGTCTTCGATGCCCTCACCGACTCCAAGCGCAATCTGAATGTCTACAAGGTGAGTGGTTTCTGTATATTTATGTATATACTCTAGAAAACATTATAAATATCCATGGAATATTTGGCACGGCTCTCCTCTGATAGCTGTCAGAGTGTTGCCATCAGTCCAACAAGTAATTATAAGCAATTACATTGCACACCTAACAAGGCCAAGCAATTTACTTCGCAAAATTTAGGTCAGCTGTCAATTAACCAGGCAGCGACTAAGTACTGTGAATTCACAATATTCTCAATATTCACGCACAAATTTCTCTATCCTTTCAGGTTGAAACTGTTGGCGATAAGTATATGGCCGCTTCCGGTTTGCCAGATCCTTGCGAGGATCACGCTAAGTGCATGGCACGCGTCGCATTGGATATGATGGATATGGCCAAGAATGTGAAAATGGGATCAAATCCAGTGGTAAGATGACAAAAAAATATATTATTATATGCATTACATACATTTGAAGAATATACAAAAATTTAAATATCGTCTTTGGGTTTTCCACTGGGTATTCTTTGCCATTGTTGTCGGTTTTTCTATCCATATAAATTGCCTGAAATGGTAGTCGACTAAAATCTTAACTAACAAAAATCTAACCTAACTCGATACAGACATTATTTGATTTTGCTATTCAATAGTTGGACTTTGAGCGGATTTAGCAAACTATTTGACATTTTGGTAATGGTTTAATTAACACGATTAAATTGAACTTAATTTAATTCGAGCTAAGTCGAAAGCAAACTTGCAGAAACAATCTTAAAATCTAATAAATTTAAAAATCATTTGCTAATTTATGAGGAAAAGTTTCCAAAAATGTTTATTCGCAAAATCTGAATATATTTTGCAGCAAGTTGCAGATGTCTTTTGCACACTTTGGTGACTATGACAGTTTGAAGTGAATGCGCAACTAATGTTCAAAGTTTTCAAGTTTTCATCTGCCTTCTAATTGTGCGCACTGAAAGCATTTGAAAGTTGCCATCCGCCGTTGATTTTGCGCTTGCTGTGTGTATCTGCAACTTGAACAAGTTGCGCGCAATTTGTTGCTGAAATGCATTTGAGAAGCGAAGCAGCAAAAACAAACTCAATGGTGCATAAATATCAATGGGGCGCAAGCAAGACTTAAAATCTCATGAATGGCCTGCACGTAAAACATTAACAAGTGTGCAAAAAGTAGAGAAATAAAAAACAAATTGATACGCTTGCAAAAAGTTGTGTCAAACTGTGTAAATTGCTAAAATTAATTCGAAATGGATGACACCATGTCAACAGACAGAGCAGCAAATTGTGTGACATGCTCTGGCAGACATCTGTCTCTATCTCCCTCTCTCACACTCTGTCTATCTCACTCATTTGGATCCTTGGCTGCCTTTGGCACTTGACCGTCAACTGTCATCAACTGCGGCCTGCTGCAATTTCTATACTCTGTACCGATTTCAAACGGGTGTCAAGTGTATATAGCAGCTAGAGGGATATATCTTCAATCACTTAGTGTACATATATATATTTACTCATGATCAGCAGCAGTTGGCGCTTGCCTTCTCTTTCTGGACGCATATTAATTGTTATGAGAAATAAAAAAACAAATATCAAAAAACAACTATAAAAAAATAAATAAAATGAATCAAATTATTTCCCATTTTGAGTGTTTAAAAAATTAATTTAAAAAAATACTTTATGTATCTTAAAAATACTCTTTTATATTTTTACTATTCACATCTTTTCTTGCCATTCTTAGACTCTTCTGGGTATATTTTAGTCGCGCACTCTCGTCAAGAGCATTCTTGCTAGTTATTTTTTTTTGGTCTTAAACACTTTGGCTGTGAGTAGCTTGAGCTTAAAATATACCAGCGATGGGTATGTATTTGGAGAACTTTACGTACAGAGAAGGAGACGAGGAGAATGTCCACTTGATGGCATCCTTCAGAATTACAGCAGCCAAGCGGCGTCGACGCCGACGTCAGCATTGTTATACGTGTAGACAATGCTTGTGGCTTGTCACTCACTTTGAGTATGTGTGCGTGAGTGTGTGTGTGTGAGTCTGAGTGTAAGTGTGTGCGTGTGTGTGTGTGTGCAACATGCGATAGCCACATACACACATACTCACATATAGGAAGAGTGCGACTGAACAAGTCGTCCTCGAATGTTCAGCTCATGTCGCTTGGATGTTTTTCATGTTATTGTTGTTGCTACAATTCTCATTCCGTTTTTTGGCCTTTGTTGCTGCTATTGCCCCAGCTCCCCTTTATGTATGCCCTTATGCCGTTGGGTCGACTGTGTCTCAAGCCATCTTATCCATTTCATTTGCAGTGTTGCATGCCACGTCTGCAGTCAACTGCTGCGGTTGCCACTATTTCATATTTTGACTGATTGCTTTTGGTAATATAGCCAGGATATATGTAACCGGTATGTGCCTCAGCCCAACAGATGGTTGCACGCAATCTTTGATGCATGTGCAGCAGCCTGCCGATGCGACTGACAGTTGCCACTGGAGAAGCAAACACAACATCAGCAAAAACAAAATCAATAGATAACGACAGGCAGACAGACAGATCTCGTTTGGCATTTGACAGGCAAACGGGGCAACTTTGATAGATGGCTCCAAATGCAATTAACAAGACCCACTGCGGCTCTGGGCCATGTCCATCCATTTTCCGCTTCATTAGCTGCTGATAACAAAAAACTAACCGCACTCGAATGTCTGCAAAAACAATGAAAATGTAACACAATTCGCACACGCATCCCCTACTTCCCCGCGAAGGGCTTTTCTCATTTGGCATTCTATGTAGCCAATTATGCAATGATATTTTCCAAGACAAAAGTTTTCCATTCTTCTACTTCTTGCTAGTCGAGCTTTTTGTTTGCAGCAATGTAATCAATAAATATTGCTGCAATTGTTCAGACAAAGTTCAGCTGGTATATTTTGTAGATACTATATTCAACAATTGAGTCCATTAGATGTCTGTAGGGTATTTTGGGGGTACATAAAAAATAGATATACATCAACTAAAATAATATGCAAAATCAAAAGAGGAGGATGATAAAATATAAATTACATTTATTAATTAAATAAAATATTTGTGTCTAAAATCAATGAATAAAATAAATACAATAATATTTTTACAAATTGTTGCAGGCAATCTCAATTATTAAATATGTAGTTCTATATGTTAAATACCACTTTTCTTCCAAATAATATTATCGCCATTTTGCCAAGTATCAGTTATTTAACTTAAACAAAAAACTAGCATATCCAAGAAGAGTAATTCCAAGTCTCTGAGAATTTTCTGGAAATTGCTGGTCTTGTTTACACAGAAAAATACAAGTGGAAAAAGAAACATAAATAGAAATAGAAAGAGTAAAGAAACGAGAATCTCGAGCTAAACTCACTTATCAAAATTGCATTTACTGGCCGCATGGTTGGCCTGGTATTGATTTGATTCAGTTACTCGCAGTATCAGTCAAGCTGCTGCTGCTGCTCTGTGGTTCTAAAAATACACATCCCTAAAAGCCTTGGCTTCACTACTCAATGCTGACCAAAAGAGTGGGGAAAAGATTTCACAAGTTCCACCCCCACCAGCCCACTCACTCTCGTACTATAATGTATGACCTCAATGTTTCTGTTCTACTATTGGCAAAACTAAAACACGTGATTAGTGCAGCGTAATGATTTTGATACCCTGTATCTGAACACAGCAGCGCTGAGAGTATTGTGTATCTTCCAAATTTCTTACAATGCGTACTTCTGTGACCGAAAAACTGGATGATTTTAGCTTTTCCAAGTGTTTTTAAATTGTACAGTACAAACCACTTATAATTCATGCATCTTGATTATCTTAAAACCGAATATCCACGTTTTTGGCTATTTTTGCTTAGCAAATATTCAAAATATTTGAGTTTTTGCTTTAATAATTTCAAAAGAGTTTCTGCATATGTGCAATTATAAATGCTACAAGTGAACAATCGCTCGAGCAGTCTTGATTAATTTATTATTTTTGCAAATGGTAGCTTTTGAATGCCAGACTCTGAAATACTTTCCACACATGTAACACACGATAGCTATATATATACACACATACATACACATACATAGATATAAATGTATATCTTCCTGACCATTTTTGGCAACGTCACCTAGTTAGGATGGTCGCTTTTTGCTCTTTTGGGTGGAGCATTTGGTTGGTGGCACTTTGTCGCAGCCGCAGCTCATTTCGTTTTAAATTTAATTAAAGAAAAGTTTTGCTCACCACACCAGCAGAGACAGAGAGAGATAGAGAGGGAGGCAGAGTCAGTGGCAATGGCAATGGCAGTGGCAAATGCAACTTTTTCCAAGTAATTGTGGTAACTTTTCGTCGGTTTGGCTTGAAACTTGTAGCTTGCCACATTTTCGTACAGAACTTGAGCCATTACTGTTGGTTTTTCTTTGGCTCTGAAGTTTATTAGGTAAATCAAGTTTTGGACTCGATAATCGGCGAGTGGCACATATATTTTTCTACTAACACACATATTAGAAATTGTTACACATTAGAAATTTTACAGTTTACACATTATAATATTTTACTCTTCTCTAAATATAACCCATACAGCAAATCACGATTGGCATCCACTCTGGCGAGGTGGTCACCGGCGTCATTGGGAACCGAGTGCCCCGTTACTGTCTTTTTGGCAACACAGTCAACCTGACGAGTCGCACGGAAACCACCGGTGTGCCCGGTCGCATAAACATCAGCGAGGAGACCTATCGGTGAGTGTGCGAGTATAAAATAGTTAATAGCTAGCTAGCTAAGCGTTGAGGGTTGAGGGCTCTTCTTCTCATTGGCCTCAGTGGCCGCCACATAGGCGGCAACAGCCGCCTGTTTGGCCTCCTCAGTGATGGCGCCATCACTGGTGGCCACAAAGGCAGCGACAGCCGCCTTCTCCGCATCGGTCACCGGCTCCAGCAAATGCAATTGATTCTCGCTCTCATCATCCGACTCGCTCTCCTCCCCGCTGCTGCTGATGGTCTCCAATCTCTGCATGGCATTTGTTAGCTTCCCCATTGAATTCGCTTGCGAAGGTGGCGGTTGCTGCATCTCTGGTCCGTCCAGCTCCTCCGTTAGGTCAATATAGCGTTGCAATCGCAACGGCAACCGCAACGTATCGATGCCATTTGGGAGCTGATTACATTCCCGCAATATATCACGAATACGACAGCTGAGAGAAATAAGAAAGTAGAAAGTACTCAGTAGTCGATATATAATTAAAAATGGTCGCTTAAATGAACCAGAAACATTGGAAACATTGCTTTTAGTGCAGTCAGTATTTTAGAACCATTAAATGTAATGAAATGAATCAGATATTAAGGAAACTTTTCACGAGAAGTCCTTGATCTAAAGCTTAATCCTGTTGATAAACTTAAACTTGATGTATATTCTTAAATTTTGATCAAAGATTTTATTTACTTTAATTTCCTTTAATTTATATAAATTCACTCGTAATTTACTTCAATTATTTATTATTAATTTAATTACTATTACTATTTTTAAATATATATTTATTATGTTTTTGTATAACTTAAATTGTGTATTTTTTAAACGATAAAATAGAATTATCTGAAAGATAAGTCACTCTCATATAAATATTTTTACCAATACAAGTATTTTCTACAGTTTCACAATTTTTGTTAGGCTTCTGCAAGAAACTATCGCTGGACGAAAAAGGCTCAGCGCTTTGCAACTTTCACTTTGACACTTTTTCGCGCGTGCTTCCCGTCAATCTTAACAATCTGCATATTTCATAAATTAATTTAAGTTTCACATAATAAGCTGATATAGAAAACAGAACAAAAAATGAGCTGACGAAACTGAGCAAAGTTCATGTGCTTAAAACTTTTGTCGTAGCTGAATTTCTATAAACTTTACTGTTGCCTACAAAGTTGCGCTCTTTACTGTGCAGCAGAACTCAAAACAGAAACAAAAACTAAGACAAACTCACCAAAAAAAGAGAAACAAACGGAATACGAGGAGTTTAAGTACCGGAAATTGTGAGCGGATTTTTCTTGATTTTTTTTTTCTCTTATTTTATTCGTGTTCTTTCTCACTTGATTCGGTGGCAATCAAGAGTCTTTGAGGTATAGTGAAAGCTGTTTTTCAGACAACCCAAAGCAAAACTTTCTATGCGAGTGCACATGAGTACGCGAATTTTTGTGTGAAATTCTTGAAAGTTGAATGGAAAAATGGAGAAAGGAGAAAGGGGAGAGTTTGACATCATAAAACGCGACATTAGCTTTAAAATATGCTAATCTGTCCCTAAAGCTGTTCGACACCATCAACAGTTGCCTGCTCGGGGGTTCAACTTTTTACGGTATCGTTAATTTGTGTTGTCAACATTATTGAGGGCTGCAAATGATGTGCGCCTTTTGTTTTTGGTCAATTTATGAGGCGCCACCAATCAACGCAGCCAGTCCCCAAGCATCAGCTACTAAGTGACCATAAACAAAAACAAAAAACAACTCCCGGTTTGTGCGGCGTATGCGCAATATTAGCTTAGAATCTTGAATTTGCCTAATCGTAGACTTGTGACATTAATGAGCACAAATTTAAAATCCAGCGCAGTGCTTGCATAGCAAAATAAATTCCACATGCACAAGTGAGATAAAAAAAAAAACAATGATGCAGAAAGCGCAGCAGCAGCAATAAAAATCGGATTCACAAGCGACAACAAAAAATGGACGTCAATGCATTTGCACATATTCACATATATATGTGTTGAGTTCCGATAGACATATATATACACACATATATATTACACATTCACGTCCAGCTTACTCTAGTCCGATTTAGTGCGATGCAAGTGAGCATTTTCACAGTGCAAATAGGAAAACCGGCAACGGGCACGCAGGGAAAAAATAAAATACAATTAGCGAGGGAATGATTGACTAAAAGTTGCCCTATAAGCTGGCTTAAATTGCACCCACTCTATTCTGCTACGATTGTGATATTTATACAATGTCTCTACTAAACCGCACAACTAACCTCTACCTGTAATGTAAGAAGTGTTGCCTCCTCATCTACTTATACATGTCTTGTCGAACCCATTTCAGCTTACAGGGCATATAAAACTCACACACAAGTGAATTATGGGCAGTTGGGGTAGGGTGGCAAAGTCGTTTGCGATTTTTATGTGACACGTGAGTTGGCAAATGGCAAACATGCGAACAAAATACAACAAGAACAACAAGTCAAAACGTTTGTTAGCCGCACTGAAACCGGATCCGGTCCGAAAATGGGCAACGTCCCAAACTTTTGTGCTAACTTATCAAATTAGTAAATAGGTTGACAGCTTATCGATTAAATACCGAGTACTAATCAAATTTGTAGCGTAATTCAATTAAATTTGGCCAACAGCTGTTGGTCTAGTTGGAGTCGATACACTCATATCTTTGGTATGAATTTCACGCAACTTTGCGCATTTGCTTAAGTTGCGACAAAGTCGAATGGTCGCAGGGGTCAGGCTAAGGCCACAAAATTGACATAATAGACAAGAGACAAAGCGAATTTGCAGTAAGCCTCATCACAAAAGCGACCAAAACAAAAAGCCAGCAAATTTTCATTATAAAAGTTGCACAATTTCACGTCGACAATTGCCGCTCTGACAAACTGTCTGTCAATCAGACGCCGAAGTGGAGGCGACTCTCGCCTGCATTTTGGGTTTATTAAATTTTCCACGCTTATCGCAGGGAAAACTGTAAAAGCCGTCACGACAGGCGTTGAGCAACAACCAGTAACAGCATCACCAAAATAATTGAATAAAAAACAATGTTTAACTTCGTTGCCAACCGTCAGCAGGCCACCATCGCATTTCTCTGTGTGTATATTTCAAAGACAAATGGACAGTAGGCATAGGTATAGGAAAATTCGGTTTCTAAGTTGATAATTACCGGCAGAAATGACGCAAAGTCGGCACGCCATAGACCTGCTCCTTGGCAATGATTTTATCCCTTAAGAGTTGTAAATAGCGCTCGAAAAAAACTTGACGTCTCGTCGCATAATTTGCAGGCTGTAAAGAGAAAAGAAGTGGGGGTGTAAGCGGCTGACAAGTAAAGAGTTAAGTTTTTGGCAATAAAAAACAGACAGTTGATGTCCCGCATGATAAACACAACAAATTTAAAAATAAAAAATTAAAAATGAATTAAATAGTAAGCAAATAATAAACTAAAAATGCAATTACTTATTAAATGATTTTCAATATGTTCTACGCTGACCTAAAGAATTATATAAAAAATCATAACAGAAATTTATCTGGAGCCACAAAAATAAACAAAATCTATAAAAATTAATATTTATCAAAATAATCTGCACATTTATAAATAAATAATATGGAAACTATAAATTTGTACGACTTGAAAAGTTTTCAGTTTCTTTAATAACCTGAAAAATGTATTAAGTATCAAAACAAAAAATGAAATATTTGCTTAAAAGTGTTGAGTGCATCACTGTTTTCGGAAACTCATACCTCAAAGGAACTTCACATAATTTGGGAGATGAGTAAAAGTTGTATGTTGCCACTCACCAGCATAAAAGGTATTTCGATCATGGCCAGATTGCGCATAAGTATGTTGAGGCAGAGAACTAGCTCGTAATTGTAATTGCGTCCATCCTCGATGAGTTTGTCGAGCAGCGCCATTATCACGGAGGTGCCACCGTCTGGTGGCAATGGGGAAGCACCGTATCTGCAATGATAAGCGGTCACGAAACTGTGGCTGACTGCTAGCTACGTGCAACGAGCTGCTTGCCAGATGCCAGCTGAAGCACGTAGTTGGTTAGGTTGCGGTCGGAGTCGAATGCTCTGCGGCTGTTAACTGTAATTTGTAGACGACATTTCTCAGCCTGCACTGCAATGGGTGGCATTGTGGTTTTGGTTGCTAGCTCAAATTTGTTATCCCATTCCAGTTTGGGGACAAAGACAGGTAACTAGTAATAAATGTTTCTTGCCCTGATAAGCAGAATGTGCAAATGAAATAATGAAGTGTGCACAGTTCGCGGTCATGTAGTTGATATCCTGTCATATGCACATACACACACACGCGACACTCACACACATACACAGAGAGGCAGAGAGAGAGAGAGAGAGAGAGAGAGAGAGAGAGAGTGAGACGGGAGCAGCGTTGATTTACTGTGGTAAATTGCAAATGAAGTGCAAATGTGGCAAATACGGCAAATGTCGCTCCACGGCAACTAGTTAATGTTGAATCACATCAGCGTTGTCACATTTTAAATTGAAAATGTTTGTCACAATGTTTGATTACGCTTAATTTTCTTTTGCATTTGCATTTGGATCCGATAAGCTGCTTGATGTATTATAATGAATTTATACAAGCACCTAGAGAAAAATGTTGTATAATGAGAGTATTTCTACTAATATCAAATGTCATGTATAATTAAGTCAAAGGTGTTCTTCATCTTAGCGGAACTCTTGTTGAATATCAAAGTGAAAAATGATTAGGAAAGATTATTCAAGGTTTAAAGGAGATGGAAAATGTTTTTTATATTATCTAAATTTTCTTACTTCAGGTTTGCCAATCAAAAAAATGGACTGCGATATAATATTACCATTAATTCAAAATATATAACATTATTACAAATCAATTAAATATCCAAACATAATCACTAATTAGAAACAAAGATAGAGAATAATTTGTTCCAATAAATTTAAACATTTTATTGAGTAATTCAAAGAAATGTAATATTATATATTCCCGAGGCAGATGGGAAATTATATGAAAATATGCATGTTCCATATGATGCCGTATCATATTCACAACTGCAATTTGCATATGCTGGCCAATTCAAAATGAGAATGCAACAAAGCAAAAAATTGCACGCAAATGAAAAGCACAATTTAAAGGAAATCAGGCGGAAGGCGGCAACAACAAAAATAAATAACAATAGTCAATGTACAATATGCAATATACAATGGACTGATAAGCGACCCCATAAACTAACACCCTTCCCTCGATAATCCCTCTCTCTTCCATTTGTTTATCAATCGTTGGTCTTTAAATTTAAACATGCAAAATATATTCGAAAACTGACTAAAGACATTAAAGATTGATTATATAAATGGCAAAGTTGATAGCGAGTACTGGAACGAATAATTGCATAAATGAGAAAAATGCTTCATACAATTTTATATCTACTTATTGAAATCAATATCTTTAACACATAACGATATTTTGCATAGTTTCTTCTGAAGCTTGTGATTGAGATATTGAGTTGCGTTTACAATTATATTTGCTGCAATGGATGAGAATAATTAAGACTTTTTTGAATTGCGATTGTGATGATTGTGAACCGATAATATACAATAATATACAATACATTTTCGAACTCAAAGTCTCTAAACATCGAAATAGTTTTCGTAGTAGCTGGTGTTTTATTTTAGAGCAGATTAAGTGCTCTTCGAGTTTGCAGACTGTGCAATAACTTCTGAGTTTGCTGTTTCGATTGCAGGTGCCATTTCTGATTTCTTCATTTTATTTTCTTTGACTGGAATCAATATTATAATTTAATGCAAAATAATAAATTTTGGCGCAGCATCAAAAATTGAAAACGCTGCTTCCGCTGCCAAAAAAAATAAAAGAAAACAGCTGAATATGCAGCGAGGCGTGGCTGTTGTTGTAATACCGACAAACAACAAGAACAACAACAAGAACACTGATAGGAAATGCACATCGAGCACTATCCAGTTATGCGACAATAAATTGCCAACCGCAAAGGCAGCGACGAACTGAACGCATTTTCAAGGCTGAGAACCATTTGAAGCTGAAATTTTCCTAGCTACACTCAGATAAAAAACTTTGTTCCAAATTAAACATAGATGGAATTCATAGCATTTATTTTTTTTGTGTATGAGTCTATCCTGTAACATAGCGAATTTCAAGAACTATAATATTTATGTCAGTCTTAGATGAGTTCATATGTAACCTATAAGCTTAAAAGTAATTATACTCTACCTCGAAGCAATATAGCAAAGCTTAAATAAAATCGGGTTTAAGGAAAACAAATCCAAAATAACAAATACTTTTATTAGTCTAAAATATTCACACATTTTTCTGCTTTTTAGCACAATATACTCTACATTTGTTGTATGTGTATTTATCTTGTTCTTGTTGTTGCTGTTGCTGCCACTGCTGTTGACTGCGCGTAAGTTTGTGGCAGGCAGGCTGCCTGCATCGGCCATGAGACAGAGTGGAGACACACTCGTGACGCCTTGTCATGCAAATTCGCTTTGGCAGAAACTTTCATATTTAATGTAAATATTTGCATCAGAGAGGCGGGTGGCAATGACGCTGTCAAGGGGTAGTGTCATTGTCAGTCCGACCACTTGATTATGCTAAGCGTTGCATAGAGTTTTATGCTGCATACATTAAGGCAACTTGCCCCACACTCTCCCCTTCTCCCTCAACTCACCAAGTGCCATTGAGCTTTGCATATTTTTTGCGCTAATTGAAGTGGCTGACAAGACACAAATCCCCACTATTTGCTTCCATCATATCCTCACCTGAGCAGTAGCAGCAACAATTCGGGCGCACTTGCTTGCAACGCAATGCGGAGTGGCGATGATCCACCGCAGGACTCGATGGGTACATCAATGAATCTGCAAAATGGCCAGATAAATACATAGTTGGTTAGATATGACCGGATAAGTGGCTTTAACAAGAAACACTGTCTGCTCTGCTTGGCTCAATATTTGTGACCCAGAACAATCCTTGACAGGCAGCCCAAATGGGATACCTACATTAGCCCAAACAGTAGGAAATGAGTTCGAGATGGGGGAGCAGGGAAGCTGGGAAGCGGGGTCTAACTGCTTAGTGCCAAAAGAAAATAAAGATGCTCGCTTGTTGCTTGTTGCCTGTCGCCTGTTGTCACATTTTCAGTTATGTTCCGTTTTTCCAGGGGTTTTACTACCCTTGCAGAGGGTGCGTTTATTTTGTCGTGAAGTGCGTAATTACATTCTCAGCCCGCGGTAAATCTTGCAACAATTTACATTTTTAAACCCCGGAAATTTTATATTTAACATTTTTCTTTTTAATTTATCTGTTGCATTCTACATTTAAATTTAACCATTTTATTTATCTTTACATTAAATATTTTTAATTTATGTAATTTAATGTTCTTAATACTCTTTTTAAATTTATGTTTAATCTAGTCTGCATTAAATAAAAAAACAAATCTTATAAATATGCCAGCATCAAAGGCAGAGGCGATATATATGTCGAAATCTTATTGATAAGACTGCTATAAAATATAAATTGATTTTGTTTTAAAACTTATCTTGTTGAGACAAGATCTTAACCCACCAGGTTACAAGAGCCTAAGTTTATTATCACACTTATTTTTCGCTTATTTTGAAATCCTACAAAAATGCGAACAAAATCTGAAAAAAAACTCAGGCCATCGAAGAGTAGGCTTAGGCAGGAATGGGTTAGTATCTTAATTTAGTACTATATTATTATGGCAGGGTATGTAAACTTGTCATTGTCGTATATAGCTCTTCAGACTAGAGTTTTCTTTTTAAGAGTTCGCTCTGTAAAATTGTCCATAGGGTGCAGAGCTTCAATATTGCGTATACGCAGTGCTGTTAGAGGGCGTTTAGCTCCATTGAGCCATTAGCATGTACACCGTATGCACTTCAAGCGCTTTGCGCCACATGCCACACAAAGAAAATCACACAACTGGGTGTGAGTGTGTATGTGTGTGTGTGTGTGTGAGTATATGTTGTGCCTTTGTGTGTTATTTGCTGTGGTGCTGTGCTGGCTTTAATGTCTACGCATAAAAGTGGGCAAATAAAAGCCCAAAAGCCCCAATAAAGCGACAGCAACGCATATGCAGGTGATTTACCCACACACTCACACACATCACACACACATTACACACACACATTACGCACACAGACATATCACACACACAGACACACAATTATAGTGACACAGCTCTGTTGAGCAGATGATAAGCGAATTTAATGTTCTAAGCACTTTCCGCTTCAAAGTTCTGAGCAAATTAATTTACAGTTTAGCAGCACTTTGGTCTGCCCAGTTAACATATAAAATTTTACTTTGTGACCAAATAATAATAGTTACTAAAATTAGAAATTATGTTACAAGTACACAGAAGGCTAACACCATCAGCTGATTCAGCAGGTCGCTCGTTAAAAATATAACACAATACTCTTCACTTATGCTACTCATAACAAGGAAATGTGTTTCCTCATAGATCCCATAACACGCATTAAATAATTTATTCAGAGTTTTAAAACTTTCTTAAATTAAAAACCTGAGGAGTGGTAACTGCTTAATATGTGCTAATTATTAAGAACCGTTTATGGTTATTATAGGTAATTTTTGCATCGTTACAGTTTATAATAAAAACTATTATTATTATGATAACTGCTTTGTATTTTGTAGTAAAAACAAGTGGGAACGTTGCAGTCAGCAGTAAGCGACTGTAGAATACTCTGATATACACTTTAAGATATACGGTTAACTTTTGTGACTCTAGCTGTGGTTATACTGTCAAAGAAATATGCATTTCTGATGTGTAGAGACGGAGGGGCTTGATATATTAGGCAGAATGCGGTCGATGCCGATCTCTGAAGATATAATATACACGGATTAAATTTGAGGACTACAGTTTATAAACTTTGCGAATATATATTCAAGGAATCAAGTTACTAGCC
The DNA here is from genome assembly GCA_035043505.1 of Drosophila setosimentum. NCBI lineage: Eukaryota > Metazoa > Arthropoda > Insecta > Diptera > Drosophilidae > Drosophila > Drosophila setosimentum. The sequence goes on from JAWNMY010000008.1 coordinate 1,787,427, forward strand.
TAAAAGACCTAAAACTTAGATTAGGATAGCTAAGCATTGCATTGAATGTTCCTCTGCTCTATTTTTCCATTGAAAAACAAGTTTCCAATTTCTGCAACAAAAAAACAGAATAGTAATTTTAAATTTCATCAACTTATTGCATTCTTGCTATTAAATTTGACAACATTGCGTGTGCTTAACAAATATTTGCAGCTTGTCTAAAGGAAGACCTTAAGTAATTATTTTGTTAATTGCTTTCAATATGCTCGAAATAATAATAATTTTCGATTTCATCATCTGCTTCCGTCTTTGCTATTAAATTAAATTGGACAACGTTGCGTATACTTAACATATATTTGCTGCTTGTCTAATAAAGTTAAATTAAAAATTAAATAAAAAGAAAATTACGCATTCTATTTTTAGTTTTGGTTATTAAATCCAAGTTGTAAATATTATATGGGTAAATTCTTGGACGTATAAATCTATTTATACTTTATATATACGGAATATTGTTGCTCATTTGTGACGTTGATTTGTGCAACTTTTAGCGGCACTCAACGCCAATGTTTATAGTGACATTACTTGCCTCCACGCACACACACACACACACATAAAAACATACACTTGCAGATATTAATGCTTCTTCGTTTGTGTTGGTGTTTTGATGGAGACACTGCTTAAGCTCGAGCGTCAAGTGAGAGGGCATCATAAATGTGCTTCTAATGTTTGCCAGACAGCTTGTCTCATGCCTGTGTGTGTGTGTGTGGGCGGTCATGTGTGTGTGTATGTGTCTGTTTTGCCGTGTGTATTTCAGCGCTCAAGTGTTAGCCATGTGCGCTTATTACACGCATTTTTGACTTTAATCCTTCGAAGTGTTGGCAAACAAAGCCAAAATAACAAAAGGTTTACATAGCTGCCTGTTGGTTTGCAGCTTATCGCAATACACACACACCACAACAAAAACAACACAAACACACACATGTTCATAAATCTCTCGCAGAAAGGCAACACAAAAAAAAGAAGGAAAAGGAAAATGAAAATGAGACAACCAGCGAGCTGAGCTCATGTTAGAAGTAAAAATCTTAATTATACATGACACCAACAGCAGCCCCTGGCAGCAGGCAGCGTCTGAGATTGAAAGCCACAGCGGCCATTGTGCAAATTAATGTCCATGTGCGTGTGTGTATGTGTGTGAGAGAGTGCGAGAGTGTGAGTGTGCGTGTATGTGTGTGCTTGTAAAGTGTCACCAACTTTTACTCAATTATGACTGACAAACACGCACAGCGAACAAACAATGCCAGGATGTATTAATTTAATTAAAATCCTTTTATTTGCAATTTTCTCTGGCCTCTTTTTCTCTCTTTTTTTCATTTTTGTCTGCCTGCCTGTTTTTGCACTGAAATTTCCCAAGGGGATCACAGCAACAGGCGTTGCTCGGCCTTCATTGTCATTGAAGCCAGTCATTCATTAAATTTGCTTCAATTTCCCAGGCCTTATCTGAACGGCTCTTAATATTTGAAACGCGTTCTGGTTTAAGCCATATTGCAATTTGTAATTAAATTGCTATTTAATTTTAATTGCATAAATTTCGTTTTTAATCTTTAACAAATAGTTTCTCTTTGAGAGTTAAACTTAGCTTTGCAAAATTGCTTTAATTGTCAAATATTTCGTTGAATTCCATTAAAATGATTGCTAATCTCAATCAGCTTGACTAACGCCACAAACTTTGTGCCAAACTTGCCACAATTGGCAGAGACTAGTATTTTGCATTGCCCGTGGCATGTCAAGCAACAAAGCTAACAACAATCGCTCTATGAGAATATTGTCGTTGTGAGTTTTACTTAAGCTAGCCACATTAATTTAATTGTAAAATATTTCGCTAAATTTAAAAGGATTAATATTCTATACAAGTCACAGCATTGACTGGTGCCAAAGCAACAAAAAGAGCACACATAAAACAAAAGACAATAACATGTTGTTTGCCAGTGTCAGCTTGAAAGTCATGCTATGAGCACTTGCCGCATTTAGAGCATAGCCACAAAAATGTTTGTGGCTATTTTCTCATTTTTTCTTTGAACCATAAATTTGGTATGCTGTCAACTTACCTAAGCTGGCGCTCCTGCTCGAAACGAGGTATCCACACGGGGAACGTTAGGTTTTCGCGTGTTGCATGCTTCAGAAAATAAACCATGGCGCGCACATTCTCATGCTATCAGGCGGAAAACAAAAGAAGCTGTCTCTTATATCTATACGATAAGTATGAGTGCTTGCAACATATAGCTTACCTGGTCCTGAAAATCGCTGCGCCAGCCGGCTATAAAGTGTGGTGCATGTGGCCCAAACAGTGCACCCAAAAAGATGCGCTCGAACGTCTTCTCGCACTCATAAATAGCCACTAAACATGGGGAGTAAATGCGAGTAAGAGAGTGAGATATATAGTGGGAGAAAGATATAGTAAGGCAATTATGACAAAACTCTCCACAAGGAGTCGCTGCAAACAAATAAAGCAAATTACGAAGCTGAACTTGTTGACAATATTTTTATTTGTTTTTTGTTTTCTTTTTTTTTTTGGCACAACCGTTGCCGGATGTGGCGTTTGCCACAAAATGAAGTCACAGCACTGGCAACACAGCAAACGAGCAACGGAAACTTGCAAAATGTCAGAAGTGCAAAACAAAAAATAAAACCAACTCGCATTATTTTATAAACGTAGAGTTGTCCAGCTAACTGCTGCTGGTAGCCGTAACTGGTCTCTGAATGTGTGTCACGTAAAACGCACGCTGCACAAGGGGCACTTGCAACATTTTGACTGCGGTTGCAGACGCGGAAATTTTCGCTCGGAAGTGGGCATTTTTGCAATGGAGTTTTCACTAACTATGCAATACTCTCTTTCTGTTATGGTACAATTCAAAGCTCTCAGAGCTGCTACTAGAAATATAATTATAAAAAATCTAAATCCTAAATTCAAATTCTAAAAAATTGTGTGAAATATTTGACATTATTATTAAATATTTTGTTTTATTCATATACTATAAAATTGTGACACCCGTATAAGCCTGTTGAGGCAACCAGCTAACACGAACACGTATTTTGTACTGTGGATTGTATAATAATATAAAGATTAAAATGGAAAAAAAAACGGAAAGAAAAATAATAATAAAAAAAAATTATATAATCCTTGAGATATGTCAAGGTCTTATCGATTTTCCAACACCCTGTTGACTTGTCACAATAATCTTAAAACTTTCCTGATAAAAAAATAAAATAAGCCGACAAACAAAAACACTCAAAACTCCTTCTCCACCCTGAGATCAGAGTATAAGTACATCGCAAGTCTCACCGCTTTCCATGTCAAACATACAGCGGGTGTAAGCAGACACACACGCAGTTACACACACGCACACCCCCATACACACACACAGGCAATATATAGTTAGCTTGGAGGCATAGCACACCATTAATTCCGCAAGACTTGGGGCTGTCAAGATTCACGCAGCATTTTAATTAGAGACAACACACGCATCGTCTGAAGGCATGGCCCAAATAACTTGCAACACTTTGGAGGCACTTTACAAGTTTTACGATGCAACAAGAAGCAGCAGAGTAGCAGGAGCAGCAGCAGCAACAGTAGCAGCCGTAGCATTAGTAACACTTTCGCCTCTTTTGCCTTAACACAATTTCCAGCTGGCAATTAGCAGAAACACGTGATTAAATGAGATTCGTGTGAATCGCGTCTGCTTACTTACAAGCGTTATAATCTGATGCAAAGCCATAAAATTCATTAAAATATTCAAAACAAAAGGACACGCCCTAAATCGCAAACCACACACACCCACACACACGCACGCACACACACATCTATGTATATACGTTGTGGCATTAAATTATTAAGTTAGTGCCTTTGACTTACCCAGCAGCTGAACGACAACCTCGGAATCGCGTACTCCCCAATCCCAACAGCAGCGCAGCGCAATATATAAAATGTTGTGATACTTCCCCATGAGGCACACCTGCCAAAGAGATTCCACCTTTACTCATTTACTCTACACCTTTGTATGCCATAAATTTGACTACAAAACGAATTTAAATTGAAATTAAATGCTTGCATAGGATTTTGACCAGACACATGTGTTATACAAATTACATTGGAATTAAGGACCATAAGCATTTAGGCTTCAATGCTTTTGCTTAACAATACTGGAAGACAGAAGTACACAAATACATAAATTTAAACATTTGCCTAAATAGACACATTAAATATACAAAAGCAAATCTGCCTCTTAGGCGCATATGAATAATCATTCATAAAGTTTGACAAATTGCATGAATTGCAAGTTTAAATTTATAGAAATTTAATTCATTTGAAATGCCTTACTTAAGATAGAGTTGGATTTTTTTGAGTAATGCATAATTAATTCTCGATCTAAAGACAAACCACCGGAAAAATATCGGTTATAAGAAAACCAAGCAACTGACTGCAAACATTTCGTTTTAATTAGTGAATAATTCAAGTACGTTTTGGTACTATTTTAAACTACTTGAATCAATTATAAAACTCTAAAAGGGTTTAAGCATTTCTCGATTTAATCACAAAATATCGACAAAAGAAACCGATCGGAAAGATCTCAAAACAAAAGTTTTTCTTAAATCAGTCAAGAAAGATGTAAACACTTTTTGATCTATGCACAAATGATCGGCTGTACAAAATGTCAGTTCAATTAGTTCACAAATTTAATTATGTTTCAGTACAAGATTGAATTAAGTATATAAATCTGAAAGTGTGTTAATAATTCTCGATTTAAATATTCATGAACAAAGATTTGAAAGTCAGACAAACAAAATATTTAAACATACTAAAAAGTTTAGCATTCCTGCTCATAATTATGATCTCAAAATTAAGTACGAATTTCTGATTTAATTATGCATTTTCGTGATATGCACTTTGCAAAAAGATAGTTTTTAATATAACTGGTGCAATAGATTAAGTTGGCCGAATTGAAGAGCTGCATAAATATAAATATATGTTGAGATGGGTAAAAGTGTTTGTGTTAGACTGAATTAAAAACGAAGCCAAAGCAAAAGCAGTTAATAAGAGGTTACGATAATTTAGTTGAGTAAGCTCAGTTATAAAATATTTGTGTCCGTTGACCTCGTTCATAATTTACATATGTATTTAGCTTTATTTGTATAAGATTTCAAGAAAAGCTAAAACCCAATTTAGCAAGCGAATTTATTAACTCTCACCTGTCCGTTGGCCTGCTTGGCCAGTCGATGGTAACGCAGAGCGGCAACAACTGCCAGGCTGGCAACCTCAGCCGTCTGAACATTTTGACCCTCGCTGCAGCCCTTGATGATGGCACTCAAATGATCGAGCACGTTGCGCCGGGACTGACGATCGTGGAGACCGTTGCGTGTGATATGCTCGAAGGTGTCGTCGAAGAAGCACTCGAATATGTAATCCATGACCAGTTGGCGTCGTGGTCGTCTGCCACAGCGCTGGTAACTGGCTCGGCTGGTCGCTCGAGGCGCCACCAATGCCCGGAAGCCGTACAAATAGTGCGGCACTGAATGCAGCCAAACCGAAGCCAAATGACGTTTTAATTGACTTACCAACTGCTGCAATGTCAACAGCAACTGCTGCAAAAACATGACACAATCGAATAAAAATATTATATGAATGTATTATGGAATTTTAATAAACAAACAGGTTTAATTAAAAGCTGCATAAGACGAAATTCAAACACACAAAAAAAACACGTTAAGTCAAGTTCCACAGACAGTAAGCGAATAAATTTCGAGGCTACGAAACATCGAAGGAACTTGCTTCAGGGTGAGCTCTCTCGTCGCTCTCCCTCTTTCTCTCTCACCCTCCCTCCCTCTCTGATTTTGTTTGTTCTCTCTTTATTGATTTTTTCATGCTAGCAACATTGTGCGCAAAAAATAACCAAAACATTGACAACGTGTACTTAAAAAAAAAACGTAAACAAACAAAGTATAGTCGTTATATTTTCATTTAATTAATTCATGGTAAACGCAATGCAATCAACTAAAATCGTTTTTCAAAATTAATTTACTACTTGTAATCATTTCATAGTGTTTACATTTGCTGTGTTGATTTTATTATATATTATATATATATATATATATATATATATATTATAGCCGGCTAACCGGTGCTCGATTGCAAAACAAGCGATTGTAATTTCAGAGCTTGTTTTGAGCAGGTCACTTGATAATACACTTTGACAATAATTCGCTTGTAAATTCAGCTTGTAACCGACTCAATTCACATTGTATAAAATAGATAAATTCGCACTGTTCAACAGACGCCAAGCAACTGAAAACAATAAAACATTTTTGAAAAACAAAAACGCTCATCCGTTTTTAGCTGCTCACTCTCCCACAATCTCTCACTCTGCCTCTCTCTCTCTCTCTCTCTCTCTCTCTCTTTCTTTATCTCTCAGTACACACCCTCATCCACAGTTTTCCTCTCTTCCTCCCCCTCTCTCTCTCTCTCCCTCTGGCTATTTTGCTTTGTGATTTTAAGTCAAAACAGAAGCAGAAGTTCAGTTTGTTATTGCTCCAGAGTGCGTAATTGATAAGCGCTTGTAAGTGTTTACATTAACCACCCACCCACCCACCCACTCATACACACAAACATACCCACAAAAGTACACACACTTGTATTGGTATAACGTAAAAATAACTGAATTGAATTAAAACCACACATTGTCAATTTATTTATCACGATATAAAATGCTTTTTATAAATCCGCCAGGGGGCATTTTAAAATTTTTACCATAACAGAAAGCGTATTGCATAAAATCTTTTTATATACTTATGGAATGTTTTTACATACTAAGTGCATGCTAATATAAGATTATTCTAATTTTTCGCTTTCGACATATTTGTGAATTGAATCAGGAATATAATCATCATTGTCAAATTCGATGCACATATGTGTCCAATAATCGAAATTTTCATTTCAAAATCTGTTGCATTAATTTGTATATAATAATCGTAGAACTATAATTATAAGTACAATTAAAACATACACTTACTTAAATCAGCTGAGAATATACCTTACAACTAGCAGCAATAAAATTTAAATATAGAGCAAGCATATTTAAACTTCGGTGCAACAAATATGCACATTTTTTTCACGCAACAAATGAAATGCAATTGTTTGTAATACTTTTAAAAGAATCATTTACTTTAACCGCACATTTTTCTTTTTGGATTTGCTTATTTGCATATGTCAATTGAATTGTAGATTTGTAATTTATTTACGGGTTTTACCGCTTAACCAGAAGTCATTTTCTTGGCAGTATTTTCAATATAACAAATATTTATTGGTTAGTTCAGTAAGTTTAATGCTCTCCCATTAATTATCGAAATTAAATATTTATATTGCACACTTCTTATTTACACTGATATCATAAATATTTACTCGAACAATTAAGCAACGGGCAATGAAGACATTAATTAAAACATATTGAGCTGGGGAGAAAGTGATGCTGATTGTCTGCGTACATGTGAATATTTCCCCTTAATCAGTTGAATAAACACGATTAAGTATTCATAAGCTACTAAGAAGGTGCTCAACTATGAGATACTCTGTAGTTGATATGTGAGTACAAACTGAAAAGATGGTGAAAGCAATCGAAATTTTAAAATTTCATTTCTGAGAGAGAGAGAGAATTAAGGATTTATAATAGAATATATATATTTACAAATTAACTTGTTTTTCAGTCATAAAGATAAATATTATGATTAACGAACCGAACTGGATCAACTTGTCGTTTTATTTTGAATAACTGACGAGCTCTGCTCTTAGCTCTGCAGGGTCTACAGGGTATTTTTGGTATAATTGGCCTACTTATATGTACATTATTAAGAGCACCTTATATAATGAAATTAAGGTTATCTATTTGATCTTACTTTTATTATATTAAAAAGCAACCCATTTAATTAGTGGTCAAAAGCTACACTCTGAAAATGTGGTAAACTGGAATTAAATGAAATAATTTTGCTGTCAGTTATTGAGCACAATAATCAAGCATATCATCCATTCACACCAACACACACACATATTGACTGTGGTATTTATATGAAATGTTGTGGCTGCACGGAACGGAATCGGAAATGTGATCACAACAAGCGCAGCACTTGATGCCACACAAGTTCAATAATGTGCATGAAGGGTGGCAAATGGCAAATTGTGTAATAACTTTGATTGGAGATGCATACAATGCACATAATTTGCATACATTTAATTCGGGTAATAAATACATTGTCTGAATTTGCAGGTGGAATAAATAAATAAACATAAAGTTTGAAAAGAAGCGGAAGTCAGAGCAATTAATTTAAAAAACAATGATAAAAGCAACTCTACAATTGCACTCATAAAGTTGATTTTATGCCTGTTTTGTAAATATCACAAAGTTTTAAGGTCTTGAGTTTAATTGCTGAATTATAATGGTAAAATAAAATAAAATCGCATTTAGGCATGCACATGTTGTTCTTCATAACTTGTTATCTTTATATTTCACTCGTGCGTCACATTCTTGAATCTTTATGGTCTCCCAATTAGCATCTGTACAAAAAACACATTTAGATGTACATTTACGCAATTAGCCCTTCGGGATCTTAACTTGGATGCCAACAATAGATAGCCTATCGTATTTGACTTTTGTTAATAAGTCTTTCTTCTTTGGTGTTGTTAGTTTCGCAGTTCTATTTGTAAAATATTTAATAATATTTGTGGTAATTATCATTTACCATGATGTTTTCATATATTAATTGTATTAAAATAAAATACTTATATCTGACAGACCTTTTATGGTTGTTATTTTCTACATTTTTAGAGTACTCATAAAAAGTACGCAGTGCTTGTAAATAATTTGCAAGCTAGCACTTAAGTAACTGTATTTGTAAGTGGCTCTAAGACGACATGCATTAGCCGAGTGCTTGTAATAAATGGGCTAAGCCACGCCCACATCCGTTGGGGGTGGCGCATGCATAATGCGAATATGAGGTAGTCATAATTTAAATCTCTGTGTGCACGTTGTGCCACAAGCAGCACGCGATTGCCTTAAATCATATCGAGCAACACTACGCAAACGCAATGCATGGCTAACATTTGCTGTCTCTTTCTTGCAGGTTGCTTTGCCAGGAGATCAACCAGGACGAGTCGTTCCAGCTGGAGTATCGCGGACTGGTCATTATGAAGGGCAAGCCGACGCCGATGGACTGCTGGTTCCTAACACGTGCCACCAGCAACACGACCAGTGGCAATGGCAGCCTCGACTCGCCGCTTCTGCAACCCACAACGCCAACGGCGACAACGCAACGTCTGGCCATGGGGCAACATGCAAGCGTCTCACGTACGTCCTCGGCGGGTCCTGTGGCGCCAAAGGATGCATAGGAAATGCACAAGCAATGAAATATTATGCTTTAAGGAAAAATCTATGTGTGACTCCTTCACTGCGACTCTCTGCCTGTCTGTCTGTCTGTCTGTCTATCTATCCGCCTGTCTGTCTGTGTGTGTGACTGTCTGTGTCTGTGTGCGTGTGTCCTGGCCACTTAACCACTTCATTTCTATGACTCTGCACTTACCCCATCTTGGTCTGCATTTGTCCCGTGGAGCAGAAGCAGCAGCAGTTGGCATCAGCCTCGTTTGGCTTCGTTGGCTCGCAAAAGGTAATTTATGTTAATGCTCTTCCGTCCTTCCATCTATTACATTGTGCATCTTCCATCTTGCATCTGTACTCTTTCGATTGGCGGCACGCCCACACAACTTAGTTTACACAATGATTTACATTTGTACAGCGATTACGCTGCGTATACATAATTTATGGCATATTTACAACGCTTATTTGTACTGCATAAATCAAAATCGTGTATCTGTTCAAGCCGAATTAGCAATATGTATCATTTTCAATACCACTTGCCGATATCACCATAGGCATTTGCCATTAGTTAAAGTGTTGTTTGTCATTGGAGAACTCTAAACAAGGATTTCATATAAAAGAAAACACATCCTGTACAAGTTTGCTGTGTTGTGTTGGTTGTTCTTGTTTGTCCAAGACACTGTGCTTATGCAGTAAACTAGATAAGTCCAAAACAACTCAATATAAAAGCCATAATATGGCAAACAGTTAAATATATATATTCTCCACTTCACTGGCTCCCGAGTCTGAGCCTCTAACATTTTGTGGCATACTTAGCCGAGACTACCGAGCCAAAGGATTGTCAACAGCGCCGAGCAAAATGTTTGCATTGACTTTGTTTGTGCTCATTTTATGATTTTTTTTGTTGACAAAAACATGGCTATAGCCATGCTGTTTTTGCTACTGCAAGCGCACTATATATATATATATCTATATATCACCAAAAGAAACCACAACAAACTGAGCTGCGCTGGTTTGCCAGTCTGAAAGAGTACAAACGCCAGGAATTTAACACATATTTTCATATCAAATATTTGACATAAACAAACAACCGCAAAAACAGAAAGGCTGCTGCCATTGAATCTCCACAGATACAGATGCGAGAGGGCAGTTTGAAATATTTATCAAATGTGTAGATGAACCTTAAGAAAAGTAGAGCGAGAAATGGATAAAATAGTATATATTAGAGCAAGATAACACAGTTTAATTAATGATAATAGATGGCATATTTAAGACCATTTATTTAAGACTGTTATCTACCTTTATTCTATATCTATATATATATTCTCCCTCTCACTTTTCCTGACGTTGTCACTTTTGCATTGAAAATTTTAAAGGAATATTATTATAGATTATAAAATGAAATTTATTATTTACGTAATGTTTCAGTAACCTTTGGTTGATTGAACTCGTAAATAGCTGTTAGCTCCTTTAAATAGAGGAATGGGGAAGGGATAGTGTTAGATATATATACACAGGGGTGGCGGCTTACATTTAAGTATGTAGATACCTCTGCTCTAAGTTCAAAATTCTTTTGCAAGCAACAAGTTTAAGTCGTAAATTTTTTATGATTTTTTTATGGCTCGGTATTAAATCAAAGTGGTTAAGAGTGTGATTCTAAGGATAGGTGCCTGCAAAATAAATACTAGCTTAAACTGACTTTCAATGTTGTGCAATGCTTACTACACTTTTTGAATAATATGATTTAAATATTTTCGGCTAAAAGACTTGTTACGAACTCCATTTAATTCTACTCCAATTCCAAAAATAAAGATCATAATGTTCCATAACTCAAACAACTTTGAGAGTAATCAATGTCATAATGCTACTATTTAAAATCATAATCAAGGAATATTTGGTATTATTATTAACAATATATCGATGGCTTGCAATTGCAATCAACAATTTAACAATCGGAAAAAAAAATTGACATGGATTCTCAAGTGTGCAGCGACAACCCTCGCTGGAGTGTAACTCAAGTTTATATCTTTTGCCGGAAACTTTGTTAATGTATGTGACATTGAGGCAAAGCGAATCGCATTAAACGCCCACAGAGCGACCCATGCACAGATACAGATATAGATACATATATTCAAATACTGAGAGTAAGTAGCTTATAGACTTGCATACAGATGTTGTTTTGAAAGTGTGTGTTTGGGAACTGCTTGTGGGCTTGTCATTTTATATTAGCTAGCAATGTCTGTTTATGACCTCGATATGCTCACATTATCGTTAAATGCCAACCATAACAATAACAATACCATCAAAAACAAAAACAACAATGCAATTTAATGACTTGCAAGTTGAAAGGCATTTTGATGATGATGCCATCCATATACAAGTGCCTGGAATCTATGCGATTGTATATGTGTGTCCCTAACGATGCTCGTTAGAAATGGATTAACATTGATTATTTGTCGCATTCAGTTTTTTCTCCTTACATTTATATATATAAATAATAATTAAAAAGGGTAAATGAAATGTTTGCGAAGCACATTTCCCAAACTTATTATAAGTCTCAATCTTTCCCTTACGGTCAGCAGCTCATTTGCATTCATAACGAATGCAGCCAGCAAAAGGACTATAAATTAAGGTCTTATGAGATTGAAGAAGGGATTTTGTTATAGGCTGTGTTTGAATACGAAATATTTTGTTGCCAGTTTAATAAGTAAGCCAATTCAAAGCAAAACTCATCAAAATTATTATTTTTTTTAATATTTTGTATTCAACAAGATATTACTGTTATTTTCTTTTAATGGAATTTAAAATTAATTTGCATTAAAATGATGTGGAACCAAACAAATGTCCAAAGCTCAAATTAGCCTAATGTAATTTAAAAACTTATCCTTAATATTTTTCACTGTCCTTCAGCAGACCATATTAAACAGGCTTCGCTGCTTTGCTCGAACTTTTGGCAACACTTTTGTCACACTGTCTGCTGTTGGCATCTGTTTGCCCAACACCCCCTTATCCCAACCGCACCCCTCACCTTGTCCAGACCTACAGCAGCGGCCTGATTTCTCCAATAATTTTTCTTCGCTTCTTCTATTTAGCATTTATTTATACTTCACATCCGGTTTATTTGTACAGGATGTTGCCTCAGGCTGTTATTGTTGTTGCCCATCTTCTGCCTTAATTTTTTATCCTCTTTAAGCTTTTTATTTATATTATTTTTTTATGGCATTTCAATGTGCCTTGAAATTATTAAATTGTTGCAGTGCAACTGAATCCTTGTAGCAAAACCCTTGTGTTGTCATTAATTAATTAGAATGCACTCACTTACTCATCAGGCAATCACTGCAGTAGGATCAGAGCTCTTTGTCCTGCAAAAAAATGGAACTTTAACGAGCTCTTAATTAGGTCTGCCTTTGTGCCACAACGAGATGCTTGCGACGGGTTGCAAGGATTTACCCTCATTTATCATCAGCTGGCTGTTTGAAAGATATATGTATGTTTTCTTTACATATCCGCAAGCACATCCATCAATAATTTTTTTATACATATACATGAGAACCTTCTAGATGGTTTTTCCAATTTTTTCCTTTCGCACAATTTGGTTTTCTGTTCGCGTCGCTTACATTTCAAATACACAAATGCAAATCCCGAAACCAATCAAATAAATATTTGCCTAACTAAATACAACATCAATTCGATGACTGCGCCTGACTCTGACTCTTCCTTTGGGTTTGGTCTGGTCTGGTCTGGGTCTGGATCTGGATCTGGGTCTGGGTCTGGGTCTGGGTGACTGTGGCCCTGGCATCCTGTCCTTTTCAAGGCCGTTGCGTGCGAGCCTCATAAAAAATTTAGTTCAAATTGCAAGTGACAGGCGCGATGCTCCTGCTAAGCGGCTTCTACTTCTTCTGCTTCCCCCGGCTCATATCCACTTCAAGTCGGCTTTTCTCATTAAAAATTCATAAAGATGGAAATTATGATTGCTATGCGCCGCCGACGACAAAATGTCAGAGTCAAACGCGACTGCTAGTTGTAAGCTTAAATCAGTTGTTGGGCAAGCCCGACAGGAGAGTAAAATGTGTAACAGCTGAGCAAAATGCTTCAAATTGGATCCCCTAAAGTAGCCGACAGATTAAATATGTATTTAATGTTTCAGAAAAAAATATGTATTTGACTTATACAACTTTTATTGAATAACCAATTCTTTAATATTTTCTTTTTTTTTATAAAAAAAAAAAAGCCTGAACAGAACCCTTATTATTTTTATAAATTTATTACTTGATCAACCTTTTTAACAATAAAAAAAAAATATTTATTTAATTCGCAAGTTTGTATTTAATAACGAATTCTCACTTTCTATTTGTATAAAGTTAATGAAAACATAATTCAATGTTATATATATATTCAAATATTTTATCCAATAGATTGTCACTTGAGCTTTTCAAGTCACCTCACATAGTTGATATATCCTTACCGTAACAAATAACTATAAAGGATGCTCACAAGAACTAGAGAACTATAAGAAAAATGGCCAGTCAAAAAGTTTGGCCTGATAATAATATGTCTAACGTTAATGCTGATGACAACGACTATGTCAATGAGTATAATGCGCCTTTATCTTTGTGTCGTGACGTGTTGTATATGTCAAGTCGGCAGCAGCCGGGACACAAATAATACGAATACGCCGCGTGTGTCTAATGCAAAATTAGTGTGAGTTATTATGAAAAAAAGAAGGGTTACTGCTGACAACAGGCAGCAAGAGCAAGTGGGGACAAACTTCTCAGACATGTGTTGCGCATTTTAATAGAAATTATTCGCACGTTGTCACATTTGAAATTCTCGGTAAGGACCAAAGGCTCAAGAGAGCTATGACAATTTTTCTATTAAATTATTTTTATTTAATTTTTTTTTATATGCAGAGACAGATCGCTCAACTTTTACCCTTTTGCTTACCTTGGGCAAATAAAAGCTAGCAAAATCGGAGGCTGCAGCCCCAAAAGGTTACCTGAGAGTCCTTGTCGTGGCTCATAAAGTTTGGGCCATGTGGTTAGTGGTTGAAACTTTTGCTATTTGACTATTGCCACAGTCCGTGTGTAGTAGCTTCAAAGTTTTTATGGTCTCATTTCTGTCATTAATAAATGATACCTGCTTTATAGACATGCCCCATATAAGAGCCATAGTAGTTGCCATAAAGTGCCACGCTGTTGTGTCCCAGCATCATTAAACTGAATGCTACTATGTAAAAAAAAGTACATCAAAGTTAAATTCCCCATAGCAATGGTCAACTTGCTGTCAAACTGCAAATTGAGTCCCAAGAAGAGAATTCCCAACAAATTAAACCTGCCCAAACTGATAAGTCGTGACTTAATCGAAAACTCAGAACTAATTTCAATTAAAGTTGAAACGCCCGCAAACACAAACACAAACTGACTGACTGAAGCACACACACATACACACACCAACATACACACAGTGCTCAATTTAACAACAACATTAACTAAACGCCCTACATGAACCCCGCCCTCCTCCAAAGGCTATGTCATGCAGGCAAACATTCAAATAGATACAGAGACAGACAGACAGACAGACAGACAGTTTGACAGTTGGCTGCATTGGCAAACAGACGCCCGCATTTGCATACATTGTCGATGTGGCATGCAACGCTTCCAAGTTCGTTTGCAGCGCAGCCACAGCCACACAGCTGCCACAGTCACAGCCACACAGCCAGTTGCAAGTGAAGCCAAATTGAAATTGCGGCACCAAATTGCAAATGCAGTCAACAAATTTGATTCGATTCATGCTTAGCATATTTAATTGCGCTCCAATTTTGGCCTAGCTTAACGATTGCTATACCAGCTGCCAGTTTCATACTCCCAGCAATGCACTAAGCACAATTGGATGCTATCCCCAACACATATTCCATTGTCTAAATAAATGTTTAAACCATATCAAATAGTATTTTGTGCAGCCTTTTGTTACATGACCACACAAAACGAGCGTGTGCCAGTTATGCCAACAAATAGAGCGACGATTAAAACCGGTCAAATTTAAAACACAAAACTGTAAAACTGTATATAAAAAAAAACAAAAAAGGAAAAAAAAGACAATACGCCCACAACATCAACATCAGTAGCAACATGGGGGGCAGCTTTTGTTATCCCTTTAACGCCACGATTTTGTGCACACGACATGCACACAGTGCCTACAGCTTTTACAAACAGACAGGCCAGTGCTGATGTGGCCAACGGAGCGTATGCTCAACATTTGGCAAGCAACTAAAGCCCAGTGCAGCCCAACAACAGCAGTCAGCCCCAAACGGGGCTTGGCTCATGCATTTGATTTGTGGGCCATAGAGTTCGCGCCAGAGTGTGTCCAATGCGATATTTACAATTTTAATTCAATTTGTTGGTGACCTTCCACTGGCATGTACATATGTCCACCCACACTGCAGAACCTTTAGCCAAATCGCCGCCCCCTGAAAGTGGCAGCAGCCACTTGCTGCTATTTTTGCGCATTAAAACTAATCGATAGTTTATGGGTGCCTTCCTCGATGCAAGTACATTTTTGCCAAGGAGCAAACGGCCAGTCAATTTCAATAACAAGCTCAACCGAAGGACAAACACATGCCAGCCACTATCCACTATGTCTAGCGTCCATAGTCCACAAGGACCCCAAACCCAGATCCGGCATGCTGTTGTTTAATTGTCCGTAAAATTGTTAAATTGCTTAGTGTGTCACTATGTATTTGAGTCTGTGTGTGTGTGAGTTATCCTGTCAACGGCTTACAGCTTACATGCATGTGCAATTACGATCACCGACTACCTCTCTCTCTCCTCTCTCCCTCTCTCTCTCTCTCCCTTGACATGCCTCCGCATCGCCTTCGCATTTCAATTGGAGGCATTGTCATTCAGTTCCTGTTCCTGGTCTTAAGCTTTTAAATGTTTTATTTATTTCAAACACTCTCGTGTTTCCATTTGGCCACATTGTTCTTCACAGCAAATTGAGTTTATATGCAGTCGATGATATTAGAGATGGATGCGTGACAGACTTTTTATTTTTACCACACAACCCAACAACAAAACTTTTAACTAGGATTTATATTTTCATTGAATTTTATTTTTAAAAGAGAGAACAAAAATGGTTTACTTGGTTTTTGTAGGGACTCTTAAATTGGGTTAATTTGATCACCGCGTTTTGGAGTGTTTACAAAAATAATTTTTCCTTTTTTCTGTTTTATAAGCATTTTAAACTGGCGTTAATGCAATTACCACATTTTACAGTAATTGCAAACATATTTTTTCTTCCTTTCTTTTAGCAAGCACCCAAAAATGGGGTTATTTCTGTTATAACATTTTTCTCTTGGTAAACACTCTAAAAAAAAACGCTTAAATACGCTTTAAAAAAAATCAATCATTTCTTCTCATTCTGTTATTTTCTTTAGAAATAAATATACAAAAAATTTGCAGAAAAAAAATAAATTTTGCTCCTTAACTCATATCTAAATATTCAGTTGTCTTTTTTAACATTTTAATATTGTATAGACACGAACACCTCGAATCACATACCTGATATCTAGTATTTTGGACAGGCTAACCACAGCCGAGCATAGAGACAGAGAGTGTAGAAACAAATAAGATAAATAAATAAGATGATTTTATCAGCAAGCGTTATAAATATTCGTCTTTTGGCAGACGTTTGAGCCTGCCTCTACTGGAACTTTACGTGATTGCAATTTTTAATTTTACAGCTTTTACAGCTGACAGTGGACAAGGAGACAGACGTCAATACAGATAACGGTATACCGCTACGTTTGAACTCTTTTTTGGCAATCAAAAGTTGCTTTACGCCTTTGTAGTTGGTTTTTTGACCTGGCCAACGCAGTTGGCATACAAAACAAGGAGGCAACAAAATGTTGCCACTTTGCTGGCAACGTTTCAACTTCGACATTGACACTGTTAGCCCGGCCCTGCTTGTCTCGGCCTGGCTCGACTTGGCAACGTAATTGGCCGTAAAGGGTTCAAATTGAATTGTAAGCGCATAGAATCCAAAGAAGAAAGGGCAATACGTAAAAAATTATAATGTTGTAGATGCTTGACGCTGAGAATACCCTGTAGTGGGCAACCATTTTCTCATTCAACTCAAATACATATTTTGTAAAGCATTGCTAATTTTATTTTAGTTTTATAAGTGAATGCACCTAGATTGAAACTGATATTTCACTTCTGCGTATAATAAACCGTTGCCCAACACACCCTATTCCACTCATTTTATTGTACAGGGAACAGCCGGTAAAAAGGAGAAAAAACAAATGCAAAAAACAAAACAAACAAAGCCCAATGGAGCGCAAATATAAGGCGTCTCCGTCTTTGGGCTTTGATTTTTTATTCAACCGCATTTTATGGCCACGCTAAAAACTTTATGAACTTTTCATTTGCACAAGACCTAATTTATATACAAATATATATGTATACAACAAGTAAATAAAACTCTTGATTCTGAAGCATTTTATTTATTATATTTGTTTCTTTTTTTTACAGGTATCATAAGTGTAAAGCATCCCAAGTCATAACTAATCCTACGTTGTAATTAGTAAGTAGAGGGAAATTTGTGTTTATTTGTGTGTGAAAGTTTTACCTGTATAAAAATTAAAATCAGTTTTATATATGTATTCGTCAAGGATTTCTGAGTGTTTGGGAATATATATATATAAATGAGAGGGGTTAATATATTTATTTTTCTACTTTGTGATGGTTTCTTAGGCTGAACTTTTTGTGCTTTGTACTATAGATGTAATTTATGTAGGCACTACGCATATAATTCTAATTTAAATAAGTATATAAATTGTATGCTACAATGCTCCTTTCGAAATGCAGAAAACACAACAACAACAGAACTCATATGAACAAGAACTGTACAAAATATCTATGAGTATAAACCATGTAAGGCAAATATTCTAATCCACAAATGTTTTTGGACTCTAATTAAGCGGAACTCATAAATACTTAAGTATACCACAAAAGGCACCAAACAGCTGTAGTATAGTATCTGATATGGGGAATAGGTTACTAATCTCTACATCAATTGCGAAATTCACAGCACCACTTCTATACAGGACTAATTGACCAAAAAACCAAATGTTAGCAAAACTCAACAGCACCAAAAATAAAAAGTCTTATACAAGTAAATCACAAGTTAACCAAACAAATATAATGAAATAAAATACCAATAAAATACCAAATATATACACAACATTAAATAGAATACCAGTACACTAAGTGAAAACCTTAAAGTAAAACCAAATACCAAAGAATCAAGCTCATCCGGAAACACTACAAAAAAAAAAAAAAAACTATTAAAAAATAAAAATGAACTAAGCATAATGTTTGTGAAATTTTCTGTACATTTATTGAGCTATCCGGCAATATGTAATAATATACATACCTATGTAAGTGTTATTAAGACAAATCTCTACGAGTACTATACATAACAACTGAAAATAGCTTTATAGTTCTTAAGCCAACCCATACTCGAAAAAGTATAAATAAATAAAATGGAATTCAAACAAAGTGTATTTTCACCAGCATTATAATCACACAATATCAAATATGAGCAACACTATAATCACAGCTATAGAAACTAACATATATTTAAAGAAAAATGCGAAATAAAATAAATTAAAAAATGGAAATACATCTTACTACTTAACTTACTACTTAACTGTTCTGCTGAAAGTTCTTTGTAAGTCATGTAAAGATAGTTTGGCTATAGATCGATATAGAGCTGTTTGTTTGTTGCAAGTGTTTTATAAAGTTGAGGGCAGATTTGAGAGTTCATAAAATGTTAAGAAATATTACAATTGTAAATTACAAAAGTTTAAGCTGAACTAAATCACTTTCTCTCTCCATCTCACCTCCTCTTTCCCTCAGTCTCAGTCTCTGTCTCTGAACCTCTATCTCTCTCCTCCTATCTCTCTCTTTCTTTCTCTCTCTCTGTCTCTCTCTCTCTCTCTCTCTCTCTCTTTCTGTCTTGCTCTCTGTAATGTGTAAATGTTAAATATGTTATAATTACGATATATACATACATAAATATATGTAACCTAAAAATCTACACATAAATAAAATATCTAATTAAACCCTGAAATTTGATACGATTTTAAACCATTTCAGATATTGTTATTTTCATTTATATATTTTATTTTAATAACATAACATAAAAGGGGTCATTTACAAAATAAATATAAATTGCTGGTTTGATGTGATCTTTAAAGACAATGTTAACTCAACAAATTTTAAGGTGGAAGAATAAACATCTAATAATTTGACTATTTCATGAAAAAAATTTCTTCTTCAAATACAAGATTAAGACATTAAAAATAGAACATTTTACTTTTGTATATTATATTATAAATCTAAATCAAATGGATGAATATTTAGTACAGATATTATATTGCAACAATATATTTATCTCTCAACATTTCAGGTGACTTTAAAACTAAACTCTTAATACTGTACCTATAGAATTAAATTCTGCGAACAGTTGGAACACACAGGGGGTAAAATCCCATCGCACGATTTGCATTTGATGCCTCATTAACGTGCTAATCAAATCTGCTCAGTTCCCTCCCAATTCGTTGTCAATCCCCTCGATTCCCTCCCTCAGTCGGCGCTTGGGGCGTTTCGGGAGAAGGGCAGCAGTTGCTTCGGCCTCCTCTCTGGCAATTCGCTCGCGTATCCAATAACTTGCACCACACACAACCAGCAGCAGGCTGGGAATCACAATGAGCAACACCAAGCCCAGCGAGATGCTTGCCACGCGTGCCGCATGCTCCTCGTGACCTGCGAATGGAAATGGTGCATGCACATGGAGAAGGTAACAAAGCATAGTTGGACACGGGTAATTTTTTGCTCTTTTTTTTATCAATTTCGAAAAAAGTGTATTTTTTAGATTAATCAAGAATTCAGGCAATCCATTTGTTGCCTACTTTTGAGCGCCACTGTCATTGTGCGACTGCCTTAAAGCCGTGACAGACAAGCCAGCCACATCAAATACACACACACACACACACATTACCAATACACAACCCACACGCACACAGACTCTCTTAGATAAGTAACGGCAACTTGTCCATCAATTTGCTCAAGATTGATTGACAATAGCGTAATGCACAAAATACATTTGCTATATGGGCGTGGCACAGTGTGTGCGGGTGTGTGTGTGTTTGGCTGAGTGGACTGTGGGTGAGTGGGCGTGTCATGGCTTCGCCCAGGGCGTCGCCAAAGCACGTGACAGTTGCCTCAAGATTAATGTCTTTGCCTCTGACCCTATTGCTTCGTTATAAATTTCGTGGCACTTTCTTTGCACTGCAAATGAACAATTACACTGTGTAGCACGATATTGTATCAAGTTGGTTAAACATATTTTAATTATGGCTAAAAGCCTTAATTTTCAAATCTTTCAGTTTCATAATGTTCAAAACTCCTATATTCCCGTTTTATTAAACAATCTTGAGCAATTTTCTGGCAGTCAGAAAGGTTAAAACATGATTTTTAATTTCTTTAGCCAACTAATAAATATTTTTAGGCAAAATGGGAAACCTTTATTTAATGTAGTGTAAATTAAGTAAGCCTCTTAATTGGTTTCAATTTCATAATTATATTGCAGATCTTCATTTTAAAAATTCTTAAATATAGGTAAGAAAACACCATATTTAAAATTCAAGGCGATTTTCTTCGTAGCTTAGTTTTAAGGATCTGACTGCTTTGTACGATATGTGAAACAACTCTGCAATATAATTATATTGGAAAAAAAAAACTACAACATATATTTTAGTAAACAACATAGATGGATATCTGAATTATTTTACATATGTTGCACAGTGTAAATGGAGAATGCAATTTTGCAACGCTCGTCATGCAAATCATTACAGAAAATTGACAGCAATTCGCAGCTTAACTTAAAAGCATTTGATATCTGTTGAAAAATATGACTTTTGGCGATTTGGGTGCGAGTTGTCAACATTCATGTAACAATTGGCATTATCAGAGCACGATATATATATATATATATGTATAGGCAACAAGATGTGTACTAGATGTATATTATTAACAAGGATTTTTTTATTATTTTATAAAATGATGAAATATTACAATTGACAAAATACATGAAAGCCGCTGGCAAACAACAAACTTGTAAAAACATGATTTTTTTTTCGTTTTTGGTGTTGGTTATGGGTTTTTGGCGAGTTCTTTAAATAATAGTAATAGTAATAATAATATGTGTGGCTGGGCTATATGTTTAATAGACGAGTGTGCAACAAGTATTTGCAACAAGGTCATGGAAACAACAACAAATACATGCTACAAAATGCAGACAGGTGCGGCAGTTAGCAAAGTTAAACAAAGTTATGCAATAATAATTATAAACGTAAATATAGATGTACGATATATATATATATATATATGTATATATGAAATTAGTTATACAAATTTGAACTTTGTAGCCTGTGCACAGAAGGCGAAGTAAAGGTGGGGGAGGGTATGTGTCTGTGTGTGTGTGTGTGGGTGTGTGTGTTTGTGTGTAGATATTTGTGTCCTAAACTTCTGTGGACTTTTGCACTGATGGCGTTGGCGATGTGGCCAACGGTGGTGGCGGGGATGGCAGGCCGCTATCCTGCGTCAGATGTGTGCCAGCTGGCAATGTGGGCGCAATACGTAGGGGCGTGGCCGTTGTTGTTGTATTTGCCACCGATTGTGGCACACCCGATGGTGGCCTACTATAATATTGTGAATTGTTTGGCAAAACAGGTATGCCTCCAAAGCGATTCTGTTGCGCCGCCTGCGGAGTATAGTTAATGGAGCTGGCGGCACTGGTGCGACTGTCGACACCGCTAAACGTTGGACTATATTGCTGCTGATGCAAATGGTCGGCCTCCTCCGGCGACATGGGGTGATGATAGCCAGCGGGATGCATACGGCCCGTGTGAACATCACCCTCGTCGAAATCATCATCGTCCTCGCCATTGGGATGGTCATGTTCGTTCAGTTCGGTGCCGGAGGCGGAGCGCATGGATCGACGGCCAGATTGCTTCGGTTTCTCACCTGTTCGGTTAGTTTGATTAATGTAGGAAATGTCCTTGGCTTGTTTTGTGCTAGTTCTATTATCGCTACCTTCCGATGATGTCACATCCTCATCGTTCATATCCAGATCCCATTTCTTAGCTGGAAAATCAATTTGCGGTTTGCCCGGTAATGGTTCGTTCGTGCGATATACTTTATCGTAGGACCTACTTTTTTTCAATGTGCTCGCATCGGTGTCGCTATCTTCCTCCGGATCATAGTTCAAAACGCGCAAATTACGAACGGAACCGGCACGCGACCGGGGCAATGTCATCTGCCAATGTGGATCCTCCTTCAGTTGCTTCTGGCGATAGCGATAGACACCGCATACGATGCACAGCATCAATGGGCATATAACGAGTATGATAATGCCAATTGCTATGAAAGCGATACGACGCGTGTAATACACCTCACCTGTATGCATTCAAATGAAACAGGTCAGCTCAGCTCAGGTCAAGGACAATAACAATAATAACAATAATATCAAGAACAAAAACAACAATATTGTCAAATGAGACAGTTTTCACATGTTCTTGGCAAGCACTCGAAAAATTAGTTTTACTTTGTTTTTACTTTTCTCATGTTGGCAAAAGTTGGTTGAACAATTGAATAATTAGTGCAGGCCAAGAAACTTCAGTTGAAATTGCAGTTAGGAGTTTCAAACCATTCAAATTTGAAGTTTTCTGTTGTGCATTAAAAGTTTTTGTATATGCATATTAAAGTTATTGGTAAACGCAACCAACTCGTGGCAAATATGTGAAAATAGGTGTACAAAATACACTTTAAACTTATTTTCAATTTTTCCTCTAAAGCTGTTTCTTTGCGTGAAAATTGGTTGTTTAATGTTTTCTTGTATATCAACTTTGTGGTTCAATCTGACATAGAATTATTTTCCAAATAGGTAAAAGGTAAAACAAGCATTATCTGCTAGTAGTGATAAATATTTAATGCAAACTACAAATTGAAAACACTTCATTAATTGAATTTGCCATAAACATGAGAAAACGTATAGCGTTTTACACGCTTGGTATTCATTTGGCAAATGTATTATTCTCTTGCCGCAAACTTTGCGAGGAACATGTACAAACTATACAAAATGTAAGATAAAAATCGAACTTACGCAAGCACTCCGTATATCCGTACTCAGGCACATTCCAGAGTCCATTGGAAAGGCACTCGCGACGCTGATCACCGATCAGAATGAAACCCTCATTGCACTCAAAGGACACCTTGGCGCCGGGCATAAAGTCAAAGCTGAGCTTGCGTCCAAAACGAGGTGTTTGCAGCACTCCACAGGATACAACACGTCTGTGAAGCAGTCAAAGATTAGCAGCTGCAAAATTAAAAAGAAATCGACTCTATTACTCACTGGGCATTCTCCGCCTGCATGTTGACCAAACTGTCGTAGTAGTTCTTTGTAAAGTGCGCCAGATCTCGATTCAATGTCATCGCATAATCATATTGACACTGCAAACACTCGCCACACAACTCCTCCGCTCGTTCCAGAATGAAGCTGCGATTCGAAGGCACGAAATCGACGGGATTCATGACAAAGTTCGGCTGGAACGTGGCATTCGAATAGTAGTTGGCCATCCGTCCAAATTCGCGTGTGAATAGAGCAGCACCCACATTGGGCACATCCCGATCCGTGAGCATCCACTTGAGCCCGAAGTTGTTGTATATGCTACGCTGATCGTTCAGATTAATCGAGGCCACCTGGCCATTTGGCAGCGTGAAGTCATCCATCGGATTGAAACTCCAATTGCCAAACAATCCAGCCGTTTTATTCTATGTGAGATTTAGATAAGAAATATTAGAAATATTAGCCAGGGTTTCCAAATACTTATATAAATTAACTAATGTTTGTTGTTCAGATTGAAACTCAAATTGGCAACCAAAGAAGAAGTATCTTAGGGGTTATCTATTATCTTAGAATATACGAAAATCTATTTTCAGATTGCACTTACAATAAATTTCCAAGGTAGGAAAACGCGACCCGTCATGAAGCCGGCGTTTTCGACGACCTCAATGCCAACGCCCGCATCGAACTGTACGACGACCTGGGACTGATTGAGCAGATAGGTCGGCGTATAGACAGTAACACCATCGAAATGCTGGAATTTCAGACTCTCGCGATCGAAGTACACCTTACGTCCATCGGCCAATACATCGAGGCGATAGCGCCAGCGGGCGTGCAATGGACGGATGCGGACCTCAATCGTTGTCGTGGTATTGCCCCTCATGGCGATAGCCGTTAGCTGTGTGGCCATCACCTGGCCATAGTAATTGGGTGGCAGTTGCTGGAAGCGACCCTGAACCTCAAACCGTTCACTCTGATCTGTGCTGCGTGCTAGGACAAATTCGCCGAGGCCATTGAATGTATAAGCGCTGCCATCGAAGGTAACCAAATGTGGATCACCAAAGACGCCAGCAATGCCAGGCGCCTGATAGGCGACACAATCCTGCGTGGGACGACGCTCGAAGCGATACGTTTCACAGCCGACAGACTGCTCCTCCTGCCAGAAGCAGCAAGAGTAGAAGGGACGCATATCGTGGAACCACATGGACAGAGATGGCACTTTGCTGGCCTCATTCCACGGCATCTTGCCCAGATTGTGGATGCGACGTGGGCGAGAGCCCCACATTTGGTCATAGGTCAACATCAAGAAGCCATAACGATCATAGCAGCACTGTTGTTCAGCACCTTGGGCACTACAACAATGAAAAAAAGAGAAATTAGAAAATATATAATATGATATATAATAATAGAATGGAAGAAGAACATTTTAAAAAGATAAACTAAATTAATTATAATAAAATATTATAATTAATTTTAGATAAACATTAAAATGAAATGGAAAAGAAGCGAGGAAGACTAAGTATATACTTCACTAGCCTTTAAGATATTGCACTCAATATTTTGTCTATCAAGTGAGAGATGAATGTAAAAAAAAAATTGATATTGCATAAAATGATTGACTTACACTGGGGTACCGCTGACGACACAATGAATGGCGCCACGCTGTCGAAGACAGCTGGGATTCGAGTCCTTGTCGCACTCACGATCCGGTCGGTAGCGTCCCAAATCGAGCACAGCCTGCTCCAGGGTGCAAGGGCACAATGGCAAATCGGCAGCAAAGTTCCTGCATTTCAAATTTCATATTATTTAGATTATTTTGGTCGAGTCAGGGCCAAAAGCTGTCTAATTAGACAGCCAGCAGCGAGAAAATTCCCTTGACATTTGCCAGCTTTTAATTAGCACAAAATGTAAATGCAGGCGCTGCCTCTAACCGCTATGGCTGTGTGCTTGTTGGGGAAGGGGGGTGTTGTCTGGGGCAGGCATTAACTTACCTGAGAAATCGGTCAGAGCGTATCCAATTATCGCATAGAGCACGAGACCAGCGTTTGCCATGCTTCTGCTCCCACTGCGGCGCCATATACCACGCCAAGGGAATGGGTCGCGACCACAGGGTGCTATAAAGTATATCAAAAAGAATGGCTTAATAAATAAAATATAACAATATAAAATAGTAAAATATAAGCTACGAGCCAACTTTGAGCAATCAACCAAAATTCATAGATTTTTGACACATTTTGTTCGTGAATTAGTAATACGTTTTGATACATAACCAAACTGCCTTCTGCAAAAATCAATCATCCACTCCAAAGCCTATTTTTAAATACCATTATCATTAATTGAAACATCAGCGAGTACTCCATCTGTAGCCTATCAAGTCCAATCACTCAATTCGCATCACATGTCACATTGTGTTAATTGTGTTTTCAGCTAACTAGATTCAGCCCACAAATGGCTATGTGCATGGCTGAAACGCTAATTATAGACTCCAGTTGCATATGACTACAGGATTGAACACGAGAATATCATTAGCTGGCATGACATTGACATTGCCACAAATTCATGGACTTTATGCGGAAATTTATTCGCGCGTGTTGCTCATCAAATGCAAATTAAATACGCAAATATAAATTTGAAATGATATATGTGGGGCATGCGCCAAAGTTACGATACCCAAAGGTATCATAAACCAAAGCGTCCCAGAAAATACAGCTGGGCACAAAACACATAGCTGCCAATTTGGCTAATTTTCCCATGTTGTGTGCCGACTTTAATACAACGAATTTTCAGCCGAGTTCCGAACAAAAACCTTTTTTTGTATTACATGTAAAATTAATTTGAAGCATTCTTGGGTAATCTCTAGAAATTCTATTTAATTCGATGCCATCAATAAGTCGTTTTCAGTTATTCTTAGAGAGTCCATGAAGTGAAAGTATGCTGAGTTATTTCCAATTACTCTACTCAGTACTTTCTACTGCAGCTGGATTAACTCTGCTACATATTTCCTAGAATTTCATAGCTGATTGGATTTTATTTGTATTACGCCAACATTTTATTAACCTTTTCTGCAAATACTTCAAGTTGAAGTGCAAAATAATTACAAATGCGCGATGCTAAAATAAAGCTCAAATCTGGCTGCAAAATGCTAATGAATATCCTTAGTCTAATCTATCCATAAATTTGTAAAGGCTTTTAATGGTAGATGAAAGCTAATTAGCTAATTTGTATTCAGATAAAGTCTTTCAGATTATTATTATACAAAACCAACTGCATGGTCATATAATAAATAGCTAATGGCCATTTGACACATTTCAAATGTTCTCCTTTCATTACGACGAATGAATAAAAATATGAACGAATGAAAGGGTCGAGGGGGCAACGTTAGAGCAAGCTTAGCTGACACAGCTGACACAACTGAAAGTCAATTATAACATAAAAATCACATTGACGGCAGACAATGTGGCATAGAAAAGTGAAATACTTACGGACTTAGGGCCAGGTTGGAATATTGAGCCGGTTGGGTGAGATTGATTTGCAGGAAACCGAACTGCATATCATTGTTGATGTTGTGGCGATTTAGGTAATTCGAGGGTGTGATCACATAACTGCCCGTATTCGTTAAGCTCGCCTCGATGATATCGATGTACTCGAGTTGTGGTTCGATTTTAGTCTCCCGATAACCCCACAGCGAGATCATGACATTGGCATTCAGATTGGAGGTCAAATTGAAGGCATTCCAGCTGATGCGAATCTCATTGGGATTACGCTTGTGCACATCCTCGGTGGCAAAGAAGATCTTCTCGGTGGCCGCAGCCGGTGTCTCCACAAAGTACTTGCCACGCCACTTGTATCGCTGTGTGCCCACTGAGATCTGGAAGCGTATATAGCCCTCGGCCTTGAGGAACGGTTGCACACAAATCACACGATTCCGATCCACATATGTGCCCAGCACAGACTCCGTATCAAAGTGACAGGTGACACGTATATTTGGATCGAAACAGGGTCCGGTTATGTTCACCACCTGACCGCCCAACATATTGCCTGACTCCGGGGCAAAGGTGAGCGGCAGCAGGGCAGCATCTAAAGTGGAATGGAAAGGCAACGCCAAATGTAATTAAAGCCCAATAACAATTGGGGTGAACACAATTATACGCACCAATATCCTTGTTGCAGGACCCAATTAAAATTTGCTCATCGATACGGAAAAGGTGGCGTCCAGGGAAACCATTGCCCCAGCCCCGATTCACCAAGTCTCGTATAACCATGTTTTGGCTGTAGGGATTATACTCGTAGGCCTGTGTCCCGTTGCCGGCATTAAAACCCACCTGCATAAATTCGATTTGTTATCGATATTAATAACTATCCTTAATTACAATTATGCATTTGTGTTTGTATTTGGGTTTGTATTTTGTGTGTGTTTTGTCTGTTATCTCCATAATATTGGGCAAGTCCGACAATTGCCAATTAGAAACAAACATAAGTGAACTCCAAATGAATTTCCGTTCAACTTGCCAACTAACTAAGCACAATTTGGACAACTCTTGATCATCACAACATGTAAATCAATTTGCCAGCAAGTTTCTCTATCATAATGCAGACAAAGTTCACAATTGTGTTTAATTATAATCAACAACTTCGCAACAACAGCAGCAGTGTGTATAAAGTTAAGCAGTTACGACTGCCTAATGCGCTTTATGTGAAACTAATATTTTATCTTATGCTCTTAATATAATTATGAACATATTTCATTTAGATTCATTGAACTTCAAAGATATTTTTAGTATTATACTAATGAACCAGTTTTGGAATTAGGAAAATCATATTTAAATTATAAAAAGAGATTACCAAGCAATAAATTCACTTATTTTTCTCAATTTTTAATAAGATTTGAAATCCATTTTACTTAATAATAATAATGGCAATTAAAATGCATACCCGAAACTTTTCGTGAAAATTGCATTTTAGAGAATGCTTATTATTTGACTGAGGTATAAGTAAAGTTATCTTATGTCTTGAAAGAAAATCTTACGTCGCATGTGATCACTGTAGGGTACTTAACTCAAGCAATATAAGAGGCATTTAATTGGCACTCATGCAAATTGTAACTACTCTAGAATAAATACTACTTTGCTGGGATGCAGAAAGAGAGCAACTGCAATTAAAAGAATGCATCTGTCATATATACTACAGATATATAATTTTAAGCTAATATTCGGTTTGTAAGATATATCGCTATAAAGTAAAATGAAAAGTTTATTGAAAACACAAACTAAGCACTGTTAACTGAAAACTGAAGCGCAATGAAAACTTTATCATCTGCTGACAATAATGGAAATTGCAAAGCTTTTACTTTCATGGTATTTTTTTTCTCTCATGCACACGAGCGTTTAATTGCTTGTGAGGGCTTGTGAAAATATAAATGAAATTTGCTTTGTGCAACTTGTATACAATTTTGTATATATTTTTTTTAATTAAATATTTCAGCAGAGTTGAGAGCAAAGAAATGTAGAAATAAAAAAGGAGAAATTAAAAAAAAAAAAGCTGTTAAGTGACTTACGAATGCGGGAACACCGCCCTCGCCCTTTGTCGTATCTCCGCCAGCTTCAGTGTGGGACAACCAATTAAGGACATCATAGTTGAACATAGCATAGGTGTAGACCTCATCGGTGGCAAGAACCATTTGGAAAGTGTTTGTCTGGAAGCGGAAAGCAAAAGGTGTAAATATAAACAGTCATTGCAATCATTGCAAATATAACAGCATGCTATATTTGATTTAAAATCAATCAATTTTATATTAATAATAATTAACAATATTAATATTAATCCATTAATATAACAGGCTAGTGAAATGTGAGTCTAAATCAAGAAACAGCAAACCAATCGATACAAAATATTTACCTTTGTTTTCGAACGTTAAGTTTCTAGTTATAGTTCAATAACACTTACCGTAAAGAGCGAGTTATCAATGCCGCCGGCAAAGGAGACATTTTTCCAGGTGGAGATCACCACGTGCTTGGGCACAAAAGTGTCGGCGCCAACGACTCCAGTGCGAATATCCCACATTGTGCGCTCACGGACCTCGACGCCGAAGCGGTCTGTGCGACCCATCAGATCACGTACCACACTGCAAGTATAGACGTAGATATAAATAAGTAAGCATGTAAATAATGTGAAATCACATCAGTAGACAAGCTACTTGGAGGGGTTGGCTTTTGGTTTGGTTTATTGCTTGGTTTGGTGTATTGGCGTCAGAGTTCTTTCCTGTATGAAGATAAATGGATTTGATGTTTGGCATATAAATCAGCACACGGCGGCTGCTTTAGCTGTATTTTTAAGCATATTGCCTGGATTTTAATACAGATTTGATGAATTTTTATGTATTTTACGCCCCTGTGCACACTTTCAAGTCGCTTTCGAAGATGGCTCTGACAGCGGCAACATGGCGTATGATTTATACGCTTTAATTATTCATTACGTATGTCGCCCTAAATAGGCCTTATCCCACATGATATAAGTTGGTTGGAGAACGAGCACAATCCATTTTAAAGAAATCTTATGCAGTGGAAAACAATTAAATGCTGAAATGATTTACTGTCACTTAAGAAGTTATCAACTGCCAACAAATTGTGTTACAATTGTTTTATGCTTTATCCTTTCAGTTGTGGTTAGCAATTGAAGTTTATAGGATCTGAAACATTTCTCAATTTAAAATTTAAAAAACCAGTTATTTAATTACTAGATGGAGTTAAGAGTAAACAAAACTGACAAGTCATTTGTGAGAATTCAAATCAATTTGCAAAACATTTCCAGTGTGCTAACTGAATTTTCATTTAATACTAAAAGCATAGATCGAATATTAAAATAAAATTTGAATTTTTGTAATATTTGTAGTACATTATAGGACCAAAAATATTTATTACTTTTTTATTTAATTTTTAGCAGATTCACGAAGTAAAATACTAATAATCGGCGGGGAGCACTGCAATTAAATGAATCTGAAATTATTTATGGCAAACGAAGCAATATAAAATTATTTGAGCAGGTCTTGCAACATTGTTAAATATTTCAAATATTTGCATTAATATAACAATGCGAAACAATAGCATAAAGAATTTATTGATTTCCGTGCCGCAGTTTTTGTGATATAAACTAAAGCAAACAGAGCCCAATGCAAAGTGCAATGCAAACAGCAAATAAAACAAGTTAACTGAAGAGTATATTCCGGAATGAACATTCATTCATCATTCGCAGCTGCTTGTTGCGCGTTGCACGCGTCGAATGTGCAACATTTATATATTAACACTTCGACGCATTTTACATTTTGCACAAAATAAATACAAATCATTTCGAATATAGCCATATAAGCACAACACATGCATAAAAAAGGGCAAACATAATGTAATGCTGTGATGGTAAGTGTGTTGCTCCATTTTCTATCACAACACACACATGATGCAATTACAGGGCTCATAAATTATAACTGGCAGCAGCTGGCAATCGAAAATAAATTGCATTTTGGCCGCAAGTGTTTGAAAACAAATTATGGCCACATTGTTAGCGCAACAGCAGCTACCACCTACCAATATTCAAATATGACCAAAAAAAAAAATAGCAAACTCAGCCTTGCTGTGTATAGAAATAGAAGCCACATACAAAAGCAGAGAATAGATAAGCTCAACTGGTAGTTACTTTGTAACCTGTATATTAAATTTACCTTATTTTAAATTAAGTTTTTACTTTTTTTTACCTTTTCAAGCGCTAATAAATAAAGCAATTAACATGAAACATAACAAATAAAATACAAATAAATCATACTGAAATTTAGAAAGTTCAACTAAAGTGAAAATCGCCCTAAAGACTAGAAAACTGTTTTAAATTATATTATATCTGGCATATGCATGCTTATTAATAACATTAATATGCCAATATTTACTAAATACTAACTTTAGCAGCTTTAAATTATTCATGCTACCCCCTTTGGGATAGCAGCAAAGGTTCATATACATATAAAGATAAAGGCCCGAAACTGCGCAGCTGAAAACTCATGCCACAAAAAGACAACTAGACTCATGCACATGCACTTGCATAGTTTATCTGTGCTGTTGGTTTTTGCATGGCCACGCCCTCTACCAACGGCCCACCGCCATGAAACTTTAAATGTCTGCAATTGACATTCAAGTTAAAATAGACAAAAAAAAAAATAAAATAAATAATATAACGAAAAATTGTCACACGGCCCAAAAATGGTTCGCGCAGCAGCGAGAAGCCAAACGAGCTGCACGTGTAAGTAAGCCAAACAGCTACACTCACACACACACACACATACACATAGCATACACACTCACAAACACACACACACACACACACACTTGGGCACAGTGAGTATAACAAAAGCGATGGAAATTCACAAGGCAGAGTTGCGCTGCTCGTTTTGCCAGTCATCAACGACGTCTGTTTCAGGCAGAAAAACCCCCAAATGCCTACCTACCACTCAACCCACACCACCCCGCCACCCCTCCCACTCCATATACCACCCTCTTTCCCTTTCTACACTCAGTTTTTGGCGTGCCAGTTCTTGAACTGCGCCATTATGTACTTTATTGCATACATTTGGGGCGCCGACACCGCCACAGTTTTGTCTGCATTTTGGTTTGAAATGCTTTTTTCCACAGTTTTCAACCAGCCCTTTCCCAACCAAGCTCTCCTACTTCACCTCCCTCAATCTCCAACTTACTCGTCGACGTCGCTGTCTGAGTTTTATTATCTTTTTTTCTTGTCATTTTCTGTTCTTTGCATGTGGCCCAATTTTCATCTCTGTGTTGTAAATGAAAGTGAAACAATGGCCGTACTTAAAGAAAATGGCGAAAATTGCATGCACACTGCATGAAGCCTTGGAATCCTTCTGTCTTATAAATAAAAACAGTTCAACAAAATGGGGCAACAGTTGTGAGAAATGCACAAAAGGCCAAAGGCTTAAAACTGATATGAACTTTGTGCTCCCAAATCTATAAAATTGTTTACATCAGATCATAAATAAATATATATTATTATCACATGTTTCACAATTGTTGAAGCGTTGCATGTTAAGCGTACAAATTTACTATGTGCCGCCCATTGACAAAATGCTTTAATTGTGACCACGCCCACATTGGGTTGCACGAACGCGTTTATTGTTTGCTGCCCTTGGCAAACAACAATTAAACGCTCAACGCTGCTGATTTACACACTTGAGCGCTTCACAAACACTTTTCCACAAAACTTTTATTAACAGCGCCCCTCTCACCCGGCTGTGGCATTAATTTTGTATGTACCCCTCGCAAATAGGCATTATAACTTTGATGTGGTGTAGGTGAAACCATGTGGAAAAAGACCATTTTTACCAAATGAGGTATATATATTTGTCATACATAATACAAATTTGAATGTCAGTTCATAAATGTTGTAGCACCTGTTTTTTAAAGGCACGCAAAAATATTATATCCAAAATCCAATAAACAAAATAAATAAAATTATATGAAAATGCATCAATTTTTGTTATTTAAACAAATTTGAAATTTTAATACGCATTAATAGTCATTATTATTTTTCTGTGTCGCTAAGAGATAAATAATATAACAAAACATAAATAAATATCATTCCAAAACAACTAAACTATTTACTATATACTATATATATATATATATATGATAGCTGGCATATGATAAACGTCTTTCGATCACTATTTTCTTGTATTTAATTAATGTCGTTCCCAATAGCTTAATTTACATAATTACATATCATATAATAATATGCTCCAATTGATAAAATATAATAATAACATAATTCCATGTCATTCATAAAAATCTGCTTTCATTGATATAAATTATAAAAATTCAGAAATACATCTTCCAGGGTATTGAATCAACATCAGTTCGTTGTTATTTGCACATCATTGTTGCTTTATTTGCGCTGGCAAACAGTTTGCGTGTGTGTAATTAAACTCGCGCTCATCACGAATTTAATGGTCAAGACGCGTGAGTGAGAAGGAATAAGCGTATATCGTAAATGAAGTTCGCAGTGAATAAGCGACTTACGTGGCGTATGCGTAATGCAGCTGCTAACTGTTTACACGCCTCTCACTCAACACTTTGGCTAATCTCGCACGCAGTGTTAACTATAAGCGTGTAATTAAATTGATAGTACCATATAAATGCGAGAATTTATGTGAGTCCTTCTGTGAGTCCTTCTGTGTGTGTGTGTGCTGGCAAAAATGCTCTAAAGCAATTGGAATTTACACAGCTTCGCTTATAGCATCAGCTTTGCCATTGACTGCCAAGTTATTTAAATTAAATTCCAACCACTGGTCACCCACACATCAAAGTTACGTCCAACATTTTTGCAAGACAATTAAATGTCAAAGTGTGAAGCAGCACTCCCTTCAACCAACACACACACACACTCCCCCCCCACAGACACACATAACCCCTATAAACCACCAAAATGCCGCCCTTTAAGCGAGACTGCTGCGTTGGCGATGCTACTTTGACATATTGTGCACCACTGACAGAAAACTACGCAAAACGAAATGGAAAATGGGAAAATGCATTTACCGTGCCGTTACTATTGTCCTACGACTTAACGCCCTAGTATGTGTGTGTGTGTGTGGTAGGTGTGCATGTGTGTGTTTTTTTTACAGAATTGCTCTCAACAAATGCCCTTTTCAGACCGTTAATTGCTTTGTAGCACCAATTTGTCAGAAGTAAAATTGCACTGCAACAAAAAAGATGTCGGAAAACATAGCTCAGCAAATTTGTTATATTTAAGTTAAAATGTAATAACAAGAACTTTTTAAAATCAATTGTTGAAAACTTAAAGGTTAAATATTAAATGAAAAGAACAACAAAAATTGAAAACCTTGTTATATAAATTAAACAAAAAAAAAAACCGAAAAGAACACAAAAGAGATACTACATTCAATTTACACCATAACTAAAATAAAAGACTTAATGTAAAAAATAAATATTTGCAAAATACCAATGACACTTTTTTTGTTATATTTTAATTAAATTGCTTTCTCTACTTGAACTTGATTCAGTAATGGCACCAACACAAACAGCTCTAACCCAATTCATTAGTTATTTGCCTGAAATTTTAATAAACTATGAACAAAGACACAATCAAAACTGGATCATTTCAAATATAAATTTGGAAATACTCCTCTGACACATTCATACATATATTCATGTATTTTAAATCTACATGTGCAATACATGTACCCATTTCTTGTCCAGTTTCGTCCTCCATTCACAGCAGTTTTTCCGCGTTATTTATGTGCTATTTTTTGTAAGCCAGTGTAAAAACTTTGTAGTTAAACTGAACTGAATACTTTGCATATGGCCAACTAGTTTAGCTGTCATTATACATGCAAAACTCGGACCACAAATGAATTTCAACTGTTGTTAACGTTGCGAATAATTTATGTCTGCTTTATTTTTGGTAATTAAAATGCAAAGCTAACAACTGAAAATGCTAAAAGGGTGCTTTGCATGTATCATTTGCATAAACAGCAATACAAAATCTTCAAATCAAAACACACACCAACAACAAAAACTAAAAACTATACTGTCACAAGTAAATCTAATTATTCCACAATTAGTTGTAATAACAATAACAAGAGGAACGTTCCCTCCACGTAGCTGCAACAAAATAGGCAGCATAATTGAAACAAAATGTCTAATATGGTCATTCAATTTGTTCTAGTTTCGTGGTCATCAAAAATGAAGCACTGAGCTGGCAATTTTCCAGGAGCTCCCATGACGACATTATGAAATTGACTGTTGTATCAGATGGCCAAACAGTGCTGGCAATTCAGCTAACACTTTAAGCCGATATTTAACTAATTTACACATGAGTGAAACTTAAAACAATGAGAAAGTCGGATGAAAATATATGCTATGCCAGTCACAAAAGCTGGCACAACTCAATCGAAATAATGAAATAAAGATGTGAAGCGAGTAGCAAAAAAAAGAAGCGAAGCGAGCACTGCAGTTGCAACAAATAAAAGGAGGTCAGAGCGAAAGCGTTGCAAACAACAGCTAAAAAAAAAAAAAAGTAGCAGGCAACGAAGTATAAAAAACAATTTGATTGCTTCAAGCATTTCAACTTAATTGAAAAGCCGCGAGAAGGACTCGCTTCGTCGTTTCAATTGAGTTTTGAAAGGCGCAAGTCGCATTTCGAGTAATATAGAAAGAAACTCAGCGAGAAGTTGCAATGATAAAAAAAATTATTGTATTCTATTAAATAAAAATCAAAGTGTAATATAATAAAACAAGTTAAGCGCCAAACAAAAAGTTAAAGTGTAAATAAGTTTAAGGCAAGAAGAGCATGGATAAGTTGCAAGCGTTGAAATTTCACTCTAATTAAGTGAAATACGACTTGGCAAAACTTAAGTCGCTATTATTTAGTTTATCGTTTAAGAGGTTCGTGACTTGGCGAAATGAATTTAGCTATATTTAGCTACATAATGGTATATTTAGCTTTATTATGTTTTAAGCTGATCAGCTCTGTAGTTGCTCTTTGGTAGTCGGTCGGTGCTGACTCCACATTTGGAGTCAAGGGATGCACGGATAAATGAATGCTGAAATCAGCAGCTCTGACAGCACCCAGTGGGTAAAAAATGTGCGAAGAGATAGCGGAAGCAGACCGGATCGAGAACAGGTAGGAACAGGAACAGGCAACAGCAACTGTAGCAGGAGCAGGAGCAGGAGCAGAAGCAGGAGAGGCAGCAAACTGTGCAAACAATGCAAAAATGCTGTGGCAATAAATGACAGAAACTAGTCCGAATGCAAATGCAAATGCAAATATACACATACGTATACAAATATGAATACATGAATGCCAAATGCGCACAATGTGCAAGCGGAAATGGAGAGCAAATATTGCAAACATGCTACACACACACACACACACACAAACACTGACACACAATGTGTGATAAACGCAGGTATGGAGCGGAACAGTGGTTAAATGCCGACGCAGGCATACTCTGTAATAATGGGAAAGACTCTTGTTGTTGTCAACAAATATGTGCCAACTTTTGAGTATCTTGCAGAATCCAATTCAAAATTTTACTTGGAATTATGTAATAGCTCGAAAAACGAATCAAAACTGTAAGATAAAATAAATACTCTAAATTATATTAACAAATCTCTCTCTCCCTCTCTCTCTAAACAAAACAAAATTAATAAAAAATATTACTGCGCATGTGTTGAACAAAAAGGATGGAAAAAGATTCAGTTGTAACAAATAAATTCAAGAACTAAAATCTGTTATAAATTGCGAGCAAACCTTTAAGAAAAATAGGGTATATAAATTACTGCGTAATAACAGGTGCACGTATAAAGTTTTATATGCATGTGTTGGAGTTGAAGTGATTTTTAATATAAAAATGCCATACGAAACTGACAATAAATGTGATTATAAATGAAAAAAATGTACGGAAATCATGACTTAATGAAAAGGAAAGGCATAAAAATAAAAAGAATTTAAACTAACCGGAAGTAAACGCCAGGAGTGCGCTGATCCAAATCGGAAGGATAAATACGACCCACACGGCACTTGCTGAAGAAGATGCCCATGAAGGAGGGATCACGTTTTTGGGGCCAGTCCTTAACGGGGAAGATCAACGGGTAGGTCAGATACTCGGGTGGATCAGAGAATTCCAAGTAGCCATTCAACGAAAGCTAAAAGATAAAAATGTATTTAACTTATGGAAAAAATAAGTATTAACTGGACTTACGCGAGTGTAGTTGAAACGGAAGCCATAGAACGGCATCTGAAAGTTAAGATTCTTGTGCAACTGTGTCATGGAGGCGTGTATATCAAACTGATAATCGCCACGGCCGCCATAACTGTCCTTGTCGTAGAACCAGTACATGAAATTGCTCCGAAGCTCGGCAAGACGAGCACTGGTAATTGTGTAGCCGCCGGCAGCGGTTGAAGGCGTATCCGGTGGTGCCACATTGTTGTTGGGATCTGCATGAAATTAAAATACATATATCTTAGTATACACAGCATACACTCAGAAACAAGTATCGCGTTTTGTACTCAAATCAAGTTAAAACATATAGTTAACCAAAGGGGGATTTTAATAATAATCCCAATATATATAATATATACAAATCTGGTAAACTAAAAGTTGTTTCTAAACGTTTTTTTTATAATTATATATCGCACACAAAGAAAACTAGAATCATATTGTGTACTCAAGTTAAGCAAAGACTTACTAAAGCTTTTATATTCTAATCTATGATAAACTACTATTTCAAGAGGTATTTTTATAAGCCCACCATTCCCTAATATACCAATTTATCCGACTATTGTATGTGATTTCAAAGACTATATTTTTTACTTGGAGAACAATATTTATTTCCTGATTTAAGTACTGAAGTTATACTGTTACCAGCTCGAATCAAGGAATTTCCAAAATAAAGATATTCAATTTTGTAAACTTACTTTAATTAAGGAACGAACTCTTCACCCCATTTTATAAACTTGACTTTTTAATCTGGTTTGTTTCTTCTTTACAAGCCATTAAATTCGTTTCTTATTTAAACACAACTCTTATTTAAACTAATTAACAAAAAAAAAGTTAAGGTTTCAAGAACACAACAAGAGAACTTCCGCTCCACTTGCACACTCTTTTTTCTGCCAGTATATAAGTGTTAAAGTCAGGACTACAACGCGCCATTATAATAATTTAACATTTCAACAGCTAATCCTCGGAGATTACGTATTCAATTCCGCAAAAGCGGGCGTACCAAGCCATGCCCCACAAACCCAAACCCCAACAACGGAAAATCTTCATTTCCCAAAGCATCTATGGAGCCTTCAGCACTGCAGCATTTCAATTTAGGCCGGGTCCATGTCAGGGGCGGCACATAAACTTAAAACTTTGCAGTTGCGTTGCATTCTTCGCGTTCGCTTGCCACTTGCGTGCTGCATGCTTGCATGCATGCCAGTTGCCACTAACCACTGGACCCATCCACACACATTTCTTGCAGCTTCCTGCTGACTCACTTGCAATATTGCAGTCTCTTACAACACTTAGCCATTAAAGGTCACTGTTAATATTCATTTCAGTTTCGCCACAACTTGCCAGCCACAATTTCTCGTCTTTTCCCTCTCTTTTAGCAAGAAATTTTTCTATCTAATTTCAGTGCTTTTCTTTTCATTTTGTTCTGCTCTTTTAAAGCAATTTAAACTGAATTAGCGCAATGCTGATGATCTCTCCACGAATACAAAAGCAAAGACAGCAAACCATAGATTTTGTAGTCAGATTTCATATACAAAAGAGAATAAGTCCTCGTTAGTTTATTATGCAGGTTTTTGGTCGTTCTCTTTGGCATTTTTATACTATGTATACTTGAGATACTTCACTTGAATGCCAAGCATTTCGTTATGAGCTCAGACAAACACGAGTTGGATTAAACCAAAGGAAACTAATTACGAAAAAAAAGGAAATTATATCAAATTATAGCAGCTGGTCTTCAATATTTTATCCGCAAACTTTACAATTTCTTTTTACATATTATCAACTCATTTTCCATTTTCCCTTATGATAAAATCCACTTTAAATGCATAATCCATTTTGCATGAGCTATATTAACACTCATTGAGCGTTTAATGGAGCAATTTGAAAGTATGGCATCATTTTATCAATGCATTTCCAACCATTAAGCTACAGTCGACAATTATTAAGTGATTTTCAATGATGTTACATAAGTAAGTGCTATAATGCTCGATAATTATCGTTGATGGCAGCAATGCGTAATTAATAGTTGTCAGCTGCCATTTCACCTAGACTCAAACCAGATCGCAGCACTCATAAAATCTTTCCACTTTTTTGCTGAGCAGCTGTCGCAAAATGTCGAAATTTGTAATCTATTTCTGAATCAGTATCGCAATTGTTGGCAAGCCATAAAATATGATCAGGGTCGGCAGTAATCCTTTATGGACCATATACATAATTGTGCCAGGTAGCAGAATTGCAGGATTAGCTGCCTGTTTTATGATGATGCCTTTTGCATTTCAAGCAAAAATTAGTCCGCAGAAAATACGCAAAATTCGCGTGCTTGCAATTTAAAGGAAAATTAATAGATTTGTTGTACTTTTTTGAGTTAGGTTAGTTTTCGTGGAATGCAAATGCAGTTGAAGTGAAGGCAACTCAAGTTTTGTGGCAAGGATTTCGTGTGCCACACATTAAACGGGTACAAAAAGATTTTAGACCAAAACCGCAAGTACCTGAAATAGATATCGAAGTCAGCCAAACTGCAGCTGCTTTTTTGGGCAGGTAGCCCAATTTGAGGATTCATTTTGTAGTATATAAACGGCAGCATTTTGAAGTGCCACACATTCGAATCGCACAACTCAACCAGCAATGAGCATCAGCACATTCAATTTTCAGTTCTACAATTACAAGCTGCCTGCTACAATACCGCAATTCACAAGCGCCGCCAGCTTCAGTGAGCTCGAAATGGACATCGATGAGGAGGAACTGGAGCAGCCACAACCTGAGCTGAAAATGTCAAAGCCAGCAATTACCTCTACGCCACTGCCGACAGTTAAACAGCCGATGGTGATGTCCACGCCCAGACACACCAGTGAGCTATCTTTGGCCATCAGCTCGCCAGATGT
Organism: Drosophila setosimentum; assembly: GCA_035043505.1. Lineage (NCBI taxonomy): Eukaryota > Metazoa > Arthropoda > Insecta > Diptera > Drosophilidae > Drosophila > Drosophila setosimentum. The sequence goes on from JAWNMY010000008.1 coordinate 1,827,956, forward strand.
GAGTAAATCGCGGCCAGCGGATGCACTGCGTCCGCAGCTGCATCGACCACAGAAACGCTGGTCGATGGAGCTGCGCGAGAAGGTGCTGGAAATGTCCAAGCGCAACAATGCCTCCGACGAGGAGGAACAGCAGCAAAAAACCGGCGGTGGCAACTTGCAGCAGCGATTTATGCAACAGCTGGAGGCAGATAGCAGTGCCGCAGAAATCTCTCGCACTGTTAGTGATAAAATCAACTTTTTCAACAAGCTCACCAATACCTATGAATCAGCCACGAGCTCGAACAACAACAACAATAACAGCAATCGCTTCATTTCGATGTTACGTGCCGCACGCTCTATGGGCGTGGCAACAACCTCTGGCACTGCCCATGGCCCAGTGCCGCCACCAAAACCCAAGCGCTTAATAGACACCAGCACTACAGCAGCAACAGCAGCAGCGACAACTACCACAAGCGTGCCCCATCAGTTTGCGACACCAAATGCCAAGTCACCTCAGGCCTACAACAGCAACAACGTGGCGCAACGGAAAAGTTCGCTGCGCCGCAAGCCATCCATGGAGAAATCTCGTGCCACCATCGCTCGCCAGAATTCCAGTGCAACATTGCGTCCGCAACGCCATGCGATGATGGAGGATCTGAGTCTGGTGGTGCCGGTGAGGCTACGCATTGCGGAGTACGAGCAGCGCATCTCGACGAGTGCCTAGCTATGCAAAAGCTAATTGCAATCGCCCAAAGAACCCAACCCACCAATCTAGTGCAAACTCCCAAGGATACGCCTACCCTTAGTCTAATAGTAATCTATTCAACAAGTGTTCAACATAATCTAAGTTCGAAAATAAATCAAATATAAACTAAAGTCAAATTTATTAATCTAAAAAGATAATCGAATATATATGAACTTTATTATAATTAAGAAAACTCAACGAAAATTAATTAATTGCCTATCAATTTGTGGTAAGACTTTAGAATATGTGAATCCCCCTTTAGATGAGTGCTTTATTAAGCACCTAATTCTGTTTATATATTCTTGAAGTTGTGTAAAAAATTGTAACAAATTAGCTTTAATTTAAATTTAAGTCATTTTCATTGAATTTAATTCTTTATAAATTTGCATTTCATAGCGCATAGCTACAATCTCAAATGTTGATATGCTTTTTGGCCAATAAATTTTTGTTTATATTTAAATGCCTACTATAAAATCTACTAAAACAATTAAATATACTTTAATGAGAAACGAGAATGAAGTCTCTGGCATACTTGGTTTTCCAACAGTGGCCAATGTAAACAGGTTCAAGGGTTATTCTATTTAAGTGGCGCGGAGTGTATTTATAATTAGATTCTACAATCGCAATTTATACTAAATTAGAGCTGTGGTCGATGTAAATCAGATTCAAGGGGTTTTCTATTCAAGTGGCGAAGATTGTTTGTTTAATTTAATTTGTTAAATGAAACCAATAGAAATATGCGATGCAACAAACATGGCGAAATGCAAAAGCTAAGCATAAAAAATACTCGAATGTCAGAAAAAAGGTGAAATGAAATTAAAAACAACGAGCTAACTGGAATACACTAGAATGTGATCCAAATAGAAAGGATAATTAAATCGAGTTATATATTTGCTTGCATCAGAAAATGCAATCACAAATCATATATATATTTTTCGTTATAAAAATGAATTAATCACAATGTGTAACTAACATGAGTAATAAAAAGGCTATCAGAATATGTAGTCGTAAACTGAATCATGCATTGGCAACGTACAATAAAAGACAGTTAACTATATACAATGAGAACACACCTATATTGGTATATAAAATGACCCTGCTTATATATCACCCACTCTTATATACTCTCTCCTCTCTCTCTCTCTCTGTCTCTCTCTCTGTCTCTCTCTCTCTCTCGCTATCTCTCTCGGTCCTGTATTTGTTTGTTTTTAATGCCCAACTATGATGAGCGCAACTTGAGCATTATCTTATCGTTGTACTAAATGCCCACCCCACAAACGAGACACCTGTATGCCAGATAGAGTAGGGGGGAGGGAAGGGGTGTCGCCAAAAGTCGAACAGGTTATCGAGCAAATATTGGTAAGCGGGCAAGAAAAGCGCTCCATACTGCGATAAGATAGCCACACAACGAATGCTAAACGTTCAACGCGGCGGATGAGTAATGTGAACTGAATCAGCGCATAACTTTAAAAAACAAGGCTAAAGAGCCACAAAAACAAGCATTTAAAAAATGTATCCTTATAATAAATAAGTTCTCAGATTAACCCCATAAACCTACATTTTCTTGTGGTTCGTTTCAATATCAGTTACTTACCCCAATTGTAGCCAGTGGAATCCAAATCGTACAGTTCACCCAGATAATCATTGGGCATAACTAGAGCACCCGATTTCTGTTGCGGCTTGAGGCCTGCCACAGTGAGGATATCATCTGTGCCTCGACTCGATGCTGCCGTGAGTGGTGCCACATGCACCACGGGCACCACTTTTGCGAGCGAGGCGGCGGCTGCGGTGGCTGTTGGTTTTGGGCTAATTGCTGCCACTTTTTCGACTACTTTGACGACGGTTTCCGCTGTTTTTTTGGGCACCACAACTGGTATTTCCACAAATTCAGCCGCCTTTACGATTTTGTCGGGCGATTTTGCTGGAGCAGCTGCCACTGCTGCGGGGGCGGGTGCATTTTTAATTTTATCTTCCACTTCCGTTGAGATATTCTCGTTGGCCAGCACATAGGCCATAAAGCCGCAGGCCAGCACACACACCACAAACAGTTTAAAGCGCATTTTCACGCTTTTCTATTGCTACAATTTCCCTGCTCTTTTTTTTTTGTTATTCACGTTTCGTTTTTCGATCGTTTCGCACTGTAAAAATATATGAAACACAATTTAAATTATGCAAGAGACAGATAATTTATTTGCCAAATTCAAACCAACTTATATTTAGAATATATTTTGATTTATTTATATTTCTTTTCATTAAAAATGGTTTTTTTACTTTGATGACATCATCAATGTGTCTCTAGCCTTATCGGCCATAAAGAAATGCTTATCACACACTGTTTTTTTTTTTTTTACTTGTTACCAACCTTATAGACTGCAAAATAAGTACGTTCGTTACGGCGCCGAGTTCATTTAAGACTAAAGTCGTTGGGCGTTGCCAAAACTAGTCGACTGCTTCACCTGTCACCGTTTTTCTCGGTTGTGAAATGTTGGCAACGTTATCTCTTATGCTCAATACTAACGTTTATCTTATCGGCAACAAAGCCACGCACTGATAACGAATTCCTCTTCTCACTTTTGGCTATCCACATTTTGTTGGCCAGGTCTCGAGAATGAAATTTCCTTTTGGGTTATTGTGCAAGTTGCCAGTTACCAAATACATTTGTTTATTTAATGCTCTCTCATTTTGATTTCTCTCTCCACCATTCTTATCAGTTTTCCCTCTTGTTGACTTTAGACATATTACAATTTGTGATTCATGTCCATTGCAGTTAATCATCGTTTCAATGAGCCATTATAAAAGGCAACAAATTCGCATTTCCGTTGTAGCCGCAGAATTTATGAATGAAATCAGCGTCACATTAATTTACGCACTTCATTTCAACAATCAATGAAAACCCACAAATATTTAATTTGCTAACCACAAATTTCTTACAATCAAATCAAATGAAATTTATTAATTAAACCCATAACAAACCAATCGACTATTATTAAGCTAAGCGATTAAGAAAAGCTTGAAGCTTGAAGTGAATAAATTTCATATTGAGGCTTGAGATTTATTGCTTCGAAAGATTTATAATCGACTTTAGTTTATGACAGCTTAAAGAGTTTTAGCTTAAGAGTTTTGGACACAGCTGGAGTCAATGTTTTTAAGCTGCTTAGTCGTGAGACAATATTGAATAAATATTATTTAAAAATCATTATTTTATTATTATTTACAAATTTTTTAATATTTTCAGTATTATTTTAGAAATATTTTGCATACAAAAATAATGAAAGAGCTTTTGGTTTGAAATTGCGACGAGTGCTTATTAAATAGGTATCCTAAAAGTATGCAATAATAAAATTGCGAATTTTAAGAAATGAGAGCGCAACAACAATCATGTGTTCACACCTAAATCAGCTGGAACAATGCCAAAGAAAGGCGGAGAAGCAAAATTCCAGTTCTCCTTTTTTTTGAGTGAGTGGCCAAGGGGCAAGTGATAGAGTTAGAGCGAGAGCGAAAATGAGTGAGCAGTTGATCGCTTGTCGCCGCTGAAGATCAGTTTGCTTATCAGCAAAATGGACAAAGCCTAAGGGGGTCTCTCAGAATGAGATTCAGTTGTGGGTCGATCGCGAACGGCTGCAGTTGACAACATAGAGTGGGCGCTGGCAATAAACTAAAATAAAAGCACAATTAAATAAATAAACAAGAAAAAATGCTACGACACTTGGTGAAAACGGAAGGAAAATTTGCGGCACGCAGCTATCACAGCAAGCAGGGCGTGTGGGGCTATCGTCCAGTTGCCAAGCGAATTTACCAAGGTGTTATTTTAATTAATATAATAATAAAAATAAAAATACTGAATTGTGCTCATAATCAGTGTGTCGAGTTGGAAAGATTATTCCGCGATTTTTAATCTAAGCTATAAAATTTGCAGCTGCTGCTAAGATAAAAATCATTTTTGATAACACTGGAAATGCTTCAGGCGAAATGAAATGTGTATAAATTTCTTGTGGCAAGTGCCGTAAATCAATACATTATTTCTTTACACCTACAAACACATTTTTTTACTGTTGTTTTTGTCGTTATCAAAGCGTCTCTGTGTTTCGCCGCAAGCACTTTACCTAAAACAACAACAACAACAAAAGATGTGCAGCAGCAATAACAAGAACAACAGCTCGAAGCGAATTGCTGTGGGCAAACTGAAAACAAAAACAGCCGCAACGCAACTCAAACATGTTCGCCTCCAACTTTTTGCCAGCATACAACTAGCAACATGTGTGAAGCAACATATGTGTAGCAACCTGTTGCAGTTTATTGTTTGTTTATTTTTAAACGAATAATAAACTTGTATTTATATCCAAATATCCAAATATTCCTTCCAAATTGGTAACGAGAGTGCTAATAATACAATTTAAATTTGGAATAGTCTAAAATTAGTAGTGCTAAAGAGCTAAAGCGATATACATAAACCGTCTCAGTTCCATTATTTTTATTGGAATATATTTACTTCCAGTTTCCAATTGAATTTTAAAGTTGTTAATCTTTTGATCAGTTTGTCTTTGGCCCTGGTTCAAACTTTTTTGGAGCTGCAAAAACTGCAGATATTAAAACGAAACTATGCCCAAACGCACACACAGACACACACAAGCGTGTATTCATTGTGTGTGTGCACAGCAAAACAACAAAGTTGAGCAAACAAAGGCCCAAAAATTGGGAATTGGATTCAGGGCCAAAACCAGAACTAAGCCAAACAATTGGTAGCAGCCAATAAAAGGGGGTCAACTCTGAGGGTCTTATCAACTCTGGACACGTCAGTTCTTATTAACAGGCAAACACACACATAGTGAGAAAGAGAGAGAGAATGAGAGAGAGAATGAGAGAGTGCGAGAGTGGAATCAGCAAGAGAGTGCAATGGAATGTCAATTGGAATGTAAAGGTGGCCATATCTCCATATGCACTCAGATAAATAGATGCCTATGAAATAAAAATTTGTCATGCAAAGGGAAAAATATCATTTGAAGAATTTCATCTTTAAAAAAAATACTAATAACTTAAATAAGAGAAAGAAAGATATTTAGCTGACTTTCTATTGTTATTTTCTGGGTCCCAAAAATTTAAAAAGCTAGTTTTCATCTTTACTAGCTCCTATATTCTATATATTCTCCGCATTTTTTTAAAGGGTCTGCATTAGCACAGATTTAATGGTATTTTATATTAGATTAGATTAATATAATTTTTACATTTTTTTTTGCATTTATATTACATATATAATTTAAGAAGTTTTTTAGATTTAAATTGCTTCTACATATTCTTTTAAAAGAGCCTTGTCGAAATAATCACAATTCATTTTGACTACAGACCATTTGCTGGGGCATCTTTTTTTTGCCAAGTGTATAGCGCAACTGAAATTGTGTTTGCGAGTCCTTTTAAGCACACAGCTACTCGGACCTCGAGGTGACTTCATGTTGTTGTTGTTGTTGTCGTTGTTGACTTGATCCTGTGTATTGTCTGTCATCAGCTGAGCTCAGCGCGCTTCCTTTTAATTCAGTTGACATGCTCAATCAGAGGAATATTGGTGGTCCTTTGGTTTCCCAGCACATCCTTACGTTCTGCTTGCATTTTGTATTGTTCAGTTGCTGTCACTTAGCGCTGCTGCCTCATATATAACTGTCAGGATGACATTATCCTTTGGTTGCTGCTGCTGCTGCTGCGTTGGTGGTTCATAATAATATTTACACGCCCTCAAAATGAAATATATTCGCCACAAATATCATTCATCATTCATTGTATGCAGGACATGCATGTCCTTTGGGAAACGCAATAAATTGATTTATTACCCAAAAAACGTTAAAAGGATTGCATAAATTTTGAAGCAAATTAAGTTTTAATGCATTTCCAAGTAAGCCAGCTGACAACTGTCAATGATCTTTGTGCTCCTTAGCTGTGTGCAGCACTTTGTTATCGGCATACACACGCACATACACACACACTCAGGCATACATCCTTTAAGCAGGATAACACTTTGGCACAAAAACACCTAAGCAGACAACGAAATATCAACTCAACGGCTTAGCACCCGAAAATAAGACACCATAAAAAAACATACCCAATAAAAAACATATCCAGTGCCCATATCTCACTTATGCGTAGCTACAAAATAAATATCCTGCTGCTAGGCACCGCAGACAAAATGTCCTTTTAAGGACTACTTAAAATGGAAATTTAATGCTGAAATATTCAATCTGCGGCTTAACTTAAATCGGATTATTTATTAAAGCAAAATTAGGTGACAGAAAATATAGATTCAAAATATAACATATTAGATTGTAATATATAGCAAGTAAATATTTAATTCAAATATGTTTTTCGCTCTAATATTTTTTATTAACTCCGATAATTTAGGAATACCGCCGAGATTCCCTTTCAATGAGAGATTTACAGCTATCGGCCAGCTTGCTGTTTTAAATATCTCCCTGTATACCAGAAAATATTTTTATTACAAAGAAAAACACCATCAGTAAAATGATTCAATTAAAATATAATAATAATATTAAAAAAATAGGAAGACAATTTATGTTGCTTAGACTGAAATAGAAGATGTCACCAAAGACCTCAAAGTAATCCTATAGTCTATATAGCTACAAAGGTTAAGGTAAAAAATCGTCTTAGATGCTTCAACATTAATATTTAGTTATTTAATAGCTCTCACCAAGAAGGTTATAAAAAAAGGGCATTTACAAGGCATTAAATGCCAGTTGTTGTCCAGTCACGATTAAGTTGATATGCTTCACACAACTTCCGGTGTGTGTGTGTGTGTATGTGTTGTGAGAGTAAGTCCAAATATATACATGTTTACAGCATGCCATAAAAGTAAAATGTCAATAAATTCAGAAAAGGCCGCAAAAAATGGCAAATGCAACAACAACAACAGCAACACACAAAGACCAATACATCGATGGATTCTTCGACAAGATTTTTAAATAATTTATAACTGCAAAGAATGGAAATTTATTTTGCTTACGGATGTGTTCCCCATTTTTTTGTTGCAGTATCCGAGGAGGTGAGCGAGGCAAGGAACTCGCAGGCGAATGTTTATCGCTGGGTGGAGGCATTTCGCCAGCATGGACACAAATTGGCAGCCGTGAATCCCATCAGCATTAGAGCAGCCACCAGCAGCCAAAGGTAAATACTGTGAAGATAGCGAGAGCTGACCCTCATCCGTATATACATATATGTAATACATATAATTTATACTTTGTCTGGCGCTGCTTTTTCGTATTTTGTATTGTGTCCTTTCTTGCAGCGAGCTGCAGGAATTAAATCCCGCATTTTATGGACTGCAGACACAGCAAACGGTGCGCACCGCTGGACTTCTAAGTGGCGCCACCAACGCCCCAGATGATGCCCCACACAATGTTGCCCAGTTGGAGCAGCTGCTTCGCGACATTTACTGCAGCAGCACGGCAAGCGCCGAGTTTGCCTACATCGAGGTAAACAGCCATATAATTTATACAATAAAATTACACAGATAGCCTCTGAAAAAAAAAGAAGAAAACACATGAGAACTTTTCAGTCGGACATAACCGACTGCGGTATACTCTGTTATTAAAGCTAAACCCTTCTTGTGAGAAGAAGCCGTGGGTGCATCTTGACCATTGAATAATCATTAAGGTGTGTTTCATTTTTATACGAGTAAAAAAAATTCTTTAAAATTCGGTGATTCCAGTTTTTAAATTGTGTAAGAAATATTGTTCTTTTGGACTTATAACTGGTGGTATATTGGATTATAAGGCGGGAGTGGGAGTGACCATAACTTTTTTTATAGATCCTTAAAGGGAGTTACGCTAACATTCCGTCAACATTTAATGACTCTGGCTCATAAACAGTCTTAAACAAAAGGAATCTAAGTATATAAATTAAACCAAATAAGAAACTGTTTGCTTATGTTTAAGAAAAATATGACTTTAGATTCTATTATATGCACGGCAACCTATAAGACCTATTTTGACCCCTTCTGAGCCCATAACTGTTCCTTGTCTTTGTTCCGAGTTTAAAACATATTTGCCTAGGATATAAATTCATTTTCTTGCCATGGCTGATATGATTTCCTCTCAATATTCTTTCACAAAATCGGCACAGTCCGGTACAGACTATACCTAGTTAAGTTAGGTGGCTATCAAGAGATCGGTAAGTACTACAGGCCAATGCTACATAAACAGATGGACAGACAAAACTGTCTGAATCGACACGGACAATAATGGTGAACAAGATGTCCAAGATGTCTCCTTTAATTACACACTTAACGACAGTATTATAAGGACCTCTGCAAGAGTATATATAATACAAATAAAACCTGAATATTCCCTTGTAGAATACCGAGGAACGGGAATGGCTTGCACGCAATTTTGAGGCACAGAGGCAACACCAGCTGCAGTCGACAGAGCGGTGCGAAATCGCCGAGCTGTTAATTAAGTCGCAGGCATGGGATAATTTCATGGCCCTCAAATTTCCCACGGTCAAGCGATACAGCGGGGAGGGCGCTGAGTCCATGTTGGCCTTCTTTTGGCAGCTTCTACGCGACAGCGTTCAAGGTCAGTGGGCTGAAATGCCGAAATGCTGAAACATCACGCACCCAACTCCCAACTCATCCACCCATCCACTTACCCAGCTGGGGAATCAAGCGAAATGCTGCCCCAGAGATGGGCGCGTGAGTAGCTGAAAATGATAAGCTAATCACAAAGAAATCTAAATTATCTTATCTAATCGATGTTGGGTAGAAAATGAAAACAACAGTTTATGAAAATCCAAGAGTTTCAATTTTTGTGTTTATAAACAGTTTACAGATAATGACAGGCCAAGCAACAGAGATCCGTTTAGAAACAATAAATGCCATAATAAGTATATTCATTCCATAAAGATTACCTTATCTCTATATATATTTTATATCATAATTCATTTAGCATTTGGTTCTCAATACATACGATTTTTGTTAAGACTTGTGTTTAAGATCTGTTTTGTAGTCTAAGGCATTTATAAATCCCAAATTTGTTATACTAATATTTATATTACATGTATGAAATGTTTAAAATTGTAGCATATATTAAGATAATTAAATGATTTAATTAATTTAATATTAAAATGTATATATAGTAAATTATAGCAGATAAATATTTTAACATTAGTTTAAAATTAAATAACAATTAATGTATGTATCTTAATGATATAATTTTCAAGAAGATATAAAAGCTTGAGTAGTCAGAGCCAGATATATGTTTGAGATATTCCGATACACAGAATAAGATTTGCTATATTTACTAAAATGCAATGAATGATGTGACAAAAACAATTTAATACCTCATTTTTAATTTCAAGGATATATTAATGGTTAAGCAGTCAGAACCAGATTTATATTTTATATATTTTTAGTAATTCATTGGAAAGTTACATTTTTGGTATTTTATAAATGCATCTAATTTAATTTGAAAAAAAGCAACAACCTATAGAAAACCTTCTTAAAAGTAAATAGAAAAGAAACCTTTCTATGTAAATCTTTTTAATCTAATTTAAGAAATAATTTGTGTATATTTAGTTATTTAGTTATTATTATTGTTATAATAATTATTATTATTTATTAGTAAAAGTAGGATGTATTTTCACACTTTCATCTCTATGCATCAGGGCTCCACATGACTCTTGAGAGCAGAACTTGAGATTCTCACATAGCCGAACTCGATCTAACCCTAATCTGATTTTCTCGCCAAAACTTTGTTTCTTTTGGCATGGCCCACCTACGATGACAACAATATCAACATCAACAACAACAACAATGACAACAGCGAATATTGAGCATGTGGTGCTGGCGATGCCCCACCGAGGGCGCACCCCGTTGCAAGTAGCGCTGCTGAACATGAGGCCGGCAAAAGTTTTTCGCAAACTAAGCGGCGCATCGGAGTTTTCCGACGACATCGAGGCCATGTCCGACGTCATAAGTCACTTTCGTAAGTGAAACTTTTCTTATTGGCGGCGAGATATTTTTATTTTATTTTTTTTTTCTTGGTGGACGTGTGTGGCTTTCTGCCGGCACACGCTGCGTATGTGTAATTTAATCAAACTCACATCTTACGCAGATGTTTCCGAGCAGCTTCAAGTGCTCGGCAAGAGCATCAACATTAGCATGGTTCGCAATCCCTCACATCTCGAGGTAAGTTTCTCAATTTAAGACACTAAATTAAACAACTACAAACTAAAGTCTTCAAGTAAGTAGTTCTTTGTTGGTCAACTTAATAAAGTATGCATGTCAAAAATAGCCAACTTATTTAACATTTTAAGTACAACCAAAAGCTAAAAAGTTACTATAGATAAATATCTCTCTTTTTACAATTTTACTATTTATTTTATTAAAATTCATTATTAATTTATAAATTCCAATCGTGAATATTTTTAATACTTAAACGAAAATTCGTTTTAAGATAAAATTTCGTTATTATATATCGATTTAAAATATTCCAATATTAAGTAATATATTAATATCTAATCATTTAATTTCCTATCTTTAGGCCGCTAATCCCGTATCCATGGGCAAGACACGCTCCAAGCAGCAGACTCGTGGCGAGGGATCCTTCTGCAAGGATGGCAGCGCTGAGAGATTTGGTGAGCATGTGCTCAATGTGATACTCCATGGTGATGCCGCATTTCCTGGTCAGGGCATCAATCAGGAGTGCCTCAACATGGCCTATGTACCCCACTTTGAGGTGGGAGGCAGTCTGCATCTGATCGTTAACAATCAGGTGGGATTCACTACGCCTGCCGAGCGTGGTCGTTCCACCGATTACACCTCGGATCTGGCCAAGTCTATACAGGCGCCCGTTTTCCATGTCAATGGCGATGATCCCGAGGCTTTGGTGCGCATCACCAATCTGGCCTTCCGCTATCAGCGCGAGTTCCGCAAAGACATCTTCATAGATCTGAACTGCTATCGCCGCTGGGGTCACAATGAGCTGGATGATCCCACCTTCACCAATCCTCTGGTCTATCAAATCGTACACAATCGTCAATCGGTGCCTGATCTTTACACAGCCGAGCTGGCCAAGCAGGGCGCACTCAGTGCGGAACAAGCTAATCAACTGCGTGATAATTATATTAACCATCTCACTGAGGAACTGGCACTGGCGCCAACTTATCAGCCACCTTCATCCTACTTTGAGAAGCAGTGGGCGGGTCTGAAACTGGCCCCCGCCAATGAACTCACCTATTGGGATACGGGCTTGGACTATGGCCTGCTGCACTGGATTGGCCAACAAAGCGTTGCATTCCCCGAAAACTTTGTAAGTGAAACTGAAACTGAAAATTAACTTTAAAACTTTACGGCAACCGACTGCAGCATACTCTGTTGTAACTCTCAATGTAAAATATCAGTTGCGATGAATTTACATCTAGAATCCATATTATGTGGTTAGGTGAAATTAAAATGATGACTTGTAAACTGTGACCCTAAAACTGTGACTCTAAAAGTGTGACTCAGAACAATGACTCAATTTCAAAAAAAAATAAATCATCTCAAAATATAACATTAACATTAGATACATTTAGTATAATTATAGTATTTAATGCAATTTTTTTAAAAACACCTCTTCCATTTTTGGAAGGCTTCAATATTTTATAATATAATTCTATAGATCGAATACATTATTTACTGCATTTTCTAAACACCATTAAAATTTATCAAGCAAATCATTAAATAGCATAATAGGATTACAATCATATTATTACATTTTTCTACAGTGAAACTAATTATAGTTACATAATTGAATAAATTATTTCAAACAGTATATTTTTTATTCAATATTTGTGAACACTTTCTAATATTCCACATTTACCACCTTTAAAACTTATCAAGAAAAATAAATACATTGTAATATATGATTAGAATTATTTCCACACGAAATTAGATTATTTAAAATTGTTTAATTAAATGCCATTTAATTAAACAATTTATTCAATATTATGCAAATTATGAAGAACAATAATTAAATTGTAATTAAGGATTAGACACATTTATTTTGCCTTTATAGAAGAATTTGTATTTTTAGGAACTAGATATATTATCAAATCAGAATCACGCATGGAAACAGATTCTTTAATATTTATTAGAGCAATCATTGTATCAACTTTGTCGATTCGGAAGCAGAGTATACAATTTGTTCTCGATTTCACTAGAGAAGTTTGCAATTTTCTTTTCACAGAAAATTCATCCGCATCTGTTGAAAACCTTTGTGCAAGGACGTTTGAAAAAACTGGAGGCTGGTGCCAAAATCGATTGGGCCACGGCAGAAGCCATGTCCATTGGCAGTCTGATGTACCAGGGCCACAATGTGCGCCTCAGTGGCGAGGATGTGGGTCGGGGCACCTTCTCGCACCGGCATGCGATGCTGGTGGATCAGCAGACGAACGAGATGTATGTGCCATTGAATCACATGGAGGGCGGCAATGGTGGCAAACTGGAGGTGGCGCACAGCATTTTATCGGAGGAGGCGGTGCTGGGCTTCGAGTACGGCATGGCCATTGATAATCCACAAAACCTTATCATCTGGGAGGCACAATTCGGTGACTTTGCCAATGGTGCCCAAATCATCATCGATGCCTTCATTATCTCGGGCGAAAGTGAGTTTGTAACTGCTAAGCTAAGCTAGCAAAAACAGTGTTAATCGGGTAATTCGTCAGGTAAATGGATGGAATCGAATGCTTTGGTCATGCTCCTGCCACATGGCTACGATGGTGCCGCCTCGGAGCACAGTTCTTGCCGCATCGAACGTTATTTGCAACTCTCCGACTCCAAGGAAACGGTAGCCGATGGCGAGAACGTTAACATTCATGTGGTTAACCCCACAACTCCAGCTCAATACTATCACGTGCTGCGTCGCCAGCTGGCCAGAAACTTCCGCAAGCCATTGGTAGTGGTTGCTCCAAAGACGCTGCTCCGCCTGCCAGCAGCCACCTCAACGCACGAGGACTTCCAACCGGGCACAATGTTCAACAATGTTTTAGGTGAGCCTCTTTTCTCATTATACCCTTGTAAAGTGCATTATAATTTGTTGTGAATTTTGAATTCTAGTTTAACAAGTTATCTAAAACTTACCAGTTGTGTGTGTTATTAAGTTTCTGAAATCAGACCAATATGAGATATGAGATATGAGATCGGACTCCTATATCTTGTAGCTCCCTTGGGAATTATCGGACTACTGACGAGATATTGTATGAATAACTTTTTGGTTTAACAAGATATCGAAACCAAACTTACACAATGGGCTCATTTTTATGCTCATATCTGGCTTATATCTGTCATATATAGTCAAATTTAGAAGACTCCGAATTGTGTACCCTGTAAAAATGCTTAGAAGAAAAGGTATATTTATGCAAGCAGTCAGAGTTGTTTGCTGAGCAAGTTCCTTCTTCCCTTCCGCAAAAGATCATGTAACTTTAATTTTCGAAATTCACGCAGCAATAGTGGCAACAAAGTTTAGTGGCAACAAAGTTTAATTGGGGTTATCGTTCAGTAGGGAATATCTATCTGTAAGGTATCTACTAGTGGGTCGACCCTGGCACTCTCACATATGATGACTGTAATCAATCTGATCTTCTAGGTGACAGCAGCGTTGAGCCGGAACAGGTGCGCAAGGTCATCATTTGCAGTGGCAAGCACTACTACAACCTGGTCGAGGAGCGCGCTAGGCGAAAGCTTCAGGATACGGCAATTGTGCGCCTCGAGTCGCTGGCACCGTTCCCCGTGCAGGAGTTGCAGGCACAGCTGGCGCAATATGGCAACGCGCAAAGTAAGTTCGAATCATAAACTTGCACAGAATAAGTTGCGCCTTAAAAACTAACTAAAAAAAAAACCACCCACAAACCGCAGCTTTCGTGTGGAGCCAGGAGGAACATCGCAATATGGGCGCCTGGACGTTTGTGCGGCCACGCTTTCAAAATTTAATTGGCAAGGAGGTAAGCCACATTCACACTCACACACACACATACACACACCCATACACACATATTTAGACATGTCTGTAATAAAAAAATAAAAAACAATAAACTCTTACACAGCTCCAGTATTGTGGGCGTTGTGAGGCGCCAACACCCGCCACCGGCATTGGCAAAGTGCATAAGCGGGAAGCTGATGAGATTGTTGCTGCCCCATTTGAACTTTAGTGTGATGTTGCCCTCTGCCGCTCGCCAGCTGCCACCTGCCACACCCGCCATCTGCCATCTACCGTTTGGCTTCATTGCCGGACACTGTCTACATGCCAACACCAGCACTTTCCCGACCCGTTCGCCTGCCCGAACATATATATCACAAAGTACTTTAGCTCAATAAAACTGACAAAAATAAAAAAACAAAACAAAAAACAAATCGGTGTGCTCTAATGCAGTCTTAGGGACTAGCTAATACCCTGAAATTAGTTAAAAAATGTTTAATTAATATATTCCAACTCGTCAGTTGCAGGCACGTGTTTTTTCCTTATAGCATAGAAATTAACATTTTTCAAAATATATTTTGTTCCACAGACGTTAACGTGAAAAATTCAATTAAAAATTTGATTATTTAATATTGAGAACATACATTTTTAAAATAGCTAACTAATGTGGAATAAAACAAAATTATTTTCGGATTCCTCAGGTATATTTATATATGATCATATGATCAACTTAGCGCAAATTCTGTTTGATCCAATTAAATCTGATACTTATACGTCGTTATAAAATATAGAAAAGCCTTTCCGCTTGTTACATATCGTTTCACAATTTTCAACATTTACTACCCATTTTCCGCTGCAGGGTATTTAAAAAGCAGCCATGCTGTAAAAGGCGGTACATAAAAGTTCAATGTGGCATTATAAAATAATTTATCGTATGAAAAAACCAAGTCGAAACTTTAAGCCAAAGTTTTTAATTGTGTGCTGTTGTTGTAGTTGTTGTGGTCGACGCTTGTGTATATAATTTGTTGTTTGTTCCTGTTATGTATTGTAGTTTCTGTGCCTTTGGCATCATAATAAAGTCCAAGGTTTTATGCCAGTGACAGAAAAAAATGACCGAGCCAAACCAAAGAAAATCGCAAATCCAATTTAACCTACCGTAAATATTTATTATGTTTATGAAACATTTTACAGACTTTCAATTGGTATGGTTGAAGCAGTGACCTAACTTAAATGTAATATTAATAAATCGGAGGATTTAGTATATGGATAATATATAATAAGAAAGATTTGAACAATAAGATACAAAAATTAATACACGAGGTACATATAATAATAATCTAAATAAATTAATATGAGTGCTATGTGTATGTGGTAGTTAGAGAGATAGAGAGTGAGTGAGGGTGAAATTATGAGGATTACTACATATAAGGCGTTACCAGGGGCTCTAAAAGATTGGAAAGGTATTGAAAGAGTACTAAATAAACAAACAGGTTAGAGAAAAGTCTCATCACGCTTAATTTCTAGATGGTCAGTTATATGACCTGCCTGCCATAGACACGCTCTAGAATATCGTAAAACTCGCTGGACGTCTTATATGCAAAATACAGAAGTCACATCCAGAACAGAAATGCCAAACAAACGGCAATTATAACAAAGGCAGTTTCTCGACAATTGGCATTATCCCAGCCGCACTCCAGATCGAACTTCAAAGCCTGATGATATCAATTGAAACATTAAAAGATACATTTTGGGATCTTAAGCATCCAATTGACTTACCTCCAGTAACTGTTGACCTCCTTTATTCTCACAGTGCGTCTCGCGAAGATCGTCGTCGTGATCATCGCAATTATGTCTTCCATAAACCTGGCACGGTGAATTCATAAACGTACGGAAAACAGTATCGGTCCAGGTCTGCGATGAGCATATATATTGACGACGCTTCCTTTGCCAGAACTCCACCCAACTAACATAAAAAAATGGATTATAATTATAAACAAATAACAAGGGTTATTGAAAACTTACCCCAAGTCGCAATCGCAGCTGAGATCCGTGTGTGACATCTTGAGATCAGTTAGAAAGACGCTATTTGGCAGATATGGCACTGTGCCCGTATTCGGATTGGGTATCTTCTTCAAATTGCGATTGTGATAACGTATGTCAAGCGAAATGTTTCGCACACGACCCATGTTTTTAAAGAAATTTGGAGGCAATGCTTGCAGCGAGGTATTAAATAGTTGCATATACAGATATGGAGAGCGCATACCCTATTTTTTTTAATATTAAAGCAATCAGAAAGAATTTAAATTATTATTACTACAATTACTGAGAATAAATCAATATAACTATGTCTTAGTTAAAAGACAAAAATATATTTACTAATAACCTAATAATTAAATTCTCCGATTAATAATATTGATAATTGACAGTAAAAAATTAAATAAATATCTGTTATTTTTTATGTCTATTTGAAAGGTGTTTAGAGCATAAATAACTTAAAAATGCTTATGAAAAGTTTAATCTAATAATTTTTTATATTTTTGAATCAAATCGTTGTCAATCTACTAAATAATTTCGTTGGGGGTTGCTTAAGAACATTTGGCTGACTAAAGATTAAAAATTCTTTTTATAAAAGGATTCTTTTCGTAGTCATTATTTACACTAATATAATAATATATTATATTAATATATATTTATATATAATAAACTCACCCGCAGAATGCGTTCGTGTAGATTTGTAAATTGTGGTCCACTGAAGGTAATGTTGGTCATTTTGGAGGGCAACTGCCCCTCCATTTCACGATTCAAGTCCGTGGGCATGCCCAGCTGCACCGTTTGCATCTCCTGCGTGGGTCCCGAGCCCTTCTTCACGATGCGCGTAAAGGGCTGTGGTGCCTCAATCCACAGTTCGCGTATATTGTGATGATGACGCAGCAAATGGGGTATATTAAAGTGCTCCAAATGTGAATAGGCAGTCAGTTTTAGGGATCGCAAATGCGGCAGTGAGTCGAGGCAGCCATATTCAAAGTAATGCAAACGGAAGTTTGATATATCCAACATTTCCAAATCCTCATTGACCCCGTCGAAGCTGTTGTTATTTAGCGAGGTGATCGGATTGCCAGAGAGCATTAGGCGACTGTAAATTGAAGATGCATCAGTAAGTATATATTGAATTATTCAAAAGATTAGCTACACCACTCACCGCAAATGTGGCAGCGATTGTGTCATTAAAGGAACATTAGTCAAATCGTTGTTTGACAAATCCAACATGCGTAGATTGCTCATATTGTTTGCCAGTTCCTGTGGAATTGATGGCAATTCATTATAACCTAAACGGAACTCACGCAGATATTTCAAACGTATCTCTGGCACTGTACTCAGCGATACATTCTCCAGGCCCAGCTTAATCAGTGACGTCTCCAGACCCATAAACGACTTATCCATCACCTTAAGATCACGATTGTGCGAAAGATCGAGAACCGCTAGCTTGGGCATTGTGGCAAAGACAGCATCGTCGATGCGCAGCAAATAGTTGTAGGAGATATCCAAATAGCGTAGCGACTAAAAAATGTAGATATGCAAATTATATATTAGAGAAAGTGTATATAGATTTAAAATTATATAGAATATAAGTGGATGTCGAACGGATGCATTAAGACAACTCAAATTTATTTTAAAAAAACTTCGATCGTTGATCTGATTGATTCTCATTTAAAATTTCTAATTAAGAGGTAAAGATTTACGGGCTATGATTAGTTCTTACCCTAAACTTATTCGACAAATCCATGCTGTGTATGGTGGATATAAAATTATTGGATAAATGCAATTCGCAAAGTGTCAAGGCAGCCAAGCTGGACAATGATGAAGATGGTATCTTCAGTAGCATATTGTGCGAGACATCCAATCTGTCGACACAAATATATGTATGTTTTTAGATAGAGGTTAACTTTTAACCAATTCCCGGCAAGATTACTTACTTTTCCATGCCACTGTTGTAGAATAGATTGTCAGGCAGACCACGTAGTTTATTGTGTGAGAAGTCAACTATGCGCAGTCCTTGCACAGGCTTGAAAATATCCTGTGGTATATCTGTCAAGTAGTTGTGATCAAAGTAGACCAACTGCAGCTGTTTGGTATTCTTAAAGGCATCAAAGTCCAGTTCGTGTATCCAATTGTAGCTTAGATCCAGCCATTGCAAATGTGGCATGTTACCAAACACATCACGAGTGGTGTTCTAAAATAAAAATATATATATATAATATAGTATAGACATAGTTATAGAAAACTTGAAACTAAAAAGAAACAATTGTTTGAAATAAATCAGGTTTAAAATATCATTAAGGACATTTTCTTGAATAAATCATACTATTTTGACTAATTTTCAGTAATAAATAGAAATGTAAATAATTAAAAATAATTTGTTTACAATTAAATGGAACACTTATGTAAAATGGAAAATAATTTACATTTCATAAACCATATAATATTTTGTATTTTACATTTTATATTTTATTTGTGACATTTTAAATTTGAGGTTAATTGTAACTTTTAATTTTGAACCAATTATTTTTAATTTATTACACATTATTGATATTTATTTACTAATATTTTCAATTGAAATGTAACTGTTCCTTTTAATTTCAATAATATTTAATAGTATTTTAATTACTTATTAATATTTTAATTAGGTTAAATACCAACCATTAGTGAATTGTAGCCCAGATGCAAATGCGTCAATGAGATCTCAGCATGCCGGAAGTAACCGGGATATATAATGGAGATATTATTGTGGGACAGATCCAATATCTTGATGTTTGAGTGGTACATGCCGCCTATAGATAGATCGAGTCCGATAAACATAACTGATATTATAGGTATTTATAAATATATACCATGTTCATTGCGGCCACTCCAAGAGGAGTTGTACATCAGCTGCTTGATCTGATTGTGGCTAACATTCACATTCAGATTGGATAAAGTGCCCACTTGATCAAAGTAGTCAAAGTTAAAATTGGGCAGCTGATTAAAAGCCATATCCAGAATCTCCAGCTTGGGCAGATTTTGGAAGGATTCATCGGCCAAATTATTAAGTTTATTGCCACGCAGACTCAAATATTCTAATTCATCCAAATTCATAAAAGCTCTTCGTTCCACCTTGTCAATTTTATTGTCATCCAATTGGAGTTTTCGCAGCGCTTCCAGATCAAAGAATGTGTGCTGCGATATCGATGATAGATAATTAAAGCGCAGCGAGATCTCCTCCAGCTTCGAGTGTATATCGCCCTGGAAAGTGCCCTTGAGCACCTGCTCAATGCGATTGTCATGCAGCTCCAAGAGTCTAAGGTTCTTCAAGAAGTGGAAGCTTGTATCGCTCATGCTGGTAATGTGATTGTTGCTAAAGTCCAGCTCCTGCAGGGAGGTCAAATGACGCAGTGCCTCCGCAGGCAAGGCGCTGCCAGAGTAGCCATGCGACATCTTCAGTGAAATGAGCGAGTGACCAATCTGAAAAGGAATATAAATCACTTTAATAAATATATAACGAGAAATTAAAAAAATATATAATAATAATAATCGAGAAACTTGATGATTTATGCTTAAATATTATTTTCTTTATGTATTAATTTTGTTGGTTTTATACTTCTTTGAAGAACAAACATTTTGAATTTAATTCACTGATTTTTGGCTTATCAATTTAATAACTTTATTTGAAGAATTAATCATTATTACATTATCAAAACAAAATACTTCGCAAGCAATGAGCTAAATAAACATAAAACAATAATTTAATTTTTTGTAATAAGTACCAAAACATTTTAGACTTATTTTAATTCACTAAATTTAGCTTGAAGCTTGAATTAATTGCTTGAAATTTGTTTGAAATGTACTTAAATTAAGAAGAGAGTTTCTGAGCGAACTTAGTTAAGCTTACCTCATGAAAAGCATCATTCTCAATGCTTGAGATTCCATTCTCGCTGAAGTCCAATCGCTTCAGACCGCGGACATGCTTGAAGGCATGTGATTGTATCCCTGTGAGGCTGGCACGTGTTATCTGCAGATCTTCCAGTTCGACACCAAAGTCCTTAAAGTCCTCCGCACCGACAGAAGAGGTGCCCATGCGGGATATCGACAGCGATCGCATGTTCCGCATTCTGGTCATACTTTTTGAAAATAAATACAAAAACGATTTGCTCGGGTAAAGGGGATGTGTGGGGAGCAGGAGCTATTGTTCAGTGCTGGGGTCACTTACTTGCGTAACGTCTGTAGATTGGTTGGATCATTCCGATCTCCGCTAAGATCCAGTTTAAGCAGCGTATAATGCATGGCATTAAAAGTTTCCGTTGGCTTCGGGATTTTGATTGTATTATCACGCATGCTGATCACCCTGTATTTGTGATGGAAGAGGGAAATAAGTGTGGATTGGTTTGGTTTTTATTGTTCGCATAGCTGCTTATTGCTACATCCATCGCCTCATTTCCCATTTCTAGTTGCATTCGCATTCGCATTCGTCACGTTTCTCGAAAGCAGGTCGAGCACTTAGCCCACATTGGGGAAGCCCCACACACAGAAATATCGTTGCATTGCTGCTGACAATCGGATTAGGGGTTCGTGGTTTTCTCACCTCAAGACATCGAAATTATTGAAGAGTTTGTGGTGCAGCTTTGTCAAATTGTTGCCGGACAAATCCAGAATCTGTAAACTATTCACCAGACTATCGAATGCCACCGGCGAGATATTGGTCAGTCCACAGTAGCGCATATAAATCTCACGAATGCGTGCTGGCTTGAAGGCATCGTCCTGAAAGTGAAAAATATGTTTCATATGTTATATGTTTAATTTTTTCAAATTTCTTCTATCAATCCTAATCCTAATCTACTCCAAACCAATTTCTTTAAGAATCATTTGAGGCACTCACCTTTAGCGTATGTATGGGATTGCCATCGAAGAAAGTACGATTGACTGTATCGAAATACTTGAACGAATTGGGAGGCAGCACTTCAATGTGATTGTACTCCAGATGAAGATTGTCCAGATTCAGTTTTGTGCTAGCTTTAATGTCATATGTCTCATTGCCACTCAGCGACCAAATGACATTGTGAGAGATGTCCAAGGTGCGCAGACTTTTCAGCGGACCCAGTGCATCGTAGGGTATCTCCGACAATATATTATCCGTGAGCAGTAAACGCGACAGCCTCGGCATGCCATCCACAAAGACATTGGGATCAATTTCAAACAGACTATTGCCACTCAGATCCAGTGTCTCCAGATTCAGCAAACCCGTGAAACTATGCGACATCAGCATCGAGATGCAATTCTCGCCTAGATTCAGATTCTGCAACGAATCCTCCAAGCCGCGAAACGAGTCATGATGAATAGTTGTTATATGATTATCAGACAGATCCAAGATGCGTAATTTTTGTAGATGACGCAATGATTTCGATGGTATCTCCACCAGATCATTTTGGGGGAGTATAAGCTCCCACAAGGAGCGTTCCAATCCGGTGAAGGCATCATCTGGTATTTCAGTCAAATGATTGCCCGAAATCTTTAATCGATACATGCCCGTCGATTGCAGAAAATACGGCTCAATCTCTCGCAGACCCGTGTTCTCCATGTGCAACATGAAAACCTGAAACACATATGAATAAAAGAATTTCCTACTGCAAGGATTCCGCTTCTTCTTCTTACTCACCTTCGATTGGTTAACCATGCGCGGCAGTGCTGGAAACGGAACATTCTTGCAATGGACAATGCCCAGATCTGTGGAAGACTTGGAACACGTGCACATCACATTGTAGGTGCACGGCGGATAGCGTGTCTCCTCCATTTCCCGACTGAACATCGAGGCACGCGCCAACGACATCCAGATCATTATAATCAGTGTTATGGTGAGGAAGGCATAGCCAAATTTAAAGAAGAACTCCAGACCCTAAGAAGCACAAAACAGAAAGGATTTAAAACCTTGCCAGTTAAAAAGTCTTCTAGCATTTCAGTTGCTAGGCAAGTATTAAACATTTCAGGAAATAAGCAGCAAGCACAAATGTCTTTTGGCCTTGTGGGGTTTCACTCGGTCTTCGCTCAGCTTTTCTTTTGTGGCCATTTTTAAAATTTTCTTTTTAATCAACCCTTGGTAAGAACAAAAAGGCTTGCACTTTTAAGGCTATTTCTTCAAGCGTATCAAATGTCCTGTTTCCTTTTTCAATTAGGTGGCTCGGAAAATGGGAAGTTTCAGGATATTAATATCGTAATTTGCAAAGCATGGCAGAAATGACATTAACATATAATTCTTATTATATAAATTAATTATTTTCTTAATGTTTAGTACTTTACATAAAAAAAAACACCCTATCAAATTGATCTCGAAAAACTATTGGCATATTAATATTATTTATATTGATTAAGAGAAATAAGTTCTTTAAGAAATTAGAAATATTTGAATTATGAATTCTAACCCTACTTATTTATTTAAGAAAGTTTTGCGTCCTTATTTACAATTTTAAAACTTCATATAAATCTTCTTCATGAAATCTTATCTAGTTCTATCTGTAGAAATCATTAACTACTATCATTATTCGATGGCAAACAGATTTTACTATTCAGAATTCGAATAACTTAACTAATTTTTCCTAAACTTATTATTTTAGTTTTTTTTTTAATGTAACATTATAATCAAGCTGAGTTCATTTATTTTTAGAGCACTTATATTACTTAACCATTTTGGAACACTTTTGAAATCCATATGAAATTGGTAGAGAAATATAATTAAATTTATTGAACAGTGGACAACAAAAATTCAAAGAATTTTACTCGTTTTTTATTAAACTTATTTAAGAAACTTTTTTAACTTAACAAAAATGAATTAATTTAATACAAATTCTAGGCATTCAACTCATTTATTCTAAACTTATTACTTTAGACACCATTTCCTATACTTTACCATTTTTAAAACACTCTTTAGTTAAGGACAGGTGCACAAAATTGATTCAATTTAAATAACACTTTTATATGTTCGTTCACTTCTTGTGCAAATAAAATACAATAATCATCCAGCACACTAATCGAAGATGTTTAACTGTCAAACGACCACTGTTATATATAATCATAAAGATTTATTTAATTTATGCCCGAACTTGTAATACACACCATTTTGTTAATTGGAATATTCACAGGCGACAATTGGCAGTTAAATAACCTTTAATTTAATTTAGTTGCTAGACTCTCTTGATTTTATTTTAATTTAATATTAAGCGAAACTAAGTTGCTGCCAGACACAGGATGTGCAACACTTTTAAAGCCGCCTTGTGTGTCTGTGTGTGTGTGTGTCTACTGATGTGAATTATGTGTGTGTGAGCCAAAGCCAAAGATTAATCCTTTTTAGTTTTTAGTGGCAATTTGGCTAAAAATGGGCAGCAGCAACACGTCCGAACCGCTGCGCGTTTCACGCACGTCTGAGACTTCAAACTCGAACGAGGTGCGCATTTGGCAAGAAAACAAACTGTCGCAAGTGGCGCACGTTGCTAATTGGATTGTAACATTTTGTTGGGGCTGCTCATTTGGTTCCATGGCGCCATTATTGGTCACAAACCCGTGCCGATTTATGTGGCATTATTCTACGCCTGGTTGGCTGCTCAGTTCCGTTTTGTGTTTAGAACATGGCAAGCAAAACACATCGCAATTGCTCAGCGGAAGGTGCTTACTCTGAAAATTTTAGAAAAACCAAAAAAGTTACCAAGCCTTGAGGCTAACCAAGGCGTTTTTTTCCCATACCGGACGGACTCATGCAGCACGGCATGGATTAAAAACTTATACGAATTCACACGACATGATTGCGAGCGGTGCGATAAGCAGGTTGTAAAACTTAAGCGTGCAAAAGACAAATATTTATAAATAATTGTTGCACAGAATACATATCAAATTCAAATCAAAATAAAAAGAAAAACAATTGCAACAGCAGCGTTAATTTAGCGTGCGAATCTTGCGATAGATCCAGCTATGATAGGTGCGCTCCTTGACCAACTCCTTATCTGTAGGATAATAACAAAAGTTAATTAATTATATTAAGATTTATAAATATTATTTGTCGCTAACCATCGCACTGAAAGCACTGCGCCAGTTCGGGCGGACAAATGTTCTCCAAATTAAAGTAGAATGTGGTGGTGTGCTCTCTAAACGTATTCTGCGACTTCATAGTTATTTGGCGGGAGTGTGGATCCTTGCCATCTAGATTCTCGCTCACATAATGAGCCGACAGTTGGATGTCTACTACATCGCTAAGCGCATCATCAATGCTCTCCACCAAAGTTGGCTGCTTATTCAACAGCTGTGTGCAGACATCAGCATAGACTAAGGGAAAAGAAATTTGCATTAATATAAGCAAGAGGGATCTACTCTCAACTGACCGTTGGGTAAATTCAAATTGATGTGTATCATCAAGAGATGCTCCAGCGTGCAGTGAATTTGAAGGAGCTTGGAGACACGCAGCACGCTCTCCTGCTCATCAAAATTACTGTTTTTAAAACCGGATTCAACACCATTTTCGTATTCTTGGCCGGTTTGCTTGTTGTTGCCAGCCGTGTGGTACAGCAGAGTTTTGCGTATGCCTATGGGGGCCGCATCACCGCGCGCCGCATTGTGCAGCGATTTGCGCAGCTTCGAAAGATCATTTGATGAGGCAGCATCGTTTGCTTCGGCACAGGTCGATTCGGCGCTGCTCTTTAGCAAACTGGTGCTGCACACTTTGCTCTCCGTAAAGATGAACTCGTAGTCCTTATAAGCCTTTTCCAGTCCAATTTCCAGCAGCAACTCCAATGGCTCAGTGCCACTGAGACAAGGGAAGGCCAGGCGGCTATTGGACAAATTTGAAATGATTTCAGCCAAGCGATTTTTGTTGGTGGGCGTGTTCTATAACCGAATATATAAATATTAATTTGATGTAGAATTAATTACACGAAGCTGTTCACAAACCACAATATTGCAGCGCACAGCGCATTGGAAAAGCATGTTGAAGGCTATTTTCAGATCCTTGTATGAGGAGCAACCTGAGAAGAAATAAAGGATTTATATAATTTAAGAATTGTGTTAGATGCAAATCAATCATAGGCAATTTCTACGATATCTATTATGATAGATAGATTATATAGATTATAATGCAAGCTCTATAATATAGAGAAAATGGGATTTATAATTTAAAATTTTGTAAGAAAAAATCTTGAACAACTATGAAATGTTTTCATTACAATTTTAGATCGATCCGTCTTGGCTAAAACATTGGGCACACTTATTAAGTTACTCTAATACATATATATTACTTACAAAAGGCCAGTATTATTATGATAATTAATAAAAAGATAAATATAATCATAAAGTGAAGGAGGCATCTCTATTTATAACTGTTACACCTTCATTAAACCTACTTTTCAGCAACTCCCACAGCTTGTCTGTGAGATCGGTGAGTCTCCGCTGCTTGGCCCGCTGCACAACCTCCTCGATGTCGTACTCGCTGTGGCCATCCGCATAGACGTCCGTAAATCCAGAGACCTCCGTCATTGTTTTGTTAATTGATTCGCGTAGCTCGTCCATGTCAACGCCGGTGCCACAACGATAGATGGGATCACGTGCGATGCCCAACTTTTCGTCCCTGCGATGGCTAACAATATCCTCGCGTATATAGACCAAAATGCGCAACTGATTCATAAAGTCCTCCGTAAGAGCACCGCAATCGCCAACGCGAAACGTTTGATTCAACAGCACATGGCAACGACTGAGATCCACCAAGAGCGGCAACGTTGCCAGCGTTGACCAGCTGCAGCGGAGTATCATCTGCGGATTCAGCTGATAGCAGTTCTCAATGAATGTCTCCAGCCGTCCGCCGGCAGCCATGCCATGCTGGCGCACCAGCGACTGCGAGGTGACCATGTAGGAGGGCATAACACCCTCATAGGAGACTATGCCGCGTGCAAAGTGCGTCTTATTGAATTCATATTGCAGGAGCAGCGTGTGCCCAAAATCGCTGCCATCACACAAGAACCAAACGGAGCCGATTCCAACACCCTGCTGAAACTTCTCCGAACAAATAATTGCGCGCACCTTACCCACAGGCTCACCACGATGATAAATTTCGTCCTGTTTCCAGGGATTTCGGCTGACGATCTGCAAGTCCAGCGCGGAAAGATCACCAATTGTGTCCACCACGCAGTCATCTTTCAGGGGACTGCCAGTCAAATCCAGATTCAAATCGGTTGGCATTATTCGATCGGTTTTGAGCATTAGTTTAGTGGGCGTGACTGCGCCCTTGCCATCCTCCCGATAGAAGAAGACAATTTTATTGGACGCTTCGCGCGCGCCAACAAATCGGCCCAAGTAAGTGGGCGGCGCGTTGTATGTAATCGTATAGTTGTCTCCATATTTTCGGAGCAACTCGGCGTATATATTCGCAAGATTGATAGACATGTTAATCGAACGAATAATTCAAATGTGAAAAAAACACACACGAAATGCTGTCAAACAAAAGAAGAAAAGTTAAATGGCATCCAAAAATGTTAACATTTTGCGGTACTGTTATTAACAGCAAGTCGGCCATTTTACAGAGAAAACTGTCGTTCTGCGTTTATAACTTAAATAAGTGAGAGATGATATAAAACACGCTAAGCCAAGCTTTTATAAACGGCTCGTAATATAAATAAAAGGCTAAGAGTCAGGCAGAAAATTTGAATTTAACAGCTGCTTTTGTCTACTCAACATAGTCATAACAGGGTTGATCAGGCGGCAAATTTAATTAACGGCTGCATACCAAATGACTATCGATTGACAACAACTCGCGAATCACCCTGTTGAATTGCAAATATTATCGACAACAACTCGCGAATCACCCTGTTGAATTGCAAATATTATCGATAACACTCGCACGTGTTGGTTTTGTTTTTATTTTAGTCAACTCGCTTTTAATATAAATTTTTTTCAACATGTCCGAGTTTGAATTAGAAGACAGCGGCTCAGAATACGATTCGGATGACAATTCCGATGCAGAGGTTAGTAAAATGAAATACTTTAGCAATTTAGTAAAAACTTTAAATCGAATAATGCTCTTTACAGCTGCAAGCGGCTTTCGAGCGTGGCGATCTAAAACCGGGTCTCAATGTGGAATTTAATGGACAGCGCAACAAAATCAATGACATTGTAAGTGAATCAAAATACACTACCTCTTTTAATTATCTTCTACAACATGCCACACTTTGCAGACCAAACTGTTGGCCAAAACACAAGCGATACGCTTGGATTTGCCCTGGGTGGAACGCCTCGATATGATAAACAATCTGGCGCCTTTGGCCCCAGAGCTCGCCGTGCAGCTGGAAAAGCACGAACAGAAGCGTGCCAATCAGTTTAAGGGTAATGCCAAGATACCGTATGTACGACCCGAGGAGGATCCGGTGCTGAATGATTTTAAGCGCGAGATGATGTTCCATCGTCAGGCACAAAGCGCCGTGCTCGATGGCATCCAGCGACTCCATGCGTTGGGTCTTAAGACGCGACGACCCGACGATTACTTTGCTGAAATGGCCAAAACGGATGAGCATATGCAAAAGGTACGCTCCAATCTAATGGCTAAGCAGCAGGGCCAACAGAAATCGGAGCGCATCAAACAGATCCGGGAACAGCGTAAAATGGGCAAAATGCTAGCCAAGCAGACGAAAGTCCAGCGCGAGGCGGAAAAGAAGGATATGCTCGATAAGTTGAAAAAGTTCCGCAAGGGTAAACTAAAGAATTTAGATTTCCTTGAGGATGCCAAAGCGCTGGAATCGAAGCAGAAACAAACTGCAGCCAATCGCAAGTTGCGCAACAAAAAGTTCGGTTTTGGTGGCAAGAAGAAAGGCCTCAAACGCAACACAAAATCCTCGGCAGCCGGACTCGATTCGGAGAAGTCCACTCGCCGGCAACGGGGCGTCAAGGCGGGCGCGTCGGTCAACAAACGATTGGGCAAATCCCGTCGCATGAAAGCAAAGGGCAAAAAGTGAAAATGACTTTTGTGCATATGATTAACTAGATTTACATTTATAATTACTAAATACATTTTGTATATGTTCATTAAAACAATTTTCTTAACGAAACGGGCACAAGCAGATCTCTCTCTCTTCCCATATCAAGATGGGCTCATTCTTGGATATTTATCTGTCTAAACCTCGAAGTTTACTTATCAGTTTGCTAAATCGACTTTATTTATTACAACTAATTACGCTTTGTATTTACACTCGTAAGAAAATCGCGTTTTTTTGATTGGTCACCCTATTATTCAGAAAATGAATTTATGGCTTTCTTAAAACTAGGGTCTGCATTTTCTGAAATTTTTAAATATATATATGTCTAATTTCCAGAGTGCTGTTTTTTATGAGTGTTTATTGAAGAATTTTATTATATTATCTTTTTGCTATTTATATTTATTAACAAACAGTTGTATTTTAAGATTTCAGATGTAAAAGTATTTTTCTAAAAATTAGGGTTTGCATTTGTACATTTTAGAGAAGTTTTTCTTAGTAAGAGAAAACATTTCTACGAAATAGAAAAAAAAAATCGCTATATTTTTGTGATTTTCGATTTAGGGCAAGCCGTTCTAACTTTTAAAAATAATTTCGTTATATTTAGAAATTGATTAAAATAATTTGTAAAAACTTGCACTTCTTATCTAATCCTGCCTGTGCTTCCTTTTCTTTTTTTTCGTCTTTGGCAGCGCCTCAGTTTCATCGCTAGCAATTTCTTTCTTGTGTTTTTTGCTTTTTTTTGCCAACTCCGGCTCGGACTCAATTTCCACCTTTTCAAGGACAACTTCAGTTTCCACTTTACTGGATTCCTGCTTACGTTTCTTCTTTTTGGTCTTGATGGATTCGGTGGTCACTTCAGTTGTTTCTTGTCTGTTGTTGGCTATTAGCTTTGCTAGCATCTCCTGCTCCTGTTGCTCGATGCGAGCTAGTTTTCCACTCAATTTGAGGCCGTGACGTGCTCCCTTGTGAGCAGTTCGTCCACCGCAGGCCTTGAACAACTCCTCATCCGTCAGCACATTAACATGGCTGACAGCGATGTCTTCGCTCTTTATGCGTTCCATGTTGGCCACTTCATCCCCACTTTGGGTGAGCAGCGCCGATTTCAGGAAGTGTTCGTAGACGACACCATTTTCCGCATTCCTCTGGTGATCATTGGCCTTGATTAGCTTGCGCGTCGAATAGCCCTTGGTGGATATCTCAACAGCATCTTCGCCAGCCTTGCGTCCAGTGCTCACCTCACCGTTCTCCAGTTGAACGTCGACGTTTGAGGCCGCCTCGTTGAAGCAACGCTCCCACCAATGATCGTTGAACTCCTTGGCACGATCAACGCCCAGGCCGGCATTATCGAATTTTAAGCTGGCTTTCAACGGCGCCGCAATGCCAGTATTGTTTTTGCCCAAGCCATCGCCTTCTTTCCAACCGTACTTACCCAAAATCTTCTTAGCAAAATCCATTAGAAAAATGTGATTTGATTTATTTTTTAGTTATCGCTAGCAATATTTACATTTATCGATAACATGCAGCAGCATTTTAATATGTGCACATTGCGCAGCAGGGTGGCTTTGTCAACGATAATAACAGGGTTGCATATTGAGCGCCAACAATGAAATATTTAAATATTGGTTTGGCAAACTCAAATTATTAAATTTACATTTGCTGAAAATCAGTAAAATCAAACTAAAATTTTCGTTAACATATTAATTCTTCCTTTATTTCACAATCATTCAAATACCTTTATTTTTTTTGCTGTTGCTCTAGCCAATGAAAGAATCCCACTTTATTCGACTATGTGACAATGTTAAGTGGCAATAAAATCTTGTTAATACAAAAACAAACACTAATTGAAACTTAAAGAAATGTTATCAGTACGCGCCACATCAATTCAAAAGATGAACAGAAAGAAAATCCATAGAGGCAAACACGCCACGCCCTCGCCATAAAAAAATTTGCACGTGCCTCCTTGCCGCCTCGACTCGGATGTTGTGCGTCAAGGCAAATTGCGGCGTGGAGAGAGAGAGAGCTGAGGAACACGCTCAATTTTCTTATGTGGAAGGTGTTGTGGGTGGGGGGTACAGGGGGTTAGCTGCTGCTAAAGCTTGCAATATGTGAATTAAAATTGAATTTTAATTTTTAAAATTTCTCGTTTAAATCGCGTCTGCCTTTGTCTTTCCGGCTGGCTGCCAACTGATGTTTTTCCGAGTGTTTTCCAATGTTTCCTCGCCGTTTGCTGTTTAAAACTAAAAATTGTGTTTTTCTTCTATTTCGCATTGATTTTGGTTTGCTGGTTTTCGTTTTTTCTTTGTTTTAAGTCGATGACCACGAATGTTTTTGAAAAACAAAATTACATATATTATGTGTTGTTGGTTGTTTTTTTTTTTGTTATTTTATAATTAGATAGTACACAGGATGAACTTGTTGTTGTTGTTTGTTGGCTATCAATCAATCAATCAATCATTATTGTTATCATTAATAATCGAATAAACGAACATCGATGTTGTTTGTCCGTTTGTTTGTTTGTTGTTGCTTGTTTCTTCTTCTTCGCTATATACTTTGATTTCTCATTTATGGTAAGGAAACCAAAAACGAGAAATCGGAGGAGGAGCGTCGTCCTGGTGCGGGCGGCGCTTTAGAAGGCGAACAGGAGCAAGAAGGCCATCATAAGACAGAACAGACCCATTGCCTCGGAAAGGGCGAAACCCAGAATGGCATAGGAGAACAGCTGCTGTTTCAACGATGGGTTCCTGGCATAGCCAATGATCAGCGAGCCGAATACTGTTCCGATACCAGCACCTGTTGTATTGGTTTTATCATTCAGTCAATCAATCAGAGGAGATAAAAAGAGAAAATAATAGATTAATAAAATAAGAACAAAAGGGAAATGAAAATAGATAGAAATACACAATGGCTGATTGCCATTGGAGCAGCAGAAACAACTTATTCAAATTAGAGCTGTCTGCTTGTGCCTGCTTTCAACTACATCGTCATATTGCATTCCTTCTTGAAGTCAGTCAGTCACAGATTAGTCTGAATTGAGTTCTGCGCACCACCTCCGAAGAGGGGTTTGCAGCAAGCACATCGCACTAAAATTGCTGGTCACGAAAGATTTCAATGCAACGCGCGTCGTCGTCGTCGTCGTTGGCAACAACAACAATAACAATAACAGCAGCGTGGCAGCATTTCTGGTACTTTCGCCCTGCGATTACACAGGTTTCCTGCTGGGAAATGAAACTCCGCGACAAACGATCACCTTTAACAGCAAATCGCTTGTTGTGCACACAAACAAGGGAGCTTTGACCAATTCTCAGACCTTCCCGGGGCTTTTATAGAGTAATCAGATACTCGTTGTGTGTGCCCCAGATGCTAGATTGTAACTGACTGAGGAAGGCGTTGATGATGACGATGGAGATGTGCCTGGCTGGTATTACAATTTAAATATATGAATTGTAAATTACACAAAAATTAAATTACACATTAATATAGACCAATTAATAAGTGAAGATTTACAGAAATTGTCTCAAGCTTAGTAACTTGGCTTTTAAGGATAACAGTTATAAACTGTACAAATTAATTAATACATTAATATATAGACCAATTAATAAGTTAACATGTTATAAACTACAAAAATTGAATTACATGAATATTGACTAATTATTAAGTTTCTCAAAATTGAGATGACAATTCTTAAATTTTGAGAAATTTCACTTTGGAACCTTTAAAAACCAATACGAACCGGAACCAGCGACACCGACTGTTGCAGCACCAGCGCCAATGAATTTGGCAGCCGAATCAATGTCACGCGTGACTGGCGAGGTCTGGAATGACCTGATCTGTGGCAGTAATGCAACTGGGGTTGTGTTCTGAGCGGCCAAAGTTTGGCTCTGGCTGATGACGGCGCTGCTCAATGGTCGCAAGTATTGCTTCGAGTTGGCAAGGAGCTAAAAGAGATAGACAAATCGAGAGAGAAAAAAAGATAAATTATATAATGTGTGCACAGACAAAAAGAGAGATAAAAAAGCTGTTGTTCTTTTCCCGATTTACATTTGCATTCATTCATCTTCCCTCCTCCACCATCATAAATTGCACATAAGTTATGCAATAAGTAGAAGAATTTGGATTTTAGCCATTTGACAGCAGTTGCACATTTGTTGTTGTTCTTTTTGTTGTCATTTGCAGAAAGGCGCTAAAAATCAGCACGCTTTTTTATGCTAAACTTTAATATGATTTAAAAATCCGTTTTTAATCGCTGAATTGCTTGTAAAGCTTTCGCCGGTTCTAACCTCAAACGAGCAGCAATAATATTACTGCTTGTGTTATACAACAATCGTATAGTCGATATCATTACAGAATCAGCTTTGTATGAATTTTAAAATTTAATCGCATTAAATTAAAATCTGTTATATCTTTCTCTAAATGTTTTCAAAAATTGCATTTAAAAAAGATCAGAGAATTAGTTGCAGCTATTCAACCGAGCATAACCTCAATGCTCGCATTTCAATTATGTAACTGTATGTGTTTTCCATTGGAATTCACCACACACACACACGCACACTTCCTATACTTGCTAACGAAAATCGATGCCGCTATA
Organism: Drosophila setosimentum; assembly: GCA_035043505.1. Lineage (NCBI taxonomy): Eukaryota > Metazoa > Arthropoda > Insecta > Diptera > Drosophilidae > Drosophila > Drosophila setosimentum. The sequence goes on from JAWNMY010000008.1 coordinate 1,861,244, forward strand.
AGAATTATGTAATTTTAATGGTAATAGTAAAAAGAATAAAAAACAACAATGATTTTATCTCACTTGATTAAATATATATTATAAGTTTTACTTACCGCGCTCCTGGCAACGGGGGCAATGCGAGAGACTGTCGATACGAACATTTTTAGTTGATTTTTTTAATAATTGGCGTTTCGCACAAAACTTGAAGCAAGCGCACGTAGCTCTGCAAAAAGATATGTAAATTTCTTGTAAATATATATTTATATTTAAACAATAAAAACTGTGTTCCTGTTGCCGTCTGCAATTTTGTGCTGCTGGTTATGTAACAATGGAAAAAAAAAACTTATCCATGCTAATTTCCACAATTAGAAATTTAAATTCACACTCTTAATTGCAAACATATTCTGATTACTTTTCCACTTAATTCGCTTTGAGCTCAAAAAGATATTTCCTTTTAGTTTTTTGTGACGCAACAATACAGAGTATACCACACGCACACTATGACACAAACTGACAGTTCTCTTCATACGGGCCCGTGTGACATCTTGTGTGTGCGTGTGCCTGTGTGCCGCAAGATGGCGACACATTGAACACGTTGGAGAAAATAATATTTTCACTAATATTCCACATTGCTCACACACTCTTTTTCACTATTGATTGTCTTTTTCAATTCTTTTATTTTTGAGAAATAATTTTCAAGCATTTTTGCATTTTCATTCGATTATTCAACCAGCAGCAGCAGGCCGTTGTGGGGGTGCTCCACATTTTTTATATCAGCGCAAAATCACCGTTGAACTCACTTCGAACAAACCCTTAACAACAGTGGAACCGTATTAAACGCGAATTTTTACAGTACCCTACGGTCGCCATGCAATTCTTGGCCGTGGTGAATTGGAAAGACAGCGGGAAGGCCTGCGCGCGCATGACCACTTATCGATAACAATAAATAATAGTGGGGCTACCACTGAAAAAGTTACATATTTAAGCAAAACTTAGTCTGTACTTTTTATGTCGTCAATACTGTTATTTAAAAAATAATTTGGCAAGTTTGTAAAATTAATCTCATTGATTAATGGTCTATTTGATTTAAAAAACCAAAATCAACTACCTTACAGGAATATCCATAATCCCTTATTTTTTCTTGAGAAAATGCGAATTTGTTGATTTGTATGTATTTGTTAAACTTACATAAAGATTTGCATTAAAGGTGCATAGATTATTATTTGCGATAAGAATGTTGGTCATTAAATGCATACCTGACCCGTGGTGAATTGGAAATGGGCTTAGAAATCAATGCCGGTTACACTTATCAGCCCTGGATTTGCAACTCTTTCTTAAATGAATTAACAAGATGGGCAAAATATTTCTTGCAACTAAAATTATCGGTCCAATTCCTGGATTAATCCTATGAATAGAGTTCTTGCTAACAAAGAAAATTGCATGTCGATTGTGTAAAAATTTGGCGCGAGAATTCAAAAAAAAAAAGAATACTTTTGTTTTGTTACTTCTATGTTTTCAATAGCTGATAAATATGATAAATATATAGAGGATAAAAAGAAAACAAAATTTGAGTATCTGCTTTAAATAATACACTCGTAAACTTTCAATCGATTATACATCGAATACATATCCAGCCCTGGTCCGCATACAGCCACGCGTCGTGGTGTCGTCACATCGTCTGGATTTTGCTATAATTTGAGCAACTCAAAACCCAGAACAATTGAAACAGGATGCTGTAAGTACTGGAAGAGATGTTTATGGTAATCAGCCATAAGGTATTTCTATATGCAGGCATTCATAATTCTGTTTTGTGTATCATTGCAGCCCTCAATTGCATAACAGCATTTTTGCATAAGTGTGTGTGTGTGAGTGTGTGTGTGTGCGTGTGACCAGGGAGGAAACACACAAGTACATACTAATCGGACGGAACGTATCACACGTACAACTGGGCTGGCTCGTTATTACTACAACTACTAATAATAATTCAATTCAATATACGCCGCATATTGAATTTGACTGGAGTTAATTGGATTATTTTGACATTTGTTTGCAACGCCGACGCCGCTTTAATTTTTTTTCTGGCCCTACCAACTATCGAATACATCGATAGAAAAGTACAGGCGATAGTAGTTACCCCATCACCAAACAGTATTCACTTGGAACAACACGTTAATTAGTGTGCACACTGTTCAATAACAGTTGAGCAGGCTGTTATGCGCTTGGATGCCACAAACATAACATTAAACAAACAGTGACACTTACATAACGCGAAGTCACAGTCGTACGTCGAGTGGTGATATGGCCGTGTTTCTGATCAACATCTGCAAATTCAATGGCTGTTTCAAAACTTTTCCCAGTCTAAGCGACTTAATATCACACATCGAGGGTACACACATAGGTAAGCGCAAGCAACCAGTGCAAAAAAGTGCTCCAAATAACAAACATTAATTAGTCGCGTGACATTCGGGGCGGCATCGTTCGCTATTCGTCGGCACAGTGTGTTTTGTTTATTTAATTTATTTATATGTACATCGTATACATTGTATATGTATGCATGCAGTGGGCATATACTGAATGAATATAGTAGGTGTGTGAGTGATATATGATTGTGAATGTTAATGTTAATGTGATATAGTGTTATTGTGAATGCACGCCAGTTGCTTGCTGCTGCGATGTTGTTTTTACTCGCAGTGTATGCATACAAAAAAAAAACTAATATTTTGCATTCGCCCAGCCCTGAAATCAAATTTAGCTTATGTTGTGTACATTTGTGATATGCAGTTATTTGTATATATATATATATATTTAAGTATGCCATGGAAAATCAATATGGCCAGGCCTTAAATACGCACGCACGTTTTAATGCGTACACCGCGTCGCCTTCAATTGAAACAGCAGTAGCAGCGCATTCACAATAGGCGAGAAGCCAAGCTGAATTACCTGTGCTCGCACACACATACACGCAAGCGTCCATTCGTGGCATGTACAGCATTCATTCTACACAATTACACATACATAAATACACACACATACACATATATGTATGTTTGTTCGCTTTAGATTGGCAATCTGCATGGGTGCGAGCGAGAGCGCAAGTGCATGGCAAGCAAAAACAAAAAGAAAAACAAGCAAAAAGCCGGTGATCCATTAAACAACATCAGCAGCAGCAGCACAAGTGCCTGTGTGTGTGTAAGCCGCCAGCGTAGCAGCAGCATCTGCTGTACCACAGCCGGCAAGGGCAAATGAGCGCCTTTTTCTGCTGTTGGGTTATTGAATTTGAGCGCGTCTTTTAATACAGGTGCATCTGCCGTCTCCCCTTACGTATGATGAGCAGAACCCCTTTCCCCACCCCACTGTGTTACGTTGCTTGTGCCTAATCAATTAATGTCGGCTCTGGCGGCACATACACGTGTCCGATTATCGATTACAGTGGTCGCCATCAAATTAGAATTGTCACTTGTTTCTTTTTATGTATGGTATATTCAAAATTTGAATTTATAATATTTTAAAATGGAGCATACATTTTAATATTCAAACTTATGCTAAAGAGAACAAGATTTTTTATTTTTTTTTTAATTTGTTCTCATTTTGACGAATTTTTGTAGCAAATTTAAATATTTATGGCATTTCTATTAGCGATGGACCACTGTGCGACGTGCATTTCACCGGGTGCCACATAAATCAAGTTATATGAACGAAAGCCAGCTGAGAACAACAACAAAAGAAGATGTGAATGTTAGGAGAACTAGAAATGTAACAAGAAAACAGTTCCAGCTAGAAACAAACATGGTTAGCCTAAACAAAAAAAAAAAATTTCTAATTTTAGCAGCGCTGCATGCGTCCAGGTACTTGATTGAGCAGTGTATGTGTGTGCGTGCGGGGGTGGAAAATCAATAAAATTAAGCTCGGTGTTGCCACTTGGCACAGTGGCGATGGGTTGTTGTCAGCTATAGGTTGAGTGCGTTACGTTACATTATGTTAAGTTACAGGGGTGTTATTTAAGAGGCGATTGGTGGTTGTACGTCCGTCAGCGCTGCTTGCGCTTTATTTATCTTTGCACACATACTTGTGTATAAATATATATATATATATATATATATACATACAAATATATATATATATATATATATATATGTATATCGTAACCATTTATATGTATATATATATATATCTTAACCATCGTAACCATATGTGTGCATGTGTAAGGGTTGGCACAAGCTCAGCTGACTATTACGGCAAAAAATAAGCAGCTGTTGTAATGCTGGTGCTGCGACTGCTGCTGTCTTGATAACGGTCAACAGTAAATGGCGTCGTTAGGGGGTGGTCTGAGTGACTGACTGGCGTATTACATAAAGTTGCCATTGCTAATGGCTTCCACGCTCACGCATGTTTTCGCCCCATGGCAACAAATAGACACGCACACATGTACTCTTCTATCTCATTTAATACATGCGTATGTATACGTGTATTTGTGAGATACCAAATAGAAGGATTTTTTTTCGGAGTCCTTATGGCATAATGTTTGTACAGTGGTCGCTCGCTAATTGTAATTATCAGTTTAAATATTTGATTTGAGTTTGTTAAGTATATTTTTACCTGTAGCAAATAACTTACATTTAATGAAAAAAAAAATTATAGTATATTTTCCAAACCGAGTTAATTACGGAGTGTCTACTTTATCATTATCCATGTTTGCTTACAGCAATTAAATTGTTGGAAGTCAAGTGTTAATATATTCGAGATACCACTGTTAATACATATTTCATATATATATATATATATATATATGCATGCATACCCATGCATACATATCAGTGTATGTTTTATGTATGAGCGTGTGTCTGTAATTGCTGATGGCTTGTGGCCCAGTTGGCCGTTTTTCTCTCGCTTATCGCATCCAGCATCTTGTTATGCGTTCTGTTTGCTGAATAGCAGGAGTTGGGCGTTTATTGTATTTTTTTTTATTTATTCTTTTTCACAATTTCCTTTTGTCGCTATGGCAACGCTGTGATGGAGACCTTCAAGTTTGTCCTTTGCACAGTTACCAGGCACCTGTTGTGCAAACATTCACATATACAGACAGACACACGCGCCATGTAATTTTATCGATAACACATGTGCACCCTGTGAAATGCAATATGTCTTTTTGCAATATGAGTATTTTAACATATAGCAAGAGACGGCGGCGCGACATGTGCGCTATTTATGTAATTTGATAAACAAATAAAAGAAATGTACATTTTTTTGTGCCGGCCGCAGTCAGTGACATTTTGGCCCTTTTTATCAAAATGATGTGGAAAATTTTCGAAACGCCCAAAAACAAATACGCACAGAAAGCAGCGGCGAATAAATAACATCTGCGTGATTTCACACACATGCACTTACAAATGGATGTGTGCATTTGTGAATAAATATTATCTGTTAAAAATTCTGCAACAAGTGAATGACTCAGATGACAACGCAAAAGCAATAAGAATAACAGGAATAACAGCAATGTCTCGTCGTCGTATTCGTTTATGTTTACTTTGTTTTTAAAAATGTGAATACATGGCTGCGATACATATACATATAATTAAATATATATATATATACGTGTGTGTATTCAGCTAGATAAAATTTGTTTAAATACAAATGCGCTTTAGTCATTGTTCGACTATTTTTGATAAACGACACGCAGAACAGCTGAATAGTTGGCAATTGAGTGAACCGCTAGACGACGTCGACGACATCGATGAATGCATGCTTGAGGTTATCATCTATGGCAAATTGTTGTAAACTGATTTGACCGCCGTAAACACAAATGACGCCGTTTGAATTGTGTTTTGTAGGGAGAATAATAGTAGGTCGATTTCATTAGTTAAAATCAACTGTATTAAGTAATTTACCCATTTTTTTTTTTTTTTTTTTGAAGTCCGTGAGAATTAGTCAACAACACCCAGTTATCATTTTTAGTAATAGCTGCTGATAACAACGCTCACCGTGATTTGCACATAATACACACACACACACATACATGGATATGCAGACATATGTTTTCATATACATTTTCTAATTTATCGCATATGTTTCGTTTTATTGGCACGCTGTGTTTTGTTATCGCGCTGCATTGAATTGGGAGAGAGAGAGAGAGGGAGCGTGGGCTAGGTTGTGAGTGTGGGTGGCTGGAAACTTCGATTACTTGTTGCGTACAAATCGATTGCACTTTGAAATAATGTGCAGGGTGTATCAAGTGCAATTAGTGTTGGTTGACTCTCAATTTGCAATTCGCATCTTATGGTTGAGTTACACACACAGCCAATAAGCATTACTGGTTGATTAGGCAAAAAACTTATTCTTGTCGTCGGTTGTCGCTTTGTGCCCTGATAAGATAGTTACTCAATCAGTCACACGCTGCGTAGTCCGTCTGTGTGGAGAGGAGCCCCCATCCGAGCACACACACACTCACTCCTATATATATAAATGCATACACACTATCACAAGACCCCTATACTAAAAAAATGCGTCAGCCAACATTAAAATTGCTTAATCAAAACTCAGAACAACTCATGACTGGCCGAGAAAGAGCCCGTTTTTATTTACAGAGTGATTGAACTTGATTTCAATGCATAATTAAAAAAAAAAAAATATTTAGAATTTATGAGCGAGTTGAAATGCTTTTTTGGATGCAGGTTATTTGTGTGTGGCCCGCTTTGAATTTCAATTTATAATTTTTATATATGTACATGTATTTATCATTTCTCCATGCCTCTCTCTCACTCTCTTTCTGTGTAGACTATGATCCTAAGGTGGTTGAGCAAAAGGAGCTGGCACAGCCGGCATCTCTGCCGCTGAGTTATGTGCTGCGCTTCATCTCCGACGATGCGCGTAAGGAGGCTTCCACTTTTCTGTCCAACACCACCAATACCAGCAGCAACAACAACAATAGCAGCAGCAATGCCAACAATAACAACAGCAGCAATAACGCCAACAACACTGGCAACAGCGGCAACAATGCGGGCGGCAATGCAGAACTCAAACGCAAGCTGGCCATTAAGCATCATAGCTATAGCATGTCATCATCAAATCGCAGCAACACGCCCACAGGTAAGATTGATGGCATTCACCCTTTATATATTTTGAAATTGGCATACAGGTTTTTGTAGGTTGCAACAAGTATAATATAATTTATTGTTGATTACTCTAATTTCGAAATATTGATTACGAATACCAATTTCCAGCTGTATGTTAAAGGAATATAGTTCATTATAAATCTTTTTATATTTTCTCAGTCAAGTAGTTTAACGCTTGCTCTATTTATATTTTATATTTGTAGCTGTTGTCTCAGTCAAGCACTTTATCTTCCCCTCTATGCAAAAATTCTTCTATATCAGGTTTATTTTTATGTTTTATATAATAACGAACTGAATTGTTTTTTTTTTTTTTGTTAAATTAATTATTAAATTTTTATTTAGTCTCAAAAAATTGTTATTAATTTGATTTATATGTAAATCTTTGTATATATTATTCAGGCAGCGAAATGGACGAGGATGAAATGATTGTCACCGAATCGGAGGACAGCAATGATTCTTGGACCACCGAGGAGTTTAGCTCGGAGTTTATAATGCGTTATGGCAGCAGGTGCGTTACTTACACATTTCTAAATCCATAAACACATTTAATACATTATACACTCCTTTTATTTTTGTGGCAGGCATTCCGGTGGCGGCAGCAATGGTACGCCCGGCAATGAGAAACCGTTTGCGTGTCCCGTGCCCGGCTGCAAGAAGCGCTACAAGAACGTGAATGGCATTAAATACCATTCGAAGAATGGCCACAAAAAGGACGGCAGGTGAGCATGCCAAAAACCCGTAAAATGCTGCAAAAAGCAATTAATTAATTTATATTATACTATTTCACAGAGTGCGCAAGGGCTACAAGTGCCACTGTGGCAAGAGTTATAAAACGGCGCAGGGCCTCAAAAATCATGCACTCCTCACCCACAACACGCAGCCGGAGAGTGTTTTGACCACACAGCAGTTGGCCCATTTGGCGGCAGCAGCGGCGGCGGCAGCAACTGCTGCTGATTCTTCTGCTGGGGCCAGATGCAAGCCGGACAGCAACAGCAGTGGCGGCAACAATGCTGCCAGTAATAGCAGCAGCAACCACAACAATAACAACAACAGCAGCAACAGCAACAATAACAACAATGCAATACAGCGCAGCCAATCGCCATCGCAGTCGCTTGGCTCGCTGAGCCCCTCCAGCAGCAACATGTCGAGCAGCACCAGCACCAGTTGTCACGGCAGCAACAGTTTGTCCAGCAATAATGCTGCTGCCACTGGCGGTAACATGTTGCAGCAGCTCAGCAATGGAAATATTGTGACGGTAACGAATTTGCCACAGCAACAGCAGCCGCAGCAGCAACAAGCGCTGCCCCAGCAGCAGCCGCAGCAGCAACAGTCTCAAAGCGCAACCGCAACAACAACAGGTAACAGCAACAACAGTTTAATGCGCAGCACACTCGGTTTAGTATCCATTAAAGCCAACAACAACCACAACAACAGCAGCAGTAATGTTGCCGCCAGCAACAACAATGCCAAGTCCGTTAGCAATTTAATCGCTGCCAATGCAACGGCCAACAAAATACTCAAATTGGCCACAAATGTGGCCAACGGAGTCGACGTTGCACAGCAGCAGCACAAGTTGATTGACACTGGCAACAGCAACATGCTCAAGACGAACAACAGCAACACTGTCACAACCGTAGCAACCGTTGCTGCCGGCACACCAACGAAAATCACATTGCCCAATTTGGTTAATCTTGGCATTTTGACGCCGGCCTCGTCGCCCACCAAAAACACACAAACCTTGACATTTACCACAACGGCCAGCAACCATCAACATCAGCAGCAACAGGCATTGGTTGCCTCACTCACTAGCAACATTTTGCAACAACAGCAACATGGTCAACAGAAGCTGGCCAAGGCAAACATATTGCTGTTGCAGGAACCAAACGCCGTCACAACACATCTGATACAGTCGCCACCACAGCAACAGCAGCAACAACATGTGCTGCCCATCAGTCCCACAAGCAGCAGCAAGAGCAGCTCGCCCACACCACCCTCGTCCCAACAACAACAACAACAGCAGCAGCAACTGTTGCACAAAAACGTGGCAACAACTGTTATGAAACAGAAACATGTCCTCTTGGCAACAACAACAACAGCAACTGCACCAGCAACAACAAAAGCAACAAGCATTGTTGAGCCCATGGATACGGATGAATTGCCGTTGATTGTTAGCGCCGATGCGCTAACGGACAACGGTCTTGCCACAATTGTTGCAGATGTTGGATGCAAGGATGCAAGTATGCACACTACGGGCACTATCACTGTGGCAGCTATTGAAGTTGTTGGCTCTGGCGTTGTCAACGCCGAAACGTAGCCTATACTCAAGAAGCTACTTATGCATCGCAAGCAGCAGCAACAGCAACAACATCAACAACAACAGATCTAAAAGTTGCTTGCTTTGCTGCAAAACCAAAAACATTCTAACAATTTTTGTAAACGGTGTAATTTGAACAAGTTTTGTTCTCGCACTGCTTAGTTTTTATTTACTCAAGAACATCTTTTAGTTATTGTATAACTTTAAGGCACACTTCACTCACCAAAACCGATTGGGAAAACACATTTCGTAGACTGCTTTTTTTATTTTTAATTTTATGCTTATATAGACAAAACAGATTGATTGATATATATGTTATGTCTTTATATGTATTATGGTTGCATGAAACGCGCCGATTGTGTAATATGATTTTTTAGTTTTCGTTTAACGGCTGATCTCCTCTTAATTTAATTAGACTTAACTTAGACGAAACAACAACAAACAAAAATTGTAATAAAATGCAAATAATATGATTTTAATTTTCAAATTTAACGAAACTTTTATTGTCAGAGGCAGACTGTCTATCTATATATCTATTTTATTACATATATAGTAGCATGTAATTTTTAGAGAAAAACTGCAAAACACACACACAAAAGTATTATATATGTTTTAAGCTTTAGCAAATGGAATTATATAAGCATATATGCATCTAGCGTTAGCCACAAACCTCTCTCATTATATATAGTAATTTAAGTTAACACATACACACACAAACACACACACGAAATCCACGAATAAGATACATTTCAATACTTTCCACTTGAGTGCAAAATATTTTTTTATTTCTGTATTTCTCATTTCGCAATAATTTCGTTTCTATTTTTTTTTTTTTTTTTGTTTTGGTTTACATTTTTTGGATTTTTATTTTATGATTTCGTTACTTCTTTTCCTTTTCTCTCTACCTATTGCAGAAACCTCTTACTCCTGCTCACTCAACAACAACAGCAACAGCAGCGACTGCAGCAGCAGCAAGCTACTTGCAACAGCAGCTAAATACAACATCAGGCCCACAGCAGCAACGGCAACTACTGCAACAACAACAACAAAAACGCCTGCAACAACTACAACTCCCATGCAAATCTCGTACACCTTCATTGAGCACAAATATTCCGCCCTCGGTTTAAAAGAGAAATTCTTTTCGAATCTGCGCGCATCCCGCAATGCAACAGCCTCTACAGCCAATGGCGATAATATGTCTGCAGCAGCGGCAGATGCTTCATCGACGGGGAGCGCATCTGGTGGCAGTGGCAACAGCAGTAGCAGCAGCAACAGCAGCAGTAATGCCAACGCCAACAATATGCTCAGCGCTGTTGCTGCTGTGGGCCAAATGTGCGCTCTACAAAACGAGCACATTCATCAAAATCTCTACAAGAAAACGATCAACTAACGGGAAAAGTTGGAGAGAGAGTGAGAGATTGGGATCAGGCTGTGATGCAGTAGATTTATGTCTGAAGCAAGCACGCTTGCATAAAGGCGGCGGAGCAAGAGGATTCGTCAATAAGGCAGAGCAAGGGAGAGCAAGTTCTCAAGATTCAAGCAGTTAAATCATTTAAAACATGCACCTTAAACTCAAAAACAACAACAGCAGTAAAACTAATCAACATGTAAGACCTAAGACCTAATACTTTTTGCACATTTTCACAAACTATCATTTCTTACAATTTACCTAACATTATATTCAATTGTCAGCACACAAAAAAAAACATCAAATCTGAAAACCTCTCTCTAAGCACTGCATTAGAAAATTATAACAAAAAAGAAAAAAAAAAACAAAACAAAAAAAAAACGTATGAAAAAAACCCATCATTAAAAATAACCGTAAAATGTAGTAAATAAATTTTGAAGGTGTTTCTTCAACCTAGTCATTATCGTAGTTAAATTAAATATTTTGATTTACATGCACATAGACATTTACGACCAACTATAATGGCAAATTGGCAGCAATATCAATTTGCTACGACTGTAGTTGGTAAATGTATAATTTTCATAACAAATTCATCAAATTGGCAGCAAAAAAAAAAGAAAAACGAAAACACAAATATAAACAACTTGTGCTCTTCATATTAGCAAAATTTTTCGGTAGGCACAAGGATAAAATTGCCAAAAAAATATCGAATATGCAAGCAAAAATTAGCTAGCGACAAATTAACAAAAAAAAAAAAGTGAAGAAATTAAAACTGAAGGAATACAAAAAAAGGAAGAAAAGCTTTGAAGCTTCAAACTGTTTCCGTTTAGAACCCAAAATAACTCTATGGTAGTTATAGTATTATATGACATAAAAAATATATATATATATATATGAATATATAGTTATATATGTGTACATTTAAATTATATACTTGCAAATCATTAAAAATATGTTCTATTTATGTCTGTGCGTGTCTCTGTGTGTGTGTCTGTTCGATTATGAAATTGATGTGTAATGTCTTAATTCAAATTTTGATCGTCCTTAAATGTACTAAATTTAACATTTATACATAGCCTGTATGTTCTATTTCTATGATGTGAGTCATATTCAAAGTATTTTATGCATGCATACAAAATTAAAATTAATAATTATTAGAAATTATTTTAAAACACAAAAGAAAAAGAAATATAAAATATGGATGCGTTAATTCGCCCCTAACAATAAAATAAAAAACAACAAAAAATAAACACTGTAATTGGGTTCCTTATGTACGAATAATGCATAAAATTGAATGAAGAGAAAAAAAATGAAATGAAACTAAAATGAAACAGAACAAATTAATTGAAATTTTAATATTCATACAATTTACCTACATATACAAACATTAATATTAATTTATATATATATATATATTATATATAATCATAATAATATATATAGTTATTAGTGTATCTAAAAGCCGCCAACCGCCAAACAAATTTTGAAGCGCATTTGCAGACGCCCAGCGTCTAAAATTAGACTACAATACTAATATAAATGTGCGCCCCATAAACTTATATGAATTATATTTAAGACCACACGCTTACGCGGCTTTAACTAGCCGATTTAGTTTAGCTATCAACTTTTATATCAACAAACAATAACAATAATTAATGAAGTGAAAAACCATATTTCGGCACTCCGAACATACTTTATCCCTGCAGATCCATACAAATCTAAGCAAACAAATGTCCGATTGTTCCCTAAAATAGGGATTAGAAAATATCCATCTTGCTCAATACTTGAATTTAAGATCCCTTTAAAAATTATATATATTTCTATCTGCAGGGATAAAAGGAAAACTTTTGCGCTCCAAAATGAAAATGGAAATAGGCAAACCGAAACTTTTGGAAATCAACTCAAAACCCTCTAATGGAAACAATAAATTAAATATACCTATTTCTATATTTAAATGTATTTCATCTTATATAAGACTGCTGTTATGTTCGTAAATATATTTAATATATATTATAATTAACGAAAAATATTAACATACATACACGTAATAATAAAAAATATATGAAGGAATAAAAATATAAACAAACAAAAAAAAAAATACAAGCTAAATGAATAGTTAAATGTATTCATACTCTACCTATATACATACGACTACGTACTATACTATATATACAATATATATATACGTATACATATATAATGTACCGTAATTTACTACATTTCGTAATTATGTATATGTAGAGAATTAATTGAAGCGTGTGTGTATGTAACCATCAAAATCAACTTATATTGTAACAAGGGCTAATGTTGTAGAGACTTGAATATAACGGGTTCAATATCAAGAAATCTAAACTACATCATATACCGACATCATCGTTATCATTATCATCCAAAAACAAAGTAGTAAAATATTCTCTTTTTGCTTTATGTGATCTATTATACATATACATAAAAAAAAATACATAACTACATACATTAACATATATATATATATATATGTATATATATATATATGTACAATAAAAAATGTCCTTGAAAAAAAAAACTTGTTTTAATGTGAATAGTGCTGTTCAAATATCGGCTTCCTTTTCCAATTAGAGATAGCTCCTTAATACGCTGGTTGTTTCTTACATATCCCTTATAAATATGATATATTTTAAATATATTTAAAATAATTTAAGTTTATTTGGTTACAAGTTATAAGCGATTTAATATAAAATACATATTTTCAATATAATATTTATATAATAAGGGGTCTCGGTGTCAGACCATATTATTAAACTATCAAATAATTAGGTCTTTATTATGTTTGGAAATGTTGGGCATGCTTAGCGCCTTGCTTTAAGCATCGCTATGGAATTAGAGGCCTTCTCTATCAGTGCCTGATCTTGGAGCAGTTGAATTTTTGTTGCCAGTTCATCCAAGCTGTGCAAGTCCCGTTGCTCGTAGGCGCAATCGATTGCCTCATCGTACAAACTACAAGATCCAGTGGGATGGGGATTAATAGTTATTTATTTTGATTATTCAATATTGATAAATATTATTCGATTTACCTAGCTCGCATATACCAATGCACCTTGCGTTTGTCCGGACAGCGTGCAATATATTTGCGGGCCTCTTCCTTGTTGTCCTGCTGGAGGCAGACCTCCACGAAGGGTTCATAGCCAATGGGACTCTTTTTACCCTTCGAGAACTTCTCGAGCTCCAACCAATTGAGCCTCTCCGCCATGATGAGTATGCGCATCCACCAGTACCGGCGATCGGGCACCTTGTAATCGCTTTTCATCTTCTCCACCTCCTTAAGATCCCCCCTGCGCAACAGCTCCATCATGGTGTCGTGCACTGACAACCCGTTCAAGGAAACTTCATCGGTACGCTTGGCAGTCAGCGTCCGCTGGAGCTTAAGCAGTCGTAAAGTATCGGTACAAAGTTCTGCCTCAACAGTGCATCTGCCCTTGGCGTAGCTGCCGCCAATGAGTGATAAATTGGATTCCACACCCTCGCTATCGATGGCATTATAGAAGTGATACTCGGCAATGGACTTGTGATCGTCCTCGGTGTTGTAAATTTCGTAAAGCGCGGAGCGACTCGATTCCATCATAATCTTCTTGTACATATTTAGGGCCAACGGGAATTCTCGTATAATCATCTAAAAATAATACAATAGAAATAAGTTGTGCACTTCTTGGAATTATAATTTGCAAGAAACTTACGTAAAAATTGGTGAGCATCATTTTCTTCTTAATTTCGAGGAGCACCGATGTGACCAACTCCGTATCGCCCGAATGTGTAGCACTTGCCACAGCCCGATCATATTTGCCCATCTTGAGGAGCAGTGGCACGTGCAGCGAAGCACGCGGCTCCAGCTCCAACAGTTTAATGGCCAGCGCATCGCGTCCGGCTTGGTGAGCTTTCTCCGCAATATTGCAGAAAGAAATGCCCTCAACAGAGGGATTCTTGAATTTCTCCGTAATCTTTCGCGTTATTTCACTATCATCTGGGAATAACAACAAAAATGAATGAGCAGTCATAAAATTTGGACGCAATCGTACTCAGATCACTCATGACTTTGTCATAGGCCCAATTTTCCAGTATACCAGAGACGGGTAATTTAAGATGCTTGGCCATTTCTATGGCTACGGCATAATTCTTGCGAAAAACCAAACGATTTATGATGAGTTTCGGATTCAGATGCATAAATCTGCAAAAGTGTACAGTGAAATTAACAAATCTAAAATATGTTGTTAGTTATAAATATTATTTACTGTTTATAGGTAAGTTGCATGGCAATTCTCTTGTTGCGCAACGTATTTAAAACTCTCAATATCCTCAGGATGCGCAAGTATTCGTCAGGATTATGTTCCAGAATGAATCCCTTGCCAAAGTAAGCCGTCTGCAAAAGCCAATTGAATATAATAAAATATTTACTTATTGACTTAAGATTTAAACCTACCCTCATCAGTTTTTTCTGTGTGACGGGACAAAATTCATAGGACGCTGCCTCGATGCACTCATTTACGGCCAACTCAATGCTTGTGCGGCACATGCTCAAGTATTCATCGGCCTTGTATGATTGCTCCACGAACTTCTTTTGTGCCTCAAATAGATAGCTGGCGGGCTCTTGACTGTTAACAGCAAAGATGTTCTCCACACATTTTGGCAGACGTTGAATCATCTCGTGTGAGCTCTGTGTGATTATGCGCACACCATCCATTTCGGCGACAAGAAACATGACGGAATCCTCATACGAGAATTCACTACGATCCGCATTCCGATTGACAATCAATAGATATGACGGATACGAAATGACAACAGCATCTGCATCTGTATTGTGCGTATTCATAATCCATTCAATTTGCACCGGCAAATCCGTGCGACCCGTATCAAATTCGCAATATTTCTGACGCATATCAACGCTTCCTAGCCAAAGTAGTCCCGTATTTGTATACAGGGCCAAGTGCTGATGGTTGTACGAGACGGATATCTTGATGATGCGATCGTGCGGCTTCTCAAACAGATTGGCGGTCACGGTGCCGACTGTCTGACCATGGAGGAGTTTAATAACCTCACGTTCGCGTCCCAGCAAACAGTAGCTGTTGCGACCCTCGGTCACAATCTCCCAGCAGGTGCAGTTGGCATTGGAATCTAAAAAGGGTAACATGTTAATTAAGTTCGGATTACAATGTATAATGAATAATGTTTCCTCACTTGGTATATCGGGCAGCTTTCGTTCGGTTTTATTGCTGTTCTGCTTGAGGAAGATGCGTCCGGATGTTGTCATTACGGCCACGCCAGTGCCCGCAGCGGATTGAAATACTTTGGCCTCCACAATCTTAATAACGCTCGCTTCGCCACCAATGCTATACGATTCCTTCTCCTTGCCAAATATGTCGTAGACAAACACTTTGGCATTCTCTAGCACACAAATTAAATCCTCCGTATCAGACCAACCCATGGAAATAAGTTTGCCATGATTCCACTGCAAAAAAGGCAATATTTATTGTTATTAAATCCTACTTAAATTAAGATAGATAGGTTGTTCATTTGAATTGTTAATTTTCGCTTAATTGCCAGCTATTTAATCTGCTTACCAAAATATGTCCCGTCTCATTGCCGGAGCTGTCGAAAATTCTGATCATCGGCCTGGAAGCGCCACGGACTGGTACCAGTTTTGTTGTGTCGCGGATTACAGCCAAGGGACCCCCATAGGGTGCAGCCACTACTTGCATATAATCCAGCTCCAAATCGTTTGGCCAATCTGGTGTTTCCAGCTCCACTTTTCTGGAAAGGGGGGCGTATTTGTCAAAAAATTCACAAAATTTATAGACACAAAGTGCACAAAAAAGATATTTTCAATAAGTTGACAATTATAATTTCATTAGCGATTGATAATTCATACCTGTAGTAGTCTGGGCGCACCTTGAACCACTCCCCCGTATTAAACATAATTGGCATTTTTAAATATATTTGTTTGGACAACCAGCTGCAACAAACTAAAACGAACAACCCTTGTGCGATGCAATTTTCCTTTTCTTATTGTTATTGCGGGTGGAGAGTAATCAGTTGGAAGTAACTGTTGCTTCTTACGAGTAACTTAAAGTACTGAGTCACTGTATTATGACAAGATGGAAAACAAATTTTAAATTGAACTACAATTCTATAAAAAATATTTGTATATAAATAAATTAGCGTATATTATCACATATATATTTCAAAATTCGTAGATTCAACTTTGGTACGATTTCATCATACAATTTCATCGCCAAGGACGTTTATTCTTTTTAAAAAGCATTCTTTGAATAAAAACAATTAGTATGTTGCTTATCGCACCTTATTACTATTAAGTTAAACGATTACCTAATTTTTAATTAATGAATATAAAATAATTTGATTCTGCTGTTAGATGGTGTGTCGTACAACTGGCCGTACAACCAAACGTGTCGTGTGTGAGCCCCTCCCAAAATAGAAGTACTGTTGGTTATTGCACATGTGAAAGGTGAATTTCAATAGTCAGTATTATTCACTCGTGTCGAAACACGCTTGAAGCTACTTTGCAGTTTAGTAATTTATTAAAAAATGGCGGACACTAAGCAAACGATTGTTGAGGGGGTCGATGCACTCACTCTAAATGGCAAACTAGAAGCAGAGGCAACTGCAACTAGTGCTGCTGCTTGTGAGGCAACAGCAACAACAACCACAAACATAGAAGATGTGGTCGATCCATGGAATGTGACCAGTTCCAACGATGCAGGCATCGACTATGATAAGCTAATAAGTATGCAATTCGATTTCAATTGAAATTTGCAAATCTCTTATTGTTGACACGTTGCAGAACGCTTTGGCTCCAGCAAAATCGATGAGGAACTTATCGAACGCTTTGTGAAAATCACAGGCAAGCCAGCTCATCAATTTATCAGGCGAGGCATATTCTTCTCGCATCGCGATCTGCACACAATTCTCACGCTACGCGAACAGGGCAAACCGTTCTACTTATATACGGGTCGTGGTCCCAGTTCGGGTTCCTTGCATATTGGGCACTTGGTGCCGTTTATGATCGCCAAATGGCTGCAGGAGACTTTCGATGTGCCCTTGGTAATTCAGCTTACTGATGATGAGAAGACCTTGTGGAAGGATCTAAAAATCGAAGAGGCCATTAAATTGGCGCGCGAGAATGCCAAGGATATTGTCGCCATTGGCTTTGATGTGAATAAGACTTTTATTTTCAATAATCTGGAATTTATGGGGTAAGGTCTGCAATTGTAAAAATGTTAACTGATTGTAAAATTAATGTCTTGTTCTTGCAGCAAATGTCCTGCTATGTATCAGAATATTATAAGGATTCAAAAGTGCGTTACCTTCAATCAGGTCAAGGGAATTTTCGGCTTTGGCGACTCTGATATTATTGGAAAGATTGCTTTCCCAGCAGCGCAGGCGGCGCCGGCTTTGTCGAGTACATTTCCATTCATCTTTGGCAATCGGAAGGTCAACTGTCTGATTCCCTGCGCCATTGATCAGGATCCATATTTCCGCATGACACGCGATGTGGCGCCACGCTTGGGCTTCTCCAAGTGTGCGCTCCTGCACTCCACCTTCTTTCCGGCCTTGCAGGGAGCCAAATCGAAAATGTCGGCTAGTGATACGAACTCCGCTGTGTTCCTAACCGACACACCCAAACAGATCAAGAATAAAATCAATAAATATGCATTTTCTGGTGGACGCACTACGGTGGAGGAGCATCGTCAACTAGGTGGCATTCCAGACATCGATGTCGCCTATCAGCTGCTGAAGTTCTTCTTGGAGGACGACGACAAGCTGGAGGAGGTGCGCTTGGCCTACAGTAAAGGTGAAATGCTAACTGGCGAGATCAAGAAGTTGGCTATTGAGGTAGGCTGCATAAATAATATATGTATTCAATTTATTAACCACTCTCCTTTTCTGTAGACTGTCACGCCAATTGTGGAGGCGCATCAGGCAGCACGTAAACTGATTACAGAAGAGGTGCTCGACAAATATTTTGAGATCAGAGCACTAAAGTTCGGCAGCTAGAAGTAAATAAGGATTCAACTATTTCTATAAAACAAATTTATTTATTGATTGTATGTTTGCCACAGCTGAAAGCTTGTTGCAAATTCGAAGCAGCACTGGGCTTGCTATTTATTTTCTCAACAAAACTAAATATTTTGTGTTATTATTTTTATAAGCACATACACATACACAAACACACGCAAAGCAAACAATAAACAGTAAACCACTCGGATTTTGACCCACTTTTTGCTGTAGTTGTAAAAATGCTGTAAAACTTATTTCAATTTTGGGAGCGACGCGTCTGATTTAAAAGTCGCTAAATGGCAACTGGAAATGCATTTATTTCCCGTTTAGTACAACATAAGTTAAACATCTGGAAACGCAGCTGAAACAATAAGTTGGTTTCTTTTTTAACTTTATAATATCCGTGTAATCTGAGCAACAAAACTCATTTTTTTCTGTATCGTGTCTCGCCGATATTCGATTATTAAGACGAAAAATTACTTCTACAGAAAGTTGTATGATATTTCTCATGTAAACTGGCAAGAAGAAACATGGCAAAAATATAATATATATACGAATATTATTTTCTATGATTTAAATAATAATTTATTTAAGCAGTTAATAATTTTCTATATCTTATTTTCACTTCGATTGTAAAAAAACGTAAGTCAATCTAAAAACATGATAGTTTTTCTGCTGATTGTAGAAAATGTTAGTTGCTAAGAAATTTATACCAATCGCATTTTTACTTAATCTATGTGTATTTTAATGTTTTCCCGTTTTTTTTTTGAGTGTAAATAGTTGATTAGTTATGACGTCGACTGGGCTAAGCTGCAGTTAATGTGGTTTTATATGTATTTTCTGTATGTATATCAATCATATGCCAAACTCTTTGCTATTGATATGTGTTTTGACGTACATACATATATATATATATAAGGTATATATATATATATGTGTATATATGTTTAAACATTTTTTTTTAATTAAGCCAAAACACTTGTGTTTACACGCGTTGAAAATATATACACACTGAGTATATACTGAATTCGTAGTCTCACATACGAATAATGCTGCTGCAAAGAAAAACTCAAACTGAAGTTGTGGCGACAACGATCCAAGTCACAACGCGATCCCATAACCCAAGCGCGACTTCAGCATTGCACACGCGCTCCTCATCATCGTCTTCAATTCAATACAATACCAAAGAAATTAAGCCGCATCAACATTGTTGTTGTTATTGTTGCTTTTGTTGTTGTTGTTGCTGTGCGCAGGTAAAGGAAAAGCCGACATATCGAAAGATCCTCGACTTGTTGACACACGTACAAAGGGCACTTTGTCAACTCAGAAGTCTCTTAAAGCATTGATCAACTAGATGACGCCAACTAGCGGATCAGCACTTGCTCCAAATGATGAATAGATATATCTCAAGATTGCCATCATTCATCAGCTAAGGGAAAATACTTTGCACTTCTAATGCAACTGAAGCAGTGATCAGGTAAACGATATACATACACTCAAAGAAAACATTAAACTTGAAGAAGAAAGAATTTATATACAAAAGAGGGCAATAGTTCTCAATTTAAAAATGACAAAAATTAAGTAAAAATCATTTTTGTTAAGCATAGGAAATGGTTTAATACTTAACACTTATACTTTTGAGTGATTTTAACAAAGCTTTAATTTAACTTTATATCAGGATTAATTAAAAAACGAAATATCCTATTGCAAGTAATCTTGAAAAAAGTATATAAATATTTAAAAAAAAATAATGTTTAACTAATAATTTATATTTATGTTCTAGCCTTCTTAACCTTGGACGTATGTTCTGCACCATTTGTTTCTGATTTGAGTGTAAAGTACTCCATTTTTTTTTCAAGTGGACCGCGGTCTGAAAACGAAAGTGTTCTTATTCAAAACTGGTGCTGGTGTGAGCAATACTTTCTCGGATCTCGCGGATCATTGGCCGGCGACAGGTCGTCGCTAACGGACGTCAAATCGTAAATCGGCTTTGGCGATGAGTGATCAACTGTTGAGCTCCAACTCGGACGATCCACATGTACTGATACCCACTTCCGTCTCACTATCCAGTACTTACACCGATGCAGAGTCCGCTGAGCAACCCGTACTGCTTGAGCTAGGCGCCGCACAGCCGGCGACGAGTCTTAGCTACAGTCTGCCACCAGATGCCGGAGGATTACTCACATACAGTTCTCCACACGCACACAGCCTTAGCTATGCGCAAAGTTTATTGTCCAGCTATGAGAAACATTCTCAGCAGCATCCTCACCATAGTCTCAGCCTGATCGGTAGTTCGGGCTACAGCATAAGCATACCACAGACCGTGTCCATGTGGCATGAAGGAAGGGGTGCACATATCGAACCGAAACGACCAGATCTCGTTTCGGTGCCACCGCCCTCATATATGACTTACAGTGGAGGCAATACTATCGAAGTGGACATTGCCAAGGAACAGAATCCCGCCTGGCGCGAAAAGGCCATCCAGATGGAGAAGGACTATAGACGCACAGCCTGTGATCGGGAACGCACCCGGATGCGGGATATGAACAAGGCCTTCGATCTCTTGCGCTCTAAGCTGCCCATTTCCAAACCCAATGGCAAGAAGTACTCCAAAATTGAAAGTTTGCGGTGAGTTAACAAATTTAATTATACACTTTATTTTTTGGAAAAAATTATTACTCTTGCTCAATATATTAAGTGTTTCAAGAAGTAGCCAGTTGCTGATTTTGGTTAAAATATATTGAAAAATAAATGGTTTCTGATACAATATGTAATTGTTCATCCAATTTGTAATATATTATATTAAAAGTTTCTCCTTACTGTAGCGATTATAATAAAGATCGCAACTTGTGGAATTTGATTAAGATTTTCATAAATCAGGCAAATCTTTATTTCAATATTTAAATTTTCAATGATAACCAAGAATCGAATCAGTCGACTTGAATCGACTTGAATGTATATATATATATATATATAAAAAAAATGTATTATTATTGGCTATTGCAGCATCGCGATAAACTATATTAACCATCTGCAGGCCATGTTGCGGGAGAATCATTCTCTGCCCGAAACGGAACTGGTCTCCTTCAGGTGCAACAGTCGTTCCGTGCACTACGATGGCCAAGGACAGATTCATAATCACTCCGGCAACTACGACTATGAGAATAGTGCTTCGGCGGCTACATCCTCACAAAACGGCTGCAATTGGAGCGGTGGCAGTAGCTGTTCACCGGGCTATGAAACCAATTCCAAAGATCACTGGAATGCGTAGTTGTCATAGCTGCGAACAGTCAGTGTACAATTTTCAACGATGTAGAAATACGAAGAAATGCTAAATTGTTTTGATTTTTTCGAATAACAAAATTGTGGTTAGTGTACAAATTTCCAAAATATTTAAATATGAAATGAATAACTTTCAAGGTTTATAAAGCCCGATAAAAAAGGCGTACAGCAATCAATGTCAATATTATCAACATTATTTGTTCAGCTTCCAAATGCAATTTTATTTTAAGTTTACAATACTTTGTATTACAAAGACGTAAAATAAAATAAACAAAATAATAGTAATGCTAATGCTATGACTTAATTCATAAATATTTATTTAAATATTTAGTTACAATCAATATGATATTAAGTTATTTCGCAAAATTTCTCCTCAAACTCTTGTTAAGGTTGATTTCTGGCTATTTAGAATTATGGATCGAGTGACGAGTTGTCAAACATCAACGAAATCTTTATATATAAATGAATCATATCACTCATATTACAAACCCTTTGCCCAGTAAATTTAATCAGTTCTCGTGACTTTTTAGGTTATGTTTATTTAACGGTACGCTGTTAACATTTTACAGTTGATAATTTACATAGTTTGAATAAAGAAATGACTGTTTTTGGTTTTTTTCCGATACTATGTTAACCTAAAAAGAGCAACAAACACAAGATATAACAAATTATTATAGTCGATAATGGAATTACTGAACTGCATTTAAAAATAATAAGTTTTTAATACTTATTTATATATATGTAGCTTATGGGATGGTGTTCATAAGGCCAACTACACACTGTTCTCACACACGGATACACACAATTTTTCCGCTAATTAAGTTGAATTAGAACAATACAATTTTTTCCCCCTTTTTTGTTTTGAGTTGACTCTTCGCAACATAAATGGGGCGAAATAACAAAAGGAGGAAGGATTTTATAGCCTAAGCGCTTAGTTGTCCTTCTTTATTCTTGTCGAGGTCATGCGGTAAATGATGGAGTCCCTGCCGGGATCCATGGAACCAATGGCATAGCAAATGGCCAACAGCGACAGGGCGAAGACGACCATAAACCACAAGATAATGTTGAAAATGACAGGATAATCATCATTGTAGTACAAGGCCAGATTAAATTTGTTTTCAACATCGCTGGTGATAGTATCACGCTTGGCGCGTGCATTTGCCGCATCCTTTTCTGTGGTCTGCACAAACAGCACCGAATCGCTGGACTTCTGAGCGGCAGCCAACAGGCGAGCAATGGCAGCAGAGATGAGCTTGTTGGCCTCATCGACAGCAATCGATTTCTCGCCATGCGCCTTGGCAATGCCATCGACAGACAGACGAATGATCAGCACATTCGAGGGTTTCATCATCTCGGCGAGGTTCTCGGCGGCGGCATTAATGTAGCCAATTTCCTGCAGGAACTGCTTATCGGCATTGTGCAACGCGGGATTCAGATTCTTGGTGGGCTTGGCAGGCGGCGCCTCAAAGTCACCAAAGCATGACTTGAACGATTGCACCTGAAAATGTGATGTTAGATAATGACATGGCTATGCGAATCAGCAGCAGTCACTTACGCCCTCATCATACTGATCGAAATTGATGTCGCAAACCGGCTCATTGGCTGCCTCCAGCTCTGCAGCCAGTGCATTGAGGGCATGGCCAGCATTGGAGCCAACCAATTCGTAGGATTTCACATTGCCAGCGCTTGTGACATGGCCAACACCCTCAACGTGTACGGCAATGATGCCCTGGGCCAAATGGAATGGTTCATTGATGATCATGCCACTCCAGTCAGAGTCGCCAATTACGGCGTTGCCCATAGCAGCATAGAGAACATCGCCAACATAACGGCTGTTCAATGGATCGCTGCCCTTGAAGCTAATCGCCTTGGGGGTGTTCAGTACGGTGAACTCGCCAGTGGCGTGAACTGTAAAATGAAATGATGAAACAGTTAAAACAGTTTAAATTTATGTTGAAATATTTTCTATAACACACCAAAAGACTCGCAAAGATTCTGCGCGAGGAGGAGCACCAAAATTCCCCAACCCCTTTCACATGACAGCAGAATCAATGCACGTCAAAGATAAAAATATTTATACAATTCACGCACATCTCTGAATGCTTAACTAATGTCTACAGCTTGAGTTGATAGTTTTACTTACTTGCTGCAATAAATAGCGTGAAAATGACGACGTTTTGCAACATTTTCATTTTTCTGCCAGCCTTTTAATCATATGACGAACAACTGCACAGAGAAAAACCTACTACGCTCCTACTGTCATGTGATGGTTATTCGAAGTACATGCTATCGAAAATGGTCCATCTCTAATGGCCAGTGTTGCTTCGCAGGTGCTAAAAAAAAGTATATAACATTATGACGTCACAAATTAATCACGCCATTATTATTATTATCTTTAATTTGTCTATACTTCAGAGATATCCTTCGACATGGATTGAACTAAATATTTTGTATGCATAGTAACTGTTATTGTGCACATTTTAAACAATCTTTGCAATCTAAAATTATTTTTAGTATTTTTGGCTTGTTTTTAAATTGATTTTTTTAGTATTTTGATGCTTGCCGCTGACGGTCGCAAGTTTTTGCGTTTGTTTTTGCAAAAGCAACAAAAAAGTGTGTAAAAAACACAGATTTTGTTTAATATATTCAAATGTTTTGGTCCTTAGAGCAGGTTGAGGGCATGCTAGGTGTCCTCAAAACCTCCACGGACAAAAATGTTATATATAAATGCCTCGTCAAGCTGCGCACCGATGTGGTTAAAGATAAAGATGGTATTGTGTTGTTTCGAACTGCGGGGGGCGTTCCGGAAATGGTTCGCCTGATTACTAAACTCAATGAGAAGATCATGGAAGTCGTTTTGAGCATATTGGGCAATTGCTGCACGGATGATCTGGCCTGCATCGAGGTGAGTTGAGAGAAAAAAATAAGAGTTCTAAGGGAAAATTATAATTGATTAAATAAACAATATTTATGAAAATTAAAATACATTTTTATTATATTATATATGATATTATATTATTATTGTATTATATGTTAAAAAAAAATATGCAAAGGTAGTCTGATTTAAATTAATTACTCATATAAATTGTTGTACGAAGTTTGAAATTTTATTATGTGTTTGTATTTTTAAGCAAGTCATTGTTTAGTCCATGTTTATTGATATCGCTCTATGATCTGTAGATTAGATCTGCAAAAGCAATAAGACACATAATTTCAAAGATTCATGAAGCTAACTTTAAAACCAATGGATCTATTATCATAAACATAAAACTTTGACAGACGGACAGTAGAATATATGGATATTCCTATGGGATCGGCTAGTGATTCGCATCAAGAATATATATATATATAATGGATGCGTTTCCCTCAATATGGTACAAATTTTATTGAAAAATGTTAATACAAGGATTCGAATTTAATTTTAATTTAAAATTTGTATCGTTGACATGTTTTATTTATATATATTTAATAATTTGTATTTAATATCATTAACAGGCTGTGGAGTGCAAGGTGATTGGACCATTGGTGACCATATTGAAAACCATTCCCAATTCGTTGATTCAGTGTCGCGCCTGCCGCATGCTCGGCAATCTGGCGAAGAGCAAAAAGGTGTCCACCTATTTGACGGCACACTATGGAGCGATAGCGCCTGCCATTTGCCACATCATCGAGTCGACGAGTGCGGTGCAGACAAGGATAATGGCATTTAGGGTCTGTCGCTTTCTGCTCGTGAGCAGTCAGTTCTACAAACATTTTCTGGCCTCCAATGGATTTCTGCAGCTGATGCGGATATTTTCAGCCGTGATGAAGAACAACGAGGCGCCCAAGGAGTCGCCGCAGGACATCGAAGTGTCCGCCTTAATTGGCCTGAAACGTAATCAGCATCGTGAAAAGTATTTTGAGGAGGTGGCTCGCAATTTGGAAGGTGTCCGCAGCGACATCTTCGATTACCAGATGCTAAAGAACTCCACCCGCAACTGTGAATACATCCTGCCCAAGGAGAACGAGGCCATCGAGCTGGCCTACGAGATCCTAAAGTGCTTGATGCTCCTCTCTGCCCAGCAGATTGGCATGCGAGTTTGGGAGGTGTGTTTGAAATTATAGCTATAATAATAGAAATTATAATTTATTTATTGCAATTCATTTAGGTCCTGTCTCGGAACACATCCCTGGCGCCCATCGTGTATTTCGTGAAGGAGGACAGCGAGCAGCGTTCGTCGGCTCTTAAGATACTTTCCAACTTCGGCAAGGATCCGTGCGCCTTTTACATGCTCAGCACGGCGGATTCGATTGTGGCTGCTTGTGAGCTGCTCATGGCCGTGAATATGGCGAAGCCACTATCGGAGAGCGAGTGCCGACATTGCGTGAACATTATATCCACCTTATCGACCGATGCCTGCAGCCGTTCCAAAATTCGTCGCTGTGGCGCATTACGCAAACTGGTGGCCATGATCCGAGAGTCGCATTCTCGGAGCGAGCGTTCATCGGTGAGTTGTGTGGCAGTGCTCATTGGATGCATCTCTTTAAGTGGAATCTTTTTCTCTTTATCCAGCTATTTTACATTCTGAATAACTTTCAATATGACAACCTGAGCATGGAGCTGCTGCTACATGAGGGTCTGGTGCCCATGTTAGTGCGTGAACTAAACGATTATCTGACCAGCGATGAGGAGTATCATAAGCGACGACACGAGGAACGTTTGCAGGGTTTCAAGAAACGCAAACTGACGGATTCCACAACGCCAGAGACGTTGAGCAAGGTATTATTATGTTTCACTCGGAAGGATTTAAAATTACGAATACATTTGATTTAATAAAACTCTTCTGTTCTTTCATTTAATCAGCTGGAAAACTATATATATGCATATAATTTCGATTGTTTTCGTATTTGCAGTTCTCAAAGACGCAGGAGACACTCGCCTCGGACTTTGACTCGCCAAGCAGCTCGCCACGATCATATCGTACCACAAGTCCGTGCAGCTCGCGCAGCATGTCGCCAGTCTGCTCGAAGCTATTTGATAATGATGAGGATGAGGACTATTCGCCGGCCTGCAGTGATGACGATGACGATGAGGATGATGGCAAGACTCAAGTCAATTCTAATAATGACACACGAGAATCTCGCATTGCTGCGAATCGAGCTCAACCCACCAATGTGATGGACATCTTGAATTTGATGGACGAGGGCAGCGAGCCCATTGACGACACCTTATCGGACAAGGAGGATCTGGAGGAGCTGAGCTCGGATGTGCCGCCTAAGTTGGCGCAGTTGCGCAATCAACAGTCTGGCGACACCATCGATGTCATTGAGAATCTCATTTATCGCATTACCCTGATGATCAACAAGCGACCGGAGTTGGGCAAGCCGGAAACGCTTGACACTCTCATAAGGGCCATTAATCTCTTCGGTGCCAACAACAACTTTGCC
Source organism: Drosophila setosimentum (assembly GCA_035043505.1). Lineage (NCBI taxonomy): Eukaryota > Metazoa > Arthropoda > Insecta > Diptera > Drosophilidae > Drosophila > Drosophila setosimentum. Next base: position 1,888,815 of record JAWNMY010000008.1, read on the forward strand.
AATGCTCTGACCAATATATTGCTGTAAGTTAATTGGTTATATTCCGTCTCCTAAGCCTGTCTAATTTTAATTGTTTTTTTTTTTTTACAGTGAAAGTCAGTTCTTTGCCCAGATCATCAAGCATGGAGTTGTGCATCAGCTCTATCAGCTGACCAAAGTGGAAGAGGTGTGTATAATGGAAAGCAATTTTTGTAAAATATTTAACTGTAATAATATTTTATTTATCTTTTACCATTCCAAAGTCAATGTTAAATTTATTTTGAATTTATTTTTGTTTTTGTTGTTTTGCAGATGCGCAAGGATGGCTTTGCATTTCTGGAGACGCTCACCAATGTGGGTGAGTCCAACTATGGCAAGGAGGAGCTGGTGCGTCTGCTGCGCTGCGATGCCGATTTGAGTGTACAACAACGGGCCGCCATATCCGTGGCATATATCATCAAAAGCCATCGGCTGCTCTATCAGTTTCTGAACGATGGCAATGCGCTAACTTTGTTGTTCGACCTGTTGCTGCGCAAGAAGAGCGACAATCTGTATGCTGATGAGGCAGCCGATGCAGTTACAGCCATGTCCCGTTTCACGCTGGGCATCATCCTGCCCGAGCCTGAGCCAGTGGATGCCAATGCCATCGTGTGTGCCACTCAGTGGAATGCAACGGCTGCACCACTGCACGAGAATTGCGATATGCGATTCCTTGTGCAAGGCGAGGAGGCTGCAGCAGTAAAAGAAACAGAAACAGAAAACCAGGAAGCCACGTTCTGTATTGGCTTCAACAAGCAGCTACTCTGTGATACCAGCGAGGTGTTCAACAAGATGCTCAACAGTGACTTTCGCGAGGGCCACGACGGCGAGATTCAGCTGCGCAATTATACGGCCAGTGGTCTGCGCTATTTCCTACATCTGATTAGCTGCCAGTCGCGTCACTTGGCCATGCCCGAGTATGGAGCACTGCTGGAGGCGTTCGAGATGTCGCGCGTGTACATAATACCCGAATTGGAGGTGCTGCTCCACGAACGTCTCATGCAATTCCTCGACTCGCACAATTGCCTGCGACTCTTGGAGTGGGCGCTAAAGAACTATCATGCCGAGCTCACAGAAACTGCCATCAGTTATTATTTGTGCGCGCCGATGCCCGCACAGGATAAGCTGCTCCTGTTCCGCGCCGCCGAGGATTCCACATATGCCAGCGAATGGTTTCAGCTGCTCAATGATGCCGTCTACGAGCGTTGTCGCAGCACCGGCTATTAGCCAAGGACAGCTGCTGCTGCCCATTCTTCTGCCTATACCTGCCAACTGTACTGCATAGATATATATACATACATATTTACGTGTAATTATTTGTGTGTTTGTTCTCTGTTCCAACTGTACTATATATATACATATACATATGTGTTTGTTTGTGCGTTTATATGTTTGTTGTGCGTGCCAAATAGCCAAAACAGTGTATTTAATGTCCCAGCCAAGAACTATATTCCTATGTACTACAAATAATAAACAACTAGACTATGATAATAACATGTTCGCTGTATCAAATTGGAGCTTAAAAGGAGCTGGTGGGAAAATTATATCTTGATTGTGGTGTTCGTCCATAGAAAAGCTGCAAGGATATTACTAAAATCTGAATTGTTTTCAAGAAAATAACAGCTTTTCAAAATCAACGGCGAGAAATCATGAAAAAAATCGGACGTTATAATGTCCTTTGACATAAAAATAGTCCTTGATCTGTAAAATCCCAATATATATTCAATAGGTCGAATGTACCTTAAGCCACCGAGTAAATGGATGTTTTTGTGACATCTCAACTTTAACCTTGTCTGTGGGTCTGGATTTATATTTTTGAACTTGCCTAAAAGTATGCTTTAATAATGTGATTTTCTGCAACTTGGTACTTTTGTAATTTGGAAATAATTGATTCGCTTCAGGAGTACTTTTCCATTGATAAAATGAAACGCAGATTTATCCAAATTTATTGCCACCAACCTTCGTACCTATTTCCATTCCTATTTTATATGATTGCTCTTGATGGATTCATAGTTGGGCATCGCACAGAACTGCACTGTGAGCCAATCCGTTAGAGGAGCAGGAGTTATCTTAAAAAGCCAACGATAGATTCGATAGCGCCAAGTTTCGTGTATATAGAGAGAATGAGGCTGCTGGTTCGTTAGAGCGTCCTTGAACTTGTCGAGCAGGACATCATCACGCAGCTGATTGGGCTGCTTGAAACCCGTTAGAATGGTCAGATACTCATTGAACCTGCGGAAGTAGTTGCCATAATGAGCCAGTTGCTCCTCGTTGAATCCATTTAGCATTTGCTGAGCATGCTGTTGCTGGCGTGCAGCAATATTGCTGTCCATCACAAAAGAGCCGGGCACAAAGTTGACCACCTCCACGCCATATTGTTGCATCTCAATGCGCAGCGCATCGTTCCAGAAGCAGAGAGCTGCCTTGGAGGCAGCATAGGGCGCCACGGCGGGCAGAGCCTGAAAGCCACAATGACTGGTCACATTGATGATGCGTCCGCAATGCTGCCGGATCAGTGGCAACAGTTGTCGGGTTAATCTCATTGTGCCCAAGAGATTACAATTGATCTGCAGATCAATCTGTGACGGAAGCTGCCATTCAAATTCCCCAAAGCACATGACACCAGCATTGTTGACCAACGCCATCAGCTCGTAGTCCTTGTTGTGCAAGAGCTCGTCCAGCTGTAATTGGACCTTCTCTATGGAAGCGGGTTGCAGCAGATCCAGTTGCCAGGTGTGCAATCGTTGCTTCGTCTCGGCTTCAGCGCTCATTTGCTGCAAGAGGCGTGCGCCCTGCGACTGCAGATTGTGGCAGCAACAGATGACGGTCATCTCAAGTGTCTTGTAGCAGTAAACCGCCAGGGAGTGCCTACATAATATATATATAAATATTGTTAAATATTGTTGATCACTCTCGATTAGAGCATTCTCAATCTTGTTCTATGCACTTTCTGTAATCACTTTAAGTTCTTTTGTGATGTCGACTTACCCCAAGCCCGAATCACAGCCCGTGACGAGGACCACTTGACGATCCCCAACGTTTAGCTGACGTCTTCCCAATCCCAGGGACCGCTTCAAGGCGCGCAGCAGATGAGCACAGCTACCCATATCGTTGCTGGTTCTCGATTAACTGAAATCAAGTCTCACATAAATAATGAAATGAAATAAAACAAAAAGAAAAGAAAGAAATACATGCATAAGGAACCCTGAAAATGTGTATCATCATATACTATACATATATGCATTATCTGTATATATATACATATATTTTTTTTATGTACGTGCACAGACACAGATCCGTTCGCTGGTTGCTCGCACCTTTTGAGTCTTACCTGCACATTGGGCTGATGCCAAAAAAAAAAAAACAAAAGGTAATCGCATCAACACAACCGGCTCGAACTTTATTTTATATGTCCCAGCGGGTATTCTGTATTTGTGCAGATAAGTGCAATGCATTTAAATTAAAATTTATATATATATATGCACACCATGATTGACATACAGCTGGATGATAAGCTGTTCCGTTGATAAATATATCGCATATCGGACAAATCGCATTTCGTTCTTTTAGATATTTACAAATTTTGAACTCAGCAACGACAAGTTGAATTAGGCTTTCAACAAAAACTCAAAACTCGAACTATTTAAATAAGATTTTGGCTATAATTTATGCACAAATACATTTGATATATTTGCATTATTCGAAATATTTATTCAATATATTGCGTTCTAGAATCTAGAACGCATCATCAGAATTTCAAGTTTTAAGGTTCACCCCAATATACCTGTTCTTTGTCATCTCACCAGCTGAGCCAGCAAATTTTTTATTTTATATGCTATTCAATTGTTTCACACACATCCGTTCCAACGGTGGCCAGCCAGCTTGGATCTACCATTCATATCCATATGGAATGGGTTTTTAAGATTAAATAGACATTTTGGTTTTTTAGGTTGTTTTGTTGTTTTTTTTTTTCTTTTTCTTTTTCTTTTATTTCTCTTACTCAATCTTGGTTTGTTTTTACCCAATTTATAAGTGCATTTTAGTTCGGTTTACAATTTTCTGTGAATTTTACTTCAAAAATGTTTGCGCAAATGTTGCGTTAGCAAAAATGGGCTTCATTGAGGAAGGGTTGGGGGAGTGGGTAGCTCAGCTATATCAAATATTGTTGCCCGATTTGCTGTTATTGCTGGTATTTATCATATACTTAAATGTTGTTTTCTTTATTGCATAATACATGTAATTACATATTAAATAATTGCTTTGCTTTGCGTTTTGTTTTGTTTTGTTTTGTCATTTCTTATAAATCGTATTTGAAAATAGAGCGCATCTTGCCTTTAGTAAAAATATATTTGGGTTTTTCTACTGCGCCTTAAATATTAAGTAGTATAAGTATAGTATTTCAAATTCTCTTTCTCTCGTTTTATATAATATTTATTTCTTTATCATTTGATTTTCCCTATCTCACTTTATCAAGGCAACGTTATGTTATGTTTCTTGTTTTGTTTCATTTGTATCTCGCATTTTGATTTACTTTATCTTTTAATGTACAATTTTAAAACCGGCTTAGTTCCTTTCGTTACACGCTCTGTTAATGTTCCATTTGTAATTATGGTTTTTTTGTTTTGTTTGTTTTGTATTTTATTCAACTTGTTAATAATAAATATCACAACTCATCCTTCATATACAACATTCTTCTCTATTCCATGCACATCATTCTCATACATCTCTTATTCATTTACATTATTTTCCATCTTTTTGTTTTTGTTTTGTTTTTTTTTTTTGTTGCAAAATGTTTAGGCATTTAGTTTATATAAATATTTGCTATGTATATGTTTTCAAAAAACACACGCAAACGAAAATGGTTGATTGATAATTGCACAAAAAATCAAGGTAAATATAGTATACATATATAAATCGTTGTAGAAATATATGTGTATATATATATATATATATATATATATATATATGTGTGTGTGTGTATTTTATAATATATAGATAGGGACAATTGATAGCAAATCATAAGTTAAGCATAATAAAGATAATAATACAAAAGCAGTTACAGTTACAGTTTAAACGGAAAAACAATAAAAATAAAATATTAAAATAAGTAGATTAACTTTTTTTGAATTCGGCTGCCTAAGAAACGCAGTCGGCAAAGACCCTCCTTCAAATTGCTGGCGTCCAATTTCGATTTCGTTCGTTTTCCAAAAAAAAAAAACAAATGGGAAAACATCCTTTACAAATCTTAATTAAATTAATAATATATATAAATATATATATATATATATATGTGGTATATGCTTATATATATATTATATAACTGTTGTAGTTGGCGTCGAGCAACCACCGCCACGCATCCTACACCACTGGTTATAAGCTGACCAGCTTGGACGGCTCACTTGTGGGCGTTGGCAACTCCAGCGGATGCTTGTTCTGCGATGAGCATGTCGGCACCAATGGACCCGAAACTGGCGTCAGACCGGTGCCGCCGTCCATCAGTGAATCGTAGTTGAAGTTGCCGGTGGACGGTGTCTGGATGGGTACACCCTCGATCTGCATCGGTGTTTTGCCGGCAATGTTGCCCGGGTGCGCCATCGACTGATTCACGTTGAGTGTATTTGGACGCGTCTTGGGCATTGGCTTGACATGGGTGCCAAAGCCGAGCGGTGGCATGCCCGAAAGGGGCGTATTGAGGGACGCAACGGGACCAGTGGGTGTCGTCAGCGATGCGCTAAGCGGCTTCAGTGTGGCAATGTCGGGCAACGCAAAACGTTTGGCCGCCGGCGGACCATCCTGATCCAATGATGAACTCGAATCGAGTCCAGCATCGTGCGGCTCATGCTTGATATTGACCAACAGTTGATCATCGATGAGGACCGGCTTGAGATCGAGCGGTGAATTGCTGCGACCGGTGGAATTGAGCGATGCATCAAAGCCAGTGATGGTGCCACAGCTGCTGTCATTGCTATTGCTATTGTTGTTGCTGCTGTTGTTGTTGTTGTTGATGATGTTGCTGTTGTTGCTGTGGCTGTTGTTGTGATGATGGCTGCCATTGCTGCCAGCGCTGAGCATCGCTGCGGGAGCGATCAAACCATTGCAGGTGGCCACACTGAGCAGATCATCGCGCACCTTCTGGCATAAGGGACGGTGTGCCTCAAGCACAAACTGCAGCTGATTCTTGGTGGTAGTCAATGAGTCAATCTCCTTTTTAAAATCCTCGTTCCTCTTCAACAGCCCGTCGACCTCCTCGGAGAGCTCATTGGTCTGATCGACGCGTCGCTTGCGACAGCGTGCCGCTGCCAACTTATTTCGCTCGCGGCGAATGCGACGCTTCTCCTCCTCCTCGGGTGACATGTTGGCTGATTTGTTCGGTCGTCGACCGCCGCCGCGTCGGGCTGGCGTGGCACTGTTTGAGGTAGATGAATTGACGCGTCCAGCACTGCCAACACCGGCGAGTGCAGCTGTAAAATTATTGATACCGGAGCCATTGGAGCCATTGTTGCCAAGCATATGGCCACCATTCTGATACGAGGTGCTGTCCGTGGCGGCACTTGCTGTTTGACAAAGTAGAAAATAAATCAAAATAAGTAAACGAATGGCAAATTAATAATGAATTAATTCATAAATATTTGATTGGAAATTCAACGATTTCTACTTACAACTATCGGTTGTGCTTTGGTCATCGGGCATCCCACCTTCGTTCCAGGATCCGTTCGTTTCCTCTGAATCGCTACAGAGCTGCCCAATGCCACTGCTGAAGCCAAGCAAATCCAATTGTGGATTCGTGTGCAGTGTGCTCATCGGGCTCATCGTGCTCATTGGGCTTGTCAGTGTGAGGTTGCCGCCAGCTGCTGCCGCTGCTGCTGTTGTTGTTGTGACTGTGTTGTTGTTGTTGTTGTTATTATTATTATTATTATTGTTGTTGTTGTTGTTGTTGTTATTGTTGGTGCTGTTGATATTGTTGTTGTTGTTGTTGTTGTTGACAGTAACGTTGCACAATGATGTCAGCGGCGGCGGCTTGAAACCGGCCTGAAACGGCACATTCTGCGTCTCCGTTGTCAGCTCATAGATGGTCTCCTCAATCGTTCGCAGTGTTGTCGGCGTCAGCGTTGGCGTTGTCAGCGTCGGTGCACTCTGTATCCCATCAAACGTAACGAGCTGCAACAAGATAAGACCAAAATCCGATTAGAAAAAAACCCAATAAAAGTATTTCGAAATACATATTGCATAAGTGTAAATAGTGAATAAATTTCTTTTCATATTTATTGCATTTGAAATATGTATCTATTTAATGAAATCTCTTTTCATGTTTAAAGATTGCCCATTGAATTTAAATATATTTTATCGAATATATTCGATAATAAATATTTATCTAAAACTGTTAGTTTCATAACCCATTACAACACATCAGAATTATAAAGGAAAATACGTAGAGAAATCAGCAAAGTAAGTCGATAAATTGACATGAATTGTCAAAACGATTTTCACAGTCACATTTCAACACAGTTTAAGTTAATCAATGGCTATAAAATAAACCATTGACTATCAAATATTCATTTCGATATGCAAAATGGCAAATCGATATCAAATGGAATTAATTATGCAAATAATAATTATTATTATTAAGTTTGTTGAATCGATAATGCCACAAGTGATTTAGAAATTGTTTTTACGAGCACATTTCACGCTTCGATAAGTTATCGCTTGTTATCGAATTATCGATGCGTACCTGCTGCATAAAAAGCTCACTAGCTAAAAAATTTGCAAATTCGCTGGCACTATCCAATATTAATTTATCGCCATTTGTTGTTGTCGCTGTTGCCGCTGCTGTTGCTGCTGGCAGTTGTTGTTGTTGTTGTTGTTGGTGCTGCTGCTGTTGTTGTTGTTGTTGTTGTTGTTGATTATAATTAATATGCGCACAATTGTTATTGTATTGTTGGTGTTGCTGTTGCTGTTGCTGCTGTTGATGGCTAAAAAAGCTTTGCATTTGGCACATGGCGGCCATTGCTGCTGTCGCCGCGTTGGCGTTGGCATTGCTGTTGCTATTGCCACTGCCGTTACTATGCGCAGTAGCAACGGTTGCTGCGTGCATGTTTACGCGCGCACTCATGTTACCCGCCATGTTGGCGGCACTAGTGTTGCTGCTGTTGTTGTTGTTGTTGTTGTTGTTGTTGCTATTATTGTTATATGATTGTTGCTTTGATTGTTGCTGCTGGTAGGCTGACTGCTGCGTGGGCAGCAACTGTTGCTGACGTAACAAATGCTGCTGCTGCTGCTGTTGTTGTTGCTGCTGCTGCAGCTGTTGACTATAGTACTGTTGTTGGTTGTACTGTTGCTGCTGCTGCTGAGTGTATTGTGCTGCGTATGGCAACTGTAGTTGTTGCTGCAATTGTTGCTGTTGCTGCTGCAGTAGCTGTTGCTGTTGCTGCTGCAACAGCTGATGCTGTTGCTGCTGCTGCTGATGCTGATGCTGTTGCAGCTGCTGCTGCTGCTGTTGCAACTGTTGCTGATAGTAGGGATGGTAGCACGCATTATGCGCTCTACCATTGAGATTCTTCATCATACCGCTTAAAGACTAAAGCTTAATAAATATCAAGTATACGGAAAGAAAATATTACGTATACGCAAACAGTTCGTTGTTTTGTGTTTTTTGTTTGTTTGTGTTTTGACTAGTTTCGTGTATGGGAGTACTTAAGTTTAATAACAATATTTATATATATGGCTTATAAGTGGACAACAAATGATTGAAAAGTGTTTACACTTAACTGCGAGATACGCTTAAATTAAATATTTACAGCACAAATTTTGTGGAAAAGATGCGAATCGTTTTAATGATCTTGCTGCTGATAATAATGAGTATAATCTAGTTGTTGTTGTTCTTCTTGTTGTTGTTGCCTTGTCTTGGTTGCTGTTGTTGATGTTGTTGTTGTGTTTGGGGCGCCAAAATGGTTCGTTCGTTTTTGGTATTTTCGCGTTTTTTGCGTTTGCCTTTCGTTGGAATTGTTCGTTGTTCGTTTTGGGCATTCAATTCGTTCAATTCAATTTCGATTGTTGTTGTTGTTGTTTATTGTTTGTTGCTATTGCTGTTGCTCTTTCTGCTCTTTTAGCCACTTTCCGGCGGCTTTAGACGCTCGACGACAAGCAGCGTTTGCCAATTTCGCAAGGATTCGAAATGTGAGTGCAATGCAAACATAATAATAAATTCAATTGGAAATTTCGTATTTCGCACGTGTTTACAACTCTTTATAATAATGATTATAATAATAATTATAATATTAATAACAATAACAATTGTAATAATAACAGTTGAAACAATTATAAATACAGCATTTGCCCAAAAACTGTTTTTCAAAGCGAGCAAATTGCTCGGATTATATAATTATGTTGTTGTTGTTGCTATTTATCTATATACATAGAGATTCATATATATACATGTGCACTATATATACGTGTGTGTGTGTGTGTGTGTGTATTTCGTTTTGGGCTGCCTTGCGCTAGTTTTTTGGCCCAGCAATAATAATTACACTTTGTGTGCCGCCTCGCAAAAATTTATGTTTAATTAATTTTTTGTAAGAGTCGCGCGGGCAACGCCTCTAAAAATGAACTATTTTTCTCTTCTTTATATATGCTCTATGTGTATAAATAAATATGGTTGCCTTAAAAAAATCCACGCGGCATGCCACAAAATACGTTATCGTTGCTATTGTTGTTGTTGTTTTGCTATTTGTTCCTTATTTGCATATAAGAGAAATTCTGATTTATTTCTTGCTTAATTCGTTGTTTTAAATTCGCTGTATGTGTGTGTATTGTTGTTGTTGTGTGTGTGTGTGTATGTGTGTGTGTGAAAAACCGAACAATAAAAACACAATTTTATTTGCATTATTTTATTTTTTGCAATTCGTTTTGTGTGTGTTTTGTCGCTTTTCTTTCGGTTTTCCAAATGTATTTTCGTTTTCGTTTTATTTCGGGCAGCGCACGCGATCGCACAGAAGGTTTTTCCGTTTTATTTTGAGTTTGTTTTAATTTTTTTTGTTTTTTGAATTTCAAAAAAAATTCTAAACTTCGATGGTTCGTTGTTCGTTTGCGACTGAGCGAAAGAAATTCAAATTGGCAGAAATGATTCTTTTTCTGAGCATTCGCATCGGATACTAATGCAATATAAATGTGAAGAACGAGAGAGAGAGAGAGAGAGAGAGAGAGAGAGAGTGTGTGTGTGTGTTCGCTTTTGTTCTCCTGAGTGTGTGTTGCTGAGTAAATTAGAAGACAGCAACTACAAAAAACAGCAACAACAACAACATCATCGTTTAGCAGCTAAGCAAATCGAATAAATTTTAAATGTGCTCGCTGCTGCTGCTTGGCTCTTAATTGAGGCAGCAACCCACACGACTAACAACAACAACAACAACAGCAGCAGCAGCAGCAAAAAGAAGAAGAAGTAGCAACAGCAACAGCATCAGCTGCCCACGCAAACAGCAACAGTTGCTGCCATAAGTTTTGCCATAAACTTTTCTATATTCAAGTTAGCAGCTTTTCTGCCGAATTTCATTTGTGATAATCTATAAATTTTATCAGTCAGGTTTGAAATAAATACAAAAAATAGATAAAAGAAAATGGCTAAGGCGAATCGAGTTAGTAGTTGCAGCAACAAATTTAATTATAGCAAATTTGGTGTTAAGCTATTTTTAATTTAATGACAGTGTTTTGCAATAACAGTTATAGTTGGAAAATAAATGCAGCAACAATTATTTATAGCACTAATGCTATAAACAAACTGTATAGTTTGCTGCTATTTCAAAGATTTATAGCCATTTTTTTTAATGGTTCATTGACAAAGTAAACAACAACAAAAAACAAGGTGAAATACATCAAGTTCATATTTTGAGGGCTGTCTCTTATAGAGCTGGACATATTTGTTATCTTTAACACAAAATAGTCTTCATCGAATTCAGCGAATATAAAAGTCGTGTTATGAAATCTAATTGACTGTTAATCATTAACTTGATACATTATGGCAGCCACTATCAGCCGTTAAAGTTAAAGATATATATATATATATAGATAGATATATATATATATATATATATATATACATATATATGTATTAAAGCAAAGTTCAGTTGATTTTGCAAGTATGGCAACACTTGTTGGTTTTGAGGCATTTTCTTAAGCGTTTTTGTGGCTGTCATAAATTATCAGCTAATAACTCAATACTGCGCCTGATTCGGGCTGTCGGGCGTGAGGCATTTAGCAAGAGTTATGGCAGCCAACACACACACACACACAGTGCCACAATGCGATTTGTGAGTATTTTCTTTGTATTTATAGCCATCATTCGAGTGCTGTCACAGATCCGCAGAAGAAAGGCAGAAAGACAGAAAGACAGAACGACAGGCGGACATGAAATACACAAATGCAAAGTGCGTTCGTCAGATTGGCTGAGAGCAGCTGTTTTGACAGCACCGATCAACAACAATAACAATTATTGTATTTTTTTTTCTCAGAGATCGACTAAAACTAGTCGTACGACCAGTTTCCCCCTTTGCAATGTGTGTATTTCTTTTATCTACAGTGAAAATTAGCAAGCAAAAAAAAAATAAAGTAAAATAAATAAATAAAAAATTGTATTGTTCAACACTTAACATAAAATTGGTGTTATTTGTGCTCTGCGAAATCTGTTTTCTTTGATGTTTATTATTATAATGCTGATGTACTTATGTGATTCGGATCGTGGGCGTGGCGGGGCGGGGCGGTGCATTGATCCTTTGACTTATCGGTTCGCATTTCCTTAACGCGTATATATTTTATATTTATTTTTGTATTTTTTGTTTGACGTTGTTGTTTTTGAAGTTAACCGCTATTTGTTGTTTTTTTTCTCTCCTGTTTTTGCTTTTGTTGTTGACATATGTAAATATTTAAACATTTGCGACTTTCGTTTTAACCCACTTTCTCAAAGTGCCGATGTTTGCCTTTGTTCAGATTGCATAAAAAATCATAAAAAATCAAAATCAAATAATAAATTAAAACAAAATGAAAGCAAATGCATTTCGCAGAACCCATTTACACATTTGCCATTTGCCAAATGAATCAGCCAATTTATTTGAATTTTAAATATGTAGTAATATATATATATATATATATATATATATATATATATTTAATAGTATTTGTTGCTGACAAGCACTCGCGTGCAATCGTAATTGTCTAAATTGAAACGAGCTAACTCGAGCAACCGAGCAATGAGCAACTTTATAGTAGTCTTATCACAACCAGCCCCAAAGTTCGGGTCATTTGGGGTCAATTGAGCAAAGAGGCGAGAGTGATCTAGTCAATATATATATATATATATGTATATTTAAATTGTATGAATAACTGTTGTCGTCATATTTTTTAATTATGATCGCTATAATTGTACTGATAGCTATGCAAAATTAGAATTACTGTTTCAGCGGAAAGTCCAGAATCTTTTCAAAAAACCAAACTAAAATTCTTTGTCATCTCTGCTTTTAAATCTCATTGCATAAACTGAAAGAAAAAAATAATAAGAAATATCGTTATCAACTCTGACTGCTCTCCCAGCATTTCCATCTGTTTCACTACAGGGTATTATAAAGTTGAGCATTTTTGCAGTTAGTCTACACTAATCGTACATGCGTTGAGTGCTTTGAGTTTGTAAACATTCATTTTGATTACATAGGTGCGCTTGATAAGCAATTGTAAGTCACAAGTACAGTAAACATTGGCCATTGACGTAAACACTGCAGTTGAATACACCAACTAATATACTAATTAAATATATTAAATACACAATAAGCTTAGTGACTTGTTTGGCAAGCGAAAGTTGGAAATGCCCTTGAAAGTAATTAGTTCACTTTTTCGAACTCGCACTGTGCTTGTATTTGACAAATACGCGAGTCGAGTGAGGGTTAAGAAAACGAAAACGAACCAAAAGCAACGACGACATCGCTTGTAGTTGTTCATTATTATTATTGTTGCTGTTGCTGTTGTAGTTGCTGTTGTAGTTGCTGTTGTGTGGCTGACGTGTTGAGTTATTTTTAAGCCAATTTTAGCCAGACAATGACGCAATGAAGCGAAATACAAACGCAATATACAAACAACTTGGCACAGCCACAAAACGATGACAATTTCATTGTTTATAACAAAAAAAAGCACACACACAGAAACACACTGGCAACGAGCAACTCAAATCTGTTGGGCTAACACAGTCTAATCAACGGCCAGACAGCCAGGCTGCTATCCAGCTAATGCTTCAAATTATAGTAGCAACTTGTGAGCAACAAAACTGTTATTTACTAACAGCAATTAAACTACAAATTTCATTTAGAGAAGTGCCATTTTCAACGGTCCAAAAATCATTTTTAAAATACACGTTAGCTTTTCGTTTTTTTTTTATTGTGATTTACAACTTGTCATCATAATGGGGGTATTACTCTATCAGCTGAAAGTTATGTAAAATTAGAATTTCAAGTTAAAAAAAAAAAAACAGGATAAGAAAAATGAACGAAGTTCTTTGCACAGCTAATTGATTAAATGTTGTATTTAATAATAATAAAACTATTCGAATAGAATTAGCTTCTGAAGTTACTTAACTAGTAAAAATAAACAAATCAAATATATATAACAATTATTATCTGTCTGTCTATATTCCACTAGATATGCCTTATGCATTTAAATAGTGTTTGTTGTTTAGTGGTATAATTAAGCTGCTTTCAACTTTGATGCAACGCTCATTTTAGTCATGGTGCGGCGTATTTATTTAATGCCTATTATTTATTTATTTCAATGCTCGATTGCATAAATTAAGCGAAGCGCTAACTTCAAATGTTTTTTTTTTTTTTTAGATGCTGCCAATTGGCTAACGAAGGTTGAAGCAAATACCCGCCAATTGTGTGCGGCTTATTAGAAATGCGCATTATTTACAATGGAGAACAAAAAATAAAATAATGCAATTTTGATTTCTAATTGGCAACAAAGAGTTGCCACAGCAACAAAAGTGCGCTCAAGTGCAAATTGTGATTATTATTATTGTTGTTGTTGTTGTTTGTATCGTGACTGCAGTCAAAGTTGTGTGCAATGTCAGCCAAACAGAGTTGACAAGTTCAAGTGCGCTGCTGGTTTAGTAGGCCAATCAAAGCCAGCCAGAGTTGCCACCATGCGTGTGTGTGTGTGTGGTATGTGTGTGTGCGCAGTGTTTGTGTACAGTTTGCACTTCCCCTTAACAACAATCAACACAACAAGCAACACAACAAGCAATATTTTCATTTCCTCTGTTGATTTGGGTTTTTTTTGTTGATTTTTAGCATAAGCAAATTTCTGCGAATAAAACAATTAATTAAAGGGAGAAGCAAAACTCATTTTTACTTGTTTTACTTCATTTTGTTTTGTTGATTTATATTTATATTCATATTTTATTTTTTTCGCCGGGTTTTTTTTGTGCGTTCGCTAAAAAGGAGAACGTGACCGCAATGCCGTAGTGAAATTGTTTCGGAGTGGACAGCGCTGAGTGCCTATCTCTGCCGCTGCCCGTGCCGACCGTGCCCCTCTTTTGATAAAACCTCAACTGCCTCAGATCCCATAACCGTGCCCGTTCCCGTTCCCTTCTTCCTTGCCCGGGACCAAGCCCGGTCTCGCTTCCGCGCCCAGTTGCCAGACAAAGTCAACGGCCGGACGGTTGGTTGGTTGGTTGCCTCAAAGTTTTCTGCTGTTTGTTTTGTTGCCGGCCTTTTTCGGGCACGCAAACCTCGCTTGACCATATGCCATGTAATAACATATATATGTATATGCATATGTATATATATATAAATAATATATTCATATACCACATTGTGTTCGATACAAATGAACAGTTATCGCATGAGCAATAAAGAAAATCCAAATTTTTTGAGAATTTTGTCTTATTTTAACAAATTGTGTTTCCTATCGTCGAAATAAACATCAAAATGGATGAGTTCTATGATCGAAGGCAAAAGTTAGACAACAATATGAGCAACATAATTATTTATAAACAAAATAAGTGTTTCAAAATCCACAGCTGAAGATAAATCCCGACGGGATTGCTAAAACACTTGACTAGCAAAAAACAAAAAAAAAACATTTTTTAAATTAAAAAAAAAAACAAATAAAGAAAAAAGTCAGCCAAGCCAAAAGCAAACGTAAAAATAATTTATGTATTAAACTAAATTTGCACTTGGCTTGTGCTAAATTGACAACTTGACATGCAGGTCCGACTATCAAAATTATATGCCATACATCAGCCAGTTTTCCCTTGTGTTTTTTAAGTGTATAATATAAAAAAAAAAAAAAATTATGATCAATTTAAGTGTATAAATATTTGCGACTGGCATTCGAATCAATTGATGTTTTGCCCATTTTTGGAACGCCCACGTGAACTTAAAACTGCGCTGGCAATTGAATTAAACTTTTTTTTGCCTTTTTTTTGTTTTTTTTTTTTGAGAAACATAATTCAAAATTTGCCACAAAGTGCAGCAAACACCCAAAAAAATGTCAGCCGAGGGTCGTCGTACATAAATTTTAAGTCAATTTGGAAGTTTTATTTTATTTTCATTATTTTTTTTTTTTTGCGGTATCCGATTGCGATTCCTTTCGTGTCAGGCTTTTAAGTTCAGTGTCAAATTAATCAGACTTTTGTTTGGTCTGTGCCATTTTTGGGGCTGCAACGGGGCGTGTCAATGTCCGCCAACAAAAACAACATCAGCAACACATATGACAAATTAACATATGTTGTTCAGCAGAAAATATTTGTGTTCTCTTCTGTTCTCTGTTGTTTTTGCCTTTTGAGCAGTGCATTGAACCCGACTAATGAACATAGTTATTGTATTATATTTTTCACACACAGACCAAATAATGTATTTGCCAAAGGCGTGAATTCTGCGATAAGAAATCTGACTGATGACTGATTGGTGCCTTGCGAAATAACAGCAATGATAACACTCAAATCTTCTTTGAGTAAGTCATTTATTTAATATGATTGTGAAACTGGCAGAAATTGAAGAAAATTAAATATTTATATAAGACAAAGAAACCTAATCATTGCTGATGGTTTTTGAGAGTGTTGAGCAATTTTTACAAACGATTGATAACATATCGAAAACGATATATATATATATATATATATACGACCTATACATATAAATGCATAGTAATCGGTCGTTTCGAATTGGTCTGGAATGAAATATGATATTATCAAGAATTCCGCTACTGCATTTTTGTTGTTTAATGAAGTTCTAATTTTAAAATATTTGTATTTTTTATTAATATTACTGGAGGGGCTTTAAGAACGATTGGAACCTAGTTAGATACATTTCGTATCGTATAGTATACAAATAAGTCCAGCAACCTTTAGACTTCTACTGTTTGAGTTTTTGATTTTATAGCACTTTGAGTCGCTACTGTTTCTGAGAAATGCATATAACTGATAAAATATAAGTCAAGACTAAGAACTGATAAGCAAACAATGGCGATCTATTGATAAAATCAAGTTGATACGTGTCGATAATATTAAGTTAAATTGGTTTAAGTGACATTAACTTGTAATTAAATTTCCAAGGAAGGAGGTAGATATATGTGTATATATATATGTCTGAAAATATAGGAAAAGAGCGGCTAATAAAATGACGCGACATGGGTCTAGGAGTAATTTATTTAAATGCATTTTGTCGCGACATAAAACCAACAAAAACAATCAGCAAAAGCAACAGCAAAAAAAAGAAAAGGTCTTTTAGAGTGGGAGTTTACAAAATTTATGGCAAAGTTTGCCAGTTCGAGGAAATGGCAAACAAACGTCGCGTCGATGCGGCGCCAAAGGACACAGGACGAAAGGACAACAGCACGTAAAATGCAAGCGACGCTGCATACACTGGGGGGGGGGATTGGGGGGAGTGGGGATCAGGCAGACAGACAGACAGTAAAAGTTGTTTTCACTTTTCAAGGGTCTTTGGCAGCAGCACAAACAGAATTTTGCGGGCTTGGCCAATTTTCCAAGAAGGACAATGCGACGCCGCTGCAATCAAATGGAAAGTCAAGTCAAAAAAAAAAAATGGAAAATTGTAAATTGTGCATTTTGTGGTTTATTGCTGCGTTTGTTGTTGTTGTTGTGGTTGTTTGTGCTGGTCAGTTGGCTGCTGCTGCTGCTGCTTTGTGCTTTGTGTTGTGTGTTGCCTCAAATTATGTTAGACACACGTTCTAATGTCCTGTTTGACATGACAGACTCAAATTACTCCAAAATGAAAAATGCCCGATCAAATTAGTAGCCAAAAGTAACTCGAGCAGACATTACTGCAGTCTCAATAAATATGTGAATAGCACACAGCAGTGGTCAAAATAATAGTTCTGCATTCATTCATATGAAAATGGTTTAAATATGCCAAAATACTTGTGTAATGATCAATACTTATTATAAGTCAATATCAAAAGATGGGATAGTTTTCCCTGAGAATAAATACTATTTATGTTTATTTCTGATTTTGTATAATAGAAACCAAGTTTAAAAGAAATAAAAAAAGATGCAAGGTTCAACTGAAATATAAAAAAGCAACCAAAAAAAAAACATTGAGAATAATCATTTTATGAAGCAGTACTTCTATTATCTTTACCGCAACTGTTTCTAAATATTTAATAAATAAAGTGAATTGCAATTGAGCAATGCTCAACTTCACGCTGCAATTAACTGGGCTGCATTATAAACGGCCATTTATAAGCCAAACAGCTAGATATATATATATGACTAATAGCCATAATTAATTGCAACTTTCATGTGTGCTAAAATTGCAATATTTTTACAGTTTAATTACAGACAGAATGAAGAGCTGCAAGTGCATTTGATTATATAGCTAACTAAACGAGTTGTGAATTAATAGAAAAAATACAAATTAAAAATTAAGCTCTTTTTCCATTGCTTTATTTCAGTTGTCGTTTTAACCATATTTGCACCACTTACTCCACATTTTATTTAATTGTTAACCACTTTTATGCTGTGCGTATTGTTGAGCACTGGTTTTTTTTGTTTGTCTCTTTTTGGCTCTGGCTGTCACGTATTTGTCAAGTGCTTTCTTACTTTCGGCTTGCCCACGAACTGTCAAACTGACGCCCACACTGAACCGCACTGATCGCAACTACTCGTTGCAAAGTGTACAAAAAAAAGAAGAAAAAAGTATATAAATTTTACAAATAATGTTCAAAAAACCACAAAATAAATAAATCTTTAAAATTCGTACGAAAACAATCGTATGCAAATTGCCCCACACACCAACTTTTGTGTACTTTTGCCATATTCAGTTAATTAAAAGTGTTTTTTTTTTGTTCGAAAATTATGTGGCAAAGAAAGTTGAAAATGTTTAAAGTATCTTTGTTGCCTCTACGCTTTATCTCTCTTACTCTCCATCTCCGTCTCCCTCTCTGTCTCTCTCTGTCTGTCTCTATCTTACTCTGTAATACCCACACACACATCTACTGCTTCATTCAACGAGTTTTTGATGTGCGTCTACTTAAAGTATGATAATCTGCCCTTGGAACTCCCTCGCGCCCTAATGACTAACTACACAGAAAAAAAGCACAGATAAATAAATAATTAAACAATTTTCATGCACCATAATTAATAATTTGTTAATAGCATATAAAAAATGAATAAGCCCTTGTCCTGAAGGCAGCGCAAAACCTATTTAAATTATCAAAAAGAGCTCAGCAAACAATAAATAAAATGTATATTAAGAATTCACAACAAATATAAGAAAAAGATGTGAATATAAACAACATAGTTTCGAAACAAATATTAGTCAAATTATTATATTTAAAAAAGAAATAAAATGGCATAAAAACGCCTGAGATTTTTCTCCATGTGCATAATGTGGTTAAGCGCCTTTAATTAAACAATTTGAGCGCATTAAGTTGCATATGTCAGAAGTCGCAAGTGTTTGACTTGAAGCATGCTACTTTGAACCGCCCCAATTGTGGCAATAACTACACACATATATATATTTGTACATACACACACATATATATATATATATATAAAACACAAGTATATATAAATATCTAAAACACATGTCCCTACATGTGTACAGATGCATTATGAAATCGTATATAAAACGAGTATCAAATGTCACGCGACAGCCCTTTGGGCCAGTCTTTTGAGCCTCAAGTTGAAAGGGTCATGCATGTGACGACAACGAAATCGACGACGACGACGACGGCGACGACGACGCCTGCTGCCAATTTCAATTCGCTTTCTAAGCGCACTGAACCCATTGAACCCTGTGCCGCGTAAAACGGAAGGTGCCAGCACGTACCTACACACATATACAACTACATAGTACATATATATATATATATATATAGATATAAGCATGCCAAAAAAAAAATAAAATACTTGATAAAACGGCACGAAAATCGCACGTGTGCAATATCGTCAAACGGCGCCGGTTCCATATAGACGCCCGATCACTGGACTGTGAAATGCAATGGACGTAAATGCTCAAAAAACAACCACAACAACAACAAAAATCATGAACAACTTGATTCGTTGTTGTTGTTGTTTGCTCATGAGTTGGCAACGTGATTTTGGCTTTTTTAACGGGTTGCAATTAAAGCGGGTAACAAACGAAATAGATTCGCCTGTAATAAACCTAAATCCCATATCAGGTTTTATTCATAAGTAAATTTTTTTTAAAAATATATTTTTAATATACAAATTGTATACAAATAGAAAGCAGATTTTCATATATTTCGATATTTTGATGCAGAAAAATTGTATGTTTAATTTAATGCTGATTATAATAATACAATTGATATACAAATCGTATGAAAAGATTTTAATAAGAAATTTTAGATTTCTTGATTTATTAATAAAAATTTAATTACTCCATGAAATAGGCTACAAGTAAATTTATCGGCGTTTTATATAGCTTAATTATTATATAAAACAGTGATAAGTGTAATTCTAGCATTCATTTCATTTAGTTATCAACACACTTTTCCAACAATGATAGTTTTTCGATCGATCGTCGTAAATCGCTTAAATGTTGACTAGTTTTCTAGGCTTCCCCTTTCATATCTGTGCAACAATCAAGGTCGTTATAACTGTACAACAAATATTTGAGATATATTTTTTTTTTTTTTTGTGTTTGTTTCGGGCTTATCAGCGCGCAAGCAAAATGCTGGTTTAGAACATTGTACCGCCTGCACAAACCATATTTTCTACACTTGCCACAGTCAATAATTATTATTATCGCAGAAAACAAAAAAAAAAGTACAAAAATTTCAAATAGAACAGAATAGAAATCGGAGAGCTTGATAAGGGTGCCCGACACCGACACCCTACCCTAATCATTATACAAACAAATTCCATTGCAAAACAGCAAATCACATAAAATTTGATATAAATACTATGTCGATTGGGGGCGAACAACATTATAAAAATAAGTAAATAAAAAGGGTTTACGGCGACATTGCAAAAGAATTTTCAGCGTTGATAAGCTCAATAAAAGCATTGTACTTCAAAGCGATTGAAAGAACATAGAAAATAATAATTCTCTGTATTTTTATATATTATTTACATAAATGTTTTCAAAAACTGCAAGGCGACAAGTGATCGAACCTTTTGGAAATTTCAAATAACCCCACTCTAACTGATTGATTGAATTTTGTGATTTTGTTTGAAAAATATGCTTACCACTTTTGGCAATGGCGACAACGGCATATTAAATAGATGATAGTCATCGCCAAAGATATTATAGCTATCCAGCGTCATGTTTGCGGTTTATTTGTTGTATTTATGATAGATATATATGTATATATCCGTTTAAGTATAGATTGCCGTTAAAAGGCGCAACAGGCGATTGCGGCGTCTGTTACGATGACGAATGCAAATTTGTGGCGAAATTCGCTTTTGTTGTAGTATTTAGTATTTTAGTATTTGTTGTTCCTCGGCGTGCACTCAAAAATGTATGTCAATCTGTATGTGTATCTGTTTTTTTTCTTTCTTTTTTTGTATACGTTTTTTTTTTGTATTTTTCAGTGGTTTTTATTGTTATTGTTATTGTCAGTTTTTCCGAGAATTATTCGCGTACTCGCTCACACTGCACATGCTGCGTTATTATTTACGAAATGCTCAACAGAATTTCGCGTTTCACTGAATCTATTTACTTTATCGAAAATGATAAATTTCTTATTTTTGTTCTTCTTTTTCTTATGTTGCTTATAAAATTGGCCACTCGCCGCTCAGTACGAACAACGTATTTGAACTAAATGCGTCATCGTTGCGCCGATGACTTTTATACACAAGCGCTAGCGGCTTTTGAGTGTTTATCGCATTCCACAGCACAGCACAGCAAAGCACAGCGCGACTGCGAGAGAGCGACATTGAGAGAGAGAGAGAGAGAGAGAAGCAAAAGCACGAGCTCAATTTTGAGTGTTTGAGTGAGTTGAAAGCTTCGCGACGATTGGCATTTCCTGAGCGTACAAATAATATGAAATACAGTGAATTGATACCATACATGTCTTCATCTCTGCGTGCGTGTGTGTGTGTGTGAGTGTATGTGTGTGGGTTTTATCCCCTGTTGTCTTTTTTTTTTTTTTATTTTTGCTTTTTAGTTTTTTGCCTTGCATTTGGCAGCGCGCCGCTTAGAGCAGCTTCTTGGGCACCCTGCCCTTATCTTATCGCCAGACAATTTGGTTATGACATAAGCAACTAAATTTAAAGGCCTTAGTAAATTACCCCTCAACTATATACACACCCACACATACACACAATCACATTGTGTCCAGTTCAGGTATCGAATTTTTGCCTTATCAATTTATTGCGCTGCGCTGCGCTTTTAAAATGTGTCGATTTTCGTTTCGTTACGTTTGCAGGTGTCTGCAGGTGTCTCGCAGTACATATCACAGTGTCCTTATCTACGATAAGTAATGTTTAGCAACACTGATGGGTCATGCGACTGTACACGTTCTACTCGTAATTCAAAACGGATGTTGGCTTAACTATGACATACCCTGCTAATGCACAACTAATTGAAAATGGCTTACTAATAACACTTAGATTGCAATTCTGAATATATTTGAAGCATACAAGTTTTCGCAATAATTAAAAATAAAATAGTTTTGTCTTTGTCTAAAAAGCAGAGTTCTCATATTTTATATTAGTTTAGTGTCTGATCATTTAATATGAAAACTAACAATTATGATTTAAAATGCTACAATTTAGCATAGCAAATCCACTCATTTATTATTTTACCAGAGAGGCAGAGACCAAAGTTTATAATATAATTTCTATAATATAATTCTTCTGAAATTAATGGTTTAGATTAGCACTTTATAGAAATGTATTTCTTCATTGCTACTTTTTAGAAATGCATTTAAAACATTTTTAAATAAAATAGATAAAAGCCTTTCTAATTTAAAAGGCATGTTTTGTGCATACTTTTAAAAATTATATCTAAAAACTAAAACATTTAAGTTGCCAGGCTGATTTTTATTTAAGTTCGATTATACTTCATTTCGATTTATCTTTTAACTTTTACTAGAACTTTTATCAAACCTCGCAGATACCAATCAAGTATACCCTGCTAAAAGTGTATGTACAGGGTATAAACAGAACGCACTGACCTTGTTCACATTGAGAGTAACAAAGGCACTTACTGTAATGCGAACTGGAACAGGGTCATGTGACAATATGCATATGTGGCTATAGATTTTCAATAATCCTTTTTGATCTACTTACCTGTAATAATAGAATGGAAATAAAATAGTTTTATTTTAGTTTCAAATACATAGTAAACAATAAATTTAATTAACAACAATTAGATGTGGTTTTTTTGTATAACAAGTTTTTTTTTTCAATCTGAGTGTTTACTGATTTTTTTTTTATCGCAATACACCCGCATTCAGGGAGCGTTGTGTTAAGGCCGAAAAGCCAAAATTAGAAGGTCGCAATCTGTAGAAATAGGCGTCAGCAACTGTACCGCTAAAAGGGGCAAATGCAAAACAACAGTTGGTTGGAGGTTTCGAGAAGCGCCCTCATTTCATAATTTATTTATATACAATTTGCGGCCGGGCATTGTGGCCAGGGTTCTACGAATTATTGTTGTAGCTAAAATAAGTGACTAACGTCATCAACACAACCGTTGATAAAATATCGGAAACGCGTGTGTCCAGAAAGTAGGAAGTTGTCTGCATATCGTTCAATCGGAACAAAAACAGCGCTATTCTTATCATTATGTTCTAACAGCCGATTCCATTTCATTTACTATTAAAAATTCAACTTTAATAAATTATCAAAAAAAAAAAAGATCAACATTAATTAAATTATATTTGTACTGTAAAATCGTTACAAAACTTGTTAGTTTTGACAATTCACAGCAATTATTTAGCAATGATTTTACTGAATTTTCTAGAAAAGATATATGTGTGAAAACTATCCAATGCAATCCGTTCATTTCAATCTCACCTGCAACTGGCAACTGATAAGCTACGCGTGACTTTGGCAACGGGTTTACATCAGTAGTTTATAAATAAATTCGGCACTATGCATTTGTTTACCAATTGTTCTACCGGGTAATCTTGATAGGACAACGCGATAAGAGATTCGCATGTGAATTGGAAAACTTCCGGTGATGATTTATACAAAGAAATACAAAAAAAATTTTAAAAACAAAGGAACAATTTTATTGACATTGTGTCGTTGGCCATGTCTAACCAGATAAGTAACCCGATAAGATTACTCAAAGCCCACAACGTAATTACCAAGAAATCACTAATATTGAATGAGGGTTGATGTATTTATATTAAGGCACATCAAAGATATTTCTATAGAATTGACAACTTGTTGATGAGGACTGATTTTATGTTTTAATAGGAATCATAAAATTAAATATTGAAAGATCCAAGTTGAAAAAATTAGTTACAAGTTCCAAGGGGGAGATAACAATTTCAACACTACACCAAATATTGCAAAGAAGAGTAGTCTACATGGGTCTATATGCGATTCAAAAACAAGAACAAGAAAATAACTGTTCTAGGGAGCACTTATGAGTCATGAGTAAAAGGAAGACAAGAAAACATTTCGAGTTTTACAGAAAATTCTCGGCCTTAGCGTAAATAAAATAAAACAAGGACAGCTCACCATCAACTATATAATATACAAATATTGAATATAGTTTTCAGGATTATTATGTTGTTTTTTAATCGAAGCAACAAAGTGTGTATTTCATTTATAGTGGGGAATTTACAAACGACTTTCTTATGGGAGATTCCCACATTGGAGTTACAAGGGTTTTTCCACTTTGAATTGCAATCGCCTGCACTTCTCTTCCAGGAAAATCCTGTCATTTCAACAGTAAAAGAGAACGAGAGAGAGAGAGAGAGACAGAGACGACTACTATTTTATATTCTATTATTATTTTAAATTATATTTTATATTATATTCATACTTGAAAGAATCAAGTCGCAAATGCAGTTTTGCCCTTCAAATGACCTCTAATAAATAATATAAGGTCATCAATCAGAAAATAAACACTATATTTATTCTATAAATACTTAAAAGTTGAGATAAGCAACAATTTATTTATTTCTGTATTAAAGAGAGTTAAGATGCAAATGTTTAACCTCAGCTAAATTGAGATAAGAAACGATTTTAAAAGTGGAATTCGAATAGCAGGCTAAATAAATTATTTTGATATATACATATAGATTATTCAAAATAATATTCATTTTATCTGGTTATTAATCGAAATAAATCCAAATAATTAAATTGCCAATTTCCATTTTCAGAATTCGTTTCGAACAGTTCAAGATTTTGGGGAAAAGTTCAAGGATGTTTTTGAAAGTGTGTCAAGTGTTAAGGAAAGGCAAGTGTTGCCAAATGATGCTGAACTATGCCAGATGCCAGTGTTGCCAGCTGAGCAGCTACAAGGGAACACCCCGGCTGATAAAGGCGGTGCAGGGCAGCTCCAAGGATCAGCAGCTAGCTGGGCAGCTGCAACGTTTTGGCGAGGACAGTTGGTTTGTGCAAAGTGCGTCCAAGTCCGAAACTATGGGCGTGGCCGATGGAGTGGGCGGCTGGCGTCAAATGGGCATTGATTCTGGTGTCTTTGCCAAGGAGCTGATGACCAGCTGTTCAAAGTTGAGCGAACAGGCCGATTACGATGGTAGAAATCCACGTCAGCTGCTAATCGATGGCTATCGTCATTTGAAGCAGCATGCCACAAATGTTTGGGGCAGCAGCACCGCCTGCCTGGTGAGTCTCCATCGATCCGATTGCATGTTGCACTCAGCCAATTTGGGGGACAGTGGTTTCCTGGTGCTGCGGAACGGAAAAGTGTTGCATCGTTCCGATGAACAGTTGCACGTATTTAATACGCCATATCAGCTGTCTGTGCCACCCACATCGGAAATCTACAAGGTGCTCTCCGATCAGCCCGAGGAGGCGATCTGTACCCAGCTCAGCCTGCAGCAGGGCGATGTTGTCATGCTCGCCACTGATGGCCTATTCGACAATGTGGCCGAGAGTGAGTTGGTGCAACAGCTGCAGCAGTTACACGGCGAGACGAGTGTGGAACAAGTGCAGCTGGCTGCCAATCGATTGGTGGATTTGGCCAAACATTTGTCCCTTCGCACCAATTATCAGTCGCCATTCGCTTTGAAGGCCAAGGCCAATAATATTAACTATGGCGCTGGTGGCAAGCCCGATGATATTACCGTTATCTTGGCCAGCGTTGAGGTGCCACAGCGTAGCAACTAAATTTTTGGCACATTTCGTAAGCATTTTGTTCTCGTTTTGGAATTTGCAACAGTCAATAAATAACAAAATAAATTATAATATTTACCGAAATTTCCAAAACAAAAATATTCAAATAATTTAAATATTTTTTCGTTTGTTATTTAGTATTTAGTAAATTAAATAATTTTATTATAAATCTTATAAAATTAAATCGCAAGAGTTCAGGAAGCGGAAAATTGCTTTTGACCAATTGAGAATCTCAGAGATCAAAGTTTTAAGATAAGCTAAGAAATTCTTCTGCTAAAATGCATATAGAGATACCAATCCCTTTTCAGGATATACCCGTGAGTCATCTGTGATCCCAAAGAAGTAACCAAAATCAATAAACACTGAGAAGTGTTGATGGTTTATATATAAATTTGGTCAGGCCACATCAGACATGAGATCAGTGTTGAGGTATTGCAATTATCAACCAGCAATAACAAAAAAAAAATACTAGAATCAACTTTAGCAGCGATAACAACGTAAAATTTCATTCATACGGCTAATAAAAGAAAAAGAAGAAAACAACAACTACAACAACAACAACAGCAACAACAAAAAAAGCAGAGCGTGAAATGAATGAACTGAACTGAATGTTGTTGGCTACGACTACAACTACGCCATGCCACGCCACTCCACGTTCAGCGATGACTCATACGCCATTTAGCCAGAAATCATGCGCTTTTTTTAAAGCCCGGCTAGCACAGCGTGCGGGAAGGGCGGGGGGAGCGGCGCACATTTGGCGTAGGAGCAACCGCAAGCAAAAAAAACAACAAAAAAAAAGAAACAACAAAATGAACTTCCACTCAAACACGTTTCACACCAAAGACAAAAAGCACTCAAAGTGCGCGCGCGAGTAAGAGAGAGAGAACCAAAGAGAGAGCGAACATTGAGCGCGAGAGAGCTTGAGTCAAAGCAAACGCTGAGCGTTGAGCGCTTTTGCAGAGAGCGCTTTAGCTGCAAGTGCAAAAGAGCGCCCAGCCTTTGGAAATCCCCAGCATATTTTAAGCCAAAGCAACAACAACGACAACAACAACAACATGTGCTAAAAGCAAAAGGAGCTGCCACGTCGCAAAATGCGTTCGTAGTTGCTGGCAACTCTTCTCTGTTGCTCTTACAGTGAACGCTCCACAATTGGAAACAGTGGTTCCCCTTATTTGAAATCTACAAACGGTTTTTTTGTTATTTGTTTATCAAGTGATAATGTGGAAATACAGTTAACAATCTATATTTATTTAACACATGTTTAGATAACAGTAAAGCAGGAGTAGCAGTAAAGTCGGCGCTTTCTAATTGACTGTAATGAATAATTAGGTGTAGTACTCATTATTTAATCCCAATCGTTGCCGTTCGCGAAATTTATATTATTGTCCAATATCTTCCCGTTTTAATTCATTTGCCAAAAACAAAACTAGTCTCTAAATTTATTTTGATAAATCATTTAAGAAGTAAGTGTTTATTTCAATTGAAATTTACTGAATGGTTTTCAAAATTAAATCTCGGCGTTCTTATAAAACAAATAAAAGAAAAATAAAAAAAAAACATTGGGTTTAAAATTATTTTTTTGAGATAGTTGCTGGAGCAAAATTCGATTTTTTTTCAATCCTCGAAAGTGTGTATTTTAAATGTTATAATTCGAATTTGCCAATGCGATATTTCTTTGACCTTTCTGTTTATATATATTCTTTATCTTTTTTTTCAATTTCTTTCATTTTTGTTTTTAGTGTTTTTTTTATGCGTTTGGCATTTATTGGGATTGTCCGGATTTATCGAGATTGTCGAGAATGGTCTTGTATTCCGATCCGAAATGATTAAAGTCAATCCCAATCTCATCCATACCGAGTGTTTTAGAAGTAGCCTTCCGTTTCCGCCCCTATCTCCACTTTCTATCACAATAAAAAAAACCTGGGTCCAACCTTAAACTTAATGCTATGCTAAAAAATAGTTAACACTTTCGATGCTTGCCTTTATACTGCGCCTACTTATCGAGGGTTCACTGTACGCCTTTATCTTGTTTATTCGCACTTCGAGAAGTGCTGTTCCGCTGGCAGTGCGGAATGCTGCGCCTCTTTCTTGGAATTCGGCGCCATGACTCGTCACAAAATAATCTTCAACACGAGCCGCAAGCAGCAACAACAACGACAAGCAGTCAATGTGTGGCGTTGCCAGTGAGGCGTGTAAATCTTTCACTGGTGTTGCACTTTTTACTTTTCAGCCAGATGTGCAGCGATTTTTTGCCCCTTCTTTTTTTTCTTGCTTGCAATTTCCGCTGCCGAAATGCGCATTAAAACATAAAACCAAACCAAACCTAAAAACTTTTACAACTCAATTACAGTTAATCCAAAACAAATAGGGCACTTTAATGAAAACCAACCACGCCCCCCTCCACCCACGTCCCCAATTTAGGCGTAGTCATAACCTTTGCCAAGAGTTCAACAAACGACAAATTTTCTCAGAATTTCCCCAAACTGCCGCCTGTCAAATTTCTTCTTTTTATTTTTTGTTGCCTAATGAAAATCGAAAGTGAGAACACGCAACATTTGACATTTGACTAGAATTTCCCGTCAAGTTTTCCACCTCTTTCACACTTCGCACGCCAGTTGAAAAATATATCATGACATAATGTTGGTATTTCGTCGCCTCGTCTTATTGTATTTAGCATATTTAGCTTTAACAAAAGGAAACAAACGCTGCCTCAATTATAATATATATATGTATATATATATATATATACACATATATCTATATTTCTCTGTCTCTCTCTCTGTCGCTTTGTGACTGTGACGTCAGCCAGCACACAAAGTAACTGCCAAATTTGGTATTAAATACAAACGATCGTTTCGACTGTAAAAAAGAAAAAGAAAAAAAAAACCGGCTTATCAACAAATAAAAATGAATGCAAACATATTTTACCAGCCCGTCCAAGTCGAGTCTCAGCATTAGAAATAGTCCCGAGCGATAATATAATAAGTATATATATGTATATATATAAATATATATATATATATACAAACTAATCGAGTACAGTTGAACCGAGTGCTAAGGTTGCTTCTTCTTGCAAATTTCGGATTGGGGGTTCCCTGATATCATGATGTGTTTATTACGCTTATTAACACCTTCAAGTTCATACACCCATTGAAAATATTTGAAAAGTGTATAATGATTTTATGCAACTGTCTTTAACAGCCTGCAAGCAGCAGCTTCAATCTCATAAAGTATATACATATGTATTCTTGATTAGGATTAGCTGTCTGTTTGAATACGCAGGAATCAGCATTCCTCAAGAAGAAATTACTAAATAAAAAAAACGTTGTCATTATTATTCAAATTAATTACTGTTCTCATTGTCATTGTCATTGTCGAATATTTCCAAGATTGAGCGTATATTGATCTTGAATACCCTCGCTTCATATTTATCGATAAATTTCCCAGTTCCGTACATATCGATATATAATATAAATATGCATAATATTGTTCAACTGCACAAATCTGATCAAGCTCGGTTAAGAAGAAATAGAATCACTTTCCACTTTGATTTTTAACAGGGAAATTAGAAAATAAAACTAGAATAGAATATTTTTAGAGTATCTCGTTGTCGAGCTCACTCAACTACAGCTGTCTTACTTGCTGTCTTACTTGTTACTTATAGGATTTACGACTGTATTCGTCTATACAACAGCTTTCTAATATGAATTTTTATAGTATTTTTTTTGCGACAGAAAAACAACGAATATAGAAATATCAATATAAGAAAAGTTAAAAATAGAAAACACTTGAACTGGAGCCAGCAAAAAACATATTTCAATCATAAAAGAGGTCTCCAAATAAAACAATAATTAAATAGACGATGTTAATTAACTATATGTTGGGAATCTAAAGAGATTAAATGACTCAATAATATTGTTTGATTAAGATTTCTCTCAAATAGAAAGCAAATAATTATAATTACTTATAATTAATTACACAAATGTTTTATATAAAGTTCATTTGTTTATATATATTATATTATATTTATATAGAATCAGACAACAAATATTTCTATATATTAGATAGAAGATATGGCAAGATATGCCATATACTTTACACTGTAAACATTGCATACTGTTATTTGTCCAATAATACCAGATAAACTTCAAGTAATTTTCTTAGAAATACAAATGAGTAAAGTGTGATAAAGTTGATTTTTTTTTGTTCATTCTTTAATTGTTGTAATTTCGGAGCGAGGACGTCGCAAAAGCCATAAACTTAGCGCGCCCAAGTTAATACACCCATAAAAGACCAAAAAGAGCAAACAAACACTCAAGCAACAAGAATTAATTTCTTAATTGTATTTATATATATTTATATTTATATGTATATTTATTTATTGTTGTTTAATAAACGTCGCTGCAGTTGGCTCTTTTTATTTGTTATTTATTTTTAGTTAATGCGCGCATTAAATTTGCCAATTTCTGTCGTTTGCCTCGGCAACAAGCGTACATTTAGCTTTATCTGTTTCTGGTTCTGTTTCTTTTGAAAGAGTTTTATTTTCAAATTGAGCATACAGAGAAAAAAATAAATCATCAAAAAACTGCAAGTTAAAAATATTAGATATAGATACGATTTGCTAGAATTATTGGAATATATATACTTTATACAGAAATTAACTTTTTGCACTTGAAATAAGAGGAAAACTCAAAATTTATATAGAAATGATTTACCAAAAGTGTGCGTTAATTTTATGTGCTTAAAATGAGAGGTAATTTCAATTTTAGAGACTAACAAAATTCTCGAGTTTCTCTAAGTGCAGGCTTATGCTTTGAGAGTATTTCATTAAAATGAAAATAAAAGTGTCTGAGTCGTAAAAAGGTTTATCACCTGCGAGGATTGACTTTTAATGCATTTGCCACTTAATGCATGAATATATTTATGCATACAACAACATACAATATATGTATATATATGTATACAACAATAACAATCAACTTAAAATGACATTATTATTGTTGTTTGATTCAAGTGCAACTCGCCTTTTACGGCCTGGAGACGCATCCACAATTCACAACTCACAAAACTTGCAATTCCAAAAGCATCCACGATAAATACAAATAAAACGCGTGAGTCGTTTGACATTCCAATTGCAGTTGCCGGGGTGTCAATGGGGGCAGGTGGAAACACGGGGCAGTCTAAGCAGCTGTGGCAGCTGTGCTCATATTTGAACTTGGCATTGTATTTAATTTTGTTGCGAAATTCATGGTAACATTGTAGCAGATAAGTATGCACATATCTTAGCAACAATAACAGGCCAAACAATCCAATAACCCAACTAATTAATAAGCTTAATAATAACAAGCAGAAAACGCAAAAAAAAAATAAATTAAACATTGAGTTTGTTACCTTATGAAAAAGCTTAAGACTTATCTAAATCATTAAAATTCAGCATATATTGATCAGTCAATCATTATCAATCAAGCATGTGATTTCAACAGTTACAAATTTGATACTTTGCTATTAAATTGCTGTTTAACAGCTGCTAAAGATTTTTTTACTTCTATTTAACAATACTATTCAGGTTCATAACACTAAGTTAACATTAATTATTGTTCAATAATTTTTATAAATCACCAATCGTTAAGCAAAGCTACTATTTGTGTACGCTGTCTTTTGTGACTTACAACATTGATATCCGATTTATTGTTCTTCAATCATCATTAAAAGTACAGATTGAACTAAACCATAATTTCTTTTACGTATCAATCCAAACCAATCTCCAAGTTATTTATTATCAATTATTATTATTCGTTTAGTATATTCAAATACAATTTCAGCTGATAAATACTAATTTGCTATGTATTATTTGTCAATCATCAAACTCAATCGTGTAATATATTCAAATATTTTATAAATATCTATTATCTTTTAATTTAAATCTAATTTGAAATGTTATTTTTAATTTGAATTTGACAGAGTTTGGTTGACGTTAAATAAATAAATAAATACAGCTTAAGCTTTAGCTCTGTTCACAATTTCAAAGAACAATCAACATCAATCATGGAACAGCTGATGTCGAGCCCATAATTTGCTAAAATTAAACTAATTTTTAAACTCAAGTCCCCCTATGACTAATCAGTAGTGGGTCACAAATTAGCATCAACTTGGCCTTGACCTTACCACAAACAAAAGCTAGCTGGCGTCTGGCTGCAACCAGACGAATGCAATTGACAAAAAGTATATATATAAAAAAATAAGAAAACTTCTTGTGAATCGCACGTGCTGCAATTGAAAATGGCAAATGGGGCAGCGACGCCTACGCAAAAAGTTGCACAGAAAAGCAGAAACAAAAAAAAAATAAATTGCTGAAATGGCAAAGAGTAAAAAACTTAAAGTAAAGAACTGAAAACATTTTCAAATGCGCGGCCAGCCTTCAAATGCCGCATGACGAAATAATTCGCAAACTGAGAGTGCAGCTCATTGAGTGAGTGAGAGCGAGAGCAATAAAGCAACTATTGCATGCGATAAAAAGCAGACCAGCTAGCGTACGTGTGTGGGAGAGAGCACGGACGTATCTGTGTGTATGACTGCATGTGTGTGTGAGTGTGTGGAGAGAGAGAGAGAGCGAGGCAAATGGGAAACAACAACAAAAGTGTGAATTGAAATTCCAAAGATGTCGACAAAATAAATACGAATAACACTACAAAAAAATAAAGGCCAACAACAACTGCGGCGAACTGTGGAAAGATACAATCAAATTGCGCACAATACAATTCGACGAATATTCGTAAAAAAATATATAAAAAAAAAAACATAAAAGTCACTTAGCAATAACAACAAAGTTAATTTTATTAAAACAAGTTTTTTGTTGAATTTTTTTACACAAGCTGTTGATTATTTAGCTGGGAAGTTTTTGCAAATGGACTGCATAGATAGATAGAGAGAGAGAGAGAGAGAGAGAGGTAACTCTTATTGCGTTTTATGCAATTCGCCACCCCCCACTTCCCCTTCCCAAGTAGAGTAGAAAATTAAAAAAAAAAGAGACTTACGATAAGATTGCGCGCCGATGTCGCCGTTGATGTTGTTGTTGTTGTCGATATCGTTGTTGTTGACATGTCGGGCAAAAAGACCAGTTCTTGCGTCGTTGTCACCTCCTCATCTTCCAATTCTCGCACCCGCTCCTTCTTCGCAGTTGTTGTTTTTGTGTTTGCTTTTGTGCGTTCAACTTTAACTTTCATTGTTGTTGTTGTTGTTGCTGTTTGACTTTTTACACTTTGTACTAATTTTCGATTCGTTTTGTTGCACTTGGTCAACTCTTTACATGTGCGGGCGTTTCTTTATTTATTTTTTTCCTTTCTCTCTTCCGTTTACACGTACACGCAGCTGGCGCTCTCTCGGCGCTCACACACACACACAGTTGCACTGTGTTAATCTCTTTTGCTCTCTGCTTGCAGTACACAGTTCCAGCTGTCAAATTGTTGCTGTTGTTGTTGTCTTCTGTTCTGTGTTAATGTTTAAATTTTGTTAACGGCAGAATTTTCTAGATTAACTGGCAATGTGGCCCCGCATCGCCGTCGCCCGCAATTCGCTTTGAACTTCGTACGGCGAATTGAAAGTTTCAAAAACGTTGACGGCTGTTGAATGTGTTGTTGTTGTATGTCGCAATTTAACACTCTGATGACGTTTGACGGCGATAAGAGACACACACAAAGGCACGCACACAATCTATCTTTTACTTTGTGTCTTATTTGCTGGATAAAAGAAACAACAACTGCACAAAAGTATCTGACGGGGGAAATAAATAAATAAATGTTTCACTTGCGAAAAACGTAACAAGAACAAGAACGCATAACAACACAATTAAAACGTCTGTTGTCCGTTAGTGAGTGAGGAAGAGACACGGAGCGAGCGAGCGAGAGTTAGGGGGGAATATACATATGTGTGGATAACTAACTAACTAACTACACGGATAGACAGAGACAGAGAATGGGGACGCAGAGCCGCGTGGCTTTCCGTTGCCGTCGTTGCAGTCGCGTTGCCTTAACAAAAAGCGAAAAATAACTGAGCTAGTAGCTCCCAACCAGCCCGCCGCCATCGTCATCCGTACGCTCGTGACGTTTTAGCCATACAAGCAGCAGCAGCACATACACGCACACACATGCAAACAGACTCACACACAGATACGCACGCATACATGCGCTTTGCTGGAAGTTGAAGATTTTGTTTTTGTACCAGGGTTGGGCAGTAAATGGAACTAATGACAACTTACTGCGCGTATTATACATTTTTTTTACTATTTAGCTTATTGTCTTCAGATTTAAATTGACATAATATTATTCGTCTATAATAATTATTAAAACAAATTAATTTCATGATTATTCTATATTTTTCTAATGTACGACAATGGCCTAAGTCGTGAGCAAGATCAAATACCCTTTAAAAATAATTAATTTTATTTGTGCTTGTATCTCTTAACTTTTAATTACAGATTTAGAACTTAAGTCCTTAACAAGAATGTCATTCAGGATAATAGAAACAAGCATATTTTGATAACATCTTCAGAGAGAATATATATTATTAAGCTTAAGCGAGTTCTTACAGAATAATATTATATTCATTTATATCAGTAAAAAACAAATAATCAGTTAGATTATTTAAAATAATAGTAAGAATTAATAATTTTATTACACTCAAATATATGTTCTAAATCAAATGAATAAGCAAATCACGCTATTGGTTCCCAATTCAATTGGCAGACGGAACCAATTTTAGCAGGCGGAACCCATTTTAGCAGTTCACGTTCTCGTTCTTGCGTCTCCCCTGACGAATGGCTGCACACAGGCAGAGAGAGAGAGCAGACAATGACTGTCAGAATAATATCTCAAAAGGCAAACAGCAATAAGAGAGCGCGCGTGTACTCGCTCACACACACACACACACGGCAGCAGCACCCAAGCTAAAAACCAGCTATCTATTTCTCGCATGCGATATGGAATTTTGAGTGAAGCTTACATATCCCAACTCAAGTGCTCGCTTTCGTTCTCAATCTAGCTGCCGCTCTCTCGCTCTCTTTCTCTCTCTCAATTGGCATCACTCAAAGTCAAATGATAAAAAACAGAGAGAGAGAGAGCGCGCTCGCTTTGTTTGAGTGTACACAAAAAAAATTATTTGTGAATTTGGCGCGCTACTCGCGTTTGTTGACATTTTCTACTTGGCTGCGCTGCTCGGCTGTTGGCCGCGTTTTTTGTTTTGATTTCATTGCCGCTTCTCTGTCTCTCTCTCTCTCTCTCTCTCTCGCTCTCTTCCTCAAACGCTCTCGATCTGTCTCTCTCACACTCGCGCACATGCTTTGTTATGCATGCTATGTATGCCAATGTGGCAGCCCACGCACCTCACTTGCTCATCAGCGATTAGAATGACTCATCGGGGTTTCTACCTTACGAATACGCACAAACACACGCATACACACACACACGCACACACATAAACAGTGAATTACCCCCAAGATGGAATTCCGTGCTGCAGGCAGCGACAGGTTGCGTAGCATCTCGCCAATTGGCCATTTGTTGCTTGGACGGTTTCTGTTTTCTTTTCTTGAAAATATCTCGCAGATACAGTGAACGATGCATATGTTAAAAGTCTTCGTTTGTAGAACTATCAAATATTTGATTGGAATTTGGAGTTGACTGGAAACGTTCATCAACCTGTTATAAAACTATTATTATTGATTGGGATTTTATAATTATTTATCTACAATTTTAATTTGTTAAATTTACTAAAATTTTTATTTTTAATCTTAATTTTCGAAATTATATTTAAAACCACAATAAAAATTAAAATTTCTGTATATAAATAAATATAATTATTCACAATTAAATAAATTCAATTAAAACAATTTAAAACTTCTGATCAATATAAGCTTTATAGGGTTTTTACTTCAATGAAACAATTAAAACTGTTTTTTTTTCGTAAGGTTCTGATCTCAATGTAAGAATTAAAATATAGTTGTCAACACACCTGTGGTAAGTCTCTCTTTTGCGAGTGAACACTGTAGCTTGACGCGTGCTAAATGCGGCTATTAGGCGATCTCGAAGCCATTAGGCGCTGCAACCAAAAGTGGCACAGGTAGCCAAGGCAATCCAAAGTGCCACCTAAATCTTGGGCTGGTCTGCCATTAAGCAGTCGCAGCAGCAGCGCACACAAATTGACCGAGGACACCGAGGATGCCACCAGATAAGCCAGATTGAGTCTCAGTCTGAGTGTGAGTCTGGGTCTGAGTGCAATGAATGCCACTGGCGACGCTGGCACTTCCAATTGTCTGACGACCCTCGGCGCACTCAATTAGATAACCCGACAATGGGACGGAAGGACAGAAAAACAGACAAATGAACAAATGCACAGAGAACAGGGGCAGGCTGTCGTCAAGGCCGTTGAGTGTTGAAGTGAAGCCGAGGGTTGAGGGTTGATTGTTCAATCGATGGCCCCGACGCTAATTTGCCAGGCTACTGCAACAAGCAGCATTGACTCCTTAGGGTTGAGCAGAAATCGAAATATATATATATAACATATATATCTATTTAAATGTATGTATATATATATACTTGCAACAAGCTAACGCTGCCCAGCGATATGCCCAACTTTCTAACTGAGCAAGGAAGTTGCGATTAAATGTAATTAAAGCATTTGCAATTTTCTTAGAAATCTTGAAAAATGTTCCTTCATTTAATAATAGCGAAATGTTGGTTAAAGCGATATGCGTTTTACTCGGAATTATATTTTAATATAATGGGGGTGACCTGACTTTAAAATGTGTATAATCTGCATACCCCTTATGTGTATATAATATATATAGTAGAATTTCACAGATTAGCATATTAAATTGACTAAAAGAAAACTTGGAAACGTTGCAAAAGTTAAGTGTTTGTTTTTTTTTTTAATTTTTTGATAGATTTTTAATTTTAAATTATGGATTATTTGAAAGGATTCTTCAGTGATGAGAAAACTAGTTAAAAATAAACTGCTGTTTTTAAGAATATTTATATCTAAATTCATCTTTCGTGTCGGGTGTGAAAGTGAAGTTTGTTGTTTTATTTTGTTATTTGGTTGCATATTGGTAACTGGGGAATACTTAGGTACCAGTGGAATTAAAGCTGATAAGGAATTTAGTTGCGGGCGTGCTTTTGGTGCCGATATGGTCTTATCGCTACTATTAATATTTGTTACGGTTGCTGGTACGTAAAAAAAATCGAAAATGTTTTATATTAGTTCCGATTCCGGTTCAACACACTTGTCCATAGAAATCGTTACACTTGAAATATTCAGTATGAAAGGCATTGATTTTTCATTGATTTGGAAGAGTGAACGCTTCGATTATGTGAACCATACAATGTGTTAACTGTTTTTATAAATAAATAAATAAAAATTATATAATAATTAAATATTAATTCAAGTTAATTCGCATCACTTTTAACCAGGTTATCAAACCGTAACGAATTTACATTCCCATACTGATTGTGGTATGCAAAATATACGAATTCTTGTAAATATTAGATAACGACGTTAATAGAATAATTATAATTTTGAATAGTGTTCAAAGTTGGCAATAATAAATGAAAACTGTTCAGTTTGTAATTGTTTAAAATCGATAAAAGAGCAGCGATTGATCAACATATTATCAACATCTTAGAAATTTTTCATATAGCTTGGTTGGTTTTTTGTTTTTTATTTTGTAATGAAATTGAAGAACTCTTATTTCTTGTTATAATCTGATCCGATTGAAATGCAATAATGAAGTTTATGTATGACATGGCCAGAAAGTAGAAGATATTTGTATTTTCAATATACAGCCATGTCCGTCTGTCTTCGCCAATCTCAAACACTATAAGAGTCAAAGTTCAAATTTGGAATATATTTTATAGTATATATATTCTTTGATATATATATTCTTGAACAAACATAAATACGTATTGATTCCAATGCGGTCGTTTCGGCACAAATAATATCAGTTGTGGCAGTTGGATTTTTTTTTTAATTTAGAATTTAGTTACTGATTTCGTTTTTGATGCTGAATTTATTTATTTAATGTCAACTAAAGTCAGTCAACACAAAAAAAAAAATACAAAAACAATTAAATTCAATTCTATTAAAAATACAATTAATAAAAATAAGAAATATTTATACGATTTCTGGGGGGTTTTTAAATACAGAAGAAAAAAACCCAATCAGACCAAAAAAATAATTAGTATGAGTTAGTTAAGCCCCACCAAAAGTGGATACCAAAAAGTTAATCACAATACAGAACGGTTCAAATTAAGTTTTTTATTAAAGAAATGGAGGACTCTGAATTGATTACATGATGGAGGCTATTGTAATCATTACAGAGTAAGACGAGACTGTCTTGAGGGAACTCTTCTGCACAGATTCCAATCTACATTGATCAATCGTATAGATTTATATAATACAATATATATGTATAATTATTTTGTTCGTATAACAGTCAATAAATTCTATTGAACAATGCCTAATAGAGCCAGAAGAAGATATATAAAGGCTTCGGTGACAGTGAATTTTAACTTACGATCAAAAGGTAAACATAAATCATGTATTTTATTCAGGCCATCAAGTGTCTGAGAAGACATACGATAAAAGAGACATTCACCTACATTGAGAGAAGTTCAAATTTCAATTGGTAAGCAGGCATTTCCGATTCCGATTCCGTTTCCAATTCCGGTTTCTAATTAACAGAAATTTAATTAACAGAATTGCAAGCACAATACAATCACAATTTTCCAGATAGCTTAACATATATGTAACAAATATATATATATATATATATATATATGAATATTTTTTAATTCGATCGTCACGATCGATGAGCGCAGGGTTCGTCACTGCCATTGTCGTCGCCTACGTCATATGTGACAAACAGTGAATATTACTTGGAATTCGTATAGAAATTCTTGCAACTGAAAACTACAATATGCAAGACGCATTTAATTCAATATTCTAATATGTAATTTAAGGGCTGACTAATGCGCAATGTGTCATCGTCTTCGGGTGAAAACTTTTCTTTATTGAAAGTTTGCAACTTTATTTCTTTGGTTTTGATTTTGCTATTTTATTTGCATTGTGTTAAATGTGTTTCATGGACATGTTTAAATATTGCATTTGGCACTTTCCATTCAACGAATTGGAATCGAAAAACAAAACCTTGGCGAAAACAGCTGATTTTCGCTAATGGGCGTTGCGACAAGAGTAATGGGCGTGGCTGCAACACATTGCGACGCAATAAATGATTAACACAACACTTTAATGACTTTGTTGTAGAATCGCTGCTTGCACTAAGCAAAAAAAAAAATGG
This sequence comes from Drosophila setosimentum, assembly GCA_035043505.1. NCBI lineage: Eukaryota > Metazoa > Arthropoda > Insecta > Diptera > Drosophilidae > Drosophila > Drosophila setosimentum. The sequence continues at coordinate 1,927,952 of JAWNMY010000008.1, forward strand.
GAAAAAAAAAAAAAAAAAAATACAAGATAGAAATTTATCTTTGAGCATGCCAAACATTTGATACCCTTTTAGATCGGAGCTAATCTTTGGACAAGTTTTAAATTCGGATCGAAGTACGAAATATTCTTATGTCTTTAAACGTTTAAAATAACTTTTATTTATATGCTTTCTGCGTTTTGAACTGAATATTTCACATTTGTGTCGATTATTTCGATTACTCAACTTAAGACTTATATTTTTACTGATTATTCCCATATTTATGATTTTATTGTACTTATTTTTTGAGTTACAATATAGATTGGAATATATTGGTATAAAATACTTGTTGCTTTAATGTGAAAAGAAATCTTTAAGCCGATTGTTTCTATGGCTGCGATATGATATAGTATTTTGATCCAGTCGTCTAAGATCTATATACTCTTTACAATAAGACGCATATATGCCAACAAATTGATTATAGAAACAGAGACAGACAGACGCACAGTTGGCCATGGCTATAACGACTCGGCTAATGTCTGCTGATCAAGATTATATAAATTGAATGGAGTCCAAGACGTCTTGTTAACGACAAAATTAAAATACCCTCTACAAGGGTATAAGAAAGAAAAAAAATACTCAAATGTGACGCTCATTAAAATAAAGCATATGAAAAAATAATAACAGCAAAGGCAACAACAACAACAAAACAACAACAATAACAAAAGTTAAACGATTGCAATTTGAGGTTGTTCATTTCGAGCGCTTAATTGTTTTTGTAATAATTAACAACAAAAGTGAGGCATTGCCACAAACCAACAACAACAACAACAACAACAATGCAAAGTTCAAGGACCAGAGACAGGCAAAAGTGTGTAACATGAACATGCAACACGGAACTGTCAAAATAACATTTGCAGTTTCCAAAACATAAGAAAATCAAAAAAAAATAAAACAATAGTACAATAATAATGATGAGTGAACAATTAAAGATGAAATCGCTGTCAGGATAAGAGTGCTAAAATGAGTTTAATTGAGACCGAACTAAAGATATGAAGTAAAGATATGAAGGAAAATAACTAAAGATAAACGCCTTTTAACCTTTTTGGAGAGAAACAAAGACAACTTTTATAAAGTTTTCACTGGGAGCACTAAACTTAAAAGTATCTTTATTAATGCTAACTTTAATTCTCTCTGGTTTTATGTTATGTTAGAAAGAGAGTTGTTTGTTCAATCGGAAAATACATTTGGTTTAACAAAACGCTTCTGAATTTAAAACCAGAAATAACTTTCTTTTCAATTGTGTGTCTGTATCGATTACTATCGATATAAGCGACATTGCTGCAGTTATCGATCAAATTAAACCTAATTGAATTTTTTGAAGTGTGCAGCTGGAATAGTCTCTGAGATCGACTTGCCTTAATCGGCGATGCTGATCAAGAACATATATGTTGCTAATTGCTGATGGGGTCGAAGAACATGCCTTCTACTGCCACTTTTTACGGTATATATATATAGATAAATGTTTTACAATTTCTTACAGATGCTCTTTGGCCATTGCCTTACTTTCACACAGGGTATATGATTTTATAATACCCCTTCTGATAGATCCTCTCAATGCGTTGTGTTGCAATTTTGATAATTGTGATTTAATTAGTGACTTCCTTGCCCAGTATTAAGTTCTAATTATTGACAGTTAATTAGGCGAACAAAGATATTCAAAGCACATTAAGTAATAGCCGTAAAAATGCGATTAATATTAACAATTACCGTGACGCGTCAAAGTTGAACATTGATCTATAATCTAGACATGTTCATGGATCACGTTTCTCTTTCTGTTTCAGTTTCCTAAATCAGTTGCGAAACGGGTTTTCTTTATTGATTTTGATAATGGCTTAGATAATTGTATTTGTCTGTGCTAATATAACTTTCTTTCCCATTTGCAGTCAATTTTGAAGGTTGATTGTAAAGGTCACCTTGAGCAGAGATAAAACGGATTTGAAAGACACCATTTAGCGGAGATTACGAATTTATTAAGCTAAACCAATTATCTAACAACATTTGTTCCATGTTTACCAGTCAAAGTCAATAAAAAACATTATTCTTATTCATTTACTTTGTTTACAAATTATGCACAAATTTTAATGGCATTAAGCAAATCCAATTCTTATTCACATCTATTAATATATCTATATATATATATATGAACAAGCATTAGTTTATACTGCTGAATTTTATAATCTTTATTGATATGCTTCTTGATAATTAAGTATGTACAGTGGTCACTCACAAGTGAGCACTATCTGTACACCAACACTACAAAACTAACTGGAAGTTAGGAACTAAAGAAATGTTTATAGTATCATTATTATTATTAGTATTATAGTATCAATCATTTCCAAGTAAGGCAATCTTTGGCAATCTATAAATTTGAAAAACAATCATATTATTCGTAGAAAAACCTTAAGATTGTGTTTTTGTCCAAATTTTAGGAGCATATTGATGCATATTAGGTAACTTGGTAAACAGAAAGGATTAAATCTTCCTACGATTTTTATATGATATTGTAATGGGATTACAATAATTTTTGATCAATATGTAAGAAGCATAATAAAACGCATAACTGCTAAGTTTGGTTTGGATAGTTTTGTGTAGAAAGGAGGGTTTTCGTACAAGAACTCGACCAATTGTTCCTATGGTAGCTATATGATATGAGCCGATTTCCAGGGGTTTTGTTTCATTTGTTGGGACAGTAATTTGAAGCATAACTGTTGACTTATGTCATAATACAAAGAAAAATTTAACTATATAGTATAAAGTAAAGTGATTTATTGGCATATATATCAAGATATGATAAGATAACAAAACTGAGCAGCTTAGAAAAAGTGGGAAAATGGCAAACAGACAACTGGTGATGCTGTTCATGAAAAATTATATAAAAACATATATTTACTTAATGCGATCGAAAAATGGTTTCCATCTATGTGCAAAAAATCAACAAAAAAAAATATTAACAGAACGTGCTCTGTTTATGCTTAACAGTCAGGCAGGTCTACTGTCTCTGTGTGTGTGTGTGTGTGCGTGTGTGTTTGTGTGTGTGGGAGATAAGGAAGAGACGCAGTCGCAGCACGGCAACACTTTTGCTCAAATATGGGCATGTCTCCAGAGCTGTTTGGTTTTGGTATTTCCGTTACTCGTTATGTTTGTTTTCTTTAAGCTGGTTTTCATTGCTTGCCACTTCCTGATGGATTTTTTGGCAGGCGCTGCTAGCTACGTGACTTGACAAGTGTGATCTTATCGTGACCCAGTTCCGCTCTATGTTCTTCTTCTTCTTCTCATTGTTGTTATTGTTGTTGTTTCGCTGGCGATAAGAGTTTTTTTTTTTAGCCAATGAGGGATAAAATATGACAGATTTTTAGCTGCACAATTTAAACATGTAGTAATATTAGTAACAATAATATAATAAAAAGAAGAGTGCATTAAACCAGCAGCACATATTAATATAAATATGTTTTATAGCTCTCTGTCTGCTGGCTTAATTTAAGCACAACTTGCGCACTTTGTGTTTTGCCACCCCGAGTTGCGAGTTGAAACAAATTTAAATTACGAAAAAAAAAAAATTATTATTGTTTTTGTTTGGGGTGCGGCATTCCCACGCCGCAAGCGAGACTGCAAATATTTGCCGCAAACAGAGTTTAAAAAAAAAAACGAAAATAATAAAGTCAAAATAAGTAAAAATGTCCCCCTTAATTAAGTGCAATGTGGCGCATACGTAATAAAATGTTGCGTGTACGCCCCGTGCGACCATTTTGAACAATTGAAGCACATTCAACTAATCATAAGACGCAATTCATTTGTCAAGATGCAAGCAACGCACAGCGACCGAGTGGGGGAGAGAGAGAGCGAGAGTGAGAGAAAGAGAGAGGGAGAGAGAAAGAGAGAGAGAGAGAGAGAAAAAGAGACAACTCCAGCTACTGATTTTCTGAAGCTCCGCCCACAAAACAAAGCACAAAACGAAAACGAAATCGAAATCAAATAAAGTGCATCAAATTCAAGCGAGCCAACGAAATATATTTTCTCAGGCGCATTTCCATCAAAGAAAAATGCGCTAAAAAAAAGTGTTGAACTTAAACTCATTTTAACGATGACAGAACGGAATTAGTTGCTTAATAAGTTGCCGCAGCAATTTCTTAATTAAAAAAACACTTACTTAAAGTCAAGTTAATCAAAACCAAGTAGTGAAAATCAAATTATCGCTTGGCAATCATTTTGATGATCAGTAACAGTTGACACCCCCAACAACAACAACAATTCAGGGTATAAAAAAATGTAACCAGTTTTCGGGCGAGAGTGCAGCAGAAATTTAGACAATTAAGAACGTTTAAATTTAACACGCTAAGCATTAGATACTTTTATAGACTGGAGACATATTGTCGACAAAGCGTTTTTTTTTATCCAAAAACAATACTTGTTAAGCAATTAAAGACAAAAAAATATATATATTTGGCAGCAAAAAAAAAAAAATAAAAAAAATATATATTAAAACATCATCAAACAAAAATACGGGGGGGAGAAAACAAGTATAGTTATGGAAATTTATAAATGAAAGGTTTGGTGAAGTAAAAACACGAGAAGATTGGAAAGTTAAAGAAAAATTAAAACTACTCACAAAACTACGACATAACACCCCTTATTAGTTTATAGCCAGCCATTTTCTTACATCAAAATATCTGAATAACGCACTGAAAACAACAAAGTCCAATCGAGCTACATAAAATAAAATAGGACATTAAGACCAAATTCAATTGGCAGATCCAACTTTCTTTCTTCTACCACAAATTAAGCAGCAAACACAAAATAAATTTTTGTAAATTTACTTTCTTAATAAATAAATAAATATATATATAAAAAAATGTGAAGAAATGCAGTATTATTCTGCAATTATATTAAACTATATTTCTACTCACATTGCATTGTTGCTGCTCTCTTATGGTTGCGCCCCTTATGATTGGGCGCAGGCGTGGATCGATCTGTGGCAGTGCCTGTTGTTGCTGCTGTTGCTGTTGTTGCATGTGGCGCTGTGTTGGCATCAGGAATTGCTGCTGCTGTTCCATTGGTTCAATGTAGCAGCTGCTAACTGCAGCAGTTGTTGCTGGCGTTAGTTGTTGTTGTTGTTGTTGTGGCTGCTGTTGTTGCGTGTAAACGTAAGCTTGTTGCATGTATTGTTGCTGCTGTGGCTGCTGTTGCTGCTGCATCAAGAGCTGATTATAATTGACAGTTGTCATATTGTTGTTGTTGCTGTTGTGGCAACTGTTGTTGTTGCTGTTATTGTTGCAGTTGTTGTTGGTGTTGTATTGCTGCTGCTGCTGCTGCTCCGATCTCAAAAATTCAAACGGATTGTTATTGTTGTTGTTGTTGTTGCTGTTATTGTCCCAAATCGGATAATTATTGTAATGTAGTTGCTGTTGTTGTTGCCGCGGTTGTTGTTGTTGTTCTTGTTGTCGATGGATCTGCAAGCGTTGTTGTTGTTGTAGATGCAGCAGCGCTTGTTGTTGCTGCTGCTGTGCCAGATTACTGTTGCTGCTGCTGCTGCTACTGCTGAAGTTGTGTTGCATTTTGATGGATTTAAAGGCAGTCATCAACAATAAACAAATTATCAGCATTTATCACAAGGTTTTGTTTGTTTTTACTGCTTTTTTAAGTGTGTAGATTTGATTTGTGTTGTTTGTTTTTTTCTGTGTTTTATTTTTGGTCGAGTTTATCATTCAGAAAGGGGTTTCCTCTGGTTGTGTGATTTTCTTCTTTTGCAGTATTTATTTATTTGCATTTATTAATATTTAGCTATTGCATTTTATATTATGGCTATACTATAAGTATATTTGGTCACTTTTTGGAATGTAATTTCAACTATTTAATATATATTTAATGGCCTTTCGAAATGAGTATCTGAAAATGTTAAAGACAATTTAGTTTATTATATTTATTTTATTGTTACGATTTATTTATAATCGATAAAATAATGTTATATGGTTATTATTTTTTATATATTTTCAATCCATTTATTTAATTAGTTATTAAAGCTTAATTTTTCTCATTTGTGTTGTATCGTTAAATAATGTCAGTTCAGTTTGGTTTTTTTATTTAATCTGAAATCTGCTAACTAATTTATTTATTATTTTTTTATTGAATTTGGTTTTTTTTTTTACAATTTGAAATCTTTAATCCACTTTATTTATTATTTATTTTAGCTTGCTTTGATTTTCTCTTAAGAGTTGGAAATTTTTTGTTGCAAAAATATTGCGTAAGCCTTTGAAATATTTTAATTGTCAACTATATATTTTTCTATTTCCTTTCGATTTAAAATTCACTTAATATGAACACTGATCAATTTTATTTATTTTTATTTATTTAGTCTGATTATTATAACTCTTTAGAATATTGCACAGTTTGTATTAACTTTGGAATATTTTGTCAGTTTTAAAACTTTCGTTATTTGGTGAAATACATTCAAATTTCTTAGTTAATATGTTTAATAATTATTTGCATATTGTGTAATGCGCCGGCGAAGAGAAAATTAAAAATAAAACATTTTGCGATGGCGATGACTCAACTTCACTTGACTCGCTTATTATTACACACTACACAACACAAGAATGTGTGTGTTTGTGTGTGTTTGTATGTGTTTATTTGTTTGCTCGGTCAATGTATGTAAATCAATTCAATAACATTTTTTAATTTCATTTTCATATGTTTCATGCTGTTTATTTTTTTGCTAATTCGTTTTTTCTTTTCATTTACTTATAGGCAGCAAACCCTCCGCCCCGCCCCACGCCCACGCACACACGTGTCGGGCAAGTGGTAACGGTAACATAAGCGAGTAGCGGTAAACGGCGCGTAAACAAACACCAAACAAACAAGCGACAGCCAACTGCAACTAACGGTGAGTGGGAGATGTGGGTGGGAGAGAGGTAAATTGGGCGAGACTATTGCTACGCTTGCTTTTTTTTACGATTCCTTCACTGCGCGCACGGATTAAATTACGTGATTCTTAGCTATAAACACACAAACACACACACACACACACACACTCACACACACAAGTGCACAGAGCAGACGCAGTTTGTTTATTATTTTTAATAAGTTTCCACTTTTTATTTTTATTTGTATACCGCACTCGTTTTGAATATTGTTTTTTTTTTCTTGTTTTCTGACTTAGACTTAGATTTTGAATTTTTGTGTTTTTGCGTCTCAGGCGTCTCCTGCCACTTCCACACGACAGCAAGGCACAAATTGTATTAAAGCATAAAATGGAAATCGAATTTTAATAAACCTGCGCTCAGCAGGCAAAACACACACACGCACGCACACACACACACATGCACTTGCACAGTGAACGAAACACGGACACAGAGACAAATGACGCGTCGCAACGAACGTTCGTGTTTCGGTTTGGGTTTCGGCTTCGGCGATCGTTGATCGTTTCAATTCGCTTCGTTCCGTTTGGTTGCCTGGGCTTTTGTCTGGTTGACGGCGGTCTGCTCTGCTCTGCTCTGGCCGGGTTCTGGGCTCAAACTGCTGTTGTTGCGCTGTTAAGGCTTAAAACGCGAGCGCAAAAAAAAATTGTCAAAAAAATGCACAAGCCAAAAAAAACAAAAACATCGACACAAGTCGCTTTTTATTTCGCTGCTTGTTGTTGTTGTTATTGTCGTTGTGACTAATCGCGTTTGGTGGTCGCTCGCGTCAATGTCCAGCACAAAATGTTGCAAACATTTGTGAATTCATAGGGTGGGTGGGGGTGGGGGTAGACCCTTTTACTGTTTGCTGCTGCGGTGCGTTCTGTTCCGTTTCGTTTCGTTTCGTTCCGTTCACGTTGCTGGCTCATAGATCACTCACAGCACGTTGTCGTCTTCTTGGCTACTTTGCCTAACTGCCGCCGTCGCCTGCATGCCGATCGACGCAGACGTCAAAGCTGACGTCGACTTCGACGTCGTCGCTTGCCTATGACTAACGCTGACAGGCACGCGGCTGTGGCTCCAACTACAAAAACAAAGTACATACATATTATGAACAGCAGCAGCAATAACAACAAGTGCGAAAGCCCTCTAATATTTTTTTTTTCATTTTTCCGAATCTATGCAGAGAACAAGAAGAACATGCTCAAATATGCGCGACGTGCCCACTTTTTTTTGAGCAACTTTGTGCTTTTCACACACAGACTGTATGCTTGTATGTGTATGAGTAAATGCATTTTAATCAGTTTTTAGCGACACCTTGCGCCGCCTCAAATGCAAATGATCCTTCCACACATACATATATGCATACTGGTACGCTCTCGCGAGCGCTCTCTCTTTGCTCTCTCTCTCTCCACTCTCTCTCTCTCTCTCTTATATGCACGCTACTCTCCCACACACACACAAACACCCACTGTCGCAAATTTTTGCCATGCTTTTTACCTGGACAAATGTTAATTGAAGAATTTATTGTTTGTCTCACTGTTGTTGTGTTTATGGCTGGCGCTGGACTGGCGGCGGCGTCGGCAGCGGCGGTTCTTTTTTCTTTTCTTTGAAATTGTATTTGTATTTGTTGCGTTTAATTATGGCAGAAACGAGGCGATCATTGACTTTTGCGTCGCGTCGCGTCGCATCGCGTCGCGTCGTTGCTGACGCCTTCACTGCTCAGCTTTTTGTTTTTATTTTTTTTTTTAAATTTCGTCTGGCCTTTATATTTTGGCCGTTGCTGATTGCTGCGCCTGCGCATGCGCTTCAACAACAAGAGCAGCAGCTCCCACAAATCGGAAATACTTTATTTAAACTGGACAGTTTCTGAGCATTTTGCATTTATTATGTACATACAGTAAACAATCGATAAGTAGAACGCACTGATCTTAAACAAATATTATTGGTAAACTTTTTTTTATATTTGTTTTTCAATCTAAATTTAATAATACATTTTATTTTTAATTTAAGTGAAACTATTGTATTATTATAAATATTATAACTTAATCCATTTTCTACTTTTTGTATTTGTTCGTATTTTATGCCGACTGACTTTAGTTTACATTAAATAAATAAATAAATAAAAATGCAAAGCATCAGTTATCATAAATAATTCGTCTTCGCATATTTATCGCTATCGCATTAGTAGAGCATATCCCATATCCCCAACACCCCATCCCTTCCCACACCTAAAAAAGAAACACATTGCGAACTTTGCAGCCCGTTGACATGTTAATGACACTTTTATAATGCGTGCAAACAACAACAACAGCAAAACAACAACAACAAAGGCGGATACAGCATTTCGCTTTATTAATGGAGCAGCAGGAAAAGAGGGAAAAGGGAGCGACGACAACAACAAATCGTTTTTGAAGTTCTCGCTCAGTGAAGCTTTTTTTCTTTTTTTTTTTTTTTTTTGGTTTTTTATGCTTTTTTTGTTTTTTACACAAACAATAATGCATTTATTTCCATTGACATTGTGAGATTTAAACGCATTTTTGATGTACGAGTTGTTTTTGTTGTTGTTGCTTATATGTATTTGAGTTAATGATATGCACACACACACATACGCATGTGCTGCAAAAAAAAGGTAACGGGTACACTGAACTCAGCGCAAACGCTTGCGATAAAAATCGCCTGCGATGACGCGATCAATGCGAGGAAAGCAAAAGCCTTTTCCTTTTACTGCAAACACACACACATACATGCATATAAAATTGGCGAATTTGCAGAACCAAAACAAAAGACCAAACACTCGCAATAATTGGCGGCAAAAGAACAGAAATAGCTGTCGAAGTGGCTGTTGCCGCCGCGGACGTTTTAAAACGCGCGCGCGCGAAGAGGTCGTTTTACTGGCTGTGTGTCGTTTGCCTTGGCCCCATTTCGCCGTTGCCGTTGCTCTCCATCTCTCACTCACTATCGCCATTTGTCAGTTCAGTTCTTTTCGTGGTCAGCTTGCGGAAGCTATTCGCATTCCACGCTGCACGCGTAGGTTTGTTTACTTTTTTTTCTCTTTTTTGGCAGATTTTTTTTCAATGCCGTTCCATTTTGGTTTTGTTTCAAAGTGCAGTCAAAGTTGGCGCTTTATCCGTTCGCCTTAATATTGTTGTTGTTGTTCTTTTAGATTTTCTTTCAATGCCGTTCCGTTTTTATTTCGTTTCAAAGTGCAGTTGTTCGTTCCTAGTTCGTTCCTTTAACTTTTTTTCACTTCTTTTTTTTTTGTTGTTTACATTAGCACGTATTGCTTTTATGATCGTCGCGTGATTTCTTCACTTTGTTATTGTTGCTGATGTTTCGCAGCTTTTACTGCGTCGCAGCTTTTATTGTAGTTCTTTCTTTTAGGGTTTCGGCAACAGGTGTGGCCCTCCCTTGCGCACACACATACACATGCACAGCCCTGTACAGCGAACTCTTTTTGAAACGGTCATGAGAATGACGTGTTCCACATCCTTATCGCCTAACAAAAACAACACCAATAGCAGCGTGACGTCTTTTGGTCATTTCTACATTTCTTGGTAGACAGCCAGCCAATCAGTTCATGACTCATAGCGGGGCAGGCGCTTTGCTCAGCTCAGCGCTACTCTGCTCTGCCAGTCGTTTTCTATTTCTAACCTATATTGAGCGCTGACAACGGCGTCGCCACTGACGGCGCTGTCGTTATCGACGCAACTCGCTTTACGTTCTATCACAAAGAGAGCTTCTCACTCTCTCGCACTCACTTATACGCTATCACGCTCTTTCTGATGCGTTACTGAGACTGACATGCTAACGGACCTAGGTATAAAAATAATATTAAAATTAGCTTTAGTAAATACAGCTAATTAAAAAAAAAAATATATATATATATAAATATATATAAATTAAATAATAGAAAATATTGTCTTGAAATCATACTTGTAAGATTTCCATGTCTATATGCTCTCAAGTTTAATTTAGCGGTTGTTCACTGTAGTTTTACATCTGTATATAAATATGTAAGTTGATATGAATATTCAACAACAAAACTCTTTCCACTTTTCGTTGATTTGTGTGAATCGCGACTCGGGAGGCAGCCCCATAAAAAAAAAAAAATTCGAAGCAGCCGAGCAACACAAAAATACACTAAATGCCTTTGCCCAAAATGAAAAAAAAAAACTATAAAAACAAGCTGAATGCTCTTCGACTCTGGTATTTTTATGCCCTGTGTGCAAAAGTGTCCGAAAGACTCCGACGCATATTTCAAATCCGACTGTTGAATTCTGTTGGGATTTAGCGGTCTCCCTAAAAATAAAACACAATTCCAAATTCGAAGGCTGGCGTTTTCAAAATATGCATAAATATCACGCGAAATAAATGAGATTTTTTTTTATATTCACATCAATTTTTCCATTTTAAATCAGTTAAATAAATCACGATATTTGTCAAAACGTTATTTGTTTAATGAATTAAATCTTGTTTTCAATATTTTTACTATGCCAAGTGTTTTTTTATTTTAATTTTTATATAATTCGCACATCAAAGATTTTGGGATAGCATACTTTTATGAACAAATCCTTCTAGCCACTGTTCATGCATATATTTTTTGTTTTAAATTATTTTTTTACTTGCTACATGAAATACTTCAAGATTGATATATATACTAGAAACCCTTTGTTATGCGTTTGGAAAATTCAGAATAAAGGGGAAAAAGAAAGAGGAGAGAGAGAGAGAGAGAGAGTGAGAGGGAGAGAGGGGGGAAATAATAAGAGACAGCCGCCGACTGAGACCACGTCGGTTATCGCAGATAAAACACTTTCAAATTATAAATTAAAAAAGCGCACACACCTCAAAAACTGGGTAGCATGTCGGCAACAAAAAAAAAAACGCTAAAACAACAATAAAAAGTAAAATTTTAAAATTGAGCCCTGCAAACAGAAGCTTAGATGCTCTTTCTTTTAAAGATTGTTTTATAAAAATGTTTAAGCATTATTTGATAACACTATATAAGTGTTAATAATAAATTATTGTTTAAATAATAAAATAATTGATAATGAAATAATATTAATAAATTATTTGATTTGATTTAAAAATTAATTTAATTGTGAAATTACACAAATAAAACAAATTGTATAAATATAATAAGTATACAATTTTTTAATGAGCAATATAATTGAATTATGAAATCACACAAGCGATTTGAGAAGTACATTGAAAAAATATAATTGTTGCTTTTAATAATTAAAGTATTTTAGAAATTAGACTACAAATTATTTCCACATTTCATTGTATGTATTTTTCAGAGAGTCAATTTTAAAGGTCACATTTTATTCTTGAATTAGTAACTTAACGTTGTTTGTGCTCTTAAGGAAGTGCTATACAAATATTTTGAAAAGGTTGTGTACAGACCCTAAGATTAGAAAAAATGAGAATTGAGTGAAATACAATCGTTAGTCGAAATCTTATCAAATAAGTCCAATATTTTGAGCAGCTTCTTGAAAATGCCTAACAAATATAATTAGTTTATATTATTCTGAAGTATAACTAAAACTAACATTCACGCAATGGACCAAAGAGAAGGAAGGGTAGACAAAGAGCATGTGCACATAAATAAAAACTTCTTTGCCATAAAAGCAGCAGGAACAACAACAACAATAACAAACATAAAAGTTAAGCAGGCATTGAAAGGCGCTTTTGAGGGGTGGGGGAGAAGCAGGCGAAAAAGGCGAAGTAACTGTAGGATGGGACAGTGGTGGAGCACAGGAAGAACGAGAGGAAGATCGAGAGTAGAAGAAGGAGGAAGAGTGGTAGTGGGAGTGAGATGGAGAGGGGGAGATTTAGGAGATCGCAGTTTATTTTTTTTAGTGGAACACACAGCTGTGTTGAGTGCGCTATTGTTGTGGCTGTTGTTGTTTGTGTTATTGTTGTTGTGGTTAACCCAAATGTAGCGTTAAATTTGACTACTGCGACAGACGCTGGCCGCGCAGTTGGCGACAGTTCCTAGAATTTCACAACCAACGCGTTTTTATACCCTGTACCAATTAAAATTGCTAACAATGGCATAATGGGTTTGTGCAAATGTATGTAACAGACAGAAGGAAGCATCTCCGACATAAATTATATATATTCTTGATTAGGGTCAACAGTCGAGATCTCAGAGACTATAAGAGCTACAGACTTCAAATTTTGAATAGATTTCTTTATTTTATCGATAACCAAGAACCAAGTTATAGTCGAAAATATATTCGCATATTGATCTTATTTCTATCAGCAGCCGCAAGCATTTTCTATATGCATAATTATGCACAAGTGTGAGAAAGAGATGGCATGATAATCGATGCGAGCGTCAATATGTTTTTGTGTGTATTCTACAGAGCGCCGTTACCTCGTTACGATTACATGTATGTACGTATATATGTATGTATGTATGAATATTCACGTGTTTGTCGGCACAGGGCGCTTGCCCTGATCTGCTCGCATTTTGGTGCAGAACTTTTTAAAGGGAAATTTGCCAATAAAACTAGAATATCTTTAACAACTGTGTTCAGAGTAAATCGTAGTCGAGATTACTCGACTACAGCACTCTTACTTCTTTTAACTGTTGTTGCGGCTGCAGTTTTGGCTGCTTTTTCTTCAGCTACAGCTGATTTGGCTGCTGTTTTGACTGCTTTTCATTAAGCTGCAGCTGATTTGGCTGCTTTTGCTAAAGCCGCTGCTGATTTGGCTGCTGTTTTTGTCAGTTTTTGCTGCTGATTGGCCTTTTTGCTTTTTGTTTAGACGCTTTTGGTTCAGCTGCTGCTTTTGCCGCTGGTCCCATTGACGCTGCTGTTATTGCCGCTGCTGCTGCCGGTGCTGCTGCCGGTGCTGCTGCCGGTGCTGCTGCTGCTGTAGCTTCTGGTTTGCCAAGTTTCTTTTATTCATGTTTGTGAAATTGAATTTATTATTTCACAATTTGGCTTATACACACACACGGACATATAAATATGTTTATTTGCCTTATAAGTCTCGCGACAATGGCAGCCTGTAATTGACCCACTTTGCGGGGCCGCAAGGAGTATGCGGGTGTCACTGTTTGCCCAGCCATGTGGCATGAACTTTATGCAGCGCCTGGCAATGCCAAATCCAAAGGAAAAAAAAGAAAAAACTTAACGCAACTCAACACGTGTGCCTGGCTTAACCTGGCCAAGCCCCGTACAACCAAAAAATAAAAAAATAACATAAATAAACCAGTTTGCAGGCGCTCTAATTGCGCTGTATTCACCTTTTCAGAGTATCAGCAACAATAAAAAAAAGAAAGTGTTTTGCACTAGGGGATACCCTGTTCTCAGCGCTAACATGCAGTTGTAATGAAAATAGAGCAATAGATTTTTCAGAAAAAAAATTGCACTAAGTACTATGAAATGGGCATTTACTATAAACCGTCCTGTAAACTAGAAAGCTTTTCAGGTTTTTAGAAGAGAGAGAAATTTTGAATTAGGAAGGCTTTGTTTTCTATTTTATAAATATTTTTCTATTATTAAGAAATATATTTCTATGACTATATTATTTTCTATTTTGAGGAAATATATTTTTAAGAAGTACTTTTATTTTTAGAAAATATGCCTTATACAATAATGCTTTATATTAATTCTATATATAGTAGTTTAAGCACCGAAAAATTAAATGCAATATTTCTGAGCAGCATAAATCAAAAGCACACCCGTAAAATTATACTTGTTTAGTTAATTTTACTAAATTTTACTAACTAAAGCCTAATTTTCTGCCTACTTGAAAAACAAAGTTTTGCTGGGTAGAACATTAGAAATGCATTTAATTGTCAATCATCAGAGACATTAATCTAAAGTTACTTCATAATCGGTGGTTATCTATTTTATCTGTATCGTTTTATGCTAGTGCAACCCTTTTTACAGGGTACACAACATATTAAACGCCCCCCACCCCTTAGGCGACTGTTCTGTGTGCTGTCTGCACGTTTTCATTCATCGCGACGGTGGCGGCAAGCAACTGTTGCATGCAGCCGCAACTTGTAACTTGTTGGGCGCTTGTGGCACGAGTCGAGTCGAGTCAAGTCGAGGCACACAAAGCGTCTCAATGTCCACGCGTTCGCATGACTCATCGGAGTCTCCACTGGTTTTTTTGTTTTTGCTGTGCTTGTTATCGTTATTATTGCGGTTTAGCGACTTGGGTCTGTCGCTTTTATTGGCTTTATTATCATACGCTACACGCGTTCAAGCCGCTCGAAATTTCAACCAGCGCTTATCTGCTGCGGTTTGCGTCCTCAGTTTTGAGTGTTGAGTTTTCTATTTAAGCGCAAGTTGTTGTTGCTTCTTCTTATTCTACTTTTTTTTTTTTTATTTACACATATATTTTGCCTATTTGCTTTGGCGATGTGTGTTTATGGCCCACAACCAGGGACAAGCCAAACGGAAACTACTGATGTATAATACAATCGAGTACAATCCAGTATACAATCTTATGTATGCTTCGCACATATCTTTTATCAATGTTTGAGTTTGTGAGCGACTTGTGGAAAACCCATTGATGAGACGTGCTAATATAATGATCGAAGAAAAAGAAATGATGCAATACCTAATACACAAATAAGACCAACGTGGTTACCAAGCTAGCTAAATATAAACACTGAGAAAAAAACATTGCATTTAATTTTACAAATGACATTAATATTAACATATTATTCAGCAAATATATATCTATAAGAGACGTTTGTGTAACCAGAGAAAACAAATTTAATTCTGACATTAGCACTTTTGGAACTTATACTATAATTTAATATTACTCATTTAATATTTCAAATATACAAACTTTTTAGATAGCTTATAAATATAAATATATAAATTATTGTTGAAAACTCAACAATTACAAGGTAGACAACAGCCAAACTTGAATATACCAGTGAAGAAATCAAATTTTTATTAATTCTTTGAAAGATTTATAAGGAATTTTTTTTACTTTTATTACTAATAAATATATTTGTTATACATATAAAAAGATCAGCTTACTATTTATTTTATTTATTCTTTCGTATAGTATTTACCAACACTTCAAACTTAGTTGAACTTAACTGGAGGACACAATTCTTATTATAATTCTAGCTCAATGTTTTAATACTATATTCAAATTATTGCAAGACACTTTTACATTTTAATTCAATTTAACTACAAATTAACTACAAAGTTTACCTATCCAACAAGTGGCACTATTGCAACTCAGTGGCTGAATAGCCGCTAGATCAAACAAGTGCACTACTTATTTACTAGATAAAACTACCCAGTACCCAATACCCACTTGTGATAAGACAAGACAAACGTACGCAATTCATCATAAGGCAAACAAATATATTTATATATATGTACATTAATCCCACCTCAAGGTGTAAAAGTGTAAAACACAACTTAACGAAAGTTTAAAGAACACGCGTTTCATTCTCATTTGCTCAGTATTGTTTCCATATTCAACGAATCTAACATGGAACCATAATTTACATAACTAGTGATTTATAAATGTGTTTAAATATTTATATTATACGATAACTCAAGTCAGCAACTTTATCAGAAGTTATCTAAATAACTAAAATTAAGTTGGAAAAAAAGTGAATATTTAGAGACCGATCCTAAATTTAGGGAAACAGCAAAACAACACAACAAACCGTCAAAACGACAAACGCAAAGCGAACTGCAGCTAATTGTACATTTTTGCAACACACAACAATTTTGCACAAACTTCAAGTAACAAAATAACAAAAACACAACAAACAAAACACCAACAACAACAAAAGGTGCCGAACACAAATCTGAAGCTGAAGCTAAAAGCCAAAGGCAGCGGCACGTTGCGCTTTGATTGAATCGAATCGAAATCGTTAAATAACACAATGGTAAACAAAGAGTGTTGCACAACTTGCAAATGCCCTGTAAAAAGTCAATGCTTTAAAGGTGAGAGATAAACACTGACCCCCAAACCCCTCAGATGAATTCTGATAAGTTTTATTTAAAGAAAGTGGATGATTAAGTCTGCTTGTACAGACTTATCTAAACTTCAGTTTGATTTTTGTATTTGGAAATTGCAATTATATAAAAATATAAGGACCATCTTCGTTTCCATAACAATGTAAACCAAATCATTAAAGTTCAGTTAGTATTTCAATTATAATAATAATAATAAAATGCAGATAAAATATTATCCTGACATTTGGAACATTCTCGCCATACTTTTAGCGCCTTATTATTCAAAAATTATATAAGTATTGTGCATTTTTAAAACTAGAGTTTATACTTGGAGTTTTCAAAAATGTTGAATAAACATGAGGTAGGATCCTTATATGTTTTGATTTTTCATACATTACCTTTAACACAATAAAATTGATATTAATTTTTATATATTTGTCTTTCCCATTATAATTAAAGGCACATAAAGACTCAAACTAATAATTCGTATTACCAAAATCAAATAAAGATTTAAATATTGACAATTAGAATTTGAAGATTAGTTAGAAAATACGAAATTAATTTCTTTGAGACTGGTTCTATTAACATATTTAATTAAGAAAGCTGATCGTGTTCACTGAAAATACATTATTAATTTTGAAATTATAATAATTTTGAACTACTCAAAACATCGACTTTACCTTATAAGCTTTGTTTACAGGGCATTTGGTATAGCAACAAATCTGCAATTGTTGCTGCGACAACAACAAGAAAAACACTAAAAACATTAAATGCATTTTGCGCACGCTTAAAGCGAGAAAATTATGTGAATTTTATGAATGTTGTGCATTTAGTAGAATTGTTGTTTTATTTTTTAGTTGCTGTTGTTGTTGTTGTTGTTGTTGTCGCACACCTGCGTGCCAAATTGGCCGCATCGGTGACAAAAGCACAAAAATCATTAATATTTCAAGTTTAATAAGCGCAAAATGGGTGGCATTTGATTTGGCCAAGATGCCAATGATTTCTAGCCAACTGGAGGGCATTCAGCCAGTCAGGCAGTCAGCCTGGCATTAACATAATGATCTCAATATTTGAACAGCTTTATCACGACCCAACATTTAATTACACAGCAGTTTCAGCTTGAGATTTTCGCTTCATTTTCTGCCGCACACAAATTAGACACGCGAACTTTGCTGGTAAGGCAGGGCGTATGAGTAATGTTGGCAAGCATTGCTCCATTGTTGTTGCTGTTGATAATGCTGTGATTATTGCAATTGTTGTTGCTTGTCAAGCAAACTCAACTCATGCCACACTTTCCCCTTTAGCCTCCCCCCCCCTTTTTGAGTGTTCTTAGCAAATGACTTCAGCGCACTTAAAATACATTCCAAAGACATTGCGGATTTTGCTAAATGTAAACTATTTTTGACACCGTGCAGCTACACTCGAAAAAAAATGTGCACTAGAAAATGTTCAGAAAGATTAATATTAGGAAAATTACTAAAATTCAAACATTTCCATTCAAAAATCATTTAAAAACATAAATTTGGTTTTTCACTCTTCGCAATCCTTGTTTTTTTCTGAAATTAAGTATGCAAGTTTCTTCAAAATAATACAAAAAAAAGAAAAAGGTTAACATTTCTAAAATTGAGAAATATGATTTTACAAAATAAGTTATAATTTCTAAGGTCTGAAAATAATAAATAAATAATAGATTTGAACGAATATCAAGTCATTCAAATTGGTCTAATCATAAGGAAAATTTAAAATAGATTTAAATTTTAGTTTAAAAAAAGTACAACATATTTTTTGCTTTAATGTAATAAAAAAAAAACTGAAATATATATATATACATATATGTAATATATAAAGTCAAAACATTTTCATACTTAAGTTTGGAGTATAATTTTGTTCTGAGTGTAGTGTTGTTTGGAACTATTTTGCCAGTGAGTGATTGAGTCATGGCAAGGGCAGCTCGAAACATTTCAAGTGCAGCAAAACAGCAAAATGAATGCGAAACGAGCGCGTGAGAAAAGCAACCAATTAAATTAGCACTATTTCTGTTTCTGATTTTGTGGCTTGGCTTTGGTATTGGATTAGACGTACCTATAAATAAAGTAAGTGGAGCGCCTCCAACGTGGCGTGACGGCGTTAAACGATCTGTAATAATTGAAGCATGCATTATGTGCCTAGTCTTTGGCTACTACAACGACAATTTATCAGATCTGAGCCCTTTTTTTTTAAATTTTCATCATTTTGCATATTCTTCAAGATATTTTAAGCCCAAAGTTATTTAAACTTAAGTCTTTCCTAAGTTAAGTCTTCAGCTGGAACCCATTCACATTATTTGCTTTAACTATTATCATAAATAGTATTGGAGTTCTACTAACTTTTTCACTTATCTAAGCAATTTTGTATTTTTGTATTTATAATTAGCAATTCTACTGGTATTTCTATTTTCAGAAGCAATTATTTACTTTATTTTAGGCAATTTACTTTGTTCTTATGAGTAATTTCTAGTTTCGCCTATGGTCTTTGTTCTTTCGATTTCTGTTTTGAGAGTATTTAAGGGCGTTGTTGGATTTTTCAATCATAGTTCCTGAGAACCATTTTTTGTTATGACAAAAAGTAAAGAGCGATCCTCTGAGATTAACTACTAGCTACAATAATAATAATAATAGAAATAGCCTGCTGGTCTTTACTTACCCAGCTACATATAACAATAAGCTAACCCAAAAAAAATTAAATAAATTTATAAGAATTATACCCATAATTCCAATTATAAGAACGGTTATTAATAATAGTAACATTCTCAAATACTATATTTATCCAACTTCATTACAAAATAACAAATAAATTAATCCGAATTATAATTAAAATTCCAGTAACCTAAAATATATTTTAAATGTGGACTTGCAGATTTTTGAAAATGTAGTATCTCTAAAAAACATATATATAATAATAACATATATATACATCATGCCAGTAAGTACCAAAAAAGTATGCTTACACTTTAAATTAAATTTAAGCGAAAAAAAAATTATAAACAGAATTATAAATTATAAGGTTTTAATTTTAGTAAACTTTGTTTTATTTAAAAACCTTTTGTGCCTTCTATTGAGCAACGAGTAAAACCCATCAGTATAAAAAAAAAATAAAAATAGCTTCTTATTATTTGTAGTAAAAGAAAGAAACACATGTGAGTTTTGTAAATTGTTAAATGCCGTTGTCGATGTTGATATCTGTTTGATCTATGGCAGCACTTATTTATTTTATTTACCTCTATATCTTTGTGGTCCTTGGGGCAACATACAAAACAGCTGTGTAAACGGTCCATTTAAATACAATATGTACGCAAAGCGTTCAATTCGATTGGTTTAATTGTTGCAATTAGCAAACAATGCGAAACAGTTGTTAAACCATTTTCCAGAATTACCTGACCATTTGTATTGAAGTTGGCTGAACAAAATACCATATTATACTGTCAAACCAATTGATTTTATACACAACACATAATAAATTACCCATTTTTTGTTTTTAAATAAAAATTCCAATACATCTCCAAATGTATGTGTTAAATTTTTCAAAATTTATTTTTACTGATGATTAGTACTAAATAATTTTAATTTTTCTTTTGGTTTTCGTTTTGTATTTTTATTTTTTATCATTACCACTTCCAATGAATTTCTTTGCAGTCTTTAAAATTTGTCTAAACAATGAATATTCATGTTTTGTTAGTTTTTCTTTTTTAATAAATTTCATTCACTAATTATATATGTTGCTCTGAAAATTGTATTTTCTAGAAATGTTATTTAAAATGAATGCCACAAATATTTCGGTATCTAAATCTAAGTAGCTTTACTTTTCTGTTTGTTTGTGGTTTTCGTGTTTCGTTTGGTTTTTTTTCTGTTTTCTGTTTTATTTTTGTTTTTCTTGACTTTTTGCTAGATAAATCGCAATATGTACCAATTCAAATATGATGCGGCAGACAACAATCAGATTTCAAAATTCAACATTTCTCATTGTTATATTTCAATTTATAATTATTTTTAGTTTGCTCCGGTTATTGTTTGTTTTATTTATATATTTTTTTTAGTTCGGGTATTAAAAAATATATATGGAAAAATTGTACACTGATATTGAGGTATTGGAAAAAATCGGCGTATATGTTATGTATATATATGTATGTCATGTATATACAGGCATTAATTATATAAGGTAAGGTATTTCAATTTCCATCTTTTTTTGTTTTCTGTTTTTTTTTTATTATTTTAATTTTTTTATTTTTGTTTTTTTTTGTTATGTAACTTTGACATGCAAAAAATGGCTTGCGCTTGGTGCTGTTAGTGGGAAAATTCACATTTAAAAATTGTTGTTACCAAAAAACGATTTGGGTTTTCGGTTTTTTTTTTTTTGGTATCTTGTTCCTATATAGCAACATAGGCAATAACAGGTGCAATTTTTACTACGTACAAATTGTAAAATGAAAAGCTTACAAAGTATTTCGTTTCATAATTGCTTGCAATTTTTGTGTTTTTCATTCATTTGTGGATTTTTAGTTTTCTTTTGTTGATTTTTATTATGTTTAGGTACTATATAAAAATACAATATATATATATATATTTATTAAAATTCACAATTGTTTGTTTTTTTTTTTTTAAATATTTTTGTTTTAGTTTTGCTGCAATTTGCACAGCAAAAATGTTGGTTTTACATTTTATTTTTACAGCGCTCCTAGAAAGTCAAATCTGGAATACTAATATCGTTTCGTTAATTCTGAAAATGGCTGAGCAAATAATTGAAGGATCTGTTGCACACACGCACACAAACACACATACACACACACACATATACACAAGCACACATATACACAAGCACACATAGCAGATCATTAGAAATGGAGTTGTAGTAAATCACACATAGATATACAAAGAGTTTGGAGATTAGCAGGTTGATCTACAATATGTCTTCAATCTATTAACTGCAAAGCATTCTTAGCTAAATCCTTGACACATATCCAAAATACATTTAAACACCTAAGAACTTGATAAATTGTAAAAGGATCTGCAAGAATATACACCATATATCAGCTTTCATTTCACATCGATTAGTCATTATCCCATTAGCTACTGGCTTAATGATGAATAAATTTAAAATAATTTACTAGCTAGTGTTTGTGGTTGATTTTCAGTTAGTTTCTTCTGTTGTTTTTAACTAAGCATTTGTCTTTTTTTTAGTTAATTTTTTTTTAGTTAAGACTGTGTTTGTTTTACACATTATTATGTATTAGGCTAGCGAGAATTTTGGACAATATCAATGCTTAAATTAAATAGTGCCTGCTTTATGAACTTTAAATGCGCCTATGGGCAAAAAATCGAAATGGAGATTGCGAGATTGCATTCAATGCATACTCGCATACACATACACAGATATACACTCACACACGCATACACACACACACACACACGCAGATATACAAATATATGCATTCACCTTAGGCTTACAGTTTTTTCTTTTTCTTTCTTTTGTTTGTTTTGAATAAGTTCTAATAAATATACAATATGCTATAAATTGCAAAAGCACTTTTGCAAGGTTCATTTTGTAAATCCTTTTAAAGCTTTTTAGTCCCCAATTTCAATGGGCCAGTGGCGCGTTGCGCTCGTCGCGCCTCCAATTCCCGCTGACGTTGCAGCTTCTTCTCCTCGCGCTTGCGACGCGCATCTTCTATTTTGCTGTTGCCTAAAACGAATCAATGGATGAGTGAATATTATATTATATATATATATATATGTATAATATATATATTGTGCTCACCTAAGCCCGGCTCATCAAATGGCTCGAATTCGCCATCGGCCCAGGAATCGCTGTTCCAATTGGCATTATGCGTCGTGTTGTTCATATGCGATGATGGCGGGCTTATATTATTGCAATTGGTCAATGCACCAGGCGTTGTAGGCGATGTGGTGGCGCTGCTGGAGAGATTGGCCAGCTCCTTTGGCCGCAGCGTTGACTGATGTTGTTGTTGCTGTTGTTGCCTCGATGGCGATAAGGTGATGTGTGAGTTGAGCTTGGCCAGCGGTTCGATCAGATCATTTAGCTCGTGTTGCTGCAGCTGCTGTTGATGCTGATGCGGTCGCTGATGCTGCTGCTGCTGGCTAGATGATGTCGTTGAGGATATCGATTGTCTGGCCAACTGTTGCTGTTGTTGTTCCTGTTCCGCTTGCTCCTCCTCCTCGCACTGCACACATAGAAATAATGCAAGTCAGTTAATGTGTATTAAATTTTGAGATTTTTTATATTTTTTACTTACCGGATCCTCTTCCAGGCTGCCCCATTCCTCATTATCCCAGCCGTCGCGCACTTCGCTAATCGCATTTGTTGCCACCAGTTGACCATTGTTGGAGTTGGCAACCAGCGGACTGCTCGGATCCTGCGAAGTCTATGGTGTGGAAACGAATTAAATATTTGTTAATGTGGAATAAAATGAATTTTCTTCGAACTACTAAAGATTAAATACACCAGATATATATATATTATAAATATATAAATGTATATTTCGATTAATATATATATTCGGACTGCCGAAGATTAAATGCCCTTGCCACTTATCGTATATATATATACGAACGAGGATTCCTTGCTTGATTCTATGCAATATTCCAAACCGAAATGTATCATTAAACTTACATCCATTTCGCCCCAGTTCTCATTGTCCCAATCGTTGTTGCCGTAGTCCGATGCCGAGGCTGAGGTATCATTACTTTCGTGCTCCAAGGATGTCATTGAGGTGACACTGCTTGTTGTCGTCGACAGGCTGCTGCTCGAGGGTTGTTCTGTTTCCAACAAAACATATTCAATTATTTTAGAGACTGCTGCAAGCCAAGTAAAGATATCACTTACCCAATGACGCTGGCTTGGAAAGATTACGGCCCGTTAAAGGCGGTCGCGGTCTGGAAGAATCGCTTTGGCTGCGATAGAACTTTGCCGTCACCGCTGTTACTGCCCAACCCGCCCAAGTGGCAGCCGCATTGCCAATCGAAGGCGTGGCCGTATGAACATCCGCCTCTGTTATAAGAACATTTTTGCTACATTAGTTGGATTTAGACAAAACTATTTATGTTTATATTGTCACTTACCCATTGTCTCGCGGAGACTGGGATCCTCAGAGACCTTTTCGAGTTTGCCTAGGAAACCGCGTATTGTTTTAAAGGCCGGTTCGCGTACCGTTTTCTCTGGATCGACAGTTAGCGAACACAACGATGGTAAGACACGATTGGCCACCTCACTGAGCAAAAAATATTGCTGTGTGGCCGCCAGCGCCAGGACGCCGGCAACTCGCGCCGGCGGAAATGGATCTCGCATGGCGCGTATAAATGCCGAGACAAGAACACGTTGTCGCACCTGCGGATGCAAATGTGGCGCTATCTTGCCCAAGCACACTGTGGTATTGGTGCGTATGCCGCCCTGATCATCACGCGCCTGCAAGCGCGCAAAATGACGCAGCACCTCCACATTCAAATTGTTATAGTTTAGCTTCGGCGCTAAATGGATGATGGATTTGACCGTCTGCTCGCGTATGGTCGCATTTGTGTCAAGGAAACCATGCGCCACTTGCGGAAATATCTGATCATTGACCACAGGTGGCTGTAGGTGTGCGATAAACAAATCCAATTGCTGCAACAAACGGGAGCGAGTCACGCGATCCGTTGACGCAAAAAGCTTCACTACGCAGGGCACAATACGCTTCTGATACTCCAGGTCATCCAGCAATTTGCCCAGCTAAATAAGTTAAAGATTTATTAAAGTGTGCTTGAATTGTTGATGATATCAATTAGAATACCTTAAACATGGGCGCTAGCACGGCGGAACCCGCATCGCCATACTCATAAGCCGTTATCAGTTGTGGAAGTATTTTATGTCTACAAACATTATCGGGGAAGTTCTCCAGATGCGTCGTTAGTCCGCTAAAGAAACGATTCTTCTCCGCCTTGTCCTTGATCTGGATTTCCTCCAGGAACAGCAGCGTGTCCACCAAATCATTTTTAAAGAAACCGCCTGGCTTGCGACACCGGGTTATAATATCCGCCGGATTTGGTCGATTCGACGGAGATGCGCCAACCAGCTCACAATAAAGCGATTGCAGCGATTTGGGTATGTGCTCAATGTCTTTGAGATTGGAACGTTGCTTCAGAACGCCATTGAAGGCCTCCCACACGAGACAGCCCAGGCCCCACATGTCTACAGAGCTGTTGAGCGAAAAGATAAGATGAACAATTAGGAGACGGATTCGAATTGCAAATGTGTATATGGAAATTACAATGTTTTAGCTGAAGACATAATAATAATTTTGATGGAATTCTAATTTTATTAAGGAATAATTTTCATCTTTTACTTTAAGGCTGTTCTCATATTATTAAGATACAATTTCAATCTTTTACATATCGCACATAAAGCTTTCAGCTAAGAAAATGTTAATAACTTTGAGGCAATAGTAAAAGTATTCATTATAATTCTAATCTTTTACATTTACATTTCCTACCATTTGGTTGCTGCTTTGAGCTTGCTCTGATCATTCTTCTCGGGCGCATCGTAGACCTCCAGTGTGACGGGAATTTTAACTGGTGGCATTGGATTGCCATCGGCAGCAGCGACATACTCCAAACTGCCCAGTTTCCATTCGCCGGATGCATTGACAAACACTGACCAGGCGGAGACATTGTTGTGCCGCAAATTGCCATCGTTATTGAGAAAGGAGAGAGCACGCTATAATAAATTGAAAAAGAATTAAAAATAAAGTTGTACATTAAATAAATACTTTTGTTAAGCTTGCCGTTATTTGAAAGATGCCCCAGGCGAGATAGAGGCCCTTCTGTACATTGTCTGTTGCTAGTTTCGTGAAATATGTGCCCAATGGATCTACCGCCTCGGTGGCCACATACAACATCTTGTCCGTTTCCAGCGAGTCCAGATATTGTAAGATGCTTGGGTGGCGCAACGTTTTGAGACGCTTCAGTGATGCCTTGGCCAGTTCACATTTTGTATCGGAACCGCTGCGTATATCATAAACGAAAACGGACACCTCCTCGAGGGTATTCTTGCGCTTGGCCTTGTGCAGTGTCCATATGGAATAGTTGTCGAAGCCAGCGACTGGTTCGCCAATGTCATATGGAAAATCTTTGGAGGAGTCGCGCGAGAAGAACGACCACATCATGTGTTTTGCTCGACGGCTCAATATTTTGTTACGTCCGGTGACAAACAGCTAACAAAATCAGCGACAACACGCACACACACACTATCGCAGTCACGCACGCACACACAGCTGTTGCTGTCTATGTTACTGTTGACGAATTGATATAGCTCAGCAGAGGAGATGCGCGCTGCTAAGTAAGAGATAGAGATATAGAGAGTGAGGGAGAGATAGGGGATATATATGAACATTAATGAGTATACACCAACAGCAACACAATTACGTACTATTTTTCAGTTTTGCATTTATCGTTGTATCCTTACGTTTGACAGCTGTTATCGTTTACCGTTAATGCACTTATGTGGATTTATCAACAATTCGCCAGCCCATACACACGTACGCACACGCACACACAACACACACATACACTCTTTTTACACCACTGTTATTCTCTTTCTATGCTGAGCAGCAACAATTTTTCAACATACTTTCGGCAGGGAAATCGAAATCGTTTCGAGCTAAACGCAAAATTAAAGACTAACGCGTTTCTTGTTGCACTATGTTACATTATAACTAATCGGCTAAGCTTGCTGGAAGTTAAATTCCTTAATTATTTCAAAACTTTTTCCCGAGTACGTCAGCTTTTTGCTTCTTCTTTCGTAGGCTGCTTTAGTGATGACACGCGAGTAAAGGGGTGCACAATCGAGTAGATGAGCAGCTGACTTAGAATATGCTATCGATTGCTAATCTTATTTAAACCTGAAAAAAAAACTGGAAACATATAAGCAATCTAATAATAATTAAAACTAATGTTAAATTACTGCAATTTTATTTTGCTTGCAGTTTGCAAGAGCAAGCCATTTGCCATTCACAGAGAATGTCGACATTCACCACAGCACACTTGACAGCTGAACAGTGTGGCAAGGCTTTGCCCTGTGTTATAACATTCGTCTCGCTGCCAACTTCACGCAGGTAAATTTTCGCTGTTCGTTCGTAGGTATTTTGTGGTAATATTTTGTGCAGGATCTTCAACAGCAACACAGGATGATGATGCAACGTACTGCACTCTTGATGCCTCTGGCTGTTGAAGCCACGCTTGTGGCTCAGCAGCAACGTGGCATGGCCACACTGAAGGCCATCTCCATTCGCCTCAAATCGGTAAAGAACATCCAAAAAATTACGCAATCAATGAAGATGGTGTCCGCTGCAAAATATGCCCGTGCCGAGCGTGATTTGAAGGCTGCGCGTCCCTACGGCTTGGGTGCTCAACAATTCTTCGAGAAGACCGAAATCCAAGCGGATGGTGCAGCCGAACCGAAGAAGCTCTTAATCGCCATTACTTCGGATCGTGGCCTGTGCGGTGCCGTTCATACCGGTGTTGCTCGTCAGATCCGTACTGAATTGGGCAAGGATGATACAAACACCAAGGTGTTCTGTGTGGGTGACAAGTCACGCTCCATTCTCGCACGTCTCTATGGCCAGAACATCCTGATGGTGGCCAACGAAGTGGGACGATTGCCACCCACTTTCGTGGATGCTTCGAGGATTGCACATGAAGTGTTGTCTGCCGGCTACGATTATACCGAGGGCAAGATCTATTATAATAGATTCAAGTCTGTGGTGTCGTACCAGTGCTCTACACTGCCCATCTTCAGTGGACCTACTGTCGAGAAGTCGGAAAACCTGGCTGTTTACGATTCGCTCGATAGCGATGTGATTAAGAGCTATTTGGAGTTCTCGCTCGCTTCGCTCATCTTCTATACAATGAAGGAGGGCGCCTGCTCGGAGCAATCGTCTCGCATGACTGCCATGGACAATGCTTCGAAGAATGCCGGTGAAATGATTGAGAAATTGACTCTCACATTCAACCGCACCCGACAGGCTGTCATCACCCGTGAGCTGATTGAGATCATCTCCGGTGCCGCTGCCCTAACATAAGAAGTGTAACTCCGCAACACTCCAGTTCGAACCGCAGCTCCAAACTGAATGATCCTAAATACAAGAAATATAAAAACGATTCGAAGACGCCAGAGCTGCGTATATTGAAATAATTAATAAAAACATCTAATTATCTGAGATAAAAAACACAGAATAAATAGCGTGGAAACGAATCATTGGAATTTTTAGTTAAATACAAATTGTTCCCATTAAAACACCTATTTAAATGCTGCTTTTAAAACTTCAATATTTGAGAATTTGAAATGCAGCTTGTTCGATCGAAAAGAATGAAATTTATTGATGGAAAAATAGTTAAATGTATTTCTCGTATAATCGCAAAAAACCATAATTAAAAAAAAATAATTTTTTTTGCTTAACAACTATGGAATCTTGGCGAACACATTAAGACCTAAGCCGGAGTCTGATAAACTGACCCGACAAACTGGCTCTCTCTCTCCGTGTCTCCTATATAGACTAGCACATATTTTGTAGGACATTCAGTATATAGGCGCCTATGTCTTCATCCTGATTGGTCCAAGTGATCAGTAATGTCTTTTGCTTGGGATCCTTTTCGTCCTCCTCCACATTGATCTCAACGCTTTCGATGCTAATGGTGCCACTCTCCTGCAGCACCACAGTCCAACCCGTTAGCTTCTCGTCGAGCAGCAATTTGAGTTTCTCGCTGGTGCGCAACTTTGGTCCCGGATCATCCATTTTGACCTTGGACGTGAAGCGCATCACATGCCGATTGATGCCGATCTCCTTGAGGGCATCGGTCAGATTTTGCAACATAATGCGATTGTCCTTCATAACCAGAACGCCATGGATGAGACGTCTGCGCTTCGGATCCGGTGGTTGGGCATTGTAGGCACGTGCCTCCGCCTTCAGCAGTGATATCGATGCATCCACTGGTATTTTTACGGGTGTGGAGATCACACATGTCTCTCCATTCGCCGGCATATACGTCTCCAGATTGAAC
Source organism: Drosophila setosimentum (assembly GCA_035043505.1). Lineage (NCBI taxonomy): Eukaryota > Metazoa > Arthropoda > Insecta > Diptera > Drosophilidae > Drosophila > Drosophila setosimentum. The sequence continues at coordinate 1,956,920 of JAWNMY010000008.1, forward strand.
TCATCTCGTATTTTGGCGCGCAGGAATTTCATCTTCTCCGCCTCGCCGTGCACGAGCATCACGTTCTTGGGCTCACAATTCTGGATGAGCTGCATAATACCTGAAATTCATTTATTTATTAGGTTTGTTGTTGTGGAAACAGCCAAAAGAAGATTTTTCGACAATGGTTGCAGGACTCGATCGACCAGATTTCGATTCTTCTCAATTCCTTAACACTAATGGGAGACGAAATCTGAAAAATGAGTCCAACCAGTTGCGTTTAACTGCGATAGATTACTTCAAATGGGGCTGCCCAGGATGCTTGATTCTCTTCCTGGCAAGTGCCGGGGGAAAGAGATTCCTCTTCACTACAGCTTCTGCAGAAATCATTATGGAAAGTTCCGAGTCCACTGACAATGGCCAGTTAAAGTGGAATTACTGCGCTGCAGTTTAGGTTAAAACTGCATTCAAATTTGGAAACAATCTATTGGAATTCGTTTCTACCAATCATATGGCTACTTGTTCGGTAACAGGGCATCCGCTAGTTGGGTAGAGCGATCACTTCACTTACCCTTAGCATCGGCATGTGCCGAGAAGCTCATGTACTCCACGGCCATTTTGACCTCGACTACTTGACGGTTCTCGAATTCGACTTTTTTGGCACCACCGAGAATCTTATTGCCCACAGTGCCCTGGACACAGTAGCCGGGCATAATGACCATGTTGTTCTCGTTTGGCGCCCATTTTTTGAAGATTTGCAGCGAAAGACCGGCATGGAGCATGCCCGGCGTGGCAAACACAACCATCGCACCTGGATTATCAATGTAGGCCTTATCGAAGGGTTTTATGTGCTTGAAATCGAACATGTTGCGATGGACAAAAGTCTTGCGAATCTTCTGATTTGTCCAAGTGATGAACATTTTGTAGTACGTATTTGCCTTCTCAGTTAGGCCAAGAGCAAAGTAGATGGGATATTTCAGATTCATGCGCTCCCAATATGTCTCCAGGAGTATGCACAATTCTTGTGCACGGCCCAGAGCAAAAACTGGGATAAGCACTTTCCCGCCCTTGGCGACACATTCGTGCACCTTCTTGAGGAAATCCCTCTCTCGGCATCGCTTCGAATCTCGAATTGTGGTTGCATACGTGCTCTCCGAAATCAGCAAATCCGGCCGGCATTTATCAATCCAGGCGGCACCCAAATGTCGATCTGGCGTCATATTATAATCGCCGGTATACACCACACTTTGTGAGCCCACCTTGATCCAGAACATGGCGGCGCCAAGGACATGACCAGCATAGTATGCCTTAATTTCGAGATCTGTGTCGACCATCATGCTCTGGTGCAAGGTGACGGGAATCACTTTCTTCATGCAATCCTTGATCATTTGCGTGGTAAAGAAATTTGATTCGCCCTTGCGCTCCACGGCCACTTTGCGCATATCCTCTAGCAGAATGGGAGCTATCGCCTTTGTCGGATGAGTCATGTAAATGGGCCCCGCATAGCCCACTATCTCCGACATATACGGAAGAGCGCCACAGTGATCTATATATAAATATATTGAATTATATATCCAATGCGATAATCATGACTCACACTCACCTAGATGAAAATGGGATATGATCACGCAATCGATGTGACTGGTGATGGGTCCTTCGGGCACAATGTACGAGAAATCCGGAAAGCGTCTCTCATCATTGTAGCCCATGTGCATGCCACAGTCGAGCATTATGTTTTTGCCGCCCATCGATAGCAGCAGGCAGCTGCGGCCCACATCCTGACCGGCACCCAAAGGCGTTATTTTAATATCGGGCATTTCGAATGTGTTTGCTTTGAACTTTCAAATGGAACAAGATCCTGGTTAAAGCCAGTACCCATCTGTTTTCCCTGATTTGTGATAACACAGAGTTGCCACTGATTCAGTTAATGTTAGCTGCATATGTTATTTGTTACTCATCGTTAAGTGAGGAGCAATTCTGCAAAGTTTTTAATTATTGGTTATTAGTCAACATAAATATATACTTAAATTATTACTATATTTCTTGTTATTTTAAACATTAAACAAATGTTTAATTTTTCCAGTGCTAATTTAAATGAGCCGTATGGTTTTCTATTTTACCTACGCACTGTTCAAAATTGAATAACGGGTGTTTTACATTTAACATTGGTCTGGTAACAACAGTGATGAATTGTAAATTCTAATGTTATTTTCAATGTTATTGTTTTTGTGACAAAAGCGAAGAAAAACTCTGGGACTTAGAAGCGAATTGTATTTTTTATCAAAATGCCCGATTCGCTGGAGGATGCAGATCCTTCCACACTTTCGCTACGCGTAGGTTTGGAGTGGCATGCCAATGCGCTGGCATTGAACAAGGAACACAATCAAATTGCCGTTGCCGGGCGCAGCTGTAAGTTATACATTTTTATTCTGAAGATTCAAAATTTAAAATGGATCCCTTTCAGTGCTCAACGTGTATTCAATTGAAAGCGATGGTTTCACCGAGGTCTGCAATATGCGTGTGGGCAAAAACCAAAATCTCAGCTACTCCTCCAATGATGTCGCATGGAGCACACTGGATAGCAATATTTTGGCGACGGCCGCAACGAATGGAGACGTTTCCGTCTGGGATCTGTCCAAATTTGGAAGACAAAAGCAACTGTTGGTCTATAACGAGCACGAACGCACTGCGCACACAGTCACCTTTCACAGCACTGAGCCGAATATCCTAATATCCGGCTCACAAGATGGCACCATCAAGTGCTTTGACATCCGTTCAGATACGTCGGTCAATACGTATTTCAGTAACTCAGAATCGGTGCGAGATGTCAAGTTTTCACCGCACTCGCAAAATGTATTTTCGGCTGTGTCGGAGAATGGGACAGTTCAGCTGTGGGACATGCGAAAGTGGGATAAATGCATGGTGCAATTTACGGCGCACAGCGGACCCATCTACACCTGCGATTGGCATCCCACACGTAATTGGCTCGCAACTGGGAGTCGTGATAAACAGATCAAGGTGTGGAATATGGATGGACGCGCCAGCCTCGAGTACACCATACACACCATCGCTGGTGTGGCTCGCGTTAAATGGCGGCCCGAACGCACGTACGTAAAATAATACAAATTAATCAGTTTCTCATTTTAATAGGATTGTCTTCTCCTTAGTTTCCACATAGCCAGCTGTGCTTTGGTGATGGATTACAGCATTCACGTTTGGGATATACGTCGTCCCTATATACCGTTTGCCTCGTTTAATGAGCACACCAATGTGACCACGGATATTGCTTGGCAGGGTAGCGATTCGCATGGTTTGCTCTCCACGAGCAAGGATTTCAGCCTTTATAAGCATGCGTTTAAGGATGCCACACGTCCGGCACTGAGTGCCAATGCACAAGGTGCCAGTTTTGGCCGACACGGCGATATATCATTCGCTAACAAGATCAAGGAATATACAAACAAATCGAGCGGCATCTGCAATACCAAAACCACAAACCTTATGTAAGTTTGCAGCAATTGTTGCTTTCTTTTTAGTTTCCATTTAATTTATTTATTAATTGTATATTTTAGAAGTCGACGCAAGAACAATGTGCCGGGCAACATGCAGTTCCATCTGGACCATTCCAAGATGTACATGTTTATGCTTAAAAATTCGGTAAGAGAGCAGTCAAATAGAAAGCTTAGATATTTCTAAGTCTATATCCCACAGAACATGGCCTCGGGCTCAGATTATCCGGCGCATGATGTCACCACCGAGCTGCGGGTGCATGAGTGTTTCATTGGTTGCGCCAAGGAGCTGCTGCTGAGCGGCAAGAAGCTGGCCGAGCTGTGCGAACACAACGCAGACATTTCCCGAAAATATGGAAAACATAATGTAACAATTCTTTTGGTTGAGCTTCACTTGTGTTAACTAAACTTTTCCACTAGGCCACCACTCTGTGGAACTTCATCAAGCTGTTCTATGGCACCAGTCACTTTGAGCCACCGTTCGAGCATCGCTCATCCTTCTCAAATCAAAAGAATCCAATGAGTTCACGGAGAGCCACACAAGTGGCCAGCGATTGGGCGCCCCATGAACAGGGCCAGGAGCTGAATGGCAACAGCCAGGAGACACAACATGAGGCCGATGCCAGAGAGGATGGCGATGAGCTTGGGGGCGGTGGTAAACAGCATCCGCCTCCAACCAGTTCAGTCATTCTATCCGAAACGCAAATCATTAGCGAAATTACGTTTGATAACTTTGAGCTATTGCGCAACGGATTCATTTACGTTGGCCCAGCGGATGTGACAAAAGCACTCGCATTCCCGGACACTGCACTGCATCATGATGTGCAAGCAGCGCGTCCACAGCTGGACCTAAAGGCTTCCGATCACGAAAAGTCACCGGTGAGTTGAGCAGTGCTTAAGCTGATTGCTCTTTAATTAAGTCTCTGCTCTTTTTTAGCCACCACATGTGCCGAGCATATTAAAGGTCAGCCATGTGCCACCGATACCCATGTGGGAGCCACATCAGTTTGTGGCGGATGCTTTAATGCTGCAGAACGATGTGGGAGATGTGCAAACGGCTTTGATTGTTCTAATTGTGTTGGGCGAGGCACGCAAGCTGATTCCCATTGAGGATACCGTCGTGGTACATACGATTCGTATTTGAATACCCTGTAACCTATACCAATGGCAATTGCCTAGGCACAGAGTATCTTGCCAGCACTCCATTCTAATCTCGTTCATCATCATTGTTCTTTCCTTCAGGAGCACTGGTTTCACACCTATGTCGATCAGCTGCATCGCTACGAGCTCTGGAACGAGGCTTGCGAGGTGATCAATCGTGCCTGGGTGCGTTCCGTGCGCCAGTTGAATCAACAATCCACCATCATGCACACCAATTGCGGTGAGTGTGGACGACCGCTGGGCGGGAATGTGGGCTGGTATTGTGACAAATGCAAATCGATGCAGTCTGCCAAGTGCTGTGTCTGTGGGCTGATTGTGCGTGGCGTGTATGCTTGGTGTCAGGGCTGCTCCCATGGCGGTCACATTGAGCATCTGCAGCAATACTTTGCCAAGCACTCGAAATGCCCCAAATGTGGACATATCTGCGCATTTTCGTGACATCCGGAGGAGCCTTAACTGGGAAGCAAATGTGATGCCAAAATAATAATGCGGTTTCTAGCAAATTCGATTCCATGAAAACCATTAAAATAAAACTTGTTAGCCTTACTTGTTAATTAGTAATTACAACACATAGTATAAATATTTATACATATATATTTTTGTAGTAGAAGATTAGGGCTACTTGATGAACGTGCTCTTGAAGGGCAATATAACAACAACCTTTCATTTTGAGGTGTTCGCATTCAGTAGCAGAAAGGAGAGAAAAAATTATAAAATTGTGAGTTCTGTAAGAATTAAAAAAAAGAGTAGAACCCAAACCAATGTGGGTTGACTTAGCCATATATAACTAAATAGTATGAACTTTGTGGTTCGTAGGAACTACAAAGACACCACCGCCTGCCAGCGCTGTCCAAAAATCCATGTGCCAAGCGCAATGAATTGGTTTGAATGAAATTGGCAAGCAAATAGCTTGCATTTTATATTCGAGGCCATTTGATTGTGTTGTTTACATTGCGCCTCGCGCAGTTTGTGTAGCTTTAAGTTGAGGATTATCCTAAAGCTTGGATTTTGGAGCAGCGTTGGCGGCTAATTGTCAAGAGGCAAATTCGAGGCTCACAGTTTGGCAAGCGTCGCCCGAGGAGGCGCCAATGATTGAAGCCGCATTGCGTTTTACCGCAGGATCTTCATCGTAGCGTATAGTCATGGAATTGGAGTTGCCGGGTATGAGCACATAGCCCAAAGTCTCATAAAACTTGATCAGCTTGTCCTTACAGTCCAGCGACATTTTGTAGCAGCCCAGTTGCTCGGCCAACAGCGATACGGTTACCACAATGCTGCATAGGAAGGAAGAGTTTTGTTTTTATTTAGCTTATATTTACATGGAGCAGTTGAACTTACAGTTTGCCTAGCTGCTTTCCACGATAGGTGTCATTGACCACCACATCTTCCAGGCGACCGCGCTGCAAAGAAAATGCTACATGAGATTGTGGGTTGGCTACTTAGTATAAGGTATTATTATGTTGTCACAATTCAGCAGTTCTCTCCGACAACACGAAATAAATAATCTTTAAATCACTAACTAATATTTCTTGTTTTTCTTCAATGTTATTCCTTAACTTACCACTGAACAATTGTGTATAAATTTGCGTTCAACGATGAGCGAGGCGGCGCCAATTATCTCGCCCTTGCGCGTATCCTCGATGACGGTGACAAAGTAATCGCCGCTGGCCTTCATCTGCGAGAAACGTGCTGCAAATACGGAGAACAATGAGTTTTACCGGGAAGTGCACCCAATCCAAACACAAAAAACCTACTCAGAAATTGTGTGCGTGATACATTGCCAACTTCGGTGAGCTGTGACAACAGTTGCAGGAATCCCCGATCATAGTCCGTGTCCTTGAGGGGACGCACCTTCAGCCAGGACTCACCCGGATTGGCAGCGGAGATGAATGGCTGGAACTTGGCGGGGCTGCGATGAAAGTCGAGTTTTAGCAGCACGTTCGGATCGTACAGATATGTCTCTTGCTGAAATTGATTAGAGGAAGGGCATAATAATTAGTTTATAACGTTCAATTAGTTGCGACACAAATATATCTACCATATATTGCACCATTTTGAAAGTCCACACAAAAAAAGTAAGAAAAAGGCCAACGTCAGCAATCAACGCTGATTGAAGCACTAATGTAATGAAACTCAGATAACAACTGGTAAGCGAAGACAGACAACAAACTGAAGTCTACAAGGAACGGGAACAATAACCAACTGGTTTCATGCAATGCTGTCACTTTCGATACTGGACTGGTTTTCCTATACCCTGTACCACTTATGGTAATCAAGGGTATCATATGCTCGTATATAGAAGGTGACAAATTTTTAATAATGTATAAAATATATGATAATATATAAATATATAGATAATTTATGATTATTATATAATTATGTTCCCTCAAACGAACATTTTACTTCGACAGGGTATCTTCAAGTCGGGCGATCTACTTATCTACATGATCACTATTTATTTATGTTTTCTCATACGAACATTTCACTATCTGCCAAGTGTTAACAGGGCATCTGCCAGTCGGGAATTCTCCACTACAGCACACCCAACTTGTCTTTGGTAAAACGTATTTTGCGAATATACATTTTTCAACGTCAGCGCAAACCGGTAAAATGCGTAAATGCCGCCTAGCTATCCACATTCCATGTGTTTATCGATTAGCATTTGTTTTCTGTTTGCTGTTTGCTATGAACAGGATTATATTTGCGACCAAGTCAAGGTCGCATCCGATGTTGACTCAAATGCCACATGGTCGGTCACGTTGTTGGCTAATATTGTTTCCATTTTTTGTATTCCAAAAGTATATACTCACCATATTTTAATTTTGCCTAATATTTACAAACTGATAAAAGAAACCGCAAGAACAACAAAAGCATCCACACAATGCTGAGACGGAAGTTTTTCCTCTGCAGTTATCAACCTAACTTTGAAGAACCACAGCCAAACTGAGACTGAGCGGAAGAGAGCCACAAAATATTGCGAATGCCTGCGAGCAGCAGCAGGCGCTAATTGGCTGTCGAGTGGAACAAATACTGTTGAAAAGTAGCAAAGCACTTTCAAGCTGAATGAAAAAAAAAAAACAAGACATATTTAAAAGTGCAGTATCAGTTGTATTTAATACAGAACAACACACACATGTGACCCTGAGATGTGAGCAACTGTAAACATTTGAACAGCTGATGTGCGAGAGAGAGCCAGTTGGGCTAAAATCGGTCAAATGGCAACTGTTGCTAGCAAGCGTAAAGCAAATTGCAATTACAGGTTTTTTTTTTTAACAGAGACAACTAAAGATTTCGTACTATTTAGTTCTTTCAACCTTCCCACCACCTGATTCAAGAGAGCGCGACTCGAGAGAGATTTAAAGCATAATTTGCAATGCATTTCATATACATATTACACTTAAATTATATATCGTTACGTAGAGAACGCAGCTAGCCAGCAAGAGAGCGCCAATTGGGCTAAAATCAGGCAAATGGCAACTGTTGAAAGCAAGCGAAAAGCAAGTTTCACTACTCACTGTTATTTTAAACAGAGATAAATCAAAAAAACCTTAAAATTTTGTTCTCTCTGCATTGCAACAGCTGATTCAAGAGAGCGCGCCAAAGTAGAAATTTAAAACAAAAAATGTGCAATGCATTTATTTCAACGCATACATATTACACTAAAATTAAATAACATATGCTGTTACGTGGCTACAATATATTTAGGCGTTTTATACATTTCGTAAGCGAATTCTTCGCGATGACTGGGATCGTATTCCATGCCAACATAATCGATTTCCAGGCCAAAGGGACCATCCATGCCCTTTTTGGCGGCCACCGAGAACCCGAAATGCGTCACACAATTCAATGCGATAGCATTCTGACGATCTTGGACGCGACCTTTCGAGGACAGAAAAAACTTGGAGAAGGGTATTTTGGCTATCTGCCAGTGTGGACCGCCGCGTGTATATAGCACATAATGATAGATATCGTTCCACATGAGATCGAAATAGCCCTCGGTGTGCAAATTAATCAGATAACTGCGTCCATCTCCCCGCACCTTCATCACAAGCATATTGTATTGCGTCCAGTCGTAGGTCGATTCACGCTTAAAAGATTTCTGATTGCGGGAAATATATGTTTTTAAAGTAATTTATTTATGATTGTTTAATTTCTATACTTACTCGCACACGCTTAGTGCGTATATTTGCGTAACCGGTGCGCTTAATTATGCCATCCTTGGTGTGCTGCGAGCTGACCTCGCCATGAAAGAGTCCTGCGCCCGCCGCGCTCAACTCGAGCGTCGCTGTGCTGTTGCCCTCGCTGTGATCCGCATCCGTTGTCACCGTCCATTTGTCGAGCACATCGGGTGCTTTAAAATCGAACACAATGTCCGTTTCACCGGGTCGAAATACAAGTATTGGATCACTTTCCAACTTCTCCTTGACCTCCTGGCGCCACAGCTTCATCTCTTCTTTGAGATCACGAAATCCATCGATGATGAGCTGCTTTTTCGATGGTTCGGGGAGATTAGTTTTGTAGCCGGATTTCTTTTCACGCTCCCAGAAAGTGCGCTGCACTGCAGACGTGTGAATTATTGCTGCTGCTGGCAGCCAGCAGCTTAACCGTTGCGTTTGTCTTACCAAACAGTGCATTTTAACATATTTTATTCATTAAATATAACAATAATTAAAATGCAAGCAAACAACGTAACAATTATCAGCTGTTCATTCTGACATTCACATTGAGACGCCAACATGCGAAGTGTTCGTTACAAAGATAAATGTGAATGGCATTGTACATTTGTTGTGTTTGTTTCCTATTATCGCCTGCAGAAGTGCAAAGTTCTTTTAATTGCAAATTTCAGAGTTAAAATGAAATTACAAGATGTGGAAAAGTGTGCACCCAGCAGTGATTGGAATGTGCTTTATTGGGTGCTTGGCAGCATTCTAATGCCCATCGCTTTACCGCTGGCCATAATTAATTTATTGCAACGCTTTCGCGCCAAGAAATACCGTAATCAGTTGCCGGGCAAGGTGAAAATTTACAAATGATGTATTAAATTTATGCTAATAATTATCGAAAACAACTACAGGTTGTGCTTATTACGGGCGCCAGTTCTGGTTTGGGTGAGTCCCTTGCCCATATTTGCTATCGCGCAGGCTGCAAGGTGATCCTAGCTTCCCGTCGCATCCAGGAGCTGGAGCGTGTAAAGAAGGATCTACTAGCACTAGATGTGGTAAGTAGTGTAAAAGTTATTTAATATATTTGTATTAGGAAGTGCATTTTCAGAATCCCGCATATCCGCCCACGGTTTTGGCTTTGGATCTGGCTGAACTTAATTCGATACCCGATTTTGCTAAGAGCGCCTTGGCCGTTTATAATCAAGTCGATATACTAATTAATAATGGTGGTATTAGCGTGCGTGCCGATGTTGCCTCAACAGCGGTGGATGTTGATCTAAAGGTTATGTTGGTTAACTATTTTGGTACCGTGGCGTTGACAAAAGGTGCACAATTAAAACAACTTACAAAATGAATTTTATTACCCAGCTTGTCTCTCCCCATTTAGCCCTACTGCCTTCAATGATCAAACGTCGAAGTGGTTACATTTGTTTCATAAGTTCGGTGCAGGGAAAGTTTGCCATACCACAACGTGCCGCTTATTCTGCCTCCAAACATGCAATGCAGGCCTTTGCCGACTCACTGCGTGCTGAGGTGGCCAGCAAAAATATTGCTGTATCCTGCGTCAGTCCTGGTTATATACGCACACAGCTCTCGATGAATGCACTGACAGGAGCGGGCAGCAACTATGGCAGTTAGTAGACAACTATTTATATTTATTTGCCAGTTACTCATAAAATTTGTCAATTTTTAGAAATGGATGAAGCTACGGCGAAGGGCATGTTGCCTTCGAAGCTGGCGGAGCGCATTTTGCAATGCATCCTGCGCAAGGAACCCGACATAATTGTCAGCGATTGTCAGGCCAAGATTGCCTATTATTTGCGTCATTTGTTACCTTCCGTATACTTTTGGATTATGGCCAAACGCGCCTCGAAATTGGAAAAGGCCGATACGAAAGCTAATTAAATCAGAAGTTTTGTCATTAAGTTTTTAGTTTCGTTTTTTTTTTTATTGTTATTTGAATTTTGCTTGAAATGAAAAAATTATAAAATATCGTGATGCGTGTGCAATGTGTTAAAAAAATTAGTTACATTTTCATAATATCGCTTTGTAATGATAATATTAATAAATTAAATAATTAGTGTAATCATACCATTAATTTTAAGTACAACTTAAGTGTCACACATTTGCTCTCGATTTTCTGTTCGCAACTTATAATACGATATCCAATTATTGTTCCTAAATTATGCTTGTTTACATTTACGGCATTTGCATTTAAACGCCTTATTAATTGACGACAGAAATACTTTTCATTCGTGTTACGATCTTTGACAACATTTATTAACTACGGGGGACCGGATCGCTGCGAGGGGCTTGTAATATGTATTCTTTAAATTCATTTAGCTAAATTATAAAAATATTCGTTATCAATTCAGTGAAGTGGGTGCAAAAACCAGCATAAAAAAATTACATTAAAAAAATAATTACAATTGAGGTACACACACAGATTTTAAAATCGTTTTGCAGTTTTACAACTAAATTATTACATATATATAGATATATATATATATATATTTATATAGTTTCAAAATCAATAAATTTCTTATGTACAATACACAAAAATGGTTCATTTCGCGCTAAATAGTCTTTTCATCCACGCTCAAAATACTTCTTATCTCAGCTTAGATAATAATTCTTTGCATTTATTTATATACAGTACATAAACATTGGCCATTTTTTTTTTGTTTGTTTTTTTTTTTTTTTTTTTGGTAATTTTAATGATATTGCCGATTACTTTGACGTTTAAAAAAGAATCTGCGCCTTGTATAGTTTCATATTTAAATATTTATCATAGGTATTCGCTTTAGTTTCCTATTGTTAAGACAAACTTAAAGCTACAATTTCGATTTCTCTTTTTTCTTGTAATTTTTAATAAGCATTTCAAAGCGATTGTCGCGTACTTTTTTGTTTTTGTTCGTTTTTGTTCGATTTAATTTTCCGTTTCATAACTTGCTTACGCGTTTACGTTAACTGTCGGTCTGTATTTATGTTTTCCATTTTTTAATTTTTGATTTGGATTGATCATTTGAGCTGAGCTTATGTATCAATATGTCTATTAATGCGTTGTACATTCCAAAAAAATATACCCAAATACTCATAAAAATTGCACGCCGCATTTAAATATTGTACCAGCCATATACATGCAAATACATTTCAGAACTATACGCAATTTTCGAACGTCGATTTTTCAACACATTACATTTACAAACTACTATGAATGGGTATTCTTCCAATTTTTGTTTTTAGCTTATACAACTAGCGTTAGTAATTATAATTTTTTTTTTCTTATTTTGTAAGCCGTTCGCTTTGTTCGATTTATTTGTGATTTGATACGCTCTACGTGACTATGTGTGTATGAATATCGTTAGGTGTTTTTAGTTGTTCATTGCTTCATTGCTCTAATTTGTTATTGCATATAAAAACTATTTATATTTGTCGATTTGATTTTTCGTATATACACTATTACTAAGAATGGCGCAGGCATTAGTGTGGGTGTGTGTGTGTGTGTGTGTGAATGGGCGTGACTGTGGGCAAGTGGACCGTGTCTCTGCTAATTACATTATTAGCAAGTGGAAGTTTGTCTCGGCTAACTGCATTATTAACTTTCTATTTGATTCTGTTGCGACTACTACAAACTACTTTCGATGCATTTTACTTTTGATTTTATTGACAATTATCGTTGGTTATTGATAGTATTTTCTTCTTTCCTTTTTCTAATTATGCATTTATGTATTGTATATATTTTCTATTTGCAACTGCCCCTGGCTACACCCTCTCTTTGTCTCTCTCTAACTATCTCAACTACAAATCTTAATATCATTTTGATCTTTCGTCTGGGATTAGTATATTCATAAGAGTTTTTTAAAATTTGTTTTGGTTAACTTTTTACATTCATTCGTTACTAAAATAGCACCTTGTATTGTTGTTCTGTGTGTCGAAGTTTATAGATGACAATGGTCGTTGTTCGATACTTTAAGGATTATGATAGATATTCGATTCAAAAGAAACATAATACTGTGTACAAGGAAACAGTCGCCAGTTTTTGACGAATAATAAATATGATAACAGTTTGAATGTGTGCAGCAATCGAATCGCGATAAATATTATAAACTAGCTATTGTAATTGTTGCTTTTCGTTATACAAAATAGTTCACCAGAGGAGTCAATTAAAAAAAGCCATTACAAGTTACAGATCATTTAGGATTAGCTTCTTTTACATATGCAAATTGATCGTAGTTCGACAACTGAACACAATTCATAGGTAATAGTAATAATAGACAAAAGTACAGTTTACAAGTAATAGTTATAGATCAGATCACGAATACAATACAACAGTTAAATAGTATGTAAAAAGGTACAATGTGCGGTGAGTGCGGCTGGCTTCGGCGGTGATGGTGGTGTTGGTGGTGTTTGCTGTTGGTGGTTGTGTTAGTGGTGGGGCGGCATTGGGTGGGTGAGCGTATTTTTATGAGTGTTTTGTTGTGTTATGTGGTGTGTGGAGTGGCGAGCCATAAGCACGAGCGGTGTCAGTGTCTAAGTACAGTGGTCACATTTAAACTGGAACTGTGTTTTTCAAATACTAATTAATCTGTACAATTCATTGAAAGTCATTGATTGCCAATCGGATTAAATAATGACTGTACAAAATGAAATTCGATACAATTGATATTGCTGAAAATCAAATATACTATATTCGAAATTCTATGTAAAAACAGCAGATTATAAAAGGGAATTTTAAATTCAACATTTTCTGCACAACTCTATTTCAAGCTATATAAATTATGAACTGTTATTAATTGCAATATACTTTATCTGAGATTTACTGCTGTATAAACAGAAATTCCAGGCAAAAAAAAACAGATTTTCAAACAGATATTAAAGTGCAAGGCAAACAACTCTATTTGGAGCTATACAAATAATTGAAAGTTGTTGAGTGAGATTTAATTTTTACTGTACAAATAGAAAGATTTCAAAAAGGTTCAAAAAACGTTTTCGAACAAAGCAAATGACGAATTTCTGTTCAGCTGTAGTTTTTGATAGTTCCAATTGCTGAGTAACCACTGTCAATAGTATTTCATGTACAGTTTTGGAAGTGTTTTGCGGGGGTAGGGAGCGAGTGGGCGTGGCATTCACATATTCAGCAGAAACGGCAAGTTTAAGGCAGTGTAAAGTACATATATATATATATATATATATATGTATATATATATACAAATCTATGTAAACCTATTCGACAATTTGTATAACTAACTTTAGGACTTATCACTTTCACTTGGTTGCTTTTGAAATGAATACGAAACTGATTGCGCTGATCTTAGCTAACCAGATTCTCAACATCGGACACAACCACCTCCAGATCCGAGGGCAGCTCATTGTCCATTGTTGCACCTGCTCCATTCGCAGATCCTGATGTGATTGTTGTTGTTGTTGATGGATTGGAGCGTGCTCTGAAATTATTGAGACTACGTCGCGCAGCTGGGAGACGCTGTTGCTGTTGACTGTTGTTGGAGACGGCGCCCGCGGAGGCGGACTGCTGCAGTGGAAGTGGCAGCTGTGGCATATTCCCACTCGAAGTTGTTGTCGTTGTGCTGCTCGAGGATTGACGCGAAAAGCATGGCGGCGTCGCCTGCGCTGTTGTCGCCGGCGTCGTTTGGCCATTGAGTGTGGCGCGTGGAATGTTGCTGAAACTGTTGCGCGCATTGCGCGTTGGCGGCACAGGTGCTCCCTGGGGTTGCATGGCATTTGAGGCGCTGCTATTTCTGCGCAAATTCGCATTGGAAGTGGAGCGACGTTGTGGTGCGGCTACTGCTGCTGTGGCTGCTGCTGCCGTCGCCGTTGTCGGCGATTCTTTGCCATTTTTGGCTTTCAGATTGAGGCTGCTGCGTTTCTTAGACTTGGCCACGTTCTGGCTAAGATTAATCAGATTCTGTGTGCTGCCAAAATTGCGTGTTAAATTTATGGAGCCACCAGCAGGCTGTGCGGCTTTGCTGCTGCTGCTGCGGCGTGGCGCAACCGCAAAGGGATTGTGTGTGGACAGCGAATTGGAGCGACGATACGAGCTGCGTTGTGTAGCAGTTGCAGCTGTTGCAGGTGCAACTGCTGCCTCCAAGCTGGCGCGATTTGAGCTGCTGCCTGGCTTTGAGGTCACATCACTGGGCAGTTCCACATTCTCGTAGCAGTGCTCCGTGGAGTTGCGCGCCGGCGCCGGCGGCCTCAGAGTCTCGTAGTTGGGCTCGTTGAGCGTGAGGATTTGATTATCGTCCTCGGCCTCGTTGCAGAGCAACAAAGCCGTACGCTTGGCGCGCTCTGCATATGCTCCTTTTGACGTGGAAGCCTGTCCAGCGCCGCCGCCGCCGCCACCACCTACTCCTCCTCCTCCACCTCCACCGCTGAAGCGTGTGATGCTCTTCTGGGCACGTTTGGGACGCGCGCCAGCGCTAACGCCCACCACGTGCGTCTTCACCTTGGGCTTTTTGGATAGCCGCAGCGAGAACTTGAACGGCGGTTTATAGACCACTTGCAGCTTGACCTTCTCATTGGACAGATTGCCCATAGATTTGGTCTTCTGCGGCGTCTTCTGCACTAGTCGCTCTGGCGTCGATTGCGATTTGCTCATCACCTTGCGCACCCGAGAGCTATGCTCCATGTGCGACAAGGGCTGTGCGACAATCGGCGATTCCAACAACCATTTTTGCACCTTACCAAAGGTGTTGCTGTAATTGTTGGTCGTCGACAGATTGGAGGCATCATCGACGCCAGTCGCATTATTATTGCGCTGCGAATAGTCGATGATTTCTTTCATGTGCTTGCCTAGCTTCTTGGACTTTTTGGTCTGATCCTCGTCGGCGGCTGTGGTTTTTAGTTTCTTTTTGACCAGCCCTTGTGTTCGAGATGTTTTCTTTGGCTCTGCATTGCCGCTGACCTTTGTTGCTCCACTCGAGCGTACACCGGCTGTGGCCGCTGCTGTTCCGGTGGCCAGCCCTGTGGTTGACTTCTTGCTGCGTTCGCCACGCACCTTCTTCTTGAATGGAACTTTGGTGCGCACCGCAGTGTGCACAATGACACCATTGTTGTTCTCCGGCAGACGCACCGTTTCCGTCGTCGAACTGTGAATGATGGTCACCGATTTAAGCTTCAGATTCGAGCGTTTCGCCAGCAGCTTTATGCTCATTATCTGTGGAAGAATGCATTCACCATTAGTAATATATAATAAGGAAAATTAACTTTGCTTTGCGGTTTGAATATGTTTTGTATGAGTTCAAGCCTAAATGCGCTCTAAATTAGCTTAGTTATCAACGGCAGATGGGCGTTTAGTTAATTTCTGTTTACTGGATTGGTTTCGGGGTTCATTGACATTGGTCTCACCCTCGCCCTGGGCCTGCTCTTTGGCCTCAAGCTGATCCCTCAGCATATATGTGACCACACGCATTAACTTTGCCGAACAAAAACTTATTAAATTCAGGTCAAGTTTAAGAAACACATTAAAACACAATTTTCACCATCTAACAAAGTTTGTACAAGATCTTCAATCTTAACTCTTTTAAATTGTAACTTTTAGTTGGTGTAAATTGGATTAAAGCTAAATTTAATTATTTAGTTTGCTTCACATACCAGCAGCAGGAAGACGCCAATGGCTACCAGAGCCACCGTATACCAATGATGTTGCATCCACTTCTTGAAGGTGGCAATGCTCTCCTCAGATAGCAGCAGTTTGCGCAACGTGGCCAATGGACCCGATGGATCCACCTCGCGACACTTTTGAAAGACATCGCAATAACTGCAAAGCGTAGACAAATTAGTAATTGAAATGTTTGCTTAAATTTAAATTAAATACCCATTGTAGTCATTGCAGGGCGTACCCGGCTTAGAGTACATGTCGGGTACATCGAAGGGCGCCTCGTTCCACTCGAAGGAACTGCGGCAGGGACTCTCCTCGCCGGGCAGCTTGCAGCACAGCTCACACGACTTGATGCGTTCATCCTGCGGACCGGGTATGCATTGGCACGACTCCAGGCCGTAGGCCAGACAAATGCTGCCCGTGCAATCACCCATGTAGCACACAAACTCCTTGTTGCAAATGGTCTTGTTCGGTTTGTTGACCGACGGCGGACATTGGGGCACACGTCCATCGCAGAACGAGGGGTCGCGACAGCCGTTGTCATCGCGACACTTGTCGCCAAACTTCACCTTGCAATCGGTCGTGCAACACGGTCCCTGCGACGGACTGCAACGTGCATGCGGTGTCAGGGTGCATGGTGTTTCATCGAGATGCGGTTGCCTGGACATGGGAAAACAACACGAATCTTTGCAATCCTCCTCCCAGCCACAGTCGCATTGCTCTCCGGGCTCCACAACGCCATTGCCACAAATGGAAGACTGTGGCTCCGTGAAGCAGCCCTTCATCGAACGCGCCTTCGCATTCAGCACGGGCTCAATTGATTTCAGCGAACAGGCGCTAAACTTATTGTTGTTCTTTTTATCGCCCGAAGTGGCGCGTGCAAACATGATAAAGTTGCCATCCTCGCCACCAGGCGTACACTGTTCCGGATCGTGCTGTTGCGAGGAGTTAAATGTTATAGATTTATAGATATAGGGATGAAAAAGCAGTGTTTACTCACCGGAGAACCAAAGTTGTGTCCAATCTCGTGGGCAAGTGTCACATGCGAAACCGCTGGCGGCACATGTTTGCCATAATTTAAGAGCGTAACAATGCCCGTATTTAGGGACTTTAATGAACCACGATAATGTCCGTTCTTTTCGCAAACACCACCCGCATTCTTGAGATCACCAGTCCAGGCCAGGCCGAGAGTGCCCATCTCAAAGTCACGATAGGTGAACATATAGGCCAAGCAGAAGGCATCGTAATCCTCTTCTACATAATTAATGAATACAATTAATATACATATTTATTATACATTATTTACAGCCCACTCACCTGAGAATAATTCCAAAAACTTCTCCACGCCATAGTTGCCCGGAAATCTATAGCTGGGATCCTTCATGGCATTCATGTTGTGCACTTTGATGCGCTTGATCATAAATGTGATATTGTCGGGTTTACCATCGTTGTTAAAATCCGTATTACGATAAATGGAATTGGCACGTTGAACATGGCGAGTGATGGCCTCAATGGAGGCCTCATCGCTGCCCATTTTCTGGAAGAACGTGTGATCCGCCTGCAAATACAACATGCACGTAGTCTTGCGATCGTACAGCAGCCGTGGAGAATTATGTATATCATCGCCTCGACCACTCAGCAGATTTGTCATGAGCATGCTATTAAAACTGGGATTATGTGGATTGGGTGCAAACACAATCTCCGGATTGTAGTTGTTAACTATAATATTGGGTTTCTTTGTGGCACCATTCTTGGTGATGATCTCCACATGTGTCTTATGGCTGGGCCGATCATTGTTGCCCATTCCCATCGAGAGCGTTGTCCAATTGGCATTAAAAAAGTTATTTGGCAGGCTATTGCTATTGTTGACATTGGGCTCCTCGTACGGTGTACCAAACTCGGGCTCAATGGGTCGATTATACGTGCTCACAATAATGTTTTTATGTTTCGTGTACAATTTACGCATATTATTGTTGTTGTTGTTATTGTTGCTGTTGGTGTTGTAGCTGCGACTTCCGTCGCCGACATTGGAGGGATTATAGTTATTTACAAGTATATTGCGATTGGGCGTCGGTTTAGTTAGAGTGGCCAGAAAGCTTTCTGTGCTGCGCATTGTTGTTGTCGATTTACGAGATTCTCCCTCGCTGCGATCCTCCTCAGAGGCGAGCACACGAAAGTCATCATTGTAGGGCACCTCCAGATCTAAAGGCAGCGGCGGATTTCGATTGTATGTGGGAACTGTGACGTGCTGCATGGAGAATAATTACAATGAGTTCAGGTAATCAGGTAATTTAAGCAGGAATTTAAATATGTATTCTGTGCCTCACCTCCTCCTCGGGCAGCCAACGCTTGCGCCGAAGTCGCTCGCTGGCGCAGTGCGTCTTGGTGGGCGACTCGGATGACAAACCACTGCCAAATGAATTCGGCTGCTGGTGCTGCAGTTGCTGCATATTCACATCACTCAGCTTGTAGACAATGCTGTGCACTCCGCTCTCCGCCAATTGCTGTGAGTAACGCTGCGCTGGCTCAATATAATAGTGCTCCGCTTGCGTCTCAATGGTGCCATCGAGCAGATTATCACTGGTGAGTATTGCCTGGACATGCGCCGCCTCATCATCCTCCAGGCTGCCCGTGTAAATGCGTGAGACATCGTAATCGATGGGTCCCAATGTATTCTCGATTTCGACATCAGACGCAAACACCGAATTCGGTTGCTGACGCAGCACCAAAAGAAAGTCTCTGCAAAAACCAAGGAGGGCAAAATTTTAATTTAATTTTATGCAATTGAAGTCACCCACGCACCTGTCATGTGCAGAGAAATTCAAACGAATTGTGTGCGCCAGTCCCATGCCACTTGAGGGCTCCTCCACCTGCCGTTTTCGTCGCGCCCGTGCCTGCTCCACGTGACGCAGTTGCGCCGCTTGCAGCACGGCGCGATCGAAATTCGCCGCTTCCCAGTGTTTTATGTACGGTGTCAGTTTGTGTGTGTAACCTGTATGTGTGCGTGTGTGTGTGTGTGTGTGTGTGGGTAGAGAAGGGAGATTAAAATCGGAGGTTATGGCGAAAGTCTCGAATGTATCTTACCTGGTAGCTTGAGCGGCGTTGGAACTGCTAGCAGCTCGCTGATTGCCACAAGCAACGCCAGGAGCGCTAGCAGCCAGCCCATGCTTCTTGCAACCTTCTATATATGTGTGTCTGTCTTTTCTATATCAGTGTGTATGTGTATAGTGTGTGTGTGTGTGTGTGTGTGTGTTTGTGGAAACCTAACTAGTTCTAGGCTGCGTGTGGTTGGCTTAGATTGACCTTTGTTAGCCGTCGTCTCTTACATTATTGCAGCGTTTCTTGTTGTTGTTCTTGGTGTTTTGCCAATAATCAGTATTGCCAAAGTGGGAAAGTCCGTTACAGCCGACGCGACGCAAATTGTAGCAAGTGACATCTCACGCGTAGCTGCTGTATAGGAATGGGGAATGAATGAGTGGGGCATATATAAGAAAAGAGTATAATCGATGGACTGATTGCAGTAACTGTGTAGCCTCTGTCATCAGCACAAAGAAATTGCACTAAATACCAATCATACAAATCACACAGCATCAACATATCTACACCAGTTAAAAAGCCAACAAACAACAAAAGCTCAACAATTATACACAAGTAATAAATGTATCTTCAAAGTCCAAATACCGAAGTTTAAATACCCTTGCATTCTTTTCGCTTAATCATTTAGGAAAACTTTTTAATATATGTCTAGATAATTTTTAAAATAGCTATATATTATAAAGCTCGTATCTTTTGGGATTCATCAAGATATAAAAAAAAACATCGTTCCTATATAAGAATTAAAGTTTTCAGCGATAGTTCTAATGTGAGATATATCCATATAATAGACGAGGCTATGACAACCTTAAAAGTTTATAAAATAAATATATATTGATTTATCTATTTTAGAAAAATATATCTTTATAAAAAAATTCTGGTTACGATAATTTTTAGTTTAAATACTGTAAGCAAAATGAAGTAAATGTTTAAGATTCCTCAAGACATTTTTTAAAACAACACGTTTTTAAATAAGAAAACCAATTTTATTAGATAGCCTCCAGATAAATAATATCCATAAGAGTAACGAAACTATGACAACTTCAGGAGTTAATTAATATTTATTTATTTACTTTACAAAAATGTATTTTCATAAATCGAACTCAATTTTCGATATTTAATATAATAATAGTCCTGTGCTAATAAGATTTACTTCAAATATTATGAGCATATTGAAGCTCGCCCTTTTTTAGATTCCTTAAGAAATTTTATAAAGCAATATAGTTTTTATTTTTAAGAATTAAACTTCTGAGCGATAGTTGCTATAAGAGATAAATTCATAGGAAAGACCGAATTATGACAACTCAAGAAGTTTATTAAATTAATTAAATGTATAATTATATATTGACTTATTAGACAGTAATATATACTTTACGAAATACGGAAAATATCGCAATTAAAGCGTTCCTCCATTCATGAGAAACTGGTCATACCATGCACAAGTGTATTGAATAAAAGGTTGCTTTCACCTTTGGCAAGTCGAGTTCGTTAGCAGGCGAAATTCGCAACTGATCAAAACAATAAAGTATGTATACACATCTTTTGTTCAAAATTTACGTATTTTTGCATAAATGGCAAAAGCAACAAACGGCTGGCAAGAAGAAGCACAGCTCCAGCTTCAGCATCAGCATCTCATTAGCACTTTGTTCACATATACAAGCACACACAAGCAGATACACAGTACACACGGATACACTCACACGCACGTAGCAGAGGCATAAACATAACACACACACTCTGGCACATGTGATACACTTGTATTGGTGTTTGCCCGTGAAAACTACTGTTAGTCGCCAAGCTTCTTTTTCTTTATTTTTTCGCATTTATATTTGGTCATTTAATGAATTGCATTCTTAGGCAGAATTGACAACGGTTTAATTGGATAATAATCCTGTGCTGTGAGCATTTCTTATTGTTGTTTGTGTGTGCGAGTGTAAGAGTATTCTTAATGTGAAGCAAAACTCTACTCGCTGCTCGCTGTTGTTGTTTTGTGGTTTAACCAAAATAAAATACTACGTACAATTCAATTAGCCAATTTACACGGGGGTTATTTTTATTTTTATTTTTTGCACACAACAATTGTTGCACTTTTTCGTTTTGGTAATTGGATTTGGCTTAAAGTTAAAGAAAAATATTAAAACAACTATACAAGCACACACACTCAAACACAGGAAAACACACACACGCACAAAGCCAATCGACCTCCGCTCGCTGTTGTATTGCCATTAACGCTGTGGCGTAAATGGTAAGCCAGTAAAGATTTTTTTTCTGGCCTAAACCTGTTCCCTGGCTTATTCATAGGCACCAAAATAAACTTGGTTTTCTTACGATTCGCGTTTATTTGTTACTTATTTTCTCAAATTTGCATAACTCACTTTTTATTCAATTAAGGACTTGCATTTTAGTGCAAAAAATTTAAAAACAATTATTTTATTTCTCCCCACATCAAACGACGGCTGCAGGTAACAAGTATCGATACTTTATGAGCGCTGCCTACCAACAAACTCGATAACATGCGTTGTGTATGTGCTTATCAACAATTTGTGAGGACTTTGTCATCGTTATCGATATATGAAACTGCTGTTTTTGTTTATTTTATCGAATTGAAGAAATTTATTTTTATACTAATCAACAATCAAGAGGTATCCTTTATTAGCGTCTGCTGCTTATGAATACCATCACGCAGCTGTTTAGCTTTCTTTTCTAGGTTCTCCTTACACGCCAATAACTTTTCCCTTTGTGCGTCCAATGTGTCCTCCATGGATGCCAGTTTCTTGACTTTTTGATCATATTCATCAAAAACTTGCCACCACGTCTCTAGCGTCAAATTTTCGGGCTCTGTTAGCAATATGTTTTCCATAGCTGTTATGGTACTGGCGCTACTCCTTGTCGGCTGGGTTGTTTCAAATGTTTTAATATCGGCAAGCATTTCTTCAACTGTGGGTGCTGTTGGTGGTGGCTCCACTTTTGGCTTGGACTTTTTGAACATTCTGATGAATGAATTCTAATGAGATTTCCAGAAATCTTCAGACTAGTTTACAATGCTGCAAAGTTAATGTCCACATTAAATTCTTGTAGATGTACTAAAATAATATTACTTATCTTGATCAGTTTTGCTTTTAACGCCACTGCAAATAACCGATTTCCTTACCTCTATTTGTTGGTAGTAAATGCTTTAATAATTTAGTAAATATCTAATTTCCAAATGATTGCGTTGTTTACTTGTTGATAGATTTCCAGTGTTGCATAGTCTTTGCATTGCAGTGTTGCATTTCTATTGGTATTCGTCAACATCACCTTCCCGCTTTTTAGAGCAAGACACGCTCTTAGCGTAAATACAAGTAAAGTTAATTACATTAAACTGCGATAATGACAGATCGAGACGAGCTAAGTGCTGCTGCAAAGCACAAATTTATAGAGTCAGCGGCTCGTGCAAAAAATCCACTTGACAGCCTGCCATATGACAGCTACAAATCCCGGTCTGGCGAGGAGTTCAAACTCAGCTGCCGCGCCAAGAACGATTTGGATGCAAAGACGCTCAAATGGACATTTAAGCTGGCGGAACAGAATGTTGGTCCCTACTACAAGCAGCTCAAAATGGGCTGGAAGCCCAAAATCAAACAGGCCGAGCTTAACAAGAATTGGGCACGTTTCTTGGTGGCACAGAATGCAAAGAAGGAGCCCGTGGCTTACACAATGTTCCGCTTTGATATGGATTGTGGAGATTGTGTGCTCTACTGGTAAATATATGAGATCTGCTTAAGAAGAACGTTTTTTAAACCGCTGCTCGTTTTCTTAGCTATGAAATACAAATTGCGCCTGAGTATCAGCGAAAGGGAATTGGCAAGTTCATGATGGAAATTTTGGAGGCTTGTGCGCGTCTTTGGCGGCTAGAGAAAGTAATGTTGACTGTGTTAAATAATAATGAGAATTCGATAACGTTCTTCAAAGCGCTGGGGTATGTCAACGATGAGACATCACCCGACGTTTTGAAAGAAGAAGACTATCAAATCCTAAGTAAGTCTGTGTTGGGCTGATTATTTATTTCAGTATAAACAAAAGGATTCAAATATATTTTTAAAGTTTTAGTATACCAATTATTTCAAGAGCTTGAACTGTGCCTCCAGATATGTAGCCATACGTATGTCGTGGCTGCTCAGGCCACCCACATCGTGGGTGCTTAGGGTGACCTGCACCTTGTTGTACACATTGAACCACTCCGGATGATGATTCATTTTCTCGGCGAGCAGCGCAACGCCAGTCATGAAGCTAAATGCCTGATTGAAATCCTTCAGCAGAAATTCCTTATATATGGCATCGCGTCCTTCGACCATTGTCCAGCCTGCATCCAGCAGTGGTTGCAGCTTCTCGCTGCGTTCCTGTTCATTCAGTTTGGCCTACAAATGAGATTTTTTCCCATGAGCAACAAGTTTTTATTATTAAATTTATTTTCGTTGCCCTTTGGGTCGTTGGCTGACCCGCGTGCCCCCCAGCGATAAGTAAGCTTAAGCCAAGACATCACAATTTTGTGCTGAGTTTTTATGTACTGCTAATTTGTTTATTTTACTTACCACCATTTTTGGTTTTTTCACTGTATTTCTGGCTGTTGAAATGGGTTGTTGCTTGTTGTAAAATCTCGAATGGCCAACACCAGTTGCTGCCGCTGCTCTCGTTACGGTCGTGTAGAGAACTGAGCTGAGATATCTGTTGCTGCTGCTGCTGCGCGGAATCAAAGCTTCTCAATCTTTTGGTTAATCGCAACTTGTATACTCACCAATACAACATTCGTTCGTGGCGTTTACTCCATGTTGTTGCTGTTGGCTTTAAACCGGTGACAGTCGCTTGCCAGCAGTAGCAATCTCTGGCCTGTTTATTAAGCAGACTTGCAACTTTTTCAAAGCTACGTAAATTTTGTGCACATTTGTTTGTTAATAACATTCTAAATAACTGGTTTGCCAATTGTGTTCTGTTAGCACAAACTTATAGTAATCGGGCTCGGTACGCTGTTCAATAAATGAGACCAACAATTTATGGTTTGCTTAAATTTTGTAACGTGTTTGATTTCATAAATAATTTAAATAGTAAAAGTAATTTATTTTACCGTAAATATGATATCTAAATGTTTTTAATCAAAAGTCACAGCTCAGTACCTAACTTAGTGCAAGTATACTTATGTTACTTAACAGAGCGCTGTTAACCTCTGCTTCTTCTTCTAAAAGTAGAATTTACTTGCAGTAGAATACGTTTGAATTTGAATTCAAATTTAAATTTAGAATGATGTATAATATGAATTTATTTTAATACTTTACAGGAGATATATAAAGAAAGTATATATTGATATTGAAATTTATTGCTTATAGCTTATTTGTGCACCATATTATCAGCTTCGCCATTGCCATAGTAATCATAGTCCGGACTGGCAGTTGAAGTACCCACCTTGGGATGATTGGTTGACGTTGCAATCTCTGCGTTGCGACCCGTTGCTGTCTCCGGAATAGCTGTGGTTGTGGCTTTACCCCAACGAAGACTATAACGACTGCGCACAAATGGTGGCTTAGTGGCCACAATGGCATTACCGTAGGCTGTTCAAATGTTTATTGTTAATTACCCATAAAATACAACTTTTAAGACCTACCCAAACTGAAAAGGCAACAGCAGAGAATCAAGATTAGAGTAAACTTCATTTTTACAAACGTTCTCAATGCAAACTGTGCAAGTTGCCCGCCGGGTTCGCTGCATTTATAGCCGCACACAGACAGAATAGATAATCAAATAATCCCAAGGGGGATTGCACAGTGAAAGCTTAGTCCGAGTGCAGTCATCCCATTGCCCAAGGGTCCACTTCAAACGAGTTCATTCACCGCATTTGCGATTTTTATTAATTTATTTGTTATCTTTGATGAACACTTACTAAACTTATGGAATTACATTAAAAACGATACATCAAATCGAAATTGCTTAAATAATATGGTAATAAATACGCGTAGATTTCACAAAACAGAAAACGCCTCAATTATTCTGCGGCCGGGGGCGCTTTGGACCGGATGGTATTGGTGGCGGCGGTACATCGGGCACATCGCTATTCTTATTCTCTGATCCATTTTTAATATCATCGAAACTGGGCGTGGAATCCAGGCTGTCCAGTGGTAAAGGTTGCAGCTCCGGCTCAGCTGGCTGTATTGAAGGCGCCTCAGCTGACGGTGGAGGACTGCGTGTCGGATAACCTTGGCTGGGATAATAATCGTAGGGTGGTAAATAGTTCTCTTGTTGGCCCAAATAGCTCGTCTGGTCATAGATTAGAGGAAACTGGTGATAGGGATAAGGTGGCAGCTGCATAGGTGGCCCATTAAATTGGGATGAGAGTTTGATGAGAGCAGGCGGCAACCCTTGCTCATTGAGTGCAATGGGCAACTGCTCCTTCGACATGATCTCCTTTGGCTCCGATTCAGCTGGAGCTTGAGGCGCCAACTCCGGTTGGACCTGTGGTGGCGGTTGTCCTTCCGCCGGCACAATGCTGGGCTGACTGGGGTCATAGGATGCAAAGGCGGGTGAAAATTGCGGTGCTGTCGGCAGTGGATAGGGCAACTGCAATCGACAATCATTAATTTATATTGATTTAATTTATTCCCAGTGAATATGATTCCCTTAAAACTCACCCGCTCATTCGGTGACAAGCCCGGCACTAGTGGCTGGCCAAATCTCACCAGGGGTGGACTGTAGAAGCCAAAGGGATTATAGGGCCCAAAGGGCGCATAGCCCGGCTCATGAATGGTGGGCTGTATAACGGGGTAGGCGCGACTCGAGGTCAGATTATCATCGGTGGTGATTAGTGCATTGTAGACCTTGGGTTTCTTTCTCAGACGACGTCCGCCATGGCAACAACTGAAGCACACAGACAGCGCTAGTAGCAACAATAGACTGGACTGTAAATTTGGTGAAAGAGAGGGAGAGATTGAGAGAGAGACATTAGATTTGTATGTATAAAAAAAAGCACTTTTCTCTCAAGATACAAATCTTTGGCAATGATTTGTCATCATCGTGCAAAACGCATAAAGAACAAATAAAATAATTGTAATAATTATAATGATAATTAGTCAGATATTTAGATATATTCGTTGTGCACATATGCAAATAAATGGCTGGAAGGGTATTTAAGCTGTGTAACATTTTGGATAAATCTGCGCTCCTGTTTTGTTTCACTTTCCAGACCATTTAACGCTGTTTAATTGATCGCCAAGTCGGTCATCAATCAATGAATTGTTCACACTGGACGCAATTGTGTGTATTTGATTTTTTTTAGCTATTGCTACGTAGCTTTTGACGGAAGTCGGGAACTACAACGGACAAGGAAGCCGGCGCTGAACCGCCAGAAGACAGAAGACTACAAGTTCAGTTCGACGTCAGCAACGCCAGCACAGCTCATGACTTTCAAATGCTAGAGTAGAGACCGATTCGCTACGAAACTCTAAGCTAGTATTGCATTCAAAACGTGCTCCAAACAGTTGAACCCAAAGCAACAACAACAACAACAAGAACAACTAGCAACAACAACAACAACAACGACAACAATTAACAGACATACGTGTTACCCATTGTTGTGAATTAACTACAGTTCATTAGTTTTGAATTGAAACGTAGATTGTTCCTTTAATTGGATTAATATGGAGCCGATCAAACCGGACGAACGGACGGACAGTCGGACGGCCAGTTAGAGCGAGATCGGCATTTGGTGGGCCCAAGCTGATCATTGGAATTTTGAGCCTTTCCTTAGGCAGCTTTGTCATAGGTCCGGTTAAACAAGTTGCCCCATGGCATGGAAATGCGCCAGTCCATGAAGCAAACACATTGCAATCAATACTCACTCCAGCACACACACTCTTCGACGTTGCCCACTGTGATCTGTGACCGAGTTTTTGCTAGCGATCTTGATCTTTGCAATTGCTTTTGTTATCCGCTCCTCCGGCTCTGCGCTCAGATTACCTAGAGATATATTTATGGTTGGGATTTAGCTAGTAATTGGCTTGCTTTCCATGTGGATTTCACTTTGACTTTCCATGGACAAATGACAAGCAAACAAACAAACAAAAAAAGCCAAACATTCTCCACCCACGCATTACCTCTTGATTTTTCGCCGTGCATTAGGCTACACTTAGCAAAAAAAAAAAAAATGTATTAATAATTATAAATATAATAAAAAGGTTTTCTAAAATATAAAAAAAAGATTTTTATTGTGGACATTTTAGAAGATTTATATCAACGTAATTTCTGAATCAAATTTTGTAGACTTAATTTTTCAACATTTCCAGTTTTTTTTCAGAGTGTAGACTGTATAGATTTGTGTTTGCTTTCAAAACGTAGCAAACGTCAAGCAATTGGAAGATCAGAGACCAATTTTCAACGCTTTTCCTTTTTGGCTTTTGTGTGCTCCTCGAGCTGCTGTGAAATGAACCGAATTGTTTGAAATTGAATCAACAAACAACAAAACAGCACAAAAGCAACAATTGCACAGCTCGTGCCGATCATGAGACGATCATCATAAGCATAATCATTATCATCATCATCTTCTCATCATCATTATGATCATCATAAGGCAAAGTAAGTGCACTTCAATGCTCGAAAATTGGGGCAAGTTAAGTGCCAAAAACTACGAGTTTTGTTGCTTGTTTAAAAACCAAAACATCAACAACAACAATACATATAAAAACGTTAGCTGAAACTGATGCACAACTGATGCTGTTGCGGGTCGCCTTTGAAGATCACGCTCTTGGCCCTGGTAGTGTGTTTAGGCTCAAAAGCTAAGTTCAAATAGCTGATTATCAGCTTTTTACAATGTGGGTGTGTGCCACAAGCGGTCATTGTGGCAAACTATTGCTATGGGGTATGAAGTTTATAATCTGATGATGATTTTTTATGACATACCACAAAGTTTGGTTTTATATATTTTTTCATCCGTTGTTTTCCTAAAAGTTAAGATAAACTTTATATGTACATGAGAAATATTAGAAGTAGGTAAACTTGTATTTGGAAATTTTGATTTATAGTTTTTAAAACGTTTTTTTTTAATTCTTTGAAACTTTTTTAATTGAAGGAAATTTTTTGTTTCTAATTTTAATTATTGGTAGTTTATTTATTTTATTTTGAGTATATAAACTTTTGAATGCCGCTTGGGTGTATATGATTATTTGAACATCTTAAAAAAAGAGTAGCGCTTAGTATTAGTACTAAAAGGATGCATCGAATTATTCTCAAGAAGTTCTATTATTAACACATACGCAGAATTTGTTGCGCATGTCGTTCAAATATCTTCGATCTTTATAAAGTAAATCAGAGCTTGTCAGTTCTTTAAGTTCTAATTAATTTCTTGCTTTACATATGAATGATTTTTAATCTGTGGTTAGTCCATTTAAGCCATTTGCTCTCATTCGTTTTATATTTTTTTTCTTAATAGCTTGCATTGCCAGTTGTTTTGCATGTTAGACGCTGAGTCAGCAAACAGTTAGCAGCCAGCAAGTCACTCTCAGAGTCAGGGCTAACAGATCGGAGACCATTTCAGAGGCAATTAAATGCTTAAAAAAATAAAAATGGTCACAAAATGTAACCTTAAACCTGGCAAAGTCAATGCGAGCTGCCGCAAACAAAAAGTGAAAGTGTCTGTGCAGCGTGGGATCTATAACGAATAGGAATACATACAATCCATATATAATGACAAAATGTCAATCAAGTCATCATTTACCTTTAAGCTGTGCATATTGTTCGTCTGACTTTTTAAGTATGCAAGTTGTGTTCTTTGAGTGGATTATTCGCCTTGCAGGAATCACAAGAAATGCCCAAAAACAATTAACACATAAATCGTCAACTGCACTTGGGGTTTTTTTTTCCTGTTATTTTTGCTTTGTTTGTTTAATTTGTTTGTTGTTGGTTTTTGTTTTTAGTTTTGAAATGCACTCACGACACGTAATGACTTTGAAAAACAAGTTGCTATAAATTATATTGCAATATATTCCACATGCAAAATAAACTGAAATGCAACTAAAGCAACTTTTAGCCTGGCTCAAAGCTCTTTAGAATTGTATTTGTTTTTTTTTTTGTTTTTTTTTTGTTTGCGAATCTGACACGAGTTGACGCGGAGGCTGCTAACGTTCAAGTGACTGCGGGCTGCGCACGCGCGTTTGATATTGGATTTGTGAGCGAGCCAAGCGGCGGTCTCCTACCTTTTATACCTTCAACGGCGACTGCGACGCCAGCGTCAACTACTGCGCTGCTGCTGCTGCTGTGGCTGCCTTAGATGTTTGCTGTTGCTGCTGCTCCGGCTACGGCTGCTGCTGCTGCCGCCGTTGTTATTGGAGCTTTGTGGCGCTCTGCAGGAACTTCTTGCAGTTGGCCTAGTTTTTGCGGAGCATACAACTTGGCTTAATCATTTAGTTTGCAGCCTCCCAGCAGGAAGTATCCTTAGACAGAGTTTTCATTTGAAATTTAACGTTTAAATTGAGAAAATAAATGTGATGCGTTTAAAGTAATTATTAACTACATTGAACATAGTTGGGGAAGTGTATACATTAATCACAACATTATAACATAAAAATCCTATTCGTAGTTTTGCAACAAAATGGAAAGCTACCTTAATAATGAAGTATTCTTAATTACAATTAATTACTACTACTTTAAATCTTTAAATATTTAATTGCATTCTTATTTTGTGGTAACAACTCTTTATAATTTGGATATAGTTTGTATTTTTCCAGGTTCCAGTCAAGTGTTTTTAAGTGAACTATCAAATAATTGAGTTACTATTTTATTTATTTTTTATTAATGTTTCCATCACATTAATTACATTATTATATAATATATATTACATTATTCTGACCGGTTTTATTAATTTGAATGTTTTCTTTGCAAGTTATAAACTTAAGTTAAGTTATTATTCATTTTCCTTGAACAGATTGTTTAATAATGTTTGACATAAAGATAAATTATAAATTCATCGCAAGTCAATCATTATTAATACGAAAATCTAATTACATTATTTCCAAGTATAATTTGTAATAATCATTAACTAGGGTATCAAATATTCAGTGTGCTTTGGCCTGGCAACACAATCAGAAATACCTTTTGTTGCATTTTCATGAGTTCTGTTTTAATTGCTTTGGCATCGCTTCACCAATTGGATGCAGTTAACTATGTTAACTGAGCGAAAGTCTAAGTAGAATAATGAGTGAGAGGAACTTGTTTGACCATATCTATATTGTGTATACTATTGTATAGGTCGAGTAGATCGGACAAGTCACGCCTTCCAACTATTCTTAGCCATAACAAATGAGCTTAACTACAATAGTTTCACTTTCATCAACACAATAGCAAAAGAACTGCTATTCATATTGTTGTTGTTGATGTTGTATTTGTTGTTGATGTTGTTGATGTTGTTGTTTACTACTAGTTACCACACGCCCCACACCTTGTACCAAAACAGCTATTAAATCGGAAACCGCCACTTTACCCCGACTGCTGTTGCTAGCACGATCATTATACCCAGTGTTTAGAGGTATAGCGAGGGTATATTGTAATTGAACAGTTGCGCTAAAAAAATTAAGTAAAGTTTGTTATTTAGTTGTTATTTTTATATTTATTTGTCAGTTATTTTTTTTAACGTATATAAAATCAGAAAAGTAGTTTATTGCTGAGAATTTCATAATAAATATTATACACACTTAAAAATACACTTTTAGGTTTAATAATGCTGGAACACAGATCCAAATTTGATTCTCAAAATAACAGTTTAACATTCCAATCATCTAACACATTGAATATAAGTAATTTCGCCTACTATCTGCAATACGAATCTAATACATAATAATTTATACTCAAATATTCTTCTCTCTTAAATGATTATGAGGTTAAGTTTAACATCTTTCACTTACAGGGTATTATGAAGTCGTTCACTGTCCATCATTGTTGTTGTAGTCACGTTCACCAGCCGAGGCAAAGGTGATAAGTGTCGGTCTCCGTCAGCAGCGTGGATATCCATCCCACCTACACTCGAGACTCAGCGCAAGACTCGGATCGGAGATGCGGACAGATCTCTTGGGGTCAATCAACAATTTGTAGATTGCTTATTGTTGTTTATTTGTTGTTGTTGTTGTTGTCGCTGTTGTTGCTATTGCTATTAGTTTGTTGCTGCCTCCTGTTGCGTTTTCTTTATTGCATGAACTTTCGCTTTCCCTTTTCTACGTTTGCTGTCCGTTTGATTGGCATAATGAGTCTTTGAACTTTTTGTGGCAGCCTGATCTGGCAGCTAGTAGTTAATTAGTTGTTTTTCTTCTCGTTATTGTTGTTGTTGTTGCTCTTGTTGTTGTAGTAGTGGGTGTTATTTGTGTGTGCCAGGTGTATTTCAATCATGAATTGTGATTTATGTCTGTGAAGCTTTCTACAGATCGAAATTATGAAGAAGTCATTTATTTGCGTGAATATTAACAGATTGATATAATTGACCAAAATCGAGAAGACTTATTGCGCAGAAGATTGATTTGAATGCCGATTTGTAGTAGGTTAAATAAAATAACAGAATATCATCATTAAAATGCTGAGAAATTCAATTTTTAGTTTCCTAATTTCACTTTTAAATATTGATTTTTGAAAGCACCACAATTCTAATCTATATAAATCAGTAGTAATAATCATGTTGCATGTTTTAGTATGAAATAATAAATATAAAATAGGAAAAATATCGATTAGGCGCTCCAATATAAAAACAATTTGAATTTATAAATTTAACCGCGCATTTTATTCAGTTTAAAACAGTCTAACTTTTAAAATACCAGAGTGATAATTGCTCACTGTACAAAGCTAAGAGCTATGAAGCATTAACATTGATTTAATTTGTCGCTAGATGGCCTGCGCGCAATAAGTCAATATTAATAACAGATGGCGCAGCAACTTATCTTTACTAAATGATATATATGTTAAATTATATTATATTACTGGAATAATCAAATTATAGAAATAATAATGATTATTATTGCTAATTAAATTAAATTAGTGATGTGTTATTGTGTTTGCTAGAACAGATTAAAAGCCGACTAAAAGCTACACAGGGCTTATCAAGAGTTCGTTAAGAACGCTGAGCTTTGAATCAATTTATGTACCTTCAGCTTATTGATAAGAAAATCAATGGCAGTGGCAGTCGATGACATCTGGGCAACCTTCCAAGGTGTCTATAAATACGAAATGCACACCCAGCGCAAAATGCAGTTGCAACCGAGACAATGAAACTAATTATTCTATTGCTGTCTTTGACTCTGGCTTTTGCCCATCATGAGCATGGCCACCATGGCCACTCCGACTATGTGGTAAAGACGCAGGAGGATCTCACAAAGTTCCGTCAACATTGTGCCGAGCAGGTGCACGCCACCGCCGACGAAGTAGCCAATTACGTGAAATGGAAGTTTGAGGATGACGAGAAGAATCGCTGCTATATGAAGTGTGTCTTTGAGCAGTTTGGTTTCTTCGATGCCACTAAAGGCTTCGATGTGCACAAGATCCATGAGCAGCTCGCTGGCGGTGCTCATGTCGATCACTCGGATGAGTTGCACCAGAAGATCGCCGAATGTGCCGATAGCAATTCGCAGGGAAGCGATCCCTGCACCTGGGCCTATCGTGGCGGCATGTGTTTTATGAGCTCCAATGCCGAGCTGGTCAAACAGAGCGTCAAGGCCTAATCCTAAGCTCCCTTTTCTCCGCCTTATCAATGTACATTCGACTCAAGGTCGACATTTGCTTAAATAAAATCATTTCGATTTGAATTGCATATTGTAACTTGTTTCTTTTCTTTGCGTGCTTATCAAATTTGTACAAGATTTATTAAGTGGATAAAGTCTATATAGTATATGATTGTGGACAGCGTATTGACATGCAGATATTAGTTTTAATTAATATTAATATTAAAATATTATCTTGATTTGATCATTTAATGTTTTATTGCAATTCTTTTATTCCAACATATTTGTTATTATTATTTAATTTTGATGATATTGATAATAATTGTTCAACGAATCTTGTATTAATTTTTTTGTATCAATTTGTTAACTGAATTATTAATACAGATATGTATCTAAACGAAATTTTCACTGCATTCAAAAAGTCAACTTTTCAATTTTGATTTTTTCTCTATTACTTATAAATAAATGTTTTCCATTTAATATATCTACTCTGCTCAAAGTACTTAATTTAAACTTTCGTGGAAAAGGATTTTAAGCTGAAACTAAATTAACCAATATAGCTTTTACCATAAAATTTAATTTTGTTATTATATGTATATATATTATATATATTTTTTAAATTAATCTGCATCAAATCTACGTTCAGGTTTTGTTTTAACTGCCTGCAGTTGCTTCACATAGTAATCGGTGACCCATTCGCCAAATCTGCCAGATGTGGCACATGTGTAGGCGTCGAAGGCCCACTGTGCCGGCTCGTCCTTGCGTCGCTCTCTACTGTTGCAATAGTCGATGACCTGGATGAGTTCCTCCATTTGATTGTGTGATGCAAAGATTTTGGCTATGCGCTTTGCATTGTAGCCCACATCGTCTTTCCACAGACCCAGTTGGTCCACTATACATCTCAATGTGGCTGCATCCCCACCAGCTGCCTCTGCCCGGCAGCTCTCCACACTGTGTATCACATCCTTTGCTCGTGGCAGCTGCCAAGCATCTGCGCTGCTCGTCATTAAACCGCTGATTAAAAGACAGCAGCTCAGTAATTGAAGCTTTAACTCAATCATTTGAAATGGAGCATTTTGTGATTTTACACGTATCTTTTATATAGAAACAATTGCCAGCTGTAGTTTGAAAACCAGTTGCGATTAATGCGTCGACATTGACATTAGCCTAGAATTCTTTAACCTAGAACTCTCGGACATGATTGTAATTGCTTAACGTCGCTGTTTGTTGAATGTTTTTATTTTATTTTAATGTTTACAATATATTTTATTTACTTCATTTTTGTTTTTGTTTGGAGGCAGCAAATAGTCGCGTTCACAGCTTAGAAACTAGACAATTGGACGCGTTGTGTGGATATTTATGATTTATTTAATTGTTTTTTTTTTATTGTTTGTCATTGGCAAGTTGTCTAGATATGAACTATACCGAAGTACATTGTACGTGCTTGCTGCTTTCAATAATTCCAGATAAATTATTATGAAGTAACTTACTTTGAATAAGTTGGCTCAACATTTAGAGAATATATATATATATATATATATGTATATAAAATTATATTATTATTTTTATTCATTTATTATTATAATTTTATTTAATATGTGACTTGTGTCAAAGCAAATAAATCGACTTTCATATATAAATATGTTTACAATTATAAGTACATTCACATATTCACAAATAATCACTATAATTTTAATTATACTCCGAATATTTGATTAAATTTCTAAATATAAGTGTACACACATTATAAACAAATATCATACAAAATTAATTTATGAATATTTTTTAACAGCACTGGCAACGATAGTGTTTTTCGAAGTCATAACAAAATCCATACTTTAGTCATTATCCAAATTTCGTAAAGTTATGATGCTTATATATTGCTGAAGCCTTCAAAATATACATTGTTGTCGGTCAGTTATAAAATAAGCCAATTCTTGTGTTACGTGTTTTATTTTTAAGCGATGTTAAATTAAACACTTTCATTTTGAAGTATGCAAATTACTCTCAGTTAAATAATTTTTTTTTAAATTGCGCAGATTATTTTGATGAGAGACAGTTGACGAATGCCAAGCATCCAAACAATTTGCAAATAGCTGCTCTCTGTCAGTCCGTGTCAATAAACACCTTCGCCCACTTATCTCCAATTTCCACTCCCCATTCCACTTCCCTCCACCCCTCAAATTACAATAAGTAGTCTAAATTGCAACTGCAATTATAAGCTTGCGACTCATTGCGCAATTTGATCCTTACATGGCCCATATGGACAAATGGACGGAGAGTGCCTTGCAATCAGACGTGCAAAAAAAAAAGCAATCCTTTGACTACAGTTCAAGAGGGGGAGTGGGTTGGAGGGAGTGTGGAGGGGTAACTGCTGCACAGAGAGATGACTTTCTCCGTTGACTGTGACTACTTCATTAACAAGTCGCTGTGTTTCGTTTTCACGCTGCAATAGATCTTTCCGCACCATTCACCATTCAACCCATGCAAACACACACACATCATCATCATCATCATCATGCGAGAGAGCCGCGTTTGACAAAGCTAATTTCATTGCGGCGGGCTTACCGAACCGGGTTCTACGTAAGACCCGTAAACATGCCATGCCAAACAAACACTTCACACGAACCTATTCAATTATTTCTCAATTAAATGTCGTGTAAAGAAATCCATCCACGTTTGTCGTCAATATTCGTTCGTTCCTTCCTGGTTTTTTTTCTTCTTTTTTTTTTTCATTTTCATTCATTCAACGCCTGCTCCCCATCTATAAACACTTGACACTTTTGGTGGCTCGGTCTCCAGAGGGGGTTGTGTTTGGGGGGGTTGTGGCTGGCGTCAAAGTCAAAAGTGAATTCAATTTGATTTTTGATTTGCATTTCGGATTTTTTTGTGGATTATTTGGTTGGATTTTTAGTTGGTTCGTTATGCGTCTGTTGTGCTTTTCAGTTTCAAATACTTCAACAAATTGTTTATGCTTTTATTCTTGTTTAAACATTTAATCAAATCAGAACTAGTTGCAGCAATTATCAGAATCTTATTATAGAAATATGCAAAATAGTTTGTACGTATTTGTATACACATGCGATAGTAAAATAAAGTAACCATTTAGTTTTGAATTATCTGATTGGGCTCGTTGAGGCCTCGGAGTTATTTTCTATTTATATTAGATTCTATTTATTGTCAAGGAAGCCACCAGGTATGGCTTAAATGCGGTCTTCGATATAAATATTATCTGAACTTTAAGAACTTTTAAAAACTTCATTCGTGAGTCAACAACTCGTAAAAATTAAATTCCAAATAAAACAAGCTTGTGATTTTTGTGAAGTTTACTTCATTATTCAATCGATCTAGGAACAGAATTATTTTAGACACGTTTCTCTAAAAACCAATGTTTACAATTAATCCTTCATAGACGTCTTAAGATCTGAATTTGTGAAAAATAAATGCTGGGATTTAATTCTCCAAAAACGCCTCAAAAATCAGAAACACTGTTTTCAGAGTCCTTACTGAATTTTACGAAAGTTTTTGATAATACTGGCTAAGAACTAATTTTCTTCTTGTTTCCATGGATTCAGTTGATTCTCACTGATCCCTTATAGAGTAAAACTAAAGCAGTTCCTAGAACTTTCATTGAAAGCAATTTTATTAACATTTTAATAAAAATGTCCTTGGGTTGGTTATCTCCTTTGGCCTTTTTTTTATCGCTTAAGCCAGAAAAAAACTACAGCACCAAAACCAAGAAAATTTACAATTTTTCAATGAACTTTTGCCCTTTCTAATTGAGATCTTACTACTCTTCACTCACTCTCTTTGTATTTGTTTTATTCTTACATTTTCTACCCCTCTGAACAGTTCAGTATTTTTGAATTTGAGTCATTTTGCATTTGATTGCGCTGTAAAATGTTGGCTTTTTGAGTTAAATGGTCTGCGAGTTGTTTCTTTTGATGCGCATTGTTTTCTGGACTGTTTGTTTCTGGGGTCCGGCCCATCGAGCCAGTCTCAACTGTTTCCATTGTATGGAAATGGACGTAAAAATGGAAATGGAAATGGAAATGGCCTCGGCACGGGCCATTGAAGCTGCTCTAATTGCAACTTTGAAACTCAATTGGGTGGCCCAACGGGTTCTATGCATGGCATAGAACCACTTTTGCATAGTCGAAATACACACAAACACCAATTAAATAAAAAATGTTTTTGCGCTTTTTTTGCTTTCATAAAATACACACAGTTTACAACACAGTATATAAAAATGTACAATTTGCGGAATCCACTCGAATTTTTATTTTTATTTGTATTTTTTTTTTTGCACATGTTGGTCAGGGGCCGGTCGAAAGGTCAGCTCTATTTTTCAATAGAGCGCCAAGTGGTGCGAGTGGTGGGGCACACGTGCGGTGTTTTTTGTTTAAAGCAGCGGGAAATCTTTTGCAAGGGTAATTCTGCACTCCTCAACTCCACGACTCCTGCACTCGTCCATGAGCTCGTGTGCAGCAAAGCGTTTGTCTGCATTTTAGTGCGCCAAGTTTGCCGGCAACAAATGCGACAGTAAAAAGTTTAACACTGCCAGCTCCCAACCCAGCTCTCAACCAACAACACCGTCCCCCCCCCCCCCCCACCCACGAAAAATAAATATGGGCGTAGCCAGCTTGCATTGAGGACACATTGTGCCAAAAGTTTGGCTCCTGGCAAAAGTTTGAGCAACTTCTGCATGCTGCAAAACTGGCAGCAAAAGAAATGCTAGAAATTGGAATTCTTTCGAAAGTTCTGTATTTTTTTTTAAATGTTCGAGCATACCCTGTAATAAACAGTCATAAACATATAGGAACTCACAGATTAAATGGGCTAAAGCCTGAAATGAGGAGTGTAATTTGCCTTAATCAAGTAATTTTTAATTTTATCGCTAGTTCTCAATATTTCTTTGAATTATTATGGCAGATCTTGGCAAACTCAAAGTTCGAAATTATTTCAGAACTCTGCTCTCCAAATAGATAGAAATGTATTTGAAGACCTTTTGTAAGAACTTACAAATTAAATAAAGAGTATCTCTTAGCCACAAATTCTGTGCAACAACTTTCTTTGCTAATGGTCAAGTTGAGGGCACATTTGTGGGCATGGCAATTGGTAAGCTTAATTAATTATTAATTAGCGAGTCTTTTGAACAGGCACAAAGCCAAACAACTGCCGACTGCTTTACTCGGATATTAAAAAAAAATAAAATAAATAAATAAAAGTAATGAAGAAATAAATGAGTCTATCAAATAATTCATGTTAAAACATTCGCACAAAAGGGAGCAGGACTTGGCACATGACCAGGACCAGAAACAGGAGCAGGAGCAGCTTGCTGGTTGGGGGGTGGCGTTGTGTGTTGGGTGGTTTTGTGGTGGGCATTTCAGCGCGTGCGACGGCTTTTGTTGACCACAGTCCGCGCATTAGCGTGGCTAAATTACTAAAATCAGTGGTGCGGGGAAATTGGTGGTGTGCTGTGGTTCGCTGTGGTTTCGTTGGCTGTGTGGCTTGGTTTGGCTTGGCTTGGCTGGGTCGAGTGTCCACTTCGCTTCGACTCTGACTGCAGTGTGGCAGTGTAGCGGTGGCAACGTGGTAATTGGAATTAATTTAGCATTAAGCTGCATTTCTTTAGCCAACTCCCACTCTCTCTCTCTCTGTCTCCCTTTTCCCACTCACTCTTTCTTTCATGAAGTGCCTACATTTTATATAATTTTTTCTGTTCTCATTTGGCTGTTAATTAATTGCGTTTAGTTGCCGCAAATGGCCGTTAGTAATGACTGGCAGCTTAGGGGCGTGCCACAAACCCTCCTCTTTGCCTCAAGCAACCCTACATTATCCCTCTTACTTGGCTCATTAGCGCTCTGCAATTAGTAGGAGGTCCAAGCACTTAAAGTCCACCAATTCAAAGCGGCCGACGGCAGACACAGTTAATACCGATTGCCTTTAAAAGGCAACTAATCTATTCAACTATCTATGCATCTATATCTATATCTGTGCATCTCTATTGACAAAACAAAGGGCAACAATTGCTGCTGGTCGTGCCACACACACGGCGTATGCGCAATGTCAAGTGCACAGACTGGGAGACTGAGAGACTGAGGACTACCTTCAACTTGAGGCAACAACTTTGTTGTTGTTATTGTTGTTGTTGTTGCTGCGTTTGGGCGTGGCACTGAGCGAGATAGCCAAATGCTGTCTGCAACTTATTGACATTTTAGTGGCGATTGGGTTGACAGCAAAGTTTGTGCAGGATTAAATTAGAATGCACTAAAAACGTTAATTTTAAATTTTAATTAAAATATATGAGAATATAGACAACATTTAAGGCATCTAGTTGAGAAGTGTTCTTGTATTTCTTATTCCAATGATGTTTTTTATGTGGCTATATCTTACTAAAGTGTTTCTCTTGTGTTTGTTTGTAGACAATCAATCGAAGAACATTATTCAATCAGATCATTCTAAGATTGCAGATGTTTCATCAATCCTAAATCTTGAAAGAATGCACGACTCTGTCTATCTTTCAGATAGATAACATGCTTCCATGGGAAATCCTATTCTTGCTAAGGTGACACAGACTGTTGTGATGTTGCCTGAGGACTCCGCCTCATTGTCACAAAATGGGCAGAGACACTGCACATTGTAGACTAAGAATTCATCTAAGTAATATAGATATAATTAGTAATCTGCCGATACCTGTGAGTATTCTAAGTATATTCTTTCCCATGGCTAATACGAGCTTAAATCATTTCTGATTACAGCTGACTGAGAGATATTTGGCTTGTCTGAGATCTGATGCAGCTGCCTATCTCAATTGCCGTAAATGTCTTACTTACGAATTAATTTACTGCATTCTATTAATCACACATCAAACATGATCATCTTTAATTCAATTTGTTTTTACTTTCATTTCGGTATTTCTATCTATCGATCTTTACATATTATAGATAGATTTTCTTCAAAATTGATCAACTAGTCAAGCCACCCGTGCAGTTTGCCCCTCAACTTTGCTGTCTGCTTCTTGTTACTTTTATCTGTTTTGCATGTACGGTGAGTGTGTGTGGACACCCACCCCACCACCCCACCACCCACACCACTGTTCGCTTGGCATTGGTCCGAATCGTTGGCAAGACACACATGCGCTCTCTTCCTCACTCTCTCGCACACTCGTACACACACACACACACACACACACACACACACCCACACCGGTGTCCCTCTCAATCTGCTGGGCTGGCTGGCTATGTTATCCGTAGAACTCATTAACCTGCGTTTGCTGCAGCAAAATCCTATTGTTTGCCAACTGACAATCGGCAGCTTTTCCCATGCCATCTAATCCTGCTGCTGTTGCCTGTGTGTTTGGCCATTGTTATAAATATATTGTAGATATATTCATTGTACTATTTTACGCTTGATTACAGCCAAAGGATTTTTGGCACACACACACACACACACACACACACACACACACAGACACACACATCCAGAAAGCACACTCCTTTGTTCGTTTGCATTTGACCGCGTGTTTGGCACATTCTCCTGGCAACCACTAAGTGGATACGCTTATTATCCTTCGTTGGCGTTGATATGTGCCGCGCTTAAAGACAGCCCGCCCCCAAATCTCCCACGCGCCACTTATACCTCCCACTCCCTTTTGACCTGCTTGACTGCCTTGCCTTGTCTTGCCTGGCTGCCCCTTCTGCCTGCAAATCCCGTGTAATTTTATTCATAAACTCGACTAAAACATATTGCTTGGTGGCGCAGTGCTTTTGGCTAAGCATTTTTGAGCTCATTGTTTTTGGCCTCTGGCAGTTGGCAGGGCACCAGGCTATAAAACACGTTGCGCACACAGCAGGACGATGTTTAGGCTTTGGCTTTTGTGTCAATGAATACAATAACCAAATTAAATAACCAAGGTGATAGTGCTGCCCCAGCAATCAGCGCCCTGCCTTCAGGCTCACAAATGCACCAGCTGTCCGTCCAATAAAGGGGTTAAGATTAAAAACCAGTACACTCGGAAAAAAAACAGGTGGCAAATCTATAACGAGAATGGGAATGTATTGTTTGCATTATTTTAATTATAAACTTTTCAACAGCAAAAATATTGTAATACGCTTGGGACTTTGTATAACTACATATTTTTTTTTTAAAGTGTATCGCTGTGGAGCTGTATCAGCAATTAGCCTGCACTCAATGCTAATAGATACTTATCGTGGATTGGGCCAACAACAATGATAGCCACTTGAGAGCATTTGGTCTATAGAAAATGTGAAATTGTCTCGCTGCGTTTATCATTTGGATTTTGATATGCATTTCTGTTTGTATTTGTATTTGTATTTGTGTGTATTTTTTATTTTTGATTTATTTATATGCGTTTATTCACCTAGCACTAAATGCGGCCCGAGGACATTCTCATGAAATGGCAAACAAAATAATGAGATAGACATAAACTCGGCATCTCAAGCATTTGATTCGAGTGCAACCTGCTTGAAACTTCCCACAAACAAACACACTCACACACAAACGGACACACACACACACACACGCAGACAGATGCACATGCGTATCCTTTAGATACATTATACATTTACCGTACCTTTTATTCCACTTGAGCGAGCGGCCTGCGAAACAGCAACCAGCAATGAGAAAACCACTTGAGTCTCAGCATTTTTCCTTTTAATCCCATTTTATCATTTTCATTTCTCTTCTTATTTTTATTGTATGTGTGTGTTTACTTTGCTGATTTTTACTGGCAAATCGTGAGCAATTTAACTGCAATTAAATTGCAATTTTTTTTATTTTTATATATAGTACATGCCACACACACGCACACACACAGTGCTGCAAGGAGGCAAATTTCGCAGCACAAAGCACAAGCAGGATCTCAAGCAGCAGACGCAGCCATTGTGTTGCCTTTGTGTGGCCACAGTTAATGCATATAAAAAATAAAAAATAAAATAAAAAGAAAAAGAAAATACCTTTTGCGGTTTTTCAACAATTATTTTCGCACTAAAAACGCGCCTCGACTTCTTTTTGGGCTTTTCCCTCTTGGCGCCTCTTGACTTGCTGCGATTTTTATTGTTGTTGTTATTATTTGTTTGTTTGTTTTTGTGTTTGTGTTTGTTATTTCTGCTGTTGCTTTCCTTTGTGCGAGACGCATATACAAAATGGCCGGCTTTTTGCCTAGACCAGTCAGCCAGCCCACCTACCCCCCTAACCACCCCCTCTTAACTGTTCGTGTGCAACGGCTTGTGCTTTGTAATTTGTATTTAAAAGATCTGCCCTATGCCAAGAAATAAACCAAAATTCCTTTGTGCAACATAATTGCTGCGCACACTGAAAACGCTTTGTGACGCCTTCTCGTCATCTTGCCTCTCTCTCTCTCTCCCTCCCTCTTTGTCTTTCTTTTCCCTCTGTTTTACTCACTCAGTGATTTTTGTGGCTTTGTGGTTTCTTGCAGCTGCTGCCACTTCGGTTAGGTGCTCTAATCGTGGCTCAAAGA
Source organism: Drosophila setosimentum (assembly GCA_035043505.1). Lineage (NCBI taxonomy): Eukaryota > Metazoa > Arthropoda > Insecta > Diptera > Drosophilidae > Drosophila > Drosophila setosimentum. Next base: position 1,999,654 of record JAWNMY010000008.1, read on the forward strand.
CGCTCAAGTTTTTCCTTAAGAATTTTACAAAGAAATGGTTCTGACTGCATTTCACTGTTAATTACATAAAAAGTTCGATTCTCCAAAGTGAATTTTTCTCTCAAACTGAACGCATTCAGAACTTTGCCTAAACTGTTTGGAATTTCTTGATCAATAAATCAATAATATTATATAATCCTCCTCATTTCAGACCACACAAAATATAAAATACTTTATTATAATCAAACGTTAACAATCTAAATTATAGCGAGTTTAAATTATTATTTAATGATTTAGGAATTCTTAAAGCTTAAGTTTGACAAGCATATTTCTTCCAATAAGTCTTGGGGTTTATTTAGTGCTGTTCTACAGAATTCTACTATTTTGCTACTTAACAAAAGTTCAATTTTTGAATATACATTTTGTATATATGAAAAGGTTCATCAGAAATAGAATCTGTACAGAAATAATTTCAATAATTTGTATTTTTGGAGTCTAAATACGAATTATAGCTTTAGACTTTTGCTAATAAATCTTCGTTCTATTTCTGATCATATAATCAAACTTTGTGTAATCTTCTTAAATAAAATTATAGGTGACAAAAGTGATTTCGATCAAGTAGTTTTGCACCACTCTTAAAAATAAAAATATTTAAATCCAAGTTTGATTAATTAACACAAAAAAGTCCATTCGAAAATGTTCGAAAATTCTTTGTCACTTTGGTAATTTGATGAAATTTTCTTATTACATGCTGCTCATTCGGGTCATATTTAATTAAGTGTGGCTTGGATTAAGGCAAGACGTGTAAAATTGCTAGATTTTTATGCATAAATAAGTAGTAATTAAAATGGAATGAAATCAGGCGCCTAAATGTGAAGGTGCCAAAGTGTTAGCCATGTTGTTAAGCGAGGCTTTTTCGCTCTCCGCTGAAGCGTGTGCTGAATATTTAATTTAATTAAATTCACTTGGAAAATAACTTTGAATTAAACAAGACAGCAACAGCAACAGCAACAGCAAACAGCAACAACAACACAATGAAGCCGAGGCGACAACGTAATGAGAAAAATTTGCATAAATATGTGTTGGGTTGTAGCCGAAACGAAAGTTGCTCCTTGCAGTTGAAGTTGATGCTGAAGTTGAAGGTGACAATCAGGATGATGACGATGACGTTAATCCTTTGCAGCCAAATGTTGGCATATGCCAGCTTCAGAGCCAAACATACATCATCAAATGTCAAATTACAATTTTCGACGAACAAATATTTTTACCAAATGCGATTGACACGCGAAGTGCTGCAACAATGCAGCCGCCTGCCGAAGGATAACAACATTTTCAAATGTTTAAAAAAATGTTGCTACTTATTAAAAAAAAAACAGCAAAGAGAAGAAAAGTGTGAGGGAAATGGCCGAGAAACGAGCTGGCAAATGATGAGCACGTGCCGCTCATAAAGCGGCTAGCGAAGCGCATTTTGTCCTTTGGCCTAGTCCTGTGCAGCGTCCATTGTCCTTTCGGCATCTGCATCTAATCCTGATAGCGACGGCTTAATGTCACCAAAACATATTTCACTTTCCGAAAATTGAAAACAAATTTCGGTTCGGTTCGGTTCAGTTCAGTTCGTTTCGTTTCGTTCCGGGGGGTATTTGCAAGTTACAAAAATATTTGAATGCTCTTCAATTGTTATCCTTTTATATGCTCAAGTGTGTTGTTGTTGCTATTGTTGTTGTTGTGACTATCCTAGTTATTATTGTGCTCGCATTGTGGTTACTGGTCAGCTTGTCCTGTTTGCCTGCACCACAATTTATTTCAAGTGTCCTTTCCCATTTAGGACTTGCCATGTTGCTGATGCATGAATTATGCGTTTTGGCTGTTTTTGATCATTTTTGCACAGTTCCATTTGACTTTTCTCTTCGGTTTTCTTCAATATTTTTGGATTTTTCTTTTTTTTTTGTCTACCCGTTCAAACTTTTGAAACTTTATGCGTTTTTGACAGTGGGCTGAAAAGCATGGATTGCAGACAAAAATTGTGAGTTGTGTTGATAGTCGAGCGACATTTTCATTATAAAATTATAGTTTAACACAAATGCATATTTAATTGAATAAATCATTTTACATTTATCTAGCGATATATATAATTAAGTCATATTCATATTAAAATCAATTAATCATTGTGAAATCCAACGTGCGAAATATCATAATAATAATATCAATAAAATACCTCTTCTGCAATAAGTCTTAAAAATAATCTTATATTTTCTATTCAATTACATTTCATCCACTGTTTGACTAATCCCTCAAGAGTGACTTTCGAAAACTGCAAAACCAATTTCAAATCGCTTTTAAATCACAAATGTTATTCAAATTGGTTGGTGACCATCTGTGTCAGGCTGTTGATGACAACCACTGTGGCAACCCCTTTGTTGGACTGCTCTGCCTCCGTTGCTGGTCCGCTCTAATAAACTTAACAATAACGGCTTTTTTATTCACCCCAAACCAAAAACCAAAAACCAAAAACTCGCCCCGTCGTTTGTCATAAATAATTCTAATAATAAATTAAATGCATCCGTTACAGCTCGAGTCAGTTCAACACGGGGTTTGGGTCAGTGATGAGTGTGTTTTCTCTCTGTGTGTGTTGGTGTGTGTGTGTATGTGTGTGTATTCTATTTACGATTTGCACCCCCATTTGTCTTGCCCAGACAGACAGATAGACAGAGACAGTTATCCTTGGCAGTCGTGCATAAGCACACAATGATGCTGATGGCCCAAAGGATGGCATTGTTAAGTATTTTGTGTCCGCTTGAGGGCACGAGTTGAGAAATGTTTTTCCACAAATTTGATTTGTGTGTGTGTGTGTGTGGGTATGTGTGTGTGTGTGTGTGTGCCAAAAACCAATTGAATTAAACTCTTGTTACCTTTTCATTTTTTTTTTAAATTCGCTGAAGATTTTAATTAACAATTGCACACCTGGCCGGGAGAGGAGTCGGGGTGCGATTCCAGGGAGTTGGAGGCCCAACACTCAATCAAATTCGAATTCGTACATATAATGAACTTATTTACACACTTTGCGTGACGAAATTTGATGGGCGCCGAGCAAATGAAATTTGTATTTCGGTTTGCGGAATGTGTCATCCGCAGACATTCATCCACCCACCCAAACAACACAGAAAGCAGCCAGAAAACCACCAGTCAGGAGTCAGGAGTCGTCACCAAGCATCAGGCGCTAAGAGCCACCCCCATTTAAAGCTTGCCTTTTGACACGCGAGATGTTGCCACAGATCCAACCTGCTGCTACCCCGCTGCCCCCTTTTTGCTCCACCCTGTGTAGTCCATCCTCTTCACCTTGCCTAGCTAAATATGTATTACAAAGTGTTTTTGCACCCGCGGCGCCGTCCACCTCATCGTCGTCCTCGTCCACAAAAAGAGGGCGTTCATTTTGGGTTTGGGGCGCGACGTTTATTGGCAATACATATAGCTCGTAATTGTGCTAGGCAGCAGCAGCAGCAGCAGCAGCAGCAGCAGCAGCAACCGCAACCCCAAAACAGTCGAAAACGGGGTCCGAGAGACTCACAGACAATGTCAAAGTGTGATATTTCGCTTGAAATACTTTTGCACACAAACAGTTGCCCCCTTTTTTTTTCTTTTTTTTTTGTTGGTCCAAAGAATATGTTTTGCTGGCATTTTGAATTATGCTGAAGTGTTGCGGGGGAGGAGAGGCGAGCTTTGGTTATTGCTTGGGCTTAGATTGGTCTACCGGGGGGATGGGAGGAGGGCGGAGGACACTTGAGCTGTTGACATTTCATTGAAAATTGAAAATTATCTTGTGATATTTTGTGGGGGGGGGGGGGGGGGGTGTTCGTTCGATGAATGAAATTGTGACAGTGCTTCAATTCAATTGATTGGGGGAATGTGCTAATGTGGAAAATGAGTTTAATACGGTCTTAACAGATTTATTAGACGTGATGGTGAGATTGTTTGCTGATGATTTATAGGTATTAAATATGCTGGCAAATAATTGAGTTTTATGATTCGTTTATCTTTATTATTTATTTGTTTGTTATCGATTATATTCTATTCTCTTTGAATAAGTAATTGCTTTTTGTTCTTGTTCATGATTGTGATTTTAACATGATTACCAATTGTCAATGCAGTATTGATTTAGAGGCCATGATCCAAAAAGCACTGCTTTTTTATTTATAAATCGATGCAGTTTTGCTAAGTTTGTGTATGGAAGGTTTTTGGCCTATCTGTGCCTGACAAGAACTTATCTTTCGACTGTGATTTATATTGCATAACTTGCATAAGTTGTTGTGACAGAAACATATGCGTTGACAGATTATTTCTAGAGAACTAACCACGATAAAAAGGCAAGTTTTTAAGAAATTCTTCAGTTTTGACAGCGAAAAATGTTTACCCATCCTCTTAATAATAGCATTTTATTTTAACGCATTATTTCAATTGCAGCTATATATGATATAGTGGTAGTAGTAGTCTAGTCGATAAACCTTAATCAAAATTGTGAAAATCGGTTCAGTTTTGACCTTTATGACAAGAAGTTATATTTGAAGATCAGAAAGCCATGATCAAAACTTATCTTTTCCAGACAATAAATTATCATTTTTCTATCTCAGCAGGATCAGTCCATGTGAAGAGCGGCCTTTGACTATAAGTGAATAGATAGACTAAGTATATATATGATGATATGAATAAATGATCGTTATATCGAAAAACTTAATTACGTACAGATACAGATATATAATACTAATTTATATTCTATATGTGCATTATCTATCCGTTACTAAAGTTGGTTATTTGTGTTTCCGCGGAATCAGTCCGTTTGGCAACATAAAACGTTTTTTCCTGTTCGCCAGCATTTGGAGGAGTCTCTTGACAATGCCAAGTGGCCACAACTCGAGAGTACACAATTATATGCAGCATTTAAAGACTAAATTTCCTGGAATTAAGTGGGCTTTACCCAAGCAAAAGTTGCTGCTCAGAACGGCCATTGAGTCGTCGACGGCGACGGCGACGGCGACGGCGACGTCAACAGCGACTGCAACGGCAACTGCGACGGCAACTGCGACTGCGCCCGAGTTTGAATTGAAATCAAAGCGCGCACAATGGAAGCCGACGCAAATCACTTGAATATATATAAACTTATGTATTGTATATGTATACTTTACACATAACTTCCAATTGTGCGCATTATGTGCGCATTTCAATATTGCTAGCCCTGGCAGGGATTGGATATTATAGTGAGTACAATATATATACAATGAACACGCGAGTGGCCCATTTTACCAGAGAGCACAATGGAAACTTCTCTCGTTCCTATTGTTCCCATTGTGCAATGTGTTAAAAAGTTGTAAGCGAATTCTCTCCCCTCCTCCTCTCACCGATAGATCCCCCTACCGTGAAACTCTGGCAAACGGCTGCGCAGGCGCGGCGTCTAAAATTTCCAACAGCGCATCCTGCACCCAACAATTTAAGAGAATTTTCCATCGAAATCTTTAAATCGTTTATTGAGTTTCTGAAATTGTAATTCAATTAAATGCGAAGTGGAACACTTGGTAATCTGTATTAGGTATTTGGTATTTGGTACTCGCTACTTGGCACTTCCTCCTGTTGAGCACCATTCGCTCCTTTTGTCCTCAATAATTGCAGTTGTAATTGATATGTGCAGTGCGTCCGTAGACCAAGACGGTAATTCAATTAATTGATCCCACAATAGATTAATTGTGCTTACGGGGGCGTGACAATGATATCGAAGAAACACATAGAGAAAAACCTGCGTTCAACTCAAGTACACTTAAAGTATAATTCATTCTCTCTTGTTCTCGTTCTCAAAATTCTTCAAATACGTATTAACTTAAATATTTTTCTCGAGTTATCTTAGTTCCTATTTGTATTACCTAAGCTCTCTACTACTTAATAAGATAAGGATCTTTATAACTTTCTTCAATATTAATAAATTAAATAATTATAATAAGATCTTAATATTATTTCTTAATCTCCCTATTAAGATATCAGATTAATATCGTAATATCTTACTCCAAGCACACAAGTTGTTAATTTATAATGACTAATAAATTTTACTCATTAAAAAAAGCAATAGATTTATATTAGAAAACTACAATTGTTTTAGTTTTAGTTTACTAAAGAGCTCAAGTAATCAAATAAGCATCTTAATATCTGACATGAATTAATCAAGTTTTCAATTGAAATCAATTATTCTTGAATGCAAACGGAAATTTCGCTCTTTGGCTAATGTTTATATAAATATCTTTATTTTGCTTCTTACTGTGCAGCAACATGATTCGAGGTTTCTAGGCTGCAACAGAATGACAAGCCAAAAAGAAAAAAGACGAAAAAAAAAGGAAAAACATTTGCCACGTTTCTGCGAACTAACTATTAATATTGCTCATTCGCCACGAATGCCAGCACGTTTTGTCAAGAACACGATATAGGATGTAGTACGTGTAGCAGTAGCAGTAAGGCAACCAGCGACATGTATGTCATGCGGCATGACGTCAGACATATCAGACATATCGAAGAAAGTATGTAATTTGTATAACTTAATGCCCGCTCTCGGCACATGGCAAATTATGTTTGACAGCCGGAACAAAATAGTCATGTTATAAAAGACAAAATAACTTTGTTAACGAGGCTCTTAGGCACACGCATGCACACACTAAGCACTCACACACACATAGATAACAATACACATGAATAAAGTCAAGCAAAGGCGAGCGTATAAAAAAGTACGTGAAAATGTGAGCGGAAAAATGCCAAACCATCTTCGCTTCAACTACATATCAAGGAAGTTGAAGGTTAGAAGAGGGCGAGGAGGAGAAGCCTTTTGCGCATTATCCTTTGCAAAAATGCTAATGTTCTGCGGTTGCTGGCCCAAAAAAAAAAAAAATAAATAAAAAAGATAAAGAAAAAGAAAAACATAAATATGCAAATGGGCTTGTGGCATAGTTGCCGTCTTGATATGAAGTCGTTAATGTGCTCCATGATAGCGATTTCGACTTATTTTCTTTCTTGCCTTTTTATTTGTATTTTTATATATATATATTTTTTTTTTTGAGAAGTTGATGATATCTACTAAATGGGGTATAAACAGAATGCAACAAGGTTTGTTTAACGGTGGGTGTTGAATTATTGACAAAATACACATTTGGATTGGTTGCAATTGGTATTTGAGTTTTTGATTAGATATTCTAAGTATTTTTAATACAGATGGCAATAGTTGCATTTATTCAAGATTTTTCACACCTAACTCAGTCTCCAATATTTATTTGCTATTCAAGTTTTTTCTCATATTTTCATAAGTAACTATTACTCAATATTTTTCGCATATAACTCAATGTTCAACATTTATTTTGTACCTTCGAAAAGTAATTTTCATGAAGTAACCGATTTCCAAATGATTCTCATTTAACCCAATCGTCAAAATTAATGATTAACTCTCTAAAACTAATTATCAGCGGACACTTTCAACACAAGCTTGCTGCCTTTTGTAACATATTTTCTACAGGGTATTCACATTTTTATATATTTTCGACAAATGCATTTTGGGATTCGTTGCACTCGAATCTGGTTGATGTTCAATATGAAATATTTTTCTTCTCTATCTTCCATTATACGGATTGAGATTATTGTGGGCGATGTGCTTTTGCAACAGCAATTTGTACACTTAACCAAAATTTGAATAAAAATGTGCGTAAATTGCAGACATGCCAACCAAGGATTCGGCAAAGGATGAACAGAGCACAAAATCGATGCCATTGTCTCAATTCGATGTGGTTAAGTGGAGTGGAGTGGAATGGAGTAAGTTAAGCTGAGGGCTTGTCAAATAAAACAGCCCGTTGGCAAATGTGTGCTGACAAATTACTATTAACAATTCCAAGGAGCAAGAATTCGACGATGCGCGCAGGAGGGAGTCGAACCAGTTGACAAAGAATTTCACAGCACAAGTAAAAAATTTGCATGATTTAAATGCCGTTTTAATTGAGTTTTAGCCGAGGGGCGTGGAGCAGAAGTGAGGCAGATTGGTTGGTCGTTCAACCCCCCGTTGACGTGCAATGCCAACAAGCATTTAACCACATTTAAATGAAATTTGCCACCAGCTGCGTGTGTGTGTGTGTGAGAGAGAGAGAGAGAGAGAGAGAGGGAGTTGAGAGGGAAGCAAAAGCGGTACACAAGTCGCATGCCGCACACAAGACGACCTTTCAAGGCACAAAATACACGTCTCTATAAATGCGGTGTGTGTGTGTGTGTGTGTGTGTGTTAGTTATGTGTAGTACCCTGGGGGCGTCACGATGCCAAGTGGTCAGGACTCTGTGTGCTACTGGACTCTCCTGCTCCATTACAGTTTGTAATTATGAAACTATGCAATGACCATGAATGTGTAAGTGTGTATATGTGTGTGGATGTGTGTAGATGTGTGTATCTGAGATGCACTTAACAAAATATGTTCTAAATTAAATATGCATATTAGCATTTAACTAAGATGCTTCAATTTGTTCAAGTAAATATACAATATAATAAAAAAAAATATATATAAATAGAATAAAATATTATATTATTCCAACCTTTTCATTTAATAAATAGTATACATTTATTACCTATACAGTTGCAAGTAAAAATTTTAAATATTTAAATTCATTAAAACAAAAATATATATAAAAAGTCTAACTCCAACTCAGGTTTATTTGAATCGTTGCCAACTTAGTATAATATTATTTCAGTCAATAAACACGGTTTATTAAAAATAAATTGAAGATTATATATAAATATTCACCAAAAAAAAAGAATGATCACCATTATTTTAAATCATATTTACTGGCTTTTAAAGTCAAAAATTATTGCATTTACATAAATATTGCTTTTCCCATATCTAATAGCAATTTCAAGTTCAATTAAAATATAATCAATGCGATCGTCTTGTGAAAATGAAATTGTTAGCCAAATATAATTGAAACTGCATTAAGAATAATAAAAAAAATACTTTATTGACAAACATTCTTTTATATATCTTAAGTCATTAAGAATTTTATACTAGCCATTTTTTAAACTTTTTGTCTTTCCTGTAATACAATATTTTTTTTTCCTGTATGGCTGCCATTTAAGCATTCCACATGCGCTTTTATGTACCTCAGTGTGTGTGTGTGTGTGTGTGCGTGTGCGGCACTCGTATCTTTGAAACTTTTCTCATTGGTTGCGATTCTCGCCCCTCGCCAAAAACAGTTTGCAGCCATTGTGTTTTGCCGCAACTCGAAATCAATATCACGTTGTATCCTTCAGCGGCAACAAAGGAACTGCTGATGATTGACAGAAACAATTCACACACAATCACACACACACACACACACACACACATGCAGACAGGCGCTTGTAGGTATAAAGAACAACCCTTCAACGCTCAACTACATTTTGCTTAAAACTTTAGTTATTTATTTGTTATACATATACACATACACAAACATATACACATATATATATATATATATATGTATATATATATGCAATATTGAGAGAAAAAGCATACAATGCGAATACAACATGTATATCCTTTGAGGCGCGGACAAACGAAATAACATAAAAATTAAAACTACTCGATCAACAATGCACACAAAGAACATCTGATGCCAAGAATCGTTATTTTTTTTTGTTTCGCGCTCTCTGAATTTTTGGACTGCGGGAGGGCGGAGGGGGGAGGGGAGGGACTGTTGCTGCGCCCGATCCTCGTCCTGTTCGAAAAAAAAAGCTGCGAAATTAAACGTATTTCTTGTATTGTTTGCATACCCTGTACACAATTACGTTCGGTCCATTTAAATGAAAACTTAAACTGAAACTTTTCTTAAGTTCTTCTTCTTAAATTAACTAGTTAATTTATAATTAACTTTCCTTATACAGTTTATACTCTTTTGATTAAAATTAAATATGTTTTTTGCTGACCATTCTGGCCATTACGATGTATTTTTTTCTTCCTTTTTTTGCAAGGATAATATTGCCTGAAGTATTTTTTTTAATTATTATCAATAACATAACCTTAAAGCCTTAAAAATAAAAAAGCTTAATTATAGTTCTAAGCATATTTTTATAGAGCTATTTACTTCTTCTTCTTCTATTTGTGAGCATTCCAGTTCTTAGGGACTTGGACCTGCCTGTGTTAAAATTACAGTAAAATTATTACTAAAGTAAGCAAACTTCTAATTACTGGGTATTTTATAGGCGACCTTTCTACCGAGCAGTCACTTGCAAGTTTTTTTTTATATCTGTCCTCTTACATTTATCATTTACTCACTCACAGTCCGTCTCTCTCTCTCTCTCTCTCTCTCTCACACACACAGTCCATATGCCTGTCTCTGTTTGCCGCCTTAAAAAAAACCTTTCACTATTTTTATAGCCTGACTAGCAATTTATTTTAATATTGCTTCTATAAAATGTATTTTTTTTATCTTTATTTCTTACACTTTGTTTGCACTCTTAACTGTATTGTTATACCTCACTCTTTCGCTCTCTCTCTCTCTCTCTCTCGCTTTACCACCTCCCCCCCCCCCCTCCTGTTGCGCTCCCTGTGAGCCTGTAGCCGACATTCCCCCGGCTGCTCCTTTGTTCTTTCGCTCGCTCGCTTTTTTCTGTGGAGTGGCTCTTGAGTTACGTTGCCATTTTTGTGTGTGTTCCGCTCTTTATTATTTGAGCATTTATTTTGCATATTGAATTTTTGTATATTTCATTTTTACACGCCTTTTGTTGCTGTCCTTTGTATTGTCAAGTGTCCAATAGTGGGGACTTTTGTATTTATTCTTTGTCTTCTTTCTCTCCCATTTTCGTTTTCTTTTTTTTTTAGTGTTAAACATTTTGTGATTGCAGTTTTGTTTATTTGTTGGTCGAGTGTTGTTTGGCGCAGAGTGTTTGGCATTGTATTATTATTATGTATTATCCCTGCCCACTGATCCTAATTCAAAGAATATTAATTGTGAGACAGATTCTGGGAAAAATATCTCACTAATTTTAAATAGTCAACAATATTAATTTCAATCAAAGAAGTAGACACTTTTAAGGGCATCAGGATAGGAATTTATGCAAAAGTCAATCTTAATAGAGGACAAGATTCAGATTGTAGCCAGTTTCTCTGCGAAAATGTCCCTCAGTTTTGAAGCTATCTTAATGAAATCTCCTATAGCATATAGCTATCATAGGAAGGATCGTTCAAAGGATGTGCTCTTGTTTGAAAAGCTTGTTTGTTTAACAAGTAATTCTAGCGAAACTCATAAGCTATGAAAAAGTATCATCATCAGATTACTATATTATATAGCTTCCGTTCCTATGGGAGTTAATCGGTTTTTAAAAAGAAGATGTCAGTTCGGTCTATAAGGATATGTAATCATTGTATTTTCTTCACTTAAATGCACTAAACAAATGCAATTTGTTTATCATTTGACTATCGCAGATGTGTACAAAATTTGCATGTCCTTGTTAGCGCGTGCCAATTAACACAATGCCAATCTGTCTCTCAAGTGTCCTGCACAAAGCAGTCGAACCCACGATTTGTTGTCAATTAACATACACACACCAACACACAAATAAACTGTTGGATAAACATGAACACGCTGCCAAGCGTTGCATTTAGATATTTATCGCACTTAGCTGTGCTACTCAACCATCCCAACCCCCCTAAAACCCACCTCAGACCATCCGTGTGCCATGTCAACCGCAGAGACAACACGTGACTTTTGTGCAGAGAGTTCAAAAATCACATTTCGAAGGACTTTGACGGGCGACGTTGATGCGACTGATGAGGACGCTGATGGGCAAACAATGAGCTAAGCAGAGAACTCAATTAAAAAAAAAAACAGAAAAATAAAAAACCCACCCCTACCCAAGCACTATATAAGTATTTACAAAATTTAAAAAACAATATATATATATATATAAAAAAAAGTGAGGTACAGTTGCCTTCCGGAAATTATGATTCAAGTCAACATATTGATTCTACATGCATTCAATAATCAAAGTGACGCGTCGGCTTTGATAAAAGAAGAAAGCAGCTCCCCTCTCACTCCATCTCTCTCTCTCTCTCTCTTGGTTTCCCCCCTCTCAAAAAGGAAAGCAACACAAGCAAATGTTAAAAATCATTTGAAAGACAACACAAATAAAAAATAAAAAGAAAACAATATGTAAATTATGAATATTTGTGTAAACAAAACGAACGGCAACTGAGTGCATCAAAGAACAGAAGCAGGGTGAACACTGCCATTAGCCCAGCTACTGTATTAAATCATATGCGAGTAGTACTATCTCAATGTATAGATGGATGGTTGGTTGGTTGGATGGATGGATGTATGGATGGGCCATATCATCTGGTGTCTGCTTGGGCGGCATCAAAATTGATTTCTCATCGCGTTAGTTGCTCAACAGGCAGCCAGGTTTCTGCTTTCAATGAGTGTGTGTGTATGTGTGTCTCTGTGTGTGTGTGTGTGTGCGTCTGTGTCTACTGTGAACACTTGGCTTATTAGCCGACTGAACTAGCCTCGTTGACGTCGCACAGTGGGCAGAAAGACAAAAGATAAATATAACATATAAGAAATTTGATTACTCTTCATTGAATATTGAATCATCAAATCAACATAGTAAAAAGTATATTGCTCAAAATCATTATTCAGTCAGAAGCTTTTCAGTTTTTCAAAATCCATAACCATTTAATTCACTGGAAGTTTAATTCATTTTGATTAAGGAATTTAATTAATTTGAATTTTATAATGACATATTTGTTTTTGACTTGTTTAATTAATTTTTTAATTTTGCTTTGTTTAATTAATTTTTTAATTTTGCTTCATATTTCTTAATTGCTTTCAGACCAAAGACAAATTGCTGTAATCTGAATAATTCCATTTACACTTAATTAGCCAACATTTCGTTCCAATCACAGCTAGATGATAAAGTAGTCCGATCTGGATGACTTTTTAGATGTAAGGAACATAATAACTGGTGAGTTTAGTTAGGATAACATGTTGAACTAAATAGTTTGTTATGCAAGAACTATTCTTTTAATCAATCATAGAAATATGGCAGCTACAGACGACTAGGGACTCGTCTCCTTCAAATTATAATACCTCCTGAAAATGGTACTATAAGTTAGATAAAAAATGTACTCTTGTATTAAATTATTGTAGCATTACTCTTCATTTTCCATTGGCTACAATATATTTTCTTGAACTAATGATCATCTAGGCATAACCACTGTGGATTGATGGCGGTGTCTCTTGTTGTGGCAAAAGGTCTGGGCCACCTACTTTACACGTTTGCTACTTGAAATGGCATTTGTTGTCTTTTCATGCTTGTATTCGTCTCCCTCTCTTCTGTCTTTCTGTCTGTCTCACTGATTGTCTGTCTGTCTGTGTGTTGGAAAAACAACACACCAAAAAAGACAGAAAAAGACGTTGTGGGTTGGGGAACCTGCCAAATTAGTTGCTATGTAGCCTTATGACCCATTGCTTGACAAGCCACAGATTGGGTTACCCAATCCCAATCCCAATCCGAGCCGCCTGTGTCTCTAATGTTTGTCTTGTAAAAACAAGATAGGAGTTGGGGTTTTGAAAAAAACGAAGAAAAAAAAAACGAATGCATTTGAAATCTGGCAAAGCAAATAATAACAAATAAATGAAACTAATGCCGAGTAGTAGAAAAAATACGGCTGCTGCCCCGAGGACCACCCTCGTTTAGATTTTTGGAAGAAAACATATGTCTAGGCATTTAAGCTGTTAAGTAACCCCTTTCTTTTGGCAAAGGGTACTTCTACTAACCATGTGCCAAATTTTGAAGAAGAGCGAGTGAGTTTTGGGTAGAGCTCTAATTGACGGCACTTATGGAAAGCCACAAGAGCCGACCGTGTGGCATCTGCAGCCCCGAGGACACAATCCAATCCAACCCATGCCAGTTATCCTGCATGGATATCTATAGCAATCTATCGTATCTAAATATCTATTTGTTGGTTGGCTCGTTTTGTTTGTTGGTTGTTTGGTTGGTTTGTTTGTTGTTTGTTTGGCTTCAGTTGGCGTAATCGCCTGCTATTAATTCATTGTCCATTATACAGCAGCTCCTTGCCTCCTGACATTGTATGCAATTTGTGTGGCACTATCGGAGTGAGCACACATGCATGTTGCCTCAACGGCCTCGACTGCCTCAACTGCCTCGACTGCCTCAACTGCCACCATTGTGTTGTTTGTTGGCCAACATGGAACGCTACTCTAAGATATTATCGACAGCTCGTCCATTGACAATAACAAGCGCAAGCGGCAGCCCAACTGACTGACTGACTAAACGCTGCCCAGGCAGACCACCAGGATAACTGATACACAGACAAAAAAAATATCGTAGAGATGATGAATTAAATTCTTTCAACTACACATATTACACAACATTTACGTAAAGCAATCAGTCAACACAAAATACAAATTGAATTAGGCTTAATTGAATTTTTATATAATTTCGTCTCAAATTATATAAGATACGTTTAAGTCTTTGTGGATTCCAAGGAGCACCTTCAATGTTTATTTGAGTAATATATTTACATATTTGAAATATATCTTAATGTATCCCGAGATACAAACAGCATCACTAAAAATATTATAGATCGGTCCAGAGATACTGGGAAAAATCTATAATTTCCCAAACCAAACATTATTTGAAAACACAAATTTAACTCTAAGATTTAGGTTTATGTCAGAATGATTCTGAAAGATTTATTTATGCAAAACTTTTTGTGCTACTGTTTTACTTACGAATTACTTGTCAATCTTTTTTCTCAGTGTTGTAGCTGGTAGTTGCCTATTGTCCAGTCCGATGGTGGTTGATCTGTGGTTTTGGAATTAGACCACCCCGTCATTGTTAGGCACTGACAATGGTGCCCATAGAGCGAGCACATTGTATGCCCCTGAACACACTCACACACACACACACACACACACACACAGAGACACACACACACACACACACACATTCACACACACAAAGAGTACTTTGCTGTTATGTTCTGTTTGCTTTTGTTGTTGTTGACTTTTCGAGTTGCCGCACAATGCCACAGAACAACCTATTCGGACAAATTGATATCCAATAATTTAATTCTGTTATCCATTCGCCATTCAGTTCGCATGTCCGCAAATAGTTTTGTAATTTGCACTACGGCATGCGTGTAACCGATATTATTGTCCTGCCTTCGGTCCTTCATCCATTGTAAAATAACTCAAATGCCGAGTCGAGCAGCCTCATCATGCTGGTCATTTTCACAGCACTACTGTGCTGACCCTCTGACCCTCACACCCCCGATCCCACACTTAATCCAATAGTTTTATTATAATTTATCTATGTCTGTCTGTCGGTCAGTCTGTCTGTCTGGCCGTCTGTCTGTCGTTTGTGTCCGCAACGCATACAAGTCAAATACAAAATTTTGTGTGAAAAAGGATTTCACACTTTTCCATTTGCCGCTCACAGTTTTCATGTATGCGTTTTGTGTGTTGTTTGTGGTTTGATGTGTGTTGTGCGACGTGTGCCATTAGTTTTCGATAATAAACAATATAGTGGCGAATAGATAAATTTGATAGGGCTTAACGCCTTCGCATATCAATAGCATCACATCTGCATTAGATGCCCATAATTGTCATTGACCGGCGTCGAATTGGAAAACATTTTGATATTAGAAATTGTTTGCATTTTTCGCTACATTTCCCACAATTCGAAATGTTCGGTTTAATAAATGATTCATTAGGATTACTAATTGAATTACGATTTTAAGCTTTAATAATGGCAACTCAGTTGCTCCTGCAACAAAGGGAAAACAGTTTTTGATTAAAATTGTGCTACCAGTTTAGATACACATTATTTTTAAGCCTTGGAAAATAAACGATTTTTGGCAAGGGATAATCCTCAACTATAAACTACACACTCCATAGAAGGAATGAAGAAATAATACATTCTATATTTTATATTGATACAGCATAATAATATACTATGTATATATAACTATATATCTGATAATAAAATGTTTGAGAGATAATGGCAACCATGTGCAATCCTAGTCAAACAGAATGCTCCACATGACTTCAAGGATCTCTGCAAAATGATTGCAGCTGCTTGAGGATGTCCGATATCAATTAGGGAAAGTATTGCAGATTCTCAGCGGATGTTCTTGAGGCTGAGAGATGGAACTCTGTCAAAAGAATCGGCTTACTGCGTGTAGACTTCCTCAGTTCTTCTAATCATATTAAATTCATTGTTCAGATGAGTTACTCTGGTTGCGTAAAAAAGTAAGGCACAAAAATACCGAAGACTGCAACAAGTCTAACTTGCAATTAATTCATGATTCATAGAAATTATATAATACAATAATGTATGCTTAGCAAAACGTAGAAGATTCTGATATAAAACGCATAGGAAATTTAAATAGATTGTAAATGGGAACGCGATAAGAAAACACTCTCAATTAAATTTGTGAGATTTACAAGCCAATGAAACCCAATCGATTGTTCCTATGGAAGCTATAGGATTTAGTAGTTTAATGTTAATACCAATAAACTCACTATTGTTTAAGATATTTTGGAGTGCAAAATAAAAACCAACAAGCTGAATTAAAACCAAGATGATGTTGTCATATATTATATTAAAAATATTAAAACAACCTCTGCAAGTAGATACAATGTTCTTTAATCTGAAATTTGTACTTGCAATTTGCCATCCGTTAAGTTTTATAAAAAGAAAACTCATTCAAAAGATTTATAGAATTGGATTTTTTTTTGTTTGTAATTTATTAAATACTTTAACACAGTGTTTGAAATGTATTATCTAATACATGGTACGATATATGAGTATATGGTACATATACATAGGTATCTCAATCGTTATATATGTTTCTTTACACAATAATCTCAATAATAATAATATTAATGTTAATTTGATCTAAACGTAGTATCTTAGAGCTCTTAACGTATAATACAAATACTTGTCGAGTGATAAACATGTCGCAGATACAATTTACAGTTATGCAGATCTGTTCTGGATATATGTGTGGGTGGGTTATATATGGGATGTATATATATATATATATATATATAGCCAGTGTTACAATCTTACGAACTAAAGAAAAATCAATTCTACTGTGATTTGCCTAAAAATAAACAATGTTTACACTGGTTCCACTGGGGTGGTGGGGGGTGGTATGCTTGAGCTATGATGTCTCAAAGGGCCGGAAGACGACCAAGCCTCAATCCTGGGAATCGCCGGCATTACTACTCCGATCCATGGCAATGCCACCAGCACCATTCGACTCGGATTGATCGATATCCGCGCTGCTCAACACCCCCGGCAGATATCCAGTCCCAGCATAGGGAGCGGAAAGGAAACGCTTTGCATGCGCCTGCATGAAAGGATGATACCGATGCGGATGGGTGGGTGAACCGAACACAGCGGGCGGCACCAGTGGCGAGAAGGCGGACTTCATGGGGAATGGCGGCGAGGGTGGCACCGACTGCGCCGACGATGGCGGCGGCGGCGGTGTCTGTGTCAAATCCTCGCCAGCGAGCATGCACTCCATGGCCTGGAGGACATCGCCGCGAAAGCGTTGCATCAGCTGCTCCACATCGCTGCGTCGTCGATTGGGAAAGACACGCATCAGCACATCGATGGGGGATCGCTGCTGCTGCTGATGCTGAACATGCTGACCCAAAAGTTGTTGCTGCTGCTGTTGCTGCAGCGACTGCGACTGCGCTGCCGGATGATGGGTGGGCAGCCCGGCGGCGGCCAGGAACTGTGTATGATGATAGGGCATAAAACCCTGTGCATGGCCATTGCCAAAGGAGCGCAACAGATGCAAATTCTCGGCGGGTGTATTTGGCGGCGAGTTGCTGTCCTCCTTCTTCAGGCTCAAGTTCTCCGGCGTCGCCTCATCCGGTGCCGAATCCACATCCAAATCCGATTCCGGCGAACTGGGCGGACCGGTGCGTGCCGGCGACAAACTGGACGTCAGATTAAACAAACCAGCGACCTTGGGCCGTGGACTGCTGGGTGAACCGCACTCGGATCCCGTATCCTGATCTGTTTCATTCGAGAGAGCAGCTCCACGTTTGGAAACTGCAGAGAGAGAGAGAGAGAGATAGAGCACAACAAAACACAGTCAGGTTGCCGATTACACTCAGAAAATAAATATGTACATAATTTTCGACTGAAGTAAAATACAAATTTTAACACCAGACAACAAAAAGGTTTAAAGAATTGTCAATATATTTTATAGTTCAATTTAATAATATTCCAAAGAATATGTTTACAACACGGTTTTGCTCCAAGTGTACAGGTAACTGTGGGAAACTCTGTGCGGTTTTCCACACAACAAATAAAAGTATCGAATTGTGCGACGTGAAAAAATAGCAAACAAATAAAATAAAAAAATCAGAAAAGAAAAACAAAAAAAAAATTTAATCACGGGAATCGCAAACACAACTTCAACTCAGAGTTGGGAATGGAGATGAGGATGTTGATGATGAATGTGGCAGGGAGGGGATGGTTCGTTGACATGGCAATCGTGGATGAGTCGAGCGCGGGGGTTGTCGAGTTTGCAACCTGTACTCGCTGCAGAAGTGAAACAAGTTATATGATATTTTTTTTCTATTTGATTTGTCAGTGGACGAAGCCGCAGTGAAAATTTAATTAAGTTGCGCCCTGTCGATTTGTAGACCCCTCCCCCCCGGGTTAATCCTGTACCCTTAAACTGCATTCCATTGTTCACCTGGTGCTGCTGTTTCGAATTGTTTTTTTTGTTGTTGTGTTTTTTTCATCATTTCATGCATGAAATCGTCTTGGATTTCAGTGCAAATAAACAGTGTAGTACTTAAATGGGACAGGTTCGATTGATTTGCGTGAGAATCCTTGTGTGTTTTCCTTTCTCGAAACAAGCAACAAGAATGATGAAGCATAAAAACAAACATTTCTTAAAAAGGGACTGAAGTGAGTCTCGCATTACGCCCTCAGCTTGGAATTGTCTTACAACCTGACAATATAAGCAAAGGTTCCAAAATTAGCACTCAATGGAGTGCCAAAGTATCTATTCCAAGGACTTTGTAACTGTTGACGTGCCCCCTTTTTTGACTTGGGGTTGCAATACTGATTTTTATGGGTATATAAGCTGAATGCTAATATGGCTATTATGCCGGATAATGTTGCCTTTAATTGAATTATTTTTAAATCGCTTCAACAATCGATATTGGGTTTACTTTGAATGAGTTTAGATGTTGATAGCAGAAATTAATGTTGGTGTATATAATGAAAATGCATTGATGAGATTGAATAGAAGCGGATCATGTTTGGGGAAATATGTGAATAAGTCAGTCGAAATATGATTGATGAATCATTTAAATAATTATCTTATTTCGACTTAGTTATTCACATAAAGGGCAACCAATAAATAAAGTGACTTTAAATATTATGAGTGGTTGTAAAAAGATTTAATTACTTTTTTTTTAATTGCAATTGAAATGCGAAAATTTGGATTGTCAGAACTCAAAATTAAGTTACGAAACATTAGTTTTAATTCCATTAAAATATAAAATTCTTGAGATAGAATAGAGAACTATTTGGGATTGATAAATATACATATATGTTATACATGGAGTGAAAGGAACTACTCTATTTATATTTCTTTCTTATTCTTTGGAATACCAATAATTTAGAAATTGTTAGTTATGAGAAAAATTCTAGTTTTAAGACTAAGACTTTGCATAAAATATGTATAAAGTTAAGTTAAAAATTAAGAGAGTAATGAGTAAAAATAATGTATATATGTCTTAAGCTGACTCCACGTAACCCAATAAAGTATTTAATATATGTATTTCGTCGACTACTGGTCAAATAATATCCAAATACATATAAGTATATGTAATAAATAAAATGTGGTAAACTTAATAAAAATAAGCGAAGTTTTAAGAACATTAAAGAGAAATTTCCACATTCTTGGAATAGAAAGAAATCTGCAAACTTTGTGTTATAGAAATAATTTTGGGAAATCTTTACAATGGACAAGTACATTAAATTTTGTAAGGAAAGTTTTTAATGTGTGTATATTATTATAATCCCTAACCAGACAATAGTTCTTAAATATGCACATATTTATATTTGTAATTACTGTATTCGACTGAGTTTTGAAAATGTTGGGGTTGATCTGTGAAGTCTAAGCAAATTGTGCTTTGAAATTGGAGTCTTTAACGCCAGCTTAAGGCTTCACTTTAATTGTTGCGATTTTTACCCATTAACCTCACCTTTAAATGTGATTCCCCCTTTTTTGGAGAGAGTGGGTTTATGTGGAAAGTCGTTGCTTATGCGACGTTTAGCGGAGTGCAGGTTAAACGCCTTGACTGCTGAAGCCCTTGTGTTAACAACACCTACAACTTCAAAATCATCAACTCACACACACCCAAACACACACACGCACACACACATACATGTCTAGGAGTGTGGCACTTTATGCGCCGCTGAGCTTTTGACAATTGAAAACGGAACATTTTTCACAGGCGAGTTTTTCTTGAGTGACTTTGAAGCGCATTTAGAGCAGGATGTGAACATAAATGTGACTTGTGGGTGTGGTAGGGGGCGGGGTTGTAATGTCACACATGGACTGCACACAGAAGTGGGCGTTGTTGTTGTTGTTGTTTGCGATGGCGGGCAGCAAGGCGTAAATATAATAATTTCATATTTGTAGATGTGGCACGAAGGGGGGAGGACTTACCGGGACTCTCGTCCAGCTCGGTGCGTGTGGGTGAGAAGCCAACGCTGAGGTGCTCGGAACGGGTGCGTCCATCCGTGTCGGATTCATTGCCATTGTAATGCTGCTGCTGCTGCTGCTGGCGTTGATGCTGCTGCTGATGATGAAGTTGCTGCTGTTGTTGCTGTTGCTGTTGCTGCTGCTGCTGCTGCTGGTGGCTGGGCGTGGAGCTTGCCTCGTAGCCATCGCTAGGCGGTGATGGTATACCGCCATGGAAAACACCATTTTGTGCCGGGCCAGCACCAGTGCCGGACGCTGTGGGACTGTGCGGGGTGGGCGTAACACTATCGCTGCCATTCTGTTGCTGACCCTGACCCGAACCGGGCACCGATGTGTACAGCAGGCCCAGCTCCCTGGCCTCGTTCTCCTCCTGCGCCTGCTGGCGTCGCAGCGCCACCTGAAAGCCAACGGACATGGAAAACTGACAGATTAGATGACTATGCGGCTACGGTCAGGCCAATGTCAGTGGCCATCACCCACCTGTGCGGCCATCACACGCTGCCGTTCCGCTATCAAAGTGCACTTGGCACACACACAATCCCGCCAGCGGCAATAACGCTTGTGACCCTTCAAGGCGCTCACCTGCAAATGGACAAAGATCGGAATTGGAGTTGGAGTTGAGTTAATGTGATTTAAGATCGAAGTTGCTTTTTGTGGAGTGCAGTATTCAAACTTGAATTGATCATCAAACTGAAGGACGGAATTACGTCCCTGAGTATTGTGCATAGAAGCCTCAATTTATTCAAAACTTAATAAGTAAATAAATTTTAAACAATAACAAAATATAATAAAAGGGCAAATATATAACTGAACTTGGTACGCATAGTATTGCATTTGGGGTTGCAATTAGTTTACTAAATATTTTACAATTAAAATTAAAAAAATTAATAAATACATAAATACAAATACTTAAATAAAAATGTATGGTTCTATTTAAATTGTGTAAAAATAATACAATTTATTTTCAACAATTCGAATTGTACTAAAATTGTGAATAAATGAAAACGATAGATTAATAATAAAGTAATAAAAAAAACAACATTTATGATTCTATTTTAATTTCATATAAATAATATATAAATACAAATTGGTTGTACTTCAATTGTGAATAAAAAATGTATAAATTAAAACATTAAATGAAAATTTTGCGAAAACTCCAAGCAGATGATAAAAGTAGTTATGTTAAATGAATGGGTTAATGAATCAAGCTAAGATACAAATGTAAGCCAAAATGTTAGATTGTAAATGTTTGGAGAAGAGTGGTAGCTAAATTGAAAAACTGCAGCAAATACTTATTAAGTACTTGACAGGAGTAGTTGAAAAGTAATTAAGGCAATTAGTATTTCTACTACTACTCCTCCAATTACTTGGACAGATAAGGTTATTCAGATTGAGCTTTAACTTGAGGCAAATCAATGATTTGGTAAGCGACACTGACCACGCCATGATTGCGACACCTGGCGCATTTTGGGGTACGCTGATAACGCTCCGAGGCGGCGCGCAGGAAGAAGGCGGGCGGCAGGGCGCCCAACACCGGATGCTGTGACATTAGATTCTGCATATCGACACCCGACGGCAAACTCATGCTGAGCTCTAACACAAACACACGCACACACACACACACACACAAACAGACGCACAAATATACACACAGGTGTTTCTTGTATATATTTGATATGTAAATATATATTTTATTTGTTTTTGCTCGATTCTCAATGGAAATCACGCTTTGGTGTAACAGTCACAGTCACAGTCACAGTCACGATTAAAACGGTAATCACGGCGCGCGCATTGACGACCATGTCAGATGAAGCATTCGATTGCAACTGATTCAACTTGGACTCAATTCAAAAGGGAGCAGCGAAAGCCGCAGCAGTAGCAGCAGCGATGCCAGCGCCGCAGGCAGCGACAGCGTTCAAGGCAAATGGCGGCAAAGCGGCAACATTTACCAATACAAAAGCCGCACACAAACACACACACACGCATACACACATAGAGCAGGAGACAGAGCGAGATAGAGAGAGAGAGCGAGAGCGAGTGAGTGAAGAAGAGAGAAATGCTGCCTAGGGTTGCAAAATATATACACTTTTGTGCGCGTCTGTGTGTGTGTGTGTGTGTGTGTGTGCTTGTCGCTGCCTGCGTCGGCGTTGGCGTCGTCACAGCCTCAGCAATTAAGAAAAAAGTTTCAAAATCTAATTTGGTACTGTATACAAATTTGTGCACTCGGGGCGGGCAGCGACGGCGACGGCGACTGCGGCAGACACAGTCTGGCACAGTGGTGCGAGTGTGGTTGGCTCTGCTGCGGTGGATGCTGTTCGTGTTGCTGGTGGTGGTGGTGGTGGTGGTGTTGGTGTTAGTGTTGGTGGTGGTGTTGGCTGTAGTCAGTTGCCTCAGCTGCTGGCTGGTGGTTGTTTGAGATTTCTTTCATTTTCTTTGTTGCTTTTGTTTCACAATTTCTTTTTTACTGTTGTTGTTCTTGTTGTTGCTTGGCTTAAACACTGTGCGCTTGTGTTTGTGTGTGCGTGTGTGGAAATGTGTGTGTGTGTGTTTGAGAGAGCTTCGGTTTATGAAACAGCCAACCAAAAACGTTGTTGCTCCTCAGCTGCGAAGCGACCTCGGCGCTGGTTGGCATGGCAGCGTAGGCGAATACACACACCATACACACACACACACACAATGCAGCTCGACACAACTGACACAGTTGGCAGTTGCAGAACTTGTGGTTGTTGCATATGTACAAAATGTGGAGATGGGCAATAGAGAGGGGATGTTGCATGTGAAACTTAGGAGGTCAATTGCAGCCTGGCTTCGTCTGCCAGCTTTGAGCAGCTGCAGGCTACTCGAATGTTAAAGTTGCATTGGGTATTATTTTTTGGCATGTTGCCACTCGCTTTTCATTTGCAGCTGCTTTCTGTATTTAGCATTTAAAAGTGGTAGTCTAAAGAAATTGTTTATTATTTCTGAATGTACGAAATGTTCACTCAAAGGCGAAACAACAATGAAAGACTTGAAATTTAATAAACCACATTAAATTGTTTATTGTTATAGCTAGGGAAATGGTCAGAGCTCTAAAAAGAAAATTCTTTAAAAGTTCGGCAGTCTAAAAAAATTAAAAAATTATTAAATATATATCAGTTTAAATGTTCCGTTAGCTTCTAGAAAACAACTGTACAATTCAAGCCTCCAATTCTGTTTAATCTTAGCAAACACTAGGGAATAATATACACAGCTACAATCAAAATAATAGCAATAATGTGCAACATATGTTGTTGAAAACGTTAAACAAAAATAAAGAAAAAATAGAATTTAATTATAAACAAATAAATAAATACAAAAAGGATGAGATATGTTGAGGTGTAAAATCATTCAAGATATCGAAGGGAATAAGAAAAGGGCTACAAACATATTATGAAATTATATTTTATAATGCAGCAACTCTATTATTTTGGCCTCAACTATTTAACCATATTTATATACGTATTTAGATAAGCCAAATTGTGCAATATCATAATTGCATTATATATTATTTAGTAATCGCATTTACATTTCTTAAAACATTTTTCTCTTAATAATTTCATGGTTTTTACACTTTTAAAAATGGATTTACTTCTCCAACTTGAACCAATATCTGATCAAATACCATATAGAAACTATTATAATAGATTTTAGTATAATTAGCATAGCTTGTATCTGACTCTATGAGTTTTAAGCTAGGTTAGATTTAATGAGAGACGTTCGAGTGTAAAAGTTACAATCTCTTAATATCGAACTATAATTTTGTTTATTAATTGTTTTGAAGAATTGAAGAGTTTTAGTTTCTAGAAGCTTTAATTTACATTCAAATATTGCTCATACACACATACATATATATATATACATATATCTGGATACGTGCATATGGTACATGTTTATCAACGGCCATTTTGTGCATTCCGATAACATATCGAAAATCGCGCTGCGCTAGTTTCAGTAACAAAAAGAAGAACTGCACGTCTCTTGTATATAAAAGACGCCAATGGGTGGGTGTTGCTGTGGGAGAGGGTGGCTAATGGGCGCCTCAGTGGCCTATTAGAATGTTACAATATTATTGCAATTGAAACAAACTGCGACGGCGACGGCGACGCCGCCAGCAGCAGCAGCAACAACAAATCTAAAGTAACGTGTGCGACAAGAAGCGGCGACATTTTAAAAGCTCTGCGCACTTAACGCTCTCTCTCTCTCTCTCTCTCACTCTCTCTCAGCTACGTTGCGCATTGAACACTTTTACACTCTGTGTGTGCGTGTAGACTCCGCCTATGCGCAGAGGCGGAGCCAATACTCACACACTCACACACACACACACACATACACACAACATAAACACAAAGCGGCTACAATGTTGTATTTGAAAGCTGGTCCAAAAGAAACAAGTTTCCAAAACTGAAGAGAGCAGATGCACGCATGTGTGCGTGTGTGTGTGTGTGCGTGTGAGAGAGCGGCACAAGGACAACTAGCATAAAGAGAGTACAACAGTGTCTAGCTCTCTCGCTCTCACAGTCTTGCTCTGTCTGTCGCTCGCTCACACAGTGGCCTGTCAGTTAAGCTTGGCAACTGTAAATGGCTAGAACTTGTTGTTCTTGTTCTTGCTTTTTGCTCTTTCTGCTACTGGTTTTTGCGCAGAGGCATTTTCTCGTATTTTAACTTTGTTTAAAGTGCACACACACACAATAATATATATATATATATATATATATGTATATATATATATGTGTGTGTGTGTGTGTGTGTGTATATATATATATGTGAGCTGTTGCTGGGTGGCCACTTTAAATATGTGTTTTTACTGCGGGCCAAATATGCAAATTAGTTTGTGCCGCGCTGACTGACAACTTCTTCAGCCAACAAAAGCTGAAACATGTCCATTATATCAACGCCGCCGCTGTCGCCGCTCTTCATGCATGAGCTGGACTCCCCAAAGCAGAGGGGAAAGGGGCAGAAATAGCTGCAATACAAACAATATGCTCGTAATAATCATAAACAGAAGCAGAAGCAGGCAAGCAGGCAGGCAGAGTCAAGGCATCATCATCATCATTATCAACAACAATCGGTAACCAGTAGCTAATACAACACCAACAACACCAACAACACCAACAACAACAACAAAAGCAAACGGAACAACAATGAAAACAATACGAAATCAACATAATAATAAATAATAAACTGAAAGATATCTTATGGGTTAAAATCTGATATGCCCCACCAAGTGTTATCTTCCTTACCGTAGAATGGCTAGAATTGGGAATTTATAATTATTCACAATTCGGCAAAACTCAAATGCAAATGATTGATTTTAATCTGAATGTATTCATCAATTTTTTGTTTATTTGCATTTATTTGCAAAGAACGTTAATTTTTTTGGTAAAACATTTGCAATTTACTTATGATCCTGTTGGCGTTTTCATTTTTTTTTTCATTCCTTCTTTTCTGTATATTTAGGGGCAAGATGTCTGTATAGAAAAGTAAAGATTAAATAATATTAATTACAGAATTTTAATCATAATTAATTAACATGCAGTCACTTCTGCATCATACATTATATAATACTATAGTGTTGAAATGAATGTTTTAGATTTATATATGAATATAGTGTATAAATTAGTGTATATATTTATTATTGCTAGTAAATCTTTAAGAATTTATTACCTTGAAGTGTAAATACAACTCAAGAATACTCAATCTTAACACTTAAAAAGAAATCAATTCAATTCAATACACGTGCATATTTATAACTTTGTGTAGTTAAACTTGATCATGAGTTAAGTTAGATGTCAATGCAATAATGTTGTCTGTTGTCTTTGGCCAAGATCACTGAGTATAGTAAGACAAATAAAGTAGCCAAGTTAGTTAGGTTGGCTTGAATGATAAATGCAAAGTGCTTCGCCAAGCGAGAGATCATTGCTACTTTACTTGCCGCATACTGTTTGGCCATGTTTCTTTGCTTTTGATGACTCCGACGAAGAAGATGCGACTCAAGTGCTCAAGTGAGGAGCACCCGGCTGAGGGTTATAATGAACTGCTTCTGATTCAGCAGCCGAGACAGTGACAGATGCTCTTCGACCAACAGAGAGGAAGGGGGGAGCGAGCAGAGGGCTCGAGCGGGTTTGGGGCACTTACTGGGACGGAGACGGGGACGGGGACGGGAGTCGGAGATTGAGATTGAGAATGAGAGACAGACAAAAGAAAAGTGCCTTAAAATGTTGACAAATATTTGCCGTGCATTGGCCGCAAAATTATTTGATTAAGACCACCGAAATATTAAGTTGTATACAAAGATCTCTTTTTTTTTTGTTGTTATGTTTGCGTGTGTGTGTGTGTGTATTTGCGTGTGCGGCCACTGAATGTACACTTGGAGAAATAATACATACATTAAAGAAGAAATGTTCAAGAAATTTCAATTACAGTTCTTCATATACTAATTTTCTGTTGTGTATATTTAATTTAAAATATTACATTAATTATGTCTTTAAGGAATTTTGGTATTTTTAAAAAACGTTCTTGAATTACGAATTTCGTTCTCTGACTTATGAGGTTCGATACCTTATATCACTAAGAAATTTCGACATTATTCAAAACTAAATAACTAAAGAATTAACTGAAAGACGAATTTCCTTCCCTGGTCTTAGATTTTCGAGACCCTATTAGATTGAGACATTGTTAACAACGTTATCGAAACAATTAGTATAAGTACATATTAAGAAGCTGATCAAAAAAAAAAAACATTTTAAATCAATACATACAAAATTGATGACTTTTTTTTGCCGAGTGTAGAAAGATCAAAAATTGTACAAAATTAAAAATGAAACTTGAAGACACGCGGCTAATGAGATTTCCTTGCGTCATTGCCTCATTCATTCATTCCGAATTGCGATTTGTTTGTTTTATGTTTTTTCCTACTCTTTTATTATTGTTGTTGGTGTTGCTTTTGTTGTTGTCGTTGCTGTTGTTGTTGCTTTTGCTGTGTGTTGCGTAGTTGAACTTGTGTTTTATGTTTAGCGTCCAAAGACAATATTTGAGCAATCATCGAAGACGCGCCGAGAGGATGAACATTGTCTCTATTTTCGAAAGATCTTTCATTGGGTTTAGCCACCCAAAGAGCAGCTAAAGATAGCACACACACACACACACACACGCACACCTCCCCACTCCTATGACTCCCTCCCCTACCCACTCCCTTCTATGTCCATTTCCTTGCGAGCTTTCCATTTGGAGAACTGTCAGCGACAGGCATTGGAAACAAAGCGAGGACGCAGCCACTCCAAAGTGGACAGGGGGCGAGAAAAAAGTTAATTTAATTTCAAGTGTGTGCAACAATTGTCGGTCCTGCGCTTATCCTTTTCAGCCAATCCTCATCCTCCTCCTGCCTCCACCACCACCCCATCCATGCGACTGCTTCTATGTTTGCTTTGGTTTATTTTATTTTATTTCATTTTATTTTTGTCTTTTGCATATTGTTTTACAAGCAGATTTCTCCAGTTGGCGACTTGTGAACAATCTTCGACTTATCTTAGACATCAAGAAAATCTCATTAAATAACTTCCGGCGCTTTCAAGTCCTGCGAAAGTCCTTGCCAACCAGCCAGCCAGCCAGCATATCCTGCGACTAGAAAGCTTCGCTTCGCTACAAGCTGAAACTTTGAACTCTTGTTCTGTTCTCATGTATTTCATGTTTCGTCGTTCAGCCAGCCATGAAATTACATTTTCTCATGATATACGAGTAGTCTGTGGAAGGAGGGGGGTGGTGGGGGGGGGGGGAACTGGTAGATGTATAAGAATAGGAAACGTTTTTTTGTGGTAGTCGGAAGCCATTTTTCGTCTTCCACGTGCCCAGAATGGAACAGAATACTTCGTTTTGCTGTAGATTCAAGGAAACGTGAAAATGTTGTTAAAAGTTCACAGAAACTTTTGTGTTCATTTTCTTATTTTCTTTTTTTAAATGTTTTCCCTTGCGATATTGTTAGCTGTTCTTGTTAGTTGTTAGATTTTGCTGGGTGTCATATGCAGATCTGATATGGGAAAAAACGAAAACAGTTGAGTAATATGTACAAACTATTCACAAGACTCTGATTTATTAAGTGAATTGTAAGAATTTAAAATGGACATGAATTTAAATTGTTAAAATACATGTAACTAACAATCTAACAAAATATTGTTCGTTATCGATTTATCTATTTTTAACAACTTAAAAATTTCATGTAAACTATTAAAAGAAAAAATCCATTTGATATAAATTATAATATAAGAATGTGAATGTAAAACTTTTTAACATTTTAATTATATATAATTTTAAATAAATATTGTATTTTTTATATTAAATGATTATTCTAAATAGTTTATATACTTAATAATGTGCATGTAAATTATAATAAAACAAATTGTATATTAAAGAATTTCGTAATAATGTTGACAAGAAAAACAATTGTATTCCATATGCTAACCCAATTTTATTTTGGAAAACAAGAATCGCAACTGAAAACTATCAATTGCCAATTGCAGAAAACGTAAAATTTGAAAATAGAAAAACAATTGCATTTAAGTTGCTGGCGTATTGCAATCAGTTAACACAGTTTATTGTTCGTTGTTGGATTTGCTGGTGTCATTTGCACATGGGATACAAAATCCAAGAAAAATAAACTATTTCTATATACTTTCGCATTAACGTGTTTTTTTTCTTTTGTAATTGTAATCGAATTATTACCAAATACCCGGGTATAGTATCAATATCATTTGTGTCATTTGACACACGCCAAAAGCATTACTTGCCAGAGGAGCCGAGCTGAAATGCATTGCGAATAATCAATCGTCAGCAGGACGCTCTGATTTCAAACAATTGTCGTGACACACAAATGGCTCAAGGAGCAAACACACACACACGCACACTGATACACGCAGGCATGCATTAATACAATATTGCGAATTCCGGCACAGCATCATTTGACACCCTTGACGCAAACGAGACCATTTACAGGGATCGTTAGCCGGGCAGAGCGATGAGATTATGATGCCCGTAATTTGAGCTGGCCACATTTGCCCAAAACAAGGTCACCCAACAGTCTCTTTAGACAGCTCGTTGCTGACTTTCGATGTGACACTATGGAATTCTGGATTTGTTAATTCATATAATAACATAATATAATTTTTGAATAACAATCAGACATATCTGAAGGAGGCAACGCCCTTCAGCTCAGCGCTCGCTACTCTCAAAGCCATTGTTTGGGCAGAAACACTGTTTCCGATTTCGTTGAGCGAGTAGTACACTGTGAGAAAGATTTCGTTATAAAAATAAACCAAACTAAAGACTGGAAAAATGAGCACAGATAATCTTTGGCCGAACACAACATGCGAAAAATTGTATATATATTGTTATGTAAGACCGATCCGAGCTTTCAATTTCCTTTTTCGATTTATTTTTATTTACTTTGTAAGTTTTGCACTTAAAACTTCACTTTAATAATTCAATTCCAAACAGTTCGTTATTGTGCGTTTTAAGTAATTGTATTTTTCTCTCTGTATAGTCCAGCCCACCCTGGGCAACTGCCACCAGCCCACCCCCCCTGGCCAACCCCGTTTGTTATCTAACCCTCAGTTATGGCACCAACAATTTTAAACGCCCCTTTGACAGGGCGTTGAGGCAACTGTTATTAGTTGAAATCTGCACATATGCCTGTCTGTCTGTCTGTCTGCATTGGGACAAGGGCGCGTGGTTCCCAGCCAAATATCGGGTTTATATTCAATTCACTCTCTCTTTCTCTCTCTTCCTTTCTCCCTCTGCCTCTCCCTGGTTTTATGGTAATGACAACTTTCAAAATTGCCGCTGGCCGTATTTATGGAGTTTTTTTTTTTTATTTTGGACTGCCAGCTGTGAATTTTATTTGATTTAATTAAAAAACTACGTCTTTGGTATTACATAATGGCCGACAATTTGACAGCCATTTATGCGTCCTAGTTGTAGTTTTGTGTCCACTTGAGTTGATGTTGGCTGATGCTTGCATAAATGTATAGAAGTATGAAAGGGGTGAGTGTGTATCGGTTGATAAGATAACAGTTAAGTGCCAAATTAGTTTTATAAAATTATTTAATAAAGTGAAGTTTTTGGGGTGGAGCCTGCATATAAAGTTATTAATGATAAAGCTTATAACTATTATTCAACTGTGGAGCTGAATAAGCTGAAACTTATGGGTCTATATGAATTAGGTCTGTTAATTGGTCTCTCAGCCTCTCATAGTTATGAAGGCGGTTTTCCAGGCAGATGGGAAATAGAAATAAAAAATCAGTTCAGAAGAGCCAAGGCTTCACAATTTTCATGTTAGAAAACAATTTTTGATGGATGGATGGTCTCTACAGAAACGGAAATTGATTTTAGGTTATGTAGTGCAAGAATCGGAAGCAACGACAATATCGGACTATATCCAAAGCTTATGGGGTAATCTAAGAACCAAGAAACAGTTCTCTAAATGATTCGAAATCAGAAAAATTTTTCTTTCTTCTCAGAAAGTAAAAGGACAATTATTATGTATATTAGGCAGCTAGTAGCTCTAATCTAATTTAAGCTTTTTAAAGAACTTTCAGAATTGCTCTCTGAAAGTTATGCAAATTATGCACAATCTTTCGAAGTCTCAAGTTTTTCTGATTTACGCCCTTGTGTAATGTTTGGCAAAACTGTTTCAGTCGAATCCTGAAATATGTCCAACAAAAGTCCATGTATGTCTCACTTCGACATCTTTAATGATATGTCCTTATCTCGAAGATATACTTACATTTCATTTGAATGTTTAACAATTAAATATTGCCGCCAAGTTGTAGGGCTGCATTTGCTACAGCAGCGCAAATCTATCGATAAGTAATACTTTACAAAAAAAAAAAAATACCAGCTGGATGTAATCATGCAGTGTGGCCACCCATCAGCTGTTAAGTTAACAGTTATAGTGCTTAGTTAACAGCCGTTTGAAATGCGAAGCTGTTGAAATTTAAAAATAAAATCGCCCGAAATTTATTTCGATTTATATTTTTTTTATTAAGGCTTCATTCAAATTCAAATTATAGGAATATAAAAATATATTTATTATATAAGCACACGCCCAATTAAATGGAAATAGTATGAGGGCGCGGCTACGTTTATGTCATGAAATGTATGACGCTGAACAATATTTGTTTATAACAATCATTTATGTAAATAACGACAAACGTGCTATGAATACAATTTATATTTATATATATTAGCATAGTTGCTGATCATTTGCCAGTAGAAGCATAGCACGCATTGCACACCCGCACTGGTCGACCCGGCAGCCCCTGGGCATTGAGAAGGGGCAGCGAATTCTCTGAGCAGGATTTGCAGAAGATTTCGCCACAACTGCGACAATGATGCTTGCGACGGGTCAAATTGAATTCCCGGGTGCAGGCAGTGCAATGTGTGGCTATCGAATCGGGCGCCCAAATGCCCGGACTACTCACTGGCTCCGGCATTGTTTGCAAAGATTGCGATGAACCGGAGATCATCTGTTGCTGACGTCGCTCACTGTCCTGGAACTCGGAGATCTTCAGCTTGCTCTCACTCAACTGTATGCCCAGCTCCTCGAGCGTCGTCTGCGCCTCCGACCATTGACTGCGTGCCTTTTCCAGATCCAACTTTAGCTTGTCGTTCTTCTGCTTCTCCTCGTTAAGCTCCTTGACACACGCTTGCAGTGTCGCAATCTTCTCCTTCAGCTTTAGCTCCTTCTCCTGCAAGGACACGCGCCACTCGCGCTCAATGCGTGTCTCTGCCTCCGCCCGAGCAGCTCGCTCCTCGCTAGCACTCACTTGGCTGGACATCGTTTGTGACGTGTTCTTCAATATCTCGCCCAAATTGCTTTTATCACTAGTCCATCTGTGGGAAGGCAAACATGTTTTTATTTAGGTGCGTTAAATATGATTATTATTTTTTATGTGTATAATTTCAAAAGCTCCCTAAAAATAATGTTATCAATTAAATAACAAACATTTGAGATAACTGGAAAAATATCTGATTTTCTCCCCGAAAAATGAATTTGATCTCTAAAATCTCTCCATCATTATATCGATCAATCTATCATCATATCTACTTTTTATTTGCATGAGCAAATAATTGAAAATATTTATTTAAACACAAAAGCATATTGAAATATGCTCTAACAAAAAAATGTACGTTTAATATAATTAAAAAAAAAATAAAGATTTAAAATCTTCTTAAACATTGATCGGTTAGATGACCTTGTTTATATAATAGTCGATCGGTTGTCTTAAGAAAGATTTTGGACTCAAAAGGTATAGATTGAAATTAAATTTTCTAGCTCAAAAATAAAACAAAACAACCCACTTATTTAGTGAAAAATCATGCAACTACAAACGTATCTTAACGTATCTATCTCTACTGGATTACTGAATCTGAATCAATCACAGTCTAAAACTATGTTGAAAATTTCAATTTCCAAATCCATTATTAATTTGCAAATTGAGCATTTTTCAAAAGCTTTTAAGAACAATGCTGGATTAATGGGTTAGAAACCTAAAAAATTGGCGCAAATTAACTCAAAGTACAAAAACACCCATATATCATAGATTATCTGAATTTGTGCTTAACAGCGATCTTACTTTTTCTCTAATTGTTCAATTGTGCTGGCCATATCTTCCTTTTGGCATTCTAATTTGCTCATTAGTTCCGTTTTGTGTGTCAGCGATGCTTTACAGTCCTGTCAAAAAAGATACAAATACAAGAATCCTTTGAACGAGCTGTTTTAACAACAATGATCACAGATCTTGGGTTAGTCCGAAATGAAAGACTCGAGTTGAGATAAGTTTTATTTCTTTGGTTTGTTTTGGTTTTGAGATATATATATAAATCTACATATATATATAGTGTATATATGTAGTTCCTTTAGCATGTATAGATACATAGATACATACATATTTATATAATTACATTGTTAGTATTTTAACTAGTTTTATAAGTACATGGCATAAGTATAAATTAGGTTTTACACCGATCAAGCAAGTTTAGAGTACGATACGCGTTTCGAGTGGCATAGATCATTGATATAATATATATATATTAAATCATCTCTTTACAAAAAATGCGCACATAATGATGTAATACTTTATTTTGGGGGGATTATCGGGCAAAAATTCAGCTAACAGCTTATAATTTTGAGAATCTTCAACAACTTTCTGTAGCTATACGAGTACTATATATATATATATATATATATACATATATGTATATATATATTGCTATAACATGTGACTTTGGTTCTCTAAATATTTATATAGTATTGAAGGCAACGTACATTTAACATCGGTTTTAAAATATATAGATATATATATTGTTAAGCAGTTGCACTCTGAGTTACAGTTATGTTAACAGCTTTAGTTGACCGACATGGGAACTTTTTTTTATATAGTACAGTGGTTGATGCTGGCAAAATTGTATTTTCATATTTGTTATAAAATGAATACCGTAATTTTCATGAATTTGACTTCATTTTTATTTTAGTAGCAAACATTTTTTGCATTTATTTTTTTGTAGAAGAATAAAATAGAAAATTTAAATATCAAATTTATTTCAAATTATTCTTTTTTTTTGTAAATAAAATATGACTTTTAGAAATTGTTATTCAAATCAGATCTAAAAAGTAAGCGTTTTTATTAACGTGCAACCACTGTACTTATAAGTGTTTTTTTAGTGCCCACAGATCCATTCTAGACAACACTAATCATCTAGCACAAATAATATTGTGTATTCAATTAACACAAGTAAATGCCTTCTTAACAGTTTAATAAAACTAAATGAGTTCATGATTTTATCCTGACGCTTCCTGTTCACTGGACAGAGCGTAATCGCTGCGTGAACCATCTCCGCCGCCCTTGAAATGATGCGTTACAGCAGACGCTGCCTCGGCCAGTTCATCATTCAATGATTTGGCGGATGTGGGCGTCTTGAGTGCTGCCCCCTCTTCTGGCTGCAGCTGGAGCGGATTTGTAGATGCTGCTGCTGCTGCTGCTGATGCTGCACCTGGCGACTTGCGATAATTGTTAGGATTGAAGGGGGGTATACCATCCATTTTGAGATGCAGCCGCTTCATGGGCGGTCCAGTGTCCTGTTTCTGTTTCTTGGTCATTGCCTCGAACTTTTGCAGATTCTGCTGGCGTCGCGTATTTGGCGAACGATCACCGCCGCCTCCGCCTCCGGCTCCGCTCAAGTGGGCATGCTGCTGATGATGCTCGTGGAGCTTGTTGTCGTATTTCTTTTCTAGCGATTGTAAAATGTTACCAATTTGTGAGGCTTTCGTTTGCAAACGAGAGACCATCTCGCCCTTCTGTGTGAGTTCATCTTCACATTCCTAAATTTCAAATTTCAAACAAGTGGGGGAGTAGTAGTAGAAGTTATCTTTTAACTCTCTCTCTCTCTCTTTCAACGGCTTAATTAAGGCCATATTTACACGTTTACGAGGGAAGGTGAATTTTTGAGTCGAGATAAATGCAACCAAAGACAAAGAAATAAACCAAATCACTGACGATCAAATGAGTGGGTTGATGTGAATGTGAGCAGATGAATTTCGATTGAGTATGTGTTTTTGTGTTAGTGTTTTTTTTCCAATGTTGTTTTTTTTTTTTTTTTTTTGGGTGTAGAGTTGGACGCAGACAATGTGCAAAGCTATCTGAATAGAAATAGTTGGAATGCTCTAGTCGAGAGTGCTCGACTTGCAGATACTCGGAGACTATCTTTTAATTACAAGTTTTAATTACATTTCTTATTTGATCTTATGAAATTTATAATGTTAATCAATAATATGTCTTTAATTAAATGTTTACTGTTAATCAATTGTTGCTAATGTGATTTTATTACTATATTATTTTATTTATATTATTGTTGCGATATTAGCAAACTGGGCACAGAGATCAAATAAAATAAACTTGAGCTGTCTCAGAAGGAAACATAAAAAAGACTAAATCGACTCGGCTTTTGAAGCTGATCAAGAATATTATTCTTTATGTCGTGGAAATGCTTCCTCTATTTAATAAATATTTTTTGGATATTTTTATCTTATCATCTTTATATTTTTAGTTGTGTTCAGGGCAAAATAAAGATATTCGAAGTTGTCATCGACTAGCTAAAGAGCCAAAAAGCTGACATAAAATGTTCAAGGATGTTGGCAACAGACAAAGTGAGTAATTTTGAGCTTAAGAGTCATCAATTGATTTTAGTGGATAATTGATATTATATGATCTGTTAAAAAGTGCAATCAATATTTCTGAATTACTGATGACTAAAACAGTTTTTTCCATCTGTTTAACTCTACTTTAAAGCTGGTAACAGAAAACTGTTTAGACCCTTCCGATATACTCTCAGTCCGCGTCCATCTCTAATCTGTGTGTGTGTATTTGTTGTGTCTTGTGGCAATACGCACCTGCAGCTTGCGATACATTTCGAGATTGATTTGTTTGATGTCGTCGAGTTGGCGTCGCAGCGAGATAATCGTATCCTGTTTCTCATGGATGTCCTTCTCGAGCAGCTTCATGGCCATATCCGATTCGGCTTTAAGCGACACCTGCAGCTTGAGCTCTTTGTCCAACTCAACGGTACGTTTTCGCTCCTCCATCAGCTCGGAACTTAAGCCATCAGTTTTGTCCTTGTCCTTGTCTTTATCCTTGTCACTGGCGCTGCCAGTGGAGCTGTTGTCGGAATGGGTCTGTTGGCTGGCAGATTGACGCATCGCCTGATTCTCGGCCTGGAGAGCCAGTAGACTGTTGCGCGCAATGGCCAGATCCTCTTTCATCAGAGCATTGGTGGTGGTCAAGGACTCAACCTTGGCCTGCAGATTGCCAACAGTGGCGCTGTGAAAAACGAATGAAGCTTGAATCGGAAGTCACATTTTTGGGGTCTTTACACTCGACGCACTTCAAATGCCGATTGAGCTCCTCAATGTAGTTCTTCTGATCCAGCACAGCAATCATGTTGCCCTGCCCGGTGGCATCCATTGTAGCTGTTTGGGCCGATGATTCGTCATTGGCCTCATCAGCATTCCGTGAACTGGAGCGTAAATAGAGCGAGAAATCGATGACACCCTGCTGGGAATCAAGATCCTCCTCCTTGACACACAAATTGCAATCGATGACATTCAGGCCAACGAGGATGCCCATAATGACAACAATCTAGAAGCGGATGGGAGAATCACTTGTTAATGCAGATGCCCAGTTGAGATGGAGCTAGAGCTGGAACACACACACACACCTCATCGCTCATCATGAGAGCCTGTGGCTCATAGTAGTCGTATAAGGAGTCCTCGCGATGTTCGATCAGCGCCTGCAGATAATCTGACAGCTTCTTCTGCATCAGGGCAATCCTCAGCCAGGCCCGGGCACGTCCAATGTGGGTGCGCACCGTGGGCAAATCTCTAACACTGGCCGTTATATCCTGCGCCTCGGGACAATAGTTCTCGACACTCTGCAACAGATCCCAGAGTTCCTTGCGGGGTCCCAGCAGACCCTTCTTTGGCCTCAAGCCATGGCCGAGCACATGCTCGATGACGATAAAGAAATGCTGCAGCGGCAAATGATCCGAGTCGAGCATGCGTCCATATCGCAACGATTGCTCCAACAGCTCCTTGACGACCAGTTTGCATATGTTCACCAAATTACTCCTTTCAATCTCCGCCGTGTCGCGTGCTGCAATTGAGAAGCGATTCGTGTCCAGTTGGAGTGTTAGTTTTTTGGCGTGCATCCTCGAGAGCATTTTATTTGTGATTGGATGCAACTACTCAATGTAAACGTCGATTTTATTATTATTGTTATGGCTGTTGTTGTTGTTGTGATTCTTGCTTGCAAACTGTGTGTGTACAAATTTCGACACCTTTAACGAACTTCCAGTTTAAAATCTGAAAAGGAATCAACTAACTCCTCCTTGCCAGGTAGCAAAATGCCCAGCTGGTTCAAGCTCTAATATGTGCCTCAAATCAGAAAAGATTATAATAAATTGCACTCGAGTTTTTCCCAGCTGGGTAAAAGTCTAATAAGATTTACTATTGGAATATAAATCCGAAAAACTGAACGATTATTTGCATACTCGGAAATTAATCGCCCTAAAAATTAAAACGTTTCGTGAAAATATTACAAATATTTTGATTCTTTTCTATTTTTTTTTAGAAATATTTCCTATAATTAAGAAATACATTTCTTAAAACTCGTAATATAAATCAACACTCTTAGCAAAAAATCATTTCTTTTTAAGAATCACAAACAATCTTTAATTTTAGAAATCAACTGGCTGAATAACAAGGTGAAGGAAACCTTGACGAATTACTAAAATTCAGGCTAATTACTATTCTGAGTGTAGCTCTAATAAAGAACTCACATAAGAAGTGATGAGAAGTGCGTATAATGATTAACAAATCCCATAAGCAAATTATTATTGTATTCAACAGATGTGTCTGACTTTATAAGACAGATGTCACTCTAGAAATTTGAACCTAGCATTTAACTTCAAAAACAATGCTACAATTAAATAAGAAATAGATGTATTATGAACATTTATGTGCTGTTCTCGTTGCTGTTGTTCCTGGCGCCCGGCGGTTGTCCCATCTATAGCATCGACCTGTCGACGCTGGAGGTGCCCAATGACTTTCAGAACGAGCTGACGCTGCAATCGATGCTCAGCTCTGAGCTGCATCAATATCGGAACAAGCTAAATGCCAATACCAATGACGAAATGGTCTCGTCCATGCAACATTTTCAGCAGGCACGCGATCTGGACGAAGATCGAGAGCAACAACAGGATGAGGATCCGTTCGAGCGTGCCGAACTTCTGCGCAGCATTGAGGATCGCATTAAGGCCACATATTATGCGGCTGCCTCGCCCGAGGAGACCAAAAAGGGCGAACTCAATGGCGATGGGGAGTCAACGTTGCGAGATCAGGCAAAAATCAAACCCGACATTTGTCCCAACGAGGAGGCCACATTTCTGGGCACCAATCTCTTTGGTAGCTATCCGAAGCGTTGCTTCTCCAGCGAGGATATTGCATTGTTGTCCGCTCGCAAGGATTTCGAATTGCTGCTGCCCAAATCGTATCCACATAGTCTCGTTACCGATGAAGTCATCCATACGCTGATGAAGTACTTCAATAGCGTTAATCATGTCGTCAGAAAGATGTCCGATTTGGAGACACGACGTCTGCTGCAAAGGGCCTTCTATGATGCATTGGGTGGATATTTGCGTTATTATCTGGTGCCGGTGGCACAAGTCTCCTATTATGCGGGTCGCCTCAATTTGTGCACAGTGCAACGTTTGGTGGCATTGTATCGCCAGTGTCAACTGGTGCTCAACACCAATGGCAATGGCTGGAAATTGCCCGAATCCGATATTCTAGCTCAGCTGAAGAATGTGCACATCAAACCCATTCAGCTGAATGAGTCGAGTGGTGCCGAGAAAGATGCCACGAGTTGTGCTCTCTTGGATCACAATTGTTTGAATGGTGCCGCCGATAATGATGAGATGATGATTGTGCCGCTGCCGCACTTGGAGCCGGAAGATAGCTCGAATTATTTGACCAACATATTTTTGCCATTCAAAAATCGTCGCATTTACAATCTACGTTCGCCGGAGTCCGCCTTCATTCTGGTCAAATTCTTTAAGACGCTAAGCAATTGTTATCGTTTTCAGGGTATGAGTCAAAAGATCTACAATCAGAAGCTGCGCACTTGGATTAGAGAGAATGTCCAGTTGCATTATAGGGATGAGATGTTCTATCCGGGCCTAGGTGGCATTCTACAGATCTATGAAGCCCTGATTCTTCCCAACAAAAGGAAATTAACACATTCGTCGCCGGACGAAGAGTTGCCGGAACAGGAGATCTTGTGCAAAACTGAGAGTAATGATTATGATTTATTACCCGAAGACATGAGTCTGGCCGGAAATAGGGATCAGGGTCCGAAGCTTAGCTCCAAAGACAGTAAGGTCAAAGACAAGGACAAGCTCAAGGTGAAGAACGATGGGAGAAAAGAATCTAAAGAATCCTCGTTGCCACGTAAGCATAGTCGTTCAGCCAAAGACAATGAAAACGAAAACGAAGCTGACACTTTGCTAGATGAGAGTGAAAACAATCAAGGAGCAGAGGATGCAAGTCCGGATAATAGTGGAATGTATGCGGCATATGCAGCGGCCATTTTGGGTATAATGCTTTTACTATTATTATTGATCATCTGCTGTTGTCTCTACTGTAACAAAAAGGAAAAGAAAGTCGTCAAAACAGTCGTCCAACCGACTGTTACCCGTGAAAAGCAATACGGTTCGGAGAAAGCTGTAAGCGAACCGCTGCCAATACCAAAATTAAGCCCCGATCCGGACAGAAGCTGCTGGAGCACCCTGTTCCACAGTCGCAGAGTCAATAAGAAATCAACATTCAGAGCCGATGGACAAATGAAATCTAACAAATATGAGAACAAGAAAACTCCGGGCATTACCCTCGTAGGCAGCCATCAAAGCCAGCGGTTGAGCTGCCCCGTCGGCTTCAATGATGTGGAGAAGTTGCTGCCACGCAAAAAAAATGGTAAGTTTGAGCAAATATCTCAACTAATTGACGGACTGAGTGATTGATAAGAAAACATAAACCAACCACTGAGAATTGGTACGATCTGTTTAAACTTTGGATCAGACGTATCTGAAGATAAATAAAAAAATATTAACTAGTGGATAAATAAAACCCACTTAAGTCAATTCAATCATAACTTTAGTTATTGAGTATAATATATATAATATATATATAGCTTCATCTCATTCAAGCTAAGCAAGAAAGTGTTGCTGAAGATATACTTAGAATATTAAACTAAACTAAATGTGAAAATGTGTTAGAAAAAAAAAAAATATTAACTAGTATTAAATATGACGTATTCAAATTCAAATTTGAAAGTGCTTCTGATGATATTTAAAAAAAATATTAACCAACTAGATGGCAAGTATGAAAATGTGTCAGAGGATACGATGACATCGACCTCATCGCTGGGCTATCAGTTTAAGAGGAAGTTCATACCCATTAAGATGGGTCGAGAGAAGCGCGAGGAGTATTACAGGAAAGCCGAGAAAAAACGAGCACAGGCACTCGGCAAGCAACAATCGAACAGCCAAGAATCACACGATAAGAATAGAGATCGGGAACAGAAAAATCAGCAGCAGCTGCCAGCAGAGGATAGAGCAGATGGGCGACAGCGTGCAAAAGGAAGTCGGGAGTCGGAAGCCAAATTGCGTGCAAAAGAAAAGAATAAGAAGGCTTCTAAGTATAAGAGGCAAGTGGGCGGTCTGTCCCCGAGTCAGGAGAGGGAACGGCACATTGAGACAGAGGTAATCCACTCAAATTCACTCAATTTATCACAAATACATTAATGATTCCAAAACAGGAACAGTACAGAAGTAGAACTAACGAGAGTAGCGATTGCAGAGTGCATGAAAATGCTGTGGCTGGGGAAGGGAAATGTTCAGGTGCGTAGCAAATGCACTCGGTGGCAATGTACTCAAGTCCAAAATCTTTGATTGCAGCTTTCTAAAACCAAACTCACAATTACAGGCAAATACGTTGGAAGTGAATCAAGCGTTTTGATCAACATAGAACCAAAAGCGCAAACAATTAATCAGGATAATCCTGCAAGTGTAATGTGTGAAAAGGAAGTGGATAGGGAAGGCAAATGTTCAGGTGTGTAGCAAACACTTCAATTGCATCTTTGCTTAACTGGCAATTTATAGTTGTAGGTAAACCAAATGGCACCGAATCATCAGTTTTGATATGCATAGAGTCCGAACCGCCAAATGACAATCAGCAGGCAGCCAAATCACAGCTGTTATCCTCAACTGCCTCGTCAAGTGGGGTCTGTGCGGTTAGTTGACTATATTATATCCTATGTCCAATTTGATTCTAATAATATCTAATCCAAAGACATCGAAATCGAGTTGGATAACAACCTACGATGATGACAGCAAGTGAACATCATTTTCCCATTGCTTTTGTTATCTTTTGCATTGTTTTTCTGCATTTGTTTTGTAAGAAATATATTTAATAAAGTTAAGTGTACGTTTGAAATGCAAGCCCCTGCCCTGATCTGATCTGCTCTGTGACAACAAGTCACCACTCGATACAAGAAGCTGCCCCCAGCTGACCCAGGCAAACGTGATGAGTGCAAAGCAAGAGTGTAATATAATAATAATAATAGTGCTAAAGCATGCCAAATTAAGATTATCTAAAAGTACCACGCTTATGCTATGTCAATTTTCAATCAGTTGAACAAAACACAAAAATTAGGAAAAGTCGCAAGTAATTATATGCAAAATAAAACTTATAATTGCCGAATTTGGTTAAGAAATCTTAACATAAAACCAACAAGAAATGTACGCCGAAGATTATATGGTCAGAAATCAAAACTGACCGATTGTCGCTATAAAATTCGAAATGATATAGTTATAAAAATGCCGCATAACTGATTAATTTAGTTTGCACAATTTGTTAAACACATAATTATTTCACTCAAGAACTCATCTCGCAACCGATTATTTCTGTATGATATAGTAGACCGATCTCGTTGTTTACATATTCTATTCTATTTGATACAAGAATTGAATTTTCGACCTATTTTGAATGCAAGAGCAATACAATATAGTAGTCCGATGCCAAAGATTCTTTGACCAATTGTGAGGAACACAAAAGAAGATTTTCGCACTAGTGCTCATCTTTTGACTGATAATTCCCATGACAGCTATATGATATAGTAGTCTGGTCTCGATGACTTTTTGGCCTAATGTGAGGAGCATAGTTATACGTAGATTGAGTAAGTTTGCTTCGGATATCTTGTTAAATAAAAAAGGTTTTCTACACAATATATAATCTTTCAACGATTCGTTCCTTTGACAGCTATATGATATAGTAATTCGATCCAACCGGCTACGCCATTAAGTAGAGCAACTAATCTGCATAGAAGCAGATAGTCGGAAAGACGAACATTGTCATACTGATCAACAATATATATGCTTTACGGTGTCGGAAACATATCCCTTAATCTCCCAAATTGTTTAAAAAATTAAAATTTAATAATAATATTGAAATGGTGTTTAAACGTAAGCACAAGATTATCATATAAAAACACAAATTTGATCTTTGGATACACTTAATGAACCGTTAGTTAAGGCGCAACCAACTTAAAGCGCCCATTAAAGCAGTGATGTTGACGTTGCCAGATCACCGAAAGAAACAGAAATCCAAAAAATATAGCATAAGAGTGGCAGAATTGCATTTTTAAATACGAATAAAGGGTGCAAGACAAGGCCAAACCAACAATAAGAACACGTATGAAAATTAAAAGAAGGTGGTAGCGATAGAGAGAAAGAAAGAAAGAAAAGAGGCAAGAGGCAAGTGGCGAGCAACGTACAGAGATGCGACCAATCAGCAAGCGTGCCACCGATGAGGCCGACATTTTTGTGCTGCTGCTGTGACGCCGCTGTTGTTGCTGCTGCTGCTGCTGCAGCTGCTGCTGTTGCAAGTGCATTTGAGCCGACAACGTCGCACAGACGACGCCCGATAAGATTTTCAATTGCCATAATACCGTTATCTTCGAGTGTGCCGCTGCCCGAGGCAAGTCCCGCATAACGCTTGCCACTGTTGCGCTGCCCAAACTGATGAACTGCGGCACGTTGCTGCATATAGTTGTTGCGACCACCAGCAGCAGTTGAACTTGTAGCACTTGCAGCATTTAACATTGCTGCACCGCCGCCCACTGTCTTTGGCCCATTGGCCACATCGATGTCCTGCAACTCCTTGAGGCACAACCATTCGCCATCGACAGACACGCGAAAGTTGCACAAATAAATTGTGTCCTGAACACCGCCGGCGAGTTCCTCGCTGTTGCTGCTGTTGTTGGCGTGTATTGCTTTTGGCAGAGCAATTGTGTTGCTGTTGCTGTACGGCGGCAATTGTTGATGCGGTGCAGTTGCAATTGTTACTGCTGCTGTTGGTGCTGCTGCTGCTGTTTTCGTTGCTACTGCTGCTGTTGTTGTTGCTACTGTTGCTGCTGTTGTTGCTACTGTTGCTGCTGTTGTTGCTACTGCTGCTGCTGCTGCTGCTGTTGTTGTTGCTGCTGCTGCTGGTGTTCCCATTGCTTGTTGGGGTGGATTTTGGCCCCTTTGTGCTTTTGCTGCCTTTGTTGTTGTTGCTACTGCTGAAATTGCATTTGATGACGTCGTTTTGGCTTTTACTGTTTTTCCTGCTGCTGATGTTGTTGTTGCTGGCGTTGGTGTTTTAATGACGCTTTTTCTCGAGCTGCTTGCATTAAGCAAAAGCTTCGATTTACTGGCCATATTGTTGTTGTTGTTATTATTGTTATTAGTGTTGGTAAACGTGCTCAGCTTGGTTTTCTTTGCATCCTCCACTAAACCACGCATTGTGACTCACTTCCTTTTTTATTGATAAAAATAGATAATCCGAAAAAGGCATTAAAAAGAGCAGCACTTTCGAAGTGCAAAAAAAAAACAACATACGTGTAAAAGAAACGAATTCTTTTTGTTTCCTTCAATTGCAACTGCGCCTGCTTTTTGTTTGTTATCTCATGCACTGTGATAAATGTTTAATTACAATTTCAACAGCAAAATAATGGTAATAAGTGATGAAGAAATGTGCTGAATAATTTAAAATGTTACGCCGA
Organism: Drosophila setosimentum; assembly: GCA_035043505.1. Taxonomy (NCBI): domain Eukaryota; kingdom Metazoa; phylum Arthropoda; class Insecta; order Diptera; family Drosophilidae; genus Drosophila; species Drosophila setosimentum. The sequence goes on from JAWNMY010000008.1 coordinate 2,044,159, forward strand.
GCTGTTATCCTGTTGTCGTGTTGAGTAAGACTGAAGCAAGGAAAGCTTTCTGCTATTGATTTGTCAAGCACACTTTTGGCAGCACAGCTTTTGCAAAAGCTTTTTATTTGCATTAGGGTGGCTCAGGCGAAACCTTATGCACACACTTTAATTACACTAACAATTAGACTTGTTTTTATAAACTAAATATATATATAAATATAATTATAGGCAAACATAAACTCACCGGGCTTTTTGCGTTTGGGTTTGGCGGTGGCGACTGTTGCCATCGTTTGTGGCCCCTCGGAATATGTGGTTGTGCCATCGATAACTTCGGAGGCAGCTGCAGCGGCAGCCGCATTTGAGAATTGCGTTGAAATCTGATTGAATATGTGCGTGGAGATATTTTCGGTGAGTCGAAATGTGCTGCGCAGGCGATTAAAAGACGAATTTGGCGCAGGCGTTGATTCATTCGATGTTAATGTTGGCGTTGGTGTTGCTGGTGACGAACCGTCGTTTTTGTCATGGCGCACCAACAGATCGTCCGTACTCATTGCAAACGGCACTAGCTAAACATGCACATACACGCACAAAATACACTTCAACAATTAAACTTTATTGCACGAATTGCGATAAAAAACATAAACAAAACCTCGACAGAAAACACGGAAAACAACTAAAACAGCTGTTGCATGTAACGTGAAAGCAGTGTGACCAAGAATTATAGTAACAACTTCTTGTTATCGATATATCGCGTGAGTGCATCATGTGTTTTGTCGTGCAGCCATGTTTGTTTTTTTCGCACGGCACAAAACAAAAACAAGACTGCGGATGTTACGCGAACTTGTTTCATTTCAGCTGTAACTGCTCGCGACTCAGCGTCATCAACAACTGGGACACAATCCCCAATAATAAATTGAATAATAAGTGTAATCAACCAATACAACCAAGAAAGAAAAAACGTTAAGTTTGTAAGCATCTCGAATAAACGTTCCGTTACTCAGTCTCAGTGCAGATTAGTGGCCGGGAATAAACAGCAGGCGTTGATCGATACTGCGCATTAAGCATATTTTGCATACTTTACTAGCCCAGCAGAAACAACAAAGTGACGTCGTGTGTGATCAAAAGTCAAAGAACGTTTTGTTTTGTTGCTTACTAATGCAAAAGAGAAGAGAAACGGCAGCTAACAAGAAGCAATTTGAGGGTAAGGCGGAAATGTAACTAACCTACACCCACAACTAATACATACACACACACACACACACACCTACATACATACGTAGCTATCGGCCATATTTGTTATTTTTGCAAACCGCACTAAAGTTATTATTAATGGGAGAATCTGTGCTCCAAGCACCACTTGAGTAGCCAGTTGCCCACAATCGAAGCGATAACAACAAATGATAAATCGGGTTTCTTGTTGTTGTAGTTGTAGCCGAAGGGTAATTGCGCCGTTATGGCGACGGTGACATACAAAAGTTTATAAAACGAAACGTTTTTCAATTTCCTTTGTTGTGCACTAGACACATATATTTGTTTGTGTGTGTGTGTATGCATGCACATATGTCATGCAGGCAGTGTGAGCGAACAACGCCATATTCACTCTCGCTCTCTGTGACGACACTCACGTTCGGTTTCTCTCGCATTCACTGAACAGCTGATCGACACGCTCGACTCGACCTACCACTCCAGACTTGCATAGACACCAGAACACTATTTTTGGGCATTCACTCAAAATTGAAATCCATACCTAAATTTTCACTCAAGTTCAAGTCAAGCTACCGATGTGGTCTACGTGTAGCTGTTGTTATCAGGGGGCATTCCTGATTGGCCAATAGCATATCGAATATCCAACTCAAAATAATATTTAAGCCGGCTGCGAAGATCGTCTGCCTCAGAACAAACCGAGTGGCCGGCGCGATAAGACGTGTGCTTGTTTAAAAGTAAAATACAGAGCATAAATTTCCGCATAAACGCAACAACTAAGTCAAGTGAGTGGCAACGAATTCTATTGTATTTTTGTCGCTTGGAGATAAACAACAGCAGCAACTACAAGTGGTGCACGGATGCCACAAATCAAGTTCAAAGCACCGGCACTTGTCAATTTTTCGCGACTCACTCAAAAATCGCACTATATCTTTTGTGTGTCAGTGTGTGCGTTTATGTATGTGTCAGTGTCACTGTCAATTTGTATAATTGAAATGTGTATTGTACATGTGTATGTATGTGTGTGTCTATATGTCTATATGTAATTAAGTACGTGTATGTGTGTGTGCGTAACGCAGTCATAAAATATTTCAGCTCTTCTGATATTAAGAATTGTGAACCTCCTCACCCTCTTCCTTTATTTCTGTCTCTCTCTCTCTCTCTCTTTCTCTCTCGCTCCATCGCAATGCGTATTTCTTTTTGATTTACGCTTTTCGCTTATGTGTTCGAGTTAAAGAACCCCAGGCAAGAACAAGAAAGAAAAACAACAACAAAGAATAAAAAAACACAACATATCAAATACAAGACAAAAAAAATACTGGTATTAGCCGAGTTCAACTTGTTCTATGGCGGCCAGGTTTGTTTAGACAAGTGTCTAAAGATTCTAAAAAAAAAAAACCGAAAAAACTAGACATTTGAATACCAAAATTAATCTTTAAAACTGAGACTCACATATATAAAATATACTGTTACATCAATTGGAACCTAACCTTGCAATCTAAAGAGAATTCATCACAAAGTGAAACAACTTCCTACAAAATAAATTTACAACAGTTTCTACACATTTCTTTGTGATCGTGAGGGAATTTCTTATTAATTGAGTATATTAGACTATTGCTCTTATCGATAAGCGAAGCACAGCTGATGTGCATATATATATATATATATATATATATACTTTTTTTTTGTCTATTCGAAAGCAATGCGTTTATTTTACTTTATATTTATTATTTATTTACCAACAAACAAACAAAGCTCATCTGCGCTGAGTAGCTTAGCAATCACAGCAACTATTATTATAAGATAAGGAAAAAAGAGAAGAAAATTAACCAGAACAGTTACTACTTTCTTGCGTTGTTGTGGGTGTGTGTGAAAACGCATTTTCTATGCCAGTTTCTGCATTGGTCAACGTGTTCGTGAAATTCTCTACCAGCGTAGTTAACAATCATAAGCGGACTGGTCGAGTCAGTTGGTCACGTTTCTCGCTGTTTATCAACAGTTGACACACGGCTTTCAAATGACAAACCCCCCCGCCCCCTTATGGGATTTTGCTGAAAGTCCCACATAAGTCTCTATATCAAAGAACACATTCATAATTGCCAAATACAAGTGTTGTGTGTTTGTGTGTATCTTATCTGAAAATAGAAAAAAAAATAGAGCTGTACAATTTAAGCTGCATCACCTTTTGATTGTTGAAAATTCACAATGTGTCACAATGGAATCAGACGTGCTTTATTCGATATTCGGGATCTAAGCAAGAGAAAAAACACTTCAAACACTTGTTTTTTGCCATCGTTTCAGTTGCCTGCTGTCTGCCAGCGAGAACGGATTTCGATACGAAACGTGTTGCCAGATCAGTTTCGAAAAAAAAGTGCGCTTTAATATTCGATTTCGAATATCATTTCGTGTATGTTGACTCAGTTGTATAGATTTGTGCTAATTTTAGCTTGGCTTTTAGTTGGCTATTTTGCTTCGTTTGCTGCCAGCTCGTTTTCCTTGAGTGTGGAACACGCTTGTTGTTTTGTTTTTTGTTGCCATTGGGGCATCGCATTTCAAAATCCTCGCCCTCGGCTTATGTGAATATATATATTGCGCATATATATTGATAAACTGTTGCATTTATCTATTCTAATTTATGCCGAGCACGTTTTCTTATGTCTTTTTGGGCTTTACTTGTTTTACTTGTAGTCTAAAAGCCAACAGAAAATGTGAAGAAAAAAAAAATATTTATAACTGAAATTTGGATTAACCATGTACAGTAATAATTAGAAAATACTTAATAAACGTAATTCAAGGGCAATTTTAATGTTGTTTTTAAGAAGAAAAAAATAATAAATGGATAGATTCGTACAATATTTCAACAAAAATGTGCTAGTGATTAACACAATCATTTCATATATATTGGACTAATTTAAATTTTTTAAATTATTAAATATCTGTTTATAAAAATTATTGCTTTTAATTGTAGAAATCGTTCATATAGAAGTCATCAGAAACCATTAATTTATATAGTATTTCATACATACTTATTTCTCTTGTTTTATACTATAAATTGAAAAAAAAATGATAGTCTTTCTTATCAGAACGATGCTGTCAGCAGTTGCAAAAAGATAACAAATAATATAGAAATCAGGAGTAAATTTGAGTTCTTGATATTTTCCATAAATCATAAAAATAATAATAATTATAGTATGGTATTCGGAATGAAGAAAACTTGTTAAAAATCAAGGCGTATAATTTTTAAAAGAGACGAGTTCGCTATTCTCTCTTTTTTGATTATCGATTACAATGAAAACAGTTGTCATATAAAAGACTTTAAGTGCATTCTTTATAACAGCATGTGCTCTCTATAGATATATAGTAGAAACACTATAAAAAATTACTTTCAGTTCATTCTTTGTAACAGCATGTGTCATCTGTAGATCTATAGATCGTTATCATGCCACAAGCCCCATCCAAAGTTTTTCGCCAAAAATCTTTAGGCTGTGTCTTAGTGGAACCTGTCATATTTTAGACAGCTATCTAGTCAATTTTAAGCCGTCGATACTTGAGTTTTACACTGGGTCTGCTTATCGATGTGCTGGTGCTGGTTGGTAGTGTCAACGGCTGATTCTGTATCGGCTGTTGTACCCGCTTTGACGCCGTCCATTGTCTGCTTTCTGGGGAGGGAGAGGATTTATACATCAGTCGCGAATCAATTATATCACAAATATAATGGACAGTTGCTAGGGGCGACTGGGCGGAGAAGTTTGTTGTTGATAGACTTCAACTTTTGACGCATGTTGACTATCAAAATAATACTTGAAAACTTCACTAAAGATTAACAAAATTAAAAAAAATATGTTTATATAATTTCTTATAATTCACAGTTAAGTCACAAGACATATTAAATTGGCTCAAGCGTTGCAGTTGGAGGAGGACATGCCAAGGCACTGACTGAGCCAAAAGCCCATAATACCAAAGATAGTTAGCATATATTAACCGCAGTTAGGACAAGAGATTAACCACTACCATCAAGTGGACAAAGAAGCCGACAGACTCACTCACAATACAAGATGAATGTCAGCAACTATTTCTTCGACGAGCACTTTGGGTTGATCTACTCGAATGTGGTCAATCAATATGTGCCCGAATATATCAAGAGCATGGAGTACACACCATGGATATTCTCGCTACTCGGCTCGATTGTGATTGGGCTCAGCGGCATATTTCCGCTCTTCATAATACCCACAGTCGATAAGATGGCCAAGGAGGGCTACAAAGATCGTAAGTATAAATATTAATTAATATTTATTATAGTATATATATATATAATAATTCTCTATTTTTCTATTTGCAGCCGCTGAGTCAAAGTTTTTGCGAGTGATGCTCAGTTTTGCGGTCGGCGGCCTTTTGGGGGATGTATTTTTTCATTTACTCCCCGAGGCCTGGGAGGGCGACAATCAGAGTGAGTAATCCATCGAGTGGGATTTTTTCTCTATAATAAAAATAACACCCGTTTTACAGAGGCCGATAGTCATCCATCGTTTGGTTCTGGGCTGTGGGTGTTGGGCGGTTTGCTCAGCTTCACCATTGTGGAAAAAATCTTTTCGGGCTATACCAGTGCCGATGAGGAGAATCCACAGCCCAAGTGCGTGGAGATAGCCAACTGTCTGTTGCGTCGTCATGGCGGCAAGCTGCCCGAGGGACAGACAGCGGATAGCTGTGGTGGTGCCTGCGATATTGAGGATGTGGACCAGGTGTGCTTTTTGCGAGAACGCGAAACAAAGGCACAGGCTAAAAAGGAGCCGACGAAAAAAGTGGCTGGCTATTTGAATTTGTTGGCCAATTCCATAGATAATTTTACACATGGCCTGGCCGTCGCTGGCTCCTTTCTCGTCTCCTTCAGGCATGGCGTCTTGGCCACCTTTGCCATATTGCGTAAGTATCTGCAGATTCAGGATCTGCAAGTTAGCACCTCTAATTAGTCTTTTCATTTGTGTAGTGCATGAAATTCCACATGAAGTGGGAGATTTTGCCATATTACTGCGTTCCGGTTTCAGTCGCTGGGATGCGGCGCGTGCCCAATTGCTGACCGCTGGTGCCGGTCTCTTGGGCGCTCTGGTGGCCATTGGTGGTTCCGGCGTCACCTCAGCAATGGGTAAGCAAAATGGAACAACAGGCTGTCATCTTGAATTCCTTTCTTACCTTCTTCCTTTTGCAGAGGCGCGCACATCATGGATTATGCCATTTACCGCTGGCGGTTTTCTGCACATTTCCTTGGTCACAGTATTACCAGATCTCTTGAAGGAGGAGGATCGCAAGGAGTCTGTCAAACAGCTGCTAGCGCTAATCTTTGGCATCGCCATAATGGGCCTCATGACGGTGCTGTTCGAGCACTGAGCACCTTCCTCCAAGCAGCTTCAGCTCTACACTATTTAGGAAGTTTATTTTTACAAATTCTTTGTTATTTTTTTCGGTCTCCCGGAAATCAGAATTGGGAAATGGCAGTACAAATCAATCGCTAAGAATTCACGGCATTACATCTAGCTCGCTCCGTTTGTGTTATGATATAATAGTAGCCAACCAACCAATACGAATGATATTTAAACTATAAACTATTGTAACTAATTACGTATACACACATATATACATACATATATTTTGTACCATACCAAGTCAACAACATTGCATAGAGTGAAAATATAGTGCATATACATCATATATATATATACATACTTAAATATGTTTTTCATTTAAGCATATTCATATCGATTCGTTGTTGATTTTATTTGCTACTTGATCGGAAGATCTTCTTTGGCATGAGTGTATTAGAAATCAGACATACACACAAGATATTTGCATAAATCCGTTTAAAAAACTTCAGTACTTTCTTTAATGTCTGAATTGAGTTTAAATTTTCTGAGAAACATTTCGGGCTTTTGTTATTTGATCTAATTTATATAAAATTACTAAGTTTGAGAGCGTAGCAAACTTCTCAGTGGTTTCCATTAACAAAGTTAATGTTAAGATTGTATAACAAGCAGACAAAACATATGGATAAAATATACCATCTGCGAAAATAAATACCATAGTGTTACTAACTGGTATAAAAAACTACTTTTCAACAGAAGTTAAGAATATTAGTGTTAAAAGACAGTCAGAACTAATTAATCGATATGCTATATCCATACTTAGAATAGATATATAGTAGATAAATCTGATTATATACGATTAAACATATTAAGTTTGAAAATGTTTGCTACTTTCTATAATTTGCTGTATTTGCGCCTGAAAATTCTTCTAAATTGAGTTTACTTTGTTAAAAAAGCCCTTTTTCAAAATGAGAACTTCAAGTTTCCATCGCCTAATGAATATTTTCATATCATGATTCCCAATTATCAAAGTTAATGTTAATTTGAAGAATATTAAACAAATAGAAAAACATTAACATAAAATAACAAATTTTATAAAAATATTTATGTATATACATAAATACTATGGTTTTGTTAATTAAAATATATTAATCAAGCCAGTTAAGAATATTAACGTTGAAAGACAACAAAAGCTCCAAAGCATTAAAAATAGCCCAACTATTGATATATAAAATATCTAGGCCAAAACGACACAGAAGCAACTAATGCTATAAAATACAATTGCTTAAAAGCCCATTGATAAGAATCAATTAATTTAAATCAATTTATCAATTTCACTTTAATACCAATTAAAGATCCATCATTATAAACATCAACTATTTAATATAGTTATTTGCAGGACGACGCGCACACAACACAAACAAACACACAGAACGATTGAAATAAAATGTGTAAATGTTTCTTCTTATAAAAAACCAAGCCGCTTTATTTGTTTTGTTTTTTTCTGCAAATCAGTTGTTCGTTGGTTCGCAGAAGGATGTCTTATCTAGTTTATTTCTTAGACTTGATCTTCTTAAGGTAGAATTCCAACTCCTTGCCCTCCAGAATGTAGCCGTCGGAGCGACCGCATTGACCAGGGCGGGATGAAATGCAAGCTGTACAGAGAGTAGAAAATATAGTAAATATTAGTTAATAATAATAATCAAAATTAATATTTATAACTAAGCAGCAGAGATCTCAGAGTAACTATGACAAGCCAAATTCACGCCCAACTGGCTTACATCGCACTTAAAACAAGTTTGACGCAATTAATTAGTTGGATCGCTAAAATTTTTACATCAGCGAAAAAAAATAAATAAATAGTTTGGACTTGGAAACATACCCAAGATGCGACCGGAAGTGAACTGATCCTCCAAAGCCTGCTCGACCTTGCCGAACTTTTGACGCTCGAGATACTTCTTCATGACCTTCTCGCTGCGCTTCTTGGTCAGCACATCGTTCTCATCCTCCTTCTGGGCGTGCTTCGGATTACGTTTGCGTCCCAGCGGCAGCACATAATGCGCCTCGTACCACTGACGGAATGGCGTCGCATCAATGACCACGATGCTGTTCTTTACCAGCGTCTTGGTACGCACCAACTCGTTATTGGAGGCATTATAGACAACATCGGCGATACGCGTTTTACGTGCAACTCCCTCCGAAGCCCATGCAAAATTGCCGGTTTCCAGACGCAGAGCGCGCAATTTGGTGTTGCCACCTCGGGTGCGGACAGAGTGAACGCGTGCACCGCCAAGCTATAAGCACAGAGTTGCCAGACAGTTAGAGCAATACACACAATATGGTAAAATTATAATAAAAAAAAATTATTTTTTAATATAATCAGTAGTCCGAACATAATGCTTTTTGATCATCAAAGATGTGTGCACACGAGCAAGTCGAATGCGCTTGCAGTTGACACGCGTTAACATCATTTTATTTTATTTTAGTAAAAAGCACAACAAATTGTGAGGAGCAGGTAAAACTCACCTTGGTGTTGGCAGCAGGACGGCCCAACTCGAACTTGCGCTTCTTGCGGAGCGACTTGCGCTTGCCACCAGTGGCGCGACGCTTATGTGAACTATCACGGCTAATACCTTAAAAACATAGCAAAAACACACGCACAAGATAAATATAAGAGTTCCAAATTCGTAGCGAAAAATATATCAAGAAAATCGCACAGCATGCGGTGCCTCTGCCTTATTTGCACAAATATTTAGCCAAATTTCAAATATTTCATTTATGCTGCATTCGCATTGGTAGCAGGCATGGATAGTGCACACTATTATGTTATTTTTATGCATTTCACATTTGATTTTCTTGATATTTTAACACATTTTGCACTAGCCGACGACTCACCCATGTTCGAGTAAAAAGCGAGAAAGAAAGGAAAAGACACGCACAACCTCGTGTCAAAAGTTTTTAGGTTACCATTTGACAGCAATGGGCAGCACTTTTGCAGGGTTGCTTTGGCCTTTGGATTACTGTCCACCTGTTTAAATTACATAAAATACATTGAAATCGGAAGTATATCTATGTTATCGGCGTAACTCTCGCCACACGAACTAGAAATTATCAGCTGAAAATTAGCCTTGTTTTTGTGACGTTTGATTGCTATCTGCAAATATCGATGCATTTCTGATTACAAAAAACACTTTAATTTGTAATGTTGAGTATACATTTTGTAATAATTGGCAAGCAATTAGCAAGTTTATAATATTCCATACGTATATAAATAATAAATGCTGTTAAAGGACTATATACATATTGCGATATTTTTACGATGTTTGAAAACAATCGATATGTCGATAAAATTTATGACTCCCTACTGTACATGAACTAGAAAACTTGACCCAAGCCAACTCGGAGCCGAGTAATTCGTGGAATTTTTTTTTGCGCGAACACAAATAACAATTCAATAACAAAACAACAACAAATGTCAACATGGTTGGCAGGAACGCCAAAGCGTTGACACATTTCCACCGGCTCACTGAATACATAGTGCAGTGCAAACACTGCGACAAGACGCTCTCCTCGAAACACACCTCATCCAATTTAACGCGCCACTTAATACGGAATCACAAGTTACTCGCCCGTGCGATATTCGCTGGTGAGGAGGGTAAAATGCTTGCCGAACTGCGCGAAGAGCTGAATGCCCCCGAGCCCGAGGCAGATGTGCACATCGAGGCGAACATGGGTGAGCGAGAAACGAAAACTGCGGTCCGCACCATCATTGATAACCAGCACCAGGTACGCCAAACGGAGCAACAGCATCATCACACGGAGCGAAACAAGGTGATTGGCAAGAACAATAAGCTGTGGGCACATTTTGTGCGTATCTCCGAGTTCATGGCCAAGTGCAAGCATTGCAGCAAAACATTATCGTCCAAGCACTCCTCGTCCAATTTGATGAGACACATTATCCGGCGACATCATAATCTTTCAAAGAACCTAAGCTATTCACAGCACAGTTTAATATCACCCAAGAAGGAGTTGCTACAGAGTGAGGATCGCAGGCAGGTGGATCCGTTGGAGAAGGTGGACTTTGATGATGTTGACAGCATCATTGAGAAGGTCACCGATCACATGGAGGATGAGGTGAGCATTAGAAAGAAAACAAATCTCGGTATTTACAGCTTATGCATTTTATTTAAAGTTCACCTCGGATTCAATGCAGGGTCCCTTCTATGAGTATGTCGTCGACAATTCGGACATGATGGTATCCCGCAATTGTGATGAGGATCCAGCGAATATGTCGCATTCATTGGAGCATGCGATGGACACCAATTCCATAGGGGATACGACTACAACACAATTGGATGAGAAACTGAAAGCGGAGACAATATATTACAATGAGATGGCCGAATTGGCCAGAGCCAAGCGGCGACTCATCGATCTGCAGACGAAGAAACTTCTACTTGACATGAACGTTGTGGAAAACAACTAAAATCAATTAATTAATTTTGTTATTTTAATGATTAAACAATAATTGTAAACACTTGCTTTCAACTTACAATTACATAATTAAGCTTAACACAAAAAAAAAATGAAACAGACACTAGCTGACACTAGGATCTTCTCGCGGCTCATCGGCACCTTGCAGTTTCTCAATTTCCAGTCGCTCCTTGCGCACCTGTTGCGCCACAAGAAACTTTTGCATGCGATAGAAACCGGCTTTCTCACTGAAATACATAGCCTGCTGCCGCAAAACATTCTCTCTTAGCTCACGCATCACGGGCGTATCATCAGCCTGAATGGTGGTCGTCACCAGTTGGGCATCGGTGCTATCATTGCTATAATCGGACACCACATTATCAGCGGATTGCACAGACAGCGAATTGGCAAAGCTGCCACTTTCAATATATTGTTCGCTATCTTCTTCGGCATTATTGTTTAGCTCCTCCTCAATTTCGATGATATCATTGTAGAGCGCCTCATGGTTGATAACATCTTCCTCGTCCTCCTGCTGCTCAACATGTTCTGCTGTTGTATTGGCATCATCGGCAACAACTTCGGTATAAAGCGCCCCCAGATCCTCATGCAACTCATCCTCAGCTGCAGAAAAGTCCTAAAACAATTAAGTTGTATTATTTGCTAAATAATAATTGTAAAAATGTATAATAATAATATAATATAATATACACATAAATAGTAGACTTACATCACCCCGCATCGCAGCGCCATGTATCCCGATCATATGCTTGCTTATTGCATCCTCCATGCTGTCGTTGTGCGCGAAGTGCTCCTCGCACATCTGGCACTTCCACATGGCCACATCGCTGGTCGCCTCGCAGAAGTCAAAGAATGTATTCGAGTCTGCTGAATGCGACTCCGGCTTGGGCGGCACACACGTCGTCTCCCTGCCGTTCCACACGATGTTGTGCATGCGATGCAGATGTCGCTGCAGATTGCTCGTGCCCTGATACGATAGATTCTTCAGGCAGACGCGACAACGCACCGTATCATCCGAAATTCGGGTGATGTAACGCCAGACGAGACTGCCGCTAACGCTACTGTTGCGTCGGCTGGAGCGCGGCGTTGGATTCTCCGTTGTGCTCGACGTGGCCGCCTCCAGCACCTTATCCTGTGTATCGATTTTCACCGGTGTCGTCTCATCCACAATGTCATGCCTGCGCTGCAGATGTGTTATGACATTGGCCGTGCCATGGAAACGCATCCGTCGATTGCACAGTTTGCAGAGAACCGTGTTTTTGGTCAACTTCTCGCAATAATTCCACACATAACTCGAACTCTTGCGCTCCTTCTTGAAGAATGGCGCCTCGCTTCCCCAGCGACCGACACGTGGCAGTTGCTTTGCCTACAATGCACAGAATATTTAAATGAGTTGATCATAGGTAGCTTCACTATACCCACCACCTCCTCCAATTTCTCGGCGTGCATTCTTCGCAAATGCTTCGTTATATTGGATGTGTTACCGCCACCAAAATACAAGACTTTTTTACATATATGACACAGGGCACGCTTCTCATCGAGCTTTGTGCAAAAGTTCCACACAAAACTGCGATTTGGACGACCCTTTTTCACAGAATCATCCGGATGTGGCTGGAAAATAAGACTTTAATCACTATATATATATATATAGTCGATGAGAACTGTATTACCAAATCTGTGATGTCGTGTGCAGTTTGTAGGTGTCTGCCCAGAATGGTTGTCTTGCTGCCAAAGGTTTCGCCACAAGTTTTGCATCTGTAGACATCCGAGTGTTCAGGCACCGTGCTAAAATAGCTCCAAACGTAGCTGCGACGCTTGTCGGTTGATTGTTGGGGTGGTATTGTGTTTTGGTTCTCCACCAAGTGCTCCTCGGTGTCATTGTCGGCTATCGAATCGCTGTCTTCGTACATCTCATCTATTTTCGCATTTGTTCAAATAATTTAAAGTTTGCAATTACTATTCAAATAACACACATTCCTGATTCAGTTTTCCATCGTTCATCATTTGGCTGTTTGCGATGCTCAATAAAACAATCGGCTTGTTTACTAAAGGAATTCGATAACTAGTTCGTTCCCATATCGGACTGGTTCCCATTTTGAACTAACTAATGAAAATGATAATAATGATAATTCATTATAAATTAAATATATACATTTCTGTATATTAATTTAAATAGCTGTATTTAGTTGCATGCATCTACGTTCAAAGCGAATATCTATTTTACATATAAACAGGAACTTCAAGTTAACTACATATAGTTCCTATTGTAAACATTCTGAAAATAAATTACTGATTAAATTAAACGTAATATTATATTAAAATTAAACTAATGGAAATTTATATTGCATATATGGCATATTACAGAAATATAAACCTGTTTTAATACATTTTAAAAATGATTAGATTTCTGATTGATGAAATAAACCATCGAAATTACATTGTATCGGTATCGATAGTTCTAGATGGCCCATCTCTAAAAATAGCCAAGCATTTTCAGTCGCGTCGTTGAAAATTCTGCCAAAGCAGGGGGAAAAATAAGAAATAATGGCAAGTTTTTCACCGAACCAATTGCGGCAATGCGCACGGTTTACCGGAACTGCCTGCACACCGGAAAAAGAGCAAAAACTCCGTGATCAAATCCACAGCGAGCTGGCCAAGATCAAGTATTGCAGTAATCCAACATACCCGTGCAGCCTAATGCGCATCGATGGCTTCGAGTATTGCATTCGACACATTCTGCGCGATCCGCGCGCCAATTATCGCCAGTGCACTCATGTCTATCCCAATGGCCGGAAGTGCGGCAATGCGGTGCCAAAACTCGATACCAAAAAGGAACAAATCATGACCACCCTGTGCTTCGAGCACAATCGCCAAATGCAACTGCAAAAGACACATTTATCTGTCGGACGACTTCGCAGTCGCATCGAAACCAATGAGATTTTACTAAATAATCTGTCGCACCATGTTAATGTGGAGGATATCAAACAGGAGTTGCCCAGACCAGAACCGGATGATGATGAAATTGATGTCGTTTCACCGCATGTGACGCCATTTGGTAAGACGAATTGTGTATACACTGTGGGAAAAGTACACCATGTAAATGTTGGTTTTGGGCAAGATTGGAAATGTTTGGTAAAGAAATTTATTATTTATGTTTCCAGAGAGAAGATGCATATATAAGTATATACAGATAGAATGGGCATATCTATATAAATATATATATTTTTAATTTTGTTGTATTTTATTATATTTCTCCACTTATTTTTACTTTTTATCATTATTCCTTTTGCAGTCAATCAGGATCATACGAATTCAATTGGTCAGGTGGTTGCCAGCGTACGCAAGCGTCGTCGCATTTTGGATTATGCTTCAGACAGTTCCAGCAATGATGAGGATCCTCCTTGTCTGAGGAATACAGCCAAGGATGTGGAGTTCTATGAATCCGACTACGAAAGCGTCGACTCCGAGGAAGATGATCCGCTTAAGTAAATTTGAATTTTGATTACTTATGTATGCAAAACTGTTATTTAATTTATATTTGTAGACATGCTGGCGTCTACACGCGTGCGGAGGCAGTACGTCTGTCCGAAATGAAGCTGATCAAGCTGCAGGATTTGTATCGCGAGCAGATTACACATTTGCAACAGGAGATGCGGCAACGTCGTCGCAACTATTTGCAGGACATACGCCGCGAACGCGAGACCTACTGTAAATTAAGATGAATGAGTTTATACAAAGATTTTGGGGCAACTATTTAATATTCACTTGCACTTGTAGGTAGCATACATGATCAGCTCAAGGAGACGCCGCACGAGCGTAAATTGTATGAGCAGCTCAAGGCGCTGAATGGCTACCATTGCCGTCAGGGTATGGAGGCGGTGCTTTACAAGAAAATGAAGGAGAAACGTGCACGCGACACCCAATTAACAACCAAATCCTTCACGCAGCCTAAGTGCATCTTCACCGAGGGCGGCGTTAAGTGCGGGGAGCGCACGTTGCCCTGTTGCAAGCATTGTCGCAAACACATACTTGAGGATAAGCGACAGGTGCTGTATCGTGCCTGTGGCGTGGAGCGTAGCGGCGTTGTCTGCCAAGAGCCAGTGGCCAGCATATTGGAGGATTCCACTTGTGTGCTCCACTTTAACGTGGCGCCGCTCAAGCGCCAATACATACAAAAGGTGCGTTAACTACAGGCTGAGCCTAAACAAAAAAAAAAAACAACTACTACCAGTAATTATATCAAAACACTCGTATCACTAATAGCACTTAAATTAAGTCTCTCGCTACATTTTGCTGTACATACTAATTGCATATACAACATACAACATACAACATTTATTTATTCGATTGTTTCGAATTGAGAACAAAACAAAACCCAATATATATATTTACCATATAGTCATAGCTATAACAATAGCCAATACACAACATTACTAAGTATTTTCGTGAAAAAAAAAACAAAGAAGCTTTGTGATCAATTATGAATAAAATAACGACCTCTCACCTCCCTCCCCCACCCGACACCGCACCCCACTCTAACATAACAGTTTTATGAGGAGCCAAGCACGCCGTCATTTGAAAATGTATTTGCAGAATGCGACGAACAAAATCCCGTTGATTATCAGTCCGTCAACGATGAATTTGATCTGTTCGATTTGGGCAATGGCATATTAGATATTGATCTCGATGTAATTGATCAGAACTATGCCTTTTTATTGGATATGGACTGTAACGATCTGGGCTTGGGACTGGAGGATCCAGATCCTCAAATTCAAGATAATATTTTCGAAAATCCAATTTTCAACCAAGACGACATTTACACTGAATATCAAGA
The DNA here is from genome assembly GCA_035043505.1 of Drosophila setosimentum. NCBI lineage: Eukaryota > Metazoa > Arthropoda > Insecta > Diptera > Drosophilidae > Drosophila > Drosophila setosimentum. Next base: position 2,060,020 of record JAWNMY010000008.1, read on the forward strand.
TAGTGAAATTCACCATCAAGATCTTAATTTAGAAGAACAAGGGCATTTAATTCCCCATCAAGACGAAGAAATCGCAGCAATTGATGCAACTTCAGCAGATCAAACTCAAAACGAATCGATTTTGGAATTAAATCTAGATGAAAGTGAAGTGTCGAACATTATTCAAGTCATTAACCAGATGCCCTGGTTCGATCAGCTACTCGACTAAATTCAAAATCAAATCACATTAACTATATCTGCATGTACATTTCCAATTAGCTATTCTAACTCTCGATTTCAGTTATCGATATCAATACCAATAATAATTATTATATTCTTATTCACAGAAATGCGAATCTGAGACGGAAGACGAAGAACAGCCTGCCATTCCCATTAAACAGGAGATTAAACTGGAGAAAGATGTCGAAGCAAATAAATCCCTTAATACGACTACAGCCCATGGTGAACTTAATAAGAATAAGAATAAGAATGCATCCATGTGCAATGTGTAGTTAAATTTTTGGGCACCATATATGTTTAATGTTGTATGAAGTTAGTTTTAACAATCGCAATATGTTTTATCAAATATATGTTTATTTGTTAGTTGAAGTTTTCAAGATTTTTATTTTAATCAGTTTTTCAGTTTATACTCTTAAGCTTGCCAATTCTGTGAGCTTATCGATTATTGTCCGCGCATCTCTAGTTCACAGGGTGTTTAGTGGCACCCTGTGGAATGCACATAGGCCGTAAATTGAGTGCTTGAATTTTATTTGTTTACTATGCTTGTTTAAATTGAGTTTTAGATTCGATATAATTATGAGGGGACACATGAAGCTGGGCATCAAACAGGTGTGTAACGGCGTTTATTTTAAGAATATGGGCTTATTTTAAAATATCGGCCTTTGCAGCTAACCGCAGGTTACATCAATGGCCAATTTTCACCAAAAGTGGTGACTGAACTGGCGCTAAAAGATGCCAACAATTTAAAGACCTTAAACGCCTTTGTTTGCCTTGCCACGGATCAGGCCTTGCAGCAGGCGGAGGATTCAAGTGAAAGATATGCGCAGCAAAAACCCATTGGTGGATTAGACGGCATAACCATAGCCATTAAGGATAATTTCTGCACCAGCAATTTGCCTACAACTTGCGCCTCCCGGTAGATATTTAGATTAAATATTATTATGGTACTAAGAAATCTTTTCTAAAGCATGCTAAAGGATTTTGTGCCACCTTATGATGCAACTGTGGCCGCCAGATTACGTGCGGCGGGTGCCATTCTGTTGGGCAAAACGAATATGGATCAATTTGCGATGGGCGCCGGCACTGTCGACTCCATTTATGGGCCAACAAAGAATATTTGGAGCGAGGATTTGAGCCAGGACAATTGGAGAATTGCCGGTGGCAGCTCGGGCGGTTCAGCATCAGCTGTTGCAGCTGGTTTGTGTTATGCGTGAGTATAAATCAAAAATATTTATTTGTTTACATTTTTTGAAGATTCACTCTAACCTCAAACGAGAAAACAAAAGTGGAAAAATCTCAATTTATATATTCTCGCGTAAAGCACTCGAATCAGGCAGTGTTAATACCGGATTTAATGCCTATTTGCAATTTTATTCAAGGAGCCACAAAACCTCGTCTACAACCAGTTTTGTTTCTTTTCCGTTACATAACAAAAACTAAGTATGGATAGAGTTACTTTAAATGATAATTTCCGTATTGCCGAGATCCTCGTCCGATGGTAGCACTATTTTTGAGGGATCCACATAGTTGGGACTAATCAAATCGACACCAGCCTGCTCGCGACGACGTAGCTCCAAGAAGCCCTCGCGTTGTGCCCAACTGCGCAGCTGTGTGTCAGGCAAATAGGCCCAGTAGAATGTGCCCCACACCAGGCACAGTGTGACGGCAAAGAAGAATGTCGATTTTGTCGCCTTGCGATCGTCCGCTTCGGTCTTGTAATCAAAACCGTAGCTCATCCAGTTCTTTGGACTGGGATTGGCAAAATCTTCGGTTGTTACGCTCGCTGGTGCTACAACTGTTTCGTCCTTTTTCGGGGATGTTTTGATGCTGCGACACGTTGTTGCACGTTGCAGCGTTGCGGCCTGGCTGATGGCCACGGAGCGCTGCAGCGCCACGGCGCGGCTGGTTAGGCGAAAGAGCGCAGACATCGCTTCAGCACGTTACAAATATTTGCAATAGTCTTGTAATTGTTTTACTTTTTGCTCGTTCGCTTTGGGCGCAGTGTGACCGTTCGTCAGCACTTATCATCTGTTCTTGTTCATAAACATTAAAAACAATCGATATATCGATAAGTGTATATTAAGTAATATTTAAAAAAATTATTTGTATGGTATTAATATTGCAGAGCAATTGGCTCTGACACTGGTGGATCTACTCGGAATCCCGCCTCCTATTGCGGCGTGGTAGGTCTCAAGCCTACTTATGGCCTATGTTCACGACATGGCCTAATTCCATTGGTCAACTCAATGGATGTGCCTGGAATTGTAACGCGGTCAATCAGCGACAGTGTTGAGGTTCTGAATGCAGTAGCCGGTCCCGATCCCCTAGATTCAACAACCATACAGAAGTCATTCAAGAGATTACAATTGCCAGAAGTGGATCAAATTGATTTGCGTTCGCTGCGCATTGGAATACCCAAAGAATATCACTGTGAAGGACTCTCCGCCGAAGTGCTGGAAACCTGGACCAAAGTGGCCGATTTACTGGAAGTCGCTGGTGCCCATGTGCAACAGGTATCGTTGCCCAACACTGCCTCGAGTATATTTGTCTACTCTATACTCAATCAATGCGAGGTGGCCAGCAACATGGCTCGCTATGATGGGATCGAGTATGGCCATCGCTCCGAAGATGAGCGGAGCACGGAACAGTTGTATGCCCAATCTCGTGCCGAGGGTTTCAATCAGGTGGTCAAGACGCGCATTTTGGCTGGCAACTTTTTGCTGCTGCGCAAAAACTACGAACATTATTTTGAGAAAGCCCTACGAGTGCGTCGCTTAATCGCTGAAGATTTTGCCAAAGTTTTTGAACCGAGCGCAACTGAAGATAAAGTTGATATTTTATTGACACCTACAACACTGAGCGATGCTCCACTTTACAAGGACTTTGCGTCGCTTAGCAATCGGGATCAGTGCGCCGTGCAGGACTTTTGCACACAGCCCGCCAATATGGCTGGAATTCCGGCGGTTTCGTTGCCCATCCGTTTGTCCAAGGCAGGTTTGCCGCTCAGTTTGCAACTTATGAGTAATCATCTAAATGAGCAATTGCTGCTGACTATGGCACGATGGATCGAGGCACAGGTTGGATTTGATTGTTTAGAGAGTTTGGAGAGGCATGAAGCGAGGGCTTAATTTGCAAAAAATAAAATAAAACAGCTTTAACTTCGATATTACGATAATCTAAAATGTGGTTTGGCGCGTGAAAATGTTGAAGCTAACGATAGTTATCGATTTCATAAGGAGCGCAGACAATCCGTATCGATAGTTCGGCCATTTATATTGTCATAAAAGTCAGATTCAATGGCTTGGGAAATAAAATAAAGAAATATAGTGTTTCAATAAAGTTAAAATTACAAAATATAAATTTAATAAGGATATCGATAAGTAGAGCACAGCGATAATTTCCACACATCACTCATATCGATAGTTTGCCTTTATTTAACTGTATGGCAGCACTGTGGGCATGGCAAGCGAAAATAAAAATACAGATTTAAAACAAATTCAGCGTCCTACACAACGCGGCCTCAAGAAATGCCCAACTTGTGGTGCCATAAATGGCAGTCGTGCGCTTCTCTGTCGCAACCCAAACTGTCCACAGCACAAGAATGTGCTCGACGGGGTACAAATTGTGTGCCGCCGTGCAGGATGCGCAGTTTATTCGCTTCGATCCAAAGAACAGGGTCGAGAAACGCAAGCGCGCAATTTTGTGTGCATCGAGGATGTGACGTTGTCGCTGCAACCGAATGCAGCTGTTGTCTCCAGCAAGGCCATTTGTTATGTGGCCGCATGCAAGAGCGATAACGACTGCCGGCACATCAAAGCGTGTCGCGAGGGACACGATCAGATGCCAAAGGCATTGGTTTACACGGTTTCCCGCGAGGTGCTCTGGAATCTGAACATCAGTCTCGAGCAGAAACAAAAGCTTTGGCAGCAATACAAATCCGCTGAGGAGCAGGATCAGCTGCCCGCAGTGCAGCGTCTAAATCAGTCCACCTTTGTTGTGAAATGCGAACGCTCGGATACGTTTTCAGCGGCACATCTTCATGTGACGGCGCTGGCCAATGGAGTGTCCACAAAGAAGGCGAACTATGCGTGTGCCTGTCGCAAACTGAAGATCATTGTGGAGCCGGACAACTCGTTGGTAATGCAGGATGAGATCTGTGATCATTTGTTGCTCGTCCTTGCCGCCATTCTCAGTTCGCCGCAGGGTAAAACAATTTATGGCAATTTCACGAAGAGTCTACAATCATTTTGGATGCCCGACAGGCTGGAGACACCGCTGGGCGAGGCAACCCATGATGATTTACGGTTAAGCCTGAATATTAACATTGGCGGCGATGCTGATCCGCCCGAGGACATTTACATCTTTGGCGATGAGTTCTGTGTAACAGATTCGGATGTAAGTTGATCAGTTTAACAGGGATTAAAAGTAATAACATTTTGATTTCATTTATAGCTGCTGCCGCTGCCTGAGGAGCTCTCCGATCTGATATACGATGTGGATATAGGCTCGACGCCAGCAGCATTGAGCAGCGGGAGCAACAGTGCCGTGGTGCGCTGTGCCAACGATGCACAGCTCTTGTCCAACTATGATATTTACGCGGAGGAGGAGCAGGAGCAGCACGATCAGCATTTGGAGCTAACTGATTGCAATATTGAGCTTATGGATCAATATCAGTTGACGGATCAAATCGATTTATGTAGCGAGGACATTGAATTGCCACTGGTTAGTGAACCTTACAATATACTCGGGCCGCCAGCAGCAGTCACAAATCAATTGCCCGCCATTAAGTTGCCAACGATTGCGGTGGTCAAGAAACCAGCACTCAAAGCGTCTGAAATTGTGGATGTGGTGAAGACACGGAAGCAGCCACCGCTGCCTGCAAAGCGAGCACTGATTGTAAATGAACCGACAGCAGCTGTGGTTGAAGCTGTGGGCGTCGCAGTGGAGCCAGCGTTGGCATATGCCGCCTGGCTAGACCATGTGATAGAGCTGCTCAATGAATCCATTGAGCCGGCGACGGAGTCTGGGCAGGCTGTCAGCATGCGGCAGGTGTTGCAACAGTTTCATGTGCACAAGGTTGTTAATGTGATATATATTTATTTGCACCTTTATATTTATACTTTATATTTTACTTTTATATTCTCTGTTTTTTATATTTATATATATTTTACATATACTTATATATATGCTTGTTTTCAGGAAACATTTTCGCATTTTAGCAAGATTTTCAGTGCTGGCATCAAGCGTCGTCCACTGCATCAAGTCTCAGTCATCGAAGCTGGAAAGCACAAGGGTCTCACAAAGTATGTCTGGCACTTCAGCGCCTCGCACACCGTCAAACGTATCTTCAGCAGTCGCAATGTGTGTTTATTATATACATATATATATATTATAAATTTAAAAATTGATTTTTAATTTATTTATTTTCTCACAGCTCAGCTTGCAGCTGGAATGCTGCTTTGAAAGGAATTTAGATGGTCAATTTGTGCCTTATGTGCGTCAGGCACAAGTGCCAACTTCGACGCAGACCAAACAGCGTCAAGTGCACACCCGACTGAGGCTTTATATGGTCAACATGCTATTCGAGAATAAGGTTTAGCCAAGAAACGTAAGCTTAAAATAGTATTTAATATACTTGATTTGCAGGTAAAGAGTGGCATGCTTATCTCTTGGATTCCCGATGTATTGCCAAGGAGCAACTTTGGGCTTATGGGTGTGGAATTCACCCTGCAAACGCGAGTTCCTATTTAATTGTAAGTAATAGAATATAATACTAATAATACTAGTACTAATACTGAATTGCCGATTAGGCATCATTCAAAAGTTTCCAATCCAAATTGACAATGTTTTCGTTGAGATAAGTTTGCTTAATTTTGCTTTCGAGGCAAAATTAACTTTAAACAGTAGAAGAAAAAACATATTGTGTAAAAACTCATGTTTTGGCTTAAAATAAATACTTTGTGATACTCAAAAAGCTCGTTTCGTAAGTGACTCAAATTATCAATATATTTATTTATGAGATAAAATATATTGTTAATATTAGTGTTATTATATAAAAAAAAACATGAATATGAGAGGTATTTGCTAGAATAATAATAGAACAACCTTTCTGTATCAACTATTATTATAATTATCTCTATTTTTGTTTTGGTTCTACAGATTTGCTTGAAGCAGCCCAAAATTTTAATATATTAGTTTTACTTCTATAAATGCATTATATGCAAACAAAGTTGCCACCTGGTTTAACTTTTTATGAGTATATTGTAGTGGCAGCACTATGTGCTTGTCTTGATCTGGCAACCTTGTAGGTGAACAGCACATTTTTAATGTTTACGCAATTTTCAATTTAGGCTCAAATTATACTCGTTTTCATTGCATTTGTGAGTAGTTTAAAACTTGTAAAAGTGAAGACTTTTTACCATTAACAATTACAGCTGAAAGTAAGCACTAAATGAAGATGTTGTCACAAGCAATTGCTGCAGCAGCTGTTTGCCGGACAGGAGTTATCGCATTCCGGTGCAGCCGGCGTACGATGAGCACGGCGAGATTGGTACGGAGTATGGCCAGCAGCAGCAGCAGCAAGTGGCAAGTCAACTGTGGTGCCTCCAACCAGCTGCTCCTTACGGGCAATTTGCAGCAATATCGGGTGCGTCAATATGCCAATGAAAAGAAGGTGTTCGAACGGACCAAACCCCATTGCAATGTGGGCACCATTGGTCACGTGGATCACGGCAAGACAACGCTAACGGCTGCCATTACCAAGGTGCTGGCCGACAAACAACTGGCGGAGAGCAAAAAATACAATGAGATCGATAATGCGCCCGAGGAGAAGGCCCGAGGCATTACAATCAATGTGGCACATGTCGAATATCAGACGGAGACACGGCATTATGGCCATACCGATTGTCCCGGTCATGCGGATTACATCAAGAACATGATCACTGGCACTGCCCAAATGGATGGCGCCATTCTTGTTGTCGCCGCCACAGATGGTGCCATGCCACAGACCCGCGAACATATGTTGCTGGCCAAACAGATTGGCATCGATCATATGGTGGTGTTCATCAACAAGGTGGATGCAGCGGATGAGGAAATGGTCGAACTTGTCGAAATGGAGATACGTGAATTGCTCACCGAAATGGGTTACGATGGCGATAAGATACCCGTTGTCAAGGGTTCAGCGTTGTGTGCGCTCGAGGACAAGAATCCAGAGATTGGCTCTGAGGCTATTTTGAAATTGTTGCAGGAGGTCGATAGCTTTATACCGACGCCAGTCCGTGAGCTGGACAAACCATTCCTTTTGCCCGTCGAGAATGTGTATTCGATTCCTGGGCGTGGCACTGTCGTCACCGGTCGCCTCGAGCGCGGCGTCGTCAAGAAGGGCATGGAATGCGAATTTGTTGGCTACAACAAGGTGCTCAAATCTACCGTAACCGGTGTGGAGATGTTCCATCAAATTCTCGAGGAGGCCCAGGCAGGCGATCAGCTGGGCGCCTTGGTGCGTGGCGTCAAGCGTGATGACATCAAACGTGGCATGGTCATGTGCAAACCGGGCAGCGTTAAGGCTCTCGACCAATTGGAGGCGCAAGTCTACATCCTTTCCAAGGAGGAGGGTGGTCGCACCAAACCCTTCATGTCCTTCATTCAGCTGCAGATGTTCTCACGCACCTGGGACTGTGCGGTTCAAGTCCAAATACCGGACAAGGATATGATAATGCCCGGCGAGGACACCAAACTCATATTGCGTCTCATCCGCCCGATGGTCTTGGAGCAGGGTCAACGTTTTACGCTACGTGATGGCAATCTGACATTGGGCACTGGTGTCGTCACCAATGTCATGCCACCGCTAAGCGAGACGCAGCGTAACGAGCTGACGGAGGGCAAAAAGGCGCGCGAGAAAAAAGTTGCTGCCAAAAAGTAAACATTAAAAATAAAACATTGTATTTCACACCATTTTCTATTCTGCAAGTCTATCGTTAATCAATAAAATACATAAAAAATATGCATAATGCCCTTCGAAAATCGACGAGCACATGGCCAAGTTAGAGCTACTTTTGTAAAAATGACACACTTCCTTACTTAAGAACCTACAAGGATCAATACTTTTGTGTGCTTAATGAAAAAATGTCCCAAGTGGCATTAAAAGATTTCCAGGACTGGAGAAAACTATTTACACAAGGGTCGCACAAGGTCAAAAAAAAATTAGAAAAACAATAAAAAAAAGCACGTTTAACTTGTCCAGGACTATTTGGATTTCTTCTTGCTTTACCTAGTTTCTTGATAATTTGAATGAAGAGTTTCAAACTGACCAAAGGACAGACAAATTGTCGATGTTGTTATCGTGAAAAAGGAATTTGCGTTTGCAGTTCATTTTCGATTTCCCCTGCAAGTTTAGGTTCTTAGATAACTTTATATTATTTGACTGCAGTTCGATAGAGTTGGTCTTTGCGCTGCAAACGCAGCATGTCCTTACACTTACAGCCATTTTTAAGTAAGCTGGTTTTTCACTTTGCTCCTAAAAGTATGCATGAAATTTGTAAGATGACGTTTAGCCATCGCAACAACCCAATTTGTGCGAATGGTGTGTGTACGTACTATCGCCTGATAATTGGGTGGATGATGAGGATGATAATGTTATAACTTATTACACTGACAGTGATTCGGATTGTCGTCATTTGAATCTGACAATAAATTTCTTAATGATGCCTCTGTGTGCTCTACCAAGCGCCCTAAGACTAATGATTCACCTGTTGTGCGTGGGGCTAAGAAGATAGCCAGCTTCCCTCTCCATCAAGGAAAGTTCAGCAACTTTTCGAATCCAAGAATACTGTAATGTCACTCTACACTAAAATGCCCAAAGCAAAGACTCTAAAGCTGTGATCGGCGCAGGTCAGAGTCTTTCAAGCTGTTTGATTGGAAGCTGTTGCAACGACCTTGGCAGGACAACGGATCTCAACACAGCTTGAGCCAGTCCGCGCTTGACGATGTTAATGTCCTTGGTGGGATCCATTGCCAATACTCACCCTATGCCTCTGCATCATTCGGTCACTGCTCTGATTGTTCTGATCAGAACATAGCTAAAAACAAAACAACATATATAACATACAGAAACAACATTTATATTTTTTTCTCCTGTTTCAGATTTTTCTGGTAGTATTCAATGACTTCTTTGGGAAAATAGTGATTCATCAAAGAAGCTGGCACCGCCTCCACCATTTCATAACCCTCCCAAAGTACCAGAAACCAAAGTTCATCCTTAAATGTGATGATTTCAGTGATTCTGATCAGATCACAGCCACGCTCACAGCCATAGACCACATCGCCTGTGCTATTCAAACGCACAACCACTTGGGGTCCATCCATTCTTTCAAATATAATGTTTATATTTTTCCGACGTTCAAGGATCTAAATAACTGCACATAAAAATAGTTCTATTGTACTTATTTGTACTTACCTTTTATTATTAATAAACAAGCGTCTATCACAAAGAAAGAATGTTGTCTGACAGAGAAAACTATTTTTCTGAAAGTTATTTCGACTAAGATTGGCAATCGAATGGTGTAATTATCAAAGCTTACTTAGTTTATTTGGGTTTCGGAAGTGAGATATAAAATATATGATTAATTATAGTAGGGTTTCTCGAGTTTTATTTTGCTTCTAACTTAGTTGTTTGTTTTATATTGTTGCAGTTGAACTCTGGGATTTTAAACTCCAGTTCTGCATACCGAAACCCAATCTATGCTTAAAACAAGTAGCTAATGCCTTTAAATAAAAGAGCATAATTACATCCTCCATTCTCCGATTTAAAATGAACGAAAAACCAGCATTATTTATCAGATGTTCTTTATTTCTATTTTGCATTCGTTTTAGTTTTATAAGTTTGTTTTTTGTTTTGCATCCATGTCAACTTTTCATTTAGCTTATTCGTAACTTAGGTGTACATACATAAGTTGTTTTTTTTTTTTTTTTACTTTTGTTTTTGTTTCTTGTATATCGAGATACTATATTCTTGTCATGCATCGGGTTTTCGCATTCCTCGTGCGCTACTTAAAAGCCATCAACTTGTTTTCTATTTGCCGTCTTTCTATATCCGTCTTTAAGCTGCCTTCACTTCGATTTTCATATATAGTACTTGCTGCTCTACGTTTGCTCAGATTTTCTTATGTTTTTCATTATTCTTTTCTACTCTGTAATACTCATACTCTCTCAAAATTATGGGGGCTGTCGTTTCACTTGTATCCCTTCTTTATGCATTATGCTTAGCTCTAAAATCGTGGGTTATGCTTACTTAGGTTTTTCGCTACTTTTCAGCTTTCTTAATAAATCTGTTTTCTTATTTTTCATTACTATTTTTTTTTTTTTTTGTGTTTTCCATTTGGGCTTTTATGTTATTTGTTTTGTTTTTTGTATTCCCATGTTTTTATACGCTTAAGTTTGACATTCATCACATTTATTTAACACCGTCAATTATATAATATTTATATTTATATATGATTTGTGAAGGTAGTTAGTCTTGGAAAGGTTTCCTTGCTCGAGAAGTGTGTGCAATTTTTTACTTTACGCTTTTTGTTGTTGTTATTTTTCTATCCATTTTTGTTTTGCATTTTTCATTACATTTCGTTTTGAATCTTGTGTTTTCCCATTGGCTTTTAATTTCCTCGCCATATTGTTGTCAAGGTTAATTTTCTTTTTGGCTGTCTCATTAACAAAACTTTTCTCATTCATTTAATATTTTTAATTTACTGTTTTTTTCATTCTTTTTTTTTGCATAGTATAACTAATATCTACTCTGTGTTTAATAGTTAAAATGCTTTAGTTATCGTTTAGTTAAATAATATGATTTTTTATATTACAGATGAAGCATTCTAGTTCTGCCTTTAGTATGAGAATTTACAAGCCATCTAGATATATATATATATACATATATATATATATATATATATATATATATGCATATATATCGTGTTTTAATCATCTTACTCTATTAAAAAAGGTGCCTAGAGTTCGTTAGCTCTGTTTAACGAAACATAATTTCAAAATTGGTCGTTAGGTTGAATTGTTCGGTTTTCTTTTCTCTTAGAAATGTAACTTGTTTGTTTTTTGCGAGAATATTTAAGATTTTGTTTTGAAAAAAATGTAAATAATAAAATAAAAAAGGTCGTATCTTATTAAAGATAGGTATTGAAATCTATGATACTTTTGTTTTCCTAGTGAAACTAATTTGAAATCTTCGACAGATCATACTCTCAACGGTGGAGAATATAATTTCAAACGGGAGAAAGGGAAACTAATCTGATTGAAATGGGCAAACAAGAAGAGAAGCCTTTAAGGTTTAGATGCAATAGTTAATACATATACATAATCGAGTATACCTGCTTAAGATAAAGTGTACAAAAAACCAGTCTTTAAAACATTTTGTTGTTATCAGTAAATACACATTCACATACACATACACATACACATACATATACATATACATTTCACATATAAATGTATAAATCTTACTGTCTCTTAATCTTGAGCCGTTGTGAACAGGGCGCAAAAACTCAGAAGCATAAATTGTATGAATTGTATGAATTGTGTGTGCAGATTGTTTAGAATCCCGATCGATAGCTGAATTATACATACTATAAGTATTTATAGCACCCTGTCCTACTGCAATTAATACGATGCATATATATATATATATATATATACCACATATATATATATAAATATATACGATTACTACGAAAAAACTTGCACAATCCATTGATTCCTATATATATATATATCTATATATATACGTATAGATTTACGCATACATAGCCATGGCAATTCAAAAGTGCGACGTAATAGTTAGTTTTAATTAACTGTATAAACTGTACAATTGAAATACCCGATGAATTTCATTAAGCTGATTCAAGCTGAGAGTATTTTAATGTATTTTCCTTTGCATTTTTGCTTTTTTTTTTGTTTTTTTTTTATTAATTATATTCTCATTTCTGGAGCTGTAAGCTCGCCGTATGCCAAAAATGAGACAACAATGTTTCTCGTTACGTTTTTGAATAGTTTTTTCCACACACACATATATATATAAATACATATATATATATATGTATATACATATATATATTTTTTAATAATACTTTGCTTTGCGATACGCTTTACAAATAATTAGTACTTAAATACTAAACGCTAAGCAGTTTGTTTTTTCTTCATTCGTATTACATAGTTTTATTTTATTTTATTTTAGTTTTTTGTTTTTTTTTTACAGTATTTATAGCTTGCCTTAGGTTGTAGTTATTTTCTCATTCTTTCATGCAATTCTACATATATAAGTATATATATTTACAGTTGTGATGTGCCTGTGATTCAATTTTCTTATTATTTTTTTTTTTTGATTTACAGTGATGTGGTGCTTTTAAGGTGCATGTTTAAATTTGAGAAAATATGTCTTGCATGTGCCTGGGAAAATACACATATATATAAATTACTATATATGTATATATATGTGATGACATTATGTATACGCAATTTCTTAAATATGTTCATTTTCTTTTCTATTAAATTCGCATTAATTTTCGCTAAGATTTATGTTCTTTGATTTAGTTAATTTTTATTTTGTTTTTGCAATTTCAAATTTCAACATTTAAAAAGTGAGCAGAAAACATTAACAGATTGTAGGACGGACATTGAATCAAAATATTTTGCAAAATAATATCTATATATAGAGGACAATAGGTAACGATAATTGTCATTACAAAGAACCGGATTTGAACTAAGTATTAAGAGCATGGCACAAAAGTACAACAAATATTTGATTAATTCTTTTCTATAAAACTATAATTAAACAATTAAACAAAAAGCGGGAAAATTAATTTGTGGTTGTTGTTGTCGTTGAGAACTATTGCAGTTTGTGCGTTAACTACATTTACATACTATTATTAAATCTGTATAGACTTAATCATGTGCCTTGTTGCTAAGTTGCTAGTTTGCTTATTTGCTGACTATTTTTTCTGCTTGTGACTAATTTACGTTAAATGTTAAATGTTAAACGTTAAATTTAAAAATTAATAATGAATCGTAAATGTAAAACAATAGTTGTAAAAAACAGAAACTTACATAAAATAGTTTAAATCAAAATAAATTAGAGTAAGCATAGTGTTTCCAAGGACTCACTTAATAAATACACATTTCAATGCTTACAACTAAATATATAATTATGTTTTTCAATTACAAATAATATTTATGTATATATATATTTATTTTTTATTATATATTTATATCATATTTTAGCATTTATAAAATGATTCATATGCTCCACAGTTTAAATCTAGGCTACGATATCTAAGTTTTGAGCATCTGTGACTGCTGGTTGTTGCAGATTGTTAATGTTGTTGTTGTTGTTCATTGTTGATGATGTTGTTGTTGTTGTTGTTGTTGTTGTCGTTGTTGCATTGATTGTGGTTGGTGGATTGTGCAATTCGTCAACATTTGGGGGCAGCAGGCAATTGGCATTATCCGATTGTTGTTGTTGTTGTTGTTGATGCGTGTTGTATTGTTGTTGCAGTTGCGTTTGTTGTTGCATCAGTGCGAGCATTTGTTGTTGTTGTTGCAAGTTGAGTTCATCAGCAGCATCGGCAGCATTGTTAGTAACAGTGGTAAAATTGGCATTAGTATGGGTTAAATCATTTGTGGGTGTTGATGTTGTTGTGGCAACTGTTGCAACTGTTGCAGCTGTTGTTGGTGTGATTGTTGTTGGTGTGATTGGTGGTGTTGGGATTGTTGTTGTTGTTGTTGTTGTTATTGTTGTATGATTGTTGGGCATGTCATTGCTGTTGTTGGACATTGATGTTGTTGCTGTTGCTGTTGGTGTGGGTGTGATGGACAATGAGGCAACTGTGGGTGGTAACAATGATGAAATGGATGGTAATAAGGAAGAATTAGTATTTGTTGTTGTTTCTGTTTCTGTTTCTGTGTCTGTTGCAACAGCTGCTTCAATTTGATGATGACTATGACTAATGAGATTTGTTTGATGTGTTTGCTGCTGCTGTTGCTGTTGCTGCTGTTGCTGCTGTAGCTGTTGTTGTTGTTGTTGTTGTTGTTGTAGCTGTAGCTGTTGTAGTTGTTGTTGTGTTTCATGTTGCATTTGCAGCTGCAGCAGATGCTGTTTTTGCAGCAACAGCTGCTGCTGTTGTTGTTGTTGTTGATGTTGTTGTTGGAGTGTAACATTACCATTGCTGCAAATTTTGCTATAGAGATCCGGCGTGGCCGTTGTCACATCCTCAAATTCGGTACGGAGCGCCGTGCGCTTCAGTAAACTCAGATTGCCGGGCAAATAGGACAGAATATTATAGATGAGACGTATATCCTCGCTGGATGTCCATACACCCGGACGCTTGTTATGATACAGCTTCGCATACTGATACACATTCGCCGTATTGCAGTACTCCATCTCAATCGACAGCGATGAAATGGCGCAGAAGGTGCACGCCTGTGCTCCCCCATATCTGCAGAAGATTCAACGTTTATTTAGAATATTGACTCAATTTGACAGTTGTTAAAAAATAAAAAAAAAAACATGCTTGTGATTTACACTGCGATTTCAGTAAGTCACATTTTCCTAATTCACAAATTCAATTCTCTGGGATTTGCAAAAGTCTCTCAGGATCTCAAAATATTAAACCATCGAACATTTCAAGATTTCTTGACGTTTTTCATAGATAACCTTCCCGACCTTTTTCTTGTAAGTTACTCTCAGGTGATTATGATGGTTGATGGATGTTCCCAAACTTTGCTTGTCGTCTACTAACTCTTCTCTGGCCAAAGGCTATAAACTGATTTTGGGCAGTTTTTAAATCTGTTGTCGATTGTAAATGTATTAAATCTTAATTATTATAAATGCAAATAAATATCTGATCTCTTTCAATAACTATTTTCCTATTGGCAAAACAATTGATAGCATTTAATGTGTTGAGGATTTTGTGTATTCTTTTAGTTGCCAAGCTTAAGTTTGACAAACATATTTGTTCAGCCTTTGAAAAAACCTAAAAACTTTTTACATTCTTATATTATTTTATCTTTATAATAATAGTTATAATATTATAATTTAATTTAAATTTAAATTTAAATAAATTAATTTCTGTTATTTGCTCTTTGTGTTCTTAACTGGAATACTAATATTGGTTAAGGTATACTTTAAAGACTTTAACTAATCAGTTTTCTTTCTTTACTTTGAAGACTTTAATTAATCAGTTTTCTCTCTTTCCTCCTCTTTCGTTTCTTTGCACACTAAACTTATAGATGATTATATTGATTTTTCTGAGTTAATCAGCCAATTCAATGGAATTTTCTACCCATTGCGGATTTTATGCTTATCATAATTATTATGAGTTTTTCCCTCTAATAAAAGTTGGGCTTGTTTCTAATTGTTGAATTAACAGTGTATTGTTTAAATACAAGTTTATTTGTTACCTGTCAACAACGACAATGGGTCCATTGCGATAATCATTACAGCGCTCGTGGACATCGACAATGAAGTCATAGATGCTGTTCGGATTGGACATCTCTGGCCAGCTGGGGCAGTGCAGCATCTTGACGCTCAGCTCGTAGTCATCCTGAATGGACTGGATGACAAAATCGCGACTCACATAATCGCTCTTGTTCGTCTTGTTCAAGTATTTGACACGATAATAATCGCTCTCGATGGGCGTTGCTTCGTCCGGCCAGAATTGGGCAAAGTTCTGAATGGGAAAGAAGGTGCTCTTAGAGAGTCGCTCTATTTTCTTGCCGTGATTTTCAAGGGCTAACTTACGATATCATCCAGTGAGGAGAGGAGGACAACTGTTTGCGCATTATGATCCCAGACCATTTGCCAGAAATCCTTAATGGTGTGCGTCATCGGATGCTGGGTGACAATGAAATCGCGCAAACGTCGGAATCCATGCAACCAGGATGCATTTATGTAGTCGCTGCCATCCTCGCCTGGCTTGGGCGTCAAATGGACACGACTGCCCTCAATGGGAAAAATGGCGCCACGATTCTTGATCGAATTCACCTGCTTCATGGCGGATGCAATGTGTATGTCTTTTGTCTGGAACTGGATGATATTCTTGTACTGCTGCTCCAAATACGGAGTGCAATTCTTTAACTCTTCGATTTGCTCTGCAGGCAAATTGGTCTCGCCCGAAGCGATTGCCTCGACGAGAGCGTCATGCAGGAATATATATTGCTCCTCCGTTTGGACGAGGAAATTGCGCTGGGCGCGAATGTGACGCAAGAAGCCAAAAACGTTGACAATCGATTTTTGCTGGATCTGCTTGAGCATCGCGTCCAGAACGATATAGGTGCCAGTGCGACCGACTCCAGCGCTGTAAGCGGATTAAGGACAAAATTGTGTTCAGAGAAAAGTCGAATCAATCCAATCATCAACCAGCAACTCACCTGCAGTGCACAACAATGGGTCCAGCCTCGGCGGGATTGGCAGCAGAGGATTTCTTGATGAAGTTCAACACGGGCAATGGATGATCCGGAGTGCCATGATCCGGCCAATTGGTATAGTGATATTGGTACACAATTTTTTCCATATTGCACTGCTTCTTCTTTTTCAACTAGAATTGAATAATTACAGATAAATATGATATAAATATGCACATTATATTATTATCTAATTGCCACTCACTTTGAGGTGCTTGATTTGCAGGGTGCGCACTGTGTAGGTGGACATGACCTCCTCCTCGACAAGCTTGACCTGTATAACGCCATAGGTCTCAATGCCATCTTTGGGCCAATACATGTCGCACTTGCGCCTGCCACGCTCCACCAGATTGGTGATCATCACAATAATTGCGACACGCTGCTCCCAAATCATCCGCCAGAAGCAATCGAAGGTGTCCGGCAATGGTCCCTGGGTGCCAATGAACGCATGCGATTTCTGATAGCCATCGATGAAGTTCGCATTGATATAATCCAGATTCTTCTTCTGTCCGGGCGTGGGATGCAAATGAACGCGACTGTGATCGTCTAAAGAAAGGACAAGAAATATATATATACTAAGCATGAGAGATTGCAAAGAATATAAACATAATATATATATATATATATATATATATATAGAGAGAGAGAGAGAGATATAGATTTAGTTTAGGTACAAACCGAATCTAATTTCAAATCTCATAAAAAATGTTTAGATATTTTAATTTTAATCACAATTAAATTTCAAAAATAAAAAATGCTTTTGAAGCAAGAAATTTGTTCTCTGATTTACGTATCTTGAATATTTTTAGATGTTTGAGAGCAGGAATTTGTTCTGTGATCTATGTATTTTGAATATTCCTTAATAATAGTTAATATTTTATTATTTGAATTACAATGCGAAGATTAAACTAATGGATTTAGATATTTTAAATACTCGTCAAAAATTATTATTAATTAAATATTTCAAATACAATTTTAAGCTTCGGGTAAAAGAACAAAAAAAGTTCTTAGGTATTTTGAATATTCTATAATAAATAAAAATAATTAATTATAAAATAATTCAAATTATGATTTGAACGTTGTTTGAATTTCCTACTCTGTTGCAGCAATAGCAATATTTATTCAATAGAGTATAAATATAACTATAATTAATATACAAATATTACATTTGATTCCCTTTAAAAAGCAACCAAAAAATAAGGTATATTGTGCAAATGACAGAAGAATCGGTGATTCTACTAAAGCTGCTACCTAAGTTGTTATCCTATTCGGTTTTTTCATTTGTTATGATCCGTTTTGAGCGAAATGCTACATTTGAATTGATATTATATATATTATTTGAATATATTTAGTAATTAACTTACAAGCTGTAATATTGAGATATCGATTCTTGCGCTTGTTCTCGGGATGCTGGGAGTGTTCGCAGGCGAGATCATCGCTGATGCACTCGTTCTGAATTGCTTCGTATTCGCGACTGAATCCAATATCGCCATCGGCATGCAACGATGCCACATGTTTGGCAAACTCATTCACAGGCACCGCGGCACGGATCTCATCTCCAATCTTGACGGGTACCTCCCAATCGACTTGGGGCGCATTCGGATGATGCGGCGGATCATCCAGATAATAATAAGCGGCATGGAAGCACTTTCTGCTGAAATTAGTGAAACAACAAAATGTTCGAGTGTTAATTAAATATATTAAATACATTGCGAGATTTTTCCAAGTTGTATAAAAAACATCTAATGGATATATTAAATATAAACAGTATAAAAAAAAAACAAAAAAACAAATAGAATAAAAATATTCTTTATTATTTATGAAACTCAAGTAGCAAGTATGCAACGAAGTTTCAAGCTTGCCCCACTTCAATAAAAGGGACTCCTTCAAGTTGCTGCCAGTAAATACTTAAGTATCTCTTTCTCTCTCTCTCTCTCACTGAAAAGTACTTTGGAGAGGATTTTTGTTTATGGAATTAGTTGAAATTCAGTCGGAAATAGAAATAAAATACAGCAGGTGTCAGGTTAGCTGGGGTGGGGCATAATGAGGGGGAGGTGGATGGTACTTGAAGTGAACTTGAGTGTGCAGCGAGCTTTTAGAAAAAAATCAAAATGCATAAATAATAAGCTCTCCAACTAGACCAACAGAGATGGAAAATATACAGAGAGAAAGAGTGAGAATAAAGATAGGGAAAACTGTTTGAAGGACCTTCGCTTAGATCGGGTTGAGTTGGTTGAGTTCTCTGGTTGTAAGTATTGAAGGGGTGAGGGGTAAGGGGTGTGGGTGTTATGGTCAACATTAACATTAACATTAATGGCATCAAGCTGCAGCCAGGCATAGACAAGTAAAATTTCTGAATGGCAGTCGCTGCAAATAAAATGAAATATTTCGCTGCTTTTGGTATTTGAATGAATTTTATGCAAATATTTGAGTATCATAGACACTGAGTGACAATGAGTGGGTCGTGGCGCCAGGGGGGGCTTCGGCGGGGTGCACGCGGTAAATAAATAGCAACTGCAGCAGCTGCTTGCAAAATATTGAGGTTAAGTTTTGTAATTGGCTCAAGTGATTCCAAGCAAAGCACGCAAACTTTTTCTTCTTCTTCTTCTTATAATGCACTCCAGAGTGAAGACTTTTATGTATAAGCACACACACGCACACACACATACACACACACACACACAGCTACTATTTGTTCATAGAACTTGCCAAGTTTTCGCTAACTTTTCTAAACAGGCAACAGAAAGCTTTTGTTTGAGTCTGGAAATTGTTGTTGTTTTTTTTATTTAGAATGGAATTTTTCTAGGCTAAGCAAAAAGCTAATTGGGATTTGCGTCTCACTTCATTGTTAATACTATAATACTATATCGCCTTATGAGTGGGTGTGAAGTGGTCATCTAGTTTCAGTGTGCTTATCACTGCCAGCTGATAACAGATACGGAATGCGATAAGCTCTGCGTGGAAGTTGAATGTATCCAATATTACCACAAATTACATAAATTGTAGACAAGTTTGGCTAAAATCAAAATACTTAAAGCAAGCAGCTAAAGCTCAAATAATAGATTATGTTTTTGAATTTAAGTTCTGATAAAAAATATTTATTTTAATAGGCTTGTTCCAAGATCAAATTCTTACTATCAAAATTATTGCTGTACTGTTCTGATTTGATAATTTTTTACACTTCGATTGATATTGAAGGTGTGATTTGCACTTGACATAAATAACAAGTAAGAATGCTGAAGTCGATGTCGACTACGAAATACCCTGCACCCAGCAGGTAAATATGTTATGATATTATTTTTTTGAAAGCCATTTTAGATAATTTTAAATAAAATTTTCAATAGGGGTATAAAAATGATTTAAGTTGTAAAATTATTTACCACTTCGCGCCAATCTATTTATATATATACGAGACAATATGCAAATATCTCTCAACGATTTGATTAGTCGTGAAAAATTTCCATATCTTTTTATCATTTTGAGAAGAAACAGCAAATTGAGCAAGATTAGCAAAGTTTATATCTTGAATAAAGAGACGGAGGCACGATAATAAATAAATAAATTAAAAAAATGCTCGGCGTCATCTGTTTAATATCCAATAAGTTTATCAGTCTGAATTTGCCTATCAACAACAACAGCAGCAACAACAACAGGAATAATAAAAAAACAACAACAACAATCATCGAGCAAAAAACATCGATGTGGAAAACAAATAACGACAACTGAAACTGAAATGTATCCGAGATATTTACTTTTATTTGGATTTCCTACGAATAACTTAATGATATTTACGTGTGTATCTGATATATATACACTCACATACATTTACAGACATATATATATATATATATATATGTGTATATGTATTTGTTATTCAATGCCGCAGTCTGTTGACTTTATTGTTGTTTTTTTCTCTCGCTTGGTTTTTACGCACCAGATATTTAGTATGGAAATATACAACATTTGTTATAAATGTAGTCACGATCTTTTGTAAATCATAAGACTGCTCATTAACGACACTAAATATAGTAAGTACCCAGATCTAATGCACATATGTATATATTATATAGTGGCGATTTTAATTGCACACTAAAAGTCATAACGTGTTTATTTCGTTTTTCTTTTTTTACAGTATTATTTTTATTGCCTTTTGTTTTTGTTGTTGAACAAAAAAACTTGATTAATGTTTAACGTTTGGATAATTATAGGGCAATTCCCCCCTTTAATGTGTTATATAAATATTTATTGTATTGATGAAACTTTTCTATTTATTCAGTTGCACTTTTTTCATATTTTTGTTTTCTCTTTTTATCTTTATTTAGGTTAATTTGTTGATTTTGAAGTTATGGAAAATCATAGCAATAATAAGCAGCAGTTTTTTATTTGAACTAATATCTATGCTTTTAAAATATTAAAAACTAATTAATTTTTTTTTATTAAAGTTGGGGTTTATCTTAACTTTTCTTGATTTTTATTTTTATTTAGAATTTGTATGGGTTCATTTCTTTTAATTTCTAGAAAAAACATAAGGATAAATTTAATTCCTTTTGTATATTTTATTTTGTTTTTATAATTTAGTTAGTGTATTTATTGGTGCGATTTGAAATATTTTGCTCTCGTTTTTGTTATCTTTGTCAACTTTCGTTTTGTTTATTTATTTCTTATGCTTTCGGCAGCAGTTGAAATGTGACTGTTGTTATTTTCATCATTGTTGTTGTTGTTGTTGCTGTTGTTGTTGTTTTTGTGCTCATTTGCTATGCATTCTTTTTGTTGATTGTTTTTGTTATTGTTTTTGTCATAAAGTTGATCGGAAGATTCTGTTTACGTCGTTTTCCATTTAAGGCGTGACACGTGAGTGGGCAGTTAAATGGCCCAATTTCCCACTTATGCTGCTTGCTGCGAAACGAACAAAAACTTACGTAAACCAATTTCCACGTTTCGATTTGCGGCGTATAAGTGTTGTGCTGCTGCTGCGCTGCTGCAGCGGCGGCTCCTGCTTCTCCACCTCTGCTGCAGCAGCAGCTGCTGACATGATGTTTAATATAACGATGAGCGCAAGCTTCTGACAAGTTGGGGAAGGGACGGGTTGGTATTTTTTCAGATTTTTTAACAGGCTTTGTTTTCTACAAGCACATAAATTGCATTGCACTTGTTGCGCTCGCTGTTGTTGTTGTTGTTCTCGTTGCTGTTGTTGTTACGTTGTACGTAGCAAAATTACGTCATATTCGCAGACGATTTGATGCCAATTGCAAAACTTTGCAAAATTATAAAAATACGCAATTGACACAAAAACACAGAAAACAAAACAAAAAAAAAAAAGAGGCATAAAACGAAGAAGTATTGTATCGATTTGACAGCTTATCGAGCCTTTTGCTTCTTCGCTGATAAACAATATTATTGCTCTATCTCGCTCACTCTCTGTCTTGCTCAGACTTTCGCAGACGCGTGCATTCAGCTTTGGCTGTCGCGTGCACGCTGCTTGCTCATTTGTTTGATCGCGCGGTTTGATTATCAGAACGCAACTGAAATTCCAATCGGACGGCAAAAGCTGTGTTCGCCTAGTCACGTTAACAGATGGCAATATACATGTTAATAACAGACGCCGCGCTCTTTGCTTGATCTGTATAAGAGAGTTGGAGCGTGTGAGCTTTTGCTCGTGTCACAACAATCAGCTGTGTGTGTGTGTGTGTGTGATAAGCCAAAGCGCTTATTCTCAGTCTGTCTCTTTCGTTACGCCATGCTAAATGATAGTTAATATCATATTTGTGCTTGGCATTTAATAATATTTTAATTTGCGAATTATTCAAATGTGCAAAAGTGGTATGTATACAAAAATAAAAAGGTGTGAAATTAATGTATAGTAATTTATTAATGAAATAATTTCAAGTTTTATAACTATTTGTTTGTTATGTTTTTCAAAATTAATCTAGAAAAATATTTACATTTAAGATTGCTATATGTTAAAATAATTTAAAACCATACTAATTTGTAACCCAATATATATATATATATATATATATCTATATATATATAGAATAGAACCTTTTTTTCAACAAATTGGGAATGAAATTGAATAACATCCAAATGGAGTCTACTGAACAAAAGATAAGCGAATTAATTGCCTAATTGGCACATGCCGCATAGCATCTGCAACAAAATACACAACAATTGTGTGAAGAAAACAAAAGTTTGCCACAGCAACAATATCAACAACAACTGTTTGATGATATCGGGGCATCGAAATCGCCAACTTGCCACTTAATATGCATAGCAGCATAGCACCAAAGAAAAGCAAAAAAAAAAAAAAATATATAACAAAAGAGAAAGTGTGCAGAAAGTCAAGTCCTGGGCCAGTGTCGATTCTAAAGATATGTATATATATATATATATATATATATCCAAATTAAAGTTGGAAAAGTTTCATTGCTCCCAGCAGAAGACAATCGAGCAAAAAATACAAATAAATAAAAATCGCAACTGATGAAGTGAAATCTTGTTTCGTCTCATCATTTTTATTTTTTTTGGTTATTTCTCACTGAGAAAAACCAGAGGTGAGCTTACCTTAACATTAAACCCCTCTTCCACTCACCCCCGCTGTTCATCCCTTGAGATATCTACGCATACACGTTTTTCTAATAATTTGTGGCAACAACAAATGCAACTTTTGTGCCAAAAAGTTGCGGATTCGAAGCCAAAACAATTTCTTCCCAGCATTTTGTTGTTTTTTTTTTATTGTTTTTGTTTTTTCGAGCGAAAAGTTGGCGGAAACTCACTAACACAATCCTTCCCCCAACCCGATCCCGCTTCCACAGCCACCTCCACCACAACACACATGGGGCACAGGCAAATAAAGCCGTTGCCGCAAAACAATGTTGCCAAAGTGCATAAAATATGAAACTGCCAGCCACACTCGCAGAGAGAGTGGGAGACAGAGAGAGGAAGGAGACATGTAAATGGAGAGAAATAGAGAGATAGAGAGAGGGCAAAGAAAGAGATAAAGATAGAGATAGAGATAGTTCTATTTCTTACAGAGAAGGCAAACAAAGTTTTCCATTTCAGTTATTGCTCGCCTTTTTTTTCTTTTCTTTTTTTTTGTTGGCTTTTTCGTTATAGTTTTAGTTTTATATGCGGCGTCAAAATGTATATAAAAATTGCTGTTATCGTTGACATATTTTTGTATTGTAACCAGCAAATTGTTGCAATAAAAATTCTCGAAGTATCAGCACAAAAGTTTTTGGCCAGCCAAAAGTTGAGAGGCGGTAAAAACTATCGACGAAAGCAATTCATACAAGCAATTGAGTAGAAAAATACTTATTCGAAAAACACCTTAACGGATGGATGAGAGAAGCGCATCCACAGGGGAGTTGCAAAGGGAACGGTTGCATTCAGATTGAAGATTAAAATACTCATCGAATAAATTAGGTATTTGAAATAACTCAGATATTAATTCATTTGAGAATAGTCGAATATTTTATGTGTTTCAAATTAAGTATTTTAAATGATTATTGGCTACGAATATAATATATATATATATTATAAATCAATAATGTGTCAAGATATAAAATATATCTACTGAAAATTGTGACTTTTATTGTTGCATTAAATCGATATCTATTGATTTACGTAAAATCGACTGAGAGTTATCGATAAAATAAATCAATAAATTTTATATTTATGAACTTATATTGATCAGACAGAGAGACGGATAGACAGACAGATGGACATGACTAGATCAACTTGGAATTTCATACTGATCTACAATATATATACCGTATGGTGTTCGATATTTTTAAGATTTTGCTTTATAATTATTCAAGTGTTGTTTAAAATTGTGGAAGTTTTAATTAATTTGAAGAAGAGTCTGTAAAAAGATTATTGCTTATGTATTTAATCTGATGCATAAAGACGATTTATTTTTAACAAGGATCAAATCGTCGAACGATATTCTTTGGTAAATATATTTAAAAAAAAAATAAAGAAAGCAAATATTTATTTTACACTGATTATTTTCATTGATTTGATTATGCAAATAATGAATTACAACTGAATTTTTCATTAGTATTCAATGAAAGGTTAAATAGATTTTGAAAAACCTCAAGATTAGACGATTTCAAGTGTATTAGTTACGATCTAGAAGCCAACCCGGCCAATTTACCTATTTTTACCCACACTCCATGGGAAAGAACCCTTTTTCATTCATTTTCTTTGTGTTTTATTTTATTTAATGCGTCCATTTACTTAGCTCGGTTCTTTTATTTGTTCGCATTGAAAGGGAAATTGCGGATATTTGTTTTGTTGTATTTGTTAAATAAAATATAATTTTTTTCCGCTCTAAAACGCTCCGCTTGCAAAATGAAAAATGGCTTTTCGCCATCAGAAAGTAACCAATCCCCACCCCCACCACCCACCGCGCCTACCCCACCTATTCAGCCCATTCTCTTGCAACTGCGTTGCCTTGGCAGCCTTAACTTTCCGCAGTATTTGTAAAAAATAAATAAAATGGCATTAATTTGTTAGCAAAAACATCAGGATGGGTTGGGGTTTTAGAAGTGGTGGGTGGTGGGTGGAAAGGGGACGGCGGAGGGGGGAGGGGGAAGTGGGAGGGGGGATTGGGGTTGAAATGCGAGCGGCAACTTTTATTTGACATATTCGCGGGAGCATGAAAAATGGCATAGCAAAGCAAAAAAAAAAAATATAAAAATAAATAAGAAATAAAACAAGAAACAAGAAATAAAAATTTTTCATTGAAGTTAAAAATGCTTCGCATTTTCTTTATGGCGTCAAGGAGTCGTGGGTGTTTATGGGTGTGTGTGTGTGTGTCGTTGTGTGTGTCATTGTGTGTGTGTGTGCTAGTGGGTGTGGTTGGCTGACTGCCCGGGGCCTTTGGTACCCGTAAGACTGGTAAAGGGTTAACCACTCGCACAATTAATAAAGACTTTAAGTAACTTAAAACTGTTTGCTTGTCTTCCGTTCCATTCCGTCTCGTTCGTTTCGTTCCGTCTCGTTCCGTCTCGTTCCGTTTCGTTCCGTTTGACGTCCCCGTTGGGTTTAGTTTTTTGTGATTTGAATTTTAATTAACATTTCTAATGAAAATGCCACAATATGGAACCAGCAGCGACCCACTCACTCCCTTCTTTATGTCAGCTCTTTGGTCATTTTCTTTTTACTTTTATAAACTCTGTGAAATTCAGTTTCAGCAGCGCTGCACAAGTTTGCCTTGAATCCTCTCAGAACAATTGACAGGAGTAATTATTATTATAATTATTATTAAAATTTTTTCTTTTCAAATTTAGCTTAGGGGCAGAATTGCATTGTTTGTTTTGTACACGTTCCGTAGAAGAGAATCAACTTTTTCAAGTTTTCTTTTCTAAACTTCTTTTTCGTCTGTACAGCGAAATTTTATAACTTGAATTGATAAGGAACTTTTAATGGTTTTGTGCAAAAGTGCAAAACAGGAAAAAGGATGCAATTCCCACCCAAGTCGATAGACACAATAGTAAATATAATATAGATAATGTATATAATTTATCAACTGAATGAATTTCGTTCAGGTCGAATGAGAAACACTTGCTGCACCCGAACTTATTTCATAAATTGTGCTTCACTTTCTAGAGTTACTATTGTTGACTTTACTGTGAAAGGTAAGTATAGCATTTCTCAATGCAAAGGCAGTTTTACTTGTATGAAAAGTAGTTTTGGTTAGAGTAAATGATAAAATTTAAATTTGGTCTTCGCCTTTAAGAAACTTTGCCATCTCCACTCTTGATGAAAAGCTAAGGAGGAGCTCAAAATTAATATGCAAAATATCCCCTTCAAAAGTGCGTAAAAACTTCTTGGAACCATAACTTTGTCGAAAGAGAGGTGATTTTCAAGAACCGGGGTATTTTTTATCATGGTTTGCCTCTCCCCAAAATGCTGATAAAGCCTCTCGGCAAACTTTGTTACTTTTAAGGCATATGCTAAATAAATATTGACATTTCATTGCACTTATGAACGACTTGTCAAACTCAACGACATATTCATGAATATAAATATATATATATAAATATATCTTTTAGAGTGTACATGTTAAATACCCGAGATATTTATCTTGTTGTTCTCGATAATCTAAGCAGAGCGGACAACATAAGAGCTTTGTTAATGCGCCCGAAAAAATGTGTTTGATAATCCCCCAAATCCACTCCAGACAAACTCTTTCTCGCGTAAATCGAGAGAGAGAGAGAGAGAAAGAGACAGAGTGAGAGAGAGAGAGAGAGAGAGTGAGATATTTCTCCCCATTTTGATATCCCGTTGTTTTAGCTGCCACATAGCTATATCTGCCTAAGTATATATATATATATATATTGTTATATATTCTGTTGATTTTAGGGAAATTAAATAGGAAATTAAAACATTTTGATTTTCATCGGCACACGCTCCGAAAATAGAAGAAGCGAAAACTCGCCTGCTGTGTGTGGATCTTGTGGTGCCTCAGACAGCTTCAACATCAGCATCAGCATCAGTACCAGTCGACAGTTTGATTTGTTGCCTGGTCTATTTTTAAGCAGCGCCACGGGTGGGTGGGCGAATGGGGTGGTTGGCTGGTTGGGTGGTTGGCTGGTTGGGTGGTTGGGTGGTTGCGTGTGGCGAGTGTGTTGAGATAACTCTTAACAAGTAAGAGTGCCACACTTTGATAGTGTTTACTGAGTGACTGAAAGATACCCTTACATCCAAGAAACATTAAATTTCACTGATATCAATAACCATTTAATGTCCTGATTCCACTGTCAAAATTTATTATATTCTTGAGTGTTTACAGTGTTGTAAAGAATGTTGCAATCCTTCTAGCCTGATTCAATTTCAAACACTCTTTAATATGCACAACATTCTGTAAATTTAGTGCCTTTAGACTGTCCCATAATTTATATAAATGTTTTTATTTTGCATTTCGCAAAGACAAATGAAAATAGGCCGCAATGCTTAAAATTTAGTTAAAGACTTGAGATATTTAAGAATATAATAAATATTATTATAATTAAGTTTTAATATTTTTATTTTGAAGCTGAAGCTATGGGATAAGAGATGTATCAGATTGTAGTCTGTCGATAATTATATCAAGCTGAATGAAATTGTAAACGTTCAAATGTCGTGGAAATTTTCTTATGACTGCCACAATTAGACAACTTCATCATACCCCTTTTGCACAGATCGTTCCAGGGTATACAAAACGAAGAGCTGGGCGTGCTTTTTATATATTTATGGGGCAGCACGCGTCGCAAATGCAGCTGCACTTGTTATGCTTAAATCTATAAAAAGAGTCGACGAGTTCAAAGGGGTTGGGGCTTGTATGTGCGATTGTGTGTGTGTGTGTGTGTGTGTGTGTGTGTGTGTGTGTGTAAACACGGAGCGCCACTTACCTCCAAAGGAAGAAAGCCATGACAATCAGCACGATGCCAAAGCAGCTGAAGATGATGCCAACCAATACGGCCAAGTTGTAGTCGTTATGCGATTGACGCAGCAACGGTTGCAACTTCTCGCAATTCGGTTGCAATTGTATCTGAAATAAATAAAAGAATGTAGCAGGTTAGTTAAGGATTTATCTTCGGGGTGGGTATTTGTTATAGCTGCTGCTGTTGTTTTTGTTGTTGTTGTTGTTGCTCGCAGCTGCGACTTTCACAACCCCGCTGAGATTTATGTCTTTTGCCTGCAGCTGACACTACTTAAAGTGGGAAAAATGTGTGTGTGTTTTTTATTTGTTGTTTTTTTGTTTTTTTTTTTGTTTTTTGTTGTTTTTCCCATCTTATGCAAATATGTGTTTTGCACGTGGACCGCGTTTCGAAGCTATGCCCAGGTTTTATTTCTTCTTATGCAGCACTTCTTATACTCATACTTGTCTATTTTCCTCTTTTATTTTCTTATTATAGCCCGTAAGAAAGAAATGGCTTAAGAAAAGGGGGCAAACAATTTGCAAATCTGGGCCACAGCCTGTGGCAGTCATCTGCTAACCTTCTCACTCTATTTTTATGTTTATAGCTAGAGTATTGACTCATAAGCTACTTTAAAGTATGAAATATATATATATATATATATATATATATATATATATATATCTATGTTGTGTTATAATCACATAAGATTTTTGTATGAATATCAATGATTTGGATTTTATAGAAGAAGCATTTGTTCAAGCCATTTTCAAATTGCACATTTAACTGATGCCAATTTTATGTGAGGCGCCTTTACTCAATATGTTGTAAATACATCTTAATAAATCAAGAAATACATCGAATTTAAATGCATCTTTCAAATAACTGCAATATAACTGCAAGTCCTTCGAAACATATTTTGATTAATTCTATTTGCCAACAGATGTGATTAAATATTGAAGAAAATATTTGCCTTTGCCGTTAAGCAAATCTACAAACAACTTCTTGAAAATTAAATCATCGTTTTTTAGGCATATCAGAAAAATGTTTTGTTTAGCAAAAAACTTTTTAAAATATATTTGGCTCGTTGGCATTTGCGTTGTATTTCCATTTTTTACTGCATAAATTATATATTTGTGTAAGGGAGATTTTTGTTGTTGACTGTGCGCCCGAGCGGAAGTGAAACTGGAAGTGGATGTTGATGTGGATGTGGCAAACGGAAGTGTAGCATGTAAATGTGACCAAAAGGTGCAGCCAATTGAAATTCAAGCGAGAGCAGAACAGCAGCCATGAATTACAAGCAGAATGCAGTGCAGAAGAAAACCCAACAGAAACTAACATACAATAAACAAAAATAAAAACAAAAAAACTGCACAAGTTGTGCGGTTTTATGAGTTATGACTAAAAACTGACCGCAGCCCCATCAGCGACGAAGTCAGCAAATTTGCCATATTTTGTCACACACTATCACACACATGTGTTTAATGCATGCCACAAACTTTACACTGTGGCTGGGATTTTGTTATGATATTGCTACGGAAAGTTGAATGTATTTTGAGACGAGTTGAAAAGTCAATAAACCAAGCCGAGTGTAAACAACAAAATGCACTAGTCGATTGATGATGGGCGTGGCTAGTCAAGGAGGAGGGGGGGGGGGGCTGGGGGTCTGATTATGCTTGACAAATTGCCATTAAATATGCAAAAACGTTTATTCCACATACGCCCCATTGGCCATGCTCTGATGCTTAATGATGTAAACGAGGGCAGACCACCCAGTCAGCTGCAGGCAATAAGGATACAAGTGAAATTGATATGCCACAAAATGTATATATGTATATATATATATATATATATGAGTGTGTTAAGACATGGCCTACTCGCCTGGCAAGCTGGCAAATGTGCAATAAACTCTTGGCCAAAGCAGCAGCCAAAATAGCAGCACAACTAGACAGAAGTAGACATATTTAGTATATACACAGTAGATACTGTGGGTGTAATCAGATATGGCAACGTCGAGGCCATTTTGTAATATTACAGCCAAGTTTATGGCAGGCCACGCCCCCCTTAAAAAAGGAAAAACAAAAACAAAATAAGGCTATTGCATTTTTGATTTGTAGTTGCATGAAAATGTGAGTGTCAGTAGCCAAAATTACTTGCTATGTGGAGCAGGTGTGTGTGTGTGTGTGTGTGTGTATCGGTGTGTGTATTATTTGTTTATGCACTACTTACAATTCTCGAATCCGAAAACTTGCCCAACACAATTTTCTTGGGATTTATAACGCTGAACGACGCCGCTGCCACTTTGACTTCGTAGTAGGAATTTGTTGTCAGATTTGGCAAAACCATCTGCATAAAAAGAAGCAATCGGAGAAAATGCGATTTTCATTATTAAATATTAAAGAGCTTATTCAAAATTATTAAATAATTAAATACTAAGAGTATAATATTTATTTAATTACTTATTATATTATCTTATCTTATTTTTATTTATTAATATTTATACACATGGATACCTATATGATTAGATGAATAAGCCAAAGGAGCTTATAGATTATAGACTATTTAGAGATAGTGGCAACTCAATAAAATCCAAATAACACCTCTCAAATATATATTTCTGCACATTAATTTCATTTATAGCCCTTGTGACAAGAGCCATATTTTAAAATTGGAAAATTATAGCTGCGATAGGTAAATAAATAAATAAATTGAAATTTCCATTGTTATATGCACAATTTATCTTATTTTGATTAACAATTTTTGTTTTGCCGAAAAATATTTCAATTACGAAAATAGTTTTGGGGAAAGCAAAACAAACAACAACAACAAATACGGCAAACAGTGGAAAAACCGAGCATGAGCTCATATTGCAAATAACTACAGCGAAAGCAAACCAAACCAAAGAAAAATGAAAACTGAAACAAAAACCTTTTCCGCAAAACATATAGAAAAAAGTCAGTTGTACTTTCTGCGAGCATAATAAAATTTTATTGTTACAATCTATTTTTTTATTTTTTATTTTTGTGTATCTTGTTTCGCTGCGGCGCTTTATATTATTTATTTTGTTTCACATTCTATGCAGGGCGCTAAATAAAAATGGGGCAAAAGGGCAGCATACCAGAAAAAACCCACAAAACGGCATAAATTTAATTTATTTCCAACGAAAAGCCGTGCAGGTGTGCCATAGTTGTGTGTGTGTGTGTGTGTGCAAGTGTGTGTGCGAGTTTGTATTGTTTTGGCCAAAAATTCATGCTGCACAAAGACAAAGCCAAAGCTAAAAGCCAAAACCCATAGTCCTGGCTCGTATGTGGGCGTGACTGCAGATAAACATTTGTAAAATATTTACTTGTGTCGCCTGCGGACCCAAAAAAAAAAAGGGTGCTCTTCTTGTGAAAGAGGTCACAGGTAGAAGCTCTCTATATATTCCCATAATAGCTATGGCATCTATGGCCATGCAATAGGGTATTTACATTTGAATTAAATTTATGCCGGTCAACTTTTGATTGGTTTAATAAACTGAATTGTTAATATTCACTATAAGCAATGCTCAAAAGTTCATGACAAACACGTCCAAATACCTCTGGCTACATAACTAAATTCGTGCGGAATGCAATTTTTTTGGCAGTTTGATTTGGTATCTCAATTTGGAAATGTTTACGTTATATTTCATATCCCAGCGGGATTAGTTTTTAGGGAGGGATTCACAGCGGGAGGGATTCACAGCGACAGCCAGCTGTGGAATTTGAAAGCCATTTTTTTTTTCTCGATTCCCAGTGATGAACAAATAAAAATAAGTCATGTAGAAAAAAATCGTTTTCATGTATATTATTATATATATTCCAGGAAATGATTTGCATTTATGAAAATAAAGTTAAGTCTGAGTTGGAAACTAGATTGTATCAATGTATTTTAAGTGAACTGCATTTCAATTATATATTTTTGTTTAGTAAATGCTATAAAGAGCGATTATTATTTTTAGATTGCTCAATGATCGCATATTATGTATGATTTCATAAATAAAAGGAATTATGTGTATATATATAAAATAAATAAAAAAGATATAAGCAAAACTATATTCTTTTTAATGCTCAGTTATTACTATCTAAGGCAACTCAGAGTCGACTAAGCCTTTGGTGTTTCGTGGAATTTTCACTGGTTATTTATGCTGTTTGTAGCATAAAAATGCAATTATTGTTGGCATTTTATTTGCATTTCTCCTATTTTTTTTTTTTTGGGCAAATTCTCTCACTCGTGTTTTGGCCGTTATCTAGTTCACTGTTGTACAACGTTTATCAAAGCATACTTTTTGGGTGACCAACGAGCGGTAAAAAAAAAGTAGGAAATATCAAAAATATCATCGCAAAGTTGCCAACAATCAGCATTTTGTTAGAGAACGAAAAAAAATCAAATAATAAAAGTTGTGTGTTGTGTAAAACATTTTACACAGTTAAAAAAGGAATGCAAAACACAACTCACACACAACAATTTTGCAGACAATCAAAGGTGTGTGTCGCTGCCGCACCAATTTTTTTTTTTCTTTTGCCAACATGGCCGACAAAATGGCGGCAGTGCAATGCAAGACCAGAAAAAAATAAATAAAAATGTCAGCAAAAAAATGCATAACAAAAAAAAAGAGACAAATCCCCGGGAATATATAACAAATTGCTGGCCAGCAAAGTTGGCAACATCCTCGCTTTTGAGAGATGTCAGTTAAAGCAATGTTTTTTTTTTTATTTGTTTTTGTATTTTTTTTTTTAATGCTTACCGCTGTTTCCAGCTCCTTGGCGGATGCATTGATGCGTATGTCACGGTGCGTATCCTGGCCGGCCAATCGTGTTTTCACAACGTAAAAGTCAATGGTATTGTAGTATTCGTGGGGTCGCTTCCAACGTATCGTAATCGATTCCTGCGAATGACACGTCAGATTTAAAATCGTCGGATTACTGGCACCGCCCACATCCGTACGCTGGGCAATCTGATCGGACGGTTCGCCCTCGTTCTTTGTTGTAAACGCTTTGACAATGACGCGATAGTCAGTAAAGGGTTCTGCAATAAAGAAAAGCACACAAAAAATGAAAGAAAAAAACACAATATAAAAAATCGAAGAATGAGCATTGAATATATGTGTAAAACAATGAGTTTGCAGTTTGACTTTGTTCCTTGATTATTCTACATAAAATCTATTTTGCTGTTTCATCTACCCCAGTGGGCTGTTATTTCGACAACGAATTGTGCCTTTGCCCATATAATTCAATTACGAAGACGCTTCAGCTCAGCTTTCATGGTTGCGTTGCCCAACCGCAAGCCAAATAAATTGAGTTAAAATGTATGAATGAACTTGCGTTAGAAGTTGAGGTTTAAGGGATGTAACCGAACTGATATCCATAAGCGATGCGAAACCTTTTAACGCTTTGTCGATTATAATTCACAAGTACTTTAAGTTCAGATATGCTTTCGCTAATCTGTATACCACAATACATAAACAAGGCACACACATTGTATACAAAGATTAAATATCTTTCGAGTCAAATTGCCATCTGCTTGAGTTCACTTTAAATTTAACAAAAACCAACCGGTTTTCCCTATGAAAATATATTATATATATATATTATAATATATAAACGAGCAACTGTTGAGTTAGGTTAGTCTATATCTATTTAAAAATTTGGCAGCTATATGATCAAGTAAACTGATCAATCAACTCGTAAATAAACTGCACGCAGCAAAAGTTTAATCAGGACAGTCCCAAGATTGAGGCACCAGCTGGCATAGATGAACATCGTTAGCTCGACTTGTAATGTTGATCAATAAAATATATATATATATATATATATTTTAAGAATCTCCCCTATTATTTTTCTTAATATTGTATTCCCATTGTATTTGCCAATATTGCTGTAATTGCTCAATGCTGAAGAGCTCTTTAATTGTTTATTGCCAAATAAAGCTATTCCAACTACAAGCTGCTAAAATTTGCTCAAGTTACGCACATTTAAATATTTTACCAATTTGTGTGAAGCACTCAAGTGCCTTTATTACCGACCCTAAGCTCGCAGCTAACCACAGTGCTCATTCAAAGTACAGTCATGCCCAAAAGGCAAACAACAACAAAATCAACAAAAACAACAAAAAAGACTTAAAGCGCCATTTTAATTGCTTTTTATGGCGTCCGGGGCCCTTAAGCAAACTGTCAATATACCTGTGCGATACAACAGTCAAGCTGTCAGCATTGTGCCCAACATTAACGCCCTTATGCCTTAGATCCTATAGCCAACACGCCCCCTCCTTCCCTCCTTCCCTCCATTCCTCCTTTCGTTCTTCACACCCTTCTCCACTCCTCACCTGTCATTAGCTGTAATTATAGCTCAAGTCGATTGTTTGCCCGCTGCTTTGTAATTAAATAGTTTCAAGTGCCTAACGCTGGCCACTTTTTGTTGTTGTTAGCAACTTTGACGCCTGTAATTATGAGCCAAAACCGAGGCAGGTATCACGCCCCCTCCTTTCCTGTCAGAGCTAACCAAACAAATTATTTGCTTGTCGCGAAATTTGTTCGGTGTTTTGGCGAAGGAATGCGTTTTCTCCGAAATTCTGTGAAAATCGCTTCACTTTGTCATTGCATACTTTAAGGCAAGAACAAAAACACAAAAAATACAACAAAAAAAATATACGCAAAACAAGCACAGCATTATTAGCGTTGCAGCATTGTTGCAGGTAGAAAGAGGTAGCAGGGAAGGTGCGGGGAGATATATATATCTGCCAGCATGCCATGCAATCAACGTACAACATTCCGTGTCGCTCATACGCCGTGCGGCACGCTTAAATATTGTGCTGGAGGCGCCCTCATTGTTTAATTAATTACGCGCGTCAGGTGCGCCAGGAATGAGTTGCAAACGTAGTTGCAACTGTTGTTGTTCTTGTTGCTGCTCTTGCTGCACATTAAGCAATATCATTTGCCAGTTTCGGTTGCTTTTTGGCAGCTGCAGTTATTTCAAATTAAATTTTCATTTATTTCAAACCATACTCTCATAAAATGTTTATCCCGCAATCTACTAATTTTCCCATCGCATATTAAATGAATTAATCTCACAATTGTTGCTGTTACTGCAGTTTTTAACGCACAACATTTTGTCGACTGCAGAATGCTTATTGCTATCCATAGTTGTTGTTGCTGCTGCTGCTGCTGCTGCTCTTATTGTTTTTGATGTGTCATTTAAATTTAATTATTTTTGTGTGTTCAGTCAGTTGACAATTGACTTTTAATTGTGTGCATTTTTATAATTTTCCAGCTGATTTATGCCGCTAAAGTTTTGCATTTCTTACACCATTTTTCTCTTTAACTATATATAACCGTAGAAAACTATTTAGTGTGGTTTTACTACATAAGTTAATTATTGGCGAAATTAATTCCGCTTTTCTATTAGGTCGCCCAAACTTTTCTTTTTCATGTTATTGTATTCTTGGTGTAACTCTCACTTCCTTAATTAAATTTGCTTTACTCGAGAAAGCCTCAGAGCGTGTTTAATTGCAGTAAGCTTATCTTACTACACAGGTCCAGAGATTTGCCTATCTTTTCTTTATTGTATGTCTCACTTTTTATCTCTTTCTTTCTCACTGGTCGCTTAAGCTAATAAATAAATTTGTTTGGTCTGATTGGGGTTTCCAAGGCTTTACAATAAATGTCCAGAGTTCTTGTCTTAATTGCATATTCGATTTTAACTATTTCTTTTTTTTTAGATTTATTTGAAGTGTTTGCCAATGTATAAGGTCTGATTGAAAAACGTTTTTCACAATAAGTTAAACCATTCTAAAATAAACCAAGTT
Source organism: Drosophila setosimentum (assembly GCA_035043505.1). NCBI lineage: Eukaryota > Metazoa > Arthropoda > Insecta > Diptera > Drosophilidae > Drosophila > Drosophila setosimentum. Next base: position 2,095,923 of record JAWNMY010000008.1, read on the forward strand.
TAGCGCTGAACTTTCCAGTTCTACGATTATGTCAAACTGCTTCTTTTAAAGTTTAAGCGATTTATCAAAATTCATATGACAGTTAAAAAATAGTAATCTTTTTATACTTACTCAGACTTTGGAGTTCGAAGTGTATCAGAGTTTCTGGGGAGTTGCGTGAGTTCTTAACGATTTCGACGCCTGTTTGATTGTCGTGTATGTGAAAGACATGATAACCGGCAATGGCACCATTCTGATTCTTTGGTGGATGCCAGGACATTGTAATGCTATTCGCGGACACATCCAGCACAGTGAGATTCTGAGGTTTGCTTGGCACTGTAAATGAGAAAGAGATGCAAATAATGGATATGAAAATGATGCAAGATAAAAAAGTATATATATATATATATATATAGGTATCTGTTTATGTGCTGAAATGTCAAGTTGCCATACTTAGAGAACTTAACCGACAAAGTTGAATTATGCTTTATTAAAGGCGACACAGCTGTGTATCCCGGAGGTTGGATATCATAGAGAAAAACTTTTCGTATCTTCCTTTACTGCACAGGAACCGGAAGTGCTGCTCGACAGCAGCGAGAGCAAAGACTATGTGCACACACACACACACACACATAATACATATGCATAGAAGCACATAAATAATTTATTAAATATCAAATAAAGCTAACAAATGGAAAAATAGCAACAAAAAAAGGACAGCAAAAAAAGAAGTCATATAAATTGAAATGAATATTTTGCGAGCAGATGAAACAATTTATATTCAAATGCCACTCACGCGATTGTGGATGTGTGTGTGTGTGTGTGTGTGCTAGTGAGTGTAAGAAGCTACAAAATAAAAAAAAATTATATATTCAATTACGAGAAAGAGAGGGGTGGGGGGGAGGGGGGGGGATATGAGTGGGGCAAAGAGCTGGCACAAGCCAAGCGCAACGTAATCGAAGCGCATAAAGAAACGGAAATGCGATTGCGAACAATTTATTATGGCTGCAATTGTGAGCGACTCTCTCTCTCCCTCTCTCTCTATCTCTCTCTCTCTCTGTCTCTCGCACACTCACTTTAAGTTTACACACACGCCCACAAAGAGAAAGAGAGACACACCCACATGCTCGATTATAATCCCAGGGAATGGCAAAGGCAAAGGATGCAAAGCTGCAGCAATAATTTCATTTGGCAGGACCAAAGGACAACATCCGACCATGTGTGACGCCTCCGGGGGGGGGGGGGCAGCAAAGGGGCACGAAGTGTATTCTATGTAAGTGGCAAAAAGCACTAAATGGTAATTTATTTTACTAATACAACAACAAATAAGAGCAAAGAAAAAACAAGGAGGAAAAAACACTTTGGCGTTTGCCAGCAATCAAAGGAACAAATGAGTGAACCCCGAGGGCAGTTCAAGCACTTGACCTGCCAATTGCAATTGCTGCCTCTGCTGCTATGCAAATGCGATAAAGCTTAACAAAACACAACATACAAAGACGTGTGTGTGTGTGTGTGTGCAAAATAAACAGTCGCTGTCAATGTGCAGAAATTTATACAATTCAATAAATGGCATTTCTCTTCTCTTGACTTATTTTTCTTGTCGTCCTTTTTTTTTTTGCTGGCTGCTGCTTCCTTTTGCAATTGAAAACGGAAATGGCAAATGGGAAATGGACACGATGAGGAGCAGAGTGTGGAGAGTGAAGCAGCTGCTGCAGTTGATAGTTGGGGCAAAAGGCAAACGGCAAAGGAAAAAGCCAATTTATAGACTCAACTCGACTCAACTCGACTCGACTCGACTCGACCCGACTTGAATGAAGGAGGAAACTCGTTGGAGCATTGGCAAATTGTAGGCCCTGTGCGCGTGGCATTAAAATCAATTAAGCAACAAAGTGCTGCATACATTCCAGGCGCCAAAGGATAAATGTCGTCGTCGAGGTGCAACAAGGGGGTGGGTGTGGTGTGTGGGTGGTAGAAAAGTTAATAGCATTGACAGATGCCAGAGACAGCAGGCCGTACATTTTCTTTGTGCCACTATCTTAATCTTGCCGGCTCACTCGCACAAGCGCACTCTCTGTGCCACCCACTCTGTGCGGCAGTATGCTCTTTGAGGAGCCCTAAGTGCTTCTGATTGGTTTTGCGCCATGTCGTTTACATTCATGTGAAGCCGCTTTGTTTGCCGTTAGTTAGCCGTAAATTGATTTCCATGCGCACCATTTCAGTCCGGCATGGCACGGCTCCCAGCCGCTGTCCAAGTGGCAAGTGGATGATGCCACCTGATAACCGTGATTCCCACAAACTCATTTGCTTTCTCTCATCTGATATGTATGTATATATATATATATATATCCATTATGCGACATCTACACAGATCTCTTGTTTAATTGTCTCTGTTCAGTAGAGTGAGTTAATTTAGTTTCAGTGTCCTTGGTGTACTTATTCTGAGTCCTTTGCTTTGAGTAGTGCTAATCAAACTAGAATAATACTAATAGTTGTAATGCTATTCACATATTGTTTGCATTGCAGAAGCTAAAGAGCATGAAGAATAAAGATTGCAATATACAAAAGATTTAGTTGTCTTTATTGTGATTATTAGTAATATTCTTATTTGCTGCCAAGACAAAATATGTATATTTTAGAAACTTAGCTTATCAAGTGAATAATATTAACTCATTAATATTTTGGTCTGATCGTATTTTTTTCTGTTCTACCACTTTATACTTGAAATCCTCCAGACAATTTATGTCATAAATTTAATTAAATAATTTTAAGGTATAATAAAAATATTATTTTAAGTTATAATAAATAAATTATTTTCAAATTATCTTATTTGATATTTTTTTATATTTTATTTTACGCTCTAAAGTTGTGAATCGCTTCTTCAAGACGAGTCCCGACGGGATTCGAATTATTTCGAAAATATATTTAAGTTATAAAGAAAAAATTAGCCAACAAAAATATATTATTATAAATCATGAATCAGTGTTAAATAAATAATCACATAACTATTTTACGATTGCAAGAAATGAAATAATAAATACAAAATATTGATTAGTTTTGATTGTTAAATATTGGCATACTATTAATATAGACTATATTCAACTAAATCACAAATCAATAGTAATAATTTTAAGCACCATTTACTGATTGTTGATATCAGTTTCTAAACTCATTCTCTTCTCTACTTTGTTCTTGGGCAAAACTTTGAACTACTTCGACACAAATTTTAAAGCACTAGTGAAGCGTTTCAGTTGCTTAATACGCTGTTAGACATGAACGCACAATTGTTGGCTCTTCCTGCCTGGCCACCATTTGAGGCACTGGCCACAGCAACCAGCGCGAGCATAGCAACAAATTAAACGAGAACAATAGATGGGCGGGGCGGTGGGGGTTGTGAGGCACACTATGAGTTTTGCCCGGCGCCAAGCGGAAGAAGCCAAGTGTGAAAAAGCAAGAGAAAAGCTGTGCTCTAAAAAATAAAAGAAAAAAAAATGGTGAAAAAAAATCCAAGCTGCGCGTGATTATTTTCACAAAGCAAATGCAAAAGCAGGAAGCAAAATCGTTTTTTTTTTTTAAAGAGTAGCGCCCGAAAACCAATATAGACGACGTGCTTAAGTTGTTAAGAAAGGCAAACAAAGGCACTGTTCCCAGAGGGTGACGGAGGCCGGCAGACCGAAGCTGAGATGCCGAAGGGACTGTGTAAGGTGTGTGTGTGAGTGTGTGCGAGAGAGTGTGTAAAGCAAATAGCATTAAGTTGTCTGAGCCTCAAAAAAAAAAAAATAAAAAAAAAATAAAGAAAACTAAGCGATATATAAAGTCAAGAAAAAATGAAGAATTTGTGACTGTGACTGCGCTACAGTTTTTTTGTTACCCTCCTTTTGAAATACACTATAAGTGATAAGTTAAATATATATTTTTATTTATTTTGTTTAAAAGACTTGGGCATCGCGTAAGTCTTGCATTTGTAGGGCATCTAGATAAAACACGACTTTATGGGTCTATTGTTGCGCGTAATCCTTATTTTAGTTGCTGTTGTTGTTTGTCCTTTAGGCTGTGTTATTGTTGTTGATGCTCAAGTTTACGAGCTGCTTTCGGATTTGGCCAGACGTAAAAACTAAACAAAAGGCGACGTGCCAAGCGTGAATAGAAACAGAGAGGCGTACACAAAAAAAAAACGAAGAAAAAAAAGAGGACGTCTGTCACAGACACAGAAGCAAACAAACAATTAAGCTTGTATAGCTCCGTTAAAAGCCATACACCTGTGCACACCCACCCACACTCAGACACACACACACACACACACATTCACCTGCAATTTGACATGTGAACGCGTTGCGCTTGGCTGCTTTTCAATGGCGCTTCAAAGGCTCCGACGCTGGAGCCTCGCATAAGGGCGTAAAAATTATGCGAAATAAAACCAAAATACAAAAAGCGAAAAATAAAAAAAAAATACAAATAAAAAGTGGAAACTTTGGAGGGAGCGCCACGAACAATGAGACACTACTCAAATGATAGCCTTTTGTGTGAGCGCTTTAAAACCAGTTCAGTTTCAGGTTCACATTAAAGTTAACAAACAATTTACACTGTTTTTAAGCCAGACTACTGTAAAAACTATAAATTCGCTTGCCAAAAAGGCAATTTTATTCCCGTTTCACTTGTATTTTTTTTTATTTAAGGTTCAGTTTTTCATTGTTTATTGTTTTTTGTGAGCATGGTAAATAAATATGCAGCTTTGACACCCTGACAATTTACTGTTTGGTTGAAGAGTTCATCTTCATGGTAAATATAAATGCAGCTGACAATTAACTGTTCATATAAAAGCACTCAGACAAAGAATGCCACTCAATAAATGCCGCTTTCAACTGACTGAAGCCAATTTATCACGATGCTCACAATTAGCCACCTGCCGTTGATGAATTTGACGTGATTTTAACACTCACTGCATACAAATTCGTATTTAAAACCATTGCCATTCATTTTGAGGTGTCAACATAATTAAACAAGTTTAAAACAAGGATTGGACTGACTAACTGTCAATCTTAATCCTTAAATTACATAAATATATTAATACTGGGAGACTAAGTGTCAATCTTATGGCTCAAAAATATAAATACATTCTAAAAAGGTAATTAAAGTCTCTCATTTGATGGTTAAATGGAAAGTTCATGTTTTTGCCAAATATGTAGGGAATATTCCCTTAAGCGTTAAGTGCCTTTCATTAATTCAATTGTTGAAACATTTGTAGGAAACACAAATTATTGGCATTGTGTTGTCTAATGTTGTTAGAACAGAATTTTGCTCTGTCCTGCAGCTATTATTTAAGTTGATGTCTAAACACACACACACACACACACACAGTGTACAAATAATCCCTTTTATAACAATTTGAACTACTGTCTGGGGCCATTTGCCGTGCACATGTCATTTGCCTTGCTCCTTGATTGCTCGCAACTGTAGACTTAATATTCTGGACTGTCCCGACAATGGACACAAGTTTGCGAACTTTGAGCTGCTTGACATGTGTCCGTTTCGGTCATTAGCTGGGCACATAACAAAGCACTGGTCAGAACAAACAGTTTGTCAGTTAAAGTACATACATCTATTCATGCCATCCGACTAAAAACGATTCAAGCTCCTCGCTTAACATTATTGTTTTAAGTCGGGTTTGATTTTATTGTTATTTGTCTTTTTATTTTTTCTTGCATTCCTGTGAAGTGTTACTGCAGTACAGTTGGCAGTCAGTGTTGTAAAATACTTGAACTGTTTTTATTCTTGCCTTCGAGTTGCAAGGTATTTTTTCTGTTAGTGCTGTGAAGTGTTGCTTTAGTTTGCTTATAGTCAGTGCTGGTAAAATGTATTAACGGCTTTTATTTCTGCGTTTGAGCTTGTCTTTAGTTTTTTTTTTTTTTTTTTTTTTTCATATTTTGGTGCTTTGAAGTGTTGCCTTATTTTAGCAGTAAGTGTTTTCTTCATTTTTATTTTGTATACATTTGTTATTAAATTTGGACAAGGCCACAAATGTTTCTCTAATACTTAATGAAGTGCTAACAATGCTTTAAGGAACTGGCTTGCGAAACTCTTTACAAGCTTTATTATCCGTTGCACGGCTTTAAGGTTTATGCAGCTAATTAAGTGAGTGCCATGTACGAGGAGCATAAACAATTGAGCGATAAATTTAGCGGCGCCGACTCGTCCCATGGGCGAAAGGTTATCGACAGGAAGCTGCACATGGCCGCATCATAATGCACCACTGTCAGCCATTGCCTTCCGGTTCCGGGGCCAAGGTGGAGGTGGCGGGTGACACAGACTGATGTGATGCTTGAGACACGGAAACTGTTTGGGACGCGGCAGAAAGACGGCATGTATCAGCCACAAAAGAAGGCATCAATGTCACGTTCAGCATTTCTTTTTTTTTTTTTTAACAAGGTGTTTATGACTCTAAGCAGCAGACACACACGCTCACTCACACACACACACACACACACACACACACAAAGCGTAGGCAGACAAAAGGCATACGTCTATAAAGTGACTTTCAAGTGCAAAAAAAGGCAGGCTACAAATTGAGGGGGCGGTTGTAGATGGCGAATAGGGGATGGGGGACGGGTGATGGGGGGGGGGGGGTGGTTGGACTGACTGATGTTCATGTTCAGCAGTCCGGGTTGTTGTACTTTAACCGTTGTGTTCTGTGTTGTTTTGTGGATGCCGCACAAATAGGCATGTTGAAGTGCAGTTAGGCGGAAGTTGTTGGCCCGGCAAACACAGTTTTTTTTTTGTTTTGTTTTTTTGGGTGCTCCCCAAAAGGAGCCATACAAATGGTTTATCTGTTGATATGTATACGGTTTAGCATTGTTTGTTGAGAGTGTGGATATATGTGTGTTTTCGTTGTTCTGGGCAGGACTATAAAGGCAAAGCAGTCAGCAGACTTCACAGTTTCATAAATTAACACACAACAGTGCAGCCGATAAGTGGGCAACAATTTTGCTACTCTGTTAAGCAAGTATATAAAAATAAATTCACTGTTACACTTTGTAGTCCGTTTTTAATGAAAATTAAAATAAATTAAGCATACATTTGAGCACACGAAAGATTTAAATATATATTTACAAATAGTTATTTGTTTGACAAAAAGGAAGTCGCAAAAATTGGTATTATTAGGTGAATTAATTAATTTGATAAAACTGTTTTCATATCAATAAATATATTAAAAATATTTAAGATAAATAATATATATTTCTTCATTCGTGAATCCAAGCAGTTTGTTATCTGAACCTGGTAGCAGTGTACTTCCAAGCAGAGACTTTTTCTTGTCTCAGCTGCAGATGTCATACAAAAATGATAACCAAGTTGTTTGAGCATAAAAAGCGCAGCAGAAGACACGTAGCTGTGCTTGCGAGAGAGAGAGAGAGAGAGATAGAGCCAGAGAGACAGAGAAAATAAGATATAAAGGAGGTGGTGGGGGGAGATAGGAGAGCTTTGCTTATCAGTTGCAGACGTTCTTCACTGCGCTGGGCACGTTTCAGCATTGCGCCTTTTGGGTATGCAACGCTTTTTGCACGCACTAAGATAGGCCCTGTCTGCGTGTGTGTGTGTTTGTGTGTTTGTGTTTGTGTGTGTGTCACAAATTAAAAGCAAAATGATTGATGGCTGTTTTTTGCCAAATGGCTGCTAGACAGAAGAAGCTAGAAGCAAGAAGCAGCCGCAGCATCAGCATCAGCAACACAGGAAGTTCAATGATTTATGCTTTTTCATAGTTATCCTCACATACATATTTTGAGTTGGGCTACTAAATGATTGTTTTCATCTTCTTGTGCTGGCTGGCTGGCTAACTTCTGACTGGCTGACTGACTGGCTGGCTGGCTGGCTGACTGGCTGCTGCCACTATTTTGCACTTTTAATGTATTTTTTGACAAGTCATGTTCATAACTCAGAGTCCTGTAAAATTTTGTACAAGTGACGCACACACAAACATAAACGCAAAAAAAAAACACAAAAACACACACACACACACACATACACATTGAAAGTTTTGCTGCAAAGTTGAAGTGCAAAGTTTGCTTTTGCCGCCTTTTTAGTTAGTTTTCGTTTAGAAACCGAATTTGTTGAGAGTGTGCGTGTGTGTGTGTGTGTGTGTATTTTTGTTTATTTCTTGCCAGGCAAATCATTTGTCAAAAAACGCTGTAAAACTTTAGCTGCTGTTTGCTGTTGACAAGCTAAAAGTTACGTCAATTTGTATTAGCAAGTTTTTCGCCTGGACAACAAATACAAAAATAAAAATAAAAAAAACTTCCAAGTGGCCAACAACTCTGATGCGATTCATTTGCGATGATATACCAAAAATAAGTCTTTGTAAGCTTTAAATCTATTTCCAACTTAAATGGTATGCTTTATATTTACATAGTAAAGTTAACTTTCGACTCTTGATAAAAACTTGCTTTTAACAGGACTATTTATGTTAAAAATATTTGACTTTGAGATTTGCTGTGTTAAATTTTACAACAATATATTTGTTTATCTCTCAAAGCGGTCAGGATCAATTAAAGTTTGGTTTTATTACGCAAGCTGAGGATTAAAGTTGTTATTATAATATTTGAATATTCAATTGAGAAGAAGATAAATATAATATTGAGAATAAAATATATTCGTCGAAGATGCCTGCACAACACATTCGCATATTTAAAATATTTGAATATTATATTTTAAGATAAGTTATAATCAGACAAATACGATTTATGGTCTATGGCATATGTCTGCTGGAAGCATTCACACAGAATATGAAAAACCCTACTAATTAGCAGGGTATATGAAAGGGAAGTTTTCTTGCTTTGAGCTAAAATTCTAAAGATAAATAGAGCATCATCGCTCAGTGCCTAGTTTATCTTTACCTATGACAGTTACACATGGCACCTCGTTGAAATTAATTATCTTAATTCTACTCCAAAGAGTTGCGAGCTTTGTGAAACTTTTTGTCAACTGTTGTTTGTCGTTTGGGCGACGTCAACAACAGGCTGCATCTGACAGATACTTTTGTGCATTTAATTGCAAACTGCGACTCGCTGCATGTTGCGAGCAAACCAATTTCAATTTCATGCCACTCGGCGCTGCTCAAGTGCCACGAAGTCGACAGATAACTCAGCAATGGACTGAGAGTGGGCGGGTGTATCAGAAGCAGCTTCCCTCTTCCCTCTTCCCTCTCTCTCACTCTCACTCCCTCTCTCTCTCTCTCTCTCGCGGCTCCTGGCATTCGATGAGCAGCAATTTTCAGAGGGAGCCCGAAATTGTGACGGGCAACTCTCGGTTCAGCTGCGCCTTGAAATGAATTAACAGAAAAATTAACTCTGCACCAGGACACCAGCGAGGCGTTGGGGAGCGTACAGGAATGGAGCACTTTCCCATCCCAGCTGCCTGCACAAAAGTTACGAAAAACAATTAATTAAACTAATGACTTCATAGAAATTTACTTAGGAGCAGGCACGTTGAGTTGGGCAGGCGAAATTAATGCTGAGAAAGCTGGTTTTGGCCTTGATATTTTTTTTTTTTCTTAAAATATTATTTAGCTTAATGGCAGGTTTTAAGGAGCAAGTAGAGCCGTCAATTAGCCTAAGCGTGGCAAGCATTGATTTAACGATACTTAAGCATATTGTTTGTGGCACAATAACAAAGCAATAAATCTTAATGTTGCAAACATTTCCCATGTCAACTTAATCTCTTAAATACATTTCTGTTTGCACTGCAGAAAATAAAGAAAAATTTACAATTTCTTATATGTATATGGACAATATTGTTTGCATTCATAAACTTAAAAGACCTTTAAATCAAGCAACTAAAGAATATTACAAAAGAGAACTAATTATCGCGAGTTTATGAGATATATGTTCAATTTCTTATGCATGACTATTTTTAATTATAGTTTGTATACCCTTAAAATTGCATAGGAAATTGCAGTATTCGATTGTTGATTAGTTTAACTAAAAAAAAACCATTACTATTTTTAAGCACTATTTGAGATTAGCGAGAACGTGCTCAGAAATGCCATTATGGCATTGTTTTTACAGCCTAACCGCTCTTTATGAGCGCTATTCATACTATATACATCTAAAAATATATATGGTGCTCCACTGAATAGTAAAATAAATGGCTTTGACAGAAATTATAATTAACGCCTCGAGTATATTTTTTGAGCGAACAGTCGCCAAATGCTTAATTTTCAAACTGCGTTGTCGTCATTCACAATTGTTGTTGTAACTATTGTATTTGTTATTTGTCTGTCTGTCTGTCAGTCATATAATTTGCATACAAATTTCTATAGACTTTGTTGCCTACATATATTTCTATATGTAGGTAAATAAGTCACAGGTAAAACGTAATGACTTTGAAACTGATTGAGAAATTGGCATTTAAATAATTTAGTCTAATTTAGTTTGAAATTATTTACTCAACTGCTGTGATTGATTTAAGCAAGCACACAACTGTTGTAGAAGCTGCAAGACTAGGTAATGTTTTATAATTTTCTAGCCAAAGGTCATTGCATTATCATATTTGTAGTTGTTTGTGAGCTATATTTATTCATTTGTGCATGTTTGACAATTAAACAAGAATAATATATTTAATAGCTGTGTGCAGGGTATCCCGTAGTCGAGCTTACCAGACTACAGCATTCTCACTTGTTTATAAGTTTATTAATTCCTATTTGTTTTTCTGGCTTGTCGTCTATAAGTTGATTAAGTGTTAATGATCAGAAAAGTGAATCATAATACTAAGAATAATAATAGTATTTATTTCTTTAGTTTACTAATACTGATAAGCTCACAAACATTAAGCTTAATTGAATTAAATTGGTATTTTGTTAAAGTTCAGGGTCGTTTGTGGCGCATGAAATATGATGTAGACTAATCCTTGAGCTAATTCTCGCCATTTGGCATATTTATTCCCATTCGTATCGGTTGCAAATGCTGAAGCATATCACAAATAGAGAGAGAAAAAATATAAATGCATTTTAATTGAAGTTTTGCGTGTGGATAGTAAATCAGAGCCAGCTATTAGACTTGTGTGACGCCACCACAACCAACCGCGTCACACTCACCACACCCTCACCACCCCCCGTTTGTTATCGCTCCAGCTGGGCATTGGCCAGCGCAATTTGCCAGCTGTCAGTCGGCTGCTCTTAATAATGTTGCTAGCCAGCACGCAATGAGAGGGGACCCAACATGCAAATTGCATAGAAGAGGCTTCTTGAGGGGGGGTGTGGGTAAATGGGGGCAGTGGGTGTTATATAATAAAATGCAAGCCATATACCCATCAGCTAGCCATCTAGCCAGCTTGTCAGCGGCTTGAATTTAAAGCAGTAAAGCCCATAAAGATAGCTGCGCAGTTAGAGAGCTTAACATATAAATACCAAATAATTGTGGGCCATAAAAGTTAAGTTGTTAATTGCTCTGTTTGCTCTTAGTGGGAATCGCATCGCGTGTGGCATGGATTTCAATGAATTGAAACACTGAATCGTTTGACGAGCTGCCATTCAGCGTTGCTGTTGTTATTGTGGGTGTCAATCCTCGGGCATATTTCATTAAACGTGGCCCGAAAAAACTTGGCCCGCCAAAAACAATGTTAAATAATTCATTTGCGAAGCGGCAAAGTTTTGCGTGAGAATTTAGCCATATTACACGTTATGGCAAAGGGGGGGGGGGGGGGGGTGGATTGTTGGTGATGGTTTTTGGGGTTGAAGAATACTGCCAACATAGCTGCGTGTTAAGCCGGAAATGAAAACTCTGTTAATTGCCTTGAAGTATGCAGAGTATTGGTAAAGTTTTTGCTGTTGCTGTTCTGTTGTTGGTATTGTTATTTTCTGGTCCTATCCTATCGATAATAACTGAGCAACTGTCTGTTTACCGGGCATATCTTCTTCTTTTAGGACTCAAAAACAACTTTTTGCGGCGTCAATGAACCCGAACATACTGTCAGGCTATAATGGAAAACTCTTGTTGCAGATAGTAGCCATTAACTCCAATTTATAATTTTTTAATGAGTTATTGTACAGCTGTTTCCAAAAAAAATAAAAATATAATCAAATAAAATTACGACTCAAGTTGAGCAAAGTGCTCACAATGTGAAGTGACCGATTTAAGTGGAATTAAATGTTTAAAAGTGGATGATTAAATTAAGTGCAGACTATTAATAACGTACAGCGATTAATTGTTGGAAAACAAAAGCTTAACGAAGCTGGAATATCTTTTGTTACATCAAATTTGTAAGGCAGAGCTTTGGCTATCATTTGAAGCACTCAAAGTTTCAATTTATGCTCCTAACTTTTATAAATATATGTTATTTGTGGGTTTATTATTATTATTTTTTTTTAAACTGAGATTATTTGGGTAATTTTGCAAAAAGTTGTTTCTTCAAATATTCATTATATATTTGAGCAACTCAAAAAAAAAAAATAGATAAGCAATTAGTTTTTATCTATTAATTATGATGTTAATACATCTATAATATATATCAATATATAATTAAAAAAAAATATTAAATTAGCTTCATAAATCTGTCGAGATAAACCAGATAATTATCAAGTTTTAAGTGCTAACTGCCTAAAAACAAAATGAGTTGTTAACTTAGTTAAATTAGCTGTTAAATTAGTAACTTAAGTTGTTGTTCCACATACAATTATTAATATGAATTGTTGTATTTCTACTACTAAATATAAGTGTAATTTTAAGCACATTTTAATACTAAATTAAGCATTTCCATTCAGAATATTATAGGAAATATTTGTGATTTACCAATGTAGATCTGCGCTTATGGTGATTTACACAACAATTATGTTTATGAAATTATTATATACATATATATTATAATATATGGAATGAAATTGTATCTAAAATATATTTTCATTTCCTGTGCATTCAGCGAACAAGATTGTTTAAGAAATTATTATTATATGTTGCACACATATGTAAATCAGTTCGACTTTGTTGCACTTGTGTGACGAATTAGTTGATTATCATTTTGTTGTGCACAGTTTGTTTGTTATGTCATTATCTCATTACATGCGATTAGCGTTGCCCGCAATAATAATGCACTCCTAGAATAATGTAATGAGTCAACTGCTGGCAATAAGAAATGCAATTGTAATCGGCTGCCAACTGGGGTCAAGTGAATCACACAAAGCAGCTCGAGTTGAGTTCAGTTGAGTTGAGTTGACTTGAATGATAATTGTAAAAGAGATATTTGCAACTATTTACCATAATCATCATCGACAGCGGCATAGGGGGGCGTGGCATCGCCCGTTGTATCCATGGCGTCGCCGGCAACGGCAATGGCATTGGCAAAGGCCAATGTTGTGGCGGGAACTGCAGCTGGCTGATCCTGTTGCTCAATGGATGTGGGTGAAGTGGGTGCAGATCCGGATCCGGTGGGCATGTGCGTGGCTAATTTAAATTCAGTCTCAAGTGTTTCCCAGCCGGAATTAGCTGATGGCTCAGCTGCCTCCGCATTGACTAGTTCCAGCATATTCCGCTCCGTTGTGCTGGCCAGTTGCTCAGCTGTGTTGCTGATAGTTGTTGTTATGATGGTGCTGCTACTGCTGCTGCCATTGTTGCCACTAAATGCTGCTGCTGCTGTTTCTGCTGGCGGTGGCGCCAGGCTCGGCAATGCGGTGCTGCAATGCTGCTGCACAATGTTGCTGAAGAGCAACAGCTGCAGCAGGGCACGCAGTGCGATTGGCAACATCAGTGGGCGTGGCATTCTGTCTAGCTATTCTAAATTCCTCTTTTTCTCTTTAAAAGGTTTCAATCACTTGTTGTGCGTTGTTGTGCGCTTTTGTTCCACTGTGCGATCGTGGAACTCAAAGCTTTTAGGTATTGTTGTTAATTATATGTTTTTTGTTTTTCTTTTGTTGCTTACAACATTTTGTGCGAAGTTTGTTGATTTAGTTTAGTTCGTATTTATTTTGATTTATCATTAGTGGCTAAAGTTTTTTATTTGCTTAAATGATTTCCATTTTGGCACTGCATAAATAAATATCAAAATTTACTTAATCTTATTGTTTTTGTTGTTTTTGTTTTTTTTTGTTGTTGTTGTTGTTGAGTTCCCTTGATCATTGTCATTTTTTAGTTTAACGCTTGTCGTCGTGTAAAACCTTTTTTGTGTTTGTCTGTTATCAAAACAGAAAATCATCTTCAAAAATAAAACATAATCCACACGCAGCTGTCACTTTTTATAATAATTTATTGCATTTTTTCGATCTTTTCTGCCATTGTTTAAGCGCTTTTTTTTATTTTGGCCTCTCTTTGTTTTCTTGCGCTTTCTTTTGCACACTTCTTTTGCAGAGTTCAACGTGGTTCAATCTTCAAAAAAAATAGGGGCGTGACTTTGCAACCGTTGCAGCCGCATAAAAATACATTGCTCGCCTCATGTGGCAACCATACAAATAAATATGATAAAATGTGCCAGTATATAAAAAAAAAATATATATATATATATATATTTATGAAGCACTTGCGATAAATTGATGAGCTCAACATCTTCAGCGTTGACATGTGTGCAACAGCTGGCGGCACTCGTTGCAGACTACTCCATGCCTCATCACAAAAATTACAAGCAAAGCTCACTGATTATATGAGCAGTCGGCTTTAGACGACTGATGAATGCGCTACAATCTTAAGACGAGGACAAAGAAGACTTTCAGAGACTTTGAGTTGGAAAATACCAAAAGAAGAAGGAGAAAGCTAAGATATTTTAGCTAAGAAGCTAACCCAAAAGAAGTACTTTGCCACTTTAAATCAGATTAACAATTACTTTGTAAATGATACCTTTAAGTAGCATCTAATTTTAAACTAAGTAAATTTGTTTGGGGTTTTTCACACGACTAATAATTCGTTTGCCATATTCATAATATAGATTTAAAAACAGTAACCTAAATTCATAAGTTAGTGTATAAGCATAAAAAATACATCAAAACTATGCAGGGATACTTAAAATCTGAAAATATATTGAATGCATCTAAAGGTAAATCAACATAAAACCGATTTGTATTGATTGATTTATTGACTGATTGATCGACTATTTCTCTTATAACGCTGGAAATGGTTCAATGAATGATGTATGCAGCATAATCGATTTTCACGCAATTCAGTTTGAAGTCATTTTAAAATAGATACATGAAGGGCTATTGAAGGCAAATTTAGGCTGGTTAAAGTTGGTTATAAACATTTAATATTCCACATGGCGAGCACACAGCTCCGATGCATTCAGCAATTGGTCAAGTCAAAAGTAAAATCCTGTTCGCTGTCTATCCAGCTGCCAATCCAGGTTGTTAATTACCCAGGCAACTAAGCTAATCCAACTTAACAACTGTCAATCACGCATACCAACTGCTACAACTAAAATGCTCCACCTTTGTAAACTAACTGCAGTCCAAAACAGAACTATACACAAAGAGAGACAGAGAGAGAGAGAGAGAGAGAGAGAGAGAGAGAGAGAGAGGGGGAGAGAGAGAAAGAGAAAGGAAGGGAGAGCTGTACAAAGTGCAAATTACATTGCGCTCGTGCTGATTCATTGAGAACTGCCTTGGCACGCCATTTACCATGTGCTTGGAGCTTGAAGGCAACTACTTTTGCTAAAGTGTGTGTGTGTGTGTGTCTGTGTTGCACACCCGGTGCTAATTAGCAGCTCATCAAACTGCAATGGTATGCAAAAAAAAAAGCGAAAAAAAAAAACAGAAGAGTTGAGTTTTTCATTGACACGCCGAAGTTTGCACACACTTCGAGAAGGGAATGCATCACTCTGGAATATTTGTGTGTATTATTATATAAATATCTGCATTTGCAGCTCTGAATAAATATGTGTGTGATAAGAGCGCACTAATCACTAAGTAACAGTTACTTCAATTCTTTAAAATGTAAGTATTTAATATATTTCAACATCAACTCCAAAGAACAAGCGATCTTAATGTTTACAATCTTCAATAACAGAAACATATTTAAAATATCATGTTAAAGCAAGGGATTACCAGGTAACCTGATATCTGTTTTGTTTTAATTTATTCGTAGTATGGAAAAGATAGGAGCAAGTATAACTTTCGGAATTTGAAACTGGAATATTTGCAAGTGTTTCAAAATACTCAAGGTCGTTTCAGCACTTTGGCAAATCATTTTTCAATGTCAGTCGAGCTTGACACATTATAATTTAAATATCTTCATCCACACGTCATATGCTTCTCTACAAAACTAGAAGACCCACTGGAGGTATGTGGAAAGCGTGACCTTAGATATTTCAGAAAGGTAACCTGCCAGAGGCATTAGCTGCTTAGTCGTAACTCTAATCATGATAAAGCGAAAAAAAATGGTAAAATAACAAAATATGACAGACAGTTAGACAGAATGAGAGCGCAATAAAAGAGAGAGAGAGTAATGTGTATATATCCAAGTAGGGCCACAAAACTAATATTGGAAATGAATTGACGAGTCTAGCTAGGAAAATTGGTCAATCAGACGACAATTGTTGGCTGCTTGTGCGAATCATATACAAATATAATTGTATATATGTATATATATTTAAATACATACATATAAATATTTGACAAACGCAACGGGGTCATCTGCAAGGGTCAATTTGTCGCATATAGTAAATTTATATATGTATATATATTTATTTTGATTAGTCAGACTCTATGAGTGTGTTTTGTGACATGTGCCACGATTGCGATTGCAATGTAATTGAAAAATTGCCCACTCTTTGCCCTGTCAAGTGCAGAAACATAACGGAAGAGACATAAACACATTTGTGTGTGTGAGTGTGAGTGTGTGTGTATGACCCATAAATAGAAATCACACACACACACAAATACGTATCCACACAGACATTGGAGTAAGCCGTGACGACTTTTTTATGGCCGTTGGCCGCTTGCTGAGATAAGCTCGATTCTGCTTGCACATAAATAACAATAAGCAACCTTTCCGTAAGTCTTCAGAATTGATAAAACATAATACAAAAAAAGTCAACATGCATGTTATGTTATCGTGTTGGCAGGTAACATATATATATATATATACACATATATATATATTGTAGACAGCGGAAGTGCCAGCAGATATTTGACGACAGTAGGCCAAGTGTGTCTAAGCCGATTTCCCATTCAATTCTATAAAAAATAAACGAACATTTTTATAGAGCAGCTCAGCTTTAAGTTACAAATATGTGTGTGTGGCTGTGTGTGTGAGTGTGTGTGTGTATGTGGGTGGCAACTTTGCTGACAGCATGTGAAAGTGTGTTAAAGTAAGTGTCTCAAGTGCCAATAAAAATCATCTAATTGGGAACTCAATCGAGTGAATCGATTGAGTGAGATATCACTTTAAGTTCCTATTATTTTGCGGGTGAATCGGAAAGAAATATTTGCTGTGAGTGTTTGAATGATTCAATACACTTGATTCATTCATCCGATTCAAGGCGTTAATGACTTTGGAAATGAAGAGCTTATTTGATGGGCAGTTTTATTATATAGATGGTAAATTTGTATTATTTATCCAAATGCCAAATAAATATAAAACTTCTGATATAAAAATGTTCTATGACAGATTGTAATTGAAATAAAATAATGGAAATAAAATATATAGTTCTAGAGAACAGTGAAACATTTTAAAATTCAAATCTTTAAGTACTTTTCATGGCTTGAAGTGCTCATGTTTATAAAGCATTTTTATGAGCCCGAAATTAGGAAGGGTATTTCAAAACCTATGCATATATTTGTATGTGAGCTAAAGTCACACATATCCATTATGATTAGGAAAATGTACTCACTGAATCAGACCTAATGCATTTCCAATAGCTTGCCGATTAAGTAGGACAGCCCTTTTACCAAAAACCAAAGAAAAAGATGAAGAAGAAGAAGAGGAATCAATGTATATTGGACTCTGGGCTCTAATAAGCGTGAGACTGTTTGATAACCCACATATTACCACACTTGAGCGGCCACTTTCCAAAGACCCAAATCAAATATACATTCAGACTGAGAGGCAGACAGACAGAGAGAGAGAGAGAGGAGAGAGAGAGAGAGAGAGAGACAGACATACTTCCCTATGCATACAGCACATGCGAACGTTTGTTTATCTGTCTGTTTGCTTATTTATTTATTTTGTTGTTGTTTTTTTGTTGAGGGGAAACTGAAAGCAGCGTTTTTTTTTATGAATGGCCCACATTGTGGGGCAATACAATAAATACACTCATATAGTGTATCAAAAATTGGCTTGCTTTGTTGTTTTTAGCGCCTTGTCGTCGTATTTGGAATGCTGTTAATTTGTGGGGGAAACAAAACACAGAAGAAGAAGAAGAAGAAAATACGGAATATGATTAATATATGTCTATGGCTAAGGTCAGTGCACTGGGGAGAGTACATTGGAGTATGTCTATATATATATACATATGTATATATATATATATATATATGTGCGCATGCACGGCCACAAAAGGATATGCGAAAAATCAATAAGGCCGGGCTGGGCTACACACACACACACACACACACGCACACGCACAGAAAAGTGCACGTGGAGAAGGAACTTTTTGGCCAAACTGTCGCCACAAAATACCGAATGCGAAACGGGCACACAGAATTTAAAATTGTGTCAGTTAACTGTCTGTGAATATAGCTCTCTTATGATATCAGATTAGTTCTGATTGTTGTTCTTTCTTTTATAATTTTCTTAACTTTGCTAAATATGCTAAATGATGTCGGCGTTGTTGTAAAAAGAGTGCGAAACTAAAGTTGGCAGCAGAAAAACATACGCCAGAAGCACAATATTTGTAGCGGCAGAATGTCAACAAAACGCAGCGAGAGAGAGAGAGAGTTACACACACACAGACACACACACACACACACACACTCTTTCCCTTTCTCTCCGTCTCTCTCTCTATATGAATGGCTCTCTTTTTTGACCGCGCTCTCTCTCTCTCTCACTGGCTCTCTGCTCGCTCAGAGACTCGTTTTGAGCGAATTTGACTTGCTGGTCTTTTGGGTTGCGTTCTGCTTTTTTATTGATTTCTTGAAAGGTACACAAAATGCGAATAACAACAACAACAACAACAACAACTGAACCACAACGAACAAAGGCAACACCAACAACAACAACAACGGCAATATTAATGAACGAACTATTATTATTATTATTATTATTATTATTATTATTGTTATTTGTTTTATTCATTAAATTCTTCTGTAGATTCACACAAGCACTTTTATTGCCAAATTTTTATGTCTTGTAAAATTTGTTGGGTGTTTACTATTTTTTTTTTTTTGGCTTTGGCACAAATCTAAATTATTTGTTTAATGTTTTTGGTCTTTACAATATCCAGATTATATATAGCAATATACATTTGAGTTAATCTTTTTATACATTGTTTCAGTTATAGTTCGACAATGAATATTTTATGCATATATATGTATATATATATATATATATATTTTGTAGCAAACTGTCCGTAAGAAAAAAAGGCGGCTGCTGCGCAGAGAATTTTTCAATCTTACGCAGAACACTTCACTTGGGATTTTCACTGTTGTTTTTCATTAGTTATTTAGTTACTTTGAATTTGTTGCGTTTCATTGACAGTTTTTATTTATTGAATTTATATGAAATGAAAATATGAATGCCTCGTTTTTTGCAATAGGGGCCCACAATCAGAAAAAAAGTAATACTCAGCGCAACGAGACGACGGCGACGGCGGCAATGATGATGACAGAGACAGACAAACACACACGGCTCGACTGCTTCAACTGTCAGATACACTGAGATAGATTCGCCGCCGTTGGCTTTTGGCTGAATTCGCCGTGGTGCGGCATATGCGGCAGCTGCTATTGCTGCTGTTTGGCTGCTGCTTCTTGGCTGCTGCTGCTGCTGTTGCCGCTGCTGCTGCTGCTGCTGCTGCTGCTGCTACTGTCAGCAAGAGAGCGAGAGCGAGAGCGAGCGACTCGCCAAACAATGCAAAAGGCGAGTGCAAAGGGGAAATTAATTCGACGAGGTATTTTATTTTGGGCGCGCGTTTGAATTGTGGGATATTTGCGGGCATTGCATTGATATCGATATCAAAAACGTGACAAGTGAATCTGTTTGCAGTTTGCTTTAATTGCCTGATAATATTTACTTATTTATTTGAGTTGGAGTTATTTACTTATCAATTTGCTACCCATTTTTGTAGGCACGTTTGCGATAAGCAATTTAATTAATTATTTGTCATTTATTAATTTTTATCAATTACTTAGCAATTAGCTACCCATTTACGTAAGTACGATTGCGATAAGCAAGTGAATTAATTTGATATTGGAAGTGATAATAACATACGCATGTACTATTAGTTGATACAAAAAGTGGGAAATTAATTAATACAATAAAACAAATAATAGTATTTATGAATTTTGCTTAAACATAACATTGAAAATAAATTAGTTGAATAAAAATATTACAAATATTTGAATATGTTAAAAACATTTAAATAAATGTTTATTTAGTTATTTAGTAGCTAGTAGCTGTTTTGATATTTTTAATTATTAAGAGAGTTTCTTGTTTGTGCTTTATTAACATATGTACATATTAGATTATTATAGAAGTAGGTTGTAAATAACTTATTAAAAATTTTTTTAAAACAGAAGAGGTTCTTAAATAAATGCATATTTAGTTAGTAACTGAAGCAACTTTCTGTAATTATTCAGATAGTTTGTTGGACCCTTGAATGGCGCACTTGAGCTTCAAATTTCTCTTCCTTATCTGGGACATCATTTTTATCATCTTCACCTTCTTTATGTGCTCTATATGGACAATAAGTAAAAGGGGTGCCAAACTGCCTGCTTATTGCCCATTTGTTCTGGCTCTGTATGCTTTATTGTTATTTGAGTATGCCTGTGTGTGTTGAAGTATATGGATGTAACAATATCTGGTACAATGCTTGGTCATTTTGTAAGCCCTTCCACAAAAGATACATCATTAGGTATTATGCCAAAATTACCTGCCTATGCATAAAACCACTTGAAAACTCATTACAAAAGCGGCACAGTAACGCTTTTATAACACACACACACACACACACGTACACATTTGGGTTGTGAGGGGGAGGGGAAGGGGGGGGGGACAATGAAGGTGGCTCAGACTGTTAAAACAGTTTTACACCATTGGCCACAAAAGAAGGCGCTACAGAAGTTGCTACAGGGGCGTTAAAGCACTTAGATTTATGTCGCCCGATACCCAGCCACACACACACACACACACACACACATACACAGACACACACACACAGACACACACACACTCACGCAGACACGAGCATACACACACTAACGCACATAGTGACGACTTTGACTCGTTTTATGCATTTAATAAAAACTTTCACTTCGCTGGCTGAGAAAAGTTTTGCACTTGCACTGAAACCAAGTACTTATAAAGCAATTTCCAAGCTGGCCTGGCACATTATATACAAAAGAAAGGGGCTCTTATTGCAAAATGCCACGCCAAATTATTAATGAAATGATTTTAAGTGGAGTTATGCTTATGCTCGCATCTACTTAATATTTTTATATTTTGAATATTTTTTTTTGTTTTTATTTTTGTGGGCTTATTAAAAAGTTAAAAGGTGTTGTGCGGCTGCTTGTGGCCTATTTGATTTTGTGTGTTGTGTGTTGTTTTGTGCTTGAGGGCGAGTATGAAAAAATCATAAAACCCATCAAAATAATGTTAATTCATTAAGTGGCCGTAACTTGCTCGGGCGCCCAAGTGAAGGCTATAAAAATTTAACGCACAAGCGGCAACCGCAAAAGCAACAACAACAAGAGGAAAAGCAGCAGCACAAGCAGGAGCAGGAGCAGGAGCAGGTGCAGGAGCAACTCCAACACCAGGCTCCGACATCATCGAAAGGATCTAAAGGAGCCGTTAAGCTGGCATTCGTTTGGCGCCTCAGGTTCACTGCCAGCTTTGTGCTGAGAAAATGAATGATTTTTATTTAGATTTTATGGGCTCTTGTTTTCCTTGAAGGGGGAGTTGGAGGGTAGAGAAGGGCACGTTGCTGGTAATTAGAGTCAGGTTTATGCCCTGCCAGGCAGGTGTATATCATGCCAGCAGCAACCAGCACAACCACAACCACAACAACAACAACAAGCACAGCTAACAATAAACTCGAAAATTATGTGAATGAGTTTCTTAACTTATTTTCGACTGTGTAACTGGCCCCCAAAAAAAAAATACAGAAAAATATAAAAAAAGTTGCCCCAGTCGGTTTTAGGCTCTCAAGATTTATATCTTGCACATGGCAGGCCTAGCAACTTTTGGAGGCAGCTGGCCATGGAGGGGAGCGGAGGGGTTAGGTGGAGGCTGGGCGTGGCAGGAGGGCAGTCAAACCGCCAACGAGTAAAACAAACAAAAAGCGAAACGAAACGAAACAAACAAGCAAAGTTAAATGAACAACTTTTGTGCATTATTTATCTACACAGTGAAAATATGAGTACTAAGAACAAATAAGATCATTATATCAGCACATATAATGACTTAATGATACCCTATTAGCGATTGGCAGCCTGTTCGCTGAAATGGAAAACTATGCGAAAAGCGCTAAGTTGATGGATGACCTTTGCTGTCTACAAGCCAAAAAAGAAAGCTAACCTTGAAAAGAGTCCAAAATATTTCACACTTCATTCTACTTAGTACAGTAAACTAATTAAAGGTTGGCAGCTATGATTATGATATTTAGTTAAAATAGTTAATATTATAACAGATAATATAATATAAGTTCGCAGTGAAAGGTCTCACTTTGAAATTGCCTGATTCCACTGTTTGCCAACCAGAATAGAAATTAAATCCTTTTCAATTTTAAATTTGTGTTTGGGTTTTTCTATTTCAGCAAAGTGGTTATAGGCTGTCCTATATTTTAATTAAGGGTTTTATTATTCATTGCGCAAAGACAAATAAGAATAATAAAAATCAAGCCGTAATTTTGCCACACACATATTGACGACGACGGACAACTCATAATGGAATCGCAGAATGTTGAGAATGTGAATGTTGGTCACAGTTCCACTATTTTATTTACTATTTAATATAACAACTATTTCGACTTCAAAGTAACTTTTTTGTTTAGGTTTCCATTGCTAGCCCACTTAGCTTACCCACTTGTAGTTTACAAATTACAGGGTATTTCCGAAATCATAACCACAGGGCTGCGGTATGTAGCCCCATAACATGGAGCCTGCCAGGAGCAGATGAAACCGCGTTGCCACTTGGGCTCTTACTTCTTGCCTCACGTTGTCTCTCTGACTGATTATGAGCTTTTCTGTGTGTGTGTTTTTGTGTTTGTTTGTGTGTGTGTATTTGTGTATGTGTGTGGTAGCCACTCATTTAATATTTTATGACTTATCTCTTTTCTATTAAGATATTTTAATGCACAAGCAAAAATTGTGAAGAGCCAACCGCAGGACGAAACTGATGCTCAGGCTCAGTTGAGGCGCTCATAAAATCTAATAAACATAAGTCAGTGTCTGTCATACACACGTGTGTGTCTGCGTGTGTCTGCGTGTGTTGGTGTGTGTTGGTGTGTGTATGGGTGTATGTATTGTATACTGTTGTGGTTTTGGCATTTTATGAGCAAACTGCAAAAGTTGTGTGCCGCCGCCAGGCAGGCACAAAGATTCTCACCGTTCCTGGCTTTTATTGATACGCTGCTGAGAATTTACAACTTTAGGACGAGGCTCCTGGTGGAGGGTGGTGGTCTGGGCTGGGCAGAGCACCGCAGGCTGCTATTTTTAATATGCATTAAAATTAATAAGAACACGTGTTGTATATACCCTCAGACCACGTTGGAAGCCACGGTTTTCTCTGTGTTTTTTGTGCTCTTTCTTCATCTTCTTCTTGTTCGTATTCATAATTCCATTTTATCGTGCACAAATTTTTTATAGCAGCGCCGCCGGCGTCGATTTTAAATAATGTCTCCACTCATCTCCCGCCCACCTACTGAGTAGGGGCATTCGTGCAAATAACGTGCAAGCTTCAACGTTGATTTCGACGCCATTTTGTTGGGTTGTTAATTTTATGCTCATGCGATAAGAAATTGCGACAAAAACGATGGAAAATTGCTGCGCAAACTGTGCTCGCTAAAAGCGACTCGAAATTTATGAATTCGACACTTTTTGAAATGTGCCTTGTTGAGAAATTGCCCAACATGAATTGTGTTAAATTCTTTCGGCCCAACTCTGTGTAAAAGTGATACGTGCGTTAAGATTATCGACTTGGCTGTTAGACAATCAACTTGTGTTCAACTAAAGCAAAGCCAATCGAAAAAACCAAATGTCTATTTCGAATAAAATTAATTTTGACGCTGACACTTTTCTGGTTCTGTGCCCAGCTTAAGCACAGCTAGTTTGGCCAAAGAAAGAAAATTGGTAGAAAATGTAGTCAAAGGCCTTGACATGATTTTGATTAAGTTGCTGGAAATGTTGAAATTGCTCTTCCCTTTTGCATGTCAATTCAAATTGGTTGACCCCCAGGTCAAGTAATTGCAGGGAATGTAATAATTCGATTGCCAAAGTTGGGGTCAGCAGCAGAGAGACATCGTCACCATATCTAATCTAATGTGCTACATATATGTAATCTGAGGGCACACGACTGACCACGACCGACCACGACTGACCACGACTTTGACTACCTGTACTCCCCCAATAATGTTCGATTTGTTTCTGGAGTGCCTGGAGCCAGTTCTCTGTGGCACATACGCTTATAGTTCGGTATTTGGTTAGTTTTGACAAGTTAATAACCAGCGATGGCTTTGACTGGACGCTTAATTGAAATTCACAAATGATGCGTACTTGGCCAGTTGCCAAGGGCAACTCACAGTTGAACGGGCTCAAAGAGCTTCTGTTTAATATTTGCAGACGTTATTTCAATTTGCTCACAGCCCAGCGAGTAATGCAATAACATTTCTGAACTCATTAAATAAAGGGAGACAATTAGAAAATTACTTCTGTCAGTCTATGTATGAAATTGCGAGAGCGTCTTGCGGCAACATCGTAAAGATGCTTTAATTGATATCAGATAATTGAACCATATATCTCTCATAGGAGTACAAAATGTTAGAAGGGGTATAATTAAATTGAACAAAGGTGTGTAACAGGCAGAAGGACGCATATACATATATCCTTAATCAGATCTTGTTAACCAAGACTACTTTGTATTTAAAAGCTGCGGTTAGCGTTATAATAATATGTTTTACTACAAAAATAACTAATAAATAAGCGTTTGCAGTTCTACTTATAAAAAATATTCTTATAATTAAGAAATATTTTTCTGAAAAAAAGAAAAGAAATCTGTCTAACTTAAGCATTGTTTTTGCGAATTATTATTTCTAGAAAGCCCAATAACTTTCTTGTTGTTTAATAAATTTCTAAAATGTAGGGCACTTTTTATTATGTAGTGATTAAATTTAATTACGTTGCACTCAAGCACTCCCAAGATTTTTAGATATATAAGTATATTTATAAGTATAGTTATGGGTCTCATGGCAGCCAGTTTAATTAACGTGTATGAAAGTGTATTCAATTTCCAGAAGCCATAGTTGACTAGCCTGTATTGCGCGTGGTAAATGCGGCCATAACAAAATTTAGCCTTTTCTCTTAATCCCCACGCGAAATTTGCGGTCCGCTGATCAAAAACAAAATTAGTTGCATTACATCAACAGCAGCAGCAGCAGCAGTAGCAGTAGCAGCAGCTGCCGTGGCAGCAACAAAGGCCAACAACAACAAGATTTGTAATAATAGCGGCGTTAGCGGAAATCCCTTTGCCTTTTAACCCATCAGCCTGCCAATCCCCGCCCCTCCCGCCTGACCCAACCAGACCAACAGGCAACGCTTGGCAACGATGAACAAACATTACTCATACGCACCGTAGCAACACTAACACACCCACAAAGAGTAGCAACGAGTCACAGGTGGGCGTAATACAATTGCCACGCCCAAAAATTGTAGCCACAGAAAGAGCTTTCTACACATAGATATGTATATATATACATATATATATATATATATATGATATTTACACCCTGAATGCTGCTGTTTAACCAGCGAACAATAAAACGAAATTGAATTTTGCGCTTTTAACGGCAAAAACACACAAAGGCTAAAGCCGTGGGTGTATTTTCAGGGGTGGTGGTGCGAAGGGGTGTGGGGGGGGGGGGGCAGGTGGGTGTGATGCTGGGACAGCCGTTTATAATGGCACACTGGCAGGTGTGCGAATTACACACACAACCGGCACACACACACACACACACAGAGCAACACATTTAATGCAGTTTTAGCCGTTGCTGCCGTTCCCACAACAACAACAAGAACATTTCCAATTACAACAACATTAACAACAACAATAAGAGCAACAACAACAAGAACAACCGCTGCTACAACAACATTAAGCCAATTATATGGTGCACTTTGACATTAAATTCGATTAAATTTATTTGTGCGCCCTTCTGGCCAAAAGGCTGCTGCTGCTGCTGTTGCTGCTGTTGCTGCTGCTGTTGCTGCAACAGAAGCAGGAGAATCAGCAGCAAACGCTGCGATTTTGATGGCAACGTTTTTGGTATTTTTGTTGTTGGTTATTGCGCTCGTTTGGCAGCTGGTTGGCAGCCAGGTTATTGTTTTTGACGAGGAATTTAATTTCATGCTCACAGGCACAAGCCCAAATACATATTTACACACACACACTCACACACACACACAAACCTTGTCGTTATTGTCTCTTTAAACATAAATTGGCGGAAATTATGCTTTAAATACAACCAAAATGAGTAAAAAAAAACACTATTTATTTATATTTACCATATAAAACATGAAGGAATGTGTTAATCGATAGAGTTCGACTGGAAGATACCTTAAATCCAACTTTTGTTGCTGATCAAGATATATATAGATATATATATATATATATATATATATTTACATATATAAAGATACATCTTTCTATTGCTTTGCATTTTAAATATTTTCAATTGGTTCAGGTGTAAACAGTTAAAGTTAAATTTATTCACCTGTTAATCCTGCTCATGAACATATATACTCTATACGATCGGAGTTGCTTTCATCTGCCTGTTACATACCTTTACACAACTCCATTGTATGCTTTTGAAATCATTTTTAAATGGTATTAAAAAATTAATCAATTTGTCAAAGCGAACAATTTTTCAGTTTATTTATTAAATTAAGCAACCGCAGGCAGAAGAGCTGCAAATTTGCACTGACCAACTGGCTTCAACAGACCTGCCACAAATATTTGTTCTGTGTTCCAATTGAAAACGAGCACGAGCCAAAAAATTAATAATATTTTAAAATTTACTTTAGTGGTTTACATATATGTACGAAAATTGAAGCGAGATTCCGTTCGGTGAAATATTTCATTTGAAAAATAAGTCGGACTAATTTGAGGAGATTTCGAAGTATATATAAATATTTAAAGCAGTCTATGTTTCTCTCTCTTACTCAATCCAATTGTATACGATTTACAACTGAATGACTCTTTGCTTGACATATTCCAACAAAAAGCAGTTTTTTTTTTAGAACTAACATAGACTAGAAGAACTAGAACTATACAAATTAATTTTTCTTTCTATTTTAGTAAGTAGACAAAGCCCACAGCTTTGGAAATAATGATTTTAAATGTTATATTTTTTTCACATCTTAAGTTAAGAAAACCTACAACTTGAGACATATTGTTTCTAATTGTTATTTATTTGTCGCCTTTGCTATTGTTATCAGACGTATCAAGCTTTTTTAATGATCAACATAGCCCCATTTCAGAGGATATTCGTTTGGCCAACTGCTCCCGCAGGACATAGAAGCATGTAAAACTGCAAAAAAAATATATGTTTTCTATTATGCAAACCCACTGTCTGCATATTTTCATATGTCACTCCCATTCAGAATCCCTTTCCATGCCCATTTCTATGCCCCATTCTCATGCCCCGATTGTTATGGCTGTTCGTGTTGTTGTTGTTGTTATAGTCGTTGACTTAATGGCAGACGACATTGTGAACATAATGCTGACATAATAATATTTTTGTTGCTGCCATGATCTGCATGACAATGTCACCCAGCAACCACCCATCAGCAGCACCACCAGCACCACTCAACTTTTCACTATGAAATGACTCGCAGCTGGCTGACTGACTGAGTGACTGACTGAATGAGTGTGTCTGAGAAAGGACTGTGTGGCAGAGGCTGCCTTACAATTTGTCTGCGCCATTACTCACAGTGGCAATCTGTCCCCACACAAACAAACAAATACTCACACACACACCCGCACACATACTAACACCACCTAGCCACATACACATTGGGTTTGCCATTGCAATTTGCTGCAGCTTCAATAAATTCCATTGCGAATGCATTTTTATTGAAAAATATTTTTCTGCTATTTTGGTGCTGAATAGCAGCAAATCAGCAAATGATGTAGATGAGTAGAGTAAGTGAGGAAGTCAAAATTGTAAATGTACACACACATACATACACACGCAAAACACACACACAAGCACACACACACGTAACAGCACACACATTCACAATTTAAAATACACTTTTATTTAGAATTGAAAATTTTTGCAAATTCCGTCAAAAAATGTGCTAGTTTTTTGTGCCATTTTTGTAGCACGTTGTACATGGAAGGTTGCACGTCGTTCAGTTTTTTTTTTTTTTTTTTTTTTTCAATATCCTGCAGCAGTTTTGCTGATAACACTGAATGCTTCACACCTCAATAGAAAGGTGGAGTCGAATCGCGCATTTGATTTATAAAATGTGTATATTTAATATAAACCACAAACTGTGAATTAAATTTCTAGTATTTTTCAGTATTTATTATGCGTTGGGAAGGGGTGGAGGGGTGGAAATGGCACTTTTGTGGTGTTGCATATACCACAGATTTAAACGTTGGATATGCAATTAAAATTTGATTTACTATGTTGAGTTTTGTTTGGATTATGGAAGAGAAGTTTATCGATATTCGTTCGAGTGGAAAAATATCTATATTTATTTTGACAACAAATAGCACACTTGAAAAATTCAAAATATGTAGAAATGGGTATGAAAAGGCCACATTTATATCTTAAATTATTTATTGCATAATAAGTACTGAGCATAATTACATTACTTTTCAGCTTAACCTATCTTTGTATATGATTATTGAAAGAAAAAAATTATAATAATATAATTATGAATTAATTGTGTATTTTGCCACTTTTCAATTATCAATTAAGTAAAAAGAGATATTGAAATTCATGTACAAATTATATGTGGTAAATTCACATTATTAATTATGGAATAACTATGTGCATTGTGTATACTGTACAAATATTTGAGTTCGTTTTTGTGTCAACGAAATGAATTTTTATTACAGTTTTTCGACAACATTTAAATCTTAAATTCACATATTTTAAATGCAATTTATTGATGTGGGAGGTTTTATGGCATGCTCGAAATATCATCACGAATGGTATTTAATATTGTTGTGGGTTCAGCAATATTGGATGCTCATAAATAAATATATATACATACATAAATGTATGCATAAAAATCTATAGAATTCTTGCCAGTCAAGATTAGAAAATATTTGAAGCTAAAACCAAAGGATAAATTCAAATGGTTGTCCAGCGACAAAATGTCCTTGTCAGTCCAACAGCTGTGGATGAATGTGTGTGTAGATGAGCGTGTGTGTGAGAGCGCGCGCGAGTGTGTGTGTGTGTGTGTGTGTGTGTGTGTGTGTGTGGGGTGTGTGAATTGAAGCGAATGTGTGCGTGCCTGCATGTGATGATATGCTTGTGATTGGAGCACGAAACCGAGAAGTATGATGATGTTGATGACGACAACAAGGACGGTGACAACAACGACGATGACGATGACGACACAAGCAGGCACTCTCTCTGACAAAGGGTTGAGGATGGCTGTGGATAGTTGGGGAAGGTGGCAAGGGTTAGGGGTATCATAAACAACAGACAAGTTGCACATGCACCAGAGCATAACTACCCGTTACAGTACCATGCGAAAAATGTACACATTCACATAACTCTTTCTCTCTGTGTGTGTGTGTGTAAAGCGGAAAAGTCAGTCAAGGAGCGGGGAGCGGAGCAGAGCAGCCACAAGCTTCAGCAGGAGCTGTGGGTAGCCTGTGCTAGCAGCTAGCAAGTCTCTGCATATTTTAACTCCCACAGGAAGAATTTCACAAGACAGTTTGACGTACATCCATACACTTAACAAAAAAAATCGGGTTATTTTGTACTGAAATCAAGCAAAATAAATTCTCATGTCATATCACAAAATCTTAAGTTGGGTAGGATTATTCCCATCTACAAGCAGGGCTGCTCTTAAATCAAAAGCTTGATTACTTTGAGTTAGCTATTAAGTCAGGGATGTTGAAGAAAATAAATCTTGAAATACTAATCCTTATTATCGAAAGCCCAAATATAATAATATTATGTGCTTAACATTTATAAAATAGATTATTCATAGTCAATATTTGGTGCATATTTATTATAACGTCCGAAACTAACTTCTACAAAACGGATTAATCATTAAGTTTGTAGCACTGAGAAAGAAAACATAGCAATTAATATGTAAGCCGATGATAGTTGAGTTCAGTGTTGCTTTTTTCTGCCTGTGTACCTGTCAGACATGGCAATGGAAAAGGGGAGGCAGTGGATTGGCAGCGTAACCAACAACTGTGACCAAACAATGTTAAGGCTTTGATGAACCTTAAAAGACAACAACAAGAGTAGAAATATGACAAAATGCTACAGAAATCGACAGAGATACTGGGGGACAGAGAGAGAGAGAGAGAGAGTAAGAGAGTTGGCGAGGGGAAGAGAGACAAGAGAGACTAGAGAGACCAGTGCATTGCAAAGTGTTTCTCTAGCTAACCCAGAGCAACAGCAACGGGGCGTATGAGTGTTAAAAATTGTGCACTATGGATGAATTGAAGTTCCAATGGGGCAAATGTCTGAAGAGTGTATATGTGTGTAGTTGTGTGTGTGTGTGTGTATGTGTGTGTGTGTTTACTCTCATCACTACTAGCAAATGGAGATGAATGTGACGTCTGTGCTGCTGGGAAAATACTCAAACTGAGGAGGGAGTGAGAATGCGAATATAGATTGGCATATTTTATGCATGCTTTTAACACACAACAGTTGCACACACAGACACACACACACACACACACATACATTGTGCCTCAAGAGCAATCAGCAACTTCACAGTTTTCGAATGCAACCAGTTTCTGGATATTGGCCATTGAACAGCTTTGAAGCGTTGGTCACTTCACCAACGTTCTGTCCATTTTTAAATTAATTGTGTATAGCATTTGCATTTGTTGACCAACTAATGTCGAAACCAACAACAATTGCAAACAGTTATATTAATTTATTGCATGTTGCCTGCTTTGTTTGTTGCCACATTTGAAATCCGTTTAAGACCCTTATGGTTTTGAAGGGTTAAGCACTGCATTTGGCATCAATGCAATCTGGTTAAATGATAAATTATTCACACACCAATTTAAATATCTAAATATCAACTACTATTTTAGTTTAATTGATAAATATTTCAAATATTGATTTACATCTTTTTGGAGGAAACAACCAGAAAAGTGCATAAATTAAGAGAGTTCTCCACAGTTAGCCATGCTGTTGTTTAGTTTGTAGAGCTCCTTGTTTTCACATTTATTTGTTTTAATTAATATGTATTTGTTAAATATGAACAATATATAAGTATGTATGGATGCATTAATTTGATTTAGAACTGTGAAACTGTAAACATATTTTCGAGGGAATACGGATGATATGCAATTACGCATTCAGAACCTAATCAATATATATATATATTTAGATATATTTAGTAAAGTCGGAAAAATGGCATTTGAATATTAAAGTATTACAATTAGGTTTATATTGGAATTCAATGTGAAAATAATTTAAGTGATGTTCTCCTGCTAGTCACTTTAATGTTTATTTTAGCTATTCACAAAAAACAAATGATATTTTCACAAAGTTTTATATTGTTGGATGGCTACGCGATTGTGTCCATCAAAATATATGCATCAATATGCAAATGAAACGTGCCACAGAAAAGTATGCAACACATTTTTGATTTTATCTTTAGTTGCATATTGTTAAATTGTTGAACGGATTTTGGCGCTTAGATTTATGTGACGGCTTTTGGGACATTTTGCATGCCAACTAGGCTTGTCAGCCAAATGGACATGCTGGTCAAAAAGTTTTTGACTATCGCTTTAATTAATTAATTAAATCTACCTACCTAGTTGTAAAGAGAGAGAGAGAGAGAGAGAGAGAGAGAGAGAGAGAGAGAGAGAGAGGAAAACGAGATAGATTTCCACAATTGCAGACAAAGTTGAGTAAAAGTTGTCACAGCTAAATGTAAAGTTACTTAAAACTAATTTATTTACATATATTTATATATATATCATATATATATATATATAAATATATACTTATTTTTTTTAGAATATTCTTGTTGTAGTTTGATATGGAATTCTCATTATGCTCACATGTCTAGCTTTGATTTGGCACACGACTGCCATAACACAGAGTGAGAGTGAGAGGGAGAGTGAGAGAGAAAGAGATATATATATATATATATACAGTCATCTGCTTGAGATACGTTATTACATACATATGGGCACTTTCGTTTGGAATGTGCACATCTTGAACGCAGCCTGTAAATGGCTGCAAGCAGCAAGGACATGTCACTTGGCTGTCGCGCTTGCTTGCAGCATCCCATCACCCGTCTCTGTCAAACCCGTTGACTGCTTAACGAGTTAACTGTAATCCGATTAATAACGGTAAACACTTGTAAAGGTATGCGAATGCGAATGCTGCTGCTGGTTTGGGTTAGTTGATTGAAAAACTGCAGCTGCAGCTTGCCCAGTACAAAAAAGACACACTCACATGTTCACATATGTATACAAACACACATACGCACACACACAGATATACACACATGTATATATATATATATATGTATACACACACACACACACACACATAAGTTCACACTCGTACAAGGCCAAGCCAGGTAGATTAAATTGCATTTTGAAGTTGAATTATTGACAACGGAAATTGATGTCATTGACTCGTTGCAACTGCCACTGCGACTGCCACATGCCACACACTGTGCGACATGAGTTTGTACGTTCAGCTGATTGTGATTAGTCTTTTGTGCGACTGCGAAGTTGCACAGCTTGATTGATTTATATGTGTTTGTGTGTGAGTGTGTGTGTGACTGTGGCACACGACTGCTTTAACCGTATGAATATAGCAGTGACACACAGAATTGAGTCAGACTTCGAGTGGATTTATTCGGTTTGCTGCACACGTTTATCTCTCTTGTTTAGCAGTTAAATGAGTTGAACGATGAGTGCTCAAAATGCCAAATACCACTCACAGCAGGGGCCAATTTAAGCATTTGACAGAATTTGGTAGTATGCCATTAACATATTTTTTCAAATATTGAACAACATTTCGACTGAAGACGAGGCATGCCTTTAATCAGATAGTTGAAATCTGTATTGCAACAATTTGTTTATATATCTTTCAGCTTATTTCAATGACAAATCAAAGCTATTGTTCAATAATTTTTATCATTTGATTAAAATAAATTGATGCATAACAGTAAGTATTCCCTAATGTCTTCAAAGAGGTAGTTGGAAGAGTGTAGACAGATAATTCCGATTTATATAGCAGCAATATGTGTATATGTTAGTTAGCCAAGTTCATGAATAAAACATTCGCGATTCCTTTGATACTAATTCAATCATTTTTATCATTTGGTTAGTCAAAATCAATTGATGCATTATGATAAATATTTATTAAGCTATCCATGCCGTGTTTTATCATGTGAATCGGTGCATTCCAAATTTAATGCATATGCGTTTGAGTGCATTCGAAATAGCTGTTGATATAGTTAAAACACATATATTTATATCCCTAAAGCCAGGTAGCAAGCAACTCTCGTGTGCAAACAGTTGCCAATGACGGCCAATGGGGCGAATGCGTGTTGTTGATTTAATGCCAAACCCATTTCACAAAAAAATAAATATGAAAAGATGTGTGTGTGTGTGTGTCAGAACTGTGTGTGTGTGTGTGTGTGTGTGTATGTTTTGTATTGTGTCAGCTCGTTGACAATTCGCTTGCTGGTTTGGGTCAATTGATAATTTTAATTAAGCGCTAATACTTTAATTTATTATTATTATGTTGAGGTTGCCAGCTAATCGTGCAACGCATATATGATGTGGCATTAGCCTGTCAACCCAACCAGTCAATCAAACTGCACATATTGTTGCCACAGCCCCCTACAGACCCCACCAACCATTCCCCAACGCCCCAACTCTCTACAATATTGAGCATCAATAAAGAGCCTATGGGCAATTTTAATATGCAGCTATTTAATTTTATGAATTATTGATGCATATTTAGCGGGACTGTCGTCACTTCACGCACGCGTATCGATTTGTGTGCGCGTGTGTGTACGCGCGTGTATGTGTGTGTGTGTGTGTGTGTGCTTATCGGGAATCAGGCCAAGGGGCATTTTGTATTAAATATATGTATGTATGGCATATAGCATATATACTTATTTGCGGTTGATTTATGCGGTCGTTCTACTATTTACACACCCATTTTGTGTATGCTCTCTCTCTCTCTCTCTCTCTCTCTCTTTCCCCCTACCTCTCCCTCTGCTCGCTGTGTGTGGGTGTTTGTATAGCTGCTGCAGTTCATTTTAATTAATAATTTCTTTTTTGTTGTAACTCACATTCCATAAGTTCATCCCAAATTTACTGCGAGACTTACCTGCAATGAAATGGAATAAAACAGATATTTTCATTTAGTATAAATCAAACAACATTCAATTACTTAATTCAATAATGTTGATTATTTAAATTCAGATTTAAACTCAATGGCTTACTGATTCACACGGGATTCCAAATATATTGGAGTACATTCAAAACAAAAGCAAATAAACCAAATTATAAAAAGAGGTCACCAAACACTAAATAATTAAATATTATTTATTTTTATTTGCAAATTTTTGTGAATGTGAATGCTTATAAGAAACAAAGATTATCGAAATTTAAACCGATACTGCAAACAATGCGAACAATTCTCTAAAATTGGCCAAAACCACCAAATTGCCAGGGTTTTTGTCGTTTTTTCCAATGAAAGCAATACAAATTGCATTTCACATTTAGTTTTTGATGCATTTAAACTTTGAACTATGAAACATACAATAGGGTTGACCGCCAAACAAAAATAATGGCTGGCAGAAAAAATATCAAAATTAAATTTTCAATTTCAATCAGTGTCAGCCTGGACCCGTCTCTGGTGAATACTGCACAAAAGTGTCCCTTTTTTTATTTTATTTTTATCCCTATGTGTGAAATTTAATATTTGTGTTGCCAGTTACGAACACACAGCCAGACACACACCCGCACAACACAGTGTGCTACAAAAGCAATGCGCGTTGAGTAAATAAGCAGAGGCAAAAGGCAAAAAGGATCTGAAAGGAAAATTGAGCGCCGAGTCTTGGCGGCTTAGCGAGCAAAATCAATGACACAATAAATATTTGTGCAGCGCTTAAGCGTCGAGTGTTTAAGGCTGTGCGCAACAAGAGGACCATGCTCCCTTATACTGATAGATAGACCGATATGCTTTATATATATATATATATAGATATATATAAATATATACCCTACATGGATAGCCTTGTATCTCATATTGCAGCTGCTTGCAGGCGCTTTAAAAACGGAGTCTGACTATGGGTTTAAGTGCCGGCAACTGCTACTAAGCACATACACACACACACACACTCACACACATGTGCAGAAAAAAAAACATACATGGATATATATGGTTGTGTCAGGCTGTAAGCCATCTTGGATATGGTGTGCTCGCTTATTTGAAGTTTATTTCTTCGTTAGTCTGCTTTTTATTCGCCAAAGTTTCTTCTTTATTTTTATATTTTTTTTTGGCTGTCTTGCAAAATTTAAGTGTGTCATGACATAGGTACCAGTGTGTGTGTGTGGCAGTAGCGCGCATGTTTATTGCACTTTGGGGAATATCATTCCTGACACAACCCGATTCCCCCCCCACCCCCCCCACACATTTTCCACATCAAGTCAAAGCCCAACCGAACCCAATTCGACTCGACTTGGTTTGCTTCTGTGTGGCAAAACGTCGCTTAATGTGGCAGAAAAATGTGTAAATTACGTCGAAGCAGAGCACTATATATACATATTTATATATATATGTGTGTGTGTGTGTCTCTGAAATAAATTGAAAAATGTAGCGCATTGTAAAAACGGAGAAAAGTGCTGCAAATTAAATAAAAACGGCAAATGGCAAGAGATACGAGTTGATGTTTTGTGCGCTATGAGCAAAATGTTACAAATTTATATGTTGTCTCCTCAACTTCAATGTGACTTTTAAGTTTTCTGTTGGGTTAGGTTCTCTAGAAAGATGATATATCTAAACATGACCTAACAATGTCAGATCTTACTCAATTCTTATGTCCGATAGGTTTTGGTTTATTTTATTTAGAGTAGATCAGCCAAGTCATTTGAACAAATTGTATTTAATTTGAAATACTTGACGATTCAGCTAGTCATTTTTTTAATGCAGTTTTACTGTGTTTCTCATAAATAATTCATTAATTTCAGTTAGCTCTTTTAGACTAAATCTAATAAATTATGTTGTGAGATATATTGTCAATTCTTCATTTCAAAACTTCAATTTTGTATTGGATGCAACTATATTCTTTCAAATGTTGAACTGTTTTAAAAATGAATTTAATTCTTTTGAACTTTTATTTTTAAGAGACATTTTTGCATATATTTGGAGTTTTCCGCAGGCAATTTCTGGATAATATCTTAGAATAAGTCCATAACTGAATTACAAATCATTTGTATAAATAATTTATTTCTTATAAAGCTCAGAATTTCAAATCCTCATTTTCTTTATTTTATTTATTGAGACATTGTTTTTTTTTAAATGAAATAACATCAATTAATTAAAATAATCATAATTACGTAAAGAGACTTAAAAAAGTGATTCAAATAAGTTTCTTTGTCTGGTTTCTTAACAGATGGTGCATATATGCGACTAATGTGAAGAAACACAATGTATAGCGAAAAATCTGTGTTCCCTTTTGTGGAAAAAACAATGAACTGCAGTGCAAGCACATTTGATGGCAGCATAAAAGTCAATGCATTGTTGCAAATGTTGCAATCGAATGAGCAGCGAAGGAAAACAGAAAAACAAAAAAAAGCAGTCATAACAGGGGATTCAACACAAATCAGTGCCAAAAAATTTCAAGTAATAACTCAAAAGTCGTCTCATTGTATTCTCATTTTTATACTCATTTTTATTGCTCATCATGCGCAGTGCGGTTGGCTGCCCGGTCTATAAATATATCGTATTTTTTGTTATCTGTTTTTATGTGCTTCGCGTATTTCCGTATTTCCGTATTTGTTTTTTAACAACCAAACCCCCACATTGCAAATCCGCCCACAAATCGCCGCATTGTAGTTTTTGTCTGTTTCGGCAAGGAAGGCACAAATATCATGCGCGAAAAATCAGAATGTTGTTTATGTGATTTATGCGCTAGTGTGGCAAGTTGCAAGGTGGGTGCGGTTCGAATAGTAGGTATCACCCTGTGGGAGCTGTCAGTGTTCCCCCTTTAGGTCGTTTGCAAAATAAAACATGTGAAAAGCGTTTGAGCCAAATGAAATGCGCATAAAACACCCAATACAGCCAACGTGTTGCCACCGCAAAGAGGGAAAGTGTGTACTGGAAGGAGAGGGTGTGGGGGGGTTGTTGGTTGCAGAGGCGTGGCAGCAGGTGGTGCTACTGGAGTGCATTTGTAACCCACTGACAAGCTGAATTCAAATTCCCGCAGAGCGTCCTGGAGAGCATTGCAAACACTCTCATAAATAAACACACATTTGTAAAACGTTGGAAAATTTTGAAACTGTGGAAATGTTGCTGTCTAGTATTTAACACCAGCTTCAAAAATTTAAACTCACGACCAAGTGGCATCCACTCGACGCTTATATTTTAATTACAAGTTTCTTTTTTTTTTTAATACTTCTTTGCTGTTTTCTGTTTTTTTTTTTTTCTTTTCTTTGCGCCCTCAACTTTCTGTCAATCAATGGCAGGGTGCAAAAGTTTTTCAATTTTGCAGCAACAAATAGCTAACAATGGCTTTTATATACATCTACTATACTATAGTATGGCCGATTCAATCAATATGGCACACAATTGGTCCATTCACACGCCCATTTGGCAGTTGCATGGGCGGAGCAGGATGGTTGGGCGGGGGTTTGAGATTGTGCGAGTCCAGTTTAGAGTCAGTCGACTCCTGTCCTGTTCTGTCCTGTCCAGTTCAGTCCAGTTCAGTTGAGTTCAGTTCAGTTGGGCAAACTTTTGCTAACAAAAAATTAATTTAAAAACTTATTTCAATATCAAAGTGGGCTCAAAAACCGATCCGAACGCAACGCCCCCATAACGTAAGCGCTAAAGAGCGTGTAGCTATTTAATAAGATTAAATGAGAATGTCGTAAACGTTTTTCCATTTCGCTTTGCGCTTCACCAAATGTGCACAAGGAAATAGCTTTGAAAAAACTGAGAAAAATAAAAAGAAAACTGCGCCATCAAGAGGCGTGGTTAGCTATCTTTATCTTCAGTCTTATAGACAAGTTGGTCGAGTGTTCAAAATTAAAGCCAAATGACACTAGCAATGGGAAATTTGCAAAAATTAAAGAACGGTGAATATATACAATTAATATACAGGTATGCAGACTTTTTTTATTATTGATAATTGATTTTGTTCAGTGCATTATCCGGTGTACAATAAATTTTAGTTTGTTTATGTTCTGAAACTATTTTTAGAATTAAGCGCGTGCAGAAATATCATGCGTGAGAAATGAGAATATCAATCAAAACATGACAAATTTTTTTTATACTTTTGGAACACCATTCAATATGCAATATAATTGATGTTGTTTATGTTCGTAAACTATTTTTTTTAGGCAAACATGTTTTGTATATAAATAGTTTGCAGTTCGAAATATAAATTTCTCTGGCACTGCACAAATGACAGCCACATTAGTGTGTGGGAAAGCAACCCATACACCCATACACAGATATAATCAATCATTTACATATAATCGATCAGATAGTTGTCCTTATTGATTAACACCCTTTCAATTAAACAATGCAAATGCAATACTCAAACAACTTAATCACACATTGATGACATTAATTAAATGAGAAGTACAAAGAAGAAGCAGAGCAAACAGCAAACAATGCTGAATAAGACTCTAAATAGGAAAAATTATTTCAGTGAAGCGTAAATTGGACAAGTAAAATGGACTTGAAGACAATTATTTACAATGCAATGTGTTCAAGTTAGCAAAAACACAAAGAAGTGTGTGAAGAGTGTGTGTGTTAGTTGCAGTCTGTGTAGGTGTGTGTGTGTTGTGTGT
This sequence comes from Drosophila setosimentum, assembly GCA_035043505.1. Taxonomy (NCBI): domain Eukaryota; kingdom Metazoa; phylum Arthropoda; class Insecta; order Diptera; family Drosophilidae; genus Drosophila; species Drosophila setosimentum. The sequence goes on from JAWNMY010000008.1 coordinate 2,135,438, forward strand.
TTGTGCATCTGGAGCCAATAACACTAATTCTCAAGCAAGCAACGAAAAACTGTTGCCCCACATTCCAATTGAAAGCAGAGAAGGAGACGAAAAGAGCGGAGCATGCCACATGGCTGCAAAGTATTGTGACACAAAATAGTTGCTTCAACCAGACGGTGTGCGGGTGGGCGTGCCACATACAAAAAAACTTGCAAAAGAAATGCTGGATATTATTTAAAGTGTGGAGGGGTGTTAAGAAAGTGGGAGTTACATAAGAGCTGAACGCTTGGGTGTGCACGGAAAGCAACTCGCACCACGTTGCACCACTGACTGTTAATGTTCAGTAGCAATTGTTGTTTGTTGTCGCTGCACTTTCCACACACAACCACACCCACACACACATACACACTCCGGAGAACGTGCACATTTTTGGCATAATACAACAAAATTGATTTGAGACATGCATCATTAGCAACATCGTCCACAGTGGCAGGTTCCCCTTTAAACGTCAGCATGCACTTACTTAGTGTTGCTGTTGCACTTGATGCAAGTCTTGCAACACTCGTGTCATTCAATTCAATGATGCTCATTCATTCAACGTTTTGCAACTCAGATGAAACAGCTATTGAAGCATCATTAGCTTCAAGCTTTCAATATGTGGTTACTGTTCTGCTCCCTCATTTTCAATAGTTGCAACAGACAACGCTGCGTATGAGCAATGTATGCTTCCCATTAACATTGATTTGTGATGCAATTTATGCGATAGGGAAGACACTGACAGTGAGAGCGACATAGAGATAGAGTTTGGGGAAGTGGAAGCTATTCTTATAGCTATGTCACATTCTCTAAACTTTTGCAGAGCTCATTAAAAAATCTTATCCACTTGTATGAAATCTTCATAGCAACTATGCATAATTCCTCCGTAACGAATCCGATTATAAAACAGACAAATATTTTCCCTATTGCATTAAATATATATTTTTATAAATATTAATATTTCAATAAACTGCTTAACTACAACTGTCTACAATTATTTTCGATACTAAACATATTATATAGAACACCGAATGTCTAATGGTCTAGTGGAAGAGGACTCTTATAGAGAAAAGAGATACTGACATGAGATAGACACGTACCAAACACATTTCATGACTGTTTTAATACTATAAACTATACGAGTTCTCCTAAATTTGATAATGAGTCTAGACGCACTTACCGCAGCAAATGTGTCCCCAGATAAAGTCCTAAAAGTTTTCAATAAACCACTTAAGTTTTTTAACATCGTTGTTTACTTTATGTAGTACCTCTTGAGCATAATATTCGACGATGTGTTTGTGTTTATAGTGCGTCTTTTAAAAGCATTCAGCTGCGTATTTTCTATCTCTCTTCCTCCAACCATTCTCTCTCCTTATTAACATTCTTTTTTGTGTATTTTACACATAACACTTTTTGGTTTATTGTTTTTTATTCTGGACGATTTTACGTCTTAATACCCATAGTTATTTTATGACATTTTGAACTTTAGCTTAACTGGAACAGTCAGAATCATCAGATGCAAATAATGGATTTTTACTTTTGTAAATGGATATTTGAAATATTGATCTTCCATCTCTACATAGTCTACAATAAATATATTTTTTTTTTTACTTTAAGTTCCTGTCGGCATTTAAATATAAAAATTTAATTCAAATACTAAATTCAAAAATATTATGCACATTTTAATACTTTTAGGACAACATCTCTGGTCTCACATTTAATGTTATAACGAGTTTTTTCCTTCTTTGAAATTGAAAAAAAATTGCATAAGGCATGCGCTTAAAAATATAACTCATACGCCATGCTGTACATCATGTTAGTAGCACATCATGGAAATAAGAAAAAAAAAATACAGTTAAATGTGGTGCAGAGCATGCTCGTATTCAATAAAGCAACACACGGCTGCTGAAGTATGCAAACTTGGCTGGATCGAAAGGACCAAATGCGTTGGCATATATTTTTGGTCTGTTCCAGTTGACATTGTTGTTGTTGCCATTGTTGTTACTGTTGTCGTTGCCATTGTTGTTACTGTTGTTATTGCAACATTATCACGTACGTTAATGCGACAAAAGCGCAGCGACGGGCATCCTCTTAAACTGCGTGTGTGTCTGTGTGTGTGTGTGTGTGTGTATTGGTGTGTGCCTGAGGTCTTGTATGAGCTGAGGTCTTGCTCCTGGCTGAGGCTTTGGTATATTTGCATTCCGTGTACCACATCCGCTGCCGTTTCCTGACGTTACTTAAAGCGCAAAATACTTTTCCGCTGCTCGACTTACAAAGGGGAGCAAAAGAGCAGCTGCTGCTGCTGTTCGAGTGGGGGAAAAATTGCTGAAAATTATATTTGGTGCGCGTGCAAAACACACACACGCATACTTGGCGTATACGTATTTTTGTGTTGTGCTGCTTAAATATTGGCATCCTAAACCTCTACTCTGTCATGCAGGCCAAATCTCTCTCTCTCTCTCTCTTTCTCCGTGCTCGAGTGTGTGGTCAAGGGGCATGGGGGGAGTGGGGAGTTGGGAGTGGGCATCTGCGGCTGTGGCAATTGCGGTTGCCGCCTGTCAAATACACACAGTCAACAAAAACGCAGTCGACGTCAACGTTTTGCGTCGCGTTGATGTGTTTATACATTTCGCGAAATGAGAAAAATTGAATAAAATTTATGCAACGCTCGACGCGACGCCTCCACCGCAATGTCAGCCTGCGTCCACACGAACGTGTAACCGCACAGCAAACTCAAATTCGGGCAAATCAAAAAAGTATACGTAGATGATGGATTCGTGGTGGACGTTTGGACAAGGGGCATGGGGCATGGGACAGGTGTATTACCACAATTCGCAAATGAAATATATGCGAAGGTCATTTGATGTTGGGCATCTGAAATGACAGCATTTAGATGCAAAATAGACAGCATGCAACTTTTGAAATATTCACAATTTATGCAACGATGACCACTTGTGAGAAGTGCGGGGGGGGGGGGGGGTAAGCGAGTGGGAGAGTGGGAGAGATGAGACTTTGAAAAATACAATACAAGCGAAGCTCGAATATGCTTATGGCATCCCCTTGAAAAGTAAGTTGATTTTAGCCACTCGAAAACTGAGTCCATTGTATTGTTTTACATCATTATACGTAATATTTTTATTATATTATATTCAAGTGGCAATTTTACATCATTATACGTAATATGCTTTGTATCACATATAAATAAATAACTGTGGATACAGTGAATGCTCAGCAAACCAATCAATATGCTTTCACTTAAAGTTAGTTTCTTTCGCTAGTGTGTTTTTTTTTTTGTTTTTTAGCTAATTTAAAGCTGTTTCAACTTAAGAGCGTCAAGTAAAACCTTATATGGCTTCCAGCAGTTTCAATTTGCAGTGGCTTCGTGGGTGGTTTGGGGTGGATTGGGTGCTTTGGGTGGGACATCAAGTGGTGCGGCAGCAACGCCAACATCTTTTGGCCGCACAATGCACAATTTTATGGTGCCGCCGTTTGGTTTATTGTTGTTTCAAAAAATATGCATTTTGCGTTGGCTTTAATTTTATTTTTCGCCTTTGTTGTTATTGTTGCTATTTTTATGATTATTTTTTATGGCAAACTTTTAACAGTCAACCCAAGGCAGCAAGGGCATCACAATTTTTGCTCAACAAGGATAGCGGAACAAAAGGCTATGGTTGGTCGTCATGGCTTCTGCCTGCGAACTGAGTGCGACAGAGAGAGAGAGAGAGAGAGAGAGAGAGAGAGAGAGAGCCTCCGAGAACTGTGACATGGTACAGCGACCATGTCATATAGCTTCACTTTGCTGTTGATGTTGTCGTTGTTGTGGCTGTCACTTTTGTTGCTGATGCTGCTGCTGCTGCTGCTGCTGCTGTTGCTGCTGTTGCTGCTGCCGCTCCTGCTGCTGCTGATGTTGCTTTTGTTAGCGAAGCCATGCCACAATTGGTTGCCAGCTAAACGCAGCGTCGCAGCTTTTAAATATTGTGCTCAGTTTGCTGCTGCCGGCGACCGCCTGCCACAAGCGCTTAAATCAAATTAACGCATCTTGACTGCAACAATAACAGCAACAATAACAGCAGCAACAACAATTGGAACAACACGTTGACAATAGCCAAACTTGTGGCATGCCCCGTTTACATAGTTTATGCTTCGTTCACAATGCCAGCTACTAAACTAAAACTGACTTAGCCAACTGTACACATAGAGAAAAGACGAAATTTAGCTTTAATATTTTATATAAAAAACAAATATTTGCATTTCATATTTAATGCAGGTTAAATTTTAACTTTTTGTTCTCGCAATTGTTGCTTGAAAAAAAGTGCCGACTTTAGTAATATAAATTGCTGGATTTTTTTTGCTTCAAGTGAATTGTTTAGCATAAAAAATGAGAGAAGAAGTGGTTGACTCTCGATTTATAATTAAATGGAGTCTGTCTTAACTGTGGCGGGGACAACCCATCAGGAATACCCAGATTAAAGAGGGGGGTCAAAGTCAACTTTAATCTTCACACTTAAATAACCGCTGGCCATAAATTTTAATTATGCTGATTTCAGAGAGAAAGAGAGAAAGAGGGAAGCCTTTGAAGTGTGTGCTGAGCGCTGAGTGCGAGTCCTGCCATCTTTTGCACATTCATTTAAGCTGGCTCATGAAGCAGCTGCCTGACTGTATTGTCCTCTGGCCAGGACTCTGGCATTGTATGACAACATGTGTCGCTGTGCGGCGGCAGCTGTGGAAAGAAACGGCACGTTGCGGAACCTACCATGTTGTGTTCAGGATATTGCTAAACAGGATTTCCAGGCTACAAGGCATTTAACAAAATGTTGCAAAAGAAATGCCAACAACAACAAATGGATGAACTAAACAAATGCGGACGACAGCAGCACTCAGCAGTCGTTGCAGTTGCACAGTGGTTGCAACTGGATAGGAATACATATAAATCACTAATCATTATCACATTTATTGCGAAATCAGTAAATAAATTGTTTCTCTTCTCAATTCCATATTTTCTAAAGCTTTGCAAATAATATGTCTTATTTCTAGGTTGCTTTTAATTAGCATTAACATTTTACTAAACAATAGTATTTAAACACATTCATATAATTTAATATAAAATAGAAAAACAATAGCTACAAACATGATTTTTTATTCATAGTTTATTTATTTAAGTCGATAGCAGTAATTTGTATTATTTATTATGAGTTTTCGAAAGTATATTTTTTTAAGAAACCCATTTTTTATTTATTCTCTTAGAAATATATTTCATCGTTGTGTTTTATATAATAGAAAATATTTCAAATTAATAGAAAGAAGTATTTTCAATTTAAGAACTTTTTCCCATATTTATTAAAAACTAAACAATTTTCGAGTCTTCAAGACGATTTGATTTCCGATTGACTTTCATAACGATTTGTGTTGTGAGTGTAATGTTGTTTCTCGGTCTTAAAATCTTTAAACCTTCAATAATATTTTGAATCTGAGAATGCGAATCGTTCTAAGAAAGATTCTCAAACGGAATAATTCGCATTTTACGATTATAGAGAGGAAAGCTTATTGCTAAGCGCGACTTTTTACGATGGCTTCAAATGAGTCATACATAAGCATTTAGCTTACAGATCTGCAAGTGTGGATTTTGTGGATTTTGACCCACTGTTGCATAAGGCAAATAAGGCAAATGCATTTCGCAAAGCCAGCAGTGACTGGCTGGTGGGCGTGGCAGCGAGTCAGTTGAAGTTGTAATAACAGCAGCAGCACATTTCAAATGCAAATGTGTTTGTGGTGTAAATGCAGTTTTACAAAATATTATATAAGCGCTGTTAGAACGATAAGGGGTGAGGGGAGAGGGTGGGGCGCTTAGTGTCGGGGTGTGGGGGTGTGGGGGGGATGATAAGGCTCGGTATGTTGTCTACACTATGTGCATAAAATTTGCAGGATTTACATTTTTAAAACGCACAAAAAGCAGACGTGCTGCTGTTGTTGTTGTTGTTGTTGTTGCTGCTGCTGTTGTCGTTGAGCTGGTTTTGGCCAAATGTGGTTTTAACGCTTTCCGCCAACAAAACCACAAACGGCGACTGCGCGAAGACATTTGCCAAGCAATGCAATTTGGCTAAGTGCGTTTAGCTGGTCAGAAGGTGGGAAAGATGTTGCGGTGGTTGGCAAGAAAGTGCTACAAATGAAAATGAAATGCACACATATATGTGTATACTAGTGTGCGTGTGTGTGTGTGTGTGTGTGTATGTGTGAGTGTGTGTATGTTTGTGCTTATAGCTGTGTATTTATTTCTGTGGGCAATCAGAGCAAAGCGTTTGTCGGCTTAAGGCCTCTAGACCCGCAATGTTGTTGCCTACTTTGCGGCGTCGCTTGTTAGCAGCGACGTGGCAACTCTAGCAACTTGTTGGCCAACTCTGGCAGAACTGCCAACTGGCAACTGGCAACTCGCAGTTGGCACTTGGCACATGTCGGCATAAATCTACGACTGTCCAGGCCACGTTTTATAACGAGCTTTAGGCATTTAGATAAATTTCAAAGCTGATTTGCTAAAGCAGGCAGCGGGCAAGGGGTTCAGGGGTTCTGCGGCACGCCCATTAAGCGTTAAATGGGTAGAGAACAAGGGAGAGAGCAAAAGTAAAACTAACCACATGAAAGTCGCTTCTAGTAGCAAATACATATAAATGCACATGTGCAACATGACAAGCTGAAATTGAGTGCAGGCAAAGCGAGGGGCAGAGAGCGAGGAAAGGAACCCGCAGGAGACATATATATATAGACATAGATAGATGCCCGCATGAGACACATATGAACATGTTTAATATATATATATATATATATATAGAAATAAATATATATATAAATATACATATGTATGTATAGTGAGAAACCTCAGATGCTTAACTAAGTTAGGCAGCGGGTGGGAACAGGAGACAGACAAACAACTGCTGGGCGTGGATGGAGGTGGAGAGTGGGATATGCTCTTGGTGACCAAGAGCAAGAAGTGTAAAGAATGCCACTGACAATGTACAAAGTGCAAAACTAATTTTACAGAGTGTAGCCTTGCAGCAGCAGCAACGGCAGCAGCAGCACCAATAGAAATAACAACAACAACAACAATATTGGCAGACGAATGCGCAACAGCCCGAAGATTCAGTGGCAGACAGTGGCAGGAGCAGCTCAGCTCAGTTCAGTTCAGTTCAGTTCTGCTCTGTGTGCACAATGGTCATGCCCCGCAGCTGGACCTGCTACAAGCTTAAACTGAAATCTATCATACGCCATGCAGACACACAAATACACTCTGTGTGTCAGCTGGCGATTTACATTCGTATCAGTGCTGCGATTGAGGCAGCCTCTTAATTTCGTTGCACTGCGATAGAGAGAGAGAGAGAGAAGGGAAAATAAATAGGAAGAGAGAAGGCAGATAGAGTTGAGTGCGTGTCGTGACACGACTAAGCAAATATGCTATATGCTATTCAAATTTTATATCTAGAATATATCTTATAAAATTTCAACTCACAAGTATTATACAGAATATGTATTTATTTATAAATGTGTGTGTTCAAATGAGCAGTTTCTGTTTACAAAGTTCTGGCAATTTTAAATGAATTAACATTAATCTTTACTAACAACAAAATTACAGCTTCATTTTTCAGCAAAGATTTGTATGCTATTTGCTGCATTTGACGCAATTAAAGTAAATTTGAAAAGGGTTATTTATAAATGACATAAAATTGTTGTGAATCTAGTATGACTAAGGCAGTGACTATTGACAAATCACTTTAACCTGAAGCTCGTCCAAGCGATAGTGTGTGTGTCTGTGTGTTTGTGATTGTGTTCGTGTGCATTTGACTGGCAGTTTGACATGAATATGAACTCTGCTGGTAAAGTTGGTAGTTGATTGGCTTAAATTCAATTGTTTACGCTTTGTTTGTTGCCTAATTGTTTAGATTTGATTTGTTCGATTTAAGCCGATTAGGGACGTAACCACAATTTGTTAAAAGCTTTTGCTTTTGCTTTTGCTTTTGCGGCCGGACAGGTGTTTTGTTCAATTATGTAAAGCGCCGGATACACACACATACATGTGTGTATATCAAATGAACATAGATTCTCTGAAAAGCCGAGAAACAGAACACAATCTAAAGTACAACCAAAATACGCCTGCAGACATATCACAGTCCCAACAAACACACAGATAGAAAGGACAATCCTTAACCTTATCGTAAGTACTTCTGGTGCTTCTCAAGCCCATCAATGAGTGTCTCTGCTCTGCTCTGCTCCCTGCAAACTGAAAGCCACGTAAACTTTGAAAAAATGTAATCAAGCACGTAACTTGCACAAATTTTCTGCACTTTTGCCAAGCCAAAAAAAAGGGCAAAATGGTAAAACCCGCAGGCCCAACACACGACAAGCACACACACACACACACACACACACACACACACACCGCGACAAAAAGAGATGCTTCGAATGGGATACGCATGAAAGGAAACATACACACACACACACACACACACACACATATATATATATACATATGTAAGCTAGACGAGCTGGCCTCAAAAGATTTACCAAGTGTGTTTGATGCTGCCCAAAAAACTCCTTCAATCCTTTTCACTATGAACTTTACTCTTTGCTACCTCGTATTTGCGTTACGGCTAAGCAGGTGTCTCTTTTAACGTATGTGTATTGTATCCTTATCAAACGAGTTCACTTTTAATGCATATATACATTCATCAGATTAAGCAATTTCCCAAAGTCAATGTATCATTGGGGAGCTATACTTAAGTATTATATTATATTTAATATATTATTTGTATTATTATTTATATCGTATATTATTTCGATTCAAATTGAAATTCAATTATTCACTTCTAATTTTATATTTTTAATCGTAACTTTTATCCTTTATTTTGTAAATTTAATTTGATTGCTAAGTTTTATTTATAATTAATATTTTTGAAAACCATTTTTTTTTTTAAATTGTGGACTTTTTTAGTTCAAAGCTAATCATGGACATTTAAACATATTTCCGATAATTTTTAATAACCAATTTTCCCACACTGAAAACTCGAACTTTCAAACGAATGCATTATACAGAGTATCGTCTAAAGGAGCACTCCCGTACATTCCCATATAATCGCGCTTGTTCGTTTGGTGGGAAACACAGAGAAGTCAAAAGACAAGTTAAAGACTTTAAAATCCGTCTCCGATAAAGTGATTGAGCGTGTGTCGTAAGCCCGGGGAGCATTTGTCAAAAAAGTTCAATGGAAGTCATTGTGAGCGTCAGACAGGTGGATGTGCTTCCTGCCCCAACACACACACAAACACACACACACAACGGACACACAGCATAAGGCAAGGGGGTGGGGGCCAAATCAAATGAAACTGATCTTGGTAAAAGGAAATCGAAGGAAATCTAAGGAGAGGCAAATGCCAGGCGCACTGCCAAAATGCTCAGACATGATATGAAATTATTTGTCAACGCGATTTTCAACATCTTTTGCAACATTTCATTTCGTTTTCATTTTTGGCATGCGACGCGCTCCATTTTTCTTTCCTTTTTTCTTTTTACTTTGGCTTTTGCGGTCGCTGCTGGTGGTGTGATGGGCTTCGGTGTGGCTTCGATTGGTGAATAATTTAACTTTGCATTTGGTATTTCAGTTTCAGTATCAGTGTCGATTTCAGTTCCTGAAGTTTCTTTATTTCCAGCAATGGAATTGCATGTCAAGCGGCTGCAAACATGCAATGACAGCCATCGAACTGCAGCGCAAAACTTGTGATTGCTTTCAAATGTTTTATTAGTTTACTCTATGGGTCTAGCTATTTCCTACAACAACAACAAAAACGACAATAACAAAAAACAGCCATAACACCACCAACAACAACGTTGGTTGAATTGCGGTCCGCTGCACAGTTGTCTGTGTGTGGCAAATATTATGGCAGATGCGGCATTTTGGGTATGGCTCGTTCGAATTGGAAATACCAATACATACATGATATTTTCAAAGCAGTCAGCCAATTCTCATATATGAAGATTACTCCATTCAGATTGGGTTCGTTTTTATACATTTTTTTTTGCTGATTACGTTGACGTTATGTTAACAAGCTTTTAATAAACAGACTTAAAGGCCACGAAATAGTTTTCAGGTTGGGTTAAACGGAACGGTTCCAATTATGCTTTTACAATTAGAGTTACAATTAGAATCGATTAAAAAGTCCCCAGACTTTTCGATTAGGTGTATATGATTCTAAGTGGTTAATCATTTATGTTCAAAAAAGCTGAAGAAATCATAAATTTGCTATTGATTAAGATGTGCAGAAATTGGGGAGGATTTTATAATTGTTGGAAAGATAATTTAGTAAGTTATATTATCATTTAAAATTAACACAGGAGGGGTAAAAAATAAAATAAGTAACATTGAATGTGTAATTCTTACTGCGATAGATAGTCCTTGTTTATTCTCACATAATTATTAGCAACCAGAAAGAATTGCTAGCCTAAAATCTAAAATTCGCATATTGGGAAAGTTTGGTTTTGAATATGTTTATCAACAAGAACGACTTCCACACACGAATTATATAATAATAAGAGACGTATATATGCCAGACGGAGACGTGTCCTTCAATGCGTTTCAAACTTCTCCATCTACAAAGGGATAAATCCCTATCTGTGCTTGACTCGGCTAAACGGGGTGCCTCAGGTCAGCTTTCATGCAACAGCAATTACTACATATTTAACAAGTAACTATTATTTTAGTATATTGCAATTTCAAATGGGACCCTGATCATCATATTTGCTTGAATTGTGCTGCAGTCAAATTCAGCATGAACTGCATAAGCAACTGACTTATCTGACTTGAGTTCCGATTCGGGCAAGTTTACCTCCAAGTACTTCAAAATTCAATTAGCCAACAGACGAAATCAATACACCAGAGTCATGAATCTTTAGCTGCTGCAACCAATTGCTGCATCCTCCAATCTCTATCTCTCTCTCTCTCTCTCTTCTCTCTCTCGCTCTCTTGCTTCGACTATACCTGAGATTTTACCCGGAGGCACGATGTAATTTTCGTTGCCGCTCATTAATTTCGTCTATTTACAAGAAGTTTTTTGCCGCACTCGCTTCTTCTACTTCATCTTCTTCGCTCAAATTTGTTTTTTTTTTTTGCTTGTGCTTTGCGGCAGAGTAGCCGGTGCAAGTTTTTTTTTAAGTGGTTTGCGGTTTATCATTTTGGAGTTGGCAGCAGCGCTGGCAAATGAAATGCAGAAGTTCAGAGAGAAGGATGGAGTTCTGGAAGGAGTTCTTTTTCGTTCGGCATCTCTGGAGGTAGCTTCAAACAAAACTGTGCGCAAACAGGAAATAACGGTAACGCTGCTTCATTTCCGCTTTTATTAAAACATACTTTGGCCGTTGTAACTCATCCGCTTCGTCTTCAGCAGCCATCTTTTTTATATCAGGCCACGCTGCCGCTTGTTGCCCTTGTCGCCATTTTGTTGCTGTTGCTGTTGCTGTTGCTGTACAGCTGCTTTAAACTTGATGTTGTTTTTCTTGTTGCTATTGTCGCTGTTGTTGTTGTTGCTTTTGTCACTTCCGCTAGCCTCCCGCAGTATTTCACTGCCGCAAACTTGTTCACTGCCGTTGCTGTTACTTATGTTTTTTCTTTTTTCTGGAGCACAGCATTGCGGCTTGCGCTTTAAAAGCAGCCAACGGATGTTGAGCCACCTTTTTGGCCGCGCATGCAAACAGCGGACGTAGCCGACCACACTCCCCACCTGCCACCCTTGACCCGCAACTGGTTGAAAGTAGCCAAAGGTAATTAATTTTGCTGCTGAAAGTTTTATACGAGCAGCAGAAGCGACGAGTTTGAGGACTTGGCTGCTCCTCAGCAAACACAGCTGGCGACTGGCATCTAACCGCGAAACTCAACTCAACTCAATTCATCTGATCTCAGCTCTGTTCTCAGTTTAGTTTCGAGCCAGAACTGGGTGCAGGAGGCGAACTAGTGGCAAGTGGTGGCTTGGTGACGACGTTATTTGGTCACCATTGACACTCCACACGGTGCAATTGGATTTGCAATTTTCCATTTTCTATTTTCATGTTACACGTTTCTCGTTTTTAGATTTCCATTTGCTTTGCTGCTCATTTAGTGTGAGTGGCCGACGCCAATTTTATACGTTTCTTTCGGTTCTTTTGGTTCTTGCTGGTTTTCGTTGTTTTTTTTTTTTATCGTCAAACAAAAGCAGCTGCTGCGTGCGTTCATTTTCCATTTTCCGTTGCAATTTTCCATTTTCCTCCGTGCTGCAGTGTTCTATTAATTTTGTGCGGGCCACGCCTCATTTGGCGTTGACAAGCTGTCCTGATAAATGACTCGCAGAAAATTCAGTTTTCATTCGACTCCTGAGTTCTGAGTGCTGAACAAGGCATCTAATGAACCATTTGAATTGGCTGCCTTGATTTGGTAAGTGAATCAAGTTAGTGTCGGAGTGGGAGACTCTGATTTTGTTAACATAATATATAAAATGGATTATGATATGATTATTTATAGATACATTTATGAATGTGGCAGCCATGAAATGTTCAGATATTTGCAAGGGACTCTCATATTCAACAGAATTTTAATCAGCATTAATGGAGTTCTTTGAACTGGAGATAACATCTTGTGACGAAAAGGACTCATTTTACATTCGTTGGCTTATCTAAATATAGAACTGAAAGCTCACAAACTGAAAGTAACTGACAGGCAACAAAAAATGTCAAGTCTTTGTTGGGTCAGCAGTAAATGCTGTTTGGCCAACACCTGACACTTCATACAGTTGGCAACGTCTGGCCTCTGGTGTGACCCAACAGATAAGACGCACAGAACATGAAGGCAAGAATCCTTGGGTCATGTCTGATACTGAAAATGTATAACTGTCTTTTGCTTGAAACATGACGCGTTAAAGTCAAAAGTTGTGACTTTGACAACAGCAATAAGAAACGGCAACAATACTAACAAAGCCGTCATGTACCACAATGTAAGACGAGGCCAAAAGTAAAACTATGCAAGCGAAATGAAAATGAAACGAAGTTATAATGGCTCAAGGCACACAAGGCAATGGCTACTATTTCGTTCTGAAGGATAAGCGTTTCGAGGCGTGGCAAACGGACACAGATACAGACACAGACACTGATACAACTGCAGGCCGAGGCTGAAAGTGCCACAAAGGCCCAAATGAAATTCTAAAGTGCAAGTCGATCCAAAAAGCTCAGGCCTGAGCTCGAGCTGGAACCGAAGCCAAAGCCAAAAGCGGTAGTTACCAGCCGTAGTCGTTGCCGGGTCAATGTCAAGAGTTAAAAAGCGACGGCAACCGTAAAAGGCAAGTGGCAACATTTTAATCAAAGAGACAGAGCCGCCTGCCGAGTTCAGTTCGAGTCAAAGTGCAGGGCGTAGGATTTAACAGACGCCTTCAGCAGCAGCAGCAGCAACAGCAACAAAAATAGATGTAAAAAAAAAAAAAAAAACTATAGAATATCGAATAAAAGCAAAACATGTGAAGCCTTTGGAATTGCTTTGCAATTGCTGCTGCCACGTGTCCTTTTTTTTGTTTCTCTGCTCTTGCAGAAATTGTTATACTTTGGCTAAGAGCTGTGTTACACATTGAATTTTATATGTTTTCTTGTGTGCTGAACATGAGCTTCGCTGAGCAGATATATCTTCAGCTGTCGGTATAGTTTAGTGAATGCTTAACACTCCACCGATAAAAATAACTAAAAGATCATCAAAGAAAGAGTTTATAAAAAGTTGCAAAATTTAACTTTGTATTTTATTTTTTGATAGCTTTTTTTTTAAATATATTAAATTTAAGCTTAAGAAACGACAGTTCTTGGTTTTATTAACATATTAAGCTATCTCTAAGAGCATCAAAAAAAGTACTATAAAAACTTATTTCCAGATCTATCAAATTATTTTTTGTTTTTGCATAAATAGATTTGTCGGCAAGCGTATACAAAATGCGGTGTTCCCCATTCTTTGTGTAATTCGTTTTTTTTTTGTTCTTGCGTCGCTACTCGACGGGATAGTTAAGGACTTTTTTACATGGACGAATGGCAGTGAGTCCTTTCAGTCAAGGGATACGGTTAGCATGTTTATTGCAGGGCTGTTTACTGTAACCACCTATTGCTAAGCTGCACTGCAAGGCTTCATAATGTTCACCGCATGCGGCTAGGCGGGGGGGCATCTTGTGGCATACTAAACACACGCACTCACACACACTCACACACACTCAGACACACAGCATGAAATCAAGCACAGGGCAGACATCCAGTCTGGCACTAGATTTCTGGTGTAGTCAGCCTTTGAAAATGAAATTCATGAAATATGATTTAAGTTTTGGGTTTGTGTTTGTGCGTGTGTGTGTGTGTGTGAGAGTCTTCTAACTGCTAATTAATCAAGTATGTCAAAGGCATTGCTAACATGTTGCCATGAAGCTCATGAAGGCAAGCGGCATCCACATTTGCACACTCCACATCCTTCCATGTTCACATTCTTATTCACATACCGGAGCCGCATCCTGCACAGCTGTTTAAACTTGTCGACTAAGCCGTTGCAAATCCCATGAAAGCCTTGCCTGTCTGCACCTGGCAGCCACAAAATAAAAAAAAAAACAACGCTAAATAAATGTAGAAAAAAAAAAAAATAAAATAAGACGAGTAACAAGAAAAATATATAAAAAAGAGATGTGAAATGAAATGAAATTACAAAATTATGACAGCTGCGAGCATTTCTGCAGCAGCGAACTTTTGCTGCAGGAAGAACCAAGTCAAAGGCGCTTATGAAAATGTGCCGAAAGAGCCTTTTACCAAAAGCAAACAAATCTGCTGCCAGAGTTAAGAAAGCCAGTATATATATCACCTAACCTAACCTGGCCTGGCCTTCAAATACTTCTCTGATTTTCTTATACGCTTTTCATATTTTTCACCCCAAAAAAAATTTTCGCACATGTTTACTTATATCTTGGCAATGTGTATTAAAAGTTGAATTTTTATGAGAAAATATTCTCATTATACAATACTTAAGCACTCATCGCGGTGAGAGTGGGTGGTGGCAACCTCAGGTGGTACTGGCGCGGATTTGCCACTGAATCTTATGCTAATTATGCGTTAAGCATTCAACTTTCCTTAAGACTTTGAATTCAAAGAGTTGCGAGTTCTGCGAATTGTGGGAGTTGCCAGAGTAAACAGCTTATCGTCAACTTTTCGAATTGAAAGCAAGTCAAAGTAATAAAACTGAAAAAGAAAGGCAAAATGGCAGATGTGTTGGTGCCGAGGCATAAATACACTTTTAAATAATGTACATAAAACTTATTTAATCTGATTGAATATAATCTTCAAAGGAGCGTATCTTATATATGATATTAATATTATTATATAATAAGTGTGAGGCTTATAAAGATCCATAAGAAATAGTAGACTGATGTTTATTCTTATATACTTGTAATTAATGTTGTGTACATTTTTTGATATATAAATCCATAAGTCAAAAGTAATATCTATTATTATTCATTATTTATTATTTTAGAAAAAATCGCACAGACTTGAAATGTCGGTTCACTTTGAATATATTTTCCATATAATCAAATTTATTTAGAAAATCAAAACACTTTTTATGAGTGCATTGAAAATATTTTACGCTGGCTATTATTTATTTTCCGCCTCCAACCACTGGCAACGAATCGTAGGCAGTGGCCGGCGTCTGCAGGACGAAGGACATCCGTTAATGGCGGCGTCTGAGCCACAGACTGAAACGGCAACGGAAATCCACGTTAGACCGCGCCAACAAAACAAAATCCCACCAAAAAAAAGCAAAATTGTACGTGGAAATGGAAATGGGACCGAAATAAGGATATAAGCGGATGGCAGTGTAGAGATGGAGATGGTAACGTTTCGCATAAGAGATATGCCTGACCGGTTTTTGCCTCCATTTGTTGTGTGCTGAGTACGCAGCATATGGCAAAAGTTAAAGTAAGCAATTTTTATTTATATTCGACTACGATCGCACACACACACACACACACACACACACATACACACAGCTCGTGCTGCTGCTGCTGAAATAAATATGGGAAAAATGTAGCATATTTTTAGCCTTTGATTGGTCTAACTCAACTTTTATTTGTTTGCTTCAGTGCATGTCACTGGCATTTTGCGGTCGAGCGAGTCAAAGCCTCAGCTCTTTTCTCCATTTCAACTGATATATTTGGGTGGGATAAAGACAGAGACAGAGACAGAGTAAGAGAGACAGAGAGAGAGAGAGAGAGAAAAAGCTTAGAAGTGGAAAAAATAATAAGTCGTAAACATTGAAACTGTAAAATACTCTGCTTAAAACCAAATAAACTAGTTTTCATTTTTCGATTACAGTGCATAAAAAAAAGTGCACACAAAAGCGATTTTCAGTTTCTGTTGTGGCACTTGTTGTTGCTTCCCAACTATTGGATACTATATGAGCTGAATGTGTATTGTATTGTGTAGTTTTGGTCACTTTCTGGTCAGTTGGCATTTCAATAAGCAGTCGCAAATGCAGTTGCAAATGCGCAAAGCAAAAAAAAGAAAAGAGAAAAAACAAAAAAAGAGGAAAAACGGACTAAAAACTAAAACTTGCAAAGAGCTCGCAGTGCATATAAATCAAATATCGAATTTCAACAGACTCAATCAATCCGCTTCTGACGTATAAGGAAGTGCTGGCATTTCATATTTTCTGCATTCCATTTGTGGCAATATTCACGTTGCACATTGCTTGAATCTCAAATATGTGTGTGTGCCCTGGAATTTGCGTGTTTCAAAGCATTTCATCGTTTAACTCTACACACATGCTGCCACTTAAGCCCAGCATTAATAAATAACAAATAACATTAAAGCTTTAAGTTTCTGGTTGGCAAGTTTCGTGAAAATTTTTGATAAAAACCAAACCAAACTTTGCTTTTAGCTAGAAGTTTTCATCTTACATTTAGACATCTTTAGAACATGTATTTAAAACAATTAACATAATTGTGGATTTGTTATGTTTATCGATATGATTAAAAAATATGATCAGCCAGGGGCCCTAACAGTCATTTCCTCTGACTTATGACCTGCCTAAACTAAATTTTAACCCAAAAGTTGGTTAAAGTTTTGGTAAAATGAGAATCTTGTTCTCAGAATACTTTTACTTTTAATAAAATCTGCCCTAACTAAAATTGTCTAAAATTAAACTTTTTTCTCAGAATTCTTGAGTGTATTCTTTAATTGTAAATGTTTCTAGTGATTCAAAGAATATTTTGATGACTACAGCACATTTGAAGAGCCAACTGAACTATATAAAATAAGTGTAAAACTCACCTCCTTCATCGGTCATCACCAAAATGGTTGTCTCCGGGCCGAGGCCCTCCGGATTGAAGACCTGCACGGTGACCTTGTACTGGGTGTATGTTTGCAGGTTCTGTATTTCGTGACTCTGCAAAGAAAATGTGAAAATGAGAATGCAAAACATTATTAAAAACTTCCACTTATTCTGCGTGGCTATTAAAATGAACAGTGTGCAGAGGTTAATTTTTGTAATTCTTCTTTTCATTTTTCCTTACTCCTTATGAATTCGCCTGCTGCCGGCGGTTGCATTCTGCCAGTTGCAGGCCGCATCAGGCTGCTTCAAGCGGAAATTGCGCACTGCACACTTTTGTGCATCGTTTGGTAAATATGTATGCACGAAAAATTGTATTTGCTGCTTGCAAAAAGCATTGCAAATAAAAAAAAAAATGAAATTGAGTTGCCCATGGTGGCCCATCTTAATTGTATATATATATAAATATATATATGTATTTAAATAAATATATATATGTGTGTGTTTGTTTGTACAATACATGGGCGTTAAGACCAATCAGTGAAGGATGCGCTTGAAGCCCGGCAAAAACTACTTATGTGGAACGTTTGGGGCTTATTAAAATTTCACGTAAGGTCAAAAGCAGTGCGAAACCATAAAACAAGCCGCTGGCTTTAAGCAGCTCACACTCACACACAGAGAGAGATACACTCACACATATGCATACAAGTTGTGGTTAAGCCCAAAATGGCTGCCTCTTACAACAAACACAATTTATGTTGCATACATTAGAGCGCTGGCTGCTTGTTGTTGCTGCCTCTGCTGGACCGCAAAGCGGTTCAGAGTTAGAGACTAAGAGTGAAAGACAGAGAGAGAGAGAGAGAGGGAGATGGAGAGGGTGAATGTGTGTTTGAGTTTGAGTGTGGAAGAGGGAGTGAGAGTATGTACTTAGAAACGGATTGACTGCCACGCCAAAAGCTTAAGTGGCTACTAGGAGCCAGACTTGGCCAGCGAGCGCTTTGATTTAACAACCAACAAACTTCCATACATATGTATATGTATATCTATATTTATGTATATAGTACATTTATTTTATTTTACCCTCGACCCATTAAAAATGGGCGTAAAGGGTAGCATGAGATGAGTGCATAGTAAAAGGCAGATGGAAGCACATCTTTCCAAATTTGGTATACATGTATATAATTGTGATCAGAAGCGAAAGCTAAATAGATACAGATGGATCTAAGATTGTATGAGAATTATCATATTATACAACTAAACATAATATTATTAGTTTGAAATAATTATATTTATAATAATAAAATATGATCTAATTTGATATGACATAATATTGATAATTCAGAAATAAGACATAATCTTTGATCATTCTGCACCAAGTCGACTGTTGATCTGATCAATAATAGAATCTACTATAACTTGAGATTATATTAATAATCTGTATGCATAACATACATACAGGAGCATTAGCCGAATTGATAGAGATTAATCTCAGAGAATAGACTAACTACATCTAATATAATATGATATAATATTAATTGGCATAGTTGCTAATTTGAGAATTTATTGTACGAGTTTCTTAACCAATCTTACTTCTATTTCTACACATAATCAATATGAATCTCTCAAGTTGTTAAGGAACTCGTGTTTTCATGCTGACCAAACCAAATTGGCAGAAAACACACATTTCTTAGTTTATGTCAAAGTTTCTGACTCGTATGCGGTTTACCACAATGACAATAATCATTTCTTTTCTCTCGATTTTCAACATTTCCGATTGTGTATCTATGACTTGAATAACTGCGACAAAGACTTGGCTACAAGGTATCTCTTGGTCGCGTTCTCTAGCCTAGATAAATCTTACTTTCCTCCGTAAGTGAATATGCGAGGCTTTAGTTGGTTTTTGGTGTGCGCTAATGCCGCCCTATAATTTTATTTTATGCAGTCGCCAGTCGTGAGTGGCCTTCAGCTACCAGTTCTCATGTTGCCTTAAACATTTTGGCAACTTAATTGATATAATGTAATTGATAAAGCTGAGCGTGTGTATGTGTGTGTGCGCAAACTATGCTAAAAGCATGATAAATTGCTAACATAGATTTGATCGGAGCTGTGACGCTAAGCTGGTAATTAGTGCATTGCCTAACACTGGGCGCATCATTAAAAGTTTCGCCTTGATACTTTTTGGTATCCTAGCAGCCAGTCAAAAAGGTGTAAAGCGAAACTCAAACAACAATTAACAACAACGAGAGAAAAACATCAACATGGATAACTATTTTGCTGCAAATTTGTAGTTTGCCACATACCAGACATTGAAATACACACACACACACACACACACACACACACAAACACACACAAGAAGGATAAAAAAATTGTATCAGGCACAAAGTTTATACGGTTAGTTTTCACTTGGTGGCTTTTGTGTGAAATTCACACGGCGTTAAACGAGCAAAATTTATGCTTTACAGCGCAGAAATTTTAATTAGAAAATTGGCAAATTTTAACATTTTGGGGCATGAATTCTGCCGAGGACTCGAGGCGTTTTCACACGTGACAGCTCAATGTAGCCCGAGGTCGAGCTGATGCTTGCAAAGGAGCCATGGCAAGGGGGTGGTTTGACAGCTTGCGGCAGTGATATGGGAATAGAAAGGCAGCAGTAAGCCATGCCCTCGATTACAGCAGGATTTACACTGACACGCACACACTGACATACGCACACACACAAAAAATGAAGTCGCACGTTTCTGCCTGCAAGGATAATATTTCAACATTTCACAACTGACACGTAGAAAAAAAAAAACAAAAAAAAAAAAATTCAGAAAATATATAGAATAAAGAAGCGCTCAGCTTCAGCTCGAGAACGGTTTTAGCAGCGGGTTCCAGGTCCCTGTCCGGGTCCGCCGTCTAGATAACTGCAAAATATGCACTCAAGCACAAAAGCGTGCCATGTCCCTATCAGCGGAACTGCACATCCCATATCCCACCCCGCAACCAACCCCCCCCCACCCCCCACCCATCCATTTGCCTATGGTTTACTGTCTTTTTTTTTGGAGGGGTTTTTGGGAGGGAATTTAGGCAACTATGTCGCGTCGAGTGTTGTACGTGAGCATTATCGCTAATAATTTTTGCATATTTAAGGCCCCCATCCATAAATATACATTGAATGTAGTGAACATTCACAAATGCATTCCATGCATTGCCTTAAATGCCATGTGGGGAGATTTCAAATTTGCATTGAATATTAGCAAAAAATTGAATTTATATTAAAATTGGGTAAGGCATAATAATAATTTTGAACTTTGAAAATGCTTCCGAGAACTGATTACATTAAATGCTTATATCTATCCATAATATGATAATTATCTGAATGTTGCTACTGATTAACACAGTTTGTGCGTAAGGTTGTGCTGATAAAAACCAACATTTGGAATTGAATTCAATATAGACATAAAGAAACAAATACAATCAACGTTGAATTCTTAAATTCTTTTTTTTTCCAAGTAAAGAGCTAAAACAAAAAAAATTCCCTTTATATTCCTTCTAAACTCTTTGGGCAACTTTAGTATGCCCTTTTTATGCCCATTCCCCAAGGGTGTAGGCCATAAAAAAACGGTCGTAAATTGAAAAATCAATTCATTAAACATGGGAAAATCTGCCCGTGGCTTTTTCTATTTGCTAATTTAGCTTGCTATTCCCGCAGGGCGAGACGAGTAAATATATCGAAGCTGTTGTGATTTCATTTGGATACGTTTGGCACTTTGCGTATCGCATAAGAGTAGTTTCATAAATTCCAAATTCCTTGAGCCTCCAAATGCAGACAATGCTTTTAGTTTGCGGTTGAACTAAAGCTACTATTCCCAAATGGCATGTGTGCGGCACAGCACGTGCCGCATGTGGCAAAAACCCGCATGTATTAATGTTTAACATTCCCACACTTCATTAGTGCCGTAGCGTGTGGTGTCATAGAAATGCTACCACACACGCACACACACACAAACACACGCGCACACACACACACACACACACACACTCGCACACACACCTAAGGGACGCACACAGATACTGTCCAAAATGTTGGCCTTGCTCTCAACTAATCGTTAACAAATTGCTTGTGATAGCGACCACTACAAGATACGCTAACGGTAAATGAGCCCCCGTTGGCAGCCGCCCCACCCCCCTTTTTTTTCCCGCATGTGTTGCATGGAGGCAGCCTTAAGCTTGGGGCTGGTGACTTGGGGCGTTTCTGTGAGAAAAACACCTTTGTCGGCAGGTGTAAATTACTTTTTAATACAACGCGAAGCGCCGCACAAACATCGAATGACAACATGTAAAACAAGGGAAATAAAAATGATGTCTTCTGCAAGCCAAATATTTGATACTCTTCTTGGAATATGCTCGCATATAAATTATTGAGCTGAAGAGAATTAATATCATTTTGTTTGATTGTGATTTCTTTTGGCTGGTTTTTCCCAATCCTTGCCTTGCATGTTGGACAATTTTATATTTATGGCTCCACATTTATTATATTTTTTAAATGATTTGTTTTTTATATTATTTTATTTAAATGATCATTAACTTGAATGTAAATTTTTAATATATTTTGACATTTTTTAGTTTATATTGTATACAAATTGATTTAATACTCGGGATGAGAAAGCTGGGTCGAAAAACTGGATAAACGAAAAGTTTTTCATGCATATATTTACTGATTTAAATAAAAATAGGAATACGTTAAGGTTTTGATCAAGATATGTCTACTCAAAAGTATATATATATGAAATATACGATTCACAACAATTTTACAATATCCACGGCAAAGGGCATAAATGGTTGAGGGGCAATTGAATAAAATAAATAGGTATTGTAAGTATGCTAGGCGCAGAGACAGACACGAACACCAAATAGAAATCAATGTGGCAATGTGGCAATGTTGCACGTTTTGCGGCGCCACTTGCTGGCATTTTCAATATGCAAAAGTGTCAGAAATGCTGGAAATTCAATTATGTTCAAGGAAGGAGGAGTTGCAGGAGGGGGGGGGAGGGGGGCTGTTTTGTGAACTCACCTCTACGGTATTATCGCGTATATAGATTTCCTTGGTGTCATTCGGGTTGCGATCGCGTGGACGATATGTAATGCGATATCCAAGAAATTCACCCAGAATGGTGTCCGGGGCCGGTGGCTTCCATGAGATGTACACCGAGGTGGAGGACGTGTTATGGGCCGTCGTTGGTATCGGTTTGCCCGTTGGCGCTGCAAAGCAAGAATATGGTAGAGTGAGCCCCAAAATCCAAATCAAAAATCATGAGCATGAGTTTAGCGTAAAAGTTTTTGGACTGACAAAAAACTTGGAGAAAACTCAAAAATTGCAAATTAAAAATGCCGCGCACCACAAAAGTTTAAGTCGCGTTCACGTTTTGCGTCCCGCTTGCCACAAGTAAAAACGTTGTCTGTGGCATTGTCAAGTTGTCACTGTCACGCAACATAAGTTGCAAGTGCCATTTTACCCCCTACCCGCCAACAACTTCCCCAGTGTGAAGGCCTTTTCCCCATGAGACTTTTGTGTTACCCAGTGGGCCGCTCTGTCGCATCAAGTTAAATGGTGCGTGCGTCTCAGCCATGCTGATGTCTTGGTGTCTTGGTGTCTTGGAGTCCCGGTGTCCTGATATCCTACTGATGGGCAGGTGAGCTGTTCAAGTTATTCTGGCAGTTTGTCAGTTGACGACTCTGGGCATGTTGAATATAAATAAATTATAAGATATTTTAATTTTTGAGTTAGACATTGTCACCCGGAACAGCTGAAAATTGAAAGCTTCAACTAATTTATACAAATTGGCAAGAGCCGCAGAGCTATGTGAAGAGACATTGGTCTCTTAATGAGCTACAAAGCCGCAGACTATTGACTAATTTGCAACCGCATGTATTGCAACACCAGCAGCTTGGGTCGCATTCCAATAATGTGCGGCATAAATGGTATTTCACCCAACCCACCTCATCAATGTTGCCTTTCGAGTCCAGGAGTCGTAAGACAAATGTGTTGCTAATAGCTTGTCGCTGTCGCCATTTGGATATATGGCTAACACACACACACACACACACGCAGACACACACCGAGAAGAAGGAGCAAAGTGGGTTGGGGTTGAAGGTTGACAACTTTTAGCTGTGATTAATGTGCGAGGCGCACTTTCGAGGCCTATGAGAGATGTTCGCTGACTTTTTGGGGTTTACTCGTGCCCAAAAATAGGCAACAATTAATCATCAGTGCAGAGGAGACGCTAGCAGCAGATGCCACATCCACACAAACATACACACACGCAAATACACACAGTTGCCGTCTCTATGCAACTGCAACATAAAAGCAATGCGATTGTTTACCTGTCAATACTTGTCAATACTTGGGGCTTATCAACTATTGCAGCTTTATTATTATTATTATTATGTTGGGGTTGTCGCTAAGCTAAGCTTATTGTTCTTCCATCCACCCTAATTATTGAACTAATTGAAAAATCTTTGTCGGCTTGTGGGTTTCTCTGTCTGTCAGGTTCAAAACATATTTTCCCCTTTCAACTTAAAGCTCTTCAATCACCCCTAATAATTGAACGAAAGCAAGAAACTTTCTTATGGTTTCTATGGCATTTGGGTTGATAAGGCAACACATTCTGAGTCCTCCACTGACTGTACCTATTTTAGTTAAGTACAACTTGTTCAGATACAGTTGTAAGTTTATTCATTACCATAGTTATTAGTTGCTTAAGTTGTTTGATTTTAGTTATCTTTGCCGCAACTGTGGTTTAAACTCTTAACTATAAAATACTTAGCTTGCATTTTTCTGTCTAAAAAACCGGCAATTATTTTAAATCTATCCCTTCCATGGCTATTACTTGTTTAGATTGTTTATTGTTTATTGAAAAAAACCTGTCTTTTTAATTCTAAACTCGCCATTTGCTAGTAAGGGATTAGTCACACTGGGTCACCCTTTTCTAGCTAAGCCTTATCAGGTTGCAAATCTAGGGGCAACCAAAATTTTATCAAGGCATTCGGTTTGATCTCTTTCTGAACTTGTTGCTCCCAGCTAGTGGTCCAATACTGTCCCGAGTGAATTGGCCTTATTGGCCAACTACCATCTAAACTAACCTAAACTAAGCCACAGTCATAACTTTGGTCACTCTTATTAAAGCGTTTTTTGATGACACTTTTGCATCTAGATTAATATAATGAATTAATTTGCATTTAAAAAAAATGAAACGTGATTATTTTTTTTTTTTGTTGGAATTCATTTAAAAAGTGTATCGCAAAAAAGTCTAATTTTGGTACTTTTATTGGAGTTGTTCACTTCATAGTCAAGTTTTTGGTCTAAGAAATATTTGTCTGTCTTAAAGTAAGAACAATCTTACTGAACTTATGAGAAAACAGTCTTATATTGATGATGTCATAACATTGTTATATTCTCATTAAAGCTTTTGTAAATTTGACTCTTTTAAAGTAAGAACAAATATAGTCTTAAATTTTGTCATTTTGATCTGTGGCCTATATTCAGTATTGACAGATTTTTAACGTTTTGACGTTTGAGTAGATGACTGACTGTCTATGTTTTTATCAAAGCAATACACACAAGCACTTAAGCGTTAAAATAATTAAATGCATATAAGGCTTAAAGGCAGTCAGGCACTTTTATGGGGTAACAACTTTTCATGGGCGGCACTTAAAATGGGGAAAGGTGCGGCACGCAGTGACGGATGGCCATAAAATTCGAATGAAAAATTAATGTGATTGTAAAAAGTGTCATGTCAGCTGTCTGGTATTTTCTATGAGTCACTGTCACCGTTGAGCCTAACATAAACTGAACAACTATTTGCACAAATAAACAGCCAGCGTTTAAAGAATATTTGATTGCTGGACTCACCTTCGCGCAGCGTCACAATGTAGTAGGACTCCTTGGAGGGAGGACTCATGCCCAGCTTGTTAACGGCCAGCACACGAAAGCTGTAAACGGTGAAGGGCGTCAGTCCGGTCACCTGATATGATGTCGCATTCGTTCTCGTATAGATCCGGGCCAGCTGATCCCAAATGCCATCCTCGCCCTCGCTGTAAAACAGAAGAAAAAACAAACAATTTATAAACATAATCACTCCATGAATAAATCACTAAATGCGTTAAACTTTTTTTTTTAGCTATATCTTTTTAAATTGTTCAAATCTTTTTGTGAATAAATTACACTGCGATATTTATTAATCTTTATTGCATTTGCTTCAATTGACACCTGCAAAGGCAATTTATTTATTTTTTATTAGCCTTGCCAGAAACATTTTAAAGCGCCCTTCAGCAAATGGATTACCATAAAACACAGCCAACATATGCATTATGAAAATGCATGGGCGTGGCCAATGTGGGCGGCCAAAAGCCACTGTTTGCTAAGCATAAAATGTGTGCGAGTTTGCCATAGGTACTAAAATATTTATGCGCTTCTTTTAACCATACACACACACATACACAGACACACTCCAACATATACGCAAATTATAAATTTAACAAAAAATTATGTGAGATTTAAATTTGCCTGCATAAGGTATTATCATTTTGTTAGCTTATATGTAACCTATTAAAATAGTCTTCTTTAAAGCGTGTATTAGTCTTAATCAATATAATGAAAAGACATGTAAATAAATATATTCGTTTGCTCGCTTGAAAATGCATATGATTTATCTTTTTGATTAAGACGAGATTAAGTATACGTAATGTTTATTTTATTTCTTGAAAAACGCTTTTGATTTCACAGATATTAAACCAGAAATTCAAATTATCTGAAAAAAGCTTTTGCATAAAAACAAAGCTACGCATGATTATTGATCAGATTCAAGAACTTTATAGCTTACTGCCAAACAAGCGATTAATATTAATATTTGAAATTAAGCTGCTCTTAGCCACAGAGGGTGTTCTCTCGTTATTCTTTATCAATTTTTGTTCCGAGTTTGCTGTGTCGCATACATTTGCAACAGGGGCCGCAATATGACCATTTTTCATGGCCAATATCAAAGTGCAGTAAATTTTGTTTAAAGTTGCCAAAAAATTTATCATCATCTTTTTTCGCTTGCTGCATACATTTTGTGCATGCTTCGCAAACATGCGTGTGTTGTGTGTGTGTGTGTGTGTGTCTGTGTGTGTGTCTGTGTTGTGTGTGTTTTACGTTTTTGTATTTTAACATTATGTTATTAGGGCTACAAGCACACTGTCGGCTACCAAGGACGAACAGGGTGCGGCTTTTATGTGTGATTAAAATGCATTAAATATGAGATGCGGCCAAAAGCAGCCGAACAAACAAACATATATTTTTCTACCCATAAAAATTTAAAATAAGAAAAAACCAAAAATTGATCCGTACACATTTTTAAAGTTGCGTGAAAAGGCATTAAAATTAATAAATGCGTATGGCCAGCACTATTTATGTGAGTTTGTGTGTGTGGGTGCGTGTGCGTATGTGGGTGTAACGCATGTGGCTGTATTGTCAATTGGTATTTTGGAAAAATGTATACAAGCTGCTACCCGGTTGGGGGAAGTAAGGTTGTGGTGGTGAAGGGGGTTGGGGGTTGTGGGTTGTGGGTGGCGTCGTGTGCATATACTGGCAACAAAGTCTTGGCGACTTCATGAAAAATGGGCGGCGTAACTTCTGAAAAATGTTGGTGAAAAAAACAGCTCGACAACAGCAGCAGCAACAACAATAAGAACAAGAGCCAAATAACCGCAATGGCAAATAAATTTGCGGCTGCTTTCAGTCTGTACGAGTGTGAGTGTGTGTGTGTGTGAGTGTGTGTGTGCGCGCGCGTGTGGGTATGTCAGTGTGTGAGTGTGTCTATGCGTGTGTTTAAATCTTTATAAAATACACACACAATTTTTTTTTAATCCGCTTAACATTTTTTTCCTCTGCTTTTAGCATATGGCTTATGTTTGTTTTTTTCTGGTTTTGTTTTTGGGTGTGCGTATTTTACGGTGCGTATGCGTGTGTGCTTGTATGTGTGTGTGTGTGTGTGTGTGCGTGTGATTTGCATGGCTAGAGCCAAAGTTCACGCAAGACTTGTTTAAAGAGCCAAAAATTGTTTTATTTGTAGGCTGAGCAACTGCATTAAATATGCACATTAAACTGCATAGTTAATGAGAGGGAATAAACCAAATCATGTTCCTAAGGGGCCGACCACAAACTGAATTTATAATATTTCATTGTATTCGAAATTATGGCATTGTGTTTGCAAAATGTTTTCCATTAAGCTTACAATTGACAGCATTGTTTTGGTGTCTAGCTGATAAATAGATTTAGATCGAATAAATAAAACAACTATTATTCTACATCGTTGGGAATTGTTTAATTTTATGATGTACTATTTAGTGCAGTTTAACAACAATTTCATAATTATGCTTGTCAGAATTTTTATTGTTTTCTTTTCAGTATTTATTAAGCAATTACAATTGGACAACTCAATAAAACCGCTCACGATAATGTTTTAAATTAATTAATGTTATAAAAAATGTTTGCTAAAGTAACATAAATTCAACATTTTATTTGTACACAGTCAACGAAGCGCACTTAAAATTATGATTGAGTTTTTATATTTAACTCATGTTTTATTTGTGTTTTGTACTCTGCAAATATACAGTCAGAATCAAAACCAACAATTATGAATAGCCTCTTATATTATTTTTATGTTTTTCGGTCTTTATAAAATTTGTTGACATTGAAAATCAAAATATTTTCGAAGGGCAGTCTAAATCCTGCATAGCAAATGCGACTTGCCTAAAATGATTTTAAAAATCCAATTTGCTTAGTATAAAATAGGATGGCAAATATTTGTACAGCTCGAGGATATAAGAATTCTTTATTTTCTTATGGTAAACTTGCATTGAGTTAATAAGATAATTGCTTCTCTCTCTCTCTCTTCTCTATCTATTTATCTATCTATGTGTTTAGCTATTCTTCTTGTTATTAAATTAGTAAACTTCTTTTTCTATAATTTTCTCAGAATCAACACACTTTAATAAATGCCACAGAACTGTAAACAGCACTCAAATCGATCCGAATATGCCCATTAACTCAACACCTGTGAATAAGTTTGGTCCCAAACTCAATACACACTCAACTGTGTTGTGCGAGTGCATTTGTATTTGTGTTTGGGTGTTAATGCCGCTTATGGGGTATATTAATGTACAGCCACTTGTTTTGAGGCACTCCACTCAACTCGACACTCCACACGACATGCCTGAACACACCTCAACACAATTGAACACAACTCTCTTTCAATTGCATTGGCATTCAGTGTGGATTTGCGAGACGAGATTTCCAGCTTGAAGTATTTCGTTGTCATCGTCTTTCAATTTACAGGCAGCACTCAAAGATATTTCGCATATCGCAGAATGCCACAGCGGCCGATGCCAACTCCGCCCCTCTCTCTGTTTTTTTTTACATATGCGCATATAAACCGAATCAACGGAAAATGTAAATAAAAGGCGTGCTGCAGCAACAACAACAACAACAACAGCAACATGAGCAACAACAATATAAACAACAACAAGAACAAGAACAACTCAACATCCACTTCACATCGTTGGGGTGGAAATTTGCATAAAATGCAGCCAGTGATGCTTGCTTCATTTTGTGCATTGGGTGCATGCCCAAAATAGTATACAACATATATGTGTGTGTATTGTGTGTGTGTGTGTGTGTGGGTGTGTGCACTCGCGCGTATTTCGAGTGTGTGTGTGTGGTTATTTCTTATTTTTGCATAAATGCACCACAGGCTTTGCTTGCTTTCCAGTTTGCCTGTCATCGATTGCTGGCCCCAGTGTCTTGTGCTTCTGCCACGCCTCCCGTTTGCCGGCCCTCGTTCAGCTGCTGCCACTGCTGCTGATGGAAATTTATTGAAAAATTTTCGCTTTTCACTGGATTTCGCACAGTCGTCTGGCTGGCCTTTGTACTGCAGGACTCGCGGCAATCGTTTTTATTTCATGCCACGCATTCAGTTCAAGTTATTCGGAAAATAGCCACTGCAAGAACGCCTCCTTGCTCCTTGTGTGCGTGTGTGTGCATGTGTGTGCATGTGTGTGCATCTGTGTGCATGTGTGAGTGTGTTTTCTTTTCTATTTAAATGGAGCACAAGTGAAGTGCGTATCCTGTACAAATGCGCGGATATCACAGCCATCGATGCACATATTAATTAAAGGACTCACGTCGAGGGTATCTGCATGGGGATTTCCAGCCGAGCGACGAGCGGAAAGCAATAAACGCATGATTTTAATTGATTGCATGCGTTTTCTCATTGGCAAGGCGGAGAAAGGATATGCATGGTGCATCAGCTGCCCACTGACCGCGTTTCCGTTACGGGCTTTTGCGGGCGTGGCACAGCGAGCCGAAGGATATTGACGATAGATGGATGATAATCTGCGTAAGATATGTGTTGTCCACTAAATTAGAGCACATTTGTATTGCAGGACGCAAAGGATTCGAGCTGCATTATATTTATAACCATAGCTGAGCAGAGTACATATCATAGTTACAGTTATGAGGATCGATGTATAATAATAAATTAAGATGCATGTTGTGAATAGACCCCTCTGTCCACTAAATTAAATCTCGGTTAATATATGCATATATATAAATCTATAGCTATGATCTTGCTAGATACAGCAATTATGATAGATAGATGATAAGATTTAACATATCTGTTGTGTTTTGATCACAACAATGAACTGAACTCAATGAAAGTGCCCTATAACAATATATATATATTTATATCGCTATCAGCAGAGTACTTACCGGGTTTCAATAATGAAATGAGTCACTGGTGCATTCCGCGGATGTTGAGAGTGCGCCCAGGATAAGTTCACGGAGCGTGATGTGAAACTTATTAACAAAGGCCGCTCCGGTGGATCGGGCACATCTGTACGGCAAAAGAGTGAGAAAGAGAGTGTAAGAGAGAGAGAGAGAGAGAAAGAAGGGAGATGGAGAACGAGAACGAGAAGAGAGAAAAACACATGAGAAAAAACTGCCAGCTATCAGTAAAATGCAAATGGAAATCATGACAAGAAAGAGAATGGCAGAGAAATGTGGCTGAGTGAGTGTGCGAGTGTGTGTGTGTGCCAATGTGTGGTGAGAAAATCGAAAATGTGTACAAGCATCCATACACACTCACACACACACACACTCAGCCACATATCTGCAAATGAAATCAACAAAATGGAAGGAAACCGGATAAATCATTAATGTTGTTATGGCTTTCATTAAACGTGGAATGCTGATCCAAAAAAAAGAAAGAAAGAAAATAAAACAAGAAAAAAACCAGTGGGGGGAAAATAAAAGAAATGTAAATGAATACGAAGAAAATAAGATATGCGGCACGCACCAGCTTAAACACTCTTAATGTTAAGCAATCTTAATGGAGATGTTATGTTCGATATAGATGATGACAGAATACATTATTTTTATGGTGGACACATATGAACCTTTAACTGCAATTTAGCAAGCTGAATTAAATGCAAGTCAATGGCAAATTTTTTAAATTGCAATTGCAATTTATAATAAAACGAAACCTTTCACTTTAAATTGCTTTTAATATTTCGATTGCATTTTTTGCTGAAAAATCGGATAGGAAAGTTAGATGTAAGTGGACAAAATAATAAAGATAATAACTTCCACAGTAAGGATCGATGTTTCCGAATTCATTTCAAAGTTATTCTTTTTAAAACTATGGCTTACAGCTCGAAAACTGATTGGAAACCAAAGTAAAAAAGTTAGATGTAAACGAACAAACTGAAATTGGGAACAACTTAATAACTCCATATATATATATATATTTGTGTATATGTTTAATAAACTTACCTTGTACTAATAGATCAACAATAGCCTCTGGTATGTGACGATCGTTGACGAGACAAATGTATTCAGTGGTGTCGCTGGCCAGCGCCGGTGAGAATTGCAAACCAAAATTATCCGATAAAAGTTGTATCTGCAATTGAACAAACAAAGAACAGAGCTGATGTTAATAATATTTAATAATATATTGTTCAGTTATTTTACTTTTAATGAGTTTAACTATTCCCATGAACTTTAAGTCGACTGACAGAGAGTATGCGTGTTACCTTGAAGTCTAATCTATTTTGAGTTTGACATCAGTTAGCATGACAAACAATTTTGTCACAGTCATGTGTGGAAAACAACTGCAGTCCAAGTAGTACAAACAATGGGGAGGGGGTACGCGTTAGGCGGCAAAGTGCTCCTACTGACCGGAGGGACCAAAATGGAAACAAAAACTAAACAAACGGACATGGAGACGTTGACAGTGCCTGACAACAATGTGGACAACACGAGTTTCTACTTTAGGCTCCACAAAACTTTTTAATACAAAAGACAAATAAGTAACAAAGAGCAAGTTTACTGTATGACCAACCAACTTCCACCCCCCTTTTCCTCATCACACATCCCCCCCGTTGCAGTTAACCTATCGGCTGGCTGTTTTGTTTGCATGACTAGCACTTAAAATGGTCCGATACATTGGCCCAACATTTGACTCTGGCGACAATTTGTTGCCGTATACGTAAAACTTTGCAATTCTCATGGAAAATGTTGCTGCTGCTGCTGCTGTTGTTGTTGTTGTTGTTGTACTCATAATTGAGCTTGAGGCAAATTGAGTTTTACGGCGGTTGGGTTGCAAATGAACGCAATGACTTTAAATTTCTGTTTTGGTTCGCTCGCAACCAAAATCCATTTATAAATGCAGGACATTTAATATCCTTGTAGAGGCTGCTGATATCACAGCAGATAAATGGCGATACGCATTTGTTATAATTTCTCGAAAAACCTATTAGGGATTTTATGCTTGAGACTGCCTGCAATCTCCTGTATTGAATTGTTTCGTATTAAAATAGGCTTTCAACCAAGCTTTCAAGAGGTGAGCATGAAGACTTTGTTGGCCAAAAATGCACATGGCCCTTGTGCAAATATCTGTTATGCAGCTCTTTATAATCTCCAAGTGGTTTTTGGTGTGTGCGTGCGTGTTTTGCCACAAGATTGTGAGCACAATCGCCTGGACTGCAGTCAGCTTCTGCTACTGTTTTGTGGCATAAAATTGTTGCACGATTGGATTTGATTATTAAGCAATAAACGAAAGCTGCCTGGCCGCAAAACAATTTTGCCATTTTTCCACATTGGAATTTCAATTTACATTGCATTCTGCAGTCGAGCAGCAAATTGCAACAAAATTTTAATTACATGCAACAAATTCGAGCAGAATATATATGCACACACATGTAAGCACTAAATCTGCGTGTCCGACAGCTTTATCATATGTCGTAAAAGATCCGATATACTATCTAGAGATGCTCGAACTAAGCATGTTGAGCTGGCAAAAGAGTTAGGCGACTGGAACATGAATCATTTCTTTTTCTTTTCTTAGCCACGAACATAAAACAAAAGTTAATAGTTGCTTAACGGGGAGGTTGGGTGAGTGTGGGTGTGTATGTGTGTGTGTGTGTGATGTTGTAATAAAATGAAGCAACTAGGGTGAAAAACTTTTAATACACATAATAGCCAGACATCAAGCACATATTGCACTGTGGGGCAAGCCACAATAAAACAATGCATTCAACTAACAAGCTAGCATTTTTGCTATAAGCTATAATAATAATAATAATATTTATAAATATAATAAAAATATTATATAATAACAATTCTTAAATTGTTTAACTAATTCAGCAAATTGTATTTATCTATTATGCTGTATCTTAAAATAGTACACGGATAATACAAACTAAATCAATATTTATGTGTAGATATACAAATACACATAAATATATATATATATATATACATATATTAAAATTATATATAAAAATGATTGGATTAAATACGTTTACTCTAGTTTAAACAGACTTGAATCAGGTTTGTTGTCTTCTTCTCATCTTTAAGATTATTGATGTTAATTTACAATTAACATTCCAACTTAAAGATTTATCTTTCGACCATGATAAAGATTTGCAAAATTTGTTAAAAGATTGATTTTCTGAGATCTGTGATTTTGGCCTTTATTCGAATCACTGTGCGGCGCAGCCGTCGCACATTGAGCAATGGCAAAGGCCAAATTGGCCAAGAAATATGAGTAAGTGCGCTGCGGACCAGGTAAACTCGCTGCTTAGCTTGGCGCCAACTTTGGCTTGGCTGCAGCTCAAGTGTCCCAGTTTGCCATTTAACACGAAAGACTCAAGATGGGCAATGGGGGCATGAGGGCATCGGGGCATTGGGCCATGGGGCACGGGGCATGGGGCAGCCTGCCTGAATTCTGCCTAGTCCCCGGCCATTTTACTCAGCTGCAGCTGAAACTTGTTCATTCTTCATTTTGTTTGCCCCGCCTCAGTGGCCCCCGGAGTGCGTTTAAGGCGGCAGCTGCTGTTTTCAGAGGAGCTGCTTGGCAGCCACTTAAACCATTTTTGCGCCTCGTCGTTTTTATTTTAGTACAACTATCAAACATTAAAAATATATTGGCTTCGCTGTCTGTATGCAGCTCTCTCTCTCTCTCTCTCGCTCTCTCTCTGTCTCTATCAGTGTCTCTCTCTCTCTTTTAACTCAGAATCACTCCTGGCTCGTTTCTAACTGCAAACTCCCACTGATGGCCACTTAGTTCTCGTGACTTTCGTTGCACTTTCTTCTTTTCTTTTTATTTTTTTTGTTGTATTTTTTGTTCGCCTTTGTCGTCGTTTGGCACTGGCAAAGTTCAAACAGCCGTCTTGAAACTAACTGGCTATCAATTATTTTAACAGCTATGGTTTTTTGTCTGCAGCCTCGCAGCGGAAGAACTGAAAACATTTAATGGCCTCAACTCAAGTGGCCTCAGCTCGGGCCATCAAGTGCCGAAATATGGGTAAATGGGTAATGAATTCTAATATGACGGAAGGTCGGGCAGCAATTTGAGTTATAACTGTGCTCGAGGGATTTTTATGTTTATCTTCTGATTTCATCTAAAGATTAGATTTATGGAAATTGCAATATGAATTGTTTTCTATCTCAAAATGATTAATGGCACAGTATCAAAGTTTTTATAAATTATCGAATGTCATTTCACAATGATGTGGGATAAGTTTTGCTTGAAGTTGGACTTATGATGAGTGTATTTAGTTCTGCGAACACTTGCAAACAAAATGCATTTTACAAACTGTAGTAAGAATGTGAAAACTTTAACAATAAATTCAGATAGAAGCACAATTAAAGTGAGTTGCTTTATTTTCAACTAAACGGACTACATCCGAAAATGTTTTATAATGGTTGGATTCGTACTTACCCTAGGGCTATGGAGCAATGGAATGCGATTGGCAAACTGTGCGATTGTCGTCGATGCTGTCTTCCAGACCAGCGTGTCCACCAACGAGTGCTCCGTTACGCCCGGGCAGGGTATGGTCACGTTCTTGCCAGCTTCAGCATTCACTTTGACGTAGTCCAGATTCGTTACGTCTGCAAAGAGTGCGTTAAGTTCAGCATTAAAAATGTGGTAAAAGAAATATATATATAAACCAGAGAGAGAGAGAGAGAGAGAGAGAGAGAGAGAGTTAGGGAGCTCAGTAAAGGCAAAAGGAAAATGGCTTATGCCCGACTTGTCGAAAACGTCTGGCAGGCATTTTAATTACATAAAATATCGGTTCAGGTTTCAGAACGGCTGCTCATTGAATGCATTTTAGTTGCCAGTTGGCCAGGTGCAGCAATTCGTTGTGCACAAACATACACACACTTACACAAACGCTTACACTTTGATCCTTTGGTGCAATATTTGTTTAGGAAATTGCCAAAAATGCAATTGCAGCCCAAGCTTTTGAGATTTAGGCACAATCTAAGGTGAAGCTTCAATTAAAATAATAAAAACAACAAATCGATTATGGCTAAAGTCCCTTCTAGCCAGTTTTGTTTTGCCAGCATCCAGTCAGACTGACGGTATAAATTTGTAAGCGTTCAAGTGTGCATAATAAGCATTAGACATCACTCAAAGGCCAGCACTGTTCCGATGCAGACGCAGGACGAGCAAAGTCTGTTCTAAATTTTCAAATCATGGAGAAAAACAATCGCCGGATGCAGTGCAACTGGTTGCAGCAACAGCAACATCAACAGCAGCAGCAGAAACAACAACTCATCAGCAATCAGCTTCCATGCAATTTGCGTCTGGGGCTCTGAAAAGCATTTCAACAGTCCCATCTATGGCTATGACTTGATTTCTTTCTTTTTCGGGTGGGGATGGTGCATTGGTTGGGCAGTGCCAGCAACAGTGGCTTAGTGGTTGCATTGCGTTGGTTACATGACCATCATTGGATGCAGCTGATGTCATCCCCGTTGACTGCGAGTCTCCTAATGCTATGCCCCACTTCCAGTCCCCAAAAGCTGGCGACATTTGGCCCAAATCGCTGTAAAGTATGCTATGAAAAATTGGCTGATCACAGAACACATAGCAGAGAGAGAGAGAGAGAGTTGCGTGCTTGCAACAGTAGCAGTTGCAAACACAATTTAAGCTTTAATTTGTATGGAAAATTTTGCAGAAACCATTTCAATGCATTGCAATTATCATAGAGTTGTCCTGCATGTTTATTAAAATGATAGCTATGGGAAAAATATACGAGCCAAGTGGATTATAGGGCAGAGTTATGTGCTGCTCGCATGCAGCTTTTTAAATGTCGACCTTATTTATTATTTTTATAGAGTTTTACTAATGCTACTGCAATCTAAACTTGTTTACATGGATATGACAGAAAAGAGAAAATTACATGTTCCAAAAACGTTATCCCATAAATGCTAACAAATATTGTTTTTGATAATAACTATTTCACAAGGCTCTAAATGCATAAAAAGTTTTCCTACATAATAGTTAACAAATCTAATCATTTAATTGTTGGCATTTTAATTGAAACATTTAATTACATGTTGAGTCTGGTTTAAATACATCTGATTTGATTTATTTTTATTTTAATCAAAAGCAAATTAAAAAAAATAAATTTTAATTAAAATAAAATTTAAAATTTAATGGGATTATTTATGTGCAAAATGTGTCAAATACTAATTGCGTGGAAAACCCAATTAGCCGAAAAAAGAAAATATTATTCAATGATTAACCTCAAAAGTAGGGTTGTCGCCCATAACAGTCACAACTCTAGGGCATCATTTTTGAGTGCTACTCGTGTCCAACTCCAAACGATTTTAATTACTCGACTCTTGTCCGGCGGCAACTGTGCAGATAGACAGACTGACAGATAGACAGACAAGCTGCTTGGCACGCATATTTTACATATTATAATCTGACCAGTGGTCTGCATTTCACCCCCACACACACACACCACGCCCTTCCACGTAGCTCACAACACGTTGGCGCACTGCGTGTGTGCATGCTGGGCAACTAATGCCGCCGCATTCTGATGTTGCTGCTGCTGTTGTTATTGCTTCGACTGCTGCTGCTGCTATTGTTGTTGTTGTTGTTGTTATTGCTGCCTGCCTGGTTGTGTGGTCAGTTTTATGTAATTTATGGCTTTCGGCACCATGACGCACCATGGAACGCTGCAGCTGGCAGTGAGATTTTGCAATCTTATTATGCAGGCCGCATGATGATGACAAACACACACAACCATCCGCAGTCAAAAATGTACCTAGATGGAGGGTGTTTAATTTCCTGATCATTTTTCGATGCAAAATCGCGACGCCTGCTGGCGTTCAAAGTTTCGACAGTCCCAAAAACCGCCCCACACACCCCACTCATTATATCGCAAAATGTTGTCCATGAGCCAGGAAACAATTGTGCGCAATTTATGCGCGAGCGCAAAATGTTGCCAATGTGTGTACACACTGTACAATATTGAATAGCATGTCAAATCACATCGATAGATAGATACAAAGTTTCGCCAGCCTGTGGGGCAATTAAAAAACCAGCCCAAATTATGCAGCGAAGCAGACGAGTGCTGTGTAAATAAATTATAATTACGAGTACTTATTTGGATGGCTGCACGACTACCCAAGGGACTCCTCGAGACCATGACACTCAGCTCTAGGGATGTGCTCGTGACTGGGCCGGACGATGGACGATCTTTGAAACATGATAATAAATACACACAACTTGTGTCTTATAGCAATACACACAACTTGTGTACTATAGAAATACACACAACTTGTGTCTTATAGACACTGGCAATCATTTTCTATTGTTATGTGATTTTGAAGATAGTTTTTGACTACAAAAATAATGTTACATTTTTAATTAATTTTTTAAAATTATTTATTTAAGTAGTACACCCTGATTTTAGAGACAATCGGAATAAATCAATCTCTTAATAGAACAGAAATTAATTTAATTTGGTTGAAAGATAAGTGAAATATTTGTATATATTCTTTGCTGTTTAATTTACTTCTTATATTTTATTTATCTAATGTGTATTATTTATTTGACTCATTTTGTTTATTAATATAGATTTGTTTATCCTATTTAAATTAATTTCTACAGCTATTTTACACTCAGCGAATATTTTATTAAACCTTTCTTCCATTATAGTCCGAAGGTTTAATTTGTATCTTTTTGTACACTAATTTTCCACCCCTTCAAGCGCAAATTTTTAGAATCCCATCTTGATAGTTAGCAAACATTGACGACACGTGCACATCTCTGATCAACATTGCGGAATCGAGTCTATGGAAATTAGCCAACGACAAATGGCCAAAGCCATGGGCCAAGCGAACCCCCTGGGAGGGCACCAGCAGTTTCAGTGCACTTGGCCTGTGGTTCAGTTGAGTGGATTTCGAGCAAATGCTAATAATCAAATTGAATGCAACCCTCAAAGCGAAACAGACGAAGCGGCAACAATTAATTTTATTTATGTTGATTCTAATCAACGAAAAATAATTTCACTCTCGACAATTGCCTCTTGTGGCGTCTGCTGCCATGGCAATCTGCTCGACCATCGACCAACCGTCAGACAGTCTGTCTTTCTGTGTGTCTGTCTGTCTGTCTGTGGAACTGTGTCTGCACTTGTGTTGTTAGTTGTATTGAAATTGAATTCATGCACCGTTGCATCCGATCCGTTGCGTTGCGTTGTGTTCGAGCTTAAAATCATTACCGTTATTAGCGCATTTAGACGTGTCCGATTGGCCAACAGCAACCTTCGCCTCATGCTGGTCAAGTCAATGGCCAAAGGCAACAAGCACTTGGCCAGCGTTTACTGGCCAAGCATAACCATAGCAAATGGAGCTGCACTGCATGGCTAAGCCAGAGCAATGGCTCTCCAGAGAATCGCATTGTGAGTACCATTAAAAGGGGTTAACAGCAGAGGGGGATTGTGGTGATAGTATTATGGTTGTTGCCAGCTGCAGTTAGTTGCGGGTCAGTGACAGTCATCGTTAGTGTTATGCGTGCTGACTCCAGAGCTCAACTGGTGTCCGTTCTTCTCTCTCTCTCTGCCACTTAAACATTTGCAATTAGCTGCCACTGATTATAACTGACAATTCTCAAGGGCATCTAGAGTAATGAATATATACATAGAGACTCCTCCATATAAACTTGTCTGGTAACATTAAAACTGAGTAATTAGTTTGTTGGTTCATGCAACCAGATATGGACTCTGATCGAATGGGTGTAGCTATGTTTATAAGTAAGGCTTACTTACATTTATGCCGCTTTAAAATTAATTTCTTATCAAAGAATTATCCTATCTAATGTTTTGGTTTTGTTATCAAAGTGGATTTTTTACTATAATCTAATCTTTCGATTCTGCAGATATAAAGAAAAAATTATATTGTGAATGAAAAATGTTTGCGCTACAATTCTATTCGTAATCGTCTTACAAATTACCATATTGTATAGCTTTAAAATATTTTTTGAAACCCGGCTAGTTAATCTGCATCCATCAAATGAAGTTTTCAGAACATTTGATGTACTTTCAACGGCTTTATTAGAGCCCCATGCGCTGCAACAAGTTAACAGCGGCCAATGATTTGTTCGTCAGCAAAGAGTTGTTAAAAAAAAAACTGGGGAAACGGGGAAAATTCAGTTCGGTTGCCAAAAATTCCACGAAATTGACATTGGCTGCCGGCCTGCGAGGACAGCAGCAACATTTTATGCCGGAGCCATTTGCTTTTTAATCCATGCGCCCTTTTGGCCAACAGCTGGCTGGCAATCGCCTTGTAAAGGCTTTTGCTCCATTTTAGCCGTCATGCATTCAATTTTTGCGCATTCTCGTTGCACTCCATCCACCTACCACTGCCGCCCCCCCCCCCCTCCCTCCATGCAACACTCGAACATCAGAAGTTCATTTTATGATGCCCTTTCGACTGCATTTTCAAACGGGCCAACAAGTTGTGCGTCGTTTGACTTGGCTTGCAATTTGGTAAGCGACCATTTCGAAATCATTGCAACACAATTCTATTGCAGTTGAAGCGGGCTTGTCGTTAAGCGCTTTGAAGCCACGACAACGGCATTAGCTTCATTAAAATTCCGTATCGTTTTTTGGCTTAAAACTGCATTTGGAGACTTGTGTAAAGTGAACTTATTTTCCAATTGAATTCGCTGGCATTCCATTTTTACCATCCTTGCCTCATTTCATTCCATTTAAATATGCATTTCATCATTAATTACTTGCCTTAAACGCATTTCATTTTGCCCAACCTTCTTGGCTTGGCTCTGATTGCAATTCAGACGCATTTATTTCACCATCGAATTCAAGTGCTTGAATAATTATCCAATTAAAACTGAAGCCGTTGCTTTCACAGACACAGACATTTCGCTACGACTTTATTATTTCATATTTTATTTGTTTTTATTGGCGCCGGCTCAAGGCACGTGCCAAGGACAGCAGCTCAAAAAGGATACGTGTATACGAGTCTGTCCGTCTGATTGACTGGCTTGACTGGCTGGCTGAGTGGGTCGCTGATTGAATAGACAGTCTGTCGGTTTTTGGTGGTGGTTACTTTCATCCAGTCCAATATAAATAAATGCTAACCACCCACAGACAGCAGCAGCTCCTGACAAGGATAGCCATGGCAGCATCAGGAGCAGTTGGCTCCCAGGTCTGTTCGCATGGCGAAAAGATATCCCTTTTTAATGCCTGAACGCTGCAAATAATTAAATTATAATATGCCCCACACGGTCACACAACGCCGCAGTGGCAAATAAGACATTGGCAGGTGTGTCTGTAAATAATGGAGAATGCACCACTTCGAGATACCCTCGAATATAAAACTATACAGCTGAGAGTTATATATATAATAATAATAGTATATTAATATATATATATATATATATATTTTGAGGTTACTAAGGTTCGAAGGAAAAATTTAAATGGAGCCAACGAGAGACATATTTAAATTTATTTATCTATTAAGGAAAAGGTTAAAATAGGCTTCAGTTAGAATTCGAATTGACGATTCATTATAATTCCAATCTTTAGTTCATTTAATTAATTTAAAAGTTGTGACCAAACATATATACTAAACTATATTTTAAATTTAAAGATTTTAAGCCGTAAAGCATTTTAAGCGACAATTATGAATAGATTTCAGGAAAAACTTCACTAACTGGAGAGAAACAAAGAGAGAGAGAGAGAGAGAGAGAGTTACAAAGGACTATAAATTCTAGTAAGCTCCATCTGCATATGGAAGGAAACAATCACGTCGATCCGTAAATCTTGTTTGTTTCTCATAGACTATCTCAGTCATAGCAATGAGGTATGCATACTTTTGTAAGCGAATTCATGTCTTACAGCTTCTGACTGTTGCCATGACACATCCAGCTCAAAGATACCCTGTTTACCCATTTCAATTTATAAGTACAGATAAAAGCTGACAAGTGGCATGTGGCATGTGGCATGTGGCAAGTGGCATACGGCTTACGGCAGGCTATGATGATGTTTGGGTGGGCATGATTGAGCCACCACATGCAGGTGGGCCTGTCATCAATTCGTCATAAAGTGTTTTGCTTATGAAAATATCTTATAAAACGAGAACGAGCATCACAACGTGAACAAGAACGAGAATGAGAACGAGAACGAGGACGAGGACGAAGACGAGTGCAGGAACCTGACCCCATCAGGGATCAGTCAATAATGCTGACATCAAATTGATGCCAATCTGTCGGCTATGTCATCTCACAAATTATGTGTGTGTGTGTGTATGTGTGTGTGTGCTTGTCTGTTTTTGTGCGGGTTGTATGCGTTTTTCAATTTCACTTAACTTCAGCTCTAGCAACATAATACAAAGGTTGGGTCTCAGTTTGTAGAAGGAGGAGGGATAGGCAATTGTTTGACGGACAGCTTGAAGTGCTTTCAGCTCATTACACAAATGCGGCTTAAAACCAGTAAATAATATGTGCATATTAATAAATAGCATAAGGCTCCATTTAATATGCTATATGACCGTGCCACCCTTAAAAATGTATGTGTACTCAATTATGTATATTCAAGTGCGCCTCAACTGTAATTTTCCTTGCCAAACCCATAAAACGTGTAGCCAAACTCAACAGTGGCTTTGAAAAGTAAACGCTTTGTGTTGGAAAGCTAAAATCAAAAGCATTGCAAATAAGGCATTTGTAGCATTAGCTTTGTCAAATCATTAAAAGTCAACTTGGTAATTTAAAACTATTTCAATAAAATATTGCGCTCAACAAAATATAAATAATCGATTCATTCATAATATGCTTTTTTGTGTCTGCATGTTATTTGATATTGGCAATAGGTTTTGCATATTCAATTGGCATCACATTACTTGCTGTGGTACATATACTTTTTGCAGGCATTATGGACAGACTTGAGGAGGTATCTGTTTGGACCAACTGACACAGTTAGCAAGCAAGCAGCCGCTTTGAAAGCCAACAAATTGGCACATCAGCGCAATGCTACAACTGTATCATGCTCCCTACCCACTCTGCCCCTTCCCCCCCCCCCCCTACTGCTTACGTGCGGCACTTGAAGAGAAAACGGTTGCACATTTAAGGGGCATGGTGTACACATAGGGACAGGTAAAAAGTGAAAGGCACCAAATGTTGTTGCGAGGCAACATTTTAGTGAGTTTTTACCGTTAAATATCGGTTCAAGTGTCTGTGTGTGTGTGTGTATGTGTGTGTATGTGTGTGTGTGTGTGTGTGTGTGTATCTATGTGTGTTTGTATGCTTGAGTCCCGTTGTCGCCCTTGTCATGAATGGCGCTTGGCGTAATTAAAGCTAAATAGCCGGCATAATGAGCAAGTAATTAGCGCTGCTTTTGCCAACAGTTTGCCACGTCTGGTCTACTTGCCACGCCACCAAGCACCTTCCCCATCAGCCCTTATGTGGCAGATACTGCGGCATGCTATGATCTCTGATATTGCATAATTTGGATGCTTCTTTGATGAATTCTAAATGAATTTGTCCTTCAACTTTAAATAGCAATTAAATAGGTATTACAAATTAAAAATGATATATCAAAGTATTTTAATAAATATCAATTATAAACAATTCTATGCATAATAAATTATGCTGTAATTACGTATCAGTTATGTCTATTGTGAAATAAATAAATATAACAAAATTCTATAGCTAATTAAAAGCAATCTGTGATTGACTGCTTGAAAGCATTATTTATGGTATATAAAAGCATAAATTTGAATTTAATTACATTTGTATACCAATTAATTTTTATTTTTTTCTTGAGGGCCGTAAATATATATAATATATATATATAAATATATATATATGTGTAGTTAGACACTTTACGAGCCCGTTGCTCCGAACCAATCTGTTTGTTTGTCTGGCTGTGCGTTTGGCTGGCAAACAAGGACTCGACACCGCCGTAAAGCAAATTCAAATAGTAGAGTAAGTTTCTTTCTCATTAGGCGTCGTGTTTGCATCCACACACACACACACACACACACACACACCCTTACACACACGCACACACAATTTTGACACCAGCAGCTGAAGCTGCTTAATGAGTCCAAATCCGACGCCCGCAACTTTTAGCTATGTTCCAAAGACCCTAAAGTGTGAGACAGAGAATTTGGGGCGGGGCTGAGCGGGGCGGGGCTTATATTTAGGCTAATGCCAGTATACAAGTGAATTGCGAGTGGGGATGAGGATGTTGTTTTGGGGCGTTAATGGCTTGCGTTGTTTGTGTAATTTGTTTAAAAGCTGACGTGGTAAAATATATATCTACATAGATAAACCTTACACTGGACGGGCCAAAAACAATAACAATAACAGACAAGAACAACAATAAAAATGTTCATGTTTTAATTAATCATTGCCAGACTAAACAAAACGGAATCGTGGGGAACCCAAATCGAGTCTAGAAATACGCTGCTGGGTAAATAACAAACGACAGCAATGTGAACAACAAAATGGTCTAGATAAATATGTCAACAGACCCCACTCCCCGCCCCCCCTCCCCCGCACATACTGCCAACTCCACAGCCCAATATGACAACGACCCTTGACAACCATCCACCACCCAAAACTCCCTTCCCCATTTCCGCATACGCAGTGGACAGCGTCAACAGGGCTCGCACAAATATTTGCTATTGCGATAATCAAATTTACATTTCATTGAAGCACAAAACAGAGTGAAGTATCCCTCGAAAGTTCCATTCGAAATCGTACTCTTAGCCACACCACCACTTGACCCAATAACACCACCAGCGGCGCTTTAATTATGCCACAAATGCAGCAAAAGCAGCTGCTGTTGTTGCTGCTGCTCCAAACTGACAGTTGCACCTGTTACAGCAGCAACAAGCGCACATTCCCAACGGCATTCAGCATCACACACACACACACACATAAAGAGAGAGAGAGAGAGAGAGAGAGAGAGAGAGAGACACTCACAGTTATGTTGTTATATTGTGTGTAAACAGGGAAAATAATTTTGCCACAACTTCAAATGAATGTCGCCATATTTATATTTTTGGCAAGCCACAGCTGTTGCCTAAAGAGTTGTGCCACGCGGTTGCATCTGCAAATTTGCATTCGCTATAATATTGGTTTTTGCATTCATTAATAAAGATTGCTGTTTATTTGATTCAAATTATACCTAACAGACATTTGCACCAATTCAAATCTACACTAATTAAAATCTCATGCAGGAAATTTTCGACAGCTTTTGCTGTCATATAATCATCAGTGAAAACTATTATTTTGTGATTATGAATTGTTATTATTATTATTCAGTGCAACCTTTTCTTGCCCCTTCTGAGTCTGTAGGTATTCCATCAAACCTAATTCATGCATGAATGCGAAGTGTTAAGACGTGCTCCCTAGTCTACCACATCTTTGTTTGGCCAAGGAGAGACAATCTGCTATGATTTATAGTATTCTTAGTCTGATTGTGAATAAATAAATATATAAAACAAATTAATTAATATGCATTTGAAAATGCTTGTCTATTTTAATTGCGACTCAGTTTCGTTCAATTTATATATCATTTATTTTATATAATTTATGTATATAATTATTTTCTTTGAAGTGAAAGAAAATATTATTTCATATACAAGCTTAATAGATTTTAGTATAAATATTGAAATAT
Organism: Drosophila setosimentum; assembly: GCA_035043505.1. Classification (NCBI taxonomy): domain Eukaryota; kingdom Metazoa; phylum Arthropoda; class Insecta; order Diptera; family Drosophilidae; genus Drosophila; species Drosophila setosimentum. The sequence goes on from JAWNMY010000008.1 coordinate 2,180,308, forward strand.
TCCCTAGTAAGATTTTCCTGTGCATAAACGACAACTCTTTAAACTGCTGGTCCTGGAGCAATGCTTTTCGCAGTGTGGTAGGAAAGCGGCGCAATATCAAATCGTAATGAGATATTAACATGGCTAAATAGTCAGACCTTGTCAGCGTTATCACGCCCACAGATGCCGCTTGCTATATGTATATATATATATATATATATATATATATATATATATAGGCCTTTGGGCCAACAACAAATGACATGACATTTGGGAATTTATCTTGGAAAAATACTTGCGGCAAAATGAACGTCGCAACGCATCCAATAAATTAAGCGATACAATGTGCTCGGTAAGATGGAGGATGGTATTTGTGTGTGGAGAGGAGAGGGGAGTAAATGAAATGGAGTCGCACTATATGCGTAGATTGGCTTTCTCCGCCCACTTGAATTGAATTGAACAGAAGCGACGAGAAAGCGAGACAAGTTGAACTGTAAACAAGCGCGACAATTTATCTTACTTTCATTTAATTGTCAACGGGCAAATAGCTTGCCAAACGAAGCCAAGACACAAAATTGCTGCTGCCAACGTTACATAATCTATACACACATGCACAATCATACATGTGTGTAATTGTGTGTGTGTGTGTGTGTGTGTGTGTCTGACAGAGATAATCAACGTTAAATTAGCGCTAACAAATTGACAATGTAAAACTGCTAGGCTTGCTTCTTGAGCCCAAAAATTCATTTGTGGTTAAGCTGTTTGCACCAAACAAAAAAAAAAAAAACAAAAAATTTAAACAAAGGCAAATAAATAAACATATGTATAAAAAAAACCGTAACTATTTTGAGTACAAAAGACCGCAGATTTTGCAGCGGTATTTAAATGTCCATCTGGCTGCATTGTCAACGACCAAAAAGTATACAACGCTTTCACGCGCAACTTGCAACTGCCACTGTGGCACCATGGGGCAGACCAACACTATTTATGATAAATGCAAATATTGATCAATTAATTTTACATTTTTGGGCCAATTTGTGTTTATTTCTGAAATGTTCCCTATTGAAAGGGTAGCGAAATGTAAAATAATCAATCTCTAATTCAACTTGCCAAACAAATGAATATAATTTATGGTTTAACCTAATTTTTGTAATTAAAATATGATTCAGTTTGGCTCCAGGTAAAGTGTTTATTTTCCTTAATTTTTCAATTCCGTTGAGATTTGTCAAATATTCAGTGTAATTGTATTTTAATCAGAAACAAACTTTTTGAAATTGCATTTATGATGCAATTTTTGACATTCACAATTTAATTTGTTTGTATTATTCTTCATTTAAAATCTGTCCCTATGGTGACAATAATTAAATTCGATCTTTTATAATCATAACTAATTGTTATATGATTAGCGCGTGGAGTTTTGTGAACTTTATGCTATTATATTCGGATAACGATATAATGAAAAGTAAACGTGAAATTGACAGGTTGAATTGAAACTGACTAGTACCTTTATAGGCCCCTTAAGACAGCGTCTAACAAATGGAGTTTGTTTAGTGCACTGATGGCAGTAATGCTATCTACCAGATTAATGACCACTTTGTTGGGTTTGCTCTGGGAGTCGACTCGAATATGTACAGCCAAGTCTTGCTATTTCGTCTGTTATTAATGGGACTCCAAGCTCTTTGTGTTCTCTCCATTAGTATGGAGCAAACGTGCTTAGTGTTAGATGTGTTCTAGCATTTTTTGAAGAATTATCACGCAGGTTGCTTTGGCTATAGGTAAATTTCGCATGTTCATATTGGATTGAGATTGCTTTTGTGAAAGAGTAGCTTAAATTTTAGCTAGTTTCACTTAGCAACAATGTGAGACCAACAGGTAATGATTACATTCTTTTATTGGTTTAATATTTCTATAATGCTGCAGTGTATTATATTTTTTAAAGTAATTCTAAATCAGCACTTTATAAATATTAATTTGATTAAAATTCTGATAAAATTGTGGCTGCTGCACACTGTACTACCACTTTGCTAGATAAACAGATGAACTTATTTAAAGAAATTAATATTTATTTATCTTATGAGACAAAAAGTGTTAATTTCTTCCATTATGCAAGGACTCTTGTTTTACATGACGCTGCTGTTGGTTTTGCTGCTGTTGATGTTTGTGCCATTACGCTTATCACAAACTGGGTCAGCCGCTCACTGCCACAGTGACACTTAAGTGAACACATGCACACACACACACACACACACAGAGAGAGAGAGAGAGAGAGAGAAACCGAGACAGTAGCAGCTAAAAGTATGCATCTGATGTAGCGTTGGGTTTGATACACTCAAGCGACGACAGACGCACTCAACGACACAACAACAGCAACAACAAGAACAACAAAGTGACACAGTTGGCGTCTAGAGCTGTAATGCAGTCAGGCAAGCACTCAGTCAACCTCAGAGTTGCATGCCCCCATCACCCCACCCATAACACCCATCACACCCAAAGTCAGCCTGACCCTTTCTATTGCTCATTGTTGTCATTTGTAATTTTTCCTCATCTTCTTGTTGTTGTTGCTGCTGAACTGTTTAGCCAACAGTTTTGTGTTTGTGTGTGTGAGTGGCGGAAATGCAAGAGTCTCCCTCATTGTGTGTGTGCTTGGGCCCTGGATCCTCAGAATGCGGCTAAGTAGCTGCAAACGTTTAACTGTTGATTGTGGCCAACACAAATTGTTTGTACTTAGTTTGCTGCTTATGTACTATAGGTATAGATATACACATTGAGTTCTATAAGCCCCTAAAATACAAGCTGACAATTATTGTATAGTATCCTGGTGTTCCATGCAATCCAAATTGGGCAGCTGGTTTCTCTTGTTGCTGTTTGTAACTTGCTGTGGCAGTTGCATAGATACGCTCAATCTGCAGCTTGATTTTGTCATTAGCAGCTCTTGGCACAGTTGGCAGGCCATTGTCGTCGCCGCATTGCAGGTCAAGTGTAGCGCTTGCAACAACAATAGACCCCACATACATGCACGCACACACACACACACACACGCATGCTGGGAACGACTTCTTCATGCCTCAATTTCACCCACAATTCGCATCACCTGAGGCCTAAAGTCAGCTACGCACTAAGTGAAACAGCCAACACAAATAGCACACGTATGCCATGCAAGCACACACACACACACACACACATAGACATAAACACACAAACACATTTGCTTTGACAATGCAAACAATTATCCAGCGTTGCGTATACGAAACGTGAACGATTGTCTAACGTTTTAGCCGAGTGTGTGTGTGTGTGTGTGTATATGTGTGTTTGTGTGTGTATGTGTATGGAGGTACGTGTGTGCTGCTGCTTATGTTGTCACAGTGTCACACAGCATCATCTACAATTTCTCTTCCCGCAGATCTCAGCTAAATTTTCTAATGCATTTTGTGCGTGTTTATTATTTTAATTACAGCTGCCAAAACTTGAATGCCAGCTAATGCAAATTGCTGTTATGCTGGCTCAATTCCACTCAGCCTCTGGCTCCCCCTCCCCCCATCTCTCTATGTTTATCAGTTTTGCTGTCATATAATTTAAGCTATTTGGTGCTCGGTTTACTAATTAAAACGCATCATGACTATTTGCTTATGAGAAAAGAGGAGCAGCAAAAGCAGCTTCTCCTTTAGCCACTACTCGTGACGCCATCTCTTATGCGAGTGTGTGTGTGCGTTTGTGTTTCTCTGGGTGAGTGTGTATCCATGTGTGTGTGTTGCGTGCAACAAATGACAACACTTTCTGTCTCTGCTTTCGATTTTAGCCCGAATTTCACAATGATTTTGCATTTCACGCTGCTTTATTGCTTTATGCTTAATGAAGTGGTTTCTTAGGCCACGCCCCCAACAGACGCCCCCTGTCACCGCCCATCGTTTGGCAACGATAATGACTTGGCCCATTTGTTACTGCTGCTTGCGACGCTTGTCTATAAACAAGGCGACATTATGGGATTAATTTCGATATGCATTTGTTTTCATTAGTCTAATTTCAGCAATGTGTATGTGTGTGTGCATGTGTATGTGTGTGTGCGTGTGTGCGTGTGCGTGTATGGGCGTAACATCTGTCTTGCAATACATTTTCTCGGTGCGCATGTGTGCCTCAGTATGTGTTCGCCATTATAATTCAGTTTAACTTAAGCAATTTGTCAGCTCAGCTGCCATTCACAATGTGGAGCCATTGAATGCTGAATAGAATCATGAATATTGCACCCAGTTGCTAATTGATTTCTATCAAAGCTTATTAACATATGCTTAATCGAATGTATTTTGCTCTTTGTATTCAAATGCTTGGCTAGCGTTGCACCAGATGAAGATAAGAAAATATATTTCGCATTTATTTATAATGTCATATTAAAGCTTCACTATAAGATACTACTACGATACTCTGAACACAGCTATTCTTCTAGTAATCGTAATGTAAATGTAAACAGTTGTCGAATAGCTATCAGTTCTTAGTATTTCCTAGTCGATCTTGATGAAATTCGATGAAATGTCAAGGTATATTTAGTAGTAATTGGAAGTCTCTGTATCTTTTTATCGGAAGTCGGTATGTATTAATGTGAACGACGTGGGTGCGGTTATCGATTAACATATGTTAAACGAAATCTGTTTGTGGTAGACAAATATATTCATTCCAAATCTTAACGCTCTAGCTCTTATAGTCTCAGAGATCGAGCTCTTCATACTCGGTTTCTCATCATGTATGTAACCAACTTTTTCCATTATTTTGTAAGATTTCTATAACAAGTAGACTAGAGTGAAAAGCTTTTGGCCAATTTGTAAAGGCAATAGAAGCCGGCATCAACTGAATCATTTTCAATAATCGAATTCCTCAATTTAGCAACAATTTTGAACACTGACATATTAGTGCTAAGCCATTTGCTTGAATATTGATTTTGCTGCACAATGCAAATCTTTCGCAATGCACAAATGCAATAGACAACTGCACATTTTGCATTTCGTTTTAGGTTTTGCGGGTAAAGTGGACAAAATGGGTAACCAGTGTCTGCGGCTCTCCCAAATACAAACATTTTGCTGTAAACCTCAACCAAAACTCAAATAGAAATTGTTATGAACATGTAAAAACACTCAAAATAACTCTGCTTATGCAAATGGCATAATTATGAGTGCAGATCTCTGTGTGTGTGTTTGTGTGTGTGTTTGTCAGTTGTTGTGGGTAGCTAGTTGGCTAACTATTGTTGTCAGCTTTCATAAAATAATTGCAGCGGCAAATTGCCTTTATTTATTGTTTAGAAACAGCAACAACATCTGTTGCAACTGCAGTTATTTTAATGATGATAAGGGTTTGCATTGCGCAATTGCATTTGCTCTGTGTGTGTCAGTAGGGAGTGTGTGTGTGTGTGTGCATTGGGTATGTCTGCTATGTGCCTCGGTGTGCGTGCAAATTTAAATCATAAACACACGGGACCTCAGTAAACTCTGCCCATTATAGCTGCTAATAAATTGTCATGGTCACCGAGATAGTCCCTAAACAACAGCAAACACACACACACACATATACACACACATATACACACGCATGAACTAGTTTGCTTGAATCCTTCTATGATCCTTGGTCCGCGAACGTCAGCAGTTTACTGAACTTGCCAGCGTTGAGAGTTAAACTCTGAAGCGAAAATCAATTATTACCAAGCAAATATAAAAGTTGAGGCAGCAGCAAAGCAACGAAAATTTCTACGCCAATTTGCCAAATAACCAAAAAATAAACAAATAAAATAAACAAAAGCAGAAAAACAGCAGAAAGCACACAAAAGGAATGTGTATCAACACTCACAGTGGAAAGGCAAACGCTGCGGCATCATAAATAAAAAGCCAATTAATATATCATCGTTGCAAGGCGTCAGACAGCAAAATGTGGCAAGTGGCAAGGCGTGGCACATTCGTGAATGTGGATGGTCGACAGGCGATACTCTTGCCCATTGAAGAGCTCTTCAACAATGTGAAAATAAGTAGAAAAGTAAGCGATTGACTCAATGCGAATAAATGAATAGGTTAAACACAAGTTGAAGCAGTTATGATTTTTCCATAAGTCCAAAAAACGTACATTTTAAGCAATTTATTTAATTAGACTTGAGCAAACTAAAATAAATATTGGTTTTGCATAGCATAGTTTGTCAGAGTCATACTCTTATGTAGAATTTTAATATAAATGCTTCTCAATATGCTCTTTCTACAGGTAAACACTTGAAAGAAGCACAATAAATATAGTTGTGAGTTCAAAACTAATTTATGGAATTTGTGTTAAGCCAACTTAAATAATCACAAGCTTTGGATAATTTTTCAAAGCTAAATTTTCAAAGGGAATTTTCATAAAATGCTGTTGAACTCATGAATTTCGACTTAAGCAAAGTGAGATAATAACAGCTTTGCATAATTTCAGAGAGTTACACTCTTAAGCAGAATTTTAATACAAAATCTTGTCAATATGCCACAGTCTGTAATACTTGTAATAATACCAACTTATGCTTGAAGCATAGCTTTAGGCTTAAGCTCAATTCAACTTTCGCATATTTTTGCCCACTCTAAGAAGGTCACATTCCGTTAGCGCAAAGTTGGCCAAGCAAAAGGCGTTAAGCGACGTAGCGCTAATGATAACAACGCACGCAGCAGCAGTAACAACAACAACAACAGCAACAACAACAGCAACAACAACAGCAACAGCAACAATAAGAAGAAGAACAAGTGAAATATCAACAAGAGTCAGCAACATGCCATTATCTAAAGCAACAGCGACGACAACTGTTTGTTTGCCGCTAGTAGAAAGGCATGTTACACATACGCCGTGTTGTACGCAAAACACACAAACACACATGCACACACACACATCTACACAAACACACCCACACACACACACACACATTATAAATGATGGCAGCGTTGTCTGCTTTCTATTGCTTCTCTTTAGCATTTTTACCTTTCTTACTTTTATTTTTTGTGTATATTGGTTTGTTCGAAGTTGGTAGCTAAAGCCGGCAAATGACTTTGTGGCATTAGGCATGCAGCCAAAGCCAAAAACACGCACATCCGGTGCGAGCAGCTCGCTTTGGGCGCTCATATCTACATACGCCTGCCCCATCTGCCACCCCCACCTCCCTTCCCTTATCTCTTCAGGTATACATATATATTATATATATATATATATATACAAATATATATATTTTTTTTGGGCTGCTTGGCAAAGCTTCACATTAGCGCTGTGTCGCTTAAATTTAAATTTGCTGGCTGACATTTGGTGTGTTGGCAACAGCAGCAGCGACTCCTTCTGTGTTTTGGCCATTTAATCTACACATTTCCGCGCTATTTTATCGCTGCTCGTTTTTTTCACAAGACGCCTGCTGTCTAATGCCTTTTCGATAATAATAATGCTAAGCATTGGCAGTTTAGCATATCATTTATAGAAACACATATTCAAAATGCCAAGTTTAAGCACAACATTTCTTAGTAGCAACGATTTTATTTTGAGAAAACATAAACAAAACTGTAAAGTTATTATTATTTTAGGAGCACTTTATGCACACTGACCTGTTCGACCACCAACCCCCCCATGCAATAAACTCAAAAGTTATATGCCGCAAATTTTCATTCATTTCTCAAGTTTTTTCTTTTTTTTTAATCTTGGTCTGAGTGAAAGAAAATTGTTGAGGAGAATTGATCTGTTTGGCGGCAAGTCAGAGTTGCACTCGTATAAAAATAAATATTTAGTAACATGTTGTTGCCAACTAGTTTGGTAAAAGTTTGGCCAACTTCGTGTTTGCTGTCGGCTATCAATCCCAAGCAACGCAATGTGGTTAGTTATTGACAGCCATTTTGGGCAACGGAAATATTTTTGCTTTCATGCGATTTATTTTCCTTGTTTGCCCCAATATAACGCACCAACATACGTGTGTCCCGAAGCAAGGCGCAAGAGGAAGGGGCAGTCGCTTATTGGTTTGTCGCTTCCGTGTTTGGAAATATGTTTTGTTATTGTTGGCAGCTTGCTGTTGTTGTTTGTTGTTGTGATGCCAACATACATCAAATGTCGTTAAGAAATGTTTGTGTTTAATTTCTGCGGTGCATGGCAACCAGCATAACAAAAAACAACAACAGCAACAACAATAACAGAACCAATAATTATAATAATAGAAACAACAAAAAAATCGGATAATAAATAAAATCAAAATTAACGATAATAATGACAAATAACAACATGCTAAATGTGTATATTGTTTGGAATATTTATTGCACATGCGTTTGCTGCGGGCCAAAGCGTCGTATGCGTGATGTTTCCACTTAACAGTCCCATAATAAAACTATTAGCGGTCTGGGCAATGGGGAACCTTTTTAAAGCTTGTCTATGTCGAAGCAAACATAGACGGTGCAACGCGCCAAAAAGAAAAGGGGGCGTGATTGTAGCCAGCTGCTGGATGTCTCCTCCTATTTTGGGTGCCATAATAATTGGGTTATTAAAACAATGAGCAGCCATAATATGCATAATAATTTTTAAACGCACACACAGTCTAACGACAGCAGCAATGTAAAGTCACACACACACATAGACACACACATAGACATAGACATAGACATAGACACACACACACACACACATACACGTACACATCCTTTTAGTGTTAATTAGCACAATTTTGTGTGTTGCTTTTATGGGCCCAGTGCGAAACAACAAACGCCTGGCCAGGAGCCACGGCCAAGTGCCAGATTCACATCCAGCTGCCGGTTTGACTCTTTCTGCTGCTGCTGTTGCTGCTGCCCCCGTCGACTTCATTTGCGGTCGCCTCCAGTAACAGCAGCCAATTTTCTTTTAACTGTTGTTTCAGCTTGTTCTCCCTTTCCACTCTGTCCCTCTCTGTCCCTCTCGTTCTCTTTGTTGTGTGCAGCCCTTTGCCTGACCTCAATTTGCTCACAGCATGACCCGCGGGCACCGTCTGCGCTTTTAATTGTTGATTTTTCGAGTGGGCTCCCCAAATAATAAAAATTACGGTTAAGCGACCATAAACGTACCAATCGAGCTGCAGTTAGCCCAGAATCCACACAGCCACCACTTCCTAATCCCATTCAATAGATGTCTGTAAACTTTTGCGCCGTGTCGATGAGCGCTGCACAAACACACACACACACACACACATACACACACAGAAACACACAAATACACATAGAAATAAACTTCAAGTGCCACGTAGCAGGTGGCAAAAGTTTTTTCTTTTTTTGGCGACCAGTCGTCGACGGCTTCATAAATCACAAACTGGGCCAACATAATTTTTCGGCAGCAGCCAAATAAAAAAGAAAACGCACATTTAAGTGTTAGGCTACTTTCTGGACAGTATTTGTTGTTGTTATGTAAATTGGGATGCGACTCGCTGAATGTTTTTGCTTCAATTATGAAAATTGTTTTTATGAATGCCATTGAAATTGTATTATTCGCGCCCAAGTAACGACATTTGCATATGCCATGAACATTTCGTTTTACTTATTTATTATATACGTTTCCAGTTTTTTTATATATTTTTTTTTTTTCATTTTTTCTTGTTGACAAAGAGCAAAGGAAGCAAAAGAAAAAGCAGCAAACGAGTCGCATTGTCATCACCTGAAGCAACTCTAAATACATAAGTATAAATGAATATATAAGTGGGTTTGTATATATACTCTTATATATATATATATATATATATAAATAAATATATGGTTAGGAGTGTGTGTGTGTGTGTGTGTGTATATTATTATATTATTCTTGAGCACATTCCGAAAATCATTCAATTGAAATGTTGGATTTAATATGGTTATTCAGGAAATTACATTTTCAAGGTGTTCATCGAGCTTCAAGCGGCTTAAAATTTGCTTTTTATTCAGCTGTTTGTGTCATCGAAAAATGGTCGGCAGTATATATGAAATACTCTGACAAAGAGCAATGCGCATCCCATTAAAAATTAATTTAAAATTATTTCACTGGAAATTATTTTCATATTTTATCTTTATCTTTATTCTTTTCATAAATTCATATCACGAATTTGGCTACTGCGGCTGCTGCTGCTGCTGCTGCTGTTTAACTACAATAAAACATATATTATTTCTAAAATACACAAAATTTGCGAAAATCAATTATATGGAGAGTATTAGAATTGTAAACGAAACATAATTGTATAAAATGAATTTGGCATTCGGAGAACCGCAGCACAGCAGTTGGTGGATTTTCTATCGATTAATTATCGGGATGTGGTCTTTCTGATTATTGCCTCATTAGGCACTAGAAAATTCCATTTAAATTATTTCAATTCAAACAAAGTATGTGTAAGTGTCTGTGTGTGTGTGTGTATGTGACAATTAATTTGTGAATTTAGCAAATGAGCATTGAAATTGTATGTAAATTTTGGAATGTTTTTGCAACGGTAGCTGTCAGGTGACAATGCTAAATGATTCAGGCACGAGCGAGCACACCGGGCACACACAGAGCGACAGAAGTGGTCCAAAAATTGCACACATCCTACTAATTGCTTCATCTGCATAATTTATTCGCACTTGATGCAATTCCAATTGCATTCCAGAGGTGTTCGCCTGCCTATTTTGGCCAAAAGCTCAGTGAGAGTGACATGGCAATCCCAAAAATTGGGTCGAAAATGTGCTAAAAAAAAAACATCATTTAATAGGAAAGCGGCCAAATTATTATCATGGCACTGAAAGTCGCTTAATAATGCAAAACTAATGATAAGTTTGCATAAAATACTCATTAACTCAAATGTTGCAAACTATACATATATATATATATGTACATATTTATTTTGGGCTGAAAGCCAAAGTCGAATTTTGGTCAGCATTGAGGTCATAACACAACTGCACCACAGAAATGGGGGCGAAATGGTCTAAGCTGCGGAGAAGTCTTCTTCAAACTTGGCGAGCAATTTATCAACTTGAACTGCCAAAATGACAAAAAGACAATGGAAATGGGAAAAACTAGCGAAAAGTGAAAAATGCTGCAGCTCAGCATTTCTATTTTGTTGTCCCAGATAGAGAGAGATAGATGAGAGAGAGAGAGAGAGAGAGAGAGAGAGAGAGAGAGAGAGAGAGAAGGAATGAGTGAGAGGCAAGTCAACTGATTGGCTGCCACTTCCACTAACGTTGCCGCAAGAAGTAAACAAATGTTGCGACTGTTTGTTTTGTTGAAACCCCACCACCCAATGCTACTTAAAACATTAAGCAGCAGCAGCAGTGGCTGCAAATATTTCAGCACTGCAGTGTTGCAAGCTGCATCGCCATTCATTTAAAGCCACTCGACGCCGTTGTGGCTGCCACTTTTTGCGCTTTATTAGCCAATGCTTGAAACTCTCTCCAATTTTCTTCGAGTATCTGTTAAACTTTGTAATGCTGCTTTGCTTGTTTGCAGCAAGCAAGCAAGCAAGCAAGGAAGCAAGCAAAAATGCTTACCACAAGTGGCAGCTGTTCGCCTTTTAAAACATTTTGTATTGCGTACCAGTTGGCGTATACGCAATGCGCATGTGAGCAGCTGCAGCCACTTCAATTTTGGCCATTAACACAGCCAACGGGTGTGGCACACAAATGTGGCAATTATATTGATCCCCCAAAAAAAGAGCGCTTTAAATATCCCTTAGCAATCCCAATTGCAATTACATTTTTAATCCATCAGCAGACGGATATGCAAATGGAAATTTCACCACTGGTGCAACGGATCGTATGCTTAACATTAATTAATATCAAATGCCCCCAAAATGCTAAGCCAAAAATGGCTGCAGCACCATTTTCATTAGGGCCATAACAATGGAAACCGCCTTCGTCTAATTACAATAACTGTAGACACAAGCGTTCGTCCTTCGTCATTCTGTGCTTCGTCCTTGCCAGCACAGTGTTATATAATTCCAGTGCTCGCTTGCTGTTGAGCTGCTGAGCTAAACACATTGAAATCGTCGTCGTTGTTTGGCTCATTTTCACCCACTTGCCACTTCCCGCTTGCCAGCCCCCGGTTACCGCTGGCTTTTTGGCCAAGTTTTGTTTGCTAAATGCCATTCGCACTCCAGATTTTCCATTTAAATGGCAAATGCAGCGGGCAAGCCAGCACAAAAAGATGTTAGAAATATAAAGGCAAGACTGATCGACGTGCAGATACCACTTACCATAGCTATAACTATTTCTATAAGCATCATTTATTGGTTATTATGAAATATCTATGCATTTTCTTCGGTTTGTGTGGACAACAAAATAGGTAAATTAACTTGATCTTAATATCGCACAGAGAATATATATGCTACAATTGGCTATGCAAACTTTTCAAATTGCAACGCTTGATATATAAATACGTGTACTCAATATACATTACTATATTGATATAGATATACGTATACTTAATATAGAGATAGATACTTTTACACATTTATTTGCACTTTCTATGCTAAATCTTTTAAATACTCCCTTTATGAAAGAGAATGCAATGTGCACAGGGTATGGCTGTGGAAAATGCAGTAAAAGTTGCAACAGATTCCTTCTTGAACCGCAACAGCATTGCAACAACATTCTACAATCACTTTATAAACAGACTTTAATTTCACTGCCTGACGTTCTGCAGAAGTTGACTTGAGTTTTTATTTGGCTGGCTTTGGCGCCAGGGAAACACAATTTCCGTTTCTTTATATGATTTGGTAGGTGCTGTCTGCATGACTGGGAAATCAGTAAGTGTGCATAGTGTGCCATTTCCTGACTGACTATTGCCATGGCAATACCTAATTTTTGGCAACATGCATTTCTGTCAAAACAATTTGGCACTTGCAACAAGCTAACACAAATTTTTATTTTTCAACTGCTGGTAATTGTTGTGCTCGAAAAACTTGTATTCTCACACATGCCTGCGTCCCTGATCATGTTGCATAAGCTGTGGACCAGTTATTTTTAGTCCTGTGATGTGGCAGTATTAAATTCCGTTTAAATGTTGACAGCTGCTGATGCGTAGATTGACCCTCTGCGCAATGGCCGCCCTGCCACTTCAGACAATGCAAATTAAAAACGCACAAAGATTTCCGCAGGACACAAAGCACAAAAACGTAAAGAAAAAAAAGTGAGAGAAAAAAAGCAGAGAAAGAACAGAGAACAGAAAGAAGAAAAGAATCAACAACAAGCGAGTAATCAAAGCAATGGCAATGTGGATGCCTCTGTTTCTGGCTCTGCCACTGCGTCAGCCTCCATTTCTGTTTTTCTGCCTGTGACTGTGCCTGTTGTTGCTTTGATGAGGGCACTTTAGTAAATCGCTGTCGTTGCTGCGACTTGTGTTGCCTCGTGGTTGCCATACCCTGCAGACACATCAATTGTGGGCAAGTGGGTTTAATCACGCTGCGAAAGAGTATGCAACAGCTGGCCGCGATTTAAGACTATAAATTAAATACATTGTCTGCATCAAACGACTGGCATCCCCAGCGATTAAAAAATAAGTGCTACACACAATCTTATTAAGTAAATATTTAAAGTAATATACAAAAAGTTAAAATAAAAATCAATTAAATTAAATAAAAAATACTATCCGAATAATAAAAATAGTTAGTATAAATAACTTAAGATTAAATCATTTACAATTCAGTTATTATTAATAGAAATTGAGTGCTCAGAACTGACTTCGTCATAAAACGCGTTATAATATCACAGAGAACTCGAAAAGGTTCATGCTAAGAATAATTTAAGTACAACGGTTCAGAGAAAATTAAAAGGTCTTGAGAGTGAGAGCAGATCGACTATCAAGAGATTAAAATTATTATTATTATTATTAAAATTATCTTTTATTACTCAAATATATTTTCTATGCAATGTACTTAAGGCCATTTACTGGGCATCTGCTAGTCAAGCATGCTTATGCCTATTTGTCGATGTTATGCGTAGGCTAAAGTCAAAGTTGCAAGAGGCAAAGCTCTATAGAAGAGGCCATCTTTTAGAGACTGATGCTGAGAACTTTATTGAAATATTCGCACATTTGCAGCAGCATCTTTGATATTATCATGCTACCGTATCCAGGGAATGTTTATGCTTCTTAAACCCCGCCCCTCCCACCCCCCCCCCTCACCCATCCCTTACCCGGTGTGATGTGGTGCGTACAACGTATTCACATTAATTTGGTCAATTAATGCTTTGGCACAGACTGAATGAGCGTATGAAATGGCACGCATCATGCTCCTGAATAAAACTCTAATGCCAGTCTAACGAGAGTTTAACTACACCCTACCTACCCCTTTCTATGCTATGCTATACTCTTCCACATAGTTGTGCAGCACATTAAAATGGGTCAAGCGTCAATTGCATATGAAATACGGCTTTTAACTTTTGCAGTTCGTCTCCATTACCCATTACGCATACGTCACGTTAGTGCAACGTGCACTTCAAGCTAATGAAATGCACAAGTGTGGCACACACACACACACACACACGCACACACACACAACTCTCTGCAAAGGCTGTGAAAATAATTAACTACACTTGTGTGCAACAGCTCACAGAAAGAGTCTACTTTTTTTCCAGGCACAGAAGCGTTTAATCTTTTTGCTCGCAATTATTTGCGCTGTCAAAATATTTAATGTCGACCGAAAAAGGTTGACGCTATTCAATCATGGCAAATTATTGTCGGTAAATGTGTTGAATTTGGAACTCAATTATAAGTTCTTAATTGAAAGAGCTGACCCTGATTGCCAGGTAACACAAATTGATTTATATTTATGGATTTTTGGCCTTTCGTCCTGAGCCATTCTGTTTTGGCTATTGGCTCTTGGTTGTTGGCAGCAGCCAACGTGGCCACTGCTGCATTGTTTGATAGCTGCCCTACAGGCATGCAAATTGATATAGCCACGCCCCTGGGGCAATTGCACCTCAAAAAACCAAAACAAAAAATATAGTATATAGATTTTAGCTAACAGCTTTGGGGGCATAGAAAGACAGAAAAAAAGAAATAATAATAAATATTGATTGTGTGCCATGGCAATATTTCTAAAAATAAATTATAGAGAATTTTCACAAAAATAAATCAAATATGTTGCCAAGTATTTTCAGCAATTAAAAATAGTTTATTTTACTTTTCGATGCATATCGAATTACTATCATATGCATTTTGCACCCATTGTATATATTTTAAGCAATCAATCATTTTGTAAATAAATTTAGGATTTAAATTGGATATTCGTCACTTTAGCATATTAGTTTTAACTAAAAGTAAGTAATAAAAATTGATTTTATGTAAATTTTAAGGAATTTTGGTTATGTTATGAAAAATTCTTCATATTTTTTTTCAGTGCTTAACTTGACCAAAGTGCATGTTCTACAAAATAAATCTTGCACAAGCCAAGACGTTATTTGTTCATATATATATATATTTATAAGTGTGTGTGTGTGTGTGTATTTTTGTTTGCGTGTCTGGTCATTTTGTCGTCGCTTATTTGCCAGTCTGTATGAGCATTTTGGGGGATTCTTAAGTTTATGCAAATGTCCTTTAAGCAATTAGCAATAAATGTTTGTATTGGCTACTCGGCCACTGTGTGTGTGTGTGTCTGTACGTGTGTGTGTGTGTGTCAATGTGTTAGTCATTTTGTGGCCCATTTGTGATACAAATCATGCGGTCTACATTTACTGCGGGCCACCAGCTGTTTTGGGGCCAGCCTTTAACTGCACTATGTGCCTTGGCCTGGTCAGCATGGCCGCCAACTGTGAATCAGGAAGTATAGAAGTGACCCAAAAGGGAATGGGGTTGTGGTAGGGGCTCTGGTTAAAGATGGGACAACCAGTAAATGTTGCGGCAAACGTGCAAATTGTGGGCTAAATTGGTTTGCCTTTTGCATTTGCATAATTTACTGCGGTCGCCTTTGTTTGCTGTTCTTTCGAAAGAAAGTTTGAGACTAATTCAAGACACTGACGCACTCTTTCAGCCGCATGAAATTATGTAAATTTCAAACAGTTTTGCATTTATTGGCAAAAACATTTATTTGGCTGAGCAGACTCGGAGACAGAGCCAGAGCCAGTGATTTTCAACAGGGTCAAGACAGTGGCCAACATGGCTAATGCATAAATGACAAGGCTTAGACGTCAGAGACTGCCGACACTGACACACCCACATCCTGTGGTCGCCTCGTTGACTGGAGTAATCAACACACAAGTCGACACATACACAAACACCCTGACACATGCATACATCAAAATTAATTGGCCAATAAGCATGAGGTCACACTATCCCACTTGACTAACTGATGTCGCCAGCAAATGACAACCCTTCACGTAATCACTCCCAAGCTCGATTAATTGAGCGAGTCGAGGGCCAAGGGTCAATGGCTAAGGGCCAGCAAATCGCGGATTTGCTTTGCATTTATATTGAATTGCATGCATAAGCAAAATGTGAGAAAATCGGATAAGAGAGCAGAAACTAGAAACCAGAAACCAGTTAACACAGACAACTGCAGCAGAAAGTTTTTTAATTCCAGTCGGGACAATGGGATTGTGGGATGCTGTTCAGCATTTGATGTCCGCGCTCGTTGCGCTCAATAAATTGTTGAGCAACTTTAGACATCAACAACAACCACAACAACAATAACAACAACATCTACAAGCAAATCAATCTTTGGCTTGAAATGATCTGCGACGTAGGCGAAAGCTATTATTAGACAAAAGCTGGGTCATATCTATTGATTGATGGCTGATAAGTAGCAGGTTTTCCACGTGTTTGTGCGTATCTGTGTGTGTGTGTGTGCGAGTGTGTGCATGAGAAATGTGTTGCCTACCAGTAACCCATACCCAATTCTAACCACCTCAGAAACCCACACACCGACATCCAAATGGCAGGCATAATAATGCGAGTTTATCTCTGCTTGGTAACCAATTTCCAACAATTTGATTTATGTATTTTCTGTTTGTGCGTGAGAGTCGCCTTATGCGACTTACGTCACTTGTTGTTGTTGTTGTTGTTGTTGCTGTTCTTGTTATTATTGCTGTTGTTATCGTTATTGTTGTTGCTGTTCTTGTTGTTGGCTTTTACTCAACGCATGACTTGCTGGGGCCAAAACGCTATCATCAAAAGTCCTGATTACATTTGCAGCAGTTTCTCCAATTACAGAATAAAACGTTGCCTACTTTTTGGGGCGCGCTACGAAGTAATCTCACGCAAACACACACATGCTTATATGTATGAGTGTGTGTGTGTGTGTGTGTATGTGTGTGCTATGCTTTGTTATGGTGTCTATTACTCATGCATATGTAAGTCTAATTAGCTAAATTTGACAGAAAATGCGACGCTAGGCAACGCGAAAAGAAAAGAACTGATTGGTAATCAAGGAGCTGCAGGAAGCCTTGATAGCCTTGGGGATAGATGCAACCGGAGAATCACATTTGTTGAAAAGGTCACAATTATGCCATTATAGTGCTGGTATCAAATGTGTGACGCACAAGTAAGAAACGTTTCGTAGATGGAAAAGATAGCGAGCGGAGCTCATTTACTGCCAGTAAAGACAAGCTGATTAGTTTGAATATGAATTTGGACAGCTGTCACCAGAATAATCAGCTCAAAATTGTGATTATTAATGACAATTTGTTTTTCTTTACATTTACATTTACAGAATTGAGATTATATATGAAAGATTTGGTTAAGAATTGTTCCACATCAGATTACGAACACGCAGAAGTATTTTATGTATGAAACGATGTTTTTATATATATCTTTAATAATCTCCAAAATTAAAACTGGATTCTTATATGCGTATGCAACAAATTGAATATTTTCTTTAGTTTACTTTTTCTAATAATTTAATTTTTACTTAATTGTTTTATTCAGTTAATCAAAAAGATTTTGTTAATTTTTCTTATTATATACAAAGTGATTTGCTTATAATACACGTACAATATCAACAAGAATCAAAGAAAGCGGATGACAATCCAATGTAAGGAATTATTATATTAATAACGATGATGTTTTTCTGAACATTTTAAGTAATCTGATGAGCAATTATTGTCTTTGGCTTATTTCTAAGAACAACATCAAGCTTATTATCAGATTAGAATTTCACATTGCTTAGTAAACAATTAAGTTTTGTGATTATGTTTGTTTTTTTTTCAAGATCAAATTACAAAGAGAAATTTCCAAGAAAACGAAACGTTTTATATATTTATTTATTTTTAGTTGTCGCTTAAATGCCACTGATTTGTTATTCAAGGCTTTAAAATTGTGCACACCGTAGACTAATTGGTGTTTTAGCCGAGGCGTTGACTATGGAGTGCTGTGTTAGTGTGGCAGCTGCCACATGCTGGCTGGGCGACCATCAATGGCGCCACCCAAATCATTTGCTCGTCCCAAGAGATTTCGATTTACGCTCGAGGGATTCAATATTAAAATCGGATATAAATTGTTTTCAAATATATACACACACACACAGACAGACGGAAGGCAAACGAGTGGCGTTCATAACAAGTGGTTGACAAGCAGACACGGACACACACACACACACACACACACACATCTATATAGAGACACTCTCAGAGGAGCATACATCAGTCGTGCATGTGTATTTAAGTACGTGTAAGCCTCTTCATTCAAATTGTATTGCATTTATTTACGCAGTTGCTGGCGCTATTTGTCATTGCTTTGGCTGTTGGGCCGTTGGTTTTGTTACCAATTTTTAAGCAGTTGTAAAATATTCATGGGTGTTTGCCAGCAACAGCAACAGTTTTATTTATAGGCCCTCCGTCAGTCAGGCAAACAAATTTAAAGCCCAAAAAAATATATCTATATATATATGTATATATCTAAATGACTCGCTCGTCGTGGCATGCTGCGCTTCCAGCGTTAGTTTTGCATTTTGAGCTGCTTTGTGCAGCTGATTAAATTAATCAAATTATTCATTTCAACCTGACACATGCATAAATCACGACTGTGCGGCAGTTGCTGTGACCCATTTGCAAGCCGAGCGTTCCTCAGCGAGTTGCCTGCCACAGCAAATTTGATTGATCATGCGTATGGTCTATGTGTGTGTGTATGTGTGAGTGAGTGTGTATTGTTATGTGTGTTTCTAGTAATTAGCACACCCACACATTGACCTCTTGTCATATACATTTGTATATGTGACGCTGGTAGTTGTAGCAGCCTGTGAATTGACAAATGACAGCAACAAGGTGTAAGTCTCATTCGAATTTTGGCACACGAATACTACATATCCTATATGTATGTAGTAAGTTTTGCTGCCCTGTTTGGTCACAAAATTGGGAACGACATTTTCGAAGTCAAAAAGAAAATAAACTTTATCGAGACGATGAAAAACATTGAGGAGTCAGACCAATTATTACATTTTTAACAACGTCTAGAAAAAAATTAATGCATTTATTTAAGTGATGTTATTAATTTTTATTATCGATAGATAAGTCCGCCAAGTTATGAAACAACAAGTCACAAATGTCAAAAACATCTACACATAGGTTAAATCAGCATCATAAAGCCGTTTATATTATTATAGCTCGTTTCATGGAACATGATCTATAAATGTCAGAAACTTCCAAAGAGAAGTACATCAAATTATTCAAGATTTTATTACTATTGATTATTATTGGTATGTTTGTGCATCAACATATGGAAACCCACAGTTTCAAATTTTTATATTAACTACATACATCTTAAAGCATATTTGCGGAGTTTTGTTTTGTTTTGTTTTGTTTTTTTCTTTTTTTGTTTAATGAACAACAATTGACAATTCACACACAGAAATTTATTGGTATGTTAGTCCAACAACTTATTGAACCTATTAACGGAAATTCAATTACATTCATTATTCAATTATTTGTTCGACGATACAAGCATTAGATATACATACATGCTAAATGTGAATTAAGTCTGATAGCCTGCTTCTTGTCGTCCATGCTTTACAGCCTATTAAAGCTAAAGCGCCTTGCTGCACTTTAAGGCCACTAAAAGCAAGTCAATCACATGGCTCTATTAAGTCATATGACATGGGCATTAAAAGCCTTAATGCTTGACGACGGGTAGATGGCAGTGGGACAGAGGAAGCAGCGGTTCGACAACCCTTCAAGGTTCGTTTTATGGTCTGAAAAGTGTATGACAAATGCGCTGCTCGTAAAAGATGCGTTAATCTCAACTTCTGGATGCGCGTTTGCCCGACTTTTGTTTTATAGTCGCACTTATTTTTATTTGCACGCACAACGACTGCAAAATGGACAGAGATCAGAGATGGATGTACAGTTGGAGAGAGAGGGATAGAGGGAGGGGGGGGGGGGGAGGGGCTACGGATAGCGAGTGTATGATAGAAGAAGAAAGCAGCTTTCTGCTTGATTGAATTAAAAGAAATCATATTATACTCACACGTATAACAGACAGACAGCGATGCCTGCCTCAATGTCAGAACGGTTCAAGGACTTCGACAGTTTCTTAATTGGCGACATATCTGCTGTGTGTGTATGTATGTGTGTGTGTGTGTGTATGTGAGTTTGTGCCATTGTCAGAAAGAAGCCTTTAGCAGAAGGCGGACAAATGCCCAAACTCTCTATTTGCCTTAGCTAACTGAGAGTGACAGCACACAGAAGACAAGAGGCAGAAGGCTACAAGCAAAGACAATCAGAGCCAGAGAGAGCAAGGTCCAATGAATATAAGATGGACCAACCCAGCCACCAGGCATCTTCTGCATTTTCTGTATGTGTGTGTCCTAGTGTGTGTGGGTGTGTATGTGTGTGTGAGTGTGTGTAGCTTTTCATTCTGTGTGTTGCCTTTTGCCAGTGCTTTTGGTATTTGGGTCAAAGTCTTGCCTGCATTTCTATTTACATTGGCCTGGACTTGTCCGTACATAACATAAAGTTTAATTTAAAACTTTTGCTCATTCTGCGCAGCATAAATAAATGCGTATTTGAAAGGATATGCGTACAAGCAAGACACATGTGCTGCCTGCTAACCATGCCCCCTCCTCCCTACCTGCCTTAACAATAACTGCTTCTGCATGTCTTACTTTGGTTTTGTTTTCTCTTATTTATTCACAGTTTGCATTAAAACTCACTTAAATTTGCATGTCTCGTCCAGAAATGAAACTGTCTTTAGACCATCCACACATAAATGTCTTATGAAAAACCTATAAACTGTGCTTTACTTGGGCTTACAGATGAGTTTGAGTCGGTTTTATGCAAGAGAGCACGACATGCGAACTGGAACAAACAATTTCAACACACTTTTCCATTGAATTTATTTAAAATTTGCTCAAAGCTGCACTTGAAGGCTGTTGTTGTTTGATCTTAATTTTATTATTCTAATTGTGAAGTAAGTTGGAATAAACTAGTCAGGTTTATACAGAACTATAGACATTGAAATTGAGATTATATATTTGGTACGACGAAGTTTGGTCGAGAATCTGTCATAGCTAATACCAAAAAACTAACAATTTTTAAATGAAAATTACTAATTTATCTCTAGGAAATATTTAATTCAAAACTCTTTTCCAAATCACACTCAACACAACATCGCAATTTGGCCTACCACAATTTTGTTCAAATTTATTTGATTATGGTTTGGACTGTCAATTAAAACTGGAATATAAAGAGTAATTTTTATTATGTTTTCTTAGATTGTGTTTGTCGTTTGAATTTCTTAAGTGTGCTGCTCGCACACAAAATAGATATTTTTTTGAACACAAACACGTTGTCAGATTAGTCTTCATGTCTGAATAGAAAACTAGTTCGAGTCACATATCTATTCAGGAGACAAGATGGGCAGCTGGGCAGAGAGGAAGTGCAGGGGACAGATTCGAAGCTGACCATAAAGTGAAACGTGTGGAACAGATAGGTTCCGATGATGTTGATGTTGTTGTTGTTGTTGCTGTTGCTACTGCTGCTGCTGTTGCAGCTGCTGATGCAACGAAACCTTGACCGCCTCTGAGGTAGCCCAAAGTGTTTTTGGCTTTCGATTTTGCTGCTGGCCAAGTATCTGTGGACTTCTGTTTGTGGCACTTAGGCCTTTGCACACCAATCGATTTGAATCTGGTTGATGCTTGCTTGCTTGCATTGCACTCACTGAATGCCCCAAAGATTCAGGTGCTAGCAACAAAATGAAAAAGCCTGGCTGCTCTTTCAGCACCTCAAGTGCTAACAAGAATTTGGTTGAGTGCTGAATGCTGGGCGGTGAATTGCCATGGGAGAGGGGGGGGAATGGGAATGGGAATGGGAATGGAGGCAAATGCGTTGAGAGGACGCTAAGTAAACGCTCGAAGCGCCTAATAAACACATCCGGGCCACGGCCAGGACACGGCCAGGACTCTGTCTAGGACAGTTCAGGCCCGGCCACGGCCGTTGATAAGTCTAATAAACTAAGCGCAAGCCTTAGACAACGGGGCTAGTAATTTTGAGACGCCGGACAAGGGCCAAGTTGAGCGGAAACGGAAATTGTCGCTGGCAACAACAATAATAATAACAACAAACACTTGCAAAAATTGTGCTTTTCTCTTACTGTTGTTATTGTTGTTGTTATTGCTGGTCGTGGGCTGGTTCTGGCCAGAAATTGGATTTATGTGCTTCGTTAGTAAATTGGTTGTGATAGGCACAACATCAAGAAGCAGCAACTTTGGGCGTGCTGCCAACTGCAGGCGGCAACTACAAATGTAGCACCGCCAGCAGATCAGGCGTTTGCATTGACAGTGTCTCCAAATTGGCAATGTACCAGTTATAGAATACGATAACAGAAGAAGTCAAAATAAAAATTCGTCAATGGTTGGAATAATAAAATGCATACAAACATGTAAATTTCTTTATTTCCAGTATTAAAAATCACAAAATTGCAAAACCGAGTCATATAAATAAACTGATAAATGAACTACTTAATATTTTGAACAAATCATTTCACTTGTCAGAGACAGCTGAACAAAATAGCAAAAACAAGATAAATTATATATTTTTCCTATTAAATGAACTGCTCAATTTGGTAAACAATTCATTAAATGTTAATGAGATTTAAGAGTTAGACCAGTAGACCATATTTAATAATACAAGTAAGAGCAGTAACCACAAAACATTCATCCCAAATCATGTAATCATTTCATTTTATATATTTATATTTTCACTTCTAATTTATTCAACTCCCTTGTGACTAGCGGAATAATTTATGATTTTAAACTTGTGGGATTTGGATAAGTCATTAGTTGAATACAAAATAAATGTTTATTTTTTTTGGTAAACTCATTTCATCATTTAAATATGCTTTTCACTCACTTCTAACCTCACCTGTTCTGGATATAAATATATATATCCCAGGTACAAATGTTTAGCTTTAATACGGTTTAAAGTTACAAAAATTTGTATATTAATTATATATTTACTCATATCACTTATATTTAAAGTTCAATTTAATTGAATGCTTTATCAACTTTAAACTTGTGACGAAAATAATTCAGATAAAATAGGTAATTAAAATAATCCCAGTTACAAGATTTTAGTTTTAGTTTTCAATTCTCGCCACAAATAACCACCAAATGAACCACTGTGCCGGGTAACAATTTTGCTGCAAGCTATTTGTGCTCAACGGCGGCCTCTCCTCCGGATGTTGCACAACTTTTTAAGCAGCTTGCTTTAATTTCTTCTGCTGTCACATGATCTCTCCGGCTCCGGCAACGGGCTCCGGGCTCCGGGCAGACGGCACAAGTTTTGCAGTGTCTAAAGCCTGTGAAATGTTTTTATGCGAATTTTATTACATTTAGTTGCGCGCGAGTTGTTTGGGGTAGTTTATTCTCTTATTTTTTATGGAAGGGATCATGGCGGGGGCGACGGCAACGGCGACGGCTTAAGGCCTCGTCGGCCCGGCTAAAATTTTCATTATTGACTTTCAGGCGCATAAATGTACAAAATCAGCTTGAGGCATTCCAATTTTTGGACAAGTTGAAGTTGTTTGGATTTTGTTTTTTTTTTTTTTTTTTTGGTTTTTTTGCAGCCGCCGTTTTTTATTACAGTTTTTCCATTTGGTGTTTATAATTTGCGTAGTAAATTGGACGACCAAAATTGTGCCCTTCATGCGCGAAACAGACACGGGAAGTATGGGTAATAAAGAGGAACTAAGAGACAGAGAGAGAGAGAGAGTGAGAGGGGGGGGGGGGGGGAGAGGCAGAGAGATTGAGCGAAAGAGAGACTAAATTGCAGTGTCCCAGTTGGCGTTTCAGATGATGTTGATGAAGTGCCTCGAGGCAGCTGATTTATGAGCGAGCTCTGATCGAAGCAGAAGCAGAAGCAGAAATAGCAAAGGCTGAAGCCAGAGTTGATAGAGTAGCCCGAGTAGCAGGATATGCTGGAGTAGGCAAAACAAAGCCTCAAAAGATTGTGGCATGGCAGCCATTCAACTGTTCGGATTAATGAGGCGCTGTGTAGCAACCACATTGGGATTTTTGAGGCCTGTCCGTGACCATTTGACATCATGTTGGCTTTTTTCCGTTCTTTTTTTTTGGTTTTTTTTTTTTATCTGCCTGCATGCAACTCAAGCGGATGGACAAAAACTGAGTCAGTCAGTGGGCGGGACACACAGGACGTGGCAGAAAGTAGACAGTAGGCAGTTGAAAGGCCGCAGGCCACAGGAAGACAGGATGTGCTTACTGTGTCTCTGTCTCTGGCTGTGTCTGTGTCTGTGTCTGTGTCTCTCTCTTTCTCTTTCTCTGTGTGAGTCGCCACGGCCGGTGGCAAAAATTAAATTATGACAGCAAATGAACAAGCAACCACAGAGCACACAGCAGCGGCTCAGCTAACTGAAGGATGCGAGCTGCTTGCTCCTAGCTCCTGGCTGCTGGGAGCTGAATACTGAACCGGATATGCTGAGCCCTTGTCCGTGCTGGGCGGCTACACTGCCTAATAATGAAATACATGAATTTTGTAGACAATAATCGCAGCGGCTTAGCTGGTATTATAATAGGCACTCGTGGCCAGCAGCAGCATCAGCATCAGCAGCAGCAGCAGCAGCAGCAGCAGCTAGAATAATGAAGCAGGTGGGACCTTTTGTGGCATGTTTGCTCTGCCACTGCCTGTGCTTTAAGCTGCCTTTAATAGAAACTAATATTTCTCTTGGCTGGTCTCGTTAAGATTGCACTGTCCATTCTTAACTGCCTCATTAAACCAATGCAAATGTAATTTTCATTCATTTAAGTAACACATTTGTAATGCAAAATGGTAATAAAATCACTTTGGTTTTAGGTTTAATCTCCACGTGTCTAATTTCATGTATTAATAGCATTGATAATTATTGAAATATTTGTTCGTAATTACAGATTGATCCAAATTGTACTTAGCAAATTTATAATATTCCCAGTGATTTTCTTCTTGTTTTTCATTTTGCAGAGTTAAATATTTTATATTTGATATATTTAAAATATGTATTGTGCAGATCAGATGGTCAAATATTTTTCTGCATATGTAGTATTCTGTATGTAGTATTCTGATGTTTTTAAAATCATAACCGAATATACATATTTCTACCAAAATTGCAATTATCTTTCAAATTCCAATTGTGCTTATCACGCAAAGTATTTTTCATTAAAATAGTTTAATAAAAATGGCCACAGATAATATATATTTGCGATTTCTTTTCTTCATTTCCCCTGTTATAGTTATGTTTAAAAATTTTTATATTCATTGTCACAAATTTTTAATTAATAGATGTTTATTTAACTAATGTATGCTATGCATAGCAAAACTGCATAGACAACACAAATAGAATTCAATTAGTGGGTCTAATGACAACCACTTAAAACAACAGTTTATTTATTTTCTTCAATTGAATGCCAATAACAAGAACAGCAACAACAATAGAAAACAATGGTCAGAGATAGATTTACAAGACTGAAATGACCAGAACTGCAACAAATTCATTTCCCCAAAGACTAATTGGGAGTTTTCACAGAGGAAAATTCCAAGGAACAAAAACAAAATTCAGTTTTGCCTCAAATATGCGAATAAATTTCAATTATTACTTGAGACGAGACGCTAGAAGGACACCAACGAAACTTTTCCAGCAGAAAAGCGAGCAAATAAAACTTGTTCCTTCACTTTTGACAGTATTCGGGCATTTGAAATTTGAATTTGAAATTTTCCCTTTCCCTATTTTCTGTGTATACTATAACTAAAACAGTAATAAATGCTGATACATGTACAAATATATATATAATTTTCACGGAGTTTCTTTAAAGAAATAATCAATAATCTTATAAGGAAGCTGATGCAGCAAAACAAAATAGGAATATATATTGTTAATTGATACGCCTGCTGAAAATGAAACTCATCCGACACATAAAATGTATTAATGGAAAACAACAGAGCAACTTTTTGCCAAGGAGTCCCGAAAACTGAATACACTTGCTGAATTATTATAGGCATAATAAGTGTAATAATAAGATGGAATTTCAGCCGTAATTCTTCTCTTATTTATTTGCTCAAAGTCTAGATTAAAGTTTGTAGCAAACGTAATTCTCCGACAAACTAAATTTATATGCCTAACTCCTGCTTAAGTTTGGTGCAAAAAGCGGAGCTGCCTTAAATAGCAGGCAAAAGGCAATTTATGTAATTGTTTTTAGCATTTTTTGCAGCTGGTTGCCGCTACCGCAAAATTTGCTCGAGGGTGCAATGAATCTAATAAAGAAATTACGCCCGTCAGCGTTTCTGTGCTCAAGGACAACGCCTCGCTTAAATGTAATCCTAGCTGGAAGAGAGAGAGAGAGAGAGAGAGAGAGAGAGGAGAGAAGGAGATGCTGTTGTTGTTGTTGTTGCTTGTTGTGTTTGTGTTGATGTTGCCAATTGTTTGGCTTGAACATAATGAGCTGAATATCAAGTAAGTCGTCTGACGGCAGGCCACAAAATTTGTGTATATTTATATCCTTAGACGTCGCGACGTATGCATAATTTAAAAGCAAATCCTTAACTGGCTCAGTGCGTGTGTCTCTCTGTGTGTGTGTGTGGTTGTGTGTGAGTGTGTGTGATGTCATTGCGTGTGTGCGTCTGAGTGTCTGCTAATAGTTGTCGAGGAGCATTAAATGTTCGATTTACCAATTTGTCGCGATATCGTTTGTTTCCTCGACCCGGCCCAAAGGACAACACAAAGTGTTGCCATAGTCATGCAAAAAGTTTTGTTATTGAGTCCTGAACTGGGAAAGTGGCGAAAAGCATATTGCTATCTCCTGGCATAAGCGGGCTAATGCACACGTGCCGCTTTTTGTGGCCACCATAAAACAAACTTATTGGCTACAAACGCTTAGTAAACTTTTTGTGGCAACAACGGAGGCGTGTGCGGCATTTACTTTTATAAGCCAGCAGAGGGTATTTTAACTTGGCCTAGATGTGTGAAACTGATGTTTTCTGAACCATTAACCATATATATAAATACATATATATCTATATATTCCTCATCAGCATTGATAGCCGTATCGATAAAGCTCTAGTGCCATATAAACTATTGATTGTCATTGCAGCAAATAGACACTCAAAAGTAACAATGTTTCATAAGACACTTTTCAAATTTCATTTGTGTATTATTTCATTTAATTATTAGAGGCAACAATCGATTCAGTTTTTTCTGCCAGTGTATGTATTCGTTGACTTGCCTCAGCCAAATGTGCCTCCTTGTGCCACTTTCAGCTGACTCGACGCGAATTGACAAGGATCGAATAACTGTGTCGAATATTTACAACACTTTGTGACATTCTTAAAATGAAACAAATTCTTTTGAGAATCAATTTCATTAAATCAAGAAAGAACAATAAACTTGGAAATGCCGCCGATATATATCCTTGTAGATTAGAGTTAATCTACTGAAGTTTAAACATTAATGTATTAAACATGAAAGTGTTCCTAATTTGAGGTCATATAAAAAATATAAAATTAAATATAATACTAAAAATGCCAACAGCTTATGGAGTTTTTAGCAGCAAGTCTGCTGCACTAATCTTGGCTTGTGGCGTCTCCGTTGGGCGTTGGGCGTTGTGCGTTGCTCAACATCCATTTTGCAGTAATTGCAGGACCAACTTCAATTAATTTGCCAGCTAGATTAGCATGTGGGCAATTATTTACCCAGGCGACGACGCCCACTTAAGTGCCTGGGAATTGGGGCGCGGCACATAAAGTGTGATATTGAGTGCAGTTGCTCCTGGCGCTGTTCCTGTTGCAACTGTTTTGCAACATTAATTGCTGCTCAGATTTTTGGGCAAAAAGTTTTTCATAAATTTTCATGGACTTGAAGCAGCCAAACACACAATGCAGGAAGTGCGTGAAAATTCAAATGCAAAAGTAAGCCACTTGTGGGGCATGTTTAAGTGGCAAAATGTTGTTGCTGTGGCTGTTGCAAGTGCAGCTGTCAAAGTTGCGACAAGAACAACAAATGTCGCCCACATCAATACAACGAGGGGCGCAACGGAGCTGGCTGCCTGCCTGAGGCTGGCTGACTGTTGGCCTGTCAGTGGGCGTGCCACAGTAGGGCTGTGGAGGCGCCACATTGGCGGCGGCTGCTGCTGCTACAGTTGCTGCAGTGAAAACAATCGAAATTATAGCAAACAAGCGCGTAAACTTTACGCTTTCACTGCGCGCCGTATGTGCGCGAGTGTGCCAATGGTGTGTGTGTGTGTGTGTGTGTGTATGTGTGTGTGTGTGTATAAATAGTCAAACCCGCTGTAGCTTTGTTGCCGTTACGATTGCTGTTGTTGCGGCTGCTGCGGCAACGGTGGTTACCACTCGACAGCGTCATTTAAATTGCTCGACAAAAAGCGTTGCACAATCTGCCAAAGCGTTATACACCAAAACACACACACACACACACACACACACAGACAGACCGACACACACATTCGGTTTGTCTACTATTTTTTTTGGTATTTTATCTGCCGTCTCTTTTATTGTTGATGGCGCGAGAATTCTCTCATTTGCCAGCACAATTTTCATAGCATACATTTTGGGGCCAGCCGCAACAAAATGTGTGTCAACAAAAGTCGGTGGCGGTTGGCTGTTATCGTTGTTGTTGTTGTTGTTGTTGTTGTTGTTATAGCTGTTGTTGACGTTGTTGTTCTTGTTGTTGTTGGCTCTGATCATTGTCAAAGAGAGAGAGAGAGAGAGAGCTGGTCTATAGGCAGAACTAACGCGCGCTCGTGTTTTTCAAGTGCAGCCACACGTACAAAACTGCAATTAGCTGCCAAACGGTGTTGTTTTGACACAAACCCATCACATCCTACACAATCAGCCTAAACACTTTTCAAGCGGCATTTACACAACACGTTTGACTGGTATTTGGGTCACAAAACAGGACTACAGTTGTCCGACCATAATTACATGTAAATTATAACCACATGCACACAAAACGTTTGCTTCATTTATTAAATATTTTGTCCATTTAATTGGGCTGCACAACAAAATGCTTCTGCTTTCTGCCTCTCGCTCTCTCTTTCGAACATTTATAGTCGACCATCTCGCTCTTTTAATCGAAAAACACTTTTCAGCAAAACATGTTTCCAAGAAATGTAATTATATTTAATTAAAAAAAAAAAGCACACAATCATTGACTTTAACGAACTGCGCACCACATTTACATATACAACCACGTGTGTGTGTGTGTGTGTGTTGGTTGTATTTACATATGCGTACCTTTCAAGTTGGGGGGGATGGAACAGCTCATTAACGTACATGATATCGAGAAAGCAAACCTTTTGTAATACTAATTAATACGAACATAACATGTACCCGAACCGGCAGCGATATGACCCAAATCCAATAAAAAAAAAAAAGTAAGTGTCCTTTGCGTTGAGCACACTTGACTATTAAATACCCTTTGTGCAGTGTGTGCTCGTTTGGAAATTTGACAAATAATGACCGGCAAGTTTCACTACTTACATAATACTTATTTACTTTCAAATTTATCATATAGGTAAGTAGTATATATCAACTTTGTTCTACGATATTGGTCGGAATATTCCAGATTGATATACATACTTTTCAGTATCCGCTTTATATAGCTTATTGATTATAAGTTTTACTTCTAATTCAACTAGAAAGTTGATTTTAAACTCTTTTCTTTTCTTTTTCACACACTCCCATTTATTATATAATTTGTCGTATTTATGAATTTTTATTTATTATGTTCAATTTAATTATTTTATTTGTTGCATTTATTTATTTTGATTTCAAAAAACATCCGCACATTTTACATATTCTTTTTTCATATTATTTTCCTCATTGAATTTTAATTTGTTGATTTAAAATTCTTATTTTTTAAAACATTTTTTTAAAATTTGCTAACTATTTTTGGTCCACATTAAATAAAAGTAAGTAAATAAATAACAAAAAAAAAAAACCTTTCGGCTTGTTGTATTCTGGGCATTATAAGCTTGAGCCTCTTGCCCGGGACTGACTCTGGATTTAGCCAATTTGTGGAATGTGTTTACATTGCTACTGAATTGCATTAAAAATTCCATTAGCTGCTAAATGTGCGCATTAATTAAGCCCTCCCCACGCAGAAGCTGATGGAATATTGGCCAAGTGAGAAGATCATCTCACATTCCACTTAAAAGGAAATTTGAGCAGGTGGAAAACTTACCGAAAATGCGTCCTGCTTCGATGGATGTTGGCGTTGTTGTTGTTAGCACCAACGCAAAGCCATAAATAATGAGTCCAAGATGATTTCTCGATTTGGCCGAAATGCGCAGCGTCATTTTGTAGATGTTCTTGTGTGTTTGTGTTTTTTTTCCAATTGATTTGTTACGTTTTTAAAGCAATTGTTTTGCGGTGGTTTACGTTACTTTTTTTTTTGGTTTGATTTGGTTTAGTTTGGTTTTTGGTTAGTGGGTTTGATTTTTTAGTTTTCGACCATTGGCTATAAAATTGAATTATATTTTTGTTTACTTTTTGCAAGCCAATTTGTAACTCGTTTTTCTCGTTTGCTTTGCTTCCCGTCTCTTTGTTTTTTGAATACGCTTTTTATGGCTTTCAATTGTGGTTTATATATATGAATTATTTTTGTTGGCTGAGCCTTTAGTAATCATTTTGTCACAACTGCAAGAAGATAAAATAAAATTGATATATGAGTGATTTAATATTATGATTGGAAAATACTTTTATCAATAAATTAGACGTTTTAGTGTTTGAACTTTAAAAGTTATTTCCAACTATGCTTGTCATTTTGGAGATGGGGCTGGCAAAATTAACTTAAGGATGTCAACTTGAAGCAGCAGGGAACATAAAAATAATACACACACACACACAGTGAATGTACATTTGTGTGTGGGTATAAAAGTTATATGTGCAAAATGAATTTGGCTTTTTATATAACAAGAACTCGGCGCACTCGGAAGTCTGACTACATAAAATGAAGTGAAATCTCTGCTGGTGGTGCCCAGTGAACTAATGGTGGGTGGCGGTTGGTGCACGGGTTGATAAGTTGGTGGGGGGATTGGGTGCGGGGGCGTGTTTCAACCGACAGTTGCAACAGGATAAACGTAGCGTAGATGCGCCAACATAAAAGTGAAATTCGCTTCACTGCAACAGCAACAACAGCAACAACATTGAACCGCAACTGAGGGTTGCACACTTAATGCGCCAACAGTTACAGCATGTGGCAACAAATGGCAGTTATTGTTGTTGCTGTTGCTGTTGCTGTTGCTGTTGCTGTTGCTGTTGCCGTTGCGTTGCTTTTGTGTTGCTACTGCTCAAGCAACTTAGCGTGTTGCCTTTTGACTATAAAAACTGCAAACTGAGCAGTAAGCGCCTTAAAGCTGCCACTTTGATGCGCCATGCCACAAGCACACACAAAACTACATCAACTCCAACAACATTAGCTCCAACTAAAGGACGAACAACAACACCACACGCCAAACACACGCACACACGCACACACGCACGCACACACTTACACAAACACGCACACACACTTTGCACATGACGTAAATGTTGTGGTTGCTTTGAAAAACTTTTGTTTTAATGTTTGCACGAGCTACAAAACTGAAATGAAAGTTTTTCTTTGCATTTTAATTTCCGCAATGACGCCCCAAATCCCCTCCCTCCCCTCCACCAACAAACCTCCAAGAGCATATGTGGCAGATTAAGAGGAGGCGTTGTCATCGATACTGATACAAATGCTGCCGCATCAAAAGGAAACTTTACAGTTCAGTTCTTCAAATTTCGAGATATTTAATACAATTTTTATTTATCAATCGACTTTCTAGAAGTATTAAACAGAGTAGATCAGTTCGGAGTTGCAAGAACTTTTTTTAAATAGAGTAAGAAAAAATTAACTTGCATTTAATGCATCTGTTGTGTTTTCTAATTTATCAACTTTCAAACTCAACAAAACCATTTGCAATCTACATAAATCGAGTAATATGGGGGATATTTTATGAGGTTTTAATATAATGCAGAATTATTATATATTTCTCACAAGTCAAGTCTCACAATATTCAGAATTTAATTAACAAGATCATTTTAAAATACTATAGAGAACTCAGTTGAAAGATTATTCTTCTATTTTATTGGAACATTTTTGCTTTCAATTTGTATGTGATTTTTTTCTTTTAAATGTTATCATTGTTTTTCATTTAAAACAATTTTAATATAAGGCAATATTTGATTTTCACAAACCAGCAGTCAAAAGGCATCCAGATTGATAGATTGATTCCAAAATGCAATAAGATTTTTAAATTCTAATGGGAAATTGTCAAATCAATTCATTTAAGTAATGTTTACTTGCAATTTGTGTACTTTCTTTTATCAACTAGGAAATTCAATTTTAAAAATAATTATCTCTTTGATCATTTGCCTACTGCATGAAGTATATTCAATAAAGTTTTAAATTAGCCCATATTTGATTTCCCAAGACAACTCTCAAAAAGTAAGTCATTCTTCAAATACTAAAGAGAAATATTCATAAAATACTTTATTTGTTTGCTTTTAATTTGTGTGATTGCTTTTTCATTTTATCAACTTCAAAACACGGCTTGTTTGTCTATCATTTTCTGTAAAATTTTAGCAAGATCGATTGACTAACTTTGCCTCATTTACATAGTTAATGGAAAAATATAAATTTTTTTGCAATTTTCAATTTTTCTACATATATTACAAGATAGTTTATTGATCATAATTAAATTTCTCCAGTTGCTTAATATTATTTCCCTTTATATTCAGAAGCGAATGGATATTCTGTGTCATTTTAATTGACATTTTTATTGTTTCTTATCGAAATTGAAACAATTTTCGGTTGCAGTTAATGAAAATTTCTTCTAAATAAAAATGTACCTTTGCTGCAAATATGCCATTGCCCTACCTTAGTTCTAACTAAACCGATTCGTAAATGCGTGGTATTTCTAAACTTAATCTAATTATTTTTGTTGCTACTCAATTTTTGAAAATATTTCTTCTTTTTGCTACAAAAATTAATCTATAAAATGAAGTTAATTATTTTAGAAACGTATCCTCCAATTTCGGCATGTTCAAACTATTAAAATATTTCTTCAGTTTGCTAGTGCCAACATATTCAAATGTGAACAATTAATTGAGTATTGCCTGCATTTTCGATGTCAGCATTTAACCCTTTTATATGGTTTTAACACAGAAGCATTTCATGTGGGACTGAGTTAGTCCAACATAGTTATTTAAATTTGTGCAACTTTCAGCGTGGATGAAATCCTATCTTCAAATCATGTTACCTCTTAAAATACATAAAAAGTTTTATGGCACAATAATGTGTTTTTCCATCTCTTGCAAATGAAGGTTTTTGTTAGTAACTTGTTTTTGTTGCTGCTGCTGTCTGCAGTCTGGCGTCAGCTGGAAGCTGGTAATTAAAGTTATTTTCATATAACAAGCTCTCTGGTCGGTTCTACGTTCTGCAATATATGTGTGAAAAAAATACATTGCAATATCTGCTTTCAGCTTGAAACGAGGAATATGTAGATATACACACACACACAGATATATATATTTGGGATGTGTCGACAACACACACATACCATAACAGTTTTTGTGTGTGTGTGTGTGTGTTGCATTTGACTTGCCACAAGCATTCACATTTGTAGAAGCACGCACGAATTTGAAATCCAACTGTTTTTCTAGCATATCCACATATTTGTTTTCGGTATTAAATGCTGCAAACACAACTTTTACATCAGATTTTATTTAAATCCCATTGTTGTCGACTACGAGTATCAAAGAGTATCAAACTGTGTGTTTTGCCACCTTTCTCTCTAGTTTTATTATCTGTGTCTTTAGTATTTTTGTTGTTCAGTCGCCATATGCTTGCATGTGTATAATCTGCCACAATTATTTCCTTTGTTGAAAGTCATTAAAATGCTGCTGGTAATATGGAATCAAGTCTGCACTGAATTCAGGTTCTGAATAGTGCATTAAAAGACACCCATTTTACTTAGATTTCATAAGAGAATTGTATTTGATAAGCGCACACTAAAAGTGTTGAGATATTCTATGTATATTTCTCTATGAAAGTCAAGTGCTGTAAGCCTGTCAGATGAACTTTAAATATTCCTCATTACTTTTTGACATCCCAAATAATCATGAAACAATCAAGAATATGTTTTTTAAGCACACGAATTCCAAATAAAGTCAGTTCATGTTTTCAGCATAACTTGTCTCAGTTTGAACAGAATCCTCATACAATACAATAAATATTTATTTATTTGCGAGTTCATTAAGCTTTTCAAAAGAAAGAAGAATAAATATGTTTTTATGTATTTTTAAGGATTTATTAAAAAAATGCATATCAGAAAAGATTAATTTATTATCCATAAACAGAAGTCGTGTACGAAATATGATTTTTAACTAAGTATAAATGTATTCTTTGTTTCTAAGAACAGATATTTGCTTAAAACAAAAGAAAAGAAAATAAGTATATATTTTGTGCTTCGACTTATTCTTTTGTATATTCCTCAGGTCAGTTGCCTAGTTACAAAAAATTGATATTTTCTGTATATTTTGTTTAAATTGAAAAATGCAGTTTGAATTATAGTTTATAGGGTATTTAGCTAAGTTCAAATTCATTCCTTGCATCTGAGAACAAAATAATGCTTAAAATAAAAGAAGCACAAAGTGGTTTTTTTTTTTGTTTTTATTATCTAAGCACAGAATGTTGCTTAGAAGAAGCAGAAGCTCAGATAAAAG
Organism: Drosophila setosimentum; assembly: GCA_035043505.1. Classification (NCBI taxonomy): domain Eukaryota; kingdom Metazoa; phylum Arthropoda; class Insecta; order Diptera; family Drosophilidae; genus Drosophila; species Drosophila setosimentum. The sequence continues at coordinate 2,215,431 of JAWNMY010000008.1, forward strand.
AAGTACAACTTTTGTATTCCCTCTGCTGCACTATACAAATGTATAGTGTCTTAGGCCTGTCGTCTGTGAATAGACAGCTGACATTAAGCGGGAGGAGACGCCACGTAATCCACAAAACGAAAACATTGCCGCATGAAGCCCGCTAATGGCGACGCCATAAAATTTACCGTTACGGCACCTGTTTGGAGCAGCAAGTAACAACTGTCAAGGAGACGCCTCTAACGCTAAGCACCTTAACGACTTGGGGATGGGGTGGCAAGGGGAACTTTGACAACTGCTGACCAGTAACTCAACAAGTTTCCTCCCCACCCCACCACCCCCCCTGCACCCTTACCCCTTTTTGTGGCACATCTAATGACCAGTTGTCGCAGTCGTAAAGCAATTAAACTGACTGCCAGCATTTCAGTTCAGCGGCTTTCAACTTTGGTTGCCACCTTTTTTTCAGTTGGACACATAATTCCAACGTCTTGTGGCAAGCAGAGTGGTGCCAAACTGCTGGTGTTAAGGTGGTGAGTGACGAGTGGAGAGGGGGAGGGGTGCCTTAAGTAGTACAGATGTCAGTATACGATTTGCCAGCTCAATGGAGTTAAGGAGCATTTCGTGCAGTGTATGCGGGAGTTGAAGTCGCATGTAACTTGAACTTAAATTGCAGCAGGTTGCCACCAAAATAAATTTGTTGGGAGGGGCAGCGTGTTAAGTGTAGAAATGTTGCAATGACGCACGCTGGTCGCACAGGAAGCATACAGCAAGCAGGATATAAAGCGTTAGCAGCCAAATCACACAAAATATGCACAGGATAATTTAAAACAGCAGCAGTAGCAACAGCAATTAGCAACAAAATACTAACAACAACAGTTGCAACAACAACAACAACAACTTCAACAACATCTGCAACATTTGCAGTTGCAGCTTGTAATTTACTGCTTATTTACGTTGAAATAAAAAATGAATTAAGCCAGCGAGGAAAAGGAAAAGGAAAACTGAAAGCAATGAAAAGTTGAGGAAAAGGTAGCAGAAAACTAGCATGGGGCAAAAATCATAAATAAATAAGGCAGACAGAGAATAAATAGCTGTAAATAAACAGCTGACATAAATGAAATGCTTTGACATACTGCAAATGCACTCGAATAAATATAACGAATTATTATTTTATTCATTTTCTACTTGCCAAAGACAGCTAAAAACTTCGTCAATTGACTTGAATTCAGCTAGAAGTTGCCAAGAAACAGCTTAAGACCAAAGCACAAATCGCATATCTGTTTTCAAATTTTCCGGTGTTGAAGGAAAATTGCATTTCTTTTTGAAATGAACAAATATTTAAAGCATTCCCAAAAACTAATTCTTAGAGTATGAAATCGTAAAAACATTTCTAGCAGATCTGTTAAGCTTTCATTTATTAATTTGCTTTTTGAACTCAAACATACTTTTTAAAGCCAAACAAATATCTGAAAGCATTTCACCATCGCATTCAATTTTTTTTAAGTTGCACACAAAATTAAATTTTCTGAGGATTAATTTAAGAAAAGAAATAGCATTCACAACGATTTTTCAATAGGAGAATGATTGAGTAAAAATAATAATTCTTTCGTTGAAATTCTCTTTGAGTGTATTCAAAGAGTACTCAATCAATTCTGAGAATTTAGTTCAAATCAATTTCCTATAAATTCTTACAACGCAATTAAATGGGCATTAAAACTGATTGTTATAACAAATTCTTGTTTGGCATTTCGTTTTTACATTCTTTATGGCAAAAACTAAGTTTTATTTTGCATTTGTTTTGTAGAATCCAATTGATTACAACAAATGCAAAAAATAGAAATGGAAGCTTTTTCACTTTGGTTGACCATGTTTGAAAAGTTAAGTGCTGAAAATCTCTCGGATACACAAAGTAAATAATTCTGATAACTTTTCACATCAGAAATAATTCTAAAATAAACAACAACATTTTTTAAAGCATCTGAAATGTTAAAAATTGTCCTTTCTTGTTTCTAGTATGGATTTTTTTCGCAGTTTGAATCATTAATATTTTGAATTAAATATCTTTATAAAATTATGCTTTCTCTACTAAATGATATTTTATTTGTGGACATTTTTGTTTTCATTGTGGACAATTCAACAGAGTTTGCATTTCAAACGAATGTCTTTCTGATTGTCTTAAGGATATTATAAGGACCTAATTTAATTAAAGCACACTCAACAAATGCCTTAAAGAAGGCGAATACAATTTTGAAGAACATTTCTTCGGAATATATATTTCGGTTTATGTCCTTAAATATTTTATATATATTTAAGTTATGCAAATTATATATTTTAATACTAAAATACTTAAATTTAATCTCGTAAGAAGTATTCCATTTGCTAAATTACTGCACTTTTCTTTATGATCCACATTGAAGTCACAAAGTTGCCACGAAAGCACTCCAATCCAACGTTAACTGCACGCGCTGCAACAAAATGTTGCACAATTTGTCTGAGCCGCTTCAGCATGTAGATTATGATGCCACACGTTGCACAATGGCTGCCAGAAGGAAAAAAAAAAACGAAAACAAAAAGAACTTGCAACTCAAGTAGCGTTGCAGCTGCGGCTTTTCTCAAGTGTTGCCGCTTTAAATAAATGCACAGAATAATGAAGAAGAAGCAAAAATAAACAGGTGTTGCGACAACAACATGAACAGCAAGTGTTGCAAGCAAAGCAAATGCAATTGTAGCAGCAACTGAAATGCTGTTTGTGCCACAAGATGCGGCAGCTTGTGCAACTGGACCACTGCTTGACATTGTCTACTGCCTGGATTTGTAGCATGCCACTCACATATCCTAATGGCCAACAAAGTGTGCCGTAAACTGAGCTTACACCCAAAAAAAAAAAAAAAAAATGTAGCATAAGAAGCTAATTCGATTGCAAGGTTGCTGCCCCACTCTGTGTGCGAGTGTTGCAAGTGCCGTGCGTTGGCTTACAATGAATTTATTATTTGCTGATGTTTGCTATTTGGGGCACGTGCCGCAAATTTTAAAACACTCATAGTTCCAACGCCGGACGTGGCACACTTGACTTTCCAAAAATATGCCACACACATGTGGCATCTTTAGCTTGGACAGCTTTTTTCTTTCTTTTTATTCTACTTTATTTTTTCTTAGCCATTTTTGTGCTCGACTGCGTTTGTTGACAAACATTTCGATTTCTGTTAAGCTAGGCCAACAAAAAAATAAAGGAAAAATACTGTTTGGGAAATCAGCGCAAATTTCGTGGCAAAGTAAATAAATTTTCCTTCATAGTTGTGCTTCAGTTCCAACTGCCTGCCCCAAATGAGTCTTGAGTCCGCTTTATTGCCAAGAACACACACAAAAAAAAAAATAGAAATAGAAAATATGCAAAGGGGATGGGGCATGGGGCATGGCGCAAAGAAGTTGGGGGTGAGAAGGTAGAATGATGGAAATTAAGGGAAAAATGCTCACAAAGGGTTTTTCGCTTAGTTTGTTTGTTAAATGGCACATGAACATTTTATTTTCTTGATCGAGGTCCTTTTTTATTTGCTTCCTTTTGGCCGCCTAATGTTCGCCATTAGCAAAAATGGGCAGCCAAAAACTTTGCGGAAAACAATGCTTTTGGTTAAGTAAATGGCGCCAACAGCCACTAATTAAACTAATTAATTAATGGTCCACAACAGCAGAGTGGGCCGGGTGGGTGAGGGGGGGGGGGCCGTGGAGGGGGGCTGGGCGGAGTAAAAATTGAAAAGTGAAAACTGCGCACACAAAGTGGCCCATCTCAAGCGGAAGAATAAAGTTGAAGTTAACCCGAAAAGCCCAAAAGTATGCAAAACATGCCAACCATAAAGTTTGGGACATGCGGCTTGTGGCAAGAAGGGGTTATCGTGTAGCAAGTAAAACGCACTTAGCTTTGCCGCCTGCGACAAGCTTTGCATAAGCGTAAAATTATTGAGGCTGTGCAAGAATGAAAAAATTTGCATGCAAGTTGCGGCACGCCTCCAAATGTGGCAGCAATCAATTTACATACACTAGGCTGGCTGCTGATTGTGGGTCAATGGAGAGTAGAGAGACGAGGCACCTTTTGTCTGATGATGGGGCTGCTGCACTTGAAGACTGCTTGCCACTGACACACAAAATAACACAGTTGCCACGCATTCTGCAACAATTTCATTTTTCATATATTTTTGTATATAAATATATATTTTTTTTGATTTTGATTTAATTGTGATGCACATTTGAAGCACAAACACTATAGAAGGTTGCCGTTGGTGCATCTGTGGCATCCACAGAATATTTTTTTTTTTTTTTTAGCGTCGTTGACGCGCGCACACGCGACGCGAACGCACGAGGTCCGTCAGCGGTTGCGGACACATCCTGACGAGCGCACAACAAACACGAAACTGAAACGCATTCGTTTTTTGCGCTAATAAATTCTCGACTCATCAGCAGCAGCAGCAGCAGCGACGCAACTGCGAAGCAGCGGCTTCGTGTCGATGTCTTTAAGCCGAACGTTTCGTCGTTGCCGAAGTCGTGTTGGCTGCACAACAATTCGGGTTGCCTTGATTTCTGCGTGCGTGTTTCGCTTTCCCGTTTTGGTCCTGGGCGGACGCACACACATACAGCTGGAGAGCGTTTCAACTGTTGGCGTTTTTCCGTTTTCTTCGTTTCGTTCCCGACTCCGAAACTCAACACACTCTCCCACTGATAAGCTGACAACTGATAAGAGCTTGTCTTGTGCTCTTTGCTCGCGACCTACGCAAACAATGCAAGTCCAAATGGCAATGGAACAACAATTTAGAAATTGAATCCATTGGTGAATTTCACACATCTTCTATATGTATTTATTTTTATTTTTTTGTACTCATTTTAACTACAAAATATTTCAATTTTATTAACAAATTTAAAAAAAAAAATGTTGCATAATTAAAATATTATCATGGAACTAGACACCTGTTGTCCAGACTCATTTTTGGCCTCAACACAACTGTTGTGATAAGTGTAACAGAACATTGTACAGGAAATGTTTTTATTATCAGCAATTCAACTCTTGGATTAAGTTGAGTGTGAGCTTAACAGACTGCAGCCAAAAATTTCAACAAGGCTACTTACTTTAGCAGAGCGCTACTCTCTCATATGATGCTGCTGTGGTAAAAGTTTAAAATTCACAGCTAACTGTTAGTAGAGCAGCAACCACCTAACATAACATAGGATTTTAGGTGAGTTTAGATGCGACTAGCAAAGTGTTCAATTAACAGAAGTTTTTCAAAATAGAGCACAGCTAACAGTCATTGATGTTAGCAGAGCAATGAGAATCCCTTCAGCATAACATTCTACTTTCAATGCGACTAGCAGAGCAGTTCGAAGTTCAACATTTTTAACATAAGGCACAGCTAACAGTCCCCTTCAGTATAACATGCTACTTTCAATAGGATGCGACTAGCTGAGTGTTCAGATAACAGCAGTTCGAAGTTCGAAGTTGTTAACAGACACCACAGCCAACAGATGCTGGTGCAAAGTAAAAACCACCCCTTTCGGCATAACATTTCAACTTCGATTTAAAACGCTACATTTGAGGAGAAATTATGCGACTACAGTCGAACAGGCTGTTCGATCAACGACAATTCGAAGTTCGAAGCTGAATCTTTGAAAACACCCAATGTTATTTTTAACAGCCCAATTGCCCCGTCAATAAGCGTTTTGCTTAGCTAAACACTATGTAAACGCATGCAATGTAAAACATATTTCGAATCAGTTTCGAAACTTTGTTTTGTGTTGGGGTAGTCTGTCTAACATATTCAACGACAGGCATTTTGTCACCATAACAGTAGCTTATCTAACGGCATAATTAACATTACTCTGTATCGCTTCTGATTTAGCTTACTTTTAATAGAGTTCCCAAGCCTATTACTTAAGATTGTATATTTGTATAAATAAGTAGATATATTTCTTAATATTGTAAAGAAGAATTTTTCAATATTTTTGCCAAAATGTTAAAGACCAAGTCCATTTTGAATCAGCATATCTTTCAGAATTTCTGCTACTATTTTAAATATTTCAAGTCCATCTAAAATCAGCATTTCTTTCAGAACATTTGATAAAATGTTGAAGTGTACAAATCCAATTTAAATGAGAATTTTTTTCAGAATTTTTGCTAAAACTTAAACATTTACAAGTCCAGTGTAAATTGTCCCTATCTAGTTTTTGCTAGTAGCTCTGAGTTTTATAAGTATTCAGATTTCTTATAATGTGCAAAAAGATCTTCCTAAAATGCATAAGAATTGTTGGACTCTCGACAAGCAGCAATCAACTGTCAATAAATGGCTTAAATTCGTTTATTCTATCTTGGCAGCGCTTGCTGTTAAATATTTATTTAAATATTTGCCACTGCTAGGGGTCCTAGCTAGAGATTATGCCAAACATTCTGTAAACTACTTCCAACAGCCAACAGTTAACTTATGTATGTTAAGTTGACAGTTTGCTAAGTTTGATGATAATACGTTGAATGTAAACCATACAATTTGCTGTGTTGGATTTGTACAGTTAACGGCATCATAAATTTTACTAAGGATGTTAGCAAGCAACAGTTAAGTAAGCTGGCATGCCAAATGGTCTGCAGAATGTTGTGCTTTATGGGGAAAAAGTTCATTCTGTACACATTCAAGAAGGTAAATAATGTTCTGCAAGTGCTTACAAGTCTGTTGCTACTAAAGTCAAATCTTAACAGCTGTTAAGCTGTCTGTTACTGCTATGCTCAACTTCTCTGTTAAGCTTGACGTGTCTGTTTACCGAAGACAACTTTTAATTGCAGCCCCCCACAACCTCTCTTCAATCTGAACTCTCTGTCAGACCGACATGGGTAAAAGTCAGCGCAACGAGGCAACGGGGCGAAACTTCGACACAATTTAATTGCAATGAGCTGTAACATAAATACAAACTGCGTTTACACTACCCACCCCACAACTGCAGTAGTTAAGCGTTGCACACACCCCCCGCCAACGCCCCTTGACAATTGCCTGCGCTTGTTGGCAGTCATGTTAATCACAAGCTGATATAGTTGCTGTTGTTGTTGTTGTTCTTGTTGCTGTAAATGTAACCGCTGTCAACGCCTTTGTAGGCAGGAGTCAGTTGGTCAAAGTTAACCCCTAAATGAAGAAACGGGCAAACAAAAAAAAAATACAATTTTAAATTGCAAAAAATTTGCAACGAAGCAGTGTTTGGGGAGGGGATGGTTTCGGATCAGGCACCGGGCGTAACCGAAACTAATTCGCAACAAGCGCAATAAAAATTATGAACAATAGCGGAAATTAGGCATGCCAGGCAAGAGGAAGAGATAGATAAAGGAGAGAGAGAGAAAGAGACAGATAGACAGACAGGAGATATGGATATAGATGGAGATAGCGCTAATGTATTTAGGGTTGGTTAGGGATGCTACAGTGAACAAATGCCGTGGACAAGCTGAAGATGAACAAGAAAATGCAGCAGAAGAACTCGTGGCAGGGTTTTAGGATTCACTTGCGGTTGACAGCGTAACGAAATGTTAACCAAAGCATAACGAATGCGAGCGTTTGCTGGGAAGTGAGCAGGGGGGATGTGGAAGATGGTGCAATTGTAACCTTGGGTTCTATGGGGATTGATGGGGTTAGTGGGGAGGATTGGTGGGGTGATTGGTGGGGGCACAGACAGCACTGATTGGCAACTGCAACAAGCACTGCGAATTGTCAGCAGCGAAAGTGTTGCTGCCACGACTTCCTCCACTCTGGCCCCCTCTCACTCTCTCTCAACCTCCCTCTCCCATCTCTGGAGGGACAATTCACGACGATGCCAAAGTTCAAGCACAAAGTTTAATTAGCTACGTTTTTGCTGCTGCTGCTGCTGCTGCTGCTGCTGCTGCTGCTGCTATTGTTGTTGCTGTTGCATGGAGTGGCTTTTGCTGCTGTTGCTGCAGTTTCCTCCATTGATGCACCTTTTTGGTTGGCTTGGGGCACATGTTTTTAAGCTGATACCTTAATGTGTGTGTGTGGGATGTGTGTGTGTGTGTGTATTGAAAAACTTGCAGTGTCGAAGCAGGAGCAGAAATACCCTGCTCCTGCCTCGACACTGCTGCTCCGAGCGAATGACACTTGACAGTGATTTATAGACGAGGCCGCTGATAACCCAACTGAAATGGGTGGCAAGTGCAAATCTGGGTCGACAGTGAGAGAGAAAGAGACGCAAGCTCAAATCAACCCCTCACATCCTCACCCCTTCCCACTACACCCCTAAATACACTCTTACAGCCTCTGCTCATTGTTGAGTTTTCTGATTTTATTTTTCTAGTCGGTGGTATTTTCATGCCGCAAATGCTGCAATTTTGAGCGACTCAAGCGGCTCACATGTGCAATCATTTTTTATCGCAAATCTTTTAGTCCAAAAACTCAACCCCCCCCCCCCCCCTCCTCTCCCCTCCCCCCTCGGGGCAACCCTAAGCGACCGATCGCAACTGCCCAGCGAGTTGTTAAATTGCCGCCGAATCAGCCTCATTCGGAGCCATTAACCTTCTGTCAATTTCAATTTCAATAAAGCAATAGAAAAAAAAGTAGGAAAAAAATTATAGATTGACAAAATCTGTTGCAATCGAGGCATTAGGCATTTCTGACAGTCCATTGTCAAGATGCTTTCGATAAGCCCAAAAATGCTTCCTTCAACTAACCGAAAATGCTGTTGCTGCAACTGTCATTTGATGCTTTAAATATCTTGATCCAATACGGTAATCAAGATTGAAATATAATAAAATGTTGCATATGGCAACAAATTAAACTGCATACATAACAAAAATAATATTATCTTTTTTTTGTCAATACTTATTTATTTATTTATTTTATTTTAAATACAATGAGTTACAATTTAAAAGTAGCACTTATAAGTAATAATAAAATAAAATAATTATATTTTCCACACCTATTGAAACTAATCATACAAAATGTGATAATTCTGATTATTCATTAGTAATGTTTGTAGCTCTTTGATAGAAATATATCAGTAAATAAATTAATAATATCATGTGTATGCAGATTAAATCAAGCTACACGCATAACATTAGGAATATTATCTTATTTTACATTTAAAATTCAATATTTTATGCAAATTAACAAAATGAATCATTTGCATTTATTGTTACTGTTGTTTCTGGCTCAGTCTTTAGAATCAGATTTGTATAATGAACACCTATTTGCTCAGTATTTATGTTTTTCTTCGAAAATTACCATAATTACTAATGTAATTCTGCACCCAAATTGCACCGATAAATTAAAACAATCAAGACAAATATATGCAGCAGAGAATTTGTCGCAAAATATATTAGCCGTATAATTGATGGAAAATGATTTAGAAACATAATTAGCCTAAATACAATTTTTCCAAATAAAAGAAATACCTTTCAAAAGACATGAACAGCTTTTTCTTGACAACATATTTATTATATTATTTAATTAATTAATGATTTTATTTATGTTATTAAGGATATTGAAAAATAGAATTTATTTTCTTAAGACAACTTTTAGGAGAAAATACTTAAATGAATAAATATTGGTCAGTCTTTCGTTTAACTTAAACTACTCATCATTAGATGAGTGCTTTTAAATGGATAGTCAAATGTTGGAATTATTGCAATATAGTTTTATTCAAAAGTAAATAAATATGTTCAAATGCATGTATTCGTTAGTTAATGCACTTTCCGCAGACTGACCACATATATGTACACATATATATATACATAAATATATAAGATTTGATGAGTCCGCTTTTATGGTGAGCTTTTATTTTTTATGTCTTTTGGCAGTTTATTTCACCTAGGAGTTGGGCGCACGGTTCGTTGATTGTGCACGGGATCGCCGGAGCGGAGGCGATGCGCATGGTGGGAGGGAGGGATGCGAGTGGGAGGGGAGGGAGCGTGGACATTCACGTGGACGATTCGTGTGGCAGCGCTTGTTGCCATTTCCGTTTCCGTTCGCCGCTGTCGACTGCATGTTTATATGTTCCGTTGTTCGCTGCCTGTGTGTGTGTGTTGTCCGTGTGTTTGCCGGGCACACACACATTTACAAAGCCATTCTGTTCTGTTCTGTTCTGTTCTGTTCTGCACTGTGTTGCACATAAATCGTTTAAAATAAAGTGATAATTGCATTTGTGTTTCATCTGTCAAAAGGACGTCACGACGGTGTATGAGTATCGCTGTGTGAGTCACTGTGTGTGTGTGTATCGCTGTGTGTGTGCTGCTGTGTGTGCTTGTGGAACACCGAAAAATAACGGGCATCATGTCGGTCTGTCTGTCTGGATAGCTGGCTGGACGCCACTTGCGCGACATTTTATGAGTGTCGCCGCCATATGAATAATTGCGATAGCAGCCAATTTGAATGCCACTGCAACCGTTCTCAACCAAATCCACTCAGCCCCTCAACCCTTGTCGAAATTTTCAAGGGTTGTTCTTGTTGTTGTTGTTGGCATTGTTGTTGCCATTGTTGTTGCAACGCTGTTAATTTCAGTGTCACTCTGAAGTGGATTAAAGTATTTGCGTCGACTTACACCCTAAAACGAGCGCAACCCCTCAATTTTCAACCCCGCCCCAAGAGTCAAATAGTCCCAGCGACTGCCCAGCAGGCATTTGCAGATGCAACATTTATCGTGCTTTGAGTGCTTTACGCACTTTCTATGCGTACCTCTCTCAATTTCGCAGTTCGTACCTCATATATTCTATATCGCATATCCTTGCCGGCTCTGATTAATATGCGACACCCCGTTGCTGTCATTCTGCCTTCTGCCTCCTGCCTCATGCCGACTGCCTCCTGCCTCCTGCTTGCTGCCTGATGCCTCATGTGGCCTGTGTCTGGCGTGTGAATCAGCCAAGTGTCGCCCAGCCTTTAAGTCCTGCCCATCCCTCATCAATCCACTTGCAATTGAAACGTAAAGCAAATAGCATTAATATTTTTACTGTTTTTTATTTAATTTTTTTTTTTGTTTTGTTTCGACGACGTCAATTGCGGCATCAAGTGTCGCATCCCGTTAAGGGATTGAGTTCGTCGTCGCATGCAAATAACAAAAGTGACGCCGCATGTGGCAAATTAGGTCGCAGGCGATGCAAGCTCAGGCAAAATGTAAATAAAAATCCCCTCATTGAGTGTGATTGATGCTGAGGTACTCTTTATTCCGCTCTCAAATACCCTAACCCTCTTCAAAAAAAGAAGTATTTTTTTTATAATTTTTAATTTGATTAGTCGAATATTTTTTTGGGTCTATAAATTAGAAATGTGTGTAGATTAAAAAAAAATGGAAAATGCGGTTATAATTTGATTTTATTATACTTTGCTTAGTTTCATAATTAAAAAATGCAATATTATTTATTCATTGTGGTTTTTGCCAGGCAATAAATCAAAATCAACCAAATCCAGCTTATTCTTTACCAGCTGAAGTTGTATAAACTAGATAAATTAATAGTTCTTTGTCTCATATCATTAACAATGAAATCTCGCTGATAATCTGTAGGTTTATAAACTATATTTTAGTATGGTAAATTGACTCAAATATTTTGAAATAAGTACTCATATCAATATTCGATGAATGAGTTAATATACTTTGAAGTTTCATAAATTAATTTTTTTTCGCTTTTTGACATACAAATATTGTATGGGATTACGTTCTTTAAAGAAAGGAAGTAAACTTTATTTGAATTTGGTAAGCTATATCAAATATTTTCCCTTACCAATATTCAAAAAATAAATTACTGTAAATTATGTAAACAATTTTGAGGCGAGCTGGAACACTTTGATTATTTTTTAATTATTCTGTTCTTAATTTGATAAATTGAATAGTTTACTAGATGAAGTTAAAATCGGAAAAAAACTTTGCTCAAATGTGATATGTTATGAAAATATATTATAAGAAACAATTATAAATAGGTACTCAGACTAATATTTGATAAATGAGGGTTTGAAACCAATTAATGCAATATTGAGTATCAAGTGAAATTACGATGGCTCCACACGGCAACGAAATCTTGACCAACAACAAGTTGTGGCCTTGCCACACCCACCATTTGACCTGCATCGCAATGAGCCCCGAATGGGGTTAAACTATCTGAGCCTCGCGTGCTTCACAGAGGGGGGCAACACGCCAGTAGACCTATGAAAGCAAAGGGAACGTGTCGATTTGATGAATGGCGTTTATTAAGCAAACAATTCCAGCTATTTGCAGCCTAATTGCGGCTCATGCATCAACGTGTTGTGGCAGTTAAATGGCTTATTAATATTAAACTACCATTTAAGAAAAGAAAAATAAAACAAAAAAATAGAAAAAAGCACCTCAAATAAATTAAATACAAACGCACCGCGTGCTGTTGGCCAAGTTAAGAGCGGCCACAAAGAATCACATGTTTAATTGCTGCCCATTTGCCTAATTTCGAGTGGAAGTCAATTTGACGAAGCGCATAACCAGAATGTGAACCAGCGAGAAAGCCAGACGATGCATGCACCACGATATAGTATGTCAAAAAAAAAAAAAAACCAAGTAAAAAAAAAATATCAGAAAGAGTTCTCGTTGAGCTAAACATGGGAAATAACTGCAGTTGAGCGGGCTTTTAAGTGCTCGTCGAGGGAAATGAGTTTCACTCTTGCATGCCACACGCGCACTTTTCCTCTTTACATTTTGTTTTTGTTCCTTTTTGTTTTTTTTTTTCGTTTTTGTTTTTTCCCCCCCCTTTTTTGTTCCTGGCATGAGCCAAATTGCGCTTTACATACATCTAAAAACGAAATCAAAGTTAAATAAAAAAAAATTCGCTGAGCTTATTAAAAGCAAGAATTCCTGTTAATGGCAGCACTTGTGGTTTCCATTTAAATAAAAAACACAAAACACATTTGCTCAGCTTCATGTTAGGTTTTAACCCGTTATTAATGTGCTCAGGGTTAAGAATCCACTTGGGAACCATTCAAAACACGCCACTCTCATTTTGTCATAGTTTAACTGCTTTTAAAAGGCAAAAGTTAATGTTATGATTAGATTAGACAAAAATTTCTCATAGCATTTAATTAAATCTCATATTTTTTTATTTGCAGTTTAATTGGTGAAATACTTAAATATTGAAGAATGCTAGTTTTGACTGAAACTAATTCAAGAGTATTCAATTGGTTAGACAGATGAAGTAGTTGAGGAGTGTAGTCAGAATAAAATTGATTAAGTATTCTTCTAAGAAATGAATTGATATGCCAATTAGAGTAAAGTTGAAGTTTAACAAGCTGTTTACATGAAAATGAATTAATTATGTCCAAGAGGTGTTTAATGACGAGGTGTCTATAATTAATGATGTTCATTATTAATAGTGAGTTTCCAACCTCAAGTCTAATTATGCCATTGAGATGTTGTTGAACTTTGTAATTGTGGGCTTGTGAGGATAAACTATCCAAAAAGCAATATCTTAATATAGTGATAATTATGAATATCAAAAGATAGAGTATTTTAAGTATGTATTTTTTTGGATATGCGATTACCTTTTATCGTCATTGTAATACGTTGAAGTAGCTTATTTGTGAGTGTTTTGGAAGTAAGTGTCCTGTCAACAAACATTTCTAATTATATAAATGGGAGCAGAAATGTTGACCGATTACAGATTGGTAATAAACAGAAAGTAAAATGATAAGAAATTTCACACAATTGGGTCAGGCTAAGGCGGTGGTCAGCACAAAGAGGAGAAACCCACACAACTTGGCTAATCTTGTCGATTGGCGGAATCTGGCTTGTTTTGTACGTCACTTTATGGAGACTAGGAAGACCTCAGGAATTAATGTTTTCTATTCTCAATTACTGAGCAGTGACAAAAGAATGGCTGGATTTCAGTTAACAACACAGATTTCCTGGGAAAATATCAAAGTTGATAATCGAATTAAAGTAAGACAGTTTTCTGCAGACAATATGTGATTCAGGGCATTAAAATAGAATAAAATCGAATAGGGAGAAAGTGCTTAGGGGAATCTATGCTGTTAATAATTATCCAATGTGGGAAGTCATTACTCAGAAGTGTTCTGCTGCTTATCAAATTGATTGACGATTAATTATCTATGAATTCAAATTTTTAATGTGAGTTTTTGTGTGTGTGTGTGTGTGTAGTTGCATGAATTGGCTAAATATAGCCGTTTTATGAGCGTTAATAAGTTCAATAATTGCTCAACGCTCTTGAGTGAAAAGTGCTCGACAAACGTTTGGACAAAATGCTCATTATGCATATTATTTGGATGCAGTAATTTCACAGCGTGCATTTTATATAACTCCAGCACCACTTAAATGTTGGCAAACAATTTCAACAGTTGCCAGTTGCCAGTTGCCAGTTGCCCGTTGGTAGTTGCCAGTTGCTCTTCAGCTATAAATAGTTAGTAGAGCCGTGCTGCCCCCAGCCTCTCATCCTCTCATAGTCAAGCATAAAATTCTACTTTTGGTTGGCAACTCATAAAAATTAAATAAAATATGCATTATGTAGAAAAATGTTGAACCAAAAGTGCGACAGTTGTTTTTGTTGTTGTCGACTGACAAACTCTCACACGCACACACACACACCCACACACATGAATATGGAAGAAGAAGAAGCAGCAACTGTAGTTACAATAAATACATATGCAGGGACAGTGGCAAGCAGCAGTGGCAGGCAGCAGTGGCAGGCAGCAACGTTGCCAGCATCGTTGTTGAGCATTATAGAAATCCCGTTAAACCCACTTAATTCAATAAAACACCTTTCACACACTTGGCGCTAAAGCCGACAACAAACTATAACGTTTAGCATTTGTGTATGTGTGTGTGTGTGTGTGTGTGTGTGAGTGTGTATTAGTGTGTGTGCCAAAAGCTACTTCATGGCTGCAATTTACGTTTAAAGTTGCTTAAAGTTGCTAACGACAAAAGTTATAATTGCATAACGTGCTCACGAGGTGGCACCATAATGCACCAAAAGGGGGCGTTAGTGCAGTGGTGGTTTTTCGGGGGTGCTACAACAACTACAGTGAAGACTATCATTGAAGTATGCGCGTCGCAGTTGCTGCAACATTCGCATGCGAGGCAGCATATGGCAACCGGAAATGAAACGTAAATCAAATAAGAAAAGTAAGAAGCGTAAATGCGCGCACAACTCACACACACACACACACACACACACACACACTAATACACACCAAGACACCGACACACACACACACACACACACTAATGCTAGCTGGCCCAGACAAGTGTATTGTCATTAGCGACAAGGACGAGACATGGCAGCGACAACGACGAATCTGTCTGCCCCACCCTCTCTGCCCCACTCTTTGCCGCCTTGTCGAAATTGAAAAGTATTTCCATTCGTTTTTCGTCTTTTATTTTATTTTGTTATTTTTTTTTGTTGAGAAAAGTGCATTTTGGTTGGCAAGCGGCGAGTGGCATGCGGCAAGTGGCAGCACTCATTGTACAGTTGTTGCCACTCTTAAGCAGCAGCATTGAAGGAAATTGTTCATATTATAAATAAAAGCGGAAAAATGCTGCGAGCAGGGCAATGACGGATGCGACACACCCCACACACAAACACACACACACACACACACACACACACACACACCTCACACACTCCACACACAAAACGCATGTTTCGTTTGTACAAAGTGACAACAGCACGCGTGTATAGTGGGCGTGGCACGGATGGGGCGTGGCAAGCATGTCGCCAACGCCCGTCAATTTCTTTTGCCATTTTCATTACTTTTAAATGCGTTGCGCTGAATTAGAAACATTTTACAACACTTTCTTTCTTTTTTCAGCTCCGGCTCAACTACTTTTTAGTCAGTGCGTCTTCACTTCCGTTTGCTGTCAGCGCCACCCCCTCAGGGATGAGAGATCTCTCGGTTTCTTTCTTTCTCCTTCTTTTTTGGGAAGGTGTTAGAAATGTTTTACGTCTTAATAGCCCTTCGCTGTGGGCTTAGCGTGTTTTCTGCTCCTTTCTTCTTCCCTCATCACTTTGCGCTCTTTGACTGTTGCCATTCTATTTCCGGCGTTTTTTTTTTTGGCCTCAACGCGATGGGGTTGAAGGCATTTTGGGCGGGGCAGATGGGTTGACAGCATACCAAAAAAATTCGTTTTGGGTAATGGCTTAACGAGTCGGCATTCTTTTTGATTGAGATTTCTTCAATTAACGCTGCGGGTGTTGTGTAATTTGATTCCTAGTAACTCGCTTGCTTTTCAAATGAGTTTCGCTTAGAAGAACCAATTTTTTGGGGTAAAGTGTTAATTATGAACATAATATGCTTTTCATATTAATAGCATTGGCACCCAAGTATATGCAAATCTGTTACAATTCTGAATGTGACAGTTCAAACACTTTGAATGGTAATTTAGAATTATTTTAGCAATAACTCTTGAGAAGCTATGAAGCTATGTTTGGAGAACTTAGCAAAACTTAAGTGCGATATGTTATTTAAAATTAATTAATAATATAATATATTGTAGTTGATTAGTTTTATGACAAAGCAATGTAAATACATAACTAAATAAATATATATATAAATATTTATAAACTGAATTAAAATATATTTAAACTAACTAGTTGCCTAAGACAAACAAGACGTAAATGGAATGTAAGCAAATTCAAATGCACTCAAACTGGCTGTTACCGAATGAGCAATACTTTGCTATTGTAACTGAATAAAATCAGTGTAGACGAAAGATATATTCTGAACACATTTATTATTCTAGTTTAAATGTCTAAAATGTAAGCATGCATAAATATATATCATATCAGAATTTCAGCTCTATAAGTGTGGTCCATATTAATATACCCTATTCACGTTGAGTGCAGTGTATAAAGTGTTAATACGAAATTTACCAAACTAAGTCCCATAAAATAAATGTACATACATTTGTGTATTTATGTATTTATGAATGTATGCTAAATTTATATGAACTAGATACAGAACTAAATCGGCTTACCAAAATCAGAGTTACGTGTATTACAAACACAAATGTTCATATGTGTGTTTGTGTGTGTGTGTGTGTTTGTAAATTCGTATTAACATTGCATTAGGTATTTTGGAATGTCAATTTGGCAATTCACATGCAATTTAAATGCCAAACTGAATGCACTTCTTATGTTGATTTGCCAATATATAAATACTAATGGTAAATACATTATATAAAAAATATTAATTAAAATTAAAATGAATTTACATTATTTAATTTACGCCCGTGTCAAAAGTAGAATGTGGGAAAAAAAAACAACAAATATAATTTCAATATCCGTTGCAATTATTTACTGTCATTGGTCTATTTAGTAATGAGCCCTTGCTTAAATAATGCAAATTTTGTGCAAATGCAAATGCAAATGCAGTCTGAATATCCGCACTCATTATGACCAGGAATCTTACTCATTTTGGTTAGGTTTTAATTTGGTGTACCTAGTGTTAGTCAGAATGCGGTTCGATATGGCTTAGTGAGAATATTTAAATAATTTATGAGGCCACCGACATTTTAGTTTTTAGTCCCATGCTCAATTGATTCGTGAGCTGCATTGAAATACACACATGAATTATTTAGTCAATTGCAGCAGACGAAATTGCAAGCGGAAGGGCGTTATATCTACATATATCTCTCTCTCTCTATATATATATATATATATGTGTATTTGTATAGATAGTGGTTGCATAGTATACTTACATGCAGTAATTACTTGATTTATAACCAACTAACAATAAATTGAGCAACGTGTACGCTGCCAGGACATACATAAATTGAATTTGCCCTGCCCCTGGGCCCAAAATAATATTGGCGAGGTGCACTTAATCAGACCTGAATTGCTGCCGGGCCTTGAATTGTTGCCAAATTAAATTGTTGATGGTCAATAAAATCATTTTTATGCCCTTTGGCCATGTTAATATTAGCTTGTGGCAAGGTGTGTGGCCAGAAAGTGAATATATATGCTTAATAAGATCTGACTGACCAAAGTACCCACGCTGATGTTGATAATTGATATAGACAATGTAAATTGGTATTGATGTTCTTTTGCTAATGCCCTGAACCTATTCAAAGGCAGTGAAATTTATATAATGAAGTTGAGCAAAAGTATTTAGCAGCAGAAAGCAGATCCGACACCATAATGTATATATATATATTCCTGATCACATTCAACCGACGAGTCGATAACAGTTAGAAGAACTTATTTCTTGTATACTCAGCGTAGATTTTAAAGATGGAGGTTTCCAGCTGATGTAAAATATACCTTGATATCTTATTGACCAACTGTAAATACGAAGATTTTGATAAGAGACAAAAGTTATAGTCGGAAAGGTATTATCATATTGATCTCAGCAGGCACAAAATTGTCAAGAAAATCAATATATAATAAGTAATATATATTCTAACAGCGGCGTTGAGGGTACCTTGAAGTTGAACTCGGTTCTTACTCATTGCTGTTGACAGCAATTATGGCTTTTGATTACTGATAATATTCATAAATTATACGCTTTTATATATGAGTACATTTTGAACATCTCACAACAAGTATGAATACAAAATAATGTTACCAATACTTTGGCACATTCTTTTAATTGACAACCAACCCATCCAATCGAATTGCTGTCATTAAGTTCGGTTCAGGTCTTTCTCCTCATTTCTATGTCTAACGACATTGAATCTTTGAGAAGATATCTATTATACATTGATATTTTGACTTTAATGTGCTTTTTCTGTGGAAATGTGCATATTGCGTATACGCTCCATTACCATTCATTGCGACTGCGACGACTCTGAGTCCTCTGGGAGGTTCGGAGGCCCAATTGCCAAGTCAGCGGAGCTGCGACACGATTCCGTCTATCATCTCAGCCATCTATCAATTTAGATAGGCCGCCGTTGCAGCGCCAGCGACAGCCAACCAGGCAAAAGAGACTCCAAAGGGTGGGGGAGCCAAACAGACAATCACACAGTCGCTATACATATATACAGCTATGGTTTGGTATCTTAATGAAGTATCGATTTCTACGATTCAACCAAATTCTCAATTTTCGTTTTTTTTTTCTTATTTTTTTTGTTTTTTTTTTTGTGCCTTGCGGCGAAATTCCTGCGAGTCATGTAAATCACTTATTACATTCGATTCTCTGCTGCTTCGTTTGCTATCCACCTCAGTTTTCTCTGATTCCCACTCTCTCTCCCTCTCCCTCTCTCTCTCTCTCTCTCTCTCTCTCTCTCTCTCTCTCTCTCTCTCTCTGTCTCATTCTGTAGAGCATGTTTATTGAGGCAAAATTTTTGCTTTCTCTGATTCGCATATTTGTATACATATGTATTGGCTGAGTCTGATGTCTCTGCTGGCAAATCTGTGAACGTAATCTGAAATTAGTTTTAAGCTCGTAACGCATTTAACTAACAAAATTGTCATAATGGCAAATAACAACGGGAAATAATGACGTAACGCAAAATGAAATCAGGCATTGAACCAATCTAAAAGCGTCTAAGTGTGTCCCGTTACTGTCCTTCCAGACACGCTCTCCGGCCCACGCCCTTGCCCTCGCCCTCGCCCCTCCATACACTTTTACTTTTGATATGATCTGAGCAGCGTGTGGCGGTGGCGTATACGTGATGACTTTGCAAATGGCATCAGGGGCAATCATATTGAATGCTAAGCGCATAAAACGTGTGTCTCTGTGTGTGTGTGTGTGTGTGCTGTCTGCTGTGATATGCGTTATTTGTATTGGCAGGATGACCATAAGGGATATCCACAAAACTCATCGCCGATAACACAAATGTAATTTCAGATAATTTGTTTGCTGTATCCCGAATATGATTTTGTTGGGTAATTGAATAAAGCCAACGGCTTACACTCAATGTGAATGGCAATGTGAAAGTAAAGTGTCTGGCTTAAAATATCACAACCAGTTGTTTATCCTATATATATATATATATATATATTATATGCTTGAGCAGCAAGTGCGAGTTGGCATCAATTTTTAAAACAAATTTCAGTGCAACATTGCGAGAGTGAATTAAGGCAGCTTAATTAGCTGTCCAATAACAATAATTAAAAACACTTTTTACATAGAGATGGGCAATTAAAGTCACTAAAATGAGATTTGAAAAAGCTGCATCGAACTAAAAGCAATTATATTTTTAATTGTTAATTATTTGTTTGTTTAACCACATTTAAAACATATAAAACTATGTCATGCTAACTTGTTTGTAGCTGAATTTTTTATTCGACTGTGGTTGATTTACCTGCTTGAAATGAACTGCCAAAACTTTTCTAGCTAAAATAATTACTGCATGAATTTATGCACACACACAGCACCCAAATGAAAGTCTGATGTGTGTGTGTGTGTGAGTGTGTGCTTATTGCTGATCTGCCAGAGATTAAAGTCTGTGATGAAGCCAGTTGAATGCGATCCTCCACTCTTAAATCTCGAACCTTGTCTGGCACTTAAACAAATGAAGCTGTCGCCAGAGTGTTATTTATTGGAGTCTTTTCAGCCTCAAATGCTTTTTTATTAATTTGCTCTGTGGCAAAATGCAGACACACACACACAGCTGCAGTAAGGGATAGGCGGTGAGAGAGGGGTGTGAAATGGAGGGGCGCAACCGCGAGAATCAGCTCTTATTCATTGGCTGCAATCTGAGGTTGAAAGTTGAAAGCTGCAACTTCACTTATTTGTCTGGCCTGAGCAGACTTGTCCTCCCTCTCTCCCTCCCTCTCTCTCTATCTCTCTCTCTCCCTCTCTCTCTCTCTGTCTCTTACATGCACTATGCGCTGCTCTTTATCGTATGTTAAAGTCAGCAAACACACACTCACACACACACTCACACAAACACATTAACAATTTTTAAGTGCTTTGTGAAAAGTTTTTCGTAGTGGCGTTCAAGTGGCGTCGCTTTGTTTAAAATGTTCCGCCCCGCTGAGCAGTCAACGGTAGGCGTGGCAGTCTACACACACACACACACAAAATCACACATACACATGCACATACACCCACCCACACACACACACACACACACACACACAATGCTAATTCGCAGCGGGTGACAAAGTAAATTATGATATTCGCTTCCCAACTAACAGACTGCGTTGACTTCCTGCTTTTTTTCGCTGAGTGCACACTTCAAATGCCGAAGGGGGGTTATCTTAAAGCGTTGATATATATAAACACAGCAAATGCTTGATTTGGCATTATAAAACTTAAATTGAGCTAAAGATTCTCAGCTTAATATTCAAAGTCTGCCACAGGGTATCTGTTAGTCAACCACTAGTGGACTAGTGTATTTGGCCAGCAGATTTGGGGTTGGCGGCTTTTCCATTTAGCCTAGTCGACGGGGCCTTGGGTGATTTGTTGCGCGGCGTATGTCGCGTCTGCACCACCCAAACCCAAACCAACTCCAACCGCTAGCCACGTTAACCCACCCGTTTGCAGCTGCAGCAAGCCAGGCGGATGAGCACTTGGAAGTTTTCTGGCGTATCTGTTTTTGAGCTTCTTAATGGAAAGTTTTTCGGGGTGGCGAACAAATTTACGATATGGCGACCATCCGCGCACCAGTCGCCAACGCCAACCGGCGTCATGTGAAGATAAGCAAATGAAAAGGTGGGCGGTGCGCGGCATGCTACTGCGTGACATGCAACAATACCAACCGCAGCAGCAGCAGCAGCATCGGCATCAGCAACAGCAGCTACTGACTCTATCGTTCTGGCTTTAAGCAAATTAGTTTAAGTTGTTGCAGCTGCTTGCAGCAGTGTTTGTTCATCAACTGTTTATCTGTCACATCGTTTACAGTTTTAATGCCACTTTGATGTTTGTTTGGCCAGGAGTTGTAACAGCACTGATAGCTAAAGTCCAAGTAAATTAACAAGCTGCTTAACTAACTACATATATATATATATAAATATATATATAATAAAAGCAACAACAGCAACAGCAACAGGAACAGGGACAAGCAGCGTGCAACCGTCGACCAACTAAAGAAAAGGAGCCTCAAATTTTTCGTGCAAACTTTGTTAACTATTTAAGACATAATTTAGCAAATTATTTTCTTCCACACTGTCGGAGTGAAGGGTTGACTGAAGCGGGCTGTATGCTTTTGAGTTGCTCAATAGTAAATATTATGCAAATGAGCGCCTGGGGTCGAGCCACGCCCCTCTTACCTTAGTGCTGGGCGGCCGACTTGGCAAACCAGCTGCTTAGTTAGTTAGTTTGTTTTTTTTGTTGTGATTTTTTCAAGCCCTTTGGTTGTAGCCAAAGTTTTTGGAGGAGCTTCGGGAGCAGCAACAGTAGCAGCTGGCTCAGCGCGTGTCCTTGCCATGGCTGTTAGTTTTTTAATCCTTTCGTAGTTATTAATTTAGTCGCACAGCTGCATTTCACACACACATACACACACACAGAGAGAGAGAGAGAGAGAGAGAGAGAAAGATAGGCCCCTTTCCAAGTTTCTGTATGTGCGACCAAAGTTGTTGAAGAAGGATGGAGCAGGGGCAGTTGAAAGTTGACTGTCAGTCAGTCAGCGTGACGCAAGCTTTACGCATAAATCCGACGTTGGCTTTAATTAGTTCTCAGATTGCCTGTCCTAAAGTGGCAACTTTTATCTTAAATATTCATATGTGTTCAATCTTAAAACCATCAAATATGCAAAATGGCTCTATAAATTATTAGCCTCAAGCAAGAATGCCACAATGATTAAAGGACGAGCTCCGATGACCTGCAGACGAGCTGTCAACTCACTTTAGCAGTACATATTTATATTCCATATTTATGTATGTATTTATGTCAACTCCTTAATCGATTTGCTGCAGTGTGCCGTCTGCCACAACGAAATTCATTTTAATCACTAAGCATAATAAATTAAATGGTTAATTAAATTGTTATTAATGTTTAATGATGTTTACTACGTGTATATCACGTTAATTTCAATTTAGCAATAATTGACCCCGTTTCGCGAATATCGATTTCTTATAACAATTAAAACCATATTTTACAAGCAGAGGCAGAGGAATATACATTGACATATGACATGAAACACCCAAGTTGTAATCCACATCGCATTATAATATTGATCTCTAATATGAGTAGAATCCTTTTTAAAATAAAATTTGGCAATAAATCTAGCATAATATAATTATTTATTTACTGCACAGAATGCTGCGATTTCACCTGTTGGGCATTTTGTAACACCAAATTAGACACTAGAAATACGCAAATATTATTAATAAATGTTTTGAAGATCTGAAATAAATACATTCAATTGCTGTTGCACTACATAAAAGCTGACTGCAAATTATTCAAGTCTCTTGGGCACAATGATGCATGATTTAAATGACACAAAGGATGTCGGGCTGTATATTATTGATAATTAAGCTTGTAAAAAGTTATATGACCATTCCAGACTTTAAATTTAAAATTTTAAATGTTTTTTATTCTTTTTATAGAGTGCATAATTTTAGCTCTTTTCGTCCTTTTTTTTTTTGGTCTGTCTGGTTGATTTTTGTTTTCGATTATTTCCGGTCTACATACAACATTTTTTACTCTAGTTCCCGAAATCTGCTTTATAATGTCGAATTAGCTTTATTTTGCATGGCATTTTATATTCTGAACTTTTCTCTCCCATTTGATAATTGTAAGTAAAACTTTTGATTTGCCAATAAACTTGACTAGTCAAGTTAACAAATATCTTTGCATTCCATTACATTTAATGTTGAGCATACTTTTGAATAGATCATTTCATGCAAATGTTGTTTGCTTCTGTTTTGCGTTTATTTATTTGTTTGATACTCCCTGGTTGCTGCTTTATATAATAATAAAATATATATAAAATAAGTATGGAAGAAACATCTACATAAAAATACATTTCAATGTTTATGGAAGCATTATGCTTTAACTGATTTTCTCATTCGAATGATTTATGTTTCCCGGCTGACTCATTCACTTGGCGCCGGGGTTTTGGGCCCGATTTGATGCTGTTACCTGTAAAACAAATGCCCTCGGGTAGCTCTCTCTCTCTCTCTCTCTCTCTGTCTTTCGTTTTATGTTCATTTTTCATAATTTTGCATGTGATTTGAGTTGTTATTTCTTTTTTTAGTTTTTTGTTCCTTTTGAATTTATTTTTTTGTTGCTTTTATATTTAATATAAATGGTACATTTATTTAATTTTTTATTTTTACGCGCTGAATGTAAAAGTCGATAATGTAAAATCTTTGCAAAAGTTTGCGTCTGAGACATAAAAATGTATCAACAGGTTAACAAGCAATTTAACAGTTGCTGCCTAACGAGAGGGGCGTATTATCTGGTTGGTTACGCCCACATTTGCTGCTCATTCATTTATAGCACGACTTTTCATATCATCCGCATATATATATATGTATATTAATATATATAAGCCGATATATATGTGTGGGTATATCGAAAGAAATTTTAGAAGCCAACAAAATCATTTTATGCATCATTAACGTTTTTGTGTTTTATATGCAAATTGGCAGGCGACACAGACACCCCAACCCGCCCCTTCAACCACCCGCGCAGACAACCGTTCGAAGAAAGTCAAACTTTTGGCCCATGTGTGTGTGTGTGTGTATGTGTATGTGTATGTGTGTGTGTGTGTGACCGCAGCATTAGTGAGGTTCAGTGCACAGCGACAAGCGACCTCTAAGTCTCGATCCCGGCCCGACCCCCCCAAAAAACACATGATTGACTGACCGCTCAGAGCCTGTTATCCTTTGCCACGACGCCCGCCAACCCCCTCGCTTAGCCCCCCCGCTCAACCCTCGCTCATCCCGCTCATCCCGCGCACCCCGTCATCGTCATCAAACATTGGCCACATTATTCGCACGCAATGAGCCTTGAAATTTAGTTTTCGGTTAGTTTTGAGACCACTTGATCCCTTAAGGGT
This sequence comes from Drosophila setosimentum, assembly GCA_035043505.1. Lineage (NCBI taxonomy): Eukaryota > Metazoa > Arthropoda > Insecta > Diptera > Drosophilidae > Drosophila > Drosophila setosimentum. The sequence continues at coordinate 2,240,292 of JAWNMY010000008.1, forward strand.
TCGCAGGAGCTTCTTCTGTTCAGGACACTTTGATGGTAAATTTAGCATATGCCTTTGACAGCGTTTTACTTCATTTTGTGTGTGTGTGTGTGTGTGTGTGTGTCTGGGGTGTGAGTGTGTGTGTGTGGTGTATGTGTGGTGTGTGTCGGCTTTTCATTAAGCCAAATTAATTGCGACAAAGGTAAGCCTGTTGCAGAACACAAAGCAACTGTGAAACTGCCACAGTGTGCAACTGCCACTGCAACTGTGGCACATGCAAGAACATTTAAGCAGTCATTAATTAATTGTAATTAAAATCATTTTTGCTGCATTCGTTTCAGCTTGTGAGCTTGCTGATTGGTTCTCAAATTGCCAGAGCGCCTTTTGTCCGTTGTCCTGGCAGCGAACAATGCCTGGCGATAATTAACATTAATGCATAATTATATCAAGCGACTCAGCAATTCGTGCCAACCTCTTTATTATGCAGCCCGACAAGAGTATCAGCAGCCAGGACATAAATGCACAAGTAAGTCCTGCCAGCCCATGACCTGTGTGGGTGTGTGAGTGTTTGGTGGGTGTGTGTATTTTGCTATTGTGCATTGTATTGTATTTTATATCGTATTGTTCACCGGCAGACTTGAGGTTGTGCTGCCCAAGGCCAACTACCAGTTTCAACTTCGGAATCCTATTAGCGGCTTAATATCCAACAGTGGAGCATTAGACGCGAATTACGATAGAAGCTATTTTGAGCCTCTACCTGTTAATTGAAACACTGAACAGCGATGCAGTTAACTAATTGCCGTTTCCATCCTCTGAGTAAATCCATTCACAAGTACATTATGAACCTTACAATTATTCTTCTGAACTTCTACTTATGTAAGATACACTTGAGATTTTGCTATGAGATATTTGCTATTTGTTTGATGCATAAAGCGTTTTTTATGCACACATGAAACTTCAGATCTGGGCGGTGTTTAAACTATTTAATAATTAAGAAGTTTATTTTATATTCGAACAAAAGCGCGCGTCTGTCTTGCTCGTATCACAAACTCAGACTCTTCGATAGTGATAACTATCGATATTTACAAAAATGACAATATAGTGTTTACATCAGTGAATAAGGCTTCACAGAATTATATAAAGTAGTGATAGATTTACAAATTAACAGCTGATCATTCACATCAGTTATATTCAATTTAGTTTGACCAAACACTATTTCTTGCATGGTTGGCCTTAATAAAGCGAAAAATGTGTCATTGAAGAGCTAACACAACACAGGTGTCCCAAATAAAACCTTTCAATGAAATTGAAGCTTTTCAATCCTAATCTTCATCTTTTGTCTCGTCTCTCATCTTCTGAATGTCTTTTGTTTATATTTATTTTCCAACTTATTGCTGGGAATTGAGAGCTGGCCAACTTTTCAATTGTATGTCATTATCATATCAAAAGTAAGTCTCAAATGCTAAAAACAAACACACACTTACAGACACACTCACACACACACACAAAGAGAAAGACATTTAATATACCCAGAACAGTAATTGTAAATGGCCAGAAGAGTATCTTGAAATGTTGTAAAAGCATGTAACAGTCAAATGGAAGCATCAAATATATACAAGTATTACTAGTCAGCAGAGTCGATATATAGCCATGTTCGTCTAGGTCTTGGCACGTCTGTCTTGGATTTGAACACCCCTTAAATCTGCAGCAATATTAGCAATACGCACTTAGAGTGAGAGCAATAGCAAAGATAATAGCAGGAAACTGAAATTAATGCTCTTTTCTGAAATTTGCAAGAGGAATAGCTGTAGCAAAATATATATATATATATATATATATAGCAATAGGAGATATATCGAGAACATCACTCGAACTGTAGAGTTTGTGCAACGACTTAAGTAATCCCATATTTGTCTCACTATTTTTCTGTATTTGCTATAATTATGGATGGTATCCACAGGATTGGGTATAGGTTTGGTTAGGCTAAACGATTGGATTGGTTATAGTCGCATATTGTCTTTCTGATCATTCATCTTTTATGATTCAAGCATTTCGAAATATTTTCGATTATGTTCAAATCGAGTAAGTTAGGTGTAAGCTAAGTTAAGTAAAATCAACGACTTATGATTGCTATATAGGGTATCTTCTAGTCGTCCTCTTCCACGAGTGCTCTTTCTTACTTGTTGCTGTATGTGTGTGTGTGTGTGTGCGTTTAGTTTGCTGTCGCTGACGGTGAGGCGATAAGTGACATTTGAGTGAAAGCTTTGGCTTTGAATATTGGGGCGTGGCACTGCAAATGTTTGTGTGTGTGCGATTGTCTGTTTGTGTGTGTGTGTGTATTTAAGTGGAGATTGCATTGGTAAGCCAACAAATATTTATCTATGCCACTGGCCATTTTGCGAGTGCCAGCCAATAAAATTGTCATTGCTGTCATTGTCAGCTTAACGGCAAAGTGAGCAACAGACGCCACTGCCTACAGCTGCATGTGTGTACATATATATATATATATATATATATATTTATGCGTATTCATATATGTATGCGTGCGTCAGTAAGCCGTTTGATTATATATGCACAGTGTGCGCAATTATGTCAATTAAATGAAAATTACTTTGGGCGAGCACTTCAATCGAGAGCACAAGAAGCGCTTGACAAATCACACCATAAGACACACACACACACCTACACACACAGTTAGACAGACAAACACACATGACAATTGCATCAATCATTTATCTGGGACATTTAGTGAATGTGTGACTCAAGCACAAAGTGCCCCCAAAACTAATTGGCCAATGAAAGCACCAACCACTTCATTATACACAAGTAAAATTGTTTCCTTTCTTTTTGTTTGGTCTCTGCTTTTTGGTCTAGAAGAATAAAACGTAATTAGCATTTAAATGGCAAGTTGAAATAGGCAAACTGCATTAATTCATCCATAAATTAAATCGAGTGCATTCAAGCGAGCCACTCACTCACACACACACACAAAAGATACAGATACATGTCAATAATAAATACATATTAAATTTCGAGCATCATTTTGTTTGGCAATTAAACGTTTTAATAATTTAATCGAAATAAACAGATGATAAACACAAAAGTTGCCTACAAAACAAACGATGCATGGGATAATGATACAGACAAACACACACACACACACACACACACAGACACACATATGTGTATACAAATACATACCTCGTCTCTTGTCGCTTGCCCCGCCCCTTTTGTTGTGCCTTTTGGTGGCCGTTGCGCGTGTGTTAATGGCAAAAGCGTTTAATGTTTCCAGTCACGTAATAAATCTAAATCTCTGCCCTGTGCGCTGTCACTTGCGTTTTATGATTTAATTTGTAATTTACTCGTAGTGCTGCCAACCCCCTACCCACGCCCCCGCACCCCCCCAATGTTTCGGCCTTCCCCTCTTTCTCCTTCTTCTCGTCGTAGTCTTTATCATTTTGCTTGTCGCTCTGTGCGTTTGCCACATCTCATTCGCCATGTTTTTTTGACAGTTGACTTCTGTTGCTATTTTGGACAACGACGCCTCCGGGCATACTATGGAATATAACGATAGAAAACAAGCCATAAGAAAACCAACCAAAAATATGTGGCTCGTTACGCATTTCGATTATCAAATCTGTTAATTTTTGTATGGGGAGCCATTGTCGAAATTGGCCTTTAAATTGCATAAAAATGATAGGCTGTCAATTTAATCTAAACTTAAAATTAGGCTCAATAAAAATATATACTATATATAATACTATATATATTTATTGGGTCAAAAGCAAAGTTATTTTGAGCATTTGTGTTTGATAAGTGTAGTTTATTTTCTAATCCATCATAACGTTATGGACTTGCTTCATTTTTTATTTTTTATATTTACGTCTTTGGCTAGCAAGTTTACTCTCCTTTAAAAAAGATTCGATAGATAGGCATCTAGGTGCGTCCAATAAAATATTATATACCATATTTTATTTTTCATAATATTTTCATTTAAAGTTTTTGATTTAACTACTCCCACTCAATTTTAATTAACTTAATTTGTAATATTAATTTCTTTATAATTGTTAAAGCCTTATTTAAAAATGTTGAACTATGTTTAGTTGCCATTAAGTAAATAAATAAATATATAAATTATAATTAAGTTCATCTATAGTTTGAACCAGTTGCTTTTGCTTGAAATTGAGCCCAAAGGTCTTTGTATAAGCTGAACCTCAAAAATTTAATAAACAGAAGCACTTTTTGTTGACTCTGCTGGACCATTTTCGATCAATCTAAAGCAACTTGAAGTTTATATTTATTAAATATTTTGCTTAAGATGCTTATCAATCAAAATATGAGATTTGCCTACCCATACTTAAGTGTTGAATTTGTAATTTGCCAACCATTACTCAAATACCACATATATTACATATTGTAAGCCTTGCTTAAGCTGAAACTTATGGTAAAAACTGATGGAAATACATATGTTGAATATTTTATATACTCATTACATACTTTAAAGCTTCACAATTTAAATCATCAATGCATTTCCAGTTTGGTTTTGACTTCTTGGAAACCATTAAGAGCAATATCAAGTGCATAAGGAATTCATAGAAAATTTGCAATCGATTGACAGGATCTGCTGTCAATTGAACACCAACAGAAGAGGAAGCACCTGAACAACAAGCCTTTACCAACACCCGCACCCCCTCCCCCCACCGCACCCTGTGCGTTCCCTTCAGTCTTTGCTACTTTGCATATTTTGGCTTATCGAGCGCACAAATTGCATATGCAAAATTATTATTCTACACACACAAAGATACACACAGACACACTCGCTCAAGCAGACACTTAACGGTAGCTGCAACTTTATGTGGCTAGCATTTTATGTTGGCTTTGCCGGCAAGTTTGGTTGCCTCAAAGCAGAGCGAAGAGAGAGCGAGAAATTACCTTTTTGCCAGTTTATAGCCACAACCCTTTTAAGTCTGCAACGCCTATAAGCCGACAGCATTTAAAGAGCTCTTTGTTGTTCTTGTTGCACTTCAAACTGCCTTTTCACGCTTTGCTGTCTCGAAAATGTTCACATTTTTAGGCACGTTTGCAGCCACGTCCCGTTTTCAATGCGTTTTCGTCTAGCTGTGTGCAACGGTTGTGTGTGCGAGTGTGTGTGTGCCTGAAATTTTTCTAACGCCAATTGCTTTCAACACCTTCAGAACACATACACACACACGCACACACACATTCTTAAGTCTTTTGTGTGGTGGCCACGTTGATCACCCTTGGCTTGAAGCGTGAAAGGTTGCAGTCGTATCTTGGCCTGCCAGTTGTACAGACTGACATATTGCATTTGCCTGAATGGGCAGTCAGCAGAGATTATATAGTACTTGTGTGTGTGTGTGTGTGTGTGTGTGGCAGCGTTTCCTTCCGTTGCCATTGCCACAAAAAAACGGAAGCGAGCCGCACTAAGCGATTTGCTTGTCTCGCATGCTGAAGTATTTTCGAACTGATTGACCAGCCAGCTGCAATTGCGGCTGGCTTTAAAATTAAGATATCTTCCACCAAAGACAGTTGGCACAAGTCTTTTATCAATATATATATATATATATATATATATAGATATATATACATTGAGCATCCGCCATGTGTGCGAGATAAAGGCAAAAGCTATGCAAGCAGTCAACAAATTTACATCATTTGTTGTGGTCAGTGGCACGAGCGTATGCTTCAAGTTCTTTTATTAATGCCGCTGCCTTCAAAATATATGCAGCTAAACTGAACAGAGGAAGAAGATGAAGCAGCACGAGCATCAGCAGAGGCAGCAGCAGAGGCAGCAGCAGAGGCAGCAGCAGAGGCAGCAGCAGAGGCAGCAACAGAGCCAACAGCATCTGTCCAAAGGGACTTGGCCATTTTATTGCATTGTCAATTTAATGGTGTGGAAATGTGGAAATGCTTTACTAAAGAGTGAAACAAAAGCCAAAAGCGAAGAAACAGACAAAAGCTGCCGTCGGCATACAAAATACACACTCATGCATACAACACACATACACACACACACACACACACATAACACACAGCAGACACAACATACACGCATAAACAAGACAAACACAGAGCTAAGCTGACTGCTAAATAAGGCAGTTAGAAGATGTTCAATGCTGGCAATAGCCACGCCCACACCACACCCCCTTCTTCATCCCAACGCCTCGCACTACACATCAGAGGCTATCTGTCTGTCTGTCTGTCTGTCTGTCTGTCTGTGTGCTTGCTGCCTTTGCTGTTGTTGTTGCAACTAAAATAATCCAAACGTTTAATGCCTGCACAATATTTATTGCCATGTTTCATATTCGTAGATACTTTTTTGCAACACCATTGCCACTGGACCGAGTCAGTGCTTGCCACAGTAAGCCTGCAACCTGCTGCCTCCTCAGCTTACAGCCTGCAGTGTTTAGTTTTGTACTTTCACTTTGCCATTGTTGTTGTTGTCTTTGTTGTTATTGTTGTTGTTGTTGTTGTTGTTGTTGTTGTTGTTGCTACTATGTCAAGCGATTTATAAAATGCCAAGCAGCAGCAACAGTAGAACAGCAAGTGAAGAGGCCATTGAAGTAAGCAGCCATAAAAAACAACAAATGGAGACGGCGACGCAGACAGTGAGTCTTGTGGCACAGTCGTTGCAAGTGCTACAGGAGAAAAACGGAAATTATTAAAGTGCTGCCAGATTTATGAAAATGTATTTATATTTTTCCTTCCCCTCTATTTCTTGCATCTAAAATTTTTTGTTTTGTCTTTTTTGTCTAGTTATTCGTGCAACCTTTTGCCCAATGAAGCTTAGGTGTATTTTGGCAGCATTATTGATTGGCTAAACTTTATGCTGGCCAATTTTCATTGCTTAACTGCCAAACTGTAACTTAATATATGCAAAGATGTGTGGCCTAAAGGCTTCAACAGCAAAACAAGCAAAAGAAAATATGCACATTTTGAGCTGAAGACTTGTTTAAATTTGCAATATGGCAACATTAATTTAGCTACATTTTCTGTTTGTTTTAGTTGATTTAATTATTTAATTATCGACTTTAAAGTTATGAAAATATCCATAGATTTCCTTGGCAAGCTGCCACAGCAAAGCAATATCATAAATCATATTTAACAATTTAAATTGGTAAACGTAATTGTGTTTAACTAGCACATACCCTGCAGTCAGATTTGAATCTTAAGTCGAGTATAAATGCTAGAAATTGTAACGGTATTTCCGTGAGTATATTTAATACAAGTCCTGCTAAATAGATTTAGTGTTAAGTATGCAATTTATAGATGAAAAGTAAATTTCTTGTTTTAAAAAAGATTTGCACAACTTTCTAACAGTACTTTTAGTTCTATAGGGTATGCAAATTTATTACGTATTAAAAGCGTATTTTCAAATGTAAGCAGCCACTATGGGTATACATAGAGCCGCACTCTTAGCCACCCAACCACCCAAACACCCCAAATTCCGGAGAAGGCGATTCATTATGAATGCTGGCTCGTAATTTAATCGAAGGCAATAAATTGGCATTTAAATGTAATAAAGACGTGAAAAATAATTACAATTGCTGAAATTGATGCTTTATTACAAGCATTTTTATTATTATTATTATTATTATTACTATTATTGTCGCTGGCATCAGCGACTCTTATACAATTTTTTTGTTGTATTTTTATTTATTTTTTTTTTTTGTGTATTATGCGCATATTTTTCGGACATTTTGCAGACGCGTCATGCCAAGCAATTGTTGTTGTTGTTGCTGCTGTTGATGCTGTTGACCAAAAGCATGACAGTTAAGTGACATTTAACGGTTAATAAGCCTGACAGATTTACAACTGTCAGCGACGTTTAAAAATAATGAACACCAAGGACCAAATAAAAAAGATATATATATATAAATATATATATATATAAAGTATATAACAAAAAATGAAAAAGGCCGGCCGAATAGCCAAGCGATTTGGCTAAATTGACTGCGTAAAGTGAATTATTAATGTCATGTAGACCAACTGTCCTCAGATGAAGAAGATGGTGAAAGAACGCAGAGACCTTCTCTGGGGGGCAGTTGAATGTTGGATGCTGCCTATCGAAATGGCACTAAATGTACGTCTATTTAGTTTCCAAGTGTTGAAAATTTACTGTGCGTATTAAATAAATGTGATTTTTCCGGCACGTGAATGCCACGCAGCAGAAAGTTAACAAACATCATGGCGGAAATGTGGAGTTGGGCGCGTGTAACTGTTTTCTAGACTGACACGAAAAAGGCATGACTCCACGCGAGTGGTTCGTTTCTGTGCAAAAAAAAACTAGGACGTATGAAATTACTTAAGGCAAAAAGTGATGAGCCACACCTCTTTTGGAAAACAACTGTTTGTCAACTGATTCGAAACAAAATTAAAGCTGGAATTAAGAAACGGATGACAATTTTTTATGTTTTGAAAATTTTGTCACATGTTTTTAATTTTTGATAAAATACTCATTAATTTAATGTCGACTAATATCAGATCTATATTAATACAATACTTAACTTCTTTCGCATTTTAATGACAAAACATTTCTGACCTTATTTGTAAAAAAAAAACACCGAGGAAACCCAATCACACTAACAATTTATAAATAACTTATTTGAATAATGCACACTAAAATGATAATTACTAGACAAGACGTTTAAAGGGAACTTCCAAACGATCGAAATATAGTACTCTGAATTGATTACATGATAAAATCTTTACAGACTACTCGAAATTCGTTCAATTAGCACGGCACCAATTAAGAGAAAGTGGAAATGGGTAAGGGGTAGTAAGGGGCAGGTTTTGACCTAACACAACAATTAATTTGTCTCATCAACGCAGCGGAATCAATTTGACCGTTTTGTAATTCAAGAACAAACATAACACCTCCCACAACACATAGATTAGTTAGGGAGGGAAGTTCAATAAAGCGTTGTCTGTTTGTTGTTGTATGGATGTAATACACCCCAGTTTTAGGGACGAAAAGCAAGAAGTGCGAATTTCTTTTGCACAGATTCCAATCTGCTTTGGTCAATCAGATATTGTGAATTCCCATTCCAGAATTGGATGCACAGGCGAAGAAATCGGTTAAGGGTCATCGAACTGCTTTGACCAACGTTTAAGAAAACAACGAACGTGAATTGTTTTGTTATTCGCTTTGAAATTTATTTGGTGGCATACGTGTTTTGTCGGCACGCGACCATCTCTAGATCGCATCCGTAGTAGCCATGAGTTGCCTCTACTGTGGCCTAGACGCAGTGACAGAAGCATAATAAAACGAAAACAGAATAGAACCCAAAAACTAAACCAAACGTAACAAAACGAAACAGAACTGAACACAAAATTGTAGGGGGCAAAAACAACAGAAGACAACGCTCATAAAACATAAATTTAATTTATGTGCAATTTTAGCAAGTCGTATAAATTTTCGCAGGCGAGAGAACAAATATAAAAATACGAAAACATAAACAGAAAACAGGAAAAAAAAAACACAAAAAAATATACAGAGCAATATGAAAACAAAAATAAATAAGAAATACGAAAAGTGGTAGTGGCCAGCTGGCCAAGGACCGCTCGGGCTTAGCTTGTTGAAAATGTCCTTGAAAATGCCATGTTGTAGTTTGTATGGCTATTGTTTTTGTTATTGTTGTTGTTGTTGCTGCTGCGCTTATTTATAGCCCAGCTCCTGCTAGCCGGGCCGAAAGGGTATAAGGAAAGATATATGCTACTCTCAAGATGCCTGTTGTTGTTATTGTTGTTGGCTTATATGAGCAATTTATGCCGCTTGGCTGCTTGAATTTTAATGAATTGCTACAAATTCATTTCAGTGTCACAAAAAATTTGCAGAAACTGTTTGCTTAAAGACGGGTCTACATATTTTATTGCCTACTTTTGGGCGCCTGCAGCTACAACAGCCAATATTAATTAAATTAAAAGCCAAGAACAACAACCATTCAAAGGTTGTTTTCATTTCCTTGCATGCTACTAAAACTTTGCAAAGTCTTTCAAGAATGGGAAAGGTGGCAAATGTGACGGGGGCGGGGGAACTGTGTAAACAACCTGGTTAACAAAATATATTAAAATCTTAAGCACTAAGATATTTAACGCACGCTTTCTTCTCTGCCACGCCCACTGACGGAGCTCGGGCATGCATTGTTGTGTACTATTGAAACATTTTCAAATGCAATTTACGTAACATTTAATTTTGAAATTTCTAGTTTAAGCAAGAACAATGCAATCATAAAACTTTTGCCCAAATCTCAGTGGACAAAAGACACAAAACTCTGAGCAGATTGCATTGACAGTATTTTTTTAGTTTATTGCTTACTGTATATATATACTTGAAACAAATACAAAACATACACAAACACAATTGCACACACAGATACACACACTCACACTTGTGTGTCGCACCCAGAGACAATATTGTTTTATTACCATTGTTGTTGGCATAGTTTTTGCCGCTTGTTGCACGTAGTTCTCTTCCATTTGCTGCTGTTGATTCCTGCAACTCAGTCCAGCTGAATAGTAAATTTAAGTAACTTTTTAAAAGGATTGCAATGCGACTTCTACTTCCATTTTTGTGATGAAAAATAAATTGAATTTCTATAATTTAAATATATATTTTCTGCCTACCAATTTTGAGACTTTTATTCAGCAACAGAGATTTGTCAATCATGATCCGGACTTGTGAATTAGATTTGATTTGGTATTTCAATTTTATGCAATTTTAAAATCTACAGTTATTTTTTGCAACTTAATACTTTACACAATACTTGTTTGATAACGTTATTAGAAAAATAATATGAAAATTGCAATTTATATGACTGATTTTATCAAATTATGTATAAAACAAAAATATTACCTAAATTTGATACTTAACCCAAAAGAAAACTGTCATAAGTATTTGGGGTCTTTTATTAATACTCATACTCTGTTATTTTGATTATTCAAACTTAACCACCTAAGAATCTGATACAAGGTTATTAGTTCAACAATACATGGCTTCAATGTAGGAATATATTCCCATTTTGAAAAGCGGTTTGTTTGGATGTACGCTAAAATATTTGTATTACTCTGCGTGTGAGCACAAAAATATTTAATCTATTGTTTTCACTTTGTAAAGGCATTTGCGAATGGATGCAATTGCATCGCTGACAAATTGCTCCGTTTTCAAAAAAGGGCGCAAAACAAAAAAAAAAGAATCGATCACAAACAATTTTGAATCCACTCGCAATCGGAACTTGCTGTGACTTTTACGCTCTGTTGCTGACATTTTAATAACAACTCACACTTTATAGTTAAATGCCATGGATAGACTGAGGGACTGTGAAACCCAACACGATGATATTTGATGGCCATTGTAAATAAATGAAAAGATGCAGACGCAAAAAATTCGGTGACAATGGACAAAGTAGGCGACAACGGGTGACACTTGTTGGCAATTTCATTTTATTTTTTATTATATTATTTTTGTTCAGTATCATTCAACGTTTTATGGACATTTTTCGGTAACTTTTTTATGCCACTTGTGTGTCGGACCTACACATTGTCAAATTATTACAACCTTTTAAAAACGCATGTTTAATAAAAACGTGCGGAAGAGCGAAATAAAAATCAAAGTTTAAATGGCCAGTGGGCAAACGTATTTTGTACATGAATCCATTTTATTAAATATTTTCCTCCAGCTTTCACACAGACTCAATATGCTAAAGGTTGTCAAAAAAAAAAAATCCCCTGCAACATGCGACAAAAAACATCTGTGAACATATAAACTACATACATATACATACATATGGATTTTTGTATGTAAATCCAATGATCTTGAGAGCAATATGTACATTAATTGACCATAGCAAATATAGGGAAAAGAAATTATAATTTAAAAACACTATACAAAAATCTTAAATATCCTGCATTAAATTTATAAGCTTAATCTAGTTTCACTGTCCTACTTCATATCTCTCTCTCTCTCTCCCTCTCTCTCTCGCTTCCTGAATTTATCTCTGTTGGCTGATGGCTACTTTAATATTTATGCCAAGTGCAACCGCAAGGCAAATATTTTTGCTTCATTCATAAAATTTGACATTAGCATATTGCATTTCCATTGCGTTAATGTGACAAAATGACAAATGAAGTGGAGGTGGCTTTCAGGCATCAGGGGAATGCTGTTGAGATGCATTTTATGCGATTCGCGGAAAATGCATTTGCATTTTCTTCTTTTATTTTTGTAGTTGCTGTTGTTGACACTGGAGTGGAAAATGGGTGCAGGATGTGGACGCAGGAGTGGCTCACTCACTAGCAATGGCAAAAAGTAAAACACTTTGACAAACGTTTACAAAATAGCCAAGCAGACAAAAACAGCAACAACAAAGAAAACGAATAAAACACCAACAAAATTCAAAAGCACCGAAGCAAGCTTGAAATTGATAAATTGATTTATGCAAGCAGCAAAACAAAAAAATATAAAAAATAAAAAGAACAACAAAATCATCGTCAGTTGACTGTGTGATATATATGCAAAAATCTTTTATATGTATATGCCCTGAAAAATAAAAAATGATGCTGAAGTCGAGCACTACAAGCAAAACCAGAAACAAAAAATTGTAGTTTTCAACATAAAAATATATATACTTTCAACAACCACAAAATCCAGCAAAAGAACACGATGATGCAATATTTTCAATTGTTCCAGGATCAAACAAAAAATCAGTCAACGAATATGACCTTAATATGCAAAGACTTACATAAACATAAACTTATTCATGTGATAATACTGAAATAAATAGAAGCTATCACAATATATAAACATAAAAAAAACATATGCAATTGTTTAGAAATCTACTAAAAATTCGAGCACTGAATGAGTTCTAAACTTTCGCAATGTTTATTTCAATGGTTTCGTAAGGAATGAGTAAAAGGCATAAATAAAACAAATATGCACATTTAATGTCAGAGACACTTACACGTTGTGCTATTTTTTTTTATTATTATTTCTAATTTGCTTTTAAATTTTTGTATTTTCTTTTGAGCAGCTGATTGAGTCTGCCAACAGTTGTAGTAAGTATTAGCCATGGCCCATGGCGATGCACGTACTTTGCAACCGCCAGAACACAAAAATGGCAATGTCAAACAATATTTCCGCAATAATTTCAATTTTTACACAGGGCATTGAAAGTTGCTCCTGATTGCTTGTGCGGGTACATTGGAATTTTTTTTTTTTCGTTTATCTGTGTGTGCGTGTGTGTGTATGTATGTGTGTGTGCATTGTGCACTGGCTTTTAAAACGTAAAGACAAATAATTCAATATGGTAAACAAGTCACGTGCCTGGTGTGTTATTGCTTTTTGTTGGCTTTGATTTTGTCATAGACGACGACAACGACTACGATTTCGAATAGCAGACAGTACAAACAAACAACGTTGTGGGGCGCAACGGCCACGGCCACGCCCACACCAATGTGTACTTAAGCTGGCAAAGGCATTCGACATGTGCAATCCCCTCGCTCCAGCCAGCTACAGCAGCAATCATTATAAACTTAATTAAAATATCGACAAGCCATAATAAATAACACCGCCTGCGTGTAGGCGTCCCACATTTCCCTTAAAGTATTTAACAAACATTGCCGCCACCGCCGCCTATTTGTAAATATTTAAACACACCACCTGCACCACACCTGCTCTTAACCACATCACCAAATTTTGTACATTTTTAGTGCTTTCGAGGGAGGATATCAAATCGCCGAAATCACGAGAAATCGAAGAGACATTTGATCGGAGAGGGAGACGTAGATGGTATAGAGATAGCAAAATGGAATTATGTATGCCGGATATATTTAAAAAAAAGATAGATGGACATAGGAAATATCTGGATGAAAATATTAAAAAATTATCAATTATGGTAACTGCACAAGCTGTCTATAAAAAATATAATATAGGGGCACCTATATAGAAATATACATGCTAGATAGATAGAAATATATATTAATAGATAGAAGAATGATAAGATATGTATATAGATGAATGACTAGTTAGACAATATTAATCTGTCGTTTATTATATTTGTCGCATAGCGATAAAGATACATGCCACTTAGATAGATGAACATATAACTTGATGGATAGTTTCATAGTTAATCAATAGATAGTATAGATCGTACATGAATGGATGTAAGGATAATAAGATATATATATAGTGTTAATACAAGTTGTCCGTTGAACATAGTAAAGATATACATAAGGTTTGATGGATAGATTGATTCACACACGAATTGTTAGATGATGATGAATAAGGTACCATCATATATGGATAAATACTTAGATAATGTTTATATCTGATAGTTATATCGATAGATACAGATAAATTAATAGTTGGGCATTTTATAGATAGTTGTTATTATAGATCGACAGTTAGATAGACAGATAAATAGGTATCATAGATAGGATTTCAAATGATGGGTAAATAAACTGACATTGATTGTGTGATCTTACGAAGAGATAGATAATAATATGATCTACCCTCGTGCTGCATGTATTTCCATGCACATATAACTAGCAGGCTCCGCTCTTCCGCATCCGCATTCCCAATCTCAGCCCCAGCTACATTCACATCCTACACTCAGGTAACAATCACTGGTAACTGCTACATGTGTAAATATTTACAAAACGCGCCAAAAACGTCGACAAACAGACGCCAGGCGCCTTCACTTGTGCCTCTGCTTGCTCATCATCATCATCATCATCATCATCATCAGGATTGTTTTTGTTGTTGAGCGTATTGTTACTGAAATTGTAACTCGTTCGCTGCCATTTTCCTTGCCACACATACAAAGAGAAGTACACCTACCAACAGACAGACATGCCATGCGACTGTGCCACGTTGTTTATGCCACATTCGATATTTGGTGTATGTAGTTGTTGCTGTTGTCACCATTTGCCTTTTTCATCTACCCACACACACACACACACTCACACTCACACACTCACACACACACACAATCGCGCTATATGATGTGTTTCTTTTTATTATTATTATGCTGTCATTTCTGTTGTCGCGACATTGTCAGCAACATTGTTGTTGTTGCCTTTGTACAAAAGACTCGAGTTGCTGTCCTGTGTGTGTGTGTGTGTGTGAGTGTGTGTGTCTTTAGCTGGGACCCACATGAAAGGGTATAAGTGCGCCTCGTCTATGACACACGCTATAATAATTTTATGTGTTCCAAATTGCTTAACCCTAAATATTTCATTAATATGGCAAATAGCTCTTCAGATTTGCCATAAACATATGTGTAAACTAACATAAGTAGACGTACTTAAATTTTGGGTTCTTTTTTATAAGCAAACCCTAAATATATATAAATCAATTTCAAATGTATTTTTTTCTTCTACTTTTTATAACAGCAATTCTACTTAATATCCTTGTAAGTCATGAGAACTATTTATAAGAGCAACATAAATGTCGAAGGAAAACAAATCACAGACACAAAATATTACCCTTTTTAGGGATATTAAAGTAGTGACATTTTATATCGTATATATTCAAACAAATTGATTTGAAAGGGTATCATAAAGTTAGGCTCACACGAATTTATGAATACTGCAGATAAGTTGAATAATGAGCGATGGACGAAAGCAGCAAATTTGTGCAGAGAATGTGGAGAATTTATCAAAATATAACTATTGTGAGTGCACTTGCACTGCAACCTAGTTTGATGTATTGTGTCCCCTGAGAAGACATAAACAACTGATTCTGGCTAACGCTTCAAAATCCGATCTTAGGTGCTTTAAGGATTAATTCTCGTCATCAGAAAATCGGTATATTCTGCTACTGATTATACCCAATCTCGCTAGGTTAGCTTTTAATCTAGAGTCTCCTCTCAAGAAATCATTGAGAATTCCAAGTCTGTTATTACTTGCTTAAATCGTTTCTGAATAAAGCTGCTTAAAATATAGTTGGTCTGTCTTAGACCAAGTGTCTTTGCCCAGCTCGCTTGTTGCAGATGTTTCTCCTCGTTTCTCCTCGTTTCTCAAGTGTTGACGTATTGTATTTTTTCCAATGCAACTGCTTCGTTTGCTGCTGTATATCTTTATAACCCGAAACGCATCTTTCGATTAAATTTAATTCTGCGATACAACCACTTAAATGAATTAAATAAGATAATAGTTGTTGTTTCGTGCACATATTAAAGCTGTCGCAATTTCGAATGCGATTACAATGGACCTGAAGTGCAAGTGCTTACATTTGGTAGTAATTAGCTGCGCTTGTATGTGTGCACTCCGTGTTCTTGTGTGCACACACACACACACACATATAGGATGGGATGGGACTACCCCTAACATTCCCATTTGATATAAGGCTTATCTATGCGACAGTCGCAAGCACGCCTTTACGCATTCTTGAAATGTTTATCTAGCCGTGGGTTTTTGTGTGCGACAAAACAAACACAGTGGCGAAATAGATTTTCAGGACTCTTATGGCAAAAGTACTTTGCACTTAGGACATAAGCCGCCGAAACGACGTCTTCTGCCGAAAGGCGTTGTCCTCATCCCGACAACGACAAACACAAAATGTTTTCAATTATTTGTCGAGTCTGCAGTTCATTAACATAAATTAAAAATCAAAACCACAGGATGTCAGTTGAGTTTGCGTTTGTGGCATGGCATCGGGCCCATCTAATTATGTGTGCGCTCTTCATAATTTTATGAGACTCTGGTCACGTGTCTTTTCCTAGTGTTTAATCGCCGCACTTGCTTGCAACGCACGTTGCAGCTATTAAGATCAGCTTTAAGCTTTACCCCAACACCAATTAATTTCGAGCATAAAAAATAAACCTTTAAGCCGAAACAAACAAAAGTGAAATTCTTATTTTTATTCAAATTTTCTCTGAACAAATATTTATTTACCTTAAGTTTTTAAAATTGTAAGTCCATCCAACCAGCTAATAGAAATTGCATATATATTTCTACAAATATTTTGTATCTTGCAGCTTATTATTAAATCTAAAATCTAAAACATATAACAGTTATATTTAAAGCAATAATTTAATACTTTATTGGAAATATCTGCTTAACCTTTCCTTTACAAACCTATTACACAAAAGTTACACATAGTTTGAAAAAATGCTGAAACGCTTTATTGCCGCAGAAATATATATATGTAAAACCAACAAAAGACGTATTTAAATTATATAACGAGTTCACCACAGAATAAACAATTAATATCTTTAATTGAAAAATTCGTTAACTTTTCAGCCTGCACTCGCCATTTCAGCAAATCAAACCAATGGTATAAATTATTAACAGCAGCTGATGATTGCACTCATTATTTGATTAAAAACTGTGATATTCATATAGTACCAACAGGTGAAGGGTTCAGTCAACATATCAGCCATGACTTTAACAAATTAAAACTTCAGTTCTGCAGCAGTGTTAATATATTTTATATGTTTTAAGTTGGTGTATATTTTTTTATAATTGTGACGGCATTAAACGGTTTTTATGCTCCCACTTATTAATGTATATGAGATGTGGATGCTGCGCCATTAAATTAAAATGCATTATGCACATAATTGTGCACGCAGACGGGTAGCTTATTCAAAAGTTAAGAACTTTAACAGCATCGTAGTAAAATGCATTTCAGATATTTGCATTGGCACTTAACGCTTTTAATTTAATTTAATTTATGCAAATATTCAGATGGAATGCCTTGAGGCGATCTTTTATTTATTTGCTCTGTATTGTTTATCTTATTGTCTGCATTTTCATATTCACAGCGCGCATACGCAACGTCGTCCAAATATTCGCCGCTTAATTACAGCCCCAACAATTGATCCCCTCGCCCCACAACTGCGGTCACATTTAATGACAGCTCAGCAGTCATCAGGCGTAAATCAATGTCGCCTGACTCCTTCAACTGCAACCAGGACGAAGCCAATCAGTACACAATTTATTGGCTGGATCTGCTGGAATGGGGTTGGGGTTGCGAGTTGGCTGGTTAAGTGGGTGCTCTGTACCGTTGACCGTCTATGGATTCAATCAGTGACACCGCAACCGCAAAATCAACTGCTTAACTGGCCGCTCACATTGTGCGAGTTGTGAAAGTTGTTCATTGTGCCGCAATTCGCTGCAAGCGGGTTAACTTATTATATTCATTAAGCTATTTAACTCACAAATGAAAAAACAGAAAATACGCTGATTATTAATCAATTTCTGGAAATTCATTTTAAAACAAATCAGAGTGCTATAGTCGAGTGAGCTCGAGTACGATTTACCCTGTACGCAGTTGTTAAATATATTCTTTTATTATTGGCGAATTCCTCTTTAAAAAGATTTGCACTAAAATGTGAACAGTTCTGCAAGCGCCCTCTGCCGACAAACACATGAAACACGCAATCATAGGTAACGGGGCACTGCAGAATACACACATGCAAACATATTGACGCTCGCGTCGATTATCATGCCATCTCTTTCTTTAAATTTAAATGTATCGATATTTGAGAAACGGAAGCAGTTATCGATAAAATAGCTTGATCTGCGCCGGATATACGAGAACCTATATTCCAAATTTGAAGTCTCTAGCTGTTATAGTCTCTGAGATCCGCATGTTCATACAGACAGACGGACAGACATGGCTATATCGACTCGACTATTGATCCTGATCAGGAATATATATACTTTATGGGGTCGGAGATACTCCCTTCTGCCTGTTTTATACATTTGCATGAATAAATTAAACTGCTAGATGACAGCTCAGCTACTAGAACTTTATGAACGATATTATTTATATATTTACACTACAAGTTTGAGACTTAACTTTAAAAAAAACTTTAATCCTTAAAAAGGACTGATTGGATTCCCCAATCTATGCATTAAATATTGAATCAGTTTTCATTTTAATACCACCAGATTAATTTAACTGTAGGCTGTTTTTAGTGCACAATAATATATAAAAGTGCAAACATAAATAAAATAAATAAATAAAGATAAATGAAATATGCACATAGTTAAATTAGAAATCAAATGAATTCCAAGAATATTTGATCCATTCATAATCCACATGTGTTACATATCCAAGTCTTAATAGCCAGCTGGCGTCATCTGGTCAATGATAATTTGTCGAGCTCATTAGGCTTCTATTTTTTTTTAAGGAACGTCAATAAATTAGAGTGTATATATAAATTAACAAAAAATACCCCACTAAAGTGAACAAATGGAATATGGTGGAAGTGTACCAGAATTAGTACATTGCTTCGAAGAGTTAGTTAAAGGACTGAACAATGCGGTTTACACAATTCGCTTTATCTGTTCAACTATCAGATATATCATGTATGTACTTGCACAAGAGCAATCTGAAATCTGGTCAACATGTTTGTGGTTAACGCTTGATAGCTTTTTGAATAGTATGTTGGCCGTCTATTTCTATCTATGTTTGAGTGTGTGTGTGTGTGTGTGTGTGTGTGTATGGCACAAAAGTTTTGGACGAGACATGCTAGAAAAAGCGATGCGGCAAATATTTGTGGCCCTTGCCCATGTTTTCGACATTTTATTTGACAAAAAAAACCAAAGTAAAAACAAAATGCCGAAACAAACAAAAAAAAAATCTATACCCAGCCATTTTGGGGGCATCGTAAAAACAAAACAAGAATCGCGCAATTTACAATGAAAAAAAACGAAAATAAAACAAAAAACCAAAAAATAGGTTGGGCAAAACTGCTTAGGCAATTTTCAAGTGATGTCCTTTAATGCCTGCTACGATAAGTGTGTGTTCTACTGTGTCTGTGTGTGTGTGTGTGTGTGTGTGTTTGTGTCGAGCATTTGTGGTCACACACACAGAGAGAAAAATGGCAAACACACGCATCAACTGCCACAGTGAAAACAGTCCCTCAGCACCGAAATGAGTTTTGGGATTCGAACCTCGGAAACCTCAATGTTTGACTGCTCTGCGTCCAGCAGTCTAAGTAACTAGAAAGCAACGAAAACAAAAGCAAATGCCCATAAAAATGGACAACAGCAAACGCGCTGATAAGCTGCAAATAATTTGTATGAGCTGGACAGAGAGGGACGCAGCCAGTGCGAAAGGGAGAGAGCAAAGACAAAAGCGTAAATTTCAAAGGCGATTCACAAAAAAAAAAAAAAAAACAACACAACACAACAAAAACAAAAAAACCACACACAAAAACAACGACGAACAAGTGGCTCACAGCTACACTGTGGGTGGGTATATAAGCATTTATATATGTAAGTGTACATAGATGTGTGTATATTTGTGTATGACTGTTAAGACTTTATGTTTGGCCATATCAGTATGCTCATAACGGTCCAGAGTTGCCATTAGCATAGGCCAGCAGTGATGCCAACAGACAGATTGCCCGGCTGGCAGTCATATTTGCCTGCCACAAAATGTTGCAGCATCTGGCCAGATCATCGGACTTGCCACATTCTCAGCACACTTATTGCGTTTCTTGCTGAGCCGCATCAATCTTGCCAACTCAAGTAGTTTATCGTAAGTGCAACATGTACAAGGCAATAACAACTCAAACCAAAGCCGTAACCAAACCACCAGACAAACCCTCAAAAAGCAAGCAACATAACCCAATTAGACCAAACTTATTGTACCGTGTAGCAAATACCAAATATTGCCAATTATAGAATATTTCGTTATAATTAACTTGTTAGAAGTAACACATGCTAATTAGGAAGATTGCTTTTTGTTGTCAGTGGCGATAATTGAATGTTGATTGCTGTCCTCAGGCGTAAAGTGAACAAGTTAATCTTAGATGCTTGACGGAAAGATATACAGTCTTTTTGTTTATTGACCTTAGATAAGGCAAAGCTAATATAGAATATATATATATATAGATAAAATATTCTGTGAATATTTTGTGGGTGCGTAGATGCTTGACTTAGAAGTATCCTGATATCTTTTATGGACTGCATATATTATTATTTTCTGGAATAAGTTTTCATTGGTGGCCATGTTATTGTATTTTAGAGCCACTTATTGGAATGCCAGGTGGAGGTAATAGGTTTGACCAACAAATACGATCCATAATAAATACTCTCAAAAACCCTAAATTATAATTGTAAACCTGGCTCTGCTTAGCTGGGACTGAATTTGACAACAAATATCATCTAATATATATTGGTGCATAGTTGGCTTTGCATAATCAGCGGTTGCATCATTTTCATCACACATGTCGCATGTGGCATACAAAATTGGTGCCACATAGCAATGCGATAAAAGCGGCCACAGCAGTCACTTCACTTGCAGTTCTTGTTACTGCCGCGTTTGCAATATTCGCAACCAGAAAAATTGGGGCTAATGCAAACATTTTGCCTCGCCAAAAACCCACTCGTAATATTTGCATATAGTTTTTTTTTTGGCGCACAAATTGCAACCGAAATGCTGAAATGAAATCGGAAACTGCCATTAACAACTGCAGTTTTTGGTCGCGAATTGCTCGCTGTCCTCTTCTCTTGCCCTTAGCCCCTCTCTCTCTCCCTATCTCTCACTGTCTCTCTCTCTCGCTTTTCACACTCCGATCGGTTAACGGTTTTAAGCGCAAGTTATGTGCAAATTGTGCACAATTGTCGGCCAACGATTGTCGAGCCGGCGAGCGCCAGTTTAAATTTCAATAAAAGTAAACTCAAAATATTGTCAATGGCTCCGGCAAGGGCGAGAGGAGAAGGAAATGAGTTTCGGGGGAAGGGGAGACGTGTGCATGGCCCTGCGTAATGCTTAATGTGAAATGGCAAAAAAAAAAAAAAAAAACAGCTCCAGTTCCAGACAAATCGCTACGACACACAAATCCGGAAAAAAATATACAACTGTGCTGACATCAAATTTAACTATCGAATTTAAAATACACTTACTGTCTCAGTTTTTTAATAATAAAGTGTTTTGTTTTTTTTAAATTGTATATAAATATTTAAACTGTGTTGGAAACCTATTGTTATGAAAAAGGAGACTGACTTTTTCATCAATATCCATACAAAAACAGTTTTTTACTGATTGAATAAACAAGCACTCTGTGCAAAAACCAAAAATTATTAAAGTGTATTTTTGATCAACATCTGAAAAAATCCTCCTTACAGGTTACACATAAAAAAAAACAGTCTATGCTAAAAAATATGACATTTTTTAGGCAACTCCTCCTAATGTTTTTATACCTATAAGACTCGACCTAAGCAAAAAAAAAAAAACTTTCTTTAAACCAAATAATATATTCATATTTTAATACATATTTACAAAAACACGTATGTAATCCAACCAATAATCAATTATTTTATTATCAAATAGGTTTGGATTAAATATCTGTTAAAGCAGCTTATCAGTTTAGCAGGTATAACTTTGGTCAGTTTGAATAATATTAAATAATATATATTTTAAATTTTTCCGAATGACATTTCAAAGGAGACAAAGTGGCGGATTTTTCGCATTGGCTGTAAAATGGGGAATACCTTCAGCCAGAGTATACACGTGGACTGGAGCGAAGAGAGCGTAAAAGACAAGGAGTCACAGTATAAGCAAGGTCGTTTCTAAAGACTGAACACGAATGTGGGGGAGATGGAGGGTGGTGAAATGTCCTGTGGCATGGTTTCAACAGCCGCACAACGCATGACATTTATGCCTGACATAATCCGCTTACACAACAGGATAACAAGATGAGCACTCGTACATTTTTAATACGCCCAAGATACAATAATTTATATGCGTAGCACGTCAGCGACGAAGGTGGCCGTCCAAGGGGCGCCACTGCCAGGAGCAGCAGCAGCAGCAGCAGAAGCAGCAGAAGCAGTGTTAAACGTAAACAAGACTGAAGACTTTCGCCTCCAGCGATTGCGTGTGGCATATGCGTTGGGGCAATGGGGCGTTACTTAAGCAACGCCATAAAATGCATACGATGGATATAAATACAAATTGTTGTTGATATACATATGGCTCACCAGCCACGCCCACAATCTCAGAGTGGATGCATAATGAACTGTCACAACGCTTAGCTGCTTAGCAATTATTTGTGCCACACTCAAATCCAATTTGTATGCGCTATGAAATTCAACAATATTCCAAATTCAAATAAATTTTTCCGACCACTTGTGGCGGCCCCAAGGCTGTTGGCCAAGCGAGTTTCTGGCTAGTTCAACGTGAGCAGCGTGACCAAAAGTAGGCAACGAGGTCAACGGTTCCTATATTGCCAGCACAGAAGAAACCACAATAAAAATAACATAGAAACCAACTCGAAAATGGAATCCAAAATACGTTAAGAGCAATGCCAAGAACTAGCAGAACAACCCAATCACACACACACTTGAGCTCGGATAACCCAAAAATTTATGCGATTTTGAACTGCTGCCGGTCCTTGTTAATGCTCCCAAATGCGAGCCTCATAACTTTCCAGCCACTTTTGTAACCTGTAATGTAAAGCAAAAGTTCTAAGTTTTTTAATTATAATATATAATTTTATCTATATATCAGCGGATTTAAGGCGCTTAAAGTAGAATTGAAAACATGTTTTTCAAAGGCTAAAATATTATATCACACTTAAATATTATATCTTCATTTAAATAAAACTGCTGAAAAATTAATGAATTAAAATAGAAGACAGACGGTAACTCGGGAGTAGTTACTAAAATTCGCAACATCCTTTACAAATGTCGAATGTACAGACAATAAATTTACATGCGAGAATGTTAGAAATGCTGATATTGAATTAAGGCTATTTCACATTGAAAGTAGCATTTCTGAAAGTAGCATTTACCTGTCAAATGGCAATCTAAAGCGAGAAAATAGAACTGGGTAGAGTGAGGGTATTTTGAATTCGTTTAGTGTAATGCATGTTTTTATAGTATTTGTTAGCGGTTGACGTTGGAGCTATTTGCTTTTTGCCATTGCTATTGTCTCCCTCTAAGAACGTGCGTACGGCGGTGTTAAATTTGGCACACCCACACGTGCTCGCACCGTGTCAATATTCAAGTGTGCGTGTGTGCGAGAGAGCACTTTATGGCTTAAATAAGTCAACAACACGGCAAAAGCAAAAACAACAATGACAACACGGAGGAGGAGCTGAGCAAACAAACTTTGACTGCCTGCCCAGACCAGCCGAGCCGAGCCCAGCCCAGCCCAACTCTGCCTGCCAATGTGAATGTGAATGTGAATGTGAATGTGAATGCGAGTGAGTGCGTTGAGCCAAGTTGTGTTTACACTTTCGTGGCTTTTGTTTATGATGTCAAATAAAAGTGCACGACAATACCGAATAAATATTTTATTGCAATGGCATCCCCCACAAGAAAACACACAAACACACACACACTTAAGCAGAAAGCAGAAAGTTACTTAAAGTATTGCCAACACTCGGTGACGACTTGGCTTGTTAAGTTAAAGACAGAGACTTGGGAGTCAGAGTCCCAAGTCTGGCAAAGAGAGATCAAGATCTCATCTTGGGCGAGCACATAAACAGCTTTTGACAAATGTGCGCCTAATAGAAATAAATGCAAATATAAACTTGTCCATTGTTTAGATGACAACGGGGGCCCAAAAACCCCACATCCCGTCGCCAGTCAGACACGGTCCATTTGTCAGAGACAGTGCCACAACTACACCTCCCATCCGTGCGTCCCCTTCACTCTCACACTCCCTGTAGGCCGCCTTGCAACATGGTGGCTGTCTTCGCTTTTATTGTCGCACTCGCACGATAAACATCTTCGACTATTGCCGACTGTATTTCAACTTGGCCTCGTTCGCCTGCTTATCATTAAACATTATCGCGCAACGTATTTGACATTCGTATTTTAGCCAACGCCATCGTCTCTGCCTCAGCAATTGCCGTTTTTATTGTAAGAGTCCCGTTAACCACAGAGGCGTCTCATCGTGTCGCCTCGCCTCGATTCGCAACGAGGTACTCTTATATATCCAATGTCATTGCCTTTGTTGCTTTTATGTTGATTAAATTATAAAATATTTACTTGCCCAATGCTGTACCATCTCTCTCTATCTATCTCTTTACCGCCTTAATATAGTCTTGCTCTCTGTCTCTGTCCCTCTCCCTATAGCTTCCTGTTGTATCTTGATATAAATTTCATTTTTAATATGTATGCCAGACAATGCGGCGAATACATAATTTTTACCTCAATATGCTAAATGATGTTCCAAGCCGTAACCAGTTTTGAATTTAATATATTTTACACTGAGTAATTGAAAATTTCTTGCCAATAACAATTGAAATTAAAATATGATTGAGTCAGAATTAAAAAACAAACAAATAATCACATTCTGATATTGGAAATTTCTCACTTTAATTTATTCGTTAAGTAATAAGTTATTATTAATAATTTGTCTTTTAAGTTCCATTTCATCATTTTTTTTATTCATTTTTTAAATTGTTGTTAGATTGATAAGTCGGATACTGAATCTTTTGTGAAAATATTTAGTTATTTTTAATTAATCTAATGCCTCTTTCCCAGGCTAACTTTTATTCCCACTTCAACCGCAAATAAAATCATGATGTTTCCATTTGAAAGCGCATCGAATGCTTTAGAGACAACCACTAAAATAAATATCTGTGATTTATGCAGCATCAACTATCCAACATCAATCTAGCCTTACCAATGTGGTGTGTTATCAATATGGATACTTCCACACTTCCGTTGGCCAAAATTCAGCATTCAGAGTATTGCAAATATAACAAGCAAAATTGATTATTGCATTTTATGAAATACAACAACATTTAAATACTTATAACTTTAGACTGAATATATGAATGAATGAATTTTGCCATTCACAGACTCATCGCAATTATTAGGAATTTATCAAAACGTGATGAAATATCTTCACACCGCATCGTAAAATTAAAATCAAATAATTAAAATTCAGCAAACATTTCACTAGATCACTACTAATATTTGTTTGTTGTTTGATTAGCCATAATTATAATTTAAAAATTACTCATTAAATTATATTTATCCAATTAACCGAGAGATTTTTCATACTCTGTATAGCAACATTCCATTTGCAAATTAAAAATATCGTAATTTATTTGGCACACATGAGTTTACCAGCAGAGACAAATATTTTATTTTATTGTCCAAGGCAAAAAACTGATTGCAATGTTTTTTCTATATAACAACATTAATATTTTAGCACTCAGGCATAGACGACATACTCGAAATTGAAGTGTCCATGCTTCTCACGGAAACCAGAAACGGCTTCGCCGGGCAGGCAGCCATTTTTGCAGCGGCAACCGGACACGTTGCATTTGCCTCTGCCACACCACGTGCCCTTAACGCCATCCCCATTGCCGCACACTCTCTTCTCGCAGGTTTCATGGTTGTGATACTTGCTACCATATGTGTCGCAGTTGTGGCTCTCTCCATTTTCAGCCAGCTTGTATAGAATCATTGTTGACCTGCAGCAGTCGGCCTTTGCAACTGACCTGAGACACAGCAGCCAAAGCAACATAAAAAGCGCTGCGATCAATAAATAACTCATGACTCGAATTTATCGACACTAATACCAAGTGTGTGAGAGGAAACCTCTATATACAGATTTCTCTGCACCTATTATCTGAATTGCCTCTTATCGGGGTACAAGAGCCATTCAATATCGCAACCGATACGTACAGACTGAGCAACGTGGTTCAAAAACTATTTGTTTTTAACTGTTTGCCCTGGTCCGAAGCACCGCAGTAAATTTAAAAAGTTGAGTGGAAGTATGGAACAAATACTTTAAGGATTTCTAAAGAGCACCTAAGTAATTTTAACAAGTAAGAGTGCTGTAGCTGCGGCTGCTGGTAGAAATGAGATCAATATGAGAATATATTTTCGACTGTAACTTGGGTGTTTCTTTTCGATCTTGATTCTGCCTTTAAAATTGTGGTATTTATTTATATTGCTATAGGAACTTTAAATGTATCGATATTTGATAAACGTATTCAGTTATCGATAAAGTAACGCAAACTTGATCTGATATACGAGAACCTATATTCCAAATTTGAAGTCTCTAGCCTCTGTCTATCTAGTCTCTGAGATCCGCATTTTCAAACAGACAGACGGACGGACATGGCTATATCGACTCGACTGTTGACCCTGATCAAGAATATATATACTTTGTGGGGTCGGAGATGCTTCCTTCTGCCTGTTACATACATTTGCACAGAACAATTATACCCGTTTTACCCACTTTTAATGGGTTCAAGGTATACAAATTAATTAGCTAAACAAGTCTGCTCATCTTTCTTTAAAAAGAACAACACAAACATTTTATTTGTAATTGCTCCTAATTGGATTATGTTTCCCTTGACTGATAAGTTATCGATACGACAACTTGATATAAACTAAAAGACTCGATTATAAAGCGATAAACTGCTAAGTGTGCGCAATTGGTAAGATATGTGAATATTTCATGTTATTTTTTTCATTCTTTCTTTTTTCTTTTATTCAATTAACATTCAAAATGTTTTATTACTTGTAGTCGTTCAAAATGCTCACAAACAGACAGCTGCCAGCTGCATTCAAATAATGGATGTCGCATTATAGAGACTGATTGAAATATGTAACAGGATGAGATCTTAATCGACGTATTAAGCCAAGCTTCTAATTGTTAAGGCCAGCTATAAATTTGATTTTTGATTAAGAAGAGATTTTGCTTTGACAAATTAAATAGAATAAGTAGATTTGTGCGCAGTTAAAAAATGAAGTAAATTTCAATTCACAAACAATTCAATTAATTCCCAGTCAATATTCGATTTTCTTTTCATTTAATATTATTTCACTTTGGCATGCGATGCGGCACTTCAGTAACTGACAGGATTTCTACATTGCAACTGCCAGTATCATCCCGACTATGATTAATAGCTAAAAATTCAGTTCTCTTCAAAATTGCAACATGTAATGAGATTAATCATTGTCTAACGAACTTGAGCAAAACAACAACTACAAGGAGAACATTTTTGGTAGTGCAATCAGTTGGTTTTGGCCACAATACAAATTAAAAGTGCAGCTATCCATAAAGTATCGCATGACCTGCGCTCGTTCAGTAACCAAAGCTGCTTTTGCTCTTGCTGCAATTGCTACTACTTCATTTTCAGGTGGTATATGGAGCAGAGTATGCAACACCCACCCACTTAGTACATACACTCATAAAAAACACAAAATCGACAGTCGAGGCAGATAGTTTCATGACTTGTTTTTGAATTTTCGAAAGGATTTTCTTTAAAAATGCACTTTGCATTTTTACATATTAGAAATGTTTTGTTAAAAATAGAAAGTATATCTAAGAAATTGTCAATTTTAAGCAAGCCTTTCAAAAAATTATAAATATTATTCCTAATATTTAGTAGTCTAAGATATCGAAAAACTTTATATTATTAGCGCTATGTTTTTGTGAGTGTAGGAGCTGTGAGCGTGTGCCAAGAACAGACCGTAAACAAAGCAGACGCACTGCCCGTTCTCAACTCGCCCTTTGCGCGCTATATAGGTAACCCAAATAGGAGCTTGCCCTATCGTCTTACAACAGCTGTGGATGCAACAAGGGCACAAAACGGCAAGGTGCTGCAAAGTTGTGGAAGGGGTGTAATCTACGTTAGCATGGGCACCTGGCTGCGCAGTTTATCAATTCGTGCCACATAGCAAAAATTGATTGCAACGATTTATACTTTCTACTTCCTTTCACTTTGTATTTTCACCTTACTAAAGCCCAACACCCCCACCCCCACCATGCCTTCTGCTCCCTAGCGATTGCTGCCACCTTGCTGTGTATTGTACGCCTTTGTCCCTTTTCATCTTGTAAATACTTTTACTATAATATCCTTTCATTGCTTGTTTTCACTGTACAAGTGTCCGGGCATTGTGTTTGCTGTACTTCTGCTCCTCCTTCGTCTTCTTCTTCTTCTTCTTCCTGATGTTGTTGTTGCTTCTGGTTCTTCACTTTCTTCGACGCTTTCGCTTTGGCTGCAGAGTGTGGCATGGAACGGTTTTCGTTGCTGGCGTTGCCAATCTTTTGTGTAACACAATACAATGTCCTGCGGTTGTAAAACGATTTATTTTGTTATTGATTCGCTGTAAGTGCTCCTCTCCAACCCAGCCACTCCCTGCATCTGCCGCCCCCTCCCTCTTTTCGTATATATGATGCAAATGTTGTAATGGCAGCCGCAGGCAGAGCGCTCTCGCTCCACTTTGCATACCCCCAATGCGTTGAATACCCCTACCACTCGCCATATATTGGGGCTCTCGTGCTAAACATAAATAAACATTTCGCCGAGATTATTGAAGTTTTATAACTCATTTCTGTCGATTGGTGGGCGCGGCTCAGCGATGTGTATAAATAAATGGGCGCACATTTCAAACACTGTGGGAATCAACTGGAGACGGGGTGTGGTCTTGAGAGGGGTGGGGGGGGGTGCGGGGGGCAGTTAAGTTCATGGCACGGCAGCAGCGGCGACGGCGGCACAGTGAGTGTGCCGCAGACAGCTGTCCTTTGGGCTCCTCTCAGTTTTCGTGTTGCAGCACATTTTAATAAATCTGTTACAAGCGCACTGGAGACGACGTCCTGAAACTCCAGACAGGACCAGCAAGGACGAGAGCGAGAGAGAGAGATGGAGAGAGACAGAGAGAGGGAGGGAGGGGGGGGAAAGAGAGAGAGATGATAGCACAAGAAGAAAATTCGTGATCATAAATTTCCTGCAGGCGTTAAACGTTCACATCGTTTTCTACAACGTCCTTGCACGAGGACGCCTTTAATCCTTGTGTAGGTTTTTTTCCCCCAACTCAACCCAACTTTTGCTCTCTATGCAAGTGAGCCAGAGACTTCATGCAACACTTTTGATTTAATATCCCACCACACAACAACCACAACAACAACAATGAGAACTGGAATAGCAGCTGAAGCATTTCGTCCTTTGTTTTTGTGATTTGTGTCTATATTTAGATGGTCCGTTCACATCATTGTTGATCCTGCTCCCATTTCTACTCCATTTGTGGTTGCTATTATTGTTGTGGTTGGCATTTTATTATCGTCTCGGCTTGAGGCATTTTATTTTTTGTTCTTCTTCATTCGATTTGCTTATTTTTTTTCCATTTCCAAGCCATTAAATAAAGCGCCAGCAAAAAAAGAGAGAGAAAAAACGCAGAACAAATAGAAAAATGTTCCGCGTAATGATTTGCGACACATTTACTTGCAACATAAATTAGATGAGGCCACCAAGTGGATAACTGGGGCAGCTCTTGCAATTGGTGCCACTTGCAAACACATCTCAACTAATAATTAACTCAACAGCTGACGCCAGAGACAATAAATGTTGGCCATACTTAATATAACCAACAAAAAAATGCTTGAGAAGAGAAAGCTAATATTTATTTTGAAAGCTAATATTATTTGATTGAGTAAGAATGTTTTATTTCTACTAAATATACTTTAAGTATATATATATATATATATATATATATATATATGCGTACAGTAGAAATAAATCGCAAATGGGCTTTGTAACGTAATTCCATAGTTGAATTTGCATTTCACAAAACCAAAACACGGCTTAATTCGATTGATATACGCTCAGTTTTTATGTATAAATGTATAGCATTTTACGGCAATTTATATTTATATATAAACATTTGCCTTTTTTTTATTTATTTATTTGCTTAACCGAACACATAATTACAAAAGTTCGCAAATACTTGGTCAACTTTATTGTAATGTTTAGTATCACATTTCCTCCTTTGCCAACAATGTATGACTTTTACGGCATGTTAAATCAAATATTTTTAAAATCAAGTAGCAATCTAGGTGACCTAAAAAAAGGTCCAAACCTTTGTGATGCGCCTTTCAATAATACCAGGTGCACGGCAATAATAGTTATGAGACTTGCAACCATTTCCAATTTCACATAAATGTGACAGTTTAGTATGTATTGCAAAGGACAGAGAATAAATTTATTCACTATTCACATTAAAGTCCTATTCGTAAACCTGAGAAAAACTGTTATCAGTTCAAGCCTGGTCTGTGAGTAAAACGTTTGCCAAATTGGCAGCTGAGCCACAAGAGAAACAAAGGACATGGAAAATGGAGCCAAGTAGCTGGGGAGGTGAAGAGAGAGCTCATCGCTTATGCCATCTTTATGATTAGCGAAGCAGCCCAAAAGCCAACATTTAGATTAAACAGCATGCCACATGTGCTGCTTGCCACACATACACACACATATGTATATGTATTTTGTGCGCGTATGTGTGGAAACATAAGCTAATCAAAGCTAGTTTAATGCGTGCGCCGCCAAA
Source organism: Drosophila setosimentum (assembly GCA_035043505.1). Lineage (NCBI taxonomy): Eukaryota > Metazoa > Arthropoda > Insecta > Diptera > Drosophilidae > Drosophila > Drosophila setosimentum. The sequence continues at coordinate 2,271,543 of JAWNMY010000008.1, forward strand.
GTTAATCCTAATTAATTTAATTACGCTTTTGGCATAAATTATTCCACATTGTACAAGAAATAGTTGGCACTCACACACACACACACACACACACACACATGTATCTATTAGCTATAATTAGTAGGTGGTTCGCAAAGCTTCTAATAAATTATATTAATTGATGTTGCCAACAATGTGCAGTCAACTGAGCAAAGTGGGTATTTAAAAGCTAAAGTTCTTAACTCAGTGAAAATTTGTCAAGTAACCACAAGAAAATGCCAAAGAAGAATTTCATATTGGAATGAATCGACAAATATGAAATCATTGAAAACTTTGACTCTACTACTGCCTACTTGAGCATTGGTATAAATGTATTTTATTGAAATATTGTACCTGACACACCACTCCACAGGACTCGACTACCTTCCCCCTCCCCCTCCTCCCCCTCCTCCTCCTCCACCCACTCCCTCTCTATCTGTCTGTCTGTCTGTCTGTCTGTCTGTCTGAAAGCACTTCGCATTGCAAATGCTCAGCACGTGCAAGAATTTGTTGAGATGGCAAATAGTTTTCCAACAGCTAAAGCAACAAGCAACGAGAAGGCAAATGGAAAACTCTCAAATGTCCCACTGACTGACTCCCAGTCCTATTGAGTGTGGCTGTGGCTATGGCTAAGTCCTGGACATGCACCTGCACCAGGAATGGACGCAAGACCTGGAGCCGGTAGCATGTCGAGCAGCTCTCAAATAAACTTGAAAATTATTGTTTTTGTTTTCGCACAACTTGAGTTTTCCACTCTTGTCGCAAAAACTTTTATTAGGTGTCTGCATTTGTTGCCAATATTTTGCTTTGCTTCCAACAAAATTACTTCAGGGACTTGAGTCGTCTGTGTGTGTGTGTGTGTGTGTCTGACGATCGAAATATGAAAGATTTTTCTTAATTATAATATTGTCCTGCCATAAAGCAATAAATCAACGGTGCACTCGGCGCACTTTTCAACAGGTTTTATCAAGTGGCAGGCAATCTATTTTTTGGGGACCCAAAAAGGTTTAAACGATGCCTGAGCACGCATCGTCTGTGGCAAGTAGAGCAAGCGGGTGGCAAAGGAACAGAGGGAATTGGCCCATTCGAGTCGACACCAGAAGACTTATTTTGTAATGGGCCACAATGAAATGAGTGGGAGTCATGCAAAGCAAAGCATTCACCTACTGCACTACTTTTTTTTTTTTAACATGGGAACGCCTGGCAATGGCACACGAGAGTGTAATTCAGCGCCAGACACTGTTAACTTAACAGTGCCATAGCATTTAAGAGAGTTTTAGTCTCAACTGCGCAGCTGCAGTGCTGTTACGGAGTAAATTAACAGCGCTATTTTTAGATACTGCGGAATTGAAATGCAGGCACTGTTAAGAACGGAAGTGAATCTAATAAAAATGGCTGGGGGCCATTCATATCAATGAGCGGCGCTTTTTACAAAGTTGGCGACTGAAAGTGCTTTGTGCTTAAGTTTATTCAATCAGTCAGCTCTTTACAAATTGAAATGACTATATTGAGTAAGCTATAAATGAAGCTGAATAATTTGTATTCAAAGTGTCTGTCACTTTTGATATGCAAAAAATGAAATTTCTGGATTAACTTTGAATCTGCTATTAAAACTTGTTTATTTTTATTATTATAGTTTTTTTCGTGAAGTTTGTTACGCATTCGAGCAGACGTCATCAATAGCAGAGTGGATATAGTATAACTTCAATAGGTCTTTATATGAGTTCTAGTTTACAAATCTGCTTTATTTCAAAATAATCTAAATCAAGCTTACCAAATTCGGACTGATAATCATCGAGATCGGACTGCTCTATCACTTAGCGTCCATAAGGACAATCGATCAAAAAATGACTTCTTATATGAAGTTTTCGCAACCAAACTCACCAATTATGCATGCTATCTTACTCCAAGTAATTATCGAGATTGGATTACCATATCTTATGGCTCCCTTAGGGACGATCGATGGAAAGATGCGTGCTTGTAGAAATGACTGTAGTTTCCGAAGAATAATAATATAATTTATATAATTTAATCATATATTGGTCGAAAGAAAAGTTCTTGAATGAAAATCTTTTTATTTAACTAGTTATCACAGTCAAACTTACCAATATACAAACTATTATGCTTCTACATTTACATCAAAAATTATCAGCACCACAACTTTTATATAAGCAATCAAATCATTTTTAAAATTAATATCATAATTTAAAAGCTTATACCTGAAGTAGCCATTTTTCAAATTATTAATATTGCTTACCATAAGGAAACAATGTATTAAATACTTTAAAGGAGAAGAGCCAAACATAGTATTAAATTTCTGTACTGAATATTCAAACATTTTAATAAAAATGTTTGCATCAGTTTCAATATAAATCAATTTTCAACTTCAATTTGTGTAGCTTGTAAATTTTGTGAAATTTTGCCAAGTCCCAAGCGATTGCTAATGAAATCTTTAATTTATTTAATATCCTGAAACATGCCAACTACTCTACTAGTTATACTTAGACCACCCAATCACTTACCACACACACACACACACACGCACACACACACAGCGCAAAAGCAACAGGGAATAATGCCTGCGGCACAATCACCAGCTACCCAACTATCCTCATGAATCCCGTATCCCGTAACCTGTATACCACCCCCACCACCCACACTCTCCCCCTCCCCTGACATGAGGCAACAAAGATCAGTGGAAGACAGTGAGACAAAGCACCGCAGACTGCATTCAACTAGATGGGTCTCTGAGTCTCGGCGAGTTTGTGACTCGAGGCGGCTTCATGTGCTCGACTGGTTTGGTTATGCGGTTGCCTTAAGTGCTTGAAGGGTTGATGGGTTGATGGGCTGATAGGTTGATGGGTTGATGGGTGGATGCCGCGAGTATCTTGTAACATGAGCACGGCGACACCGATACATTTGCGGCTTGTCTACGCGAAGATGTGGAATACACATATTTTGCGCCCATCGCCTTCGTGGTAAGAAGACAAACGTTTATCAGTGGCATGCCAACTGTCATGCCAACGGTGTGCAAACGCTGTGCTGTGCATGTTGCAAGTGGCAACCGCACGGTGCACACGCATCCAGTCAGCCAACTTTATCGCCACTAACTAAAAGGAAAATGTGGTAGCGTTTCTTTAAGATTATGATATGCACTCAATAAGCAAACGGACCACTTGCAACCCCTCAATTGGTAAGTTGCAACCCCATCCCCCCCCCCTCCTTCCCACGCAACCCCAATCCATGCAACGTTATGAGCAGGACCAGAACCATTAAGCTGGCTTTCAGCTTATGAATAATGCGCACGTTTGAGCAGGGGTCATAAATAATACGCAAATCGAAAACGCGCAGCGTCTAATTGAAAATGCTGGGGCATTAGATGAGCCAAAGTTGGCGGGGGAGGGGGGGAAGGGTGGCAAGCAAGTGAAGGAGGGTGTATATTTCAATGGTCAGTGGGTTGATTCATTCGTTCGTTGCCTGCCACAGATTCATTCGATTTGCCAATTAGACAGCGCAGACACGTGCCGTATGCGTATATCCTATATCCGCAGCGAGCCATAATTTATCGAAGGGCCAACGATTGAGGATATCCGTCAGCTTACAAGGCTTAGCCGTTAACTGTTAACCGTTAACTAAGGGATGGGGCTTGTGGTTGTTGTTGTTGCTGCTGCTGTTGTTCTTGTTAAGCAAGTGCGCACTTCAACTGCACACGTTAGCGCCATTTTATGGCCCACAGAAGAAGTCGAGAGCGCTCGCTCCAAAGTAGGCTATAAAGTTTTAGTGTCTTACATTGTACTGACAGCCACTTGAACTTTTCAACACCAATAAATAGAAGAGCGAAACTAACTAGAATGGGCAAGAAATCAACTTATAGACACAGGTAAGAACTAAATTCAATTAAAGACAGCAATTTGCTAGCACTACTTTGCTTGGCGAAGGAGTGAGCAAAAAAAAAGGGACATATGGATTGAGAGAGTAAATAAAAAACGAATGGGCAATAGTTCAAGTAGTCTGCTCCCTTTTTCCCTCTCCCTTCTCAACGTCTTAGTTTCCTTATTCACTAATATACCTACGTTTAACAATATCTGTTGTGATTTGTGGTTTCTGATTATGTTTTCTCAATACTTGCAATAAATGCTAAATCACTTTTTTTATTAAAATATCCCTTATTTGATTTATGGTTTCAATTTAAATTTTAATTTAATAATCTGTATCATTTAATTTTTGGTCTGATTACAGTTAATTTATTTTTTCTGGGTTTTCCCAATCCTTGCAATAAATGTTGCTGCATTTTACATTTTCAACACCCACATTAATTATATCCTTTATATTATTGTTTATTATTTATCATTTTGAATTTGAATTTGAATTTGCATCAAATAACTTTAATTTAACTAAAACTTGTTATTGTTGTAATATTTTATTTTGAAAATTGTATACTGGTTAAATACATTTTGCTTTAGCTTACATCTTGTTTTATTCGAAAACCATAATAAAGACAAATTCTCTTCTGTGCTTTCGTTTTTCGTTAACTGATTTACATATATATATATTCCATTAAATTATTCTAGCTTTGGGTTGCGGTTATGACAGTAAATACCGCAATTCTGTCTAAACTTATATTAAACTAATTTAATTATAAGAATATAATTTCCACAAGTTTACTGTTGTGTTTTCCCCCTTTATTTTAAGTAGCTCAACTGTTACTTAACTGCTTAAGAAGAAGATAGGAAAATATATTTTTAATTTGAAGTCTAGCTAAATTAACCACACATATTTTTCATGTTTCGTAAAGCTTAATATTTTGTGAACACTCTAAATAACTAAATTAATATAAAAACTACAACTAGCCACAAAAAAATATGCTATTAAACTTTGTGTGTCTTAATATTCATTTATGCCAATTGAAATACATCTTGACAGGGTCTGTCAAAAATACTGCGTTGTACACTCTTTACTATTTATAAGCAGCTGTAAAGAAAAACTCACACACATCCCCCTTCACAACCGCAACCACATCCGCATCCGCAACCGCATCCGCAAACGCAATCGCAACGGCTGAAGTTGAAACTGAAATCTTAATGATTTAACTAGCGTTGCTTGTGCAAGTGAAACAAAACCAACAAAAAAAAATTAAAAACAACCTTAATAAAACTGGCAAACCCTCCACTTGGAAATCAACTTAAAACCAAAAAAAGATTATAAAAAAAAAAAGGAAACGCTTAACTATTTAATTTCGTATACGTGACATGATGAGACAAGAGAGGGGTACGGAGTAGGGTGAAGGGAGCAGAGGGTTAGGGGTTTGGGGTTTTATGATGCACTTTTTTGTGGCTTTTGTCAGCTGCAAGTTTGTTGATTGGCATTGCATGCTACGAACTTTATATAGCGACAGACTGACAGACTGACAGACAGAAAGAAAATTAACCGGCGTCAAGCACTAATTGGCTGGCCAACTATGTAACGTGTTGCCTTTTTTGGCTGGCTACTCGCTAGCTACATGTGTGTGCCCCATATGGCAACTGATTGTGCCAGATAGCAGCAGTAGCAGCAGCAGCAGCATCGCAGCAGCAGCATTGACAGCCTTGAGGTTAGCTACTTAGATAACGTTTAAGATGCAACGGCGCCAACTTAAGTCATAACAGTTTAAATAACATCAAATGGCACACCTATCTACACAGCAAGAAGTTGACTTCAATTTCGATCAAATTTTATAAAGTTAGAGTTTTGAAAGTTTCTTTTCGTTGCCGAAGCGCAAGCGTAGTTAAACAAAGCAGAGACATATTCTATATCCACACATTTACATTTTAAAAATGTTTTTAACTCTCCAAAATAAAAACTAAATCATTTTTATGCAAGCACTTTTCAAATGACCAATTTTAATTTAAAACAATGTTGGCCTGACTTTCTAAAACCATTCAACAACAACTCCAATAAGCATAATGTTTATTAAAAAGTTCTTTAGTTTAAAGTTGTTAAATTAGAAATACCAAAAAACCAAATGATTTACTAACTCTACACAAATCAAAATAATTCATAATTTGTAGTTTACATATTTGAAATTTAAATTTTAAACGAAATGTAATTGCAACCTTAATTTTCGTGCTGTGTAGCAGTCTTGTAGCCACAGAAAACACCCCTCTCTGCGGCCCACCCTCTGGCTAACCGACGTGAGCGTACTGCCACAAAAGTGCGACGACTGCGACGACTACGACGACAACGACAACGACGCTTCATTGCAGCAATTTGCATTTTAAGTTGCTAATGACAAAAGTTATAATTGCATAACGCTCAACATGGAGTGCAGGACGACAGCAGAGGTGAGGTGGGGTACGTGAACGACACATGAGTTGTAGCTGCTACATGTTGTCGCTGTTACAAGGAAGGTGTCATGCGTTTGCCTAAGGTGCAAGAAGGCAGGTAGGCGCTCAGGGAGGCAGTCAGGCGGAGGGACAATCCGGCTGCCAAGCAGCGCCACTTGGCAGCCGGAAATGAAAAGTAAATCAAATGACTTGCTGCTACACAGCACTGGCAGCACTTGATGAACGCTGTCCGTTGTTGCCACAGTTGTTGCCGCTGTTGCCGCTGTTGCCGCCTTTGGTTGCAACATCGCTGGAAATTGGCGTCGTTGGGCTGTCAGTGCGTGCTCAAGGCACAGCACAATCACACACACCCACATACACACCGAACCAAGAACTGGGACAGCTACGGATTACTGTGTCGTGTGGCAGTTGCAAATGTGCACTTTATAAACGTTGCACACACTTGCAAAACTGTGACTCCGACTTGTATCAGACTTTTATTCAATTAATAAACTGACGCCCTTCAGCAAACTGTCAATGGCAAATCTTGCACATATGATTGCGAAGCGAACATGGATTTAACAAATCAACTTGGTTATCCTCTACCTGTAGTTATAAATGATTGCCAAAGAAGCACTTCAAAATTGTTGCACACTCAAATATGAGAATGTGTGGAAGTGCTCTCGTTTGTTATGGCCACCACTGATACTAAAGGATAAAAGATCAACTAAAACAGTAATACATATATATATATATATATATATATATATATACATATTCTTCGATCATAATATCACTTTCTCACACATGCAAATGCAATCGAGATAAATATAAGGATCCGCTTCTGGATCATAACTTGGGTCTTTCGATCTTTATAAAATTCTAAATTCAATAATATCTCAATAATATTAATTTCTATATGGAAGGCTCTTTCTTTAAAATTGTGGCTGTCATTGCTATCAAAAATCGATATGTATCTATAAACGCAAAATAGAAGTAGCTATAGGTAACTTAAAGTAACTTGATCTACGCGGGCCATATGAAAACTTATATTTCAACTTTAAAAAGTCTAGCTCTTATATATCCCTTGCTGGATATATACCTTATGGGATAGGAGATGCCGTTTTTGCACAAAACCATTATAGGGTATAAGTAGAAAATGCGAATATGTCCCGCATGGGTTTCCAATTAATGAAAAGCTGACTTAACATTATATTATATCACTACCTTCCACAACGAGTCGGAAAATATAACATTTTATGTCCTCTCTGAAAATGAGACTTTGCTTGCATTGAGTTTAACTTCTCAGCCCCAACGTTGTTACACTTGAACACATTGTTGTAATATTCTTACATTCAGCAAATTGCAATTTGGTTTGGGAGTAAATTCATTTTTGGTCTTACAATTCACATGGAAATCAAGGGGCTCGCTGTGAGATCGTGTAATGCCCTCAAAGGTACTTTTTCCAACATACAAGACAGCGCACACGAAAACACGATAAATTTAATTAAACTCATGTTACAAACAAACAAAAAAAAAAAAGAAAAAGAATGTTAAAGAGATACAAGAACAGGCCATGTAATTTGCATAAATGTCAAACGTAATTTGGCGCTCAGCAGGTCAAGTTGGGGGCTCATTACAGTAGCCAAATGAACAGGCAAACAAATGCAATAACAACAAACTCTGTCTATCTCTCTCTCCCTCTCTTTCTCTCTGTCTCTCATTTCCTCTTTATATGTATTTACATGTGTGCATGCATAAAATGTACGAGTTAAGGTTTTTCAGCAAAAGTGCAAGCGAACAAAAATACACTTTCATTAAAATACCCTCTGAGAAATAATTATTCTTAATGTGTTTGAGTTATTAGCTTAAAAATGAACTCAATTAAATTAAATTAGATTTATTTAATATAAGTCAATTTTTGTATAATACCTATTGATATTTGAAACTCTTTATTCAAGTCTTTAAACACATATTAGGTCTTCAGTTCGTGAGTTTTTAGTTAAGACGCAGATTTTATGATGCATTATCTGTAGTTGACCTACATCAGAAATACAAGCATATATGAATACCATATAAAAAAGTAACTGGCAGTCAGTCTCGAAGTGCTCAACTTCATATTCGAAAATTGAATTTAGCCAAGAAAAATGAAATTCAAATATGCCAAATATGCATAAATAATATAAAGAAAAAGTCTTCTTTATAGCAATTTCAACTGATTGCATTGGATGTGTAATAAGATTCTACGAAATCAGTCTTCAAGTAGAGCATCTCATTTGTCGAGAATTCTCGAGTGCAGTAAACTGGTAGTTATTATATCTGTTGTTGTTGTTGTTGTTGTTGTTATAGTGAGTCGCTGCTTTGAGGTCACTTTGACAACTGTTACCGCAGTTAGCAGCAGTTCCACTTAACGATAGACAAGCTTATGGACTTACCACGAGACAGGAGAGGCATGGCACAAACGGGGCAAACAAGACACAAAGCGCGACAGACAAACAAATGCCACTTGTGTTGAGTATCATTTGAGAAAAATGTTAAATACACTGAACGAAAACGAAAATAAATGAAAAGAGCGAAGCGAAAGAAGCGAGAAGGTTAAAAGTCACTGGCGTATGAGCTGCAACAACAAGAAAAACAACAAAAAACAGCGAATAGAAAATCTAAAAATAACAAAATGGTAAACAGAGTAACAAAGAAAGAGAGAGAGAGAGAGGAAGAGGGAGACAGATAAAGATAAAGAGTGGAGAAGGATGCTAAAAATTAGAAAAACATGAAGCAGCTCGCAATGTGTGGGTGGCGGTTGGTGGCAGGGGCAAAGGCAGGGGCAGCGTAGATACTGCAATGCAGCTTACCAGCCAAATGCTGTTTGTATCAGCTAAAAGCTTGTACATACATGTATATACATATAAGTTGCACACACACACACGCATACACAAATATACATATATGCACATACTTAATTTTTTTTTTTTTTTATTTTTTTGTTGCACTCTTATGCCCTGCTCGAGAATTTGTTGTTGTTGTTGTTTTTTTGGGTGCTGCTTTTGTGGTTTTGTTTTTAATATTAAGCGCTTTAGTTGACGCTGACGCTGCTTGTTTTCTGTTGCCACTTTTTATAGTTTTTGGCAGCAGACCAAAGCAAAAAAAAAAAGAAGAAAAATATACCAAAAAACACAAACAACTTTTAACCCAATGCGAGTGTGGTGAGGTGTGTGTAAGTGTATGAGTGTGCGTGTGTGTCTGAGTGTGTGTGTGAGTGTGCTTAAGTCGAGTTTTGTGAGCTTTGTGTAAGCTATGGCAAAATGCGAAAGTGTTTAGCCAGCAGTCGCCACCACCCACCCAAAACCCCCGAAAACAACATAAATAAAAAATGCAAAATTCAAACTCAGTGTGAGATGGTAGAGAGACACAGAGAGAGCGAGAGAGAGAGAGAGAGAATGAGAGATAGAGAGCGAAAGAGTAAGATGAAATAAAATATAAATAAATGTGCTCGGAAAAAGCCAAATCAAAGGGCGCACATTATGCATATTGCATGCCCAATGCCACATGCCATTGTGCCACATGCCACATATGCTGCCCAGGTGCCAGCCGCACAATCTTTATGTGCAACGGCAGCCACAGCTGAAACGTGCGCATAAATTAGTAATTTGCCACACTCAAACTTAACTTGCAACCCCGCAGCCATTTTCAGATCCCATTCAAGCGGAAAAACTTTCCAAAAAAAAAATATATAAACCCAAAAATATTGCAGTGCAAAACGCTTGCAACAATACTTATGATTAGGGATGTAAACTTATCTATGTATATGAAGAGATCAAAAAATGCAACAATGCAAAATCATAAAAAAAAAAGTTATCATTCTTAAAACTTGCACTCGACATTAAAATATACGTATATTTTATATAGAACATTTATATAATGTTAGGCAAACGGATGGTTTAAAAATGCACTTTGTTAAAATAAACATTGTTGATCGATTTATTTGCAATTTCTGCTGCATTCATTAAATATATGTGTGCTATATGGGAGTATTTTATACACAAATTTATTTATACTAAGAATTTCGAAAGTGAATAAAAACTTAATTAAAAATGCTTAATATAAATATCAAACTACTTACTAAAATATAAATATTGTAGACAATTAAATAATAATGAAATTAATCAATATTATAATTTATAATATTTACTATATTAAAATAATGTATATAACTGCATGTAACTTTTCAACTTATATTCATTTAAATAATAATTAAATTAATCAATATCATAATTCAACTACTCTTACTATTTAGTTATAATATTTACTATATTAATATACATATATTAGATATTTAAAGCCCTTGAAGAAAGCTATGCTTTGCCCAACTTGCTAATAAGTTTTCCACATTTAGCTAGCTCCTCTAAATAAATAAATATTTGCATTATCAATGCCATAAGAGAATTGCTCACATTCTTTTAACTAACCCACTGTTTAGTTCCATATGACTTTTTGTGTGTGACTAATTCACATAAAGTTACTAATCCCCCGGGGCTTAACTTTAACTGCAATATTAAACATGATGCAACACATGGCCCGGGGGCCGAAGGGGGACAGAGGACTCTTAGCGAGTCTTTAGATGTGCACAATTGCCATTTAGCGTCAGAGGCGCAGTGCTCGTCCTCGGCTCATTTGGCCAACACATGTCCTGGCACTGCAGTGCCTTCCTGCCTGACTTCCACTCCACACCCCCCCCCCTCCCCCCCCCCACTGCCATTCGCCATGCCTTATTGCCTGCCTGCCATGTGAGATAATCATATTTCTTCGCTCGAGTTGCTCTTAAGTCCCAACCTTTTTTTTATTTTCTGCTGCTGCCTTTGCTACGAACTGTTTTTCAACTAAATAATATAAAATATGTACAAGCCAAGCTGGCAAATTACGAGCTGGGGGTATCCTTATGCAGCACAGTTGGCAGAACTTGCCAGCTGGCAGAGCAGCTGCCAAACAACAACAACCACTCCAACAACTGCAACAATTGGGGCAAAAGCGAACCGCAGCAAAACTAAAAAGAAAAGTGCAAAAATAGCTGGCAAAACTCAGCGACAACAACTAAAAACAAAAAACATCAACAACAACAACATCCAAAAAAAAAAGGAAAGCAATGGAAAAGTCAAATTAAATTTCGCATAATTTTGTCATTGTTTTTGTTGTTGTTGTTTTTGTTGGTTGCTGCGCTTTCGTTTACTTTTTGAGAAAAGTTTATTGTTTTTGCGGCTTGGTACAACTTTTTTTTCCCAGCCACATGTCGCATTTTGCTGGCAATTTTGTTAGCATATTTGTTGTTGTTGTTGTTGTTGTTGTTGTTGTTGTTGTTGCTGTTGTCCTTCTTGGCGCAGTTTTCTTACTACGCTTACTATTCTTCTTCTTTGGACTGCTTCGACCGCATTTAAAATTGCTGCGCCGAACTTGAACCAAATATGCAGCATGCAGCATGCGGCATGCGGCACTCATCCTCTGTACGCCCCCTAGAAACAGCTGTAAGAAAAACGCTTGTGGGCCAAAAGTTTGGCACACAGTGCACAAATCAAAAGTAACTAACTGAGGCGCACGAATCTAATTAGTTTGCTAGCGTCGACAAGCCACAACCACTCTGACCCACCACCTCCACGCTTCTCACGTGTCCAGCGGAAGCGGAAGTCTGAGTGAGACAAAGAGCGGGAGGGACAGAGTGAGAGAAGGAGAGGAGGAGAGGCGGAGTGAGAGTCAGCATAGCAATTAGCCAAACACTGGCAATGTCCATGTCCATGTCCATGTCCCGTGTAAGCAGGCAACGCGCCATTTAAGCCTAAATGTCACCAGTCAACCCACCCCAATCCCAGCCCATTTCCAACCCATGTTGTTCACCTGTTCAGCGTTGGGAAACAATGGCACAAAAGCACAAACAAATGGACTCCAGCGCTAATCTGCACTAAATTGTTGTTTATTTTTCGGCTTTAAACGCTATGTTTAGGACACACACACACACACACACAAACAGTTGCCCGATTTGCGTGGCAATCGGCCATTCAGCGAGTACGCTAATTAGTCCGGCGCTTTTTGTCCACTTCTCGAATGGTCTGGCAAAGTGGCAGCCCGGCTAACTGGCATTCAGGAGCTCAACTTGCCATCAGGCAATATTAAAAATTAATATGTAAAATCATTCGCACATAAAAGGAAAACACACAGAACGCAAATGCATATTTATGAGCCGCTCAAATTTGCTGAATTCTGTCTAAGCCGCAAAACTCGATGCTACAAAGTTCTCCACTATTATTATTACTGCATAATGCTAAAAGTAAACGTACTGCATAACAATTGAGTAGTATTAAATGAGATATAAGGCAAATAAATATAGCCATAGATTAAAATAGCGAAACATCAAGTCAACAATAATGTATTGCAGTATTAGTACAATATAACATTTTAATTATTGTTTACTGTTTGCTGACCGATTTTTGTATATTAAATATGTCTTTCGCTGGCTCCGGATCGATTGTGCTTTTGTTATTTCCTATTTACTCCCATATATTTGCAATCTCATCAAGATTCGTCTTTGGGTCATACACAATTAAAATGTTATATATTTTTTTATATTCTATAGGAAGATAACTTGGTTTACTATTAAATGTATCATACAAAAACTCAGCTTCCAACAAGTTGCTCCTTTACGAGTCGTCTTATTATTATATTTAACCAAAAAAAAGTACTTTAGACAAGAACTCATCTTCCGACCGATTGTTCTAATGCCAACTATAAGATAAACTTGTCAGATTTTAATGATATATAGAAACAGAGAGACGCACAGATGGCTATATCAACTCGACTAATGTATATATACTTTTTGGGGTCGTAGACTTCTTCTTCAGTGCGTTAAAAACTATACTAATTAATTAGAATATCCACAACAAGAGTATTAAGACAGCAAATATGCAGAAACGTAAGCTTCTCAAATATCCGCATACATTTTATAATTATATATGTCTATTCCACATAAGGTAAGCCATATGTTTAAGCCCAGGCTTTAAGCAGCAGCAGTCATGTATCAAGACACTTAAAGGCACATAGCCTCATAGCCTTGGCTAAAATTGGGTGTAATGCATGTTAGCACATGGAATGTTTCCATTCATTTGTCATTTAATTTTTGCACTTTGTTCCCCATACAAAAGCCAAAGCCGCCAACGGCAATTTACCAAATGAGACAAAGGTGAAAAATATGCTGTGCCTGCATTTCTAAAAGGAAAGTCAGATTGTAGTGGCTTGAGGGGGAATTAGTCGATGGTGGAGGTGTATGGGAGGGGGGGGGGGGGCGTGGATGAATGTGTTGCGATGTCAGTTTGCTATTAATGCTTTTGACTCTTGACTGTAAGTAGAGCATCTCGTCGCAATGCAGACTCAAAGGATAGTTGTTCAGACGCTTTGTTCGCTTTCTTTTTGGTGAAATCTTTCACTGCACTCCTTTAGGCGACATACGATTCTGAAGGGGGGGGATGGTATTGCGAAAGATAGACAAAGTTGCCTTCAACGAGGCATAAAATGTAATTAGTTGTAATTGATTTAAGCACAAGTAATGTTGATTAAAGGCGTGCAGCAGGCAGTCTTGTGGCAGTTGATATAAGAACAGACAACAAACCGACGACAGCCGCAAAAGCGCGTTGCCTGCAACATTGTGGTAAGCTTGTCAGCGCAACGCAACATGCACTACTTATTTTTACGCGTGTGTGTGTGTGTGTGTGTGTGTGCGGGTGCAGATCCTGGACCCTCACTTAGGTGCACAGAACGAAAATCCTAAGTAAGTCAAACTGGATTTGAAATCGAATGCGAAAATGCATGAATCGAAATCAGAATTTAAATACAACAGTCTTTTTAAACCAAAGTACCGCAACTAATATATATATTCTTATGGAGTCGGAGATGATTCCTTCTGCCTTTTACATAATTTTGCAAAAATTCATTGTACCCATTTTACTCATTTCTGGGTATAAGAAGAAAGATCGACCACTGAACATACCCTTGCAGACCTCAGTCCACCTGAGTTGCTGATACCTCAATTGCATGATCAAGTTAAAAGCCTACAAAACTATATAATATATTTATATGTTGATGATGTTTCTGCTCAAATGCAAAGAAGGTTCTTCAAATCAGAGTATTCTGTATGCGCCCCAATGGAACGTTCTCAATTATCAAAAGGATTACGTAAACAATTTAAACCAATATCGAAACCAAAATTCCTTTAATTTTGCAATAAATTTAAACTGGTAACTGTTCTTCCAGATTTTTGGCATCCCCATTTTCTAATTTATAATATTGTGAAATTACTATTCAAGCGGTAATTTCAATAGTTTTTTTTTAAGTGTAGTTACTTGTGTTGTTTGTGTGTATTTGATGTACCCTTCACTCATATAGTATTTGTTGCACACTGAGCTCTGAGCTCTGAGCTGTCAAACAATGTTGCTTGTTGCGCCAGTTGACAGTGCGCAACAAAAGTCGTGACACACTGACAGCCGCAGTAGCAAAACAAAACACAAAGTGCAATTGTTGCAGACGCCCCACAGATCCTATCCCAGGAGTAACCCAACTCGGAACGCATTCATTGGGAAAATGAAGATGACACACGCTCAGCAGGCGCAGGCAACAATGATGCGACCCAAAAGTCTTCAACTGACTTGAGGACAAAGTTGCATTTGGTCACTGGGCTGGGCTACTTAGGTGAAAAGCGCACTCTTTGCATATGCCTCATCCCCCTCACCGACAAGCTTAAATATCCGACTGGTGGCAGCTGGCATTTGTGTTATTTGTTTGGCTATCTTTAGTTATTTGTACTCGATGTGCGCTAATTTGATTGTATTCGTGAGATAAACAATGCTGGCAGAAACAGGCAGGACTCATCTGGTTTGATTCAGCTCAGCGCTTCCCCCGATTAAATAAAGGTCGGCAACCAGTAACGCCACAAATGGCAAATAGCGAGCCCAGCCACATGACGCCTCCATGCATACATCCGGTGGCAAATAATGTTTTTGGGGCGCTTGGAATAGGATTTTGCGATTTATTTGCCAAGTGTAAAAGACAAAGAGCCAACAGGCAAGCCAGCCTTGAAGTCTATGCCAAAATGTAGATAAGGCAGGCCAAAACTGAAGCAATTGAGCCAAGTCAAGTCGAGCCGATTAAAGTAAAGTATAGTAAAGTAGTAGACGAGCAACTGTGTAAAGTAATCAAGGAAACGTAAACGGAAAGCGTCTAGGCACAAAAACACGATATCTTAATGAAGTATCGATTGCGTCACTGCAAATGCCACCAAAAGGCAACCAGGCTCCATTTCCAATTGCGTCTCAATCTTTTCCCCCGCTGCTCTTGTTGCCGAGAGCAACTGTGGAAGGTAGCTGGAGGAGTTGCGCGGGTGCATGGATTGAATTGAAAGGTTTTTCAAAATGACATTTGCAAAGATGGCACAGTAGAATCAAGTACAACAATTTCCACATAAAATGCACTTATTACAGATAAAATAAAGCAAGAAGAGGAGATTCAAAATGTATCTAAAGTAATACTTATTTATATTATTATTATTATTGTAAGAGTTAGACTACTTGTGTCTATATCGCATCTGCCTTAGAAATGAGTTGAAGTTGGTGGATATTATTAAAACTATTCAAATAAACAGTTGCGCAAAAAATTACGCATTGAAATGATTTTTCATTTTCAGATTTCACTTGGGTTTATTACATATTTTCATTAGCTTGTATGTAAGCTAAAAATGTAATTCGAAATGACTATTCTTTTTGGGAATTTACTTTTATTTATTATGCATTTTCATGATGTTTTGCACAATCTCAAAATATATTTTGAAGTGACTTTTATTTTTTTTATTTTGGTAATTTAATTTATTACATTACCTTAACCATATACTATTTATTACATATAAAATTAAGTGGTTAGTGTGCATTATCTTAATCTGTATAGATTGTTAAATGACAGCCATTAGTTGTTAGTAAACAGCACTTAATATCTCATACACAATTAAACCAATGCATGTTTATATAATATATATTCCAAATTAATTCCGATTAACTTAACAGACTATATAGTAATTTAGTTCCACAGTATTGTCAATGTTTGCTCCGGGCACACTTCGAATTTCATTTGCTTGTTTAGCTCTTATCGGATATTTGGCTTCGTCTTGCCCCGGGCCGTTGCCCTGTCAGTCATTCATCGACGTTGGCCTATCAATGCTGCTACAAGATTTGGAATGCTTCACCCGAATTGCCAACATTTGACATTTGCATGGGCGCCCAAGCGTCAAGTGGGCGTGTCATCTAAATGCAACCCGCTCAACTCCGCCCACACTATTTTCTTTTATTCTCTTATTTTTTTTGTTTAATTATTTAAAGTGCCAAAAAGTTGACGTTGATTCTCTTTGCCACTGCCTGCTCGCAAAAACACGCATACGAAATCCCCAATGAGTTCATTTAAAAAACAGAGCGAGGCACACACACAATCACAGACATCCACACACACACACACACACACACACACACCGACTGCCAGTCAGTAGTCAGTAGTCAGGTAGACGTGCAGTCCTTGCTAAATATTCAATAAGCACCAATTTTTGTAGCATACAAATGGGCGCATTAGGGCGTAATTTACAATCGGCTCCTAAAAACGTAGTTTGAGAGTGTTTCTGTGCATGTGTCTTCTGATGTGTTGTGTGGGCGCTATTCAACATGCATCAGTTTTTACTGTGTGTGAGTGTGTGTGTGTGTGTGTGTGTATACGTGTGCATAACCAAATGAGTCAAAAGGGAAACATTAGTCATACGAAAAAAATATATGTATATATGCAAGGCAGCCTGCCTGGCGGGAAACCAGTCGGAAAATATGTATATATATATATATATATATATATATATATGTATGTCTTTAGCGAGTGCTAATACTCAATATATACGCCCAGTATACCCAATAATCGGCTTTAAGTGCTTTAACAGCCAAAACAAAAAAAACTGCACAATGCTATCAGCAAACGGCTTTCAATTAGTGCAGAAAATGAGCGAAGATTTCCAAGAAAATTCATTAAAGCTGCGCACAGCCAGCTGGCAACGCATCTGTTGAAATTGTAATAGAAATACCAAGAGGAGGCCAAGGCAAATGCTATACTGTACGAATGGGTGGTGCTGGTGATGCTGTTGGCAATGCTAGCTGGTTGCTGGTTGTCCCACCTGGCGGCTGCTTTGGGCCTGGCTCTAACTTTGGCGCCTTGTTAGTAGGAAACAATGTCAAACTCATTAGTGCTCCCAAAAGGATTTCTTTTACAGTGCCGTCAAACACTCTAAGTATACACACACACACACACATACACACACACATACACTCACCCACACACATATATATATATATATATTTATATATATATACATATTTACTCAAAAATTTGTAGATGTGCTTCTACAGCAGCGAGCAGCAGCAGCTTTGAACTTTTTTTGCTCCTCGCATTTACTTAATGGATTAATGAGATTTTTTGTTTGCCAAAGCCAACATCATTTTTCGGGGGAGGGAAGGCGAAGCAGGGCGGCAACTAAGTAAACGAGTCGCAAGACGTAGGTGACTTGAGTTGATTTTCTTTTTTTCCCCATTCCGCTGCTCCATCTTCTGCTGCTTCTCTCTTCTGGGTAAACATATTTCATGTGCAAGGGTGCAAAATGCAAGAGCAAAGAGTATTTCTGGGTTAAAAGCCAACCAACAGTATACGATTAGGCTTCTTAATGCCAAGTAGCTTAGATTTGGGTAATAACTTTATGACGTATTTAATTAAATTATATTAAATTGAGTAGAAAACCGGTGACTTTTTATATGAGATTACTTTCCGATTATTTGAGTATAATGAAATTGTGAAAAGTATATAACAGGCATAAGAAAGAATCTCTTAACTCATAAGGCATATATATTCTTGATCAGGATCAGCACTCGAGTTAATCTAGCGATCTTCGATATTATAAGAGATGGAATTTCAACCCGTCCCTAAAAGCACTTAAAGAGGATATAATTTCTATATGAATCGCTTTCGTAATTATAAATATAGTATGCAAGTAGGTTTCTTAGTATCTTGCAGTCGAGCTCACTCATCTATAGCATTCTTACATGTTGTAATTAAATATATTTTAAACTTACTTAAAGAACTACAACACTTGCTGGAAAATGGCAAACTTAAACCGTGGCTTTACTTAAGCGTTTCAATCCTCATGTACTCAACTTATTTGTCATATCTAACTAACGTAACAAATCCTCTAAGCTGAACATAAAGCAAGAAAAATACAAGAGTCTCCGCACCAACTGAGCACAATGTACAAAATGTAACAGTTAAAGTGAAGTGCAGGCTGCCAAACTAATAAATATCCTGCACGTAACCAGTACAGTGCCAGTGATATAAAGGCTTGACCCATTAGTTAAAAATATGAACTTTAAACCAAATATTTACTAGAAATTATTACAAATTAATTATTTTTCATGCACAATATCTATTACGCAATATAGTTGTCTTTTAACTACGATCCTTAAACTTAAACAGACATGTAGAATCTCTCTCAAACGGTCTTCGCGCAACATTTTAAAATGTATATTAAAAGAAAGAAAATGTTCTACTATATCATTTTTAGTATGCAACCCATTAAAATTAAAGCAAAATCCTTTATGCAAACATGAAAAATATATATATATAGTTTGTGTGATCAACGAACAGTTTTCCATGTGTTAACTTAAACAGGCATGCAGAATTTCCCAAAGTAAAATCGAAGAAGCTGGTTAAAATGAAAGCAAAGTTATGTTATTAAACCTATTAACCCATGTAACAAGTGTAGTAACAGGGTACACTGGAGACGTGCTACTTTCGCTGTCCGCGCTAAACGAATGCGTAAAGCGTTCTTGACACCTTTTGCTGCCACACGAGCAAAGCCAAAGCCCAAAGCCTCAAGCCTCGAGTCTCGTGCCCCACCCCAAAAAAAGAACGTCGTCTGCCCCTCTTTAGTGTCATAATCACCAACATGCTAGCACGGTTAGCTGACAGTTTTTCAACACTTGGCAGTCGCAGGCGCAGGAGCAACGCTTTGTTGAGCAGCTACCTCCCCATTCCTTACCCGCTCCCTACTACTGCGGACTTGAAGTCAGGTCACACACAAATGACTTTGAATTATTTGTTTACCTGGGCCCAGTTTGGCCAGCTTCAGCTTCAGCTTCAGCTTCGTCAACAGCGTTTGTGGGCAAGCCAGCCCAATGGTGCGTAACAAATCGTAGCCATAAACTGGCTGAAGGGAGAACGTGATGGTGACTTGCAACGGGAGCGGCGAAGGGGGAACGGAGGGGGGGTCCAAGTGCGGCCATAATAATTCACAATATTTCACAGTTAAGTGTCATGGCGAGGCGGCTAAAAAGAAATGCCAAACAAAGTGTTGTGCACAATTGTCGGTTACTAAGCGGCGTATTAAATCAAGCAAGCGACCAAAAAACATTAAAATAATCCCAGACTTAATGCGGCGGCTCACACTGCGTATGCGCAATGTTCAAGCTAAAGGGCGGTAAAGTCGAGGAAACTCAGGTGCACCTGCTTGCAGGACAACCAAACACAATTACATGATTATGCATTTGCGTGAGCCATTTAAATGTCGTGGCCAGGCAACAATCAAGTGTGTGCCAAATGGCCAAGCGAGCAAGTGAAAAGTGGCAAGTGGCAAGTGGCTAGCGCTGCTTGTGGCATGCTGTCGGCATTTATATGGACCGCTTGCTGACTGACTCCACGGGCGCCACTTCAAATGTCAGCATACAGACATCAAATGCGCCAGTAAACAACAGCAGAAACCAGGAACTGGAACAGGACAGGAGGCAGCCAACTGGCCCATGCAACATGACAAGTGAAAGGCGGCGATGTCGCTTCACGGAGTGCAGCATAAGTTGGCTTTACTTTATATACACACACACAATTGTGTTTGGCATCCTTGGTCTGGCACTTCTATGTGTGTGTGTGTGTGTGTGTCCGCTTGATATGTGTTGTTTGTGCAATGCTCTCTGCTGCAGCTATTTGTCATAGTCTTGCCTTTGGGGCAACAAAAGTTATGTTTAGTCAACATGACAAGCCGAAACGAATGGAAAGGATTACCCAAATATATTGATAGCAGCATGTACAGATTTATTGACACAAACTAAGTGATTTATATATACATATACATATATATATATATATATATATATTTGTATGTATATGCTCGATTCTTATAATTTTTGCACATCTTCTTGCACTTTGCAAGTGGCTGAACTGAAACCAAGATGTATAATTAAAAGTGCATCAATATTTAAGAACATATTCACACACTTTTAGCCATTCAGTTTCGTTGTTATTATTAGTATTATTATCACTATTATTATTATTATTATTATTATAAAAGTCTTATTTACAATGATAATTTTGGCAATAACACCCAAAAGATACTCAAATTTCATATATATTTTTCAGCCATATAAAAAGGATTCAAGTAAAATATGTCGAAAATCAATAACCAAGAAGTCTAACTTTAACTTCCTTGTTAATTTTACACTATTGTTATTTTACAATATTAGCTCATTTTTTCCAAATATATTCTGTGGACTATTTTGATAAAATAATGTTCCCCTTTAGAAATGCTCACAAATTACCAAAAACAAAAACATCAGATACTAAAAAATTTCAGAATCAAACCAAATCAAAATTGGGGAACTGCATTAATTAGTTTTTCCGTTCCAACCGAAAAGCAAATGAATACTTGTGTTTTTGTGTGTGTGGGTGTGTGTAAGTATTGATTTCTAAAACTAGTTAAAATTCTCTTAGATTGAAGTGGTAAAATCTTGGAAAATGCATTATTGTTTGCCTCAGAGTTGCTTCCATGCTGAGAGTCACTTAAAATATATGTGTGCTAACGGTATGTGTGTGTGTGTGCATGTGTGTGAGCTCCTCATATATGGCATAGTCACACACTCATATACTACTATATATTCAATGGAAAGTTTCTGTAGCTGGCTCGATGCAAATACCAATAGGAAAAGCGAAAACAAAAGCACCTAGTTGGAAAAGTTGGATGGAAAGCTGCTTTTGTTACACATCGCAAACAATGAAAGTCAGACAACTTTGCCATAATTTATTATGAAATTTTCTATGCAATGCAATGAAAATGCACTTGGCTAAGTAATTTACAGGTGCCACGCAGCGTATTAAATGAGGCAAGTGCGGTGTTGCAATGGGGAAAGGTGTGCTCAGGTGCTTGGGAAATAAATGTGCCATAAAATTGATTGAAATTGCATTGTGTGCAACAGTTTGTGTGAAACAAATAAGTTTGGCAGCAACCGCATTGTTTGTGTGCGACAAGCAAAAGCACGACCAAACGGAACCGGAAATCAGAGCCAGTGTGTGAAAGAGACGAAAACAGAAAACAGACGGAGACAAAGTGAGGGGAGAAAAGTGGTGGCGACTCTTTGTGCTGTTTGTGGCTTGCTGACAATTTTGCTGATTTAGTCAAGTTCCCAAAGTTGCCACAAACAACCGAAGAGGGTAGACAAACAGCAAGCGAAACACAGCCAGATAAAGTGAATAAGCAGAGCGGATAAAATGATAGACACATAGAGAGAAAGAGATGCTTGCTCCTCCCTCCCCCTCTGCAACCATCGCTGCTTGGCTACAACTGCAAGTTGCAGGTTTTAAACATTTTCATTAGCGTTAATTAATTTGAAATATGCAATTTTTTTTTCGTCCAGTGCGCAACTCAAATTACGCTTCGGGCAAGAGAAGAGGAACGGGCGTGATGAATGAAGCAGTGAGGGGAGCGGGGGATTTGAGCTGCGGCATTCAAATCAGATGAGTTGATACCTCTTATGCTCGGTCTAAAACTCAAAGCGCAGCAAAAATGGACCACAGCAGACGTGGCCAGCAGAGAAACTAACCCCTCAATCCCCAAACCACCCACCACCCCCAACTCCCAACTCCCTCCTACCCTCATCTAACAAAGCTGTGAAGTGAAGCGAGTGTACAGATGGGCGCCCATTTAGTTTGGGCAGCCCAAGGGGAGGGAGGGCCGGGTCTTAGTAGTATAACGTTCGCCGCACTTTTTAATTACGCGAAAAGCGGCTGAGCCGCGCAGTTTTGGCTTTGAGCGTTGTTGGCAAGTTGGCAAAACCGTTGACGTTGTGGCTGAGCATAAACCTGGCAAAAAAGCCATGGCCAAACGGAAAAACGGCCAAACCGGCTGAAGTCAAAGTCACGGCCGGAGCCAGCCAGTTGCAAAGATTTTTGCCACAGGCATAACCATTTAATAAGGCAGTGCAAGAGAGTTTGGCATGGATTGGATGATGTTGCCACCGCCCAACTAAAAAGTCTTCCATAAAGATGAATGCGTGCTGCGAAATGGACAGACCCAAAAACACGAATCCTTTTTTACAATAAAATCCTCAAATTTCATATTCAAATTTGGGGAAATTAAAACATAAAAAATTAGAATAGTTGCTTAGTTCTTTTCATAAATATAGGTTAAACTAGTTAAGTATGCTGTAATGTTGAGTAAAAACTCTGAAATTTTAAAAGATTGATGTTTGGGCTATTAAATAAACGGTTGATTAATGTGAGGCGTCAAGGGAAGCTTGTTCATCAGAAGCTTAACAATGCTCCTAAAATAATGCTATAGAAAACATATTTTTTTCATATGACAAATAGTAAATAAATCTTGAAATTAGTTATAATTTACAGTTTTGAAAAACATGACTGATGAATAAATTAATTTAATTAATCTTACTAAACGACTGAAAAAAGTCGGTGATGTGCCAAGTGCTCTTAAAATAGTGTAAAGCTGAATACGAAATAAAAATATATTAATATTAATTATAATATATTCATAATTCTTTCACATTATAATGTCATCAATTTAGTCATTTTTATAAGACACGAGCACAACTCTAGTTAAAAAACTGGCAAGAACGCTCATCTTAGGCAAGCCGAAGATTACATACTCTTAAAGATAGATAGACACTCCTATGGATATATAAAAAATCAATCGAAATGGGAGCTATAGAATAAAGAAGTCTGATCTCATTGATTTTCAGTCCAAACGTAAAACGCATTTTTGTACATATTTTGGACAAATTTTTTTTACTGTACACGTGAGGAGCATTATACACAGAAATTGGGTAATCTAAATTTTGGATAACTTGTCAAACAAAAAAGCTTTTCATAAATGAACTCCTCTGTCAACAAACCCTTCTTATGATAGCTATATGATACAGTTATTCTACCCGCCTCGGCAATATGTATTGGTTGCAGAAATGGATCTATGCGAATTTTTATTACGATATTTTCAAAACTGAGGGACTATTTCGAATACTCGCCACAGAGTCGTAATACCCTTTGCATAATGAGGCTGGCTAAGTGACTGACAGATTATATTCTGTGGTTGTGCGTTGGTTTGAGCAGAGCAATAGTTGTTGCTGACATTATTGCTGTTGCTGTTGTTGTTGTTGTTGTTGTTGTTGTCGTCATGTCTTGCATGTTGCATCCATTTTACGTTCAGATGACAGCAGTGCAAGTCGTAAGACTAAGTCGTCCGAGTCCTCAAGCTGTGCTGCGCTGTGGCATGCATTGAAATTCCAGTAAAATTATGGCTATTATCAACACTCAGGTCTAAATTGATTATACAACTTTTTGCAGCACTTTAAGTTTTATGCCCCAAAGCGCAACGGGGTTCCAGCTGCAACACCCTCTCTTATCGCTCTTCCACTGTTAATCTACAATCTTTGTAAATTATGCGCATCTTCTTGGCCAACTGCACAGTGTTGGCCATAGGCAATTGCCATACTTAGCTGCAGTTCTTTTCTACTCGAACTACCAGGGTGCAAAATTATGAACTACTTTTAAAATATAAACTTACAGGATGTTAATTGCACAACGGTGGTTGGAGAGTAACCCGGTACCGCCCTGAACCACCAAAGAACCATTAATGTAAATTACGCATGTGAAATAATTTGTTATGTTTATTTTTTTTAGCGTGCTTCACTTTAATAATTCAAGTGACAGCGAGCTTAATTAAAGCCAAATTCTGTGGCTTTTTCAGGCGTGGGGGCGTAGGGCGTTGCGACAACTAATGCAGTTCGTACCACAGTGGAATTAGTAATAGCGGAGGCATTTGCACCACACACACACACACACACACACACACACACAACTAAATTATGCTGATAAAAATTTGCTTTATGTAAAGTCACGTCATGCCCAGCCAGGATAAGGAATCGGGGAATTGGAGTGCCGGGGAGTGAGAAACGTTGAGATATGCACAACTTCCGCCTCGTATCCGGTCCAAAGTACGTGAGCCTATATGGAGCCAGTGCATAGATTAGTTTAGGTTTTAGTTGATTTAACTAAATGGCGACAAGTTTAACGAGTGTCACAAATGAGATTCAAAGCGGGGCCAACAGCCACGTACACACACAGATTGCCCTCAGACACACACATACACACACACATACACATACAAACATGAGTGTGCACTCACAAACATATGGACGGATGGGCCACTTGAGTCGCCTCTCGTTCATGCCGGTTGCCAGTTGCCAGTTGCCAGTTGCCATATGCTAAGCTCTGGCCTGGCCTAAACAAACATAGACAGACACCAACGCACGGAATGGGCAAAGTTTTGAATAGCAAAACGCCCACATATTGAAATAAACGCTTTCATATGTGGCAAGCTAACAAATTTATAGTTTGGCATCGAATTAGCATTGCTACTAAGGGACAGCGGATCCCAAAGGGACACAATGCGGTGCGGTGGGTAACACATACGAAGTACACTGAAAAAAAATCACAAAGTGTAGGCAGATATAAGTACATAAGTAAGTGTGACGCAGTTAAATCTACTCTATCCCCTTCTAGACCTATAGCTCCATCATCAACCGTTGCACGAATTCAAGCTCTCAGTTTTTCAGTTTTTATGTCTTCCAAGCTTAAGATATGTTTCCTTAGGATGCTACATTTTCTTCTGCTCCAGGCAGCGCAATCCGATTTGATGTGCTTTGAGAACTCCTACTCATTATAACAAAATCACTTCTAGTTTAGCTGGATGACCTCTTAGTCTACAGTGTCGTGTCAAGGGACTGGTGAGTATTTAAAGTCTATTCTACCCCATGGATATTGCTTGCTTAAATCATCAATCTGATTATAGCTCCCTTAAGGATATTTGGCTTGTCTTACCCCTGGTCATTTCATTTTGGAGTTTGCCAAAACAAAAAGTATATTGAAATCAAAAATTGCTATGGCAACTATATAGGCTACTATCTACTCAGTTAATCATGCTGATCACAAATATAAAATACTGTGGATCAGAGATGTCTCCTCCACAAGGGTTTTCAAAAATAGTTTAATTGCTTTAACGAAAGTTCATTTTAAGAATTCGAATAAATTTAGTAATTAAAAATTCCTGCTTTTACCTAATGCATTTACTGAATACTGATTATGAATAAATAATATGAATAATGATCAATATTGCAAGAAATGTGTGCTTTCAACACTTAGCAGAACCAAAATAAGATTGCGTATTGTTGATTATAATTATGTTTGAAATCAGATATAAATTTGTTCTTTAAAGTATTCAATATTTTGGTCTAATGTATTTGTTTTTTATTATTTGTTTTAGTACTTATTAATTATTAACAATTAATATAATAATGGAAAAAATAATAAATATTCACAGAGGGTACAATTGATTTTTGATTAATTCATACATTTTGAATGCAAGTGTAAAATATCCGCTCAGAATGAAGGGCGTTTGAAACATGGGACATGGAACCAAGGCCAATTTCAATATATGAGCAAATTGTTTGCATGTAAGCACACATAACTAAGTAGTATAAGTGTGCGTGTGTGTGTGTGTGTGTTTGTGTGCGAATGTGTGTGTGTGTGTGTGTGAAGCTGTATTTGTATTTGAGTTCATGTTGTTAGCCTTAAAACTTTAAGCTGATTGCGAGCCCTATGCATATTTAAATCCTTTATCTATGTGAATACAATTTCCACAATTTCTCGAAGGCTCCTTGATTGCGTATCTTTCTATTGCAAATGCTATTTTAGCAGCTAGATTGAAGTCGAGTTGTTACACTTTGTGTACCGTTCAATTGAAATTTTAATGTTTGTTTGAAACATGAGACGTACATCACCGCGTATGCGTAATGAGGCATTAACAGGGCGATTTGTGTATGCTCACAATGGGCAACGTTTATTTCTGGACTTTAATTCATTTCATTACACAGAATTAGCTCGCTTATCGTCCGCTCAAATCGTAAGCCGTTAACAAGGACAACACTTGGGCGCATTATTGCCAAAGGACACGAAACACAGGCCAAGGGCGAAAGTGAATGATGAGGTCAAATCAAAATCCAAAAAGCTGAGAAAGTTCAAAATGCCAACTCCAAGGAGGCACGGGACAGGGTGATATGCCCCCTCGTTCGTTACGTGCATCGCGATAAGCAAAAGGACAATGCGGCAGCCGTGTAAGGATGCCTTGGCGCGCATCCTTTAAAATTCTATCAACAAAAATAAAACAACAACAACAATATGCGAAACAAGAGCAAACAAATGTGTGTGTTTTTGTTATGTGTATGTGTGTGTGTGTGTGTGTGTGTAAAGTAAAGATTGAGGCCTGGTGCGAAGGCTAGATGAATTCAAAGAATGCTGCGATGGCGCAATTGGCGCTATTTTTGACGGCTCCCTTGACTCGCCTCTTGTTGGCTTTGATTGTCCTTTTCGACTGTCGTTTCGCCTTGATTTTTGTTTAGTTTTCCATGTCCTTGCAGGGCATTTCAGAAGTGTGGCCAGAAATGTGAAGTGTATTGGAAAATGTTTTTTTCAAACTTGGCAGGATGTGCTTACCTACCGCTACCTTTTCATAGTAACTTATTTTGTTGTGTAATTTTAAACCGGTTAACTCATGTAGGTCTATCTGGATTTACAAATTACTTATCAACATTTGACTTCTACATATATTTACACATTTATATCCATTACAATTAAAAGTCATATTTGATTTAATTTAATCCCAATATACAAATATTATATGAATATATCTGGTACCAAATCCAAACTTACTTAGGAGTTAATATTTTGCATTAAGTAAAAAACAAACATATGTAAGTAAAAGATTTTCAATACCTATCTTTAATGACAAGATATTTTTTAACACATACTCTCTTTATTTGACAATATATTTATTAAGGATCGCATTAGCATATCACACATCATACACAGTCAAGGGTATTACTTTTTCGGTATGCAGATTACAGTTGTATTTGCACCATTCCATTTTTTTTCCGTATTTTTTTTATTTAGGCCAAAGGATTATTTGCTTGGTTTAGTCCCTTGACTGTGTGCAGGATGTTTAGTCATTGGTTTGTTTTGCCTTTCGGTTTGGCTCCCTTGCGGTTGGTGGCCCAACGAGTTTATCAGCGAACGAGCGCGTCTCAAAGCACGACCTTGGATTTGGATTCGTATCTGTGTATCAGTATCTATATCTGTGTGTATGCCTATCTGCATCTGTGTGTGTATGAGTGTGTCTATTGTATATGTTGTTGTGTTTATTTAGGTCGCATTTCAGAGGCAAAGATTAGAGAGTTTGAGCCGTACTGGCGCCAGCAGCAGCTCAGTTAGTTTGGTTTATGGCTTAGCAGCTGTTTTTGGTTTATTAATTTCGCATTAGACTGTGCAATATTTTCTGTCTTTACCCCTTATTTTCTACTCGATTTTTGGGAGGTGGTCGAAGACAATTGGCTAAATATGTCTGGTAGGCAGACAAAAGCTTTTGGCGAAATGCCCATTAAAAGTTGATCTAGAATTTGTGGTACAATCTTTATATGCGCATTAAATCTTCGCATATCCAATGTTGTATCTTTTTGGACAAATGCTTAAGCAACTTCAGCGCTCATTAAACGCCTGACTTTCCAGATTTCATAAAAATGCAAATAGTGAGAGGAGGAAAGCGTAAAACCAACTTTTCCGTCATTTAGCAAAAAAATAAAAAATAAAAATGAAAGCCAAATTGCACGAGAATTATGAGTTTGGATACAGTCTGGGTTTGAGTTTCTTTCTGTAAGTGTGTGTGGGGTTTAAGAACTCTAGATTTTTGCCGCCCTCAGCGCATTTTATGCCATAGATTTATGAGCTGAGACATGAAATGATGACCCACGTTTTTAACGTTCCGATCTTTCATTCTTTTTCAACGCTCAGTTTGGTGCTGCCTGGGCACTTTTTATGGTCCAGCACCTGCGGTCAGCCCAAAAAGGGCTAATAAACTTGAATACAGTTTCCCAAACTGATTTACATAAACCCCCCACGACTTGTTATTGCCATTGCTATTGCCCAGCGCTGTTTTCATCAAAAGGTAATTGGATTTCTGGATTTCGGTTGACGACAACGCGACGCCGGAAATCATTTGATTAAAATTGCTCCAGAATAGACAAACAAAATGCCCAAAGAAAACAATAATATTGATAAAAAAAAAAAAAATACAAAAATTAAAAGATAACATCGAAAATAACATGTGCGGTTTTCACACACTCTACACAACTTGTAGGCAATTCGACATGTGAGGTAGTTGAAGCTATACTTCATCTATTATTTGCATTTGACTTTCCAAAAGAGACAAAAAGTAATAAACATATATATAATGTTTATAAAACTGCGTGTGTTCGTTAAAATAACTTATTTTAATTAATTACCCATGGAAACATATTGTAATATTATTCGATAACAGTTGTCTATAATAAAGTAGAACTTAAACAGGCAGTATAATAAATCGATGTATCTTAAAATATATATCTATTAATATATATTTATATAAATATATCTTTAGATTATTATTAAATATCTTCAATGACTTTACAATGAGATTTAAAAAGCTTCTATAATAATTGTATATAATAAGCCTAAAACGAGCAACACAATATTTCTATCTGTAGTAATTTATATATATATATATATTTAAATGAAGTATCATAAAAACTATTTGTAATAAGATCAAAGAGCAGTTGCTTATAATACAGTATAATTAAATAAACATTATAATATTTAAATATGTAGTATCCCTAAAAATATGTTCGTTTCTCTACTAATATTAAAGTTATGCTTGTAATATACTCAAAAATGTAAGCACATTTATTTCTGCAGATTAATGTGTCTAATGTGCTTTCTAAACTTATTTCACGCGATGCACTTCACATAAAATATTTAAAACACTGAGCATCCTATGGTCGAACTTACACCTAAATGTTGATAATAAATTTAAAAAAAACACGCCAGTGGCAACAATAAATAAAGGTGAACAAAAATAAAAAGCAGCATAGACAGAGTACACGGAATTGGTGGCAATTGCTGGCAGTTGTGGCACGCGAGTGCCACGCCCAACTCAACTCGGTGAGCAGCCAGCCGCCCACACCTGGTTAATGCACCGTTAGCCCCAAAATGGCCGCCGGCTGTTGGTCAATGT
Organism: Drosophila setosimentum; assembly: GCA_035043505.1. Lineage (NCBI taxonomy): Eukaryota > Metazoa > Arthropoda > Insecta > Diptera > Drosophilidae > Drosophila > Drosophila setosimentum. The sequence continues at coordinate 2,301,396 of JAWNMY010000008.1, forward strand.
GGCCAGGTTGGCGTCACCGAGTTTTTCATTATATTTTCCCTTTTTTTTTGTTTTTGGAGAGAGTTTGTGTTTGTGTTTTTTTTACTTTGCGGCTGCTTTGTTTTGGCTGGTGTCCCTTTTTGCGCTTACGCCATTCTCGTTTATTTATTAGCAATTTTATTAGCTATGAATTTGTTTGTTTTTATCGTAAAAACCCCACCACACAGCCAGCCACAGAATTCAAACAAAACAAACAAAAACAATCGACCTATCCACCCGGTCAGTTTCACTTGCACCTCTCAAAGGGTATGTGTATATGATATGCTGTATATATAGAATGAATCTGTTGTTGTTGTTGTTGTTGTTGTTGGTTTTTGTTATTGCAGCCAAATGAATGTGATTTATATATTCAATAATGAAAGTGACTACCACCGCAACCAGAGTTCCGGTTTCCCGTCTGCTTAAAACATTTAAATTTAAATATTTTTCTATGCCTTGATTTATTGTTTTGGCCTGCAAATGTTTTTTCTGCAATGTGACACCCGCCCCCCACCCCCGCGCCAAGCAAAGAGTGATGAGGGGGCGTGGATGACTGGCTGGGTGTGGGCGTGGCATTGGTCGTTTCACGCCCGAACACACAAAAGATGTGACTGGCGGCGCATTTATTTGTCTTGACTTGTCAGCCTTGGTGATTAAAACTTTTGGTAGCCTTTTCTTTTCCCCAGCAAAATGTTGCAAAATTGTGGCAGATAATACGGCAGAGTTTTGTGTTAAGTACGGCACAATAGTAGTAGTAGGTGCCACAAGGTACACAAAAGCCAGAAGCTATGTATATACCCAAATCAAAATAAAAAGAGAAAGAGAAAGTTTACGAATGAATTGAAGTTTTAGATTAAGACGAGTACAGGAAGGTTTGAAGGAAAATCAAGGAAAAAGTTGACTCTAAAGGGATGCCTTTTCCTCCTTAATATTCCTAACATATTATAATAATTATGAGCCATCATTATAATTTTAAAGAGCGCTGAATACTGAATACTTTATAACATTTGTATATCAAAAACGTGAGTCCTAAGCATTTAAATAAATACTGAATACCTTAAAAACAAACTCAAAGTACTCAAAATGCTCAAATTAACCAAAAGTATACAAATTACGTAGCTACGAAACGATTAAACTTGTGAGGAACTCGTGAAGAACTGAGATGCCCACATAAATCAACTTTCAATGGCTTAATTAAAATAATAATAATCATAAAAAAATTACTTTTAATGCATGCGCGTGTCCTCAAAAAAAATTGCATAGCCGCTGTTTCCTGCACTTTCAACATCACCACCCCCCTCTCCTCCCTAACACAGTTTTGGCCACTTAAGCTGGGTGAACCCAAACCCCCAAAAAGAAACCCAACTCAAACACATTCTCCCGCTCCATTGCCCCATTCATGACCCGCAAAACTCGCGCATTTCGCTTTTATTTATTTTTATTTAACATTTTTTTTTCTTGGTTTTTTAATTTTTTATTAAAAACATGCGCTAAATGTTCCCCTTGCGGCAATTTAATAAAAATAAAAGCCAAGCCAAACAACATCAGAGTCGGCACTGCGCCTGTTTTAAGCCCACAGACACACACACACACACACACACACACTCATTCAAACACTCACACCCACACACATACACTCATATTACCTTTACAGCTCTTTCAGGTGAATGCGCGCGCTGCGTGCATTAAATTTTCACTATTCATCTATAAAAAAAAAGGTAAGGAGGCAAAATAAAATAAAACCAAAAAAAAAAAACGTGTGGAAAATACGAGCAAAGTGAGAAATAAAGGAAAAAGGATACGTGGCGCCACAGCGCAGATATACTGTTGAATGGTAGGCGCAACACCAAAAGTGTTGGCCATAAGTCAGCAAACATGAATAACAAATCAATTCAGTTTTAACGGTACTGCAAATTCTTGAGCGCCCACACACAAGAACATACACACCAGAACACACACATACACAGCACATGAACAGGTTTCATTTGAAAGGTGCGAAAACGAGCTGTTGAAAGGCGCGCATAGTAAAGCAAAGGCGTCGAAATACACACACACACACACACAAACACACACACATACAAGCTGGTGCTTAAGAGGCTGCCAAACAAATGTGTGTGCGGTTGTCTGTGTATGTGTATGTGTATGTGCCGCCTAGCTCCGTGTTAATGGCAGGCAGGCTCTTGTCCGCTTGGGCGTCGGGCATTTTGAATTTTTAATGCAGGCCTGCTTAGGTTGCCACCAGCTCGAACCCCGACCTCCTCCCCTCACCACACCACACCCCTCACCCGCAAGTCGAGGCTGTTCCAAATTTTTTTCATTTATTTTTCACTCCCTCTCCTATTTTCTTTTTTTTAGGCATGTTTGCATACACTTACGTTGCCCAGCACACTATGCATATGCATGCTGATATGTATGTGTGTGCGTGTGTGTGTATGTGTGTGTATGTGTGTGTCTGCCTCGCCATGCGCTTGTCTCTCCCTCCCCTCTCTCTCTCTGTCTCTCTCTCTCTCTCACTCTCTCTCTCTGCCATTCGCTTACTCTTTTTTATGCCTGGGTAAAATTGTCCGGTAATAAATTTTCAGCGTTTCCTGCCGACAAAGCGCCGCACTTTACAACACTTTTGGCATAAACAAACAAACACCAAAACACACACACATATGCAGCTGTCCATGCGTGTGAATGGACTCTGTGTGAGTGTGTCGAGTGTGTGTGTGTGTGTGTGTGTGTGTGTGTCGGTGTGACTTTGAGTGTGTAAGTGCAGCATGGCGTTCATGTAACGGAAGTTAAGTACACACTAAGTTGAGCTCATGCGCTTGTAGCAACGTTTCCTTCATATGTTTTTTGATACTCGCCATACACACACACACACACACACACAGACACACACACGCATACAAGCACACCCCGTCCCCACGACATCCCCTCTGCTCTTGGCCTCCAGGTGAAAATGTTTAGAGTTTATTTCTTTTTATTTGTGTTTGATTTTTTTTTTTTTTGTGTTATTATTATTGTGTGTACAGTGGCGCTGTCCAAAGGCTTAAAACAAAACTTTTGCGCTATGCTATCAAAATTAATGTCGACATCCTCTGCCGCTGCCGCTCCTGCGCATTAAGTCACCTGATGAGCTCCTGCCAATGTTACTTTGCATACATGTGTGTGTGTGTACTTATGTTGCTGTGTACTTATGTTTATGGTGTTAAGTACGTTCCTCAAGTGTTGCATGTTTACGCAGCACCCGGACTAAGAAATTCTCATGAGTGCGCCCAACTAAAGGACATGCTCTTGTTATCATATTTAACAAAACTCAAGCGTGCAACACATTGTTGGGCAATAATCCGCACAATTACTAATACTTAAATAAATTTATTTCAATTATTTATTTATAGATATATATTTTTATATATCTATATATAAATATAATTACCCATATCGATTTATGTTTTAATCCAATTAACATACAATTAATTGTTCACAATCTGCCAACTCTTTGTTATTTTGATGAGGGGCTACTAATTAACTATTTCACAACTGTTTGTTCGATAAGTGAGTTTATAACTTGACATAACTAATTTATTATTAATTTATGTAAATAATTAAATTACTCGTCCTTAGCTCAAGCCAAAAGAATACATAACAATGGCAGGGCACTACTAATTAGCGGCTACCCTAACATTTATTTATAAATACCTTTCTTGGATATATGAATGATAATCTTACCCCATCTGTAAGAATGAATCGATTGATATAAGCTCAACGTGTATTCATAAAGAAAACAAATTTATTTTAATCGATATTAGTGTGGAATCCCAAAAATATCAAACTAACGAACAAGAACCCTGCAACAGGCAGACGAACTGACAAGCAGACATATGTACATATATACATAGCTACATTAAGTCGGATATTGATAATGATCAAGAATATGCAGATATACTTAATGCTTTCTTTACATTCATTCACAAATCTTCACAATTTTCATGATGCAATTTTTAACAGAATTGCAAGAATAGTAACAAAAATATATCAGAGACAAATCCGTCTGTCTCTGATTGTACATACATTGTGAAGTATACCAACTATGCAGCATATATGTATGTTGCACATAATAATGTGTTATAATGTGAGCCTCTATTGTGAGCCTATATATGCTGCTCAGTGGAACAGTTGTGTGGCAACAAACTGCGAGAATCGAGAACAAGTGTTTGTTGGCGTCCTGCTTGTTGCTTGAGCTAATAAAACACTTACTAACACTGACACTCCAGGCTAATTATGCGCTGCTGCTATGCGGAGACGTGGGGCGACCATGTAGGCAAGGAGAGGACGAAGGGCGAGGGGGAGCGGTGTGGGTCTAGTGTGCATATGTATCTAGGTGTAGTGGCGTCATTAACTGTCATTACACAATTTCCATAAACAACAAATGTGCGCCAGTGTGTGCATGTGTGTGTGTGTGGGTGTGTGTTGTGTAATGTGAGATAAGCAGAGAGAGAGAAACAGAGATAGAGAAAGAGAGAAAGGGAGAGTAAGAGAGCTGCAGTAAAAGTTGTGTCTGATTGTGTAAAGCGAGTATTTTAGCCATTGTTTGTCTTTAGAAACTTTTTAAATTGTGTTAAATATTCCATTAAGCAGAAAGCTTTTTTGTTTCCAACTGCAAATGCAGCAGCGATGCCTGACTTGATAAATTCAATGGCTAAAATAAGCCTTGGCCACCACGAAAAGGGTAACAGTCTGTTGAGGGCGCTCTGAATAAAAGCCAGCCATTTTTATTATAATTCTATGCTCAAATTCCCAACATTTTCTGTATATATGTATGTGAATGTACATAGTATGGAAAAGTTCTGCTGTCCCCATTGATTTTATTATGGGACGTCCAGTGGCTGGCATAGATGCCAGTTAATGAAGCTGGCAAGCTTTTAAAATAATTGCCAACATGCAAGTTTAATCGCTTTTTATATGTTTTTCAATAGCAATCCAAATGCGGTAACCAATTGATACAAAAAATTCAATGCCCGTTTCTAGGAATACATAAAAGCTATTCATGATTATGCGTCGGATGTTTTACTATAATAATTACTTGGAATTCTAAAGAGTGATAATTCGAGGCACATTTCAATTTGACTAATTATGTGTGTAAGCTTATCGATGTATAATGGTCATAAATTAGGTAGTTTTGATTACAAAGATAATTGAAATTAAAATAAAATTCTTGAAAAAATCATTCGAATTGTAATATGTTCAATGTTTAATGACATTAAAGGTATTTGGAAAAATATATATTGGAAATGTTTTTAAATACAAATAAAAAAAAATGGAAAATAATATGTACGTGGAGAGTTCTTCTTATTTAAAGTTATAATTTAAAAAATAAATAAAATAGAAAATTTAAAGACATTTTAATGGAACCAAATAGATGCAAAATATTCCGCTACTCAATATTTATATGGTTACAAATTATACCAGAACATTTTCATCGCTTAGAATAATAATTATATTAATAAACAATAATTTACATTTTTGATACATTGCCAGCTATCTATATTTAATATTTGTATGTTTAAAATTTATTTAAAACATAATAATCGTATGGAAAAAAATTCGAATTATAAATATTAATTAATATTTTTGATTAATTGCCATTTATTTACTTCTTTCCGTTATTTACAAAATTCAAATCAGTCGGTACAAAACGCCACCTATGACTTCGACACCGTGGCTACCATGCGCACTGCGCAACACTACTCACACACTCACTCGCACATGCATTTCTTTTGGTATTTTTTAGCAACTAAAACCTAGTTAGGGTTGCAGCCGAGCTAGAAAAAAAATATAAAAGCGAAAGAAGAAGCAAAACAGTCAGAAAGTAGGCGCAGTGAGAATGTATAATTTAATTTAACTTAATTACAATTAGTTGGCCGCGCTAGATTTCATTTGACGTTTTCCCACAACGCCAGCCAGAACGCATCTAACGTTGAAAAGCTACGCAAGCAGGCACAAATCGAAAAACAAGCGCTAAAGTACTAAAAAAAAAATAAACCATTGCTTGAAGCAACCAATAAAGAAGAAAGAAGAAAAAATACACAAAGCAGAGCAAAGCGAAAGAAATGCAGCAAAAATTTAGCCGGGGCGGCGCAGCGCTGGCGCTGCTGATGGCTTGCTGCTGTCTACTTTTCGCTGCTGCTGAAATCGACGACTTTGGCGACGACGGACTCGTCGAAGATGTGCAGGTGAGCAAAGCACACACACACACACATATATATTTATAACAAGTATGTATGTTGGGCAGCCGGCGCACACAAAAAGTACACGTCAGTAGCAACAACTTTTGTTGTTATACGGGTGGGGGGCGTTATAGGGGTTAATACTCATTCATATGTGCGAGAGAGCAGTTTACAACACTGACTCCAATTCACATAGGCTTGCAAGGTTTACATAGATGCATAACTGTGTTTATATACACATATACATGTGCACATCTGTAAACTAAGCCAACAAACTTGCGTAACTCCCCCCTCACGACACACATGCTCAGCCCTGTCTAGATGTGTGTCTGTTACTCGCTCGTTCTCTTTCTCTCTCTCTCTTGCACACGCCGAGAAAAATATGTGTCAGCCGCGTGGTTTTTTTTTACTCCCTGTTCTAAGTGGGATGAAATTGAATTTTGAAGTTGCCAAAAATAAAAGCGAACTAAAGTAATTCATCTATTCAGTTACTACAATAAATACCAAATACTATATTTCAGAATATTTAGCATCTAATTTATGAATATTTTACTTATATATAATTTATTTTTTATAAAAATTTAATTCTTAAACAGCACATTCTTTTTGGAAAGAATATATTTAAAAATGCTCTTCTTGTTTCTAAGTGCATATAACTCGTAGATAACAACCCTGAATATGTATGTCATGAAAAGATAAAGTAAATTTCATGAACCTCCCTCCCCCTTCTAAGTCTCCATCATATTTTCTTATCTCTTTTCGCGTATCTTTTATCGTTATCAATATCTGAACATTTTCAGGAGGAACCTGTTGACGTAGCCGGCGAGGAGCTGAACTATGAGAGTCCTGTCATTGAGCCAAGGAAATTCCACTTTGCCGATCATTTTGACGATATTGAAGCATCGCGCAAATTGTGGGTGAAATCGCAGGCCAAAAAGGATGATATTTCCGAGGAGATTGCCAAATACGATGGCATATGGAACTGGGAATCCCCGTTGCGCATTGTATGGCCTAAGGATAAGGGTCTGGTGCTGAAGTCCAAGGCAAAGCATGCTGCCATCTCGGCGCGCCTAAGTAAAAGGTTTGACTTCAAGTCGGAGAAACCACTCGTTGTTCAATATGAGGTCACAATGCAGGTGCGTTAACAACAACAGCAGGGAAACAACCCCGGCCACAAATGTGGATTGCATCAGCCCAGCACTCGCCTACGGATTGGCTAATCCAATTAATAGTCAACTGTCAACTAATCGACCCAATTTATCGCTTGCTCTCTTTTTATGTGGTTCGCAGGAGGGACAAGAGTGCGGTGGTTCGTATCTAAAGCTACTGTCCGCAGGCAAGGAAACCGAAGATCTGACAACGGTAGGTGAAATGTGAAATGCAGAAATGTGATACAGTGCTCACTCGAAAAGTAGAACAATTTGGTTTTAGAAATGATTATATTTTTGTTCTCTTCAATGTCTATTTAAGACCTAAAATATGTGTATATAGTCTATATATACAATGCTATACTTAAAAATATTTAGCATCTGAAAATATTCATAATTTTTCTTTTTCTTGTTAAATGTACAAAATTCTATATTTAAAAATATTTAGGATTCGGAGAATATTTATTTATTTTGAGTACGTTTTCTATATTTATTGTATTTCTTTGCATTTCAATTTCAATTGCAAAAACTCCAATTTCCCATGGATCTAATTTCGGAATGAGCACTGTTTGACCTATATTCACATTTATACACATATATTCTAAAAGTTGTTTACTATTTTGTGTCTGTTTTGCCTATAGTTCAATGACAAGACACCGTACACGATTATGTTTGGACCGGACAAGTGCGGCAACGATGTGAAAATGCACTTCATATTCCGTCACGTAAATCCAATTAACGGCACCATAACCGAGAAGCACTGTAACAAACCAAAGTAAGTGTCTCCTGCCTCCATATACAACTAAATATATATAGAAATATATAAATATATATATATAGATGTGGGCATATGCCACAGACGATAGCAACCACCGTTTGCTGTTATATTTGCTTTGCTTTTGCTTTACTGTGCGCAGATAAGCTGTGAACATTTTGTGTATTTAGATTAACCCCATGTGCAACAGTTGCTGCTGGTTCTCGGGTCATTCACTTGTTCACACTTTCCATGCCTCATTTTAAAATTACAAATGTATAAATGTTATATGTAAACCAGCAGTTAAACCAGGAAAAGGAATTGACTTCGTCTGTTTGTCTTTTTATGTAAATTCGTCTATTTGAGGGACTATTGTAAATAGTCAAAAGCAAAGATACTGATTCAACAAATCCCATTTCCCAAAGCAGATTTCTAATAATATAATAAATATAGATATATATATACACTAGTCTATATATATACACTAGTCTATATATATATATATATATATATATATATATATATATATATACTCTCATTTTCACTTGCTGTTTTCCTCATTATTATTATTATTTAAGGAACCGTTTGGAGGAGCCCTTCAAGGACAAGCTGCCGCATTTGTATCAGCTTGTGCTGCGACCAGACAACACCTTTGAGATTCGTTTGGATCACAAGATCATCAATGAGGGCTCGCTGCTTACCGACTTTAAGCCCGCTGTCAATCCACCGGCCGAGATCGATGATCCCTCTGATCAGAAGCCATCCGATTGGGATGAACGCGAAAAGATACCCGATCCAACATCCCAAAAGCCCGATGACTGGAACGAGGATGCACCACCTCAAATACCCGATACCAGCGCTGTTATGCCCGATGGTTGGCTCGAGGATGAACCCGATATGATTGCCGATCCCACCGCGACCAAGCCCGACGATTGGGATACCGAAATCGATGGTGAATGGGAGGCGCCTCTCGTCGATAACCCGGTGTGCGAAAAGTCTGCGGGATGTGGCAATTGGAAGGCACCACTCATACCAAATCCCGAATACAAGGGCAAATGGCGTGCAGCCATGATCGAGAATCCCAACTACCAGGGCAAGTGGACACCCCGCAAAATAGCCAATCCCGATTTCTTTGAGGATCTGCAACCCTTCAAAATGACTCCAATTGTAAGTGAATGAAATGATTACTATGTTTATTAAATTTTGCTTATAATTTTAAATGTAGAAGTTATAGGAATACATGAATAATTACAATCTATTTTAATTATTACTGAAATAATTATAGCATAATATTTTTAACATTTTATGATAACTAAAGATAAATAGGTAGATAACGATAGATACATTTTATAAATGTTCCGAAAATTTCATATTCAAACCTTTTTCAAATCAGCTGATGAAAAGTTTTCAAAATTTAAGAATTGGATATTATTGAATGAAAATTCCATTCCATTATAATCTAAAAGTAATTCTAATTCTAATTTGTCTAATTTTAAGATGGTTAAAAAGTTGTTTATTTAAAAGAGGTGTAGATTTTATTGTTATGTATTTAAAGATAATATTATTTTAATTACAATCCACAATTTGATGTATTTAGTATACAATATAATATTTATCATATTTAAACACTTTATTTTATAGAGCGCTGTTGGTCTGGAGTTGTGGTCCATGTCCAATGAAATCTTATTTGACAATCTCATCATTACGGACGATGTGGAGGTGGCACGTGACTTTGCCGCGAACAGCTTTGACATCAAGCGTCGCTATATTGATCGCGAATCGGTAAGTTGGCTGCGGCCGATATCTCAAAACCCAAAACCTACCCCCAAATATGCATAATATGAACACAACATAAACAAACAATTGAACTTTGAACTCTGCTACGAACCGGAAGAAAACGCTATGGCATCGAATGATGCGTCACATGAACTACAAGCCCGGCTGGTGGGCATTATATTTCCTATATCTGCTGATACCAGCCAGCTGCTATGTCTTCTATTTGTATCGACGATCCAAAGAGGTTTCACGCGACTTACGTGATATATATCATTTAGAAATGTATCTGCTTAAACACCAAAAATACACATATTGCTTTACATTTGCCTTTGCACTTTGCACCGTTATTGCTATTTGCTATTTCTCAATTCATTTTGTAGGACTCATTGGTCAACAAGGTCACTGAGCTAGCTAAAGCATATCCAACAGCCTCGCTCCTGGGCCTGGTCGCCTTTATTTTGTTGGCTGTCACCGGCATTTATCTTAAATTTGGCAAAGCTAAGAGTCAGGTAACGTAACACGCCAGCTATTCAAACTGTAGTTTCAGTTTTAAGCAGTTAGAACTGTTCTAATGTGTATTATTGTTACATAGGATTCGGCGGCAACAGCTGCTGCTGCACAGGCAAAGAAAACGGATGCCCCGCAGCCCGATGATGAGGAAGAGCTCGCTGCTTCTGCTGCTGTTGATGAGGAACAGGATGAGAGCGAAGGGGAGGATGTGGATGCGGCACCAGCAGCGAAATCGGCTGTTAATGATGACAGCAAGACCTCACAGTCTGCCAGTCCCAAAAATAATACAAAGTCTGATTTAGATATTAAAGAGGAATTGCAGAAGCAGGATGATGATGAGCCTACACAGACTGAGGTAAGTCAACTAGCAAATCTGTCCAATAGTTTCCAATCTAATCGATACGAATACTTGCCTTTATTGCTACAGGAATCCACAACAAAATCCGCTCGCAAGCGTACGGTGCGCAAGGACTAGAGGGCGGGGCGGGGCACAATCCAAAGCAGCTCTCGCATTCACAATTACTTGAAACTTAAACTAATTCCAAATAATGTTTGACAGCAACACCACAACAACAAACAACACATCATGTTCAAGATTCAATTAGCACTCGAGCTAATAACACCCACGAAATACCAAAACTCTGTTATTGATACTTGCTACACACTCACATCCACACACACACACAGACACAAGAGAGCATAGTTCCATAGTTGATTATCGCATTCAGCTGCTAATTTAATGAACTCATTTATTTGTGGTTTTTGGTTTAGTCTTCTTATATACGTACGGTATATTCTGTATTATCATTGTAGTTCTGTTCGTCTACTCTCCATATACATATATATATATATATATATGTTTTATATCCATCTGTTTACGCCCAACCCCCCCAATAATACGTCTGTCTAATTTGGTGTAGTTTTCTGTTCACACACACAACAACTTTTGATCTATGTCCTTTTCAACTAATTCAAAACGAAACTAGACAAATGAGGGAATCAAAGATAAGGAAAATAATCCAATAAGCGATACGATAGCAATAAATCAGGCAAAGAAACTCCAATAAATGAGAGAGAGAGTAAGGGAAAGAGAGAGCAACGGGAAAATATCTAGTTTAATATTATGTAATTTAAACGAAATTTTATGAATACGCTAGTTATACTCAGACTTTAAACAAATTTCATTTTGTTCATTTGTAACAGTGAAAATTTACAGCGAAAAATAAAAACTGAATGTCAAAACCAACAATAAAAAACATTTTTTATTACAATGCCCAACCAAGCAACAACAACCGACGCCAAACAGCAACCAGGAAGGACTAAACCGATAAACATTTGGAATCGAGTCCAGCAAACGTGGCTTTTATCAACCACCAAAAATGATGCCTCCTCTGCCGGCTCATGCAATGTGTTAATTTAAATTGTCAAGCCCTTGTAAATTGTGATGGAAAACTTTTGTTGTGCAGCCAATGTTGGGTATCCAATTGGATTTGTGCTTGGTGGTGCGTGCAGCGACAACCACCACCACAACCAGCGATGCAGATGGCGCAACGTTGTGTCTCTGCATATTTTGTGGTTTTTTCGCCACATTTTCCATAATATATTGTCAACACATTTCGCTTTACAGATTGCTAAATGTGATTTGCGATAAATGCCGACATTTGGGCGACTAAATTGCTCAATTCACATTTTGGGGTTAAGCAACTAAAATGGGGGATTTTGTAGATGATGTTTAGGGAAAACTTTTAGTGCCAAAACCAAATCCATGAAGAATCCAAATTTATAATAAGATGTCTAAATTAAGTGTGCTCAAATGGAATCACAAATAAATAAATATATACATATAAAAATCACATTGGATCAACTGGAATTAAAGAATATTCAGGTGCCATCCAATCCATTCTTGTATAATATAGAAAAATTAAATTAAGTTCTGGAATCAATTCATTCCATTTATCACAAATTTAATTAAGTAGTGGCCTCAGCCTTATTAAGTTTCTGATGCTTTTAGTTGTGGTTTCTACTTAGCCATTAATTTCGGGAGTTTGGGGACTAATTGCCACCTTTTAACCAAAACTTTCGACATAAATATTCAAATTGTCCTCATATAAAATTTACTTTCATTATTGTTGGGCTATCTATTTTACCGCCTCAAATGTAAAACTTTTGAACTATCTAAAAGCTTATTTAAACATAACAACAAAGTAGTTTAAGTGAATTTGAATAATATATTCAATTTATACTTTACTTTAAATTCTTTATCTTTAAACAGCAGAAAAGTTTCAATTTGTATTGTCTTTCAACTAACACAACGCTTATCTTAATATTAAAATAATATAAATTACGTGATTTTAAATAATACATTCAATTTCAAGAAAACTTTAAAGTGTTCTGCCACCAAAATGTTCTTCAAGTCTTAAGCAAATATCAATAGAAATTTAATTCAATTTCCCGAACCCATAAATATGCCAGGCGAGACAGTTTCTTTGCCATAAAGGAGGCAAGGCAATTGTTAATGAAATTGTTATGACAACCCGAAGGCCAAATGTATGCAGTCATATATGCACATATATAGATTTATATATATATATCATATATATATACGTACATGTATATGGGATTGGAAAATACTTTCTATTCAAATTAGATTTATGCCCGCCAACAGATGTGTGCAACTCGAATTGCGTCTAGAAATCAACCCGGAAACCTTTTTGGGGGACAAAAGATTAAATGGTTAGCATGGTGCGAAGGCAAGGGTTGGGGATGGGGTTAGGTTATTGGGGTTTTAACTGATGTCTGCTGCGATATCGACGCACTTAAAAGGATTAACATTTTTTTGCTGACTGCGGCGGGCAAACGTCTCGTTGCATATTAAAATAACATGGCACTAAACGATAGTGTGGGAAGCAAGCTTGCAACCATAATTCATAGACAGACACACAACAACAACAACAATAACAACAACAACAGCAGCAGCAGCAACCTCAAGGGGCGCCCCTCATCGTCCTGCTCATATGTTGGTGCAATTATATTGCTTGGTGTCCAGTGGTCTACTCAAACTTCGCCGAGTTTCGCCATGCGTAAGCATTATAATTTTTAATAAAAATGTTTTGTTTTCTCTGCCCATACTTTTGTGTCAAAGGCAGGCAGAGGGTAAAAAAAAAAAAGAACTTTGAACCCTTCAAGCAGACAATAAGCATGCGGGTCCAGACATAGACCAAAGCAAGCCAAACAGTCCCCCTTTGAAGACTTCACAAAAACGGCTGGCTTCCGAGTGAGCGCTTTAAGTAGAATTAGTTTAAACGGGTATTTTATTTATTTTTGGGGACCCCCACACTTTCGGGGGGGACTTGAACTCATTGCAGCAGGAGCAGGCCTCTCGTCTATCCAAGCCAATTGATGCGTAAGCAAAAGTGCCACATGCCATATGTAATATTATTGCAAGGGAAACCACATCCCCCCTTCCCACCCCTATCCAGTTGGGGTTGTTGCTTTTGAGGGTTGCAATTTAAGTGCCTTACATGTGGTAAGCGATTTTTGCAAGTTCCGTGCAATTAAGTCGTGCATATATCTGATCGAATCGAACATTGGGCAACTACCAGTGAGCACGAGAATCCTGTCTGGGCATTAATTGCGGCACATTGCAGGCTCGATTTCATCATAAAGATTATAGATAAATATAGCAAAAAACTAAAAGCAAAAATAAAATGCATATAAATAAATTGCTTTTTGAATACGCTCACTCCCGAAGATTTATTCGATTGCGATATTACTTTCATTGATTTCGTGCAGCGATAATCTTCTTATGCCCATCCCCTTCCCCCTCTCCAACCTTCCCCAATTTCCCATCCATTTTCTCAATAACCATTTTTCATTCGAGTAAATTGCGTTTGTCAAGGGAATTGAGTTGACTTGTGAAAAGGTTTGATGTCATTTCAAATACTTTGAATTTTGTAAACAGATTTGCATATTTTAGCGTTTCTAATGAATGTCCATTCGTTTTAAACTCAAATGAGATGCCAGCAAAACACTGCAAATTACAGTTTATTGTTAGTCAATCAAATCTTTAAATTGTTCTGCAGAGACTCAGATTTCATGTATATATATGTATATATATATATATATTTACGTAAGTGTGACGCCGATTTAAAAGAGCAGTGTCTTTTTAATTGGTTCGTATAGAATGTCGTCCTCATAGAGCGTATTTTTCGAGATATCTATTCTATCCTATTCACTTTTTATAACAAGAAACTCTTCAATTCAGGCTGCTCGATTCCCTATCCTGGTCATTGCATCGATTAAAGATGTACGTTAAAGTTTAAAAATTCTGTAGCAATAAGACGCTCATGTTCCAAGTTTCAAGTTTCTATATATCGTCACAGTAAGTGCTGCTTATTAAGAATATATATACTTTATGGAATCGGAGATGTGTTCTTTAAACTAAATAATATTTAATACTTACTAAATATAACTATAAGTGTATAAGTATTGTGTGCTTATCGTATGGTGAATGACACTCGATGTTGTGCATCAGCTGCTGATAGTCCTTAATCAAGTCTCGGGCAGTTATTCACTATCTAAAATAAAAAGGTCTAACTCGAAACTGCCTCGATCCTTTGCAATTGCAATTCAACTTGTGTTTTATTTGTACTATGATTGACTGTCTTCGGGTTGTCATCTTCTGTTTTGATCTACATTATTATTTTATTTATTATTTATATATATAATAAGTAAGAATGCTTTAATGTTTATCTTATAGACGAGTTCTCTCCTCACTTTTTAGTCGATTTCATGACCTTGACACTCTGTTATTTGCTTAGTGCTATGAGAAAATATTTGAAATCTTTGCTGACTGACAAGAGCCAGATGATTTAACTGATGTGATAACTCACAAAAGCTGGTATACTTTTACAATTCCGGTTGGTGACTAAGTGAAGCAGGTTACAAAATCATACTCAACGAAATTAAACGTAAAACAAAATTTCCCAAAACATGACGATAGTAAATACAACGATACTACCTCGCACTCAACGAAATATCTCCGAAAGTGGAATGTAAGTTTCAACGTAAGTTTTCGTCTTGAAGGATATTTGTCAAACATTAAACGAAACCACCCGTTTTGGAGAATGAACGAAATATCCGCTTCTGGAGTAAGGAAGGGATATTTGTTATGAAGGGAATATATTTCTTTAATGAATAATTAAGGAAATAAACGTTTGTGGAGTAAGCTCTCCACATTGAACGAGAATGCGTGTAATCCAAGTCACGCACCGCCTATCCGTTACCAATGATCCCAAAACTGTTAAGCGATGGCTGCTTAGCATGTGAAAAGTGAGCACCAAAAGTAAGTTAACAATTACCCCAAAACTGTTAAACGTCGGCTGTTAGCAATCTGAAAAGTGTGCATGCACGTTCCTGTCGCAAAAATGTCTCACAACTCTTAATAATGTATATATAAATATAGGTATTTATACATATCTATACATTATACATTTACGATAAAAATATCTATAATTAAAATTAATTTCTCCCAAGATAATATTAGTAAATTAAGGAATTTTCAAACGGGACATTCCAAGGAACGGACACAAGTCCCGCATGTATCTTTCCCGCTTCCCCGCCCCCCATCCACAGTCAGCATTAATGTCCTTGAACAGTTGCAGGCTACTTGAAGGACAAAACGCAATCTGGTGGTGTAAAAACAATATGATTTTTATTGTAAATCGTTTATCTTCATTACGCGGGCAGCGTCAAAAAAACACTCACAAAATGACCACAGCAACAAAAACAGCGAGGACAAAAACCCGTTTGGATTTGGCAATAAAAAAAATGCGCCGTTGACCGTTTTGAAAATGTTTGCATTTATTTTGAGCAGTGCTTCAAGTGGCCACCCCAAAGCGGAAGAAGAAAATAATAGTCGGATCTAGTCGAAGAAATATGAAATGCAACCCTTAAATTATGCATATTGCAAACTGACCCTAATTAAATTTGCTTTGTGTGCGCGAGTTTTAGTTTGTCTTTTGATTGCCTTGTTCTTGGGATTAAGCTTTTGTTTTTCCATTTAACGCTTAATTTCAACATTTTGATGGCCTAACACGATTTGCGCCAGGTCCCCTTGACCCCTTGTTATCTAACTGTGCAGGATCGCTTACAGCAACAGTAACCAGATCCCGAATCCGAATCCGATTCGTATCCTGACTGATCCTTTTGCTGACCGCGACTAAACAAACACTTTGACCGGGTTGCTTCCTTCGCATTTCGCATTTGACTTACATAATTGCATTAAGTTAAGGCTGCGACGGGTTGACCGACCGACTGACCATCGACCATTGTTCGACTCTTGTTTATTTTATGGCACCCGAAAAAATGGTTAACCTTTTGAATATTTAGCGGCACTTGAGCAGCGGCCTTTTGTCTCCTTCCTCCTCCCCAGATCTTTGGCCAGTTCTCATTTTTTAATGCACTTTCCGGTCAGTTGATGGCACTGAATCAATTCTTTTGTGTGTGGCAAACTAGCATATTGTTAAGCGGATCAGTTGCAGCTAACCACAAATCAGTTACAAATATTGGACTTGCTTGGCAACTATCATCGTCATTTGTAAAGCATTCGAATTGTTGTAGTTATTTTAATTTACTTTTTCATTGAAAAAAGGATACTTAATCTCACAAACATAATAATTTTCACTAGTGTGGTGATCATTTAAAAATTCTAAATTTAGGCATATTATTTATTTTTAAAGTTTTCGATTAATAAAATAGACACTGTAGTAATATTGATCATTTTTATGATGTTTGGATATCTTTTTCTCTTATTTAAAATATTATTTACGAAACTTGATTTATTTGAGAATAAGAATCAATTGTGAAAATGATTAGCCACCACAGACCAACAGAAACAAAAAGCGGCGCTTGAGAACTCATTTACATGCCCATCTTACCTCATCTTATGCTGTGGTAATTTTTCGGCAATTTTCGTAAGGCAACTGCAAAAAAATCTTATTATGATCATATCATTATTTCGTACGTGCGCTGCACGCTTTGGTGGCCTCAACAAAAATTGATTAAATACAGATACACATACAGATACACATACAGATACAGATACAGATACAGATGCATATATAAATATGCAAGAAACTGGGCACGACATCCTCAATTTCAAGTTCAGCCTTATCCTCAACTTGTGAGATAGCTCGCAATCTTGCGTGACTTTTACGTGGGCTTCATAGCCATCCCCCCCGAAAATTGGCTGTGATCTGAGGTATCATCATTAGTACATACTCGAATTGCATTCGCCATAAGTGTGGAATAAATGTAAGGAAGAGCTCAAAAATTGCTCAATATGCTCAGAGCACTGAGAGAGTTGGCGTGTTGCCAGGAATTATTCAGTCTGAGGCAACTAGGAGCGCCAGTTTGTGGCAATTGAAGTCCCTCCATCGAGTGGGCGACGAAGACTTCAAACTGGGCGTTACATTCTGTGGCACTCGGTGGACAGGCAGTTTTATCACCCCATCCAAAAGATACAGCGATTGTGCAACTTAAACAGGAAATCATGAGCCGGTGTAGAATATCAGCATGTGTCGAGGCTTGAGGCGTAGGCAAGACTACAATAAATTAACTTGTAGAGCTTCCTTCGGATTTTATTTTGAAATGAGTTGGCGTCCTGAATGATACTCTAGTCTGTCATCTATAAAGCGGTAGGTGGCGGTTCATCTGGCTCCATAAGTGATTAGTAATTTACAAAAATATAAAAGATAAATGCATTCTAAAGTGGAAAAAAATGTGACTTAAATTGTCTAAATTAATGAGGGGTAAATCTTCATATAAGAGCAAACCGCATTATTGACATTAAAGTAGAACAATTTCCAACAATATGGAAAGCAATTTTAGTTTGAAAACAGAACGAGAATTTAGCTGAGAATTCATGTAGAAAATGTTGGCAATGCAGGAAATGTATTTAGTTTAGCGAGATTGGAAAATGGTTAAGTTTCTTCTGAGTTCAACAATCGCATTTGTTGTCCAACTGAAAAATGGTTTGCAATTTGCAAATGTTTAATAAGAATGACTTCAACCTTAGCTATTTTAATGGTTGCTAACACACCTCGCAGATTGAATAGAAACACTTTGAAATATAAATAAAATTTCTATGTGTAAGTATGGTATTCGCTTGACAGCAGTAAAGTGATGAATAGCTTACATTTAAAACACAAATGTTGCAGAACAATTATCTCATCTTAGGGTTCCTAACTCAACTGCAACACTGAATTTTTTGGCATACAATTCATTCATATTAGAAAAACGTATTTCAAAGTTCAAAGATCGTTTTCGCCAGTCAGCTGTAACATATGGAGTATCAATGACGTCACCATTAGGTATATAAGGGTTTCTTGCACACCTGCCACACTGCCACACAACATGTTCCTCTTAAACTTGCAACCAAATCAAATTTCACAGTTCGTCAACAACTAAGAAATATTTCGTACAGGAACATGATATGAAGACCCCTTGCCAAAGAAATCCGCATGATACGGTTCAAGTGTCAAGTGGCCCTAATGCATTCTCCTAACCCTCCCCGCCCCCCTCCCCCAGCCTGGAGTAGTAGAGGAAGGGAGGAAGCAAAAAGCCGCGCGCTTTTGCTGCCCACATGCGAAAGAGAGCGAGCTGAGTGTGTGTGTGTGAGTGTGTGTGTGTGTGTGTGTGTGTGTGTGTGAGTGTGTTATACGGTTCGACGACTCGTAACGCTCATAGTTCCCCTTTGAACCCGGCCTGGTTTTCAGTTGCAACAGCGAAAGAAAGCCACAAAGAAAACTAAAAGGAACACCTGATCAAAATTTCAAATTATTACAACGAAATGGGCCAACACTAAAGAACATAAGGACAAAACGCAAAACGCTCAGGCATAGCTCGTGCGCGAGTTGTTATCACACACAAACACACACGCACAGATACACATATTGGCCTCAACTATGAGCCATGAAAATGCTTTGGTCTAATGAGCACCACACACACTAAAGAATGAAAAACTTCCAACTTGCTAGCTGTAATTACGACGACCTAAGAAAATTCAACTCTGGGGTATTTTAATTTTTGTTCTTTTATTTAGTTTTTATTTTTGTTTTTGTTTTTTTGTTTTGGGGTTGGGGTCGTCGCTTTGGGTCAGCCAGAAATGTTACATGCATGCACCTGACACAGCAGACTCATTACTTTGGGTGCGCACCCAGCCCAAAAGGTCGAGGAAGTTAGAGGCAAATGCTGCCGTTTTTGAGGAAGTGGAAGTGGTTCTTGAGCGCGTGCTGTTTGCCCATGTTGCAAGTCGAAGTTGAAGTCGCAGTTGAAGTCGCAGTCGAAGTTGAAGGCAAAGTCAGCCAAGCGCTGCGTCAACTTCAGCAACAGCAGCAGCAGCAGCATAATTTGGTCGCGGTTCGCTGCTGGTGGCAGTGCTGGTTTTGTTGTTGGTGTTGGTGTTGGTGGTGGTGGTGGTGATGGTGGTGGTGGTGGCATAACTAACAGTTTTCCCTAGCGACAATGACCAGAGCATAGAGCAACCCTTGTGTGAGTTTTTCCTAGTTTTTGGGCGCCAAAAAGTGCAGCAGTCAATGACATTGTGGAGAGACATATGCGCCAGTTGCTTTGGCTCGTGCCAACACACATCAGCATAATAACAATTAAACATATAAATATGCACAAGGATAACAATAACACTAACAACAACAACATCATTGCTGGCCCAATAAGTTGGTCATGTGGGCGCGTCCTTTGCTGCCTGCCTTTGGGCTTGTTTATCTCTGCTCTAAACTAGAACAGGGTGGCTTTTTGGCCAGCTGCAGAGTCCTAACTATTCAAGGGTTAGCTTTGGGCAGACCAACTGACGCGCGTTCGCGCCCACGTTCTTAATGCATCATATAGCACCGCTGACTCATACACACACACACATATATATATCTATATATATATATATATATAGCACTGGGTTCGTAACGGTCACGCACGCAAGGATCTGTCTCACATGTGTTCCGTTGGTTATCCTTAAATAAGGCTTGTTTGCTTTGTAGCAGCAGCATTTGGAAGCTTCACGCCGCGTTGCCCTTTTCTTTGTGCAACACTAGCCGAAAAACTCAACAAAAAAACAACAACTCGGTAATTACAGCAACAAATGTGACCAACTGACTCTTTCGACTCTAGCCAAACGAATAGTGTGCAAATATGCTGGGCATGTGTGCATCTGGTTGGCATACTGTTTTAGTTCCTGCCTGTTTTAGTTCCTGCCCGCTGCCCACTCTTGACTATTGTCCTTTTGTTGTCTCAATTTTTTGCAATTATTAATTCGAGAAACACTCGTCGGGTTTTTAACTTGTGTGGCATAGTGTTAAGGTTCAGATACTGCAACCACATGCCATGTCCACTTCAGTTCTGTGTTATGTTCTCTATTTTTTTTTTAAGGGATATTTTACAATATAGCACCATGGGTGGGCGGGGTTTTTGCATTCAAAGTGCTGAAATTTGGGGTGCTTGGCTTGTGAAAGTTCTAACTTAAATACATTTATTAGTAGTAGTTGCAACAAACACGCCACATGCATATGCTGAATTGTAATTGTATTTAAAAACAATTAAGTATGGAATCTTAAAAGACATATGTTGGTCTCTTAAAAACTGCATCTGCTCAGATTCCTTAGTTGGAGCCGAACATAGACTAGATATATTATTTATCTTATAAATATAATAGATATTACAAACACAATCTCATGTTTAATTTATATTTATTAATAAAATATAAATATATATATATTTATTTATTAACAAATTAAATGTAATTATCAATGGTAACTGTTTGTTGTGAGAAATACATGCTCAATTTTTTATATTTAAAAATAACTTGAGTAGAAATAACCGCAACATTGTTGAAGTTCTTATGGCGCATAACGCAGAGCATTCGCATTACCATAAAACGGGTATTAAACTCAGGCTTCATCACAATATTCCCACATTAAATGCAATTTGTTGACATTGTTGTTGGTGCCGCTGCTGCTGTTGCAGTAGCAGGAAGCTTGCATCAATGAGCACTTGGCAGGATTCAGCCTGTGAGCACGTAGCAGCCGCAATGAAACCATATACTCCAACAATACATATTGTATATATATATATATACAAATATATATTCGATTATTGTCGGACACATGTAAAGTGCAACATGTGCCAAAGCTATTGAATTACGCGAGAGGGAGTTGCTGGCGGAGAAGAGAGGAGAGTTGCCAACTTGCCACATACATATAGAACTTAAATAGGCCGATCGTTAAGATAATATGGCGTTAAGATAATAAAAGATGTTGCCTATGTGTGTGTGTGTGTGGCTTCCCACGAAGTAGGGGCTGATGCCATTTAGCAGAACAAGCGCAAAAATATTGATCTGTAATAAAATCGAACAAGTGCACATAAAAATCAAATTAATAGTCCTTGTCGGTAAGGGCCTGTCAGTCTGGCACTTTGTTTTGGTCCGAGCAGTGGGAAACCGACAGATCCTTGCGTCTGCACAAAAAGGACCAACTCGATGGCAATAAATTTTCGAGACAATGGCACACAAAAATCGAGGCAACAAAGAATACGATCGCATAAGAAGAAGAAGAACAGAAATCAGTTTTTATCTTATCGCACAAATGCAATCTCTCACCTTTCATTCTTGTCAATTAGTTCAAGTGCGCAAGGACTCGACAATCTACCTGCCGCCTGCTCCGATCCTGCCCAGAAATCGCTATGTTTTTCTGCTGCACGTCGTCTGTGCAGATTTATTGAGCTGAAATCAATAAAATATTTTTATTGTCTATTACGCAACATGGACGTAGGCGTGGGCGTGGACATGGGCGTCTACGACAGGAGCAGTTTCTCCAGCACATGTTGGGCGGCCTTAGCAGGGAGCTGGGAGCAACAACTGGGCGTTGAAGAACAGTTAGTCTAGCTAGCTGACTTCTTATGTTGCACACCATGTGCTGGATGTGCGGCATGTCCACAAGTGCATCTTGCCTTTTTGCTTGAGCTGCGCAATTAAGCAGC
The DNA here is from genome assembly GCA_035043505.1 of Drosophila setosimentum. Classification (NCBI taxonomy): domain Eukaryota; kingdom Metazoa; phylum Arthropoda; class Insecta; order Diptera; family Drosophilidae; genus Drosophila; species Drosophila setosimentum. The sequence goes on from JAWNMY010000008.1 coordinate 2,323,862, forward strand.
CAGCACGCAGCAAGCATTTGGCGATTAGATTTGCTGCAAAGGAGTGAAAAATGTGAGTGTCACTCGGCGAGTGTCCTGCGAGTGTGCCGAGCACAAAGCGCTGCAGTTAATTGCAAAGCCACCAACTGAAAGGCAGACACGCAACGGGATAGGCGCCAGCCAGCCAAACGCTTAATGAGCTGAATGTCTAGGACACCGAGCAGCAGGACTGCTGCCCAGGAGCACGCTGCGTGGGTTAGGCGCAGTCCTTTGCCGGATACAAAAGACCATGCGAAATTTGCGAGAGCCTCAAGCAGTCACATGCTGACTATTTGACACATTTTAGTTTGCATATGCCATATCTATATAGCCACATATATATATAATTGCATATATATATATGTCCTCGACTTGTGTGGTGGCAAATCATAATCGTTTCCCAACTCCTTCACGCCGCAAAAAGCACTTAAAGAACGCGCGTCTCTGTTTCTCGCCAGCAGCCCAAACAAAATGCATTATATAAATAAATAAATAAATAGAAAATCAATAGACATGCCCATTGTGTGAAAGCCAAGTACTTGTGGCCGAAATCTGTTTGCCATCTTTTTTTTTTTATTTGATTACATTTTTGTTATTTCTCATAATATTTTTGCTCAATCCTGCCGCTGCCAACTCGTTTGTATTTAGCTTCCAGGAATTTACGACCACACAGACAACAACAGATTTCTTATAGAGGCGCGGCAAAACCTCAAACACAACAACCGCAACTTCAACTTCAACCTGTGTGCATTTATGATATAGTATTTTTTCACTTTGGCATGACACAGCACTAAGACACCGCTTCGGCGAGGTCCTTGCTCAATGTTTGTGTCCCTATAAAAATGTTGTTGACTGTGGTCATCTTTTGTCTTTGCAATTGTTTGGCAATTGAACATATTGATTTCCCGGGAGGTCTCAGTCTCCGTTTGGAACACAATCTTCAATCGACTCCTCCGTTTGCAATTTCATGGCTGTCTCAGTTGCAAAAGGGCGGCACTGGCTTTTTTTTCGCGTGTCATGTGTTTTTACGATCTTATTCCTGCTAATGATGTTTGCAAGGCTGGGAAGTCTCTCTGGAGAGTTTCGCCCGCAACATTAATGGGCATTGTTGCCGGCAACATTAGCTAATGCTGGCGTGCAACAAACACAGCAACAGTCAGAGACTTGTATCCCTAATGGCAATGTTTCCTTGAAAGTTTCGCAATTAAATTTAGTTATGGAATGCATGGGTTTTTTTTGGAGCGAGAGAATTCCATGAATTTCAGTTATCTCTGAGCACAAAAAGAACTTGAGGGTTTAGCCATCTGTTTTTTACATTACATTCTCACTTATATAGAATCTTCAAAAGAATAAATATAAGCAGTTAAAAACGCCTAATGCATCCTACAGTATCCATTTGGTATCCTAATAGATATTAACGAAGAGCTAAAATATTCACCTGTGTTGATTTTAAAATCTACACTCACAAAAATCGCCCAGAAAATTTGGTTATTTCGAAATAATTGTTAAATATATAAATAAAAAATATCGTATTGTTATAAAGGTTATTTTTTATTTTATTAAAATTGCACACTATTATTTAGAAATCAAGTTTTTAAAAATTAGAAACGAACCACATATTTTTAGAAGTAATACTTTCTTAAATTCAGAAGAAATATAAGAGCTATGTGTACAACTATAAGAAAAACTTGAATATTAGACTATGGTCTACTTAAAATAAAACCCCTGGAACTTAAAAAAAATCTACCTTGCATTTGAGAAATATACTTAATAAATAATTAGGCAAGTTTGATTGGGTGATTTTTGCTGACTTACTTATCTATTTTCAGTTAAAATTCATGATCAAATTCTGACATTTGATTATTATTTATATTTCTATATTATATATATATATATATATATATATTTCTTCTACTATCAAGTTTATTGATGAGTATAAAGAAACAACTGAGCTGGGAAATAACTTACCCTTTCGCACTCAAAGAGCATTCAAAAATCGTACATTGATTTTCCTTTTCTGTGTTTACCTGGAAATTTAGTCAAAAAGAAACAAGAACCGTTAATTGTCAATAAAATAACCTTGATAACATTTCAGAATATAAAAAAACAACAGATGTTGTCTGTCAAATTGAGTGGCTAACGACGAGTTTAAAGCGAATCGATGGCGTTCATTAATTAGAATGCACTTGACTAAATCGCCCATGAAATTGGAGCAATCTCGCTGACAGCTTCCAAATCAGTTGACACACACACACACACACACACATGTATTTACACACATGTATATATTGATATGGCTACACTTAAATTGCTCAATCAATACCACATGCAAAACATGTTCTGGTTCAGTTTTGGGATCAGGTTCAAAACCTAATACCGTAAATCACTGACGGCATATGGTCAAAGATGATGATGATGATGCCGACGATGATGTCGAAGATGCCCCTGACGGGTTGACCACTTCAAGGGTTCAGGCCGCGCCAACACTCTCGAAGGCAACTCGAATTACACGATATTTGGGGTACTAAGCTAGCCAGCGCCTATTTAATAAACACATACCCATAAAAATGGAAAGGCCGCAGCGCCAAAAAACAAAAACAACACAAAAAAAAAAGGATCAAGTGAGAACCGTTCGAGGCTACAAATTGATGTCCTGGCTGTCGTTTTTGTTTTGATAAAATCTCAAGTAACTCTAGCCAGGTCCTGGCTTGGCTGCTGACTGCTGACTGCTCATTAGCAGGATGCGAGTCTTGTTATTGTTTGGATGCAGTCGCGACATCTTTAGCATCTGAATTAGTTTTTTTTTTTGTATCTTATAGTGTCCTGGGTGCTGTAGGAATGTTGGAATTCTACTTTTGGGTTTTGTTTATGTCGACTTCGAAATTACGGCTCATATAATCCAAAGCTATGTCCAGACAACATGTGTTGCAATTCTTTATTTATGTTAGAGCTACGAAAGAAGTGTTAAATTCAAAATGAATATAAATGAAAAGAAAATCCTGATGTTTGGAAGATAAAGTAAGGCCCCAACTAAATATTTTTAACAATATTCGTCCATTTTTATTGGTGTTTTATGAAAGAGAATTTTACGAATAATTTTTGTGTACCTTTTTTCTAGATTATATCACAATTTCGTGCGTATCTAAAAGAATAATTTAAATTTAATTCGGCCTATTTAGTGTCTATAAATATGCGCTGAGATTCATTAAATCTACATAATTATACAGTAAAAGAACAGAGATCTGTCTTTCAATGCGTATCACCATCGTAGAATTAAAATTCCATTTGCAAGAGTATAAAAATACGTTAAAATCGTCGCCTCCCCCCCCAAAACGAAGATTAGTTTTTAAAGGCTCATCCCTAGTTGCATTTTCATAAGTCTTTATTTATGGCCTGACTTCAATAGATACGCATTTGGAGCATTGATTTTTCCCAGGCTGCGCACAAATGGAGCCACATCACACATTTTCCTTTGTTTCTTTGTTTGGGCTCAAAGAATGGGTATATAATTTGGTAATCTGTGAAAAAGCCAAACCCCCATTAAACCACAGGCACTCTTAACTCGTTTCATTTTTTGTTGTTGTTTTGTTATTTTTGGTTATTCGTTTTTTTTTCTGTTTTCCTAAGGGGGCAAAACACAAAACTCGTTAAAGCGCCTTGAAAAGGCTTCATCACCAGGCATCAACGCAAGCCGCATCCTCAACAGCGTCCACGTGCAGGCCGCGCTTCAGCTACTGGCTCCTCCCCGCCTACACCCCCTCGTACTCCCAAGCTATGTATGTGAATTGTACCTGTGCTCAACCTGTTTTCTAGGCATTTATCAATTTCCATTTACTCTATTCTCTATTCATTTGGCTTCATCTATGCTTGTGCCTTCGCCTTCGCCTTCGCCTTGTTTGTTTTCCATTTCTTTGCAGGAAATCTGGACGTGTTCTTATGGGCCTCTGACTTCCAGTTGGACTTTCCCCTGCAAACAGGTTCTATTGTTCTCGTGGCTCGTCGTCTGTCTATTTACCTGTATGTATTGGATTTTCCTCTATGCACTGATATTCGTTACCTGTCCTCCATCTGCCATCTCTCTCGCACACTGACTGCTGACTGCTGTCAGGGGAAAATTATATGTTTTGATTTTTAACGGAAAATTGCTGAGCCAGCGCCTCATTTCAAAGTTGAGGCGAAGGGTCCTCAAAAACCTGTAGAACCAACTCTCTCTCTCTCTCTCTATATATATATATCTATCTATCTATCTATCTGTCGGTCTGTCTATCTGTCTATCTGTCTGTGTAGAGCAATACAAACAGTCAATTTTAATGACACACTCAAAAGCAATCATCTAACTTTTATGTAACCTCTTCAAAATTGATCTAATGAAGGGTTGTATTCAACTTTTCTCACGGGGCCGAACGGTCAATCACTGGCGAGGTCATTCAACCAGTTGCTTTGGAATGGGATGCAGGGATGCAGGGAGACAGGGAGACAGGGAGACAGGAATACATACACATACCAATCATCTGTGAGTCTTCACAAAAATAATTGCATTTTCATAACTATTGGATTTATGCCATTAGATACTCAAGAATTTCACGGCTTGTTGGACGTGGTCCTCTCTCTCTCGAAGGAGTAACGGCCAAAACGAGGCGTGTGCATAAAATATCTGATTTTGATCTACAGATTGGTAGGACACACTCCCCACGGCTACTGCCTGTTGCACGCCAAATCGATTGGTTACCGCTATGCTGATGTGTTCCGCCGTACTCCTATTCGCTCACTGATGATATGATCATTACAATGCAGGTGTCGGCCTGTTTCAACTCTCGACTACTGCCCAAAAAGGGTAATTAATGATGGTATCCTACAGTTGTTGTTTTTTTTTCTATTTTTGGTTTTTTGTTTTTTTGCATAAGGCATAGAAACCGCAATAAATTGTGTATCCTATCGATTTTTGCACACCGCTTTTGCTCATTTACAACTCATTTTTTTGAGACTCTGCAAAAGGCAATTAACATGCTCGCATGATCTGGCAATATTCCATTTGAGGCTGGGACCTCTTTGAAGTACTGTTTGTGGGCCGAACTCAATTCTAACAATATGCTCAAATGTACCGACTGCTTTTGTTAAAACTCTATACATATTACAAATGGTGCCACAATGGAAAAGTTGATTAACTAACAGAGTTAAAGATAGTAAAGACTAGTTACAAATAATAGCAGATATTATATATATTCAGATTCAGATAATACACTCTTCAATTGCAATAAATTCCAGTGTATTCACTTACTCATATATCAAACAATCAGCTAGTGTTGAAAATACCCCCACTGAATTCTGTCTAAGAACACCTACTACAAAAAAAAAATAAAATAAATAAATAATACATTCTCAAGACAAAAAGCAATGAGCTGGTAACAAAACTCTGCATGTAAATATATAGACACAAATATAATAAAGGACTTGATCTGGGCATAGTTTGGTCCTATGCATTTTAGCGGCAGAGTGTGAAAAAACTATTAGCATAGACTTTACAAGCAGATCGCGCCAAAGGCGGCATTAGCTCTGAAACAATAAAAACTAAAATCAGAAATCTCTAATACAAACATTACGTAAGTCAGCTACTGTTGAATACTAAGGCGGCACTTCTCGAGAAAAACATAAAAACTTCCGGGCAATACTCGCACTCGTAGCACTTGTGCAAAAAACCAACAAAAAAAAACCAGAAAATTAAAATAAAAAGAACTTGCCATGTGAGGAATGCTCTAAACATTATCTGGTTTTCTAGGAAAGTGCACAATTTGTGCGTAATTTGCATAGCACGAAGCAGAAACCGAGTTGAGATTTCGGGGCTTAGAGGCGGCAACTGTTTGACGACATATTGCTCAATGGCATGGATCAATATGATTTGAATGGGAACAGGAATAGAATAGCTGGAAAAATGCAGTGCAGATGCTGAACGATAGATGTTAGATCTTTTACTCTTTCGCTAGACAAAAATGAGATCATCTCATGTGTGCACAAAAGCATTTCGCACATTTAGGCTTCCAAATGAATGGACACAGTAATGGAAAAAGATGACCAGACCAGCAACACGCTTGTGTGTGTGGTCAAGCACGGAGATCAGGTTTGCCAGTTGTACCTGGATGTAATGTGGCACAGCTGTGCCTCATATATATATATATATAGACTGCCAGCTAACTGAACAGCCAAAGTTGCAGTTTGCTTAATCAATTTACAATAGGGATGACCCGCAAAAGGATGCGAAACTGCCGCTGCTAAGGATAAGCCGACTTTAACTTGAAAATATTGCTAGAGCTCTGTATAGTTTTAGGGCTTTTGTTTTTGTCGAATAACTAACTTGCATATTGTTTTGTTTGCATATACTTAATGAATATAAAGCAAGTGTATCTGTGTGTGTGTGTGTGTGTGTGTGTGGGGTGTGGCTGTGTGTAATATTGTTTTAAGCAGCACGTACATACATCCACATGCCACAAGCAATTCTAGAAAGTCTTAAGCTGCTCTTTGAGCCTGACCAGCGGTCATGATGTGAGTTTAAGATACCAACTACGAAATGCGCACCACACACAAACACACACACACACACCACACACATACATAGTCACAGTCGGAGTTATTGCCTTTGGTTGTGGCGCGCAAAATGAACAGTTTGTTTCGGAAAATCCTTTTTCAAAGGCCTCACAAATACATATCCTTTCCTTTTGAGCAATCCACAAAAAAAGAGCGCCAAAAATACGTTTTCCTTTTTTGTCCTGTGTGTTAAGTGTGCATGTGTGTGTGTGTGTGTGTGTGTATGCTACCCTAGATAACAAGTACATATGGATTTTGTAAAAACAAATTTGGTGTAGATGCTATCATGCGCTCGACTGCACCTCAAGTGCAACAGATACAAATGTATCTGAAGCAATCAGCTGATGGATGCCGGTGCTGAGTTGACCGTTAGAATTCTTGTGCAGGTTTCTCTTTTGTTGACAGTCCGATGCACTGAAGCATTTATCAACTCGAAAGATAGGAGACTTCCGATAGTCACCGGGAAGAGGACAACAAATTGAGTTTTCCATTGATATTTCCTTTTGTCGGTCGACTTTCATTCGGGCGCAACTAATCTGAGTTTGCAATAATTATTATTATTTGTTCGGGCATCCCATTCTGGCAAATGGAGTTATATGCTAGTCGTGGCATCCCGATAATGATGATGCGCAAAATGTTTTGGTCTTATCGCGATATCTCTCTCCATTTATTTGGCTGCCTGTGTCCCTTTCTGCTCGTTTTCCTGTAATGTATATGGATTTGTGTGCTGATTTTTGGCCAACGTCGACGGCGGTCAGATTATAATCAATTAGCCATAAAATAAAACAGCCCATTCTACTTGATTTTTATGTGGGCCGAGACACTTGAGGTTTCCAATTTGAGCTGGGCTATCTTTAAATAAGTATTCTTCATCTTTGACAGCAGCCTTATGATATTTTAATTATATACTAGAGAAGACGTAAGACTTAGCTTAGATGACGGTTATATGTGTGAATGATTTGTGTACAAATTTTTTTTTTTTTTTTCATATATCTTTTATATTTTAAACATTAATCAACCTACTAAAAGGCTATAAAACATTGATTTGTAAAGGTGCGAATAATAGCAGTGAACTTAAAATCTATAACATAGATCTGGTTTCAGTAGATAATACATAAAATTAAATATAACATTTATAGCTCATTAATTTAACGCCCAACAGTCCAAAGGTCGCTGGTGTGGAGGTGTGTACAACTTACAATTAATATAAGTATAATATCCAATGGATTCTAAATTGTATATTAATATTTTTATTAACGTATCTTCTGGAAATATCATAAATCCACTAAACACAGCAATTAGGAAAAGGGGTAAAATGTATTATAAATCATAGTAATTCCAAAATAATCAATGTAATTTTGAAGTATATTCCATAAGTTTGAAAATCATATATTAGAGCCATTAGAGCCGTCATTATTAATTATGATAGGTGGTGCGAACGCTTACAGCCCTTTTTTTTTATTAGGGTTAATATTTCATAGAAACTCCACTGCTACCATTAGCATATTAAAATACATGAATCTACTATTTTCACTACCTGTAGAAGTTGTAGTTTCCCAATTAATCCTTATTTCCGATACTGATTCTCTGCACTGGTTCTCCTAACTGTTTAATATTTTCAACGCATCATTGCATAGAACTTCCTTCCGCTCATGTGACGACAAATCGGCTTATTAAATGTTTTCTTATTATTCTGCATTTTTCATTTTTGTCAATCTACAAGTTGGGCACTGGCTTCTTGGACGATGAAAGTAAACAAACCTGTGGCGAGAGGTAAATAAACTTGGTGACTTGAGTCCAAGGCTTGATCGACGCCCAGATACGACAAGAAGGAAAACGGCATTCTAAGAAATAGAAGAAGAGAATGTGGCAAGGGGGCAAGGGAGGGGGGGGAGGGAGAGGAGAAGGAGGTGGGCAATAAATTGAGGAGATACTCGTACTAGACAAACCAGTTGGCTGCGTGTCAAGCCACAACAATACACACAACACACACACAACACACACACAACGCACACACAACACACACACACAGACGCATGAAGGGGCGCCCCTTGGAGAAAAATCAGGAAAAACAGAACGAGGACTGTACTTTTGGGCTCTGGATAAGACCAAAACAGGCAGACCCCAGGCCAATGGATGCCAGTACCAGTTTGGAGCCAACAAACAAATAAATAAGCGTGCAACTAGACATAGAGAGAGAGAACTGAGACGGCAACTGAAACTGACTGACGCAAACTGCGACTGAAACGCTAACTGCGACTGCGACTGCGACTGCGACTGAGGTATGGCTTAAGCATGATTACACAGTAAAAATGCTAGTTGAAGCAGCGAACGGATACGAGTACAATCGGCGGAGCAAACGCGACATGCTTGGCATAATAAAGGGGTACCAGCTATTGGGTAGACGCAGTAACAACAGCAATCCAGAGTGCCTTACTCGACAGTGCTCGACTGGGACATACCGTGTGCTCAGCTACAAACATTCCCAGTCACTCACAAAGTACGAAAATGTAGCAGTCGATGATCGATATTAATCGATATTTCTTAATTAATCGCACTTAGTGATCGCATATCGATAGTGATCGATATGTCTTAATTTGTTATTGTCTCTGCCCGAATCCAAGAAACTTTTTACAATCGGATAGTTGTAATAATTTCAAGACAATTAATTGGCGAAGCAAGGGTTAAAGGAAACTCCTCCAAAACCACCGATTCAGCCTCCTACGCCTCAAATATCGAATAGTCGTAAAACTAGCAAGATGGTTATTATGGGAGTAAAGCTTCATTGAGTGCTTGGCGGTCAATCCATTAATTAATTTCCTCATAAATTAAGTAATTTATATTGCAAATGTCAATTTTTTTTTTTTCTAGTAGTACGGAAAGAAGATCTGACAAAAGAATATGACTAGATCGACTCAGAATCAGTATATATACAATATTTATGTAAATGATTTATAGTCAATACTATGTCAATAATACTTGATGATACCCTTTTAAAGCATTTTTAAGAATTACAGAGTATATCAACAACTGCAAGAACAGCATTGTTAATGTATATGTATCTATGGGATACGGCAACGATCGCCTAGGAAGCAAAAGGTGACTGATCTTTACAATTCGACACTTTGACTTTACAATAACAACAACAACAACAACAAAAACACCAGCACCAACAACATCAACAGAAACAACAACGAACAGCGCAATCAAAACAGAAAAAAATTCATCGATGTTGAAAACAAAGTTGTAAAAAAATCGAAAGGTGAGCCGAGGGCAAGTCGAAGCAGAAGAAGAAGAAGAAGAAGACATATAAAACAAGTATCCAAACTAAAGGATGCACGAACCGATACCGGACAGTCTAGCTGGGCATATGTGTATATATATATATTTATATACATATGGAGGCAGGGTCAAGGTAAACAAAGATTTAATATTATGATGGATTTTGCTTGACTGAGCGTGCTAATGGATTTCTCTCTCTCTCTCTCTCTCTCTCTCTCTCTAAGTAACAGTCAAATTCGAAGGCAATCAAAATCAGCAGCAAAGCTGGCAGTTAGGAAAATGAATTGTATATCCCTAAGTACAATAAATGTAAATGGATCTCGGGGTTTAGGTTAAACCGAAACCAGTTTCCAAAATCGAGAAAATGTATCTACATAGTGCACTGTGTGGCAAATGTAAAAACTTGTTGTAACACAGCAGCGCTGGGCAGCTGCCACCAGACTCAGGCCAAAAATTCTAGTCGTAGCTTTTAGTTCATTTGCAGAAAGCTGCAGAGACAAGACGGTTTGGGGAGGGATTTAGCAACCCTCTGACACTCGGGGCTGGCCAGCTTGTCAGTTTAGGTTGGAGATGAAATGTTGGCTGAGTAAGCATTTTTATGATGGAATTATTACATCATTCATCTTCATCAACAATGACACAGACACAGACTCAGACTCAGACTCAGACTCAGACTCAGAACTGAGACACAGACTCCTTGAATAGTGAAACGTGCTTATCAACTTTCATAATTTACATAGCTTTATATGCATATCTGTAAACTTGTGGCTGCTTTTTAACCAGCTACAAAATTGTCATGCGGGTTCTTTTTTCTTTCCTGGTTCTTAGGGTTGTTGCTGGGAAAAACTAGTCTGCACTGATATGCAATCAAATTAAATTTCTTGTCAAGCTTAAGCTGTTTAGTTGTGAATTTAAATAGATGTCAACAATCAACAGATCAAAAAAAGTTTTATGTGAGTTCTGTCTTAATCTTTCTCAGATTGTGAACACAGGTTCATCAAAGGAACTTTTTTTCGTTTATTTAGTCTGCAATATTTAATATTGAAATAAAAATTTTAATTAAAATATAATAAAAAATATATATATAGAAATTTATTTAAAAATGTAACAAATAAAATGAAATGTGATATTTAAATAATGCTGTCCACAAACAAATTAAAAATGAAATTGAATAAATTCAAAATAATTGAAAGAAATAGTTACGCTCAAATCTACAATATAATAATTGAAATAGAATTTCAGTAAAAAATTTAATTTATTTTATTTATATTTATATTTAAAACAATTTAAAAACCTTAAAATACCTCTATAAATTATAAATATATGTAAAACATATAATATAAATAAAATCGAAAAACAATCACTTTAAAACGTTTCTCATCATTTTTGATAATCAATAGAGCTCAATCTAATAAGAGACAATGCCAAGTTGCCCATTTGCGTAGTTTCCCACAATGTTGCCAACTGTTATCTAACAACTTTTACACCAAGCGTAGAATTTCGAGTCTGCTATTCATTTGGCCCCATAAAAGAAACCGGACTCAAAATCAGATATTCTCACTATTTGTCCGGCCGCACACAGCGCCGACCAATTGTAGGAAATATGAAACGGAAGCCACGTCTATGAAGGACAACGGCAGCGCCACTTTGCACAACAAGGATACAACAACAATAAAAATATAAAAATAAAAAAACTTGTATAGAAATTCCTGAGATAATCAACGGCATTATCTGTCGATTATGTGTTGAAAATTCCATGAAAATTGCACACAAAAAAGAAACACCGACTGACGCTTGCAAAAAACTTAAAAAGAAAAAACATCGAGAAAAAAAGCGAAAGAGAATAATAAAAATTATATTGAACTATATCCGGATGATCGTCAGATGATGATGTCGTTGATGAGGAACACCCGAGTGGCGGCGCATCCGCTTCTCCTTTTGCAAATTTGAGCTCATCAAACCCTCGGTCACTTGAGGTTTAAGCCGGGCCTTAGCCAACATTAAAAAAAACCTACAAGAAATGCCGCAAAAAATATATTAAAGACATGCACCCAAGTGTCCCAAGTGTTGAGGAGTGAAAGAGAGCGCGTGCGAAATAAACGTGAGAATTTCCTGGTCGAATGTCCTTTAAATTTGCCTGAGATTCAGCGCGTTATAACCGCCGCTCAACGCATTGTTCCTGCTGAAGTACTTGTATAGATTTGCTAGTTGTGTCCTTATTATCCTGCCTCGGACGCATTGTTGCCACACAATGCCGGCATATATATATAGCAGAGCATTTTTTACGATGCTTCCAATGAATACCGTTGACTGAATGAGTTCATTCCATGAATGAAATAAACAACTAATTTTCTTCTTTTTTTTTGCGAAATTGCGGCTCTCGTTTGATACCCTGTAACCATTAAAAGTCAGTGTTGGGAGGTGCACTATAAATACGATTTGCTATATATGTGTAGTTCATATCAGAATATGTCTTTGGATACATAATGTTATCAGCATCAGATAAAAAATGATATATATTATATTTTACTTATCTTTCTTACTTATCTTTAATCTTGACAACATTAAAACTAAAACAATATTTTGCATATATTCACTTTATATTTAAAATTGAATACCGATTGTGTTATTATCTTTTAAGTTCCTAAGAAATATATTTTCCTTAGTAACCATTTTTAAGCTGAGTACGTGGTATATGATAGTCGTATATTATCCACCACTTACATTTCTTCTTAAAAACACAACAAATTGATAAAAATTACATGACTGGAGCACAGACGTGAGAAGGAATTTGCGGCCTTGTCGACAATATTTTAAGTAGTTTTTCTTTTCCTATTTCGTTTTTATTGTTGGTTGCATAACGTGGGTGGCAACTGGCAAAACACACACGTGACATGCCGACAGGAAGGATCTACGTGGAATGCCGCACATGTTGCACAAACAGGAAGTCTTGATTTTAGCGCGCCAAAAAGTGTTATGTAAATATTGCTGCCGATATCCTTTATGAGGCACATCCTGTGGCCAATTGCCTTGACCCTTTCGGTCGACTGCAAAACATGTGTGAAAATTGACTAAAAATGTGCAGTGTATGCAAATGCAATTTTTAGTAGAAATCGCACATTAGACAAGGCCTGCCAAAGCGGCAGTCAACAATTATGCAATGCAAAGCGAAGGTCGACTGGGGAGGCGTGGTTTCCACAAGAGAGAAGAGTAAATTACATCAACGTTCAGTTTTTATGTAGGTGCGAAATGACACATTTTGGCCGGGTCACAAAACCTGCCGCGTCATTCACACCGATTGCGGCAACCTGACTGTCTGACTGCCAGTCTGTTTGCCTGCCTGTCTGCCTGCCTGCCTGCTGTCTCAGTGTGCGTGCCTGGCCAAAAAAAAAGGCCTTGGTTAACGGTTAGTGCAACCTGTTGTTGGGCCATGCCTTGCAATTTGTCACCTGAGGCGACATTCAAACGCAACAGTTGCCAGCTGAGTTTTTGCATTGAGCCAACCTTGTCAATGTACAATTTTTTTTTTTTTTTTTTTGTTGCTCATTGAGCAAAATCTTTAGCCCGTTACTAAACAGTTTTCATTCACGATTCATCTTTCTATTTTTTTTGCCACTGGGGAAATGGGCTTGATATTTGATTCAGCCTTGTCGGAAATATTATAAAATATTTGTAAATTTCTGGCGAAAATATTTGTGTGCAATTTTTTTTTTTTGTTATGATATTGCCAAATCATATCCTATGCGAAAAATAAAAATTTGTAAAAATCAAAATGATATTTATGCAATTATTTTGGACTGTTTGAGGTTCCCAGAGTTGTCTATTAATTGTGTACGTGCCCAGTTGTGTATTGGCTCCCTTTTTGAGAACCCAAACCATTTCTCAGCTAAGGGATTTCCTGGAAAAGCCAAAAACTCAATAGAAAGTTAATTCGAATTTCTAAGAGACATTTTTACACTTGTCCATTCATGGAAGCTGGAATTTGGCCAGGGTAGAGCTAGAATGGGGGGGGGGACACTTCAACTGCAGCAACCTGTCAACATAATTAATCCCTTGATCCCCCCCCCCTGCCCCTTAGATCTACAAATCAGCTGATTGTGATTGTATGTCGGCTTGCCTTTGAGCCGAAGTCTTGGCCACAAAAGAGCGTAGCTGAAAAACTACAAGAATTATGAACAATTCATAAAAAAGTAGGCCCCTGCTCGACATTCCCAAGGATGTGTGTGTGTGTTAATTGTCGAACGATGAGGACGAGAATGATGACGAGAACTGGAACGGGCAGGGGAACGGGCAGGGGAACGGGAATGGGAACGGGGATGAGGTCGTCATCGTGCCAAGAGCTGCGCCATTAACGGCAGCCACATCGCTCCCACGGCCTGTCGCCTCGCCTTGGCTTGATTCTGTCTCTCCGTGTTGTTTTTTTTTGTTTTATGCCATTTACACAGAAATCTTGCAACAAATCACGCGCTCCTTTTTGTTGGAACGATCCTCAGCTGAGCCACTAATTTTTTTGTCTTACCTTGTATAACTTGTATTTTGTATTTTGACCTTTATTTGTTTGATGTTAAAAATAATGCTGCCTTCGCTTCCCCACTCACACACACACACACACACATACAGCAATCAAACTCTAATGGCTAAGTGCATTTTGGTTTTGATTCAGCAAAGGATCTTAGGATCTGTAGATGAACCTGTGACGACGCAATTCTTTTTGCCATTATCAGAGCTGCTCGGGTTGTGCACTAGTTTCCATTTTATTAGGATGCTAGAGGACACTAATTGCGGTGTGGCATCTACCGAGGCGGCATTGAAGTTAATCATTTTTGTACCTGCGGCTTAGACACTCAAAAACAAGTCAGCAACGGCCGGTGCAAACATGGCCAGAACTCGGGCAAATAGATATATATATTTTTGATTTTCACAACCCAATTTGCCGCTTTTGTTACCATTTAGTTTTGTTGTGTGGATCTCGCTGGATCGTTATCAGTTGTTCTTCGTCTTTGTGCTTTCCACGTTTTTATGGCAATGGTAGTTCATACTTCCTGTGAGAAAATCTATAGTTGATGACCCAACAACAACATACATACGAATTAACTACAGCAATAACATCAACAACAACACCAATGACAACAACAACGACAACAACAACAACAATCATGTACTATTTTTGTTAGGGTGGGGGGAGGGGAGTAGAGCACATAACACCCAACATGAAATCTACATAATGACAGGGCCAATGCGTTAAGGGGGGGAAACTAGTTCAGCTAGCAAATTAAGAACCGGTATTTGGCATACACACATCTGTAGTAGCTGCAATTCCCATACAGGATATCGCGCATCCTTGGCAACACCGCACCGCACCGCACCGCACGCCGCGGGGTAGCGCTGAGGTTGAGCTAAGGTCACGTCAAGGCTGCAACAACTTTGCATAAAATATTTGAAAATGTTTTCATTATGGTAAATAGATACACACAAAAGCCGAAAACGCTGACTGCACTATCCTAGAAAACCCCCGGCTGGATTCCCACAAACCAAGGGTTGCCTACATTCTGTGTCCCGTTGCCGGTTTGGTCCTTAGAAGTTGCGCTATATTGGTGATAAATTAGTTTAATGGTCGGGCAACAAAAAATTAAAGAAAAAAAAAAAAAAACTAAGAATAAATAAGAAGCCGGCAGTCGACCGCAGGCAAAGCTCGGCAACTTATCCGAAAGACAAAGTTTTTTTTTTTTTTTTTCTTTCATTTTGGCGGCAAAAACGTGGCCATGTTCTGTCATTGGCCCGAACGTGTCTTTAAATGCGCTTCTTGCTTGAACAATAGCTAAGGAGCCGACCTAACTACACAAACGACTGACCAATAATGAACTGGCCAAACAATGCGCCAACTTTTCAGTTAAAAAAATCCAAAATAAAACCAAAAAAATGAAAAAGAAAAAAGGGAAAATTCAAAAGCAAAGATATAAGACAAGAGAATCACGTTCTAGAAATATTCACATCGCTGATTCCATACACCCAGAGAGAGAGATGGACTGCTCAGTGGACAGTGGACAGTGGACAGTTAACGACCGTGTGTACTACATGACACAATTGCATTTTGCGGCCCAATTGTTTGCCGCACGCACGTGCAACCAGGAGTCGAGTGCGTTTGCTGTTGTCGCAACTACGCCCATTGTATCGCATATCGATACAATTATACACATGTATATATATATATATATAGACTGCATATAGAGTCTTTTCGAATGTGACACTATTCAATGAGCTACGAGCTACGAGTTACTTTGAATACACTCGCGTTCATTGTCCTCCCGCATAGAACAGAGTGAATATGTGAACCTGACAATGCATCTTTTATCTTCTCTCATTTGTAGTCCTTGTTGTAGTTAGTTATCTGTAAATGGTATAAACGGGGAGGAGGCGTTCTGTTGTTGCAATTTTAGCGTAATTTTATTGTTCTTAATTGTATGGAATTGGTTTCTAAATGTCCCTTGTTTATTGGGACACAGGTGAGCAGCATCGCACTGAATGAAACTCTAGATAGATGGGACTGAAAGTTAAGGACTGCAAATATTACAATAGTGGACTTCAATTAACCTAATAATGAAGAGCAAGAATATTGATAATATTATAAATATAAAAGCTTGTCGAACTGTTAATTTTTCTACCTTTGGGATACAAAATTACTGAAATATTTTTCTAGTTTTAACAGTGATATTCTGCATTGCATAAAATATTTTGTATATATACAATAGACAGCGGCGAAAAGTGAAGTAGCAGACAAGAAGATAAAGTGGTTCCGGGAAGCTACTGAGAAAACTGCATATATCGAGGATACACAGCAGCTTTGCTAATAAAGGATCTCTTTGTTGGCAATATGCCTCCCTCTGGGCAAGCTCCCAGTTTGCTTCTGTGGCATACGATCCTTACAAATTCTATATTACTATAGATATTGCCAACTTTTTATTTGGCATGCTGCCTTTGACAATTCTTGCACAGCGGCAGTTTTAGCTGCCGTTTGTTTAACACCATCTCTAAAAAGTTGCATTTTTTTTTAAAGAAAACACTTAAAAATAAAAGGAGAACAAATCGAAGTAACCTGTTATAGTGAACTCTACAATAAATACTCAACCGCTTAGATAAAAGAAATGCGTGCAGCGCGCAGCGGCAGGTAACTCTTCAATTTCGAGGACATTGCAACAGTGAGGCACAGCGGAGGCATGACCTAAAGCCTGAATACACCTTAAAATTCATATTTTCTAAACAAAAAATGTCCCAACGCAATTTTAACACTTTTGTAAAGCGACTGCCACACATAATTTTACAGGTCAGCATCACCATTGTGATTGGAATGCATAATAACAAATTCTCTAGAGGACTGTTGCCCGGTTTGAAGTGGCCGCGAGACACAGTGTGCACTGTGGGCAACGTGGGGATTCGCGTTTAGTGACAGTGGAAACTAAGTGCCATCCATTTCTGAGAACAAGAAGCCATTCATTGAATGACTTTTTTTTTGGGTTTTGATTTTTGTTGTTGTTTTGTTTTCGGGCGCGTATGAATGAGTGAAAAAGGAGTGCCTGCAACCGCTGAGGCAACAGACACAAATCAGAACCCATTCAGAGATACGAGAGCATATACTATGTCTAGGACGATAAAAGGTATGCCGGAATGAGTGTCTTCAACTATTTATAGATCGCCGACAAATTTCTTAGAATCGCTCTGCACGGATTGAAGTTTTTATCATTTCAATATTTGAGAATTGTACATAAGTAAATGGACACAGCTGTGTGATATGAAAATATGCAAAAAAAAAACAAAAAACAAAAAAAAATAACATCACAACATATTTTTATGTAAGTCAATGTACGGTCAGCAAATAGAACCCGAGTGGAGAGCAACATATTTAAGTACCCTACACAAATCTAAATAAGCAAATCAGTTTATACAATGATACATAAAAATCTGTTTGATATCAGATACAATAATGAGTATATAGGACTTACTTCTCACAGTTGATAATTGCTTCGTAATAAAATAAATAAAATGGTTATAAATTGAACCCGGGGATTCGAAATATATCGGAATATAAAAAAGTACTTCGACCTGGAGCCAGCAAGAGATTTATTTCAAAAAAATAAGAAAATAAATATTGATACTGTATCTATTGAAATTTTTCCTGCAGATTAGTAAAAGCTAATGAGTTTATTTAATGAGCTGGCAATTATTATTTGTTATACTTTAAATATAAACACATATCAAATGTAATATTTCGAAACAGGTTAAAGTGCACAGTGTTAAAGAAATAGTCCAAGAATCTTACAATTATTAAATCATACAAAAGAAAATAGAAATCTCTTGAAATAGTTTAACTCAAGGATAGCTAAAGCCAATAAAAATCCGACTTACTAAACTGAGCCTCAAAATTAAAATGCATTAATTCCAAATTCTATGTTAACCATCTATGCCATCGTACTACATTCAAACCTTTCCTTAGCAATGTCTATTAACTTCAAACTTCTTATTTAGTTCTTAATTCAGTTTTAACAATCCATGGCGTTTAAAAGATCTTTATAAGCCCTTGTAGAGCATTCAACTTAAATCGCAAAATAAATACATTTCTGTTTTGCAAATCTATACGGCAATATACGAGTATATATGTATGTATATATATGTA
Source organism: Drosophila setosimentum (assembly GCA_035043505.1). Lineage (NCBI taxonomy): Eukaryota > Metazoa > Arthropoda > Insecta > Diptera > Drosophilidae > Drosophila > Drosophila setosimentum. Next base: position 2,342,409 of record JAWNMY010000008.1, read on the forward strand.
TGTGTATATGTCTGCCTGTATTTATATAGAACTATACACGATAACATTTAGGCATAATTTGCTTCATTCACAACCCGAGCACGCGCCGTGACTGGAAAATATTGAAAAGAGTAAATAAAATCAAATAAATATACACATGTAGAAATGCATACATATGCATACATATATACATATGTATATATATATATATATATATTATTTGTACTCATGTCTGAATGACTGAATTTGTAGCGAATTTTGGCAGACGTTTTGCATTACTGCTGGAAGAGGCACGTCGCAAGCATTTCCGCAGTAAGAGCAAACAAGACACTCTGCCACCAAAAATATTGTACAAATACATAAGAGACATACATATGTACGTCTGACACACATACGACATGTCAATGTGCATAATAAAGTAAATATTTAATATGCATACTATACACATATTATTATTATTATTATTATCATATCCATTCCAAGGTCAGTGGCAACGTCGACTTCGATTCAGCTTTCTTCAAAAGACTTTTGTGGCAGCCGGCCGCCGCATGCTGATTGTTTGCAAGCCTAACTGCTGCTCAGTGATAAGCAGCACCCGCAACAACCAGAACAACAACAAGTCAGTTAAAGCTATTGAAATATCCGTTAAATACACAAAGCGGCAATAATAAAAAAATCAAATGCATTCATAAAATGCGTCTTATCAGTGTAGAGTGTGTTGCTGGATTTTTGACGGGGGGCGGAGCGGCGGCGGCGGCGTTTGTGACGCGATAAGTGCTGTGACGTCACATTATTGCAGCTGGCGCTAATATTTTAGCAGGCATTTGCAATATCCGTTGCTGCCCAGACCCGCAGCACATGCCACCGTTTGCGCTGCAACTTGCCACACTCCTCCCTCAGCCATCGACTCATTTGGCAGTTTTTCGTTGTATTTTGTTGTTTTTTTTGTTTTTTTTTTTGTTTTTTTTTTGTTATTGGCTTTGGGCAAACAGAAAAATGACATTTATCGACTTTTTACGCGCTTTGAAATAAGTTGAAATATGTTTACGCACTTATGCATGCAAACACCACAAACGTTGCTATTGCTGTGTAAGTATCTGTATCTGTAGCTCTTCTTGCTGTATCTGTATCTGCATCTGTATCAGTATCTGTATGTGCATTCAATATCTACGCACGCTGTTTGTTGTTTGTCAAACAATGCTCAACACTTTTTATCAGCATGTCCCCTAATGCTGATTTCTTGCTATCCTCACACACACAATATTCACAATTTTACTTAAATGCTGCACAACAATGTTATTATTATTATTCTTATTTATTTGTTCTTTTTTGAAATTTTATCTGCGGCTATATGTAGATGCCCTATCGACCGATTCCCGCCTTATCGACGGGCCAAGTGAAGGTTTTCGTCTTTATCTGTGGACGTGCAAACAGCGGTGCAAAAAACTTTCAAATGTTTGTGCAGGCTTAGCAACATTGTTGCATTCATTAAGTCCCTTGATCACCGATTTCCTTTCAATCTTTCATTCATGCAATATTTGCCATTGATTTTCGTACCTCTCGAGTTTTTTTTTTTACAGCGATTTTATTGATGATTTATGATACGCTAGCTTAACATTCATTAAGTGCTAATGAACTTGTTAATGTTCGTAAATGTCCTTTTGAGATTGTAAATCACGCTTTTATCTGTCAGATTGTGTTGCAACAGGTTAGTGAGCCAAGTGTCATAGAGATAATCGTAGAACGTGTCTTTCAGTGAGTTCCAAGTCAAAGCAATTGAAAACTCTCTGTAAATATTTCATCTATAATCTGAAAAACATACAACATACACCTTAACATTAGAGATAAAGGTAAAACCAATGACAATATCGAAACAAGCTAAAGCTAAGTAAATCCAACTGTGATACTAGATGATGACTATAAATGGCCTTTGATAAAATGTATTTAAATATTAAATTACCATTATAACTAATAATTTATTAATGAAAATACAAATATACAAATCCAAAAACCATTCTTCCCTTCTTAACAATCGATAAAGCTCTATCCAAATTTATAAGTAAGTTTAATCTAAAGTTTAATTATACAATCATCTCAAGTCAAAGAACTGAGTTAGACCTATGAATGAGACATTATGTTTAGTAATTTTATAGAGTAAAATAATTAGTCAATATTTTCGCATTCTTAAGGAGATGTGCCTTTCTCTCTCTCTCTCTCTCTCTCTCTCTCTCTCTCTCTCTCTCTCTCTCTCTCTCTCTCTTTTGATACTGCTGCCAATTAATAATCTCATATTTCTTCACAGTACTCATAATATGCAATCACAAAAACAAGTGCCCCTAATTCGCCCATTCGCTGGACAATTGAAGTTGACACCTTACCCAAAATCATCGTGAGAAACTCATAGGTAATATTGGGCATTTGTCCCTTGGCGGGCATACAATATTATTTATTGCGTCATGCCCACGATTTGCCCAGATCGAAAAACTGACTCCCATGCCACGCCAAAGGCAGCTGCACTCTCGCCAGAATTCCCATAGGAGCAGGAGGTGGACTAGAGTGGGTTACGAGGGACCTTTCACTGGCTCAAGTGTCCGCACAAATTAGAGTGGCAACGAACAAAGACAATGCAGTTCCCAGCGCTGACCACTTGAGGAAGATTTTTGTTTTTTTGGACGCATGGTAAACGCGTGCACTTTCCTTGTATCGCAGTGGGTAAAAGTAAGGTAGGCAAAGAGTATATACAAAAAATATCAGAAATTTTGGAAACATTTGTCTAAGACAACAGAGTCAGACAGAGCCAACAAGTAGCAACAACAAAAAGTCGACTGGCGACACTTGAACCGTTTGACAAAGCCCAGACAATTCCACAATGCCCATTCCCACGATACTCTCTTTCTAGGGGCTATCTAGCGGTCTCACAATGCCCAAGCAATTCTTCTTCTTCTTCATTATATTTTCATCATTTATTTTTTGAGTGCAAGTGCAGAAACTGGAGATCTTTCTGCATGCATCTATCTCACTTGCTTATAACTCATGCTCTATCCGATCCGATCCGAGACTGTGTCAATTTTAGCTTGTGTACACTTGATATCCTGGCGTGTTTAGTTTTCAAAATACTCTTTCTTCCACTCGTCTCCCGACTATGTATTTTATTATTATTATTATTATTGTTGTACCCATTATTTTTTTTTTTTTTGGTTGCTTCTTTCTTTGCAAACGGTTTGCCATTAAGGTGACTTTGGGAAAAATCTTCACACACTCCCCGGGTGTCTCTTTTATCGTCACGTGTGTGCGTGTGTTGGTGTGTGTATTGTCTCTTGGCTGTGGCAAGTGACAGCATCGTTTATGGGCATTGCCAGCAGGTAATTTTTCGGCTTGACTTCACTTCACTATTCGAATTACCGAATTATTCGCACGTGCATTGGTTTAGATTGGAAATTGATGGGCCTTGATTCCGAGAACATTATCATGCCTAATGATGAGGCTCGTCATACAGACAACAATGCACTGCAAATTACTGCATAATTATGCAACAATAGAGAACAAATAGAAACCCAATATTGACAATTTTAAAAAGCTTAAAAGTCAAACAAGGCACATCGAATATTCCATACTCAATTTCACGATAAATTTCAAAGGCATACAGATTGTTCCTATGACGGATATATAAAAAATACGCATATTAGGTAAATTTAATTCGCATTACTTGGTAAACAAAAAAGTTGTTCATACAAAAACTCATCTTCCGACCGATCGGTCCTATGGCAGCTATATGATATACTAATCCATTCCGGCCAGTTCCGATATATGTACTGCCTGTATCAATATTACGGATACATCCCCACTTTCATCAACATAGCTTTCAAACTGGCAGACAGACAGAGAAAGTCAGGTATGGCTATATCGTTCCTAAAGCTTAATTACATAAATCTGCACTGATTTTAAGAAAACAATTGCATACTTTCAAGCGCTGTTAGAGAGTTCCGATAAAAACTTCATATTAATTGAAGGAATCCCCGAAATTCACACAAAACTTCAAAATTTAAAACTAATAAGAAAAATATTTCCGAATTTCTTGGAATATATTGAAGAATCGAAGCTTAATAGAGCATTGATATAATGTGAAGCAAATCCAAAACTGATATATGTGAAAAAAATTGTGTAAATTATTTATATTTTTTTGTTTGGTGATCATCTTGTATAATTTAAATATGTATTGCGCTGGCTTCAGGTAAATTCAAATTACTTTCGAATAATGATATTGGATATGTATATGTATGTGTGTATATATATATTATATATACTATTGTTAGCCATTGTATTAGAAAACAACAGCACTTATCGTTTTATTTACTTTTGAATAATGCATATCCAATAAAAACTCATAGTGACATAGTTAGCAAAATTTGCAATGGTTACAGACAGCTCTGCTCCTCCAATTCTTGAATTCAGCGTTCTTCGACAATTATGAGGCCAGCACAATGAGGCACGTTTCCGAGAATTTATCAGACCGAACTCCATTTCCTTTTTGGCATGGCTGCAGCAGGGTACTCCCCCTAAACAACCAGTCTACAACACTCAACTGAACTCAACTCAACCCGAATCGAATGTGACTGCGACTGCGCCTGCGACTGCACTCCAAACTAATCTCAATGCTGCTGATCTGTGTCGTATGTTGAACAGACCTCAATTGCCATTAACCAAGCACTGAGCAACACACACAGAGAACATCACACCCCAACTCTTTTGGCACAACATAAACCATACGACGACTTCCTCATTTCCGTTTAATGTGGGGATGTGGGGGTGTGGGGTGTGGGGTGTGGGGTGTGTACTGGTAATGTTCTCGAAATATATATATATATATATTTTCAATTTTGCCAGCACATTAATCATAAGAGTCCCCCCATTGAGGCTGCCAGTCAAACGAACTCAGACCCCTTTCATAAATACGCGTACGCATCTAATCTTAAAGATATTTTTGGGTTTTCTTTATTTTTCAATTATTTCAGTTTTTATTGCCTCAACATCGAGACTAAAAGTTGACACTCTACACTATATATGGCTGAGGGGCATGCGGAGGGGCCGCCTCGTGTGGCAGGCAGGCAAGGCAAGGCAAGGCAAGACGGCATTATTTGTGTGTGTGTGTCTCTGTGTTCGTGCCACACCGACAGCAAAAATACGTTATGCTCGTTTATGTTGCTCCTCGTCTGACGACTGCGCTCGCGCACCAACTCACGTTCTCCCTCAGTCTATCTCACTCTCTCTCTCTCTATCTCTCTCTCTCTTTCACTCTTTCTCTCTGAGTATGTCTTTCTCTAGTTTTGTGCTACTCAGTCGCTCATTGCACCAGCCACCAGAGCCAGACAGGGGGGTTTATTGAGCACGAGCAACTGAGAATGAGAATGAGAATGAGAATGTGCCCATATCGCATTTTATCAAATATAAACACACAACAAACACACACTCGCACACACTCACACACACACTCGCACACACTCGATTGTGAGCCGTTGCGCGTCAGATTCTGTAACGGACAAAATTTTCTTATGCACCAAGCGCTGCCGTCGACGTCGACGCTGACGCTGAAGCTGACATCGCTGCTAGCAGCAAGCAGCAACAAACTGCCTCATGCTGAAATTTGTTGAGCCGTTTGCTCAGCATGCCCGCCCCGTCCCGTCACGCCCCTCTTTGACTGCCCGCCAGCCAGCCAGTCCGCCCTTTCTTTCTTAGCTATTTGCATAATGTTTCGCTTATTGAGCGGGTGTGCCGACTGACAAAGTTTTTGTTACTCGCTACCCATTCAAAATTGTTGGGATGAGGTATATTGAAGCAACATAAGCAGCAGCAGCAGCAGCAGCAATAGCACCAACAGTCGAAAAGTTCTAGAAATTTTCATTTTAACAGAGAGATTCTAATCGCATATATGGTTTTACAACAAAATATATTTGATAGTTATTCAAGAATTTATGTTGGAAGAAAAAAGAAAGAATGATTTGGGATCGCCAATGAATACATACTCTTGTAGTCGACATCTCAATTTCTTAATTAATTTCTTAATTTCTTAATATTTAAAAAAAAAAGAACAAAACCAATTGCTATATGATATCTATATATTGTCAAAGTGTTAGGACTTAAACGCATGCGATTGATTGGGATATATTGTAATACAAATCGGTTTTCATACGAGATTTAGTATCTCCGATATTTTAGTCCAAATGTGTCAATCAAAATAAAATGCTTATTGGTTAAATTTGTGGTTGATATCTTTACAAGTACAAAAGTTTTTATAGAAAAACTCATCCTTCGATCTCGATTAAATTTAATCTAACTATCAGGAGCATATTGGGTAAGTTTGATTTGATATCTAATTTTTCTAGCAATCGTTCCTCTGCAAGCCTTTTAATATAATGATTTGATCAGCAAATTCCCACATATGTAATGCTTACAGCAAACAGACAGGGTATATAGAATGTTATCATGCTGATCAGGGATATATATCCATTATAAAACTGGAAACGTCTCCTTCACCACAAAATTAAAATAACATCTTCAAAGTGGGATAGAAATAGACATATATTTTGCAGCAACTCTATCTAATCACAGGGTAACTGAAAGTCACACACTCTCAAGCTATGCATTCAATTTTTTATTTTTTTTGGCGCATTTATTGCCAGATGATCTGAAGCGTGGGCAGCCCATTGCCTGGTGGTGGTCCTAAGAAACGTAGGTGGAGCCGCTTCCCAGGACAATAATTCTGCAATTGTAACACCCAACAGCAAATAAAAATGGTAACTGACAAAGCCAGAAATGAAAAAAATTAGAGGAAAAAAAACGTCGTTATTAGGGTCGAGTATTTTATGTAGGGGATGTGTCTATCAACCTGTCTATAAGGCCAAAGGCCTTTGACTTTATTGTTTGGCTAGCGTGAGATCAGCACACGGCAGGTATGCTTCGGTCACTGCCCACTTGCCACACTCGCTCGTGCAACAACTGATAAATGATGTTGCAATGTGAGAGGCTTTGCCAGAGATTTTTCCAAACATCATCAACGAACGGCAGCACTTGATGATTTGCTTGGCCATTGTTGGGCTGGTACACAAAAGGAGCTCAGGCTAGCCAGCAACAACAAGTTTGCCGATCCACCAAAAGAAATAGAACAACAAAAGTCAACAACAGGTTTAGCTAGCTGTTCTACCTTCAACTAAGATATGTTATAGGATCCCAAATTGTTCCCACATATATCCCGGTTGAACAGCTGATTGCACAAAAATTTTCCCAGCACAACTCAGCTGACTCTGTGTTCACTTCACTTGTTGTTTGTCTAACAGGACATGCCAGGAGAGGACACCACAGGACGTGGCGGCTGCACAGATTGTCCACAAATGTCAAACTGTCTGTCCAACAAGGGATATCTATAACTAGCCGTAAAAAAAAATAAGTAAAAAGTATCTTTTTGCCGTTATTGCACTTTATTTGGAGTGTCAACTGCAGCAAAGTGTGCGCTCAACAGGATATTTGTCGATCCAAAGCGATCCTTTGCTCATTAATTGACCAGCGCACATTGGCAATGATGAGAAAATTGGAAAAATTGTGTACAAATTTTATGCTCAAGTGTCCATTCAAGTGCTGCGCTTAGATTTATGCACAGATAGGACACAACGGCTCACATCCTTAAGGACCACTTTCCCTTAGGTATCGCATGTCACAACCGACTATCTATGTTTCTCTCCATCCAAAACTGTCACCAGACCAACAATTTCTTATTTTCTTCGTTATTTTTTGCCATAGACAAACGATGGAGGCGCTTAGCTGAGCACTTTGCCTTCGATACGTTTCCCGGAATCGAAATCCGGTGATTTACGCAACAAGCGGCAACTCTATTAACGGTTAGTCAGAGAAAACCACACACAAACACAGGTGCCACGCCTACTGAACTCAGGTTTTCTGAAGTGTTTTCCCGCTAAAACAACACTTAGGCAAATCGTGCATTTGGCAACCTTCTTGGACTTAACTGTCCGACGTTCCGCTCCCGCCTCTGTCCAAAAAAGTCGATTATGTAACGTAAACCGAGAACCGGGACAGGTCCTCTTCGATGCTTCGACTCATCGACCATTCGCAACGTCTTCAAACGTATTGAGTTACCAGCATTGTCAGCACAGCTCAACTTCTTTGGTTTTTGCGGTCAATCGATCGGCGTGACAGTTTCGAACTTTACTTAACGGTCGGCAACACTCAAGAGTCGATTGACCCCTCAGGATGTGGCTTGTTCTTCTTGGTTTTTTTTTTTATTATTATTTACTTAGGATTGGCAAGTTGTACAAGTTATGCATTTAGACACTTTTGCTGCATCAAAGTAAGAATACTTCCTTCCTGGACAGGAAAGTGTTTTTTACGAAACGGAAGCGATTTTGACTAGTTCCTGAGCAGGTGAATTAATACCTTTAAAAAAAAACTACTAAAGAATGTGAATTATAAGCAAGATTATATAAGATTATAATACAGTAGTTCAATAAGATATGCATTATAGACATATTTGATAACATTGGATGGGAAAGCTTGTAAGAAAAAAAATGTTTTCAAACAAAAGACCATCTTTCGAGTGAGTTTTCCTATGATATAGTGGCCCAATCTGGTCGACTCTGAGCTATTGTTTGCCCTTAATAAACAGGCGGATTTACATATATCAACTGTTAACAAAATAACTTCAAAACTGTGAAAATTACACTTAATCAAAAAATTATGCAACGCGCTATAAATTTCATGACAAATACATAATACTCTACAATATAAGATATAAATTGGCTTGGCAAGAATAATAATGTAGATGGTTTTGTACAGGAGTTCCGAAACCCGAACCGAACCTGTTGATTGGCATCAAATGCAAAAATTACCAAAAGCCAAACTATGTTTTGAATAAATTATAATATTACTTTGACTACATTACCAACAAAAACAAAATCTTTCTGGTTAGTCTTAAAATAGATATTTCTCTGCATGTAAGATAACTCCCACACTCACACACACACACACGAAAGCATAATTGCTTTAGAGCGTGCCCCAATGGCACACACCAAAAAGCCCAAAAAGAGACGCCAAGTTTCGCGCCAAAATTGCGTCACACAGCAAGAAAATCGCAAAACGTTGGCTTTGCCTCTGCACTTTGGCGGTATTCACACACACACACACACACCCATACACTCATACACCCATACACTCATACATCAATACACACATGCATACATATAACCAGACAGGGAGCCACACACAAATAAAGATCGTGGCAAAGCACGATAACAAATATGAACTTCCCATTCTGAGCCGAGCTCGAGTGGGAGACCGTTGAGAGCAGCAACGGGTAGTGGGGAGACACGAGGAGACAGGTCTTCTGTAGCCGAAGCCAAAGAACCGAATATCGAAATCTTGCCACAAACCAATGCGAAAGAAAAACAACAACAACAAAAAGCAATGCGGCTCAATTTAGCTCTCTAATCACGCAGAGAGTTTGCAGTGCAAAATTCCATTTATTGTTTGTGGCTATTGCTGTTGCTGTTGCCAACCTTAGAGCCTTGTCTGTTTCTGTCTCTTGTGTCTGCGGAACCTGGTCTGGACGAGGTTCTTAGCTTTCCATGTGAGAGACAACGATGTCCTGGAGTCCACACGTTCGCTTCTCCGTCTCCATCTCCATCTCCACCTCCAACTCCTTCTCGTTCTCCGTCTACTTGAACTGCCTGTTAAAAACATTTCGCCGAAAATGTGTCTGGCACGTAAATGGCCCAGGTAACTTGCAGTTCTTCTAACCAGACAGCAGACAGTGCAACAAACACAAACACGACCAACAACAACAACAACAACAACAATAACAACAAATACCATTGATCAATGGGCTTAGGTCGTCTTTGATACGTCCGCGATGCTGATGCTGATGCCGATGTTTGGTGTGCATTATTTTTGGGCTTTGCTTTCGCTTCGGCTTTTGGTGGATGTCCCATGGAATGCTGTGCCACCAGTTCTCTTCATACGCTTCCATAAGGAGTTTTGCGGCACAACATCAACCAAACAGTAGGGCGAATGTCCAAGTTACAAATACTCAACTATGAGATGCCCTAACTAATTTTGTTCGAATATTTCTATAAATTTAAATAATTTTAAAATGTTTTGTTTTTAGAAAGACATTTTAAAATTACTAGAATTTATTGCAAATTCAAATTATTTAAACACATGTTTTAAAAAATGAATAGTTTTAGCTTTATGCTTATTATGTAAATTAGTAATAATTATTTTTAAAATAATTTAAAATTTTGTAATTAAAAATTACAATAAATCACTCAAAAACTATAATAACCATACTTACTAGACCCTGAAATATAACCCAGCCACAACTTTAACCTTATCTAAGATTTCTTAAAATAAAATTTCTAATATCAAATAGTAAATTGAAGCGAACTCAACGAGCTGATGCACAAAATATATATTTATTTATTTAAATAAAATAAAATAAGAAATTTTTATATTCATATAATCAGCTCTTTCTTTAGACTAGTCTTAAATAGAGTTTTTCTTATTAAAAAAGAATCAATCACTGGCAACTTCTGATTTATTTCTTAACGTTTCTCATGCGTAAGAATTTTGGTAGCAAAATTACAGAGGTTGCTTGTGAACGATGAATATATCATATATATATAATATCATTATGATGAATAGAAATTAGTTTGAAGTTAAGATTTAAATGATATCAATTGACCTGCTATGAAATTCGTTTTTTCTATCTTTACATTAAATCATTATATCATTATGTCATTATATGAATTTTGCTCAATCGACGAATAATGACAATCCACTAACGATCATTATCTCGACCAAATATACTCTACCTTCTCTTTTGCGAACAGCGTATGAAATGTTCCTGGGAAAAAATGTTGCACATCTTTACTACCTGCCGTAGCCGTCGAGTAAGCGACGACAACGATCACATCCAATCTACAGCGCAGCCAACACAGAAGAGCTGCCTCCACCACACCAAAGCTCCTGCCCCGCCCCACTTCGCCCTGTCCTGCAACTGCAACTCGGTGTTCCCCCCTCACTCCTCAACCCGCTTAGATTCATTAAGTGAAAAATTTAAAGTCTCAAATTTTTTTTCGTTCATTCGACTGCTGCTCAGTGATTTTTATGGGACGCGACTAAGTTTTGCGTGTCTCAATGGGCACAAGACGCACAAGCAGCTCCAACAACACCAAAAACCAAAATTCAAAAATAAAAAAATTGAAATATAAAATAAAAAGGAACACATTAGTCCTGCAGCTTTATTACAAATTATGCGTCGCCTGCTTCCTCTCCTTAAAATTCTCAAAGGTTTTCAATCTTTTTTTCATTTTTTTGTTGAATTCATAAAGTTGTGTGCACAAGTGTCTGTGTATGTGCTTGTGTGTGTGAGTGTGTATGTGTTTGTGTGCGTAAGGTGTGTGTGTGTGTATGTGTTTTGAGAGGTGCGCTATAAATGTAGATGTAGACCGCTTGCTGTCTGACTATCTGACTGGCAGTCGTTGTGACGGCGCCGATAAGCGACACACACACTCGTACACACACACACACACACACACACACACTGGCACACACACTCGCACACATGCTGAGAGCAGGCGCAAAAGCAGAAAAAAAGGCGCACAGATTTTTGTACACAGAAATATGCAACGCAACTGGTTTATCAACTTGCATTTTGGCGCCAAAATTTCTGCAAATCTTTTTCATGCCCTGCGCTTTGCACGCCCTTCGTGCCACACACAAGCACATACCATACAGAAATACATATATACTATATATATATATATATATTTGAGGTATACCCTTTACGCATATAATTTTCGTTTTATTGGACAAAATTAATTGGGCGCCAAGATAGAGGCATTAAAAGCCACTTTAATTTGCGAACGCACACGCACACGCACACACACATACACACACGCACATAAACATACACACAACTGCTTGTGGCAGCTACAATGTTTGCCATTTACTAATGAATTTGTACAGCATAAACAGGCTAGATTCCATCCACACTCAGAAAAATTGTATTCAAATCAATTAGAAGTTCTTAAAATAATAGCATCCTTGAATAGTTTAGAGTTTAGACAATAGATCAAAAGTTCTGAATTCAGAAAGCTTCCTAGGATCCCGATTATACTAAATAATTGAGAAGAGTGAGATTGTCTGAGGAAAATTTGCAGAATTTTGAACTCACATCAAGTGGACAAATTAGAATAAAACAATAGAACGAAAGTCATATTTAATAAAAATTATTAAAATATCAATATTTAGAAATGTGAATTTAAAAATTTGTCTTGGCTCAAGAAAGTAGGAGGCAGAAATGTAAGTCTGTTTTGGTTTAAGAATAAGTTGTTTTAGTGTAAGAAGAAGTTGGATTTGTTCTCTTTACAAGTCTTTAGAATATCTTAAATCCAATATTCTTTACTTAGATATAGAATATTTAGCTTTTATTGGTAACTAAATTCTACTGAGCTTGAATCAAAAATTTATGATTTTAGATTAATTTAACATTTTACACTTATCTTGTACTTGCTTGAAATATTTGAAGTGGCAATTTTGTAATCAAGAAAAATTTATACTTCAAACACAAGTCATATCAAAATTTCACAAAACAATACGGTGGCAATTCTTGTTGATGACATAATATAAAAAAGGTATTTTACAACACAAATATAATCCGCTTGAGTGATGTGTCCTTCTTAAGGTGTTGTGAAAAACTTGAATTTTGAAGAATGAAAATTACCATTACTTAAATGAAGCTCAGTGGATAAATTGACGAGAAAAGGAGAACAAGTGCGAGATCTGATAGAAACAGTGTTTGCCTAGGGCTAATGGAACTTAAAACATAATTTTTCTTTGAGTGTAGTTAATATGCACTGAGGGCATGTGTTGCATGCACAGCTTCCTGTCTGATTATTTGCGGTTAGACTTCGACAAATTTGCAACAATGTTGCGCACACCACACGATAATGGATCGTTTAATGAATTTATAGACATTGGATATATATATATATATATATATATATAAACTAAAACCACAGCGGTTTGCACTGGCTGTCAGTCAGAGATCCAATCTAGCCATTTGGACACCGTAGATCCTTCTTGGCCATTGTGCCAAAAAAGAAAAGAATAAAGATAGATTCCATTGTGCATTCACTTGCTTCCTGTGCATATCCTTGTGCAGCGTTCAGCGCATTAAGAGATTTCCTTGTTGTTTCCTTTTATTTTGCGCACTCGGCCAATTAGTGGCCAACGGTCACAAGGTGGTCCTTGTAGTCCTTGTAGTATTCCTTGTAGTATTCCTTGTACCTGTCTCTCGCCCTGCACACCGGCCGCAAAAACCAAACAAATTATGTGATTAACAAATATGAAAAAGATACGGCGAAAGGCGCTTTTGTTTGCACAGCCAAAGAGAAGGAAAGAAAGGGAGAGAGATAGTGAGCGGGGGTAGGGGGAGAGGAACTGTGAAAAACTCTCCGCTTATCGGACAAAACGCGTTTTTTTAACGCTTAAACAAGCGCCCATTTGATATTAGTCTACAACAGTCAGCCACAATCGCTGCTGATATCCAGCGAGTTTTTTGTATTTATTTTTTTTGGTTTCGTTTTGAAATGCAAGCAATGCCTGCCTTTTTGCCTTCCAGTCATCCCGTGGGAATAATAACAGCCCCAGCATTCAGAATTAACTCATGTTTAATATGCGTCCAACGTTCGATGGCACTTCCGAAGCCGCCTTTCTCTGAGTTATTTATGACGAGGTTGTTCGCGGATCGGATATTCGCCACGCCAATTTTATACAAGCGAATGTTATTCGTTTATCCATTATCTAATATATATATATATCTATATATATTTATGCTTAAGACTTTTATTCAACAAGTTCGATTAGTAAGTTCATTTTAACTGTTTGTTTAACAATGCTCATTTGAACTATTTCAGAGTTAATTTCAACTATTTGAGTTTTAACACGTTCTTTAAGCTGCTCAAGAGTGTAATTTTACAAGTGTGATTTGACAAGTTCATTTGAACTGTTGGAGAGTGTTTTTAAACAAAATCATTTGAACTATTTGATTTCTAACAAGTGAATTTGAACTGGTGAAAATTGACATTTGCGCACTACTTACGAGTGTTATTTAACAAGACATTTTAAACTGTTTAACAATGTTGCATAATTATGCAGTCAAATGGTACATAAATATATTCAGTAAAATAATATCTAATATTAAATATATTAAATGAAAAGTAAAAATAATAAATAAATCTCATATATAAAATAATAGCACGAACCACAATTGAGATTTAATTACCTGCAGATTAGTTGTCAACATTTAACTACAATTCAAAACATTTAAATCAGTTCACTTCTCAAGTGGAATCATTAAATGGAAGCCAACGTAATATTTAAGACTCATTAGATAAGGCATTAGATAATGCAGTCACAAGCCGCAGATAACCTTGCAGTCAAGATAACTTAACACTCCTCCTCCCTATTTCCACTCCCCCATCCTCAGTAAGTAAATGCTGCCACCACAAGAGACAAAGAGAATATTTAACGCTAAACGTACAGTTAAAAATAAAAAGGAGCAAATCAAATGCTTGAAACGGCAACGCAACGATGGAAAATGGAAGATGTAAGATTGAACTGGGGAATGGGGAATGGTGAGTTGTGAGCTGTGAGTTGTGAGCTATGTGCCGAGAGCGATACATAGAAAAGATGCAGGACAAGTTTGGAGAACAACTCCCCACACACACACACACACACACACATACAAACACACACACTCAGACAGTGATAGATACATGGAAAACTTGTATTTTTGCCGCGCAAGCCAAAAGGTCAATGCATTTAGTTAATGTACTACAACTGCATGTGTGCATATGTATGTGTGTGTGTATGGATGTATGTTTGTTGGAGCAGCAGCCCCCACACAGATGCGACAACGATATAAATACAAGACGCGAGTCTACGCCAGCTACAGCCAGAAAGAAAAACAGCCCCCTCTCAGCTTGCATCTAAGGTTCAAGCAACTCTACACACAACATTGACTAGAAGAGCTGTGGAGACTTTCTGCTCTTGTATGTGGACAACAGCATCCATTATATACATGCACACATGCACATACATATGTATGTAGATCTGATCGTCGGTTGCCTTCTATTTCGTAACGGACAGTTGAGAAAGCAGGCTGGAAGCGTGGAAAGTCCATGAAGCAATTTAAGCAAATTAAAGAGAGTTATGTGGTGACGATGGTTAAATACTCTGGCTTGATTTATGGCAATTTGTAGTAATAATATTTATAATAATATAACTGATCTATATCTGTCCTATAAATGTAACAGTATTTGTATTAGCTAATTTGTATCATTAACTGGATGTTAATGATTCTTTAATTTAGCATTAGGTTAAAAATATATTTAAAAAAGTTTTTGATGGAAGAACTTAATTTTCTAAAGGCACTTCTCAAAACAGTCATTTTTAAAAAGAACATATTTTTACTAATGTCAGAATTATTTGTATTATAAATATTTATTATCATTATATTATTATTGTTATATTGTTATTATTCTTATATTTTATTCCAATGCCGTTTCAAATAGTAAAATTCGGCTTATGTCCAATGAGTGACATTTAACACGATCAAATTATGGCAACCGCTGTCAGTGTATAAAAAGTGAACATTTTAGCGTTGGACCCCCACACATCCATTTGGCAACCCTTTTTGTGTCCGTCTGTCTGAGATGCCGCCAATATTGTTGTCAACACAAATAAACATCATCATCTGATTATAAACCCAGTTGGAGTCCCAGTTGGCTTCTACGATTTGTTACCCTAAAAAAAAATAATTAAAAAAAATAAAATAAAAGCAAAAAATCATGCGCTTAGAATATTCCCACGGCAACAACAGACGCCGACGTTTGTTGCTACACTAAAAAATTAGAGAAATGAATAAGAAGAAGAAACAGAAGAAATACAGGCAAATCCCAACTGAAGCAACATCTATAAACGCCGATTGGCAAATATTTAATTATGCTGCGTAAACTTTAAACAACTTGACAATTTCACACTCGCATGTGAAGATCACTAGGCAGCTATACCGCTCTCTCTCTCTCTCTCTCTCACACACTCTTCTTCCTCTGTGTGTGTGCTGCTCTATGGATCAGTTGATGTTGTTTTATGATCTTTAAATATACTCTCTCTCTCTCTCTCTCTCTCTCTTTTGCTTCTCTTCGTCCGCAGCGCTGCTCGACTTGTTGGCTTTGCGTGGACATTGAGCCCTTGGTCCATGCACCGTTTCATTCCACTCCATTCCATTTTGGCGCTCTATTTTTTCGTTTTTATTTTGTTCTACAACAAAGTAACAGCAACAACAACATAAGCAAGCACAATCTTCAGTCTCAGCTTCAGTTTCGTTTGCATGGGTGTGTGTGTGTGTCTGTGTGTTGTCGATTTGTCTTTTTTGCCATATTTTTTGCATATTCAAAATAACTTGGCACATATGACTGTTTCCGTTCGTCAGCTGGTTTCTCGGCTTGGGGTAAATTCCGGTGATGCTTTCGTGGAACGCACTTAGACAAGAACAACAACAACAAACAAATTGTTGTTTAACTTGAACAAGACTTGCAAAATAGTTTCGTTTTCGATTTTTATTCTGTTCTGTTTCACACTTGACTAGGCGCTATTCCTGCTCCTGCCAGCTCCCAACCCCCTCCTCCATCCGACCCCTTTCAGACCAGCTTCAGCTTCAGTTGACGAATTCATTTCCCATTTCTGTTTATTTTCGTTGCTTTGCTGTTAGCTTAAAACAGACACACAAATACATGCAAACATACGCTATATATGTGTATATGTACGTATGCATGTGATGCTTGGGTGGCCTCGTGATTTGTATGCAAGTATTGCTGATTGAAGATTGTTACTCATTCCAAATAACGGCATCTAATCTATAATTGCCTTTATCAGAATTGAAGCTTTGAGCAAAAATATTATTATTCAATTCTAATGCAATTTTATTGATAGTTCTGAATTCCTTTAGAAAATGAAAATCCTGATAAATAAATTTTCAGTTTGAAAAATTTAATTTTATTGTATTATATTTTTATTAATTACATTTCTTGTTTATTTTATATTTTTAAATACTTTAAAATGTGTATACTGCTTAAAATCTGCATTGATTAAATAAATAAATTCACAAGAAATATTCTTTTATAAATTTAAAATAATGTACAGTGTGATGTAAAGCAAATGGAATTGTAAAAAATAAAAACCTGATAACAAAATTGTGAAAAATTTAGTTTATTTTTAAAGTTATTGGCATGGTCTTCTCAAGTCTAATTTAAATAAATAAACACAATAAACCATATTCAAGTGATTTAGATGTAAGCCAATAGTATAAAAGTATATATGTTTTTTGTCCACATTGGTATGTGATAAGGAAATCAGTGCAAGCTATACAAAATGAAACCATTTATAACATTGTAACTACAGCTTAAAAAGGGAAGTATATAGAAGTATTGGTGTAGATAGTCTGTGTAAAAAACGACAACATTCGAAACTCTGCAGTTAAAACATTTACATTTATCAGATCAACTTGAGTCCAAGTAAGTTTTCTGTAGTTAAGAAATAACACTCATAGAACTTATATATAGATATATGTACATATATATAATTGCCTGCCTGCTTAATGGCTATCATAACATCCAATTAACACTGTCTCAAAGGTCGTGGGCTGTGCTAAGTCCTACCATTTCCATATCAGTATCAGTATATAGCACCATATGATATTCAGGCATATCGCACAATCTTTGTTCATACAAAATAAACTACTATATACATATACATATATATACATATGTATCTGTGTGTGTGTGTGTGTAACTGCATCGGAAACGTAGTAAGTAAGTACATAGAGACCGTTTCCATCCATCTGTATCTTTAAGTACACTCGAAAGTCACGAAGCATTACAGATGCAAACAAGCTGAATGAACGCCGCAAAATACATAAATACAAAGTGCCCACAGTTTGTTTTCATTTAAATTGAAATTGAAGTCTTCGCACAGAGCCCCAACAAACTCCAACCGAGTCCGACTCCGGCTTCGACTTCGACTTCGACTCCACTCAAGAGTGGGCGCCCCTTCTCCAAAGGGGATGGTCTGAGGGGGGAGGGTGTGTTGCAGTGTCATTGAGAAGACGCCAGTGCCAAGTCAAGACGCAGACTCATTGCAAACACGAACTTCTCCACAGATCTCAATGGAGGAGATGACACACAACAAAGTCCGACGAGTGGCCGATTTTCATTGTTTTGTTTCGCTGTAATTCTCGCGCTTTGAAAATTGCATTACACACAAAGCATTCAGCAAAATAATAAGAACAAACAAATCTTTGGTGTTTATCAGCCGACTGCGAATATACCCAGTAATCAATGGAAATTCTATGGAAAGATTACATTTCTTTTTTTGTTGAGAATTTCAAACTGGAATATAGTAGATTGAACAAATAAGTTTTAGCGACTCCCAATCGACCATAATGTGATTTTATCAGCTACTTTTATAACTCTTCGTATAGAAGTTATTACTTCGCACATAATTTTTAAAGATCTTTACCCCAATTTATGCATTTTCGGATTGAAATTGAAAATGATCTGAGTCTTAAACTAACAGTCTTGGTCCTTAAGAAAATCATATTTAAAATGTTGATCTCAAACTTAATATAATAATATGAATAAATAAATAAATGTAACCATTTATATATATATATATTATATTTCAAAGATTGACAAGCTCTTTTCTCTGTTTACAATCCAAATTTAAGGCTTTCAAATAAATATGAGAAATTTAGAATACGAAGTAGCAATCCAAATTATTCTCTGACTTCTCAGGTTAATTTTATATAGATAAATCACGTTTAAAAGTAGGAATCTTCATGTTTTCCTCAGTTAATTATAAACACTGTTAATATTGATATTATTATTATTATGATAATAATAATGGGGAGCCACATTAAGGAGTGCTTTAAGCATCATTTTAAGTTATGTTTTTTAATTTATACTATGAGTTTTTCTTCACTTTTGCATGTTTCACTCCCTGCACACACGCACATCCAATCAATACACCCTATTACACAGTCGTCTCGATCTTGTTTTTTGCGGCAGGCATGCAAAGATTCCAATACCGAACTGGACACACAGCTGTGTGCTGCAAGGGATTAGGTATGTGAAGCTCGGTGCATCGCATGATGCCAATGCACCTCCCATTCTCTCACTCTCTCACTCTTACTCTCTCTTTTTGTTGCTCATTGTCGCTTGGTAGAGCAAAAAGCATTTTGCTGTCCAAAGTCAAAGTGCGTTTCGCACCAATTCGCGCCACTGCTGTTGATGATGTCGTTCTCCGTTCTCCGTTCTCCGTTCGCCGTTCTCCATTCTCCGTCCCCGATAATCATGGGCAATGATGGGCTCTGAATCGGGACTCGTATGGCAGTAATGATGCTGCCCCGCTTCGCTCATAATTATAATTACGCTCCGGCACCGTCAACATTGCTGCTTCATCTGCCCCAAAGGCCTGTGGCATCGTGAGTGGCTGCCACAACTGTGAGGGACGGTCTCCAAGGCTTTTTGGTCTCTTTGATGAAGCACTGGAATTTCTTTTGCGATTTGCAAATAACAAGCAATTGACGTTGTCAATGTTCATTTCCGTTTAGCTCCATCTACGCCCTGCACTCTTTCCACTCCCCTCTCACTTCCCCTGCAGCCATCGCCATCGAATGCTGAGTTGAGCTGAATGGGTTTTGCTGTGCGTGTTAGGTTCTCAGCTTCTTCACAGCAACTTGCTAATTATACCCTGTAACCATTTAATATGGGTAAAAGACAATTTTGATTAGTAATTTATAAGAGAGTGCTTAATGACTTATAATATTCAAATTCCAATGATTATTACATATAAAGGGTATTCAAATTTCTTCGTAAGGCAAGTAGCTATTGATCTTCTTCTATATATATTTTTTTGATCAGCATTACTGGCCGTGTAGATATACCCAAGTCAGTCTGTGTGTCGGTCTTCATTTCTTATATCCATTTTTTTTATTAAATTGAACTTTCTCAGTTATAAAGCTATCTTGCTAAATCATACCATATTTATTCGTTGTCCGATTGTCACGGATCATTATAAAATAAAGTTGAAGTAAGTAAGCTCAAGTTGTAAAATTGATCTGATGCAAAATAACTACACAAATGTATATTCAGTTCGCAGCTGCTCGTAAAACAAAAAACAGATAAAATTGCCTTTAAAAAAACCTACAAATCACAATAATATTTTGAAATCCAGACTAAAATAGAGTAATCAGTAGATTAGGTCCAATGTACAAGGGTATGCAATCTTCGATATGTATCTTGTTGTAAGAAATTGTAATGAAATAAACTTTGTATATATGCTAAGGAGTATCTACATGTCGATCACACTCGACTAGCGTACACTTAAGTGTCTTTGAGTGCATTTGCCATGCTTTTTGAGTGATTTTTTGCCGCTAAGTCCTCTACAGTTATTTACTAATGAGTGCTAATTGAGTTTGAAATGCGTCTAAATGGCCAAAATGCATGCAATTATTTAAAAAACATTTTTATTTTTCTTGGATCCCCGTTATTTGTTTCATTGCTTTCATTTAGCCGGCCGCACACATTTCTGTAAATGAAATTTAACAAAAATAAAGCCGCTTTGTGAGTGTGTATGTGTATGTGTATGTGTCTGTGTCAGTACTTCACAGCTCAAAGCGGCAGCTGTCATTCACTTGGCTTGAAATAAGTGACTGTTGATGGGAAGAGCTCCCCAATTGCTGAAAATAAGAAAACAAACCGCAGGCGCTGCCACAACTGCCACAATTTGTTACAACGCCCCCGCACCCCTCACTCTCTCTCTCTCTCTCTCTCTCTCTCTCCGTCTCTCTCTCTCTCTCTCTCTCTATAAATAGATCAAAAAGATGCACAGGGGAGTTGAGGAGAGAAAAACCACTTCCGGCTGTGGCGCGTGCTCAAAACACCAAAATCCCGAAAAACTTGAAATGAAAATCAAACTAATTTTGTTGGTAATTACAGTCAACGACCGCCCCAAAAAAGAAATATAAGAAACACTTGGAAAAATCAAAAAACACAAAGCCAAAAACCCGATATAGCAACTGATATACAAATACGAAAATAGAGCTCAACTTTCTCGGTCTCTCGGTCTCTCGGTCTCTCAGTCTCTGTATTCTTGTTTCAACGGCGACTTTTCATAAATTATTAAACTTTAATGACGTCACTGACATTTATGGTCGCGCCGAAAGTTGGCAAAATAGGTCAAGTAGCCGTTAAATGATGATGCAGCCTCCGGAGCTTGCCCGAGGGTCTAATCCCCGCGTAAATCACAAACGAAAATAAAAATGTCGAAAATAAGTGTCCACAAAGAGGGCACACCGAAACAACAACAGACTTGTCCGCGGGGCCACTCCATTTGAAAGAGATCCTTGGTCTGATCCTGATCCTGAGCTGATTTCAAATGCAAATGATGCCCGCTTTCTTCATGGCTATTTGATTGCATTGTGTGTGTCTGGACTAAACGCGAATGTCCTGCCTGTCCATTGCATCCTTTGTGCACGGTCATTAGCCGCATCTGTGACCATGACCCGCGCACACAGATGCTGCACAAGACGCTGATGCTGCTGCTTCTGCTGATGCTGCTGCTTCTGCTGCTGCCGCCTCATCTTTCCCAGCACAAGATACAAAACAACAACAAAAAAAACTTCATTCATTGCAACCCCTTTCAAGGGGCAATCATAATGTTGCCAATCGGGAATGGGACATGTCGTGGTCCAGTTTCCTCCCATCCTGCATGTAAATTAGTGTTTAACCCTTTTCTATTTTATTTTATATGTATATATATATACATTTTTTTTTGTTTTTTTGGTTTCGTAGCCAACCCAACCCCGCTGATCATTACGCTTTGAGCATTTTCGTGCGCTTTTTTAAGTGTTTTGTCCCGGAAAAGCGACAGCTTCAATTTGCATTCAGTTTGAGGAAGATGTGGAAAAGTGTCTTAAGCTGCTTTATGGGAATTACGCGCACATTTACATGCGCATGTCAAACGTTGGCCAGAAACCGGGTCAAAGGTCGCTCCAGCTTTCAAAGCATCAACGTTGAAAGTTGTCTCAACTTTTTGATGTTAAAGGCGGGATGCTTCCATTGTGATGTCCCAAAAAAGGGGCCGGATTTTTTGGGCATAAAAACACAATCGTTTGTCAAAAACAAAAAAATAACAAAAAAAACTGTAATAATAAAATGGAAGAACTATAAAAGTGAAACAAATATAGATTGTTAGCTTAGCGGGGATAACGGTTTGACGGTTTTGTTCTCTCATCCTCTCAACAATGACGAGCGTGTGAGCAATAACAAATGGCAAATGTTTACGAGTTTTTCTCTGACACTATCTGAAAGTTTATGACACTGAACTGTAATTGAAAATAACGGAAGAAAAATCATATTGCTGAGCAGCGAGCTAAATTAGTTTAATTGGGCTGCTTTTTATAAATCCAATTCTTATAAAATTGCAAAAATCATTGACTATGATTCAATTTACGGCTTACGCCAACTATTTGGAATTTTTGAAATTTCTGTTTTAGTGTTATTCCCAGTGAATTTTTATTACTTCAATTATTTATAAATTCGTTTATATATTTATTAAAAAGAAATTCAAAATGTATTCGTTCTTAGGAAGATAGAATTCATTGAATTCACTACTAGCAGCATATTTTCTACTTTAGTGTTATTACTAGTAAATTTTTATTAATTCAATTATTTAGTTCAATTATAATTATAATTAGATGATGAAATTCCTCGAAATGCATCTTTTATCTGTGCCTTTTATTAATACAATTTATATGAGGATAGAAATATATATTATGACTTTCACATATATATAAGAACCAACAAGCTTAGCTTTCTTTCATATTAAACAACTCGCATAAATCAATTAAGACACAATACACTGACCCTCTGAAAAACCAAGCTGTTCTGATCTAAGGAGCACTTCTTTAATGTGTGTTTCTCATGATTATTGTTAGGCTGATGTATCAATTAGCCAATCCCTTTGTGCATTGAGCCCAATTGCTGTTGATGATCTCACAAGCAGCCCACTTTGAGTACAGCTCCCTTCGTTTTCGCTACGCCCGCTTCTTGCCGCGCCGTCCCAAAACAAAAAAACCCAGCACAATTTGAGTCTTCTCGAAGATCTTAATCATAAAACGCGCACAGCACTCGTCTCAACAAAAAAAAACGACACCCCAACAATTTTAACAAACATAAAGATCTTTATATGCATACACACACATATATATATATATATATATATATATATATATATATATATATATATATACATAAATATATCCATAATTGTACTTGTGTAAAACCCCCAGGCGCCTGATACGCAGCGCCGCATAGACTGCAAGCTAATTACACTAAATCATTAAGAAACGAAACAAATTTAAATATAAAAAAAAAACGAAAATTACGATAACAAAAAAGAAGAAGAAATCTATTAAATGCTCCAGCATAAATTTCAATTTATGACGCCTATGAAAATAAAATCATAGAATATAGAGCAAAATGAGGCCACATACAGTGCGAGTCACGCAAAGAGTACAATGAACCGCCCATCTCCAGAATAGAACTGCGCACCAAGCTTAACCCCCACATATACAGAAACAAAAACCTAAATACAACAAACAAGAAGAAGAGCAGCTCAATGATGAAGTTGTCAAAGGGGAGCACAACACACAAAACTTTTGGGCAACATGCATAAATGTGAGCAGCACTTGAGAAATCCGATAGCTCTATGAGTACTTAAGATCGACGAGCTTGATGTTTGTTGGCATTCTAATTGTTTTCGCTGCCACAGCCTCCCTCGCTTTTATACATATATATATATATATATATATATACATATATATATAAATCTATATACATATATATATATGTATTGTTTTTTGTGGTTCTGTCTATCGGTTATAATATAGGGGTAGGCAAAATAGAAATCTACTCGTACACTATTATTTACGAGCTGCTGTAAATGGGTTAGCGGCACGTAATATAGCGACAAGCATTTCCGTTGATTAATCACAACCTGCTATTGTCTATACACTTAGAAAACAAAACAGAGCAATTAAATTCGACCGTTATCATTACGCATTTAAGGTTGTAGCAAGAAAATCTAATTTCAGTAGTGTAAATTATTTTAAAACCGAAATAAAATTTATAATTAAAATTAATATTACAAACTTAATGACAAAAAAAAATAAGAATATTTTATTTATTGTATTTCTTGTATCTGCGATTCATTTTATTTAATTCATTCATTTTAAATATTTTAACAAATTGTTGAATAATAAGGAAAGTAAAACATTAAGAAGGCAGGGAGGAAGAGAGAGATAAAGAAGAAATAGTCAAGTAAAAAAATATATCCACAGTTAAGAAGAAAACAGCTAAAACTCTTTCTAGGTTAAACTTGAGTTTTGAACATCGATTTTCTCTGAGTGTATGTACTAGAGCTGCGCATTTTCCTTCTAGGGAACAAGTGATATCTCCACATGGTATTAATTGCGTTTTAAGGATGTGTCGCTTTAAACTGAAGTGTCAGCACAGCACAGGTGGCTAATGCACTATTTATTACGGAGCAGAAACTTATACGAACAGATGCATCCAATCAAAACTAGTTTCCCGTTTCTTTGGAAACGAATATGCAAATGCTGCGGAGCCGGCAAACTGATGGGTTGCGCTTTGCGTTTTGCGCCGCTTTAAGCATGGCTCATAAAGTATTGTAAAATATTCATTAATTTTGGGCTGGGTGTGTGTTTTTCCCAAACGCGCCACATATTCAAATGAGATTTTTCCAAGCGATTTTTCGCACTCGACGCCTCTGCGTAGCGCCTGATAAGGGTATCGCCACTAATTATTATGCAGCGTTCGTCTCCGTTTTCCTTTCTGTTTTTTTTTTTGTGCCAAGGCGTCAAGTAAAAAATGCAACGTTACCCATCAACCGACCCGACCCCTACCACAGCTCTGGGGTGATGGCAAAAAAAAAAAAAGAGAGAAGAGAAGAGAAGAAAAAAAAATTCTAGTGACGCGGCGTGTGAAATCTTTTGGTTTACTTAGCTACTCAGTGCCAGCGCCGGCTGCCTTTAGATGGTGCTATTTCTGGCGAGGACCAAGATCATCATCAAGCAGGCGACAGCCAGTGTGGCAGACGCAGAGGCAGAGGCAGGGTGTCGCTGTCAAGGGGTGGTGCCGGGTGGCCTGGGTGAGTGACTGACTGCGCCAGGTTGTGCGTGTGTGTCTGTGTGTGTGTGTGTGTTGTGTGTGTGTTTGTGGTGTGTGTATTTCTCAACTCTTTGCTAGCTTTTATGTTATCGTTTGGATTGCAGCCGCTTCGTTGCATTCACAATTTGTAGTTTGGGTTTGCTTTGGGTTGGGCTGCGTTGGGTATTTCTTTTTTTTTTTTGGGTATCATGATCATGACGTTGCACACAATAACACAAACAACAAATACAACACCAACAAAGCGCACTGGAAAAACAAGCAAATAATGAAGCAAACTTATTTAATTTTTTTCCTTTTTTTTTTTGCTTTTTTTCTGACATTCATTGTAAGTTTTTCTGAAGAGATCTTCTTGGGGTTGTATTTTTTTCTTCTTCTTGGCAGTAGTGCGCTTTATTACAAAACACTTGAAATTTTCAACATGAATTTACCCTTTTTCCTTATAATTTATAACATAATTTTGACTGCTGTTTTTTGTGTTTTGTGTTGTTTTTTGTTGTCATTGTTGCACGGGACTATCAATGGCAAACGCCAGGGGCGACAATTTTCTTTACAGCAGCGTTGTAAGAGACAACAACAAAAAAGCAACGTCTGGGCTGGAAAATGTTTTGTTCGCAATGGGATAAAAATTAGCTTAACAAAATGCTTTATTTAGATGGCAAAAGCGTGTTACACAGCAAAAAGTCCTTAAAGCAAAAAAATATGTGATTTTTTTTGTATTATATTTGAATTTGAATGTGTTTTTAAAATGCCTGGGGCAACAAAGAAAGTCGATAAAAAAAAAGAGCTTATAACACTCAATTGAAGACATTTTTTTTTTGGCTTTAAATAATTTTCATTTTAATGCGTTGTATAAATAAAATGTTTAGTTTGGTTAAAAAAAGCAAACGGATTTAGTTGTTTTCATATAAAAGTTGAGTTGCTTTCTATATTCTAATTCCAATTGAAATATCAACTTATTTTTGCTCAATGAATTGATAATGGTCAAAAATATTTCGTGTTAATTTATATTAAATAATTAGCTTACCAAAATGTACAAGCTTGTCATCGACAAAACATAAATAACATCTTCAGATAGTACTTTCTGAAATGAAAGAAAAGTTCGATTTACGTATAAATAATGGTTTGATGCTATAAGTGATATTGAAAATGTATTTAATTGAATTTAGCATAGATAGTCCCTAAGATATATAACTAAAGCCCAAAGATATAGATATTATTTAGCAAGATGTCCCTCCACACGTATATTTGTTGGACTCAAACCCACTGCAAGCCCTCGATCAACCCCACAAGGACAGCTCATTAAAATCCGTATTCAAGCAAAACAAGCGCCTCAAATTCAAATTGTAAATTGCGAGGCAGACAAATCGAAGATGAAATCAAGAAACGCAATAAATTATTATTTGCCAAGGTATGCGAAAATCCAGGCAAATTCAACGCAATTCAAATGAAAATGCCTAATGAAGGCAAATGCAAAGCGAAGGGTGCCAACAATCGATGGGAAATCGAAGGAGAAGGATCGAAGCGAAAATGCACCCCATAAAAATCTTAAGCAGCTCACAGCCCAATCTTAGGCCAACAAATACTCTGAGGAGGTTGAGGTTGAGTTATGGCGGGTTTGGCATTACGTGAACGGTATGCGAAATCATCTACATTGTTGTTATTGTTATTGTTATTGTTGTTGTTGTTGCTGTTGTAGTTGTAATTCCTGCCACTGCAACAGCTTCAAGCAAATTGCAAAATTTGTGACGCATTCGGGCAACGTTCCCCTTTCAAGGAGCGCATGGGAATTGGTTCTCGACATTAACCGTAATGTATGTTCAATAAATATTTGGTAATTAAATAAATAGCTAGCTGTAGGAGAAAACTGTAGCAGCTGTGCAGCTTTTTCCTCTTTTTCCGTTTTTTTTTTCATTTTCTTGGGCGCATGCGCAACCTTTTGGAGAGGGAGAGTGTTACAATTTCACTTTTGCTGCTTTCGTCGTGGGATTCTTAAGGGTTCTGCTGATAGGCATGGGAGCGTTTGTAGAAGCGCACTGATATCGCTAGGGTTTTAGTTTAGGGGATAGTTGTCTTCAAGTTTGAGTGATCGTGTGACGAATTCATGAGTAAATTATGTAAGACTTGAGACGGTACGGTACGCTTTCCAAATAAGCTGGGTATTGGTCATTTTAATAGGCTCACAAATTTCAACTATTCGTTCTCAGATGTGCATCCAATTTAAGACAAATTATCATTTCTTATTTCAGCCTGTTTTCTACACACTCAAAAGGTATGAAGCACTTTCCACAAATGAGTTTAAATATAACGAAACAAATTTATAGATTAAAAGCAAATAAGTATTTCGAATTCTAGTCTGGTATTTACTGTATTGATCATTAAGCTTAAAGTTGATCTGTTAAGTTGAAATATACATTATATTATATTAAGTATAGAATATATCAATATTCTACATATACCCTTAAAAATTGTAAGTATAATTTATATTTAAGTATTTGCTAGAGGAAATAAATTATGCCTTGAATAAAAATGTATAATTTCATTTAATTTAGTTTGAGGTACAACTTAGAATGAAATAAATCGTTCTTGATTTTAAGTTTGGTATTTTATATTGAATAAATACCAAATATAATATACGCATTGCATAATATTACTTATTTCATGCATAGAACGTATATCTTATCAAAAGGAAACTTGCACAATACACTTAAGTTTTATCGATAAATGGGGCGTTGCCCTCCGGTTCCATTCAAGCCGAATTAATGCCGCTGTCAGTGACACTGTAGGGTAATCAGACAAAAAAGAATAGAGAAACCAAGTCTTAGTGTTCAAAATGCACGTTTATCACATGGCGAATCGACAGTGTTAACCTCCGCCTCCCCACTGCACTGTACAAGGATGGCATGCCACGCCCATTTTGAAATACACTAGCATCTCCTGTGACTTTTTCCAATTTTTGCACAATTACCCTACAATCGATGCTTTCTCCGCAAATCAATTGCAGAAAAACACAAACACAAACCCCATGACACATTGCACAGGAACCCGAACCTGAATGGAACCTTACCTTACCTTACCTTACTTTACCCTACCTTACCATGCCCTACTCGATACCTTAAGCAACCTTACTCAACCTTGCCACACCCGGAGTTGCACAAGCACACCAAAAAGGGATAAAGAATAGTCTGGGCAAGTAGTAGGGTAAAAACCAAAAGACGTTTGCAACAAATCTCTTCCTCTAGGCACAAAACTACATCTACATTGATGATGTTTGTATGCATGAATAAGTACATTTTTTGGAACGGGTATACGAAGTACAAAAAAAATACAAAATAAAAAAAAAAGGTGGAGTAGGGGGAAACCAAAGGGATTTAATTGCATTTTTTAGCGCGCGCGCTCTTTGCGAAAATTTTCAGCTGTGCCTCAGCTGGTTGAACTGAGCTCGACGCGACTCGGATTGATAGGATGTCGTGGTCGGGTTTGGGTTCAGGTTTAGGTTCGGGTACGGGTTTGGGTTTGGTCGAGTTCCATGTCGATCAATCGATCGATTGGCAACTACTGCGCCGCAACAGTTAGCAACGCTTGGCTGGTTGCCTCAACCTCAGCGACATCTTGAGATCTGTTGCTCATCATTGTCATGTTAATGTTTTGCGAAATGTGAATTTGATTGCCTCCTGCCGTAGATCAATAAACAGACTAATGAGCTAAAGGGTTGCTTCCAGCTACCCTCCGACCATCGATCCTAAACCCAATTCGATTTTTCGCAAAGCCCATTTGCATTTCACAGCGAGCGAATTTCCATTATCGAGTTTGCATTTTCCGTTTCGTTGGCGCTGAATGCCGCGTGTGCCATGAATTTTCTCGATGTTTGGTACTATAAGTTCCCGGGATCCCGTTGTGAAAGCTACTCTCTCAAATCTCCTTTCACATTCAAATGTGGCTCATGTAGTGCACAAAATGCCCTTAAGGCGTTTTAAGTTGCTTACTTGGTAGCAGTTAATTGGTTTGAAGTCTTACGCCAATTTGCATTTTCAATTTGAATTGTGCTCAAAGAAAAGTTGCTAATCGATTCCGACAGCCAACGAATGCTTTGATTAGGCAAGTTCATTGTTTAGCTTTCAAAAGTGTTGGCAAGTTGGCGGGCGGCCTTTTTTTATTTTTTTTGTTTTTCTTTGGCTTATTAGGGGCGGCTTTCCACAACGTCAAACTGATTTGGTAACAAGTTCTTAATGGTATTAACCTGCTGGGCTTGACTTTGTGCATGCTATTTACATTATAATAGGTTCCAATTTCTATAAAGAACTTGCTTGTTTTCAGAGTTCCTTTGAACTCAGAAACTATTAGAGCACAAGACATTAAGCTTGGTACGTTGTTTCTCATATTTTATACAATGATTAAATATTTGATTTATTCAAATAAATTAAAAATTTCTCATACTTATATTTATGATATATTAACGATTAGCCTTTTTGTAGATTATGGTAAATAATCGAAGAATAAACTTAATATCTGGAACAGTAAACGGTTAACTACAACGTTCTTACTAAGTAGTCTCTCAAGTTCTTAATGAAGTTGAAGGATATTTTCAAACTAATTCGCGCCTTGACACCACGCCTCTAACCACACACTAATTGATGTCCTGCCCGGGATAAGACGTCTGCTCCAAAGACAAATGGCAGGGCTGCAAAGGAGTTTGGCAGCTTGCTGAAACCCCACGAACAATGCCAAAATAATTAGCTGCTATTGATAACCAATGGTCATCTATGAAAGGCGATAACCGACGGCATCCTTCGGGGCGTGACACGTCACAATATGTGCACAAACGCCCCTGCAAAATCTTCAGCAAGAAGAAAGTCAAGCCGGGGAAAGAAAAGTCAGTCGCAAATGTTACAAATGATATTTTGTAGCGCACGGGCCACAAGGACTCACTAGATTATCAATGACAAGCAGCCGGCGCTGTGGCAGCTTCATAATTTTCAACACAAGCAACAGCAGCAACAACAGCAGCAACAATTTGCAGAGTGCAGCAAAGAAATGCAGCAGCAGCTGCGATTAGGGAACTCAAGAAAGTCGTTGCAGAGTCTGAGGTTGCTGCCCCCCAAGGAAACGCGCCCGTGTCCTCAAAATTTATTGATAGCCTCCTGTGTGTGTGTGTGTGTGTGTGTGTGTGTGCAGGCATGACTGAATGTGTGTGCGACTGTGTTGTGTGTGTAAAGCGCACTTTTTTTTGCACACACACACTTTGGCATTTTGAGCCATTCTTGCACTTTTTGACTGCTTATCATTTTGCTTGCTCAACTTTGGTTGTTTTTTTTTTTTTCATCTTTTTTTTCAAAGATTTTTTCGAGATTTTTGCATTTGCGCGCATTTCCACATTCCAAAAAGCACCACCGGCTGCTGGTGTTGCTACTGCTGCTGCTGCTCCGACTGCTTTGGCATCACCTTCCTGGAGGATGAGGACGTCATCGTCACCCCAATTTAGTTGCTACCCATGGCCAACTTCCCATTATTCTCCCTGTTTGTGTTTTGTATTGCCATTCACTTATCCTTCTCGCTTTGCTTGCCTTGCGTTGCCTGCCTGTTTTTCTTGCCTCCTTGTGTCCTTGCTTGCTTTTTTCTTTTTTTTTCTCCTTGTTGCCTCCTTGCGTGTGCATTTGCCGCATATAGCTCGCGCCAAGAAAACGCATATGCCACCTCGATCGCCCATAAGTAATCCTGCTCCTTGCCACACACACACACAAACACTCACACACACAGCCGCATGCAATCGCATTTGAAATGAAGCAAAAATTTAATGAAACGTGGCGAGTAGCAGGAAAAACTCTCCAAGTCTGAGCTGCCATTAAGCAGCTGCCTGGTCTGCCTGGTCTGCCTGGGCTGGCCAAAGGAGGGTTCAACTTTGTGCTCGAACGCTCGTATATGTACTAGAGTAAAGCACCACCAGCACCAGCACCACCACCACCACCCGATCGATCGACTAATGCCAACGCATGGCTTCAACACACACACACACACACACAAGAACAACAATTATATGCAACATGCAACATTGGAGTACATTATTCTAAGACACCCAAGTGCCAGCAGCAGACAGTTGGCGACATTTATGAGACATTGTCTTATACAAACAAACGGAGGCAGACACGTCGTGACAATGACCCCAATGTTATTTATATGGCTGGTGAGATTCTCGAGTTCCGTTAGAGGGGGGCACTCAAATCTAGTCACACATAGATATATATGTGCCTCATTTATGTGGGGCACATCGATTTTGATCTAGGCTCCTATCTTGAACAAATGAAAAACAAACAGTTCGTTGAACTTCCTTGGCATGTGCCATATATTTACACATATATTTATATGGATTTCCTTGTAAGCAATAAAAGGGTAGATAGCCGTTTAGAAGAGGGGCTTTAGCAAATATTACGCGATTAATAAACATGCTCAAATGTAAATAAAAAGCTTAAGATTCCATTTATTGATCGACTTCAAGAATGCCATTAAGCATTGCTATAGAAGAATTTGATTTAATTAAACGAAAAGAATCTTCATATTTAACAAATGAAAATCAGCAATTCTACTATGTATTTAAAAGCTGACTAAAGGGTATCTCCGAGTCCAGCTGCCTCAACTAGCGCATACGAACTAATGTTTGAGTAGTCATATTTTATAGCAGTATTCCATAGATAAATTTGCAAAGCTTCTATTATGTAAATTCAAGCGAATGTTTTTATTTACCTGTTTTTTTTTATTATTTTTTTCGTAAAACCAGCCAACTGCCAATGACTAATAATATTTATAGATGTTTTTCAATTTTGTTACAAGCTTCATTTACATACGAAATGCAAAGCAGTTATTGGCTGCTAAATTTTCAGCTTGAGCCCATTAAGTATTTATGAATTGAAGCAAAACATATTTTCAAATTAAAGTCAATTATGCAAAAAAAAAAAATGAAGTTCAATCAGCAAATGGGGCAGCATTGAAAGACCAACTTCAAATGGGGAGCCAAATAGCAACCCTTAATCCCTTAAGCCATAAAATAATAATATTGGGGAGCATTGTAGCATTGTGGAATGCAGGCACCCCTTTTCTCAGTGCACTTACCAAATTTGTCAGTCAGCGATAAGGTTTGTTATTATTATTGTTGTTGTTGTTGTTGTTGTTGTTGTTGTTGTTGTTGTTGTTATTGTTGCTCCAAGCAGCCAAATGTGTCGCATTAAAACGGCACAAAATATGGGACAGATGTTTGCTGCTCTAGGTTTTTGGCTTGTGCCACAAATGTAAGTTGAAGGTGTCGAGAGTCAGAGGCAGAGGCAGAGGCAGAGGCAGAGGCAGAGGCGGCGATGGTGGTGGTGGTGTTGGTGGTGGTTGCGGCAATAGCGCCGGCTGCTTGCTGCTAAAGACCTAGGCCAAAGAAATGGCCTCATTACATTTGCTGCAGCATTTAGCTTGGCTCGATGTTACAGTTTTTCTTCAAGAAAAACCCCGCGCGCTTTGGCACGAGCTAAGGTATGATCAGCTGTAGACGAAGGGGGATGAATACTACACATACCTATATACACATATATATATATATATATAAATATCCAGGTGGCAGCCAACAGCGGCGGCGGCGTCTAGCAACTACCCCTAAGACAAGGGCTGCGGCAGCAACGTCTTGAGTCGCTCATAGTCGCATTGGAAATTGTGCAAAATCGATTACAATGATTGCATTTGGCGACAGCACGACAAAACGGAAGAAGGAACAAGGAAGGGAGTCCCAATGCCCAATGCCCAATGCTGTAAGTGTTGCGCTGCATGCAGCATGCAGCACAATGAATGTGCGCCGGAAGAATAATGGCACAAACACTGCCAGCAGCAGCAGCAGCAGCAGCAAAGGGGATTCAGAGAGAAAGAGAGAGAGAGAGAGAGTGCAGGGCCCGGTGTTGCACTGATTTGCTTTGTTGTCGCGCATTGTTGATTTCTTGATTTTGTTCTTCTTCAACAATTTTGCACACAGCCTGAGCCGCATTGCGCAATGATTGCAGCTCCTTGCATTAATGTCCCATTCGAGTTTGGTAATTTATATGATTTTTGCTGGACATTTTAAGGGACGTTGTCTCGTGCCGCCCCAGGCCCGGTGTGTCCAACAATGCTGCTGCGGTCAATCGCTTGCCGTGCTGTTGCACAAATTTGCCTATTGTCGCCTGCCGGCCATCAAATGCTCTTCTCAATCTTGAAGCAGTCCTGCAGTCTTGCAATCTGGCATCACAGCTGCGCATCGAGTTTGTTTGGACTGAGGCAGTTGAGATGGGCGCAAAATGAAAATATTTTACAATTTGGCTACCAGCACTATCAAAAATCGAACGACTCTTCCAATTATCTGGTCATTAATTGCCATCCACTTTTTTTGTCTTTAATAAAAAAAAAGGTTTGGTATTTATCACTAAAAAAAAAAAAAGGTTGATTTTTATCTTTTGTCACTTAAAAATAAATGGGGTCATTCCCTTATCACAGCAAAACAAAATGAGAGACGTTTTATGAAAACCGGCTAACAAGTGCAGTATAAATTAAAATAGCTTAAAGTGAACACTCTCTTCAAATTATTTAAATTTAAATAAATGACTTTAAATTAAATTCCATAGGAAGACTTGTGATTGAAATACTTACATTAGTAAGGAACTCAATTATACATAAAGATCTGAACTTTAAACCCTTTACGGACATCGTCAATTCAATTTCATCTCAACACAGCTCTAACTCAGATTGCATTTTTCAAATACTTAAGATATTTCCCCCCAAATAGCATATATTAGTTTAATTAGTATAAACATTCTTGCATGTTCTCTCTTCTTATGAAGAGATAAACGCTTGACAAACTTTTAAGAATTTTCCAATTCATCCAAGAAACAATCCGCCGCTGAGCTAGAAAATTACGTTAATCAATCAAACTATAAATGATC
This sequence comes from Drosophila setosimentum, assembly GCA_035043505.1. Classification (NCBI taxonomy): domain Eukaryota; kingdom Metazoa; phylum Arthropoda; class Insecta; order Diptera; family Drosophilidae; genus Drosophila; species Drosophila setosimentum. The sequence goes on from JAWNMY010000008.1 coordinate 2,376,706, forward strand.
AAATTTTCAACAACAACAAAAATTGTATAATATTGAACCAAGCTGTACCCCTTAAATGAAACCACAACACGTGCCCAACTCTAACACAAAGCTTTCGCAGCTGCTCGTGCCCCGTTAATATGATTTATGTCATCCATGTAATCAGGGACATTGTGCATTGATTAAGCTAGCGGGTCATTGACTGTGCCACAGGCAGCTGCGCCCGTACACAACAACAACAACAGCAACAGCAATATCAACAACAAACAGGGGCAGGAGCAGGAGCAGGAGCAGGAGCAGCATCACTCAAATGAGAACACCACCAAACGGTATCATCAACGACAAAAATCACCAGCATGAGGCGAGTGTTGAGTGTTGAGTGTGGAGTGCCAGCCAGCACCTGCCTGTTACAACTTACAGGGGCCCGTGCCACACATCCTTCCTGGGGGTTGTAAGCAGCAAAATATGCAACCACCCCAAAAAAATATATGTACCAGCTACCACCAGACTAGGCCAGCAGACACCAGCACCACCCTCTGGCTTTTGCTAACAGCGGTGCAGCCGTTAGATTCACACAGACACACGCAGGCGCATAAGCAAGCATATCCTGGGCGCAGGACAATGCTGGCTTGCGCACTGTACTTGCCACACATACAGGCTCATTCGGCTAGCTGCCACGCCAATTAAACCATTTGCAGAAATGGCGTCCACTTGTTTTCATTCCGCTTCAAAAAGGGGGCGCTTAGCCACCCCTGCTGCACACAAATGCGCAGGATCTGAACGCACGTGCGACTGCGCCACACTTTCGCGTATTTCGATTTGGAAAGGATCTGCTCAAACACACACACACACAGTCATACACATACACTCAGAAAAAAAATCGAATTGATTTTTAGAAATTCGCTCCCTTTTCCTCACTTTGTTATTCAGAAATCAAATTGATTAAATTGAATATTGTGATTTTCATAGAACCAGGATTTCCATTTTTTATTTGTGACTAGTTCTCAGTGAGCTTTTTTAGAAATACATTTTTTAACAATAGAAAATATTTCATAAACGAAAAACCCTAATATTTTTGAGATTATCGATTTATGTTTCTTATATTTATAGATTATTTATAAAAACATGGTAAACTATTTGATTTGCAGGTCGATTTTCATGATCGATGAGATCGATTTTTTTTTCTGAGTGTAGACATAACATACACACACACACATATTACACACACCCTCTATCAAGGGCTGGTTGATGATATCCTGATGCCGGCATAACAATGCCAATGTTAATGCAAATACAATCGCATCCTTTCAATTTGAGAGAGGTCCTTTTGTAACGCTGTGTATTAACAATTTTGGCTAAATATTTCAAATACAACAAATGCGGGCGCCGTTTTCAATGTGTACCCCTCTCGCCCCTCTGTTCCTGTTTCCCATTTCTATGGTAAACTGTGTTGAAAATTTGTATCCGGCACACGTGCCAATTGAAAGGATCTAGGATGTGCTACAATATTTTTGGGCGTGAGGTGTATTTTCCATATTTGCATATGATTGAAGGAGTTATTTGAGTATTGTTGCTCAAGTTCTCTAATGTAAGAAATACTCCGTTCTCTTTATACCTGAAAGAATGTCAGAGAAACTATCTTTTCTAAAATTATCTTTAGTCTGTTTTGATGAACGCATTTTTCTAAATGTCCTAAATAACTATTGGGAAACAAGACAACGAACTGTTTGAAGTATTGCTTTCCTCACTTTCCACTATTCGAGCAACAAAATCGTTTGATAACATCAGTTCACGTATTTATAGATGTTTGTTCACTTTAACAACAAAAGGTAACTAGTCAAAATGCTTTCAGCACCTTCTTCAGAATTGACCTGCGATTGTAAGGAGATGATGAAAAACCTATTTATCAGAGACTTGTTTGCGCGGAAAAAAAACAACTCTATTTTGGATTGCATGCAGAGAGAGAAGGGGATGCAACCAAAACCTAAAGAAACTCAACGAAGAACCTCCACTGATCTAGAAGATTTCTAAATAAGTTTCGCTATAAACGTTTCCCTCGAATAGTTTTTATTTATTAGTTTCAAATCAAGTTTATTACACCTTGTATTATATTATGGTATTCTAATTTTGTTGCCAAGAAATCATTGAGATCGGAAACAAATCGATCGAAATATAAATTCTTGTATGAAAATCAAGCCGACTTAATTCAGGTCTACAAGGAGATATCATTGGTTTCTTTATGTCTAACTTACTCTTAAAATTGCAAGAGTCGAGCTTCATCGACAGACCATCGACCTCCCAGTTAGAGCCAATTTGTAGAGTCCTACGCCAAAAAAGCAAATAAACTTTAGCAAAGCACTCACTCAGCAATTGGCAGCTGATCGCTGATTTAAGGCCAGCCAGAGCTGAGCTAGCCACATATATATATATATATACATGTATATATATGAATGAGAAGAAGTGCTATGCATTCCACAATATATCTGACAGATACACAGAGGCGAAAACAGAAAACACAGAAATCTCAACAACAACAACAACAACAACAACAACATGAAAAATTTAAAGAAATAAAATGCCATGCAAACGAAGTTATTTTTAAGAAATTCAAACCTGCAGTGAGTGAATTATGAGCCGGAGCGCTGTCAAGGCTATGTTGGACTGATGCTTGGCAAGCGACACACACACGCTGGGAACATAGGAGCACGGGGAGCGGCAAATAGGGAGCGGGACACCAAGCTCACAGTAGGCATAGGTGTGATCGAGAGGAGAAGCCAAAAAATACAAAAACAACAACAAAAAAAAAAGGCAGCATGGCAACACCTTACACGTTGCACAGAACAGGTTGCAACACGCTCGAACAATAGGTAGATAAACTCACGTACTCATAATTTCTTGTTGTTGTTGTTGTTGTTGTTGTTATTGGTGTTGTTATTGTTGTTGTTGTTTCTAACATTTTAGAAATCTGCGCGATCTGTTTTCGTATGCACGGGCTAACAGTGGCTGTCAATATGGCTCTAACTCTGGCTCTAACTCGGCCTCGGGCCTACGCCCAATGATGATGACGACGATGATGATGAGAATGGGTATGAAGATGAAGATGAAGATCTTGGCGATGACTAGGAAATATTGCCTTTCCTAAGAAGGATTTGTGTCAGCAAACGTGACTTGAAATATAATGTGTTGTGTGTGTGTGTGTGTGTGTGTATTTGATTGTTGATCCTTTTGTGTGCGCTCGCATGTCTATTGTTTGAATAGTTAATTACGGGTTGGATCAGAGTGTACACTCCTTTGAGCCAGGCCGATAGCACAGGTTGGATGCCAACCAAAAAAAAAAAATATCTCTTTTTTCTTTCACTTATTGTTTGGCACTTTTCCACCGTTTTTGTTTTTAGCCATTTTTAACCGTAATTTGGGAATTAGTTTTCAACATTTTTCGTATTTCCTAAAACATTAGAGTTGCTTATCGGCGTACCGCCCACTCAAAACCACGTGTGGGCGTGCCAGCGTTGACAACTGCTAACAATGACTTCATTTGTGTGCATTTCGCCAAACATGTTGCAGCTTAATATTTGCCAGTTGTTGAAACCACATTTGATGGATTGAGCTGCGGCACTTGACAGTGTTGTTGATTGAAATTCAACTACTCATATGCGTCATGCGCCTTTTGTCTTTGCCACAATGTGTTGAATGTGCAATTTGCTAGAACAGAACACAAATATATATATATATATATATATGTTCTTGATTTTCTATTTAAGATTGTTGTAATCTTTTAATGAGTTGGCAAGGCGGAGTTCTGAGTAAGCATATGATTGCCGGCGAAAGACTATGAAGATGTAAGATCAAATTTCAAATAGTTAATTTAGAGAGATTTTGAAAAAATTACAAATTGCCACTTTAATTAGAGAATAATGATCTCAGCTCAAAAATTGAAATATCTGTGAGGCTAGTATATTAGGAAAGTCTTTTTAGTCAAAAAAAACATAATTAAATGTTTTGAAGAATATCATAATAGTTTGAAATATTTGTAACTTTACTGTGACTTAAAACGCTTTCAACAAATTCAATTTTTTTCTTAATGATCTTAAAAATTAATATACATATGATGATCGCCAATTATTCAAATGCTAACACTTTTTCGAACCTTATCCTATTTTAAAAGTCATTTTGATTACTTTTTGTTATGTCAATGTGAACGTAGCACTTCCACAGATAGAGAAAATATATAGATGAAGTATATTGAAAAGCAAAGAATGTTGGAAAATACTTATAGCTATAATGATGTGTGATACTGAAAGAGATTTATCCAACAGGTACTACAATATATCTATACTTGTATATATATTTGTACACTTAATGCTCTTTTTACCCATTCTCATTTAACGTTCGAATATTTTCGATCCAATTTACTGCTCAAGTTCTTGATTACAACACTTAAAATAAGTTTACTTTGCCCAACCCTTGATCTACTGTCGGCAAGGCATTCATTGCAAATTGAAACCCAAGTGAAAGCATTTGTGATCTTCATCAGAGCCGGAGCAAGTTTCCATCCCACGGTTTTTGGGCGCTGCTTTACAGAATGCACCCATGTCACATAAATAAAATTTGTATATGCGATTAAATTTTGAAATTCAATCGTAATGCATTCGAAGACGATGCCAAGGCATAACTATGAATTCTGGGTTGTCAGTCAGTCTGTCATTTCAGTTCAGGTCGGTCTCTCTTTCTTGTCTGTCTGTCGGTCGGTCGATCGGTCGATTGCATCCCTAACCCTCCCAGAATGACACCAGGAGCGTGAGACGAGAGCAAGGCACTGCTTGAGCTGTGATAGACAAAATCTTGTCATAACTTTGATGTTGTTAGTAAAACAAAGCAATTGCTGTCCTGAACGTAAGCAGCAACGCATCATCCCATCTGAGAATGGGAATCCTGCGAAATTTGCCTACTTACCAAACAGGAGGGGTGCGAAAAACTTGGCAGCTGGCAACTTGAGATGGGGGGGAAAATCAAGTTGGGATTATGCAACATCAGACAGACTTAGACACAGACAGACACACATCGATGCCATCTAATGTGCTGTGTAATTCTTGCAGACGTTTTGAAAAATTGCTGGGCCCGGAACAGACATCATCTCAAAAGCACTCTGACTGTGGTTTATATACATAACTTGGCTAGCTGATTTGACTGATATTCCGAGTGCTTAAATTGCGTTGTTCTTCTGCCCATGAAATATGGGCCCGCTGTCAAAGTCCAAGTTCTAAGAATGTCAAAAATAAATGAAAAAAAAAAAAAAACTACGCGCTCAGATGAAGATCAAAATCAAAATCTAAACTGAAGCAAACTGAATTCAGCTCGAGAGATGATGCATGAATGAAATGCCCGAAACCCATTGTCCCGGCTCTGGTCAGGCAAATAGATGCAACAAAGGGTTGCGCGAGAATCACTGTCAAATGTGTTGAAGTCTCCGCGAATGTAATGCGATAAGATCGGCACATCAATCCAGAGACGAAAAAAAAAATAAATAAATAGAAGAATAAAGGAAATGCTATCCTTAAGAATGTTAATCAATTAATTACATGCTGTGTATACAACACAAGGGGGTAAAGGATTGCCCGGCAAGGGTTGTGGCCCAGTGATTAATTCCAACATATATCCCAAGGCTATATATAGATTGGCTGCAGCATTATATTGTGGTTGTGCTTAGAGGAAGCATAGATCCCCGGAGAGAGACAAAGGAGGAAAATTAGCTGCGAGCATTACTAAAAATTAACTGACCAGTGGTCAGTTCGTGGGTCAGTCGCGTGGCTGTTATTAATATAAACACAAACATTGACCATTGGTCAAGGGAATTATAATAGTTTTATATAAGGGGGTTCATATCAAAAAGGAATCTCAACTCATCCATGCAAAACTGACAGAAGTCATTCGTCTTGTCCGAGCCATTTACATAATATGTTAACAAATTTGTCTTATATATATTTTGAATTAATTTACATCCTTATATCTTGTCCATTAAAAGGATTCTACTAATTACGCTTAGTTAAGCACATTATCTTGCATCAATACAATTCCTAAATAAATTAGATAAATGAGTTTATATTATTATTAACAATTTATTTTTCAAATGTTACGATTTACTTTGTAATACATATTATATAAATAACTAAAATACATATTTTAAAAAAAATGACTTAAAAGTTAGCTGAACTAATAATTCTGAAAAAATGATTCTTAACTTTTGACAAGTTTATGAATTCTATTTTGAGAAGAGTTATAAATGGAACAAGGTTTTTTGCGAAAAAAAAAATAACATGAAATGCAGGCACTTGAGAAGACAGGCAAAAAAAAAAATCATAAAAAAAAGGAAAAATAAATTAAATTGCCTGCTGTGTGGGAACCAAAATGCTGTGCAACATGTGACAATAACGATTTGGCACTGCCTGCCTCGACAGCCAGTTGCTAGAACGGACACAAAAACAAAAAAAGAAAATACAAATGACCAAAGATTGTTTCAATGTCGGCACTTGTTTTGTAGCACGTTGTGACCCAAATTGTTTGCAAAAACAAAAACGACGAGTGGCAATGTGGCAATGTGGCAATGTGCCGAGCACAAGGCGATTGGCAAACCACTTGAGCCAGGACAATGCAAGAAACGGTTGCCATTATTCAAATTATATAGAAAATTGCAAGTAGAACACAAACTAATTGTTAACACACAGCAATTTCAAAACTAGCCAAGCTGTGGGGGCCTTGGCCTGCTGAGCCTGGGAAACACTCAACACTCAAGTGGCACAAACAGCGGGCAATATGGCAAGCAGATGAGCCAAATGTCAACCAGGTCGCCAAGAACCTTATCGCGAATATGCCCCACTAACCTCAGCATATTTGTCAGCAATTTGCTCTAACCATATCAGAATTCAAATCGAAATGCGCGCGAAAATTGTGCGCCACACATAAAAAATAGCAATAAAATTTAATAAAAAAAAAAATAAATAAAAAACAAGATGGAAAAGTATCGAGTTGACAATGTTTGAATACCCTTACAGAAATATGAAATATGTAGGATCGGAGATATTCAAGGGTATATCGAAGTACAGATCTTAAATAAAAATTTAATTAGGTTTAGATACAATACAAGCTTTTAATTTATCTAAAAAAAAAAAAAACAAAAGCTTCGTTTTATGCGATTTTTTCGATATTGGAATGATAACATCTAAATGTAGAAAGTTTTGGGCCACAGTAAAAAAAAAACATTTCTAAAATGAACTCATCTCTCCACCCAAATTTTCTATAGATATATCTTCTCTAATCAAGCAACTGTAAGTACTAAATGCTGCCCAGAATGTCTTCTTCAATGCCCTACACACATTTCATGTCAAAACTGAGTTATCACTCTACGCATATAATAGGGTATAGGGAAAATATGTATTAAAAAATATCTAAGCATGTCAAGAACATTGTTCGCTCATTAAGAAGCAACAACAACAACAGCAAACTGTATCTCCCCAACACCCCCGCAGCCATCACTCATATTTTGTTATTTGCCCACATGCAATACCAAGTTTTGTTGTGCTGCTGCGTCGGGCAATGTTGATTAGTACTTCCTGAGGCTGCCATATCGTTCTATACACTTATACACACACACACACACACACACACAGACAGACTATATACACACACATACATGTGTATTTAACTTATTGTATATATAGTTTATATACTCAGTCGTATAACTGCCAAACGCCTATTTGTTTCGAGCAGCGCAAACAATGTGCTTGTGGGGCTTGCGAGAGGGGAGCTTGAGAGATGTGGACATGCGGAGGTGGACATAACGAGAGAACTCAGCTTATCAGTTGTTGGCAACGAGCAGTGGCCGTTAGAAGTTGGAATCATAATAATACTTCAACACCAGGTCTGCTCTCCGAGTTGCAATGTAACCCTTTGATGGGGGCTACACAATGCAAAAAACACATGAAACGGGCATGAGGATTTTCAGGTCTTGTTTCCGGTTCGTGCAAAAGCTGAACTTTGAACAAACTTACGGTAAATGTTAAAGACAGACAGGCAGAGAGAGAAAATTTAATGTAATTGCAAAGGCAGAAACATCTTTGGTATTAATTAATATGCTTATAATAATATACTTTTAACATTTGGAATACTACATATACTATATTATCTATCTTAAAATGTTTTTACATTATATATATATATATATATATAAATTGCACAGCAACAGGCGAATAAAATCGGAAATCAGTTTTGAACAAAATATATATCCATAACCTAATTATAATATCTTAAAATGCCAATGTTTAAAATACTAAGAGTAAAATAACGGTAATTTAATTGTGCTATATAATTTATACTATATACATTCAGTTATCTATGCCCAATTTGTAACTTCATGATGATCTTGAGCTGCCCAAACAATTAACTCATTTCCAATGACGAATTAATCAAAAGATTTCAGATAACCCAAATTGAACAAGTTATAAATCTATGTATATGGAATACACCTCCCACAATGAATATGCAGGCTTTGTCACGTGACCCAAGATCGCTCTGGGTGTAGAGTGTAGAGTATATATATAATATATATATATGTGTATAGTATAGTGAATTGCTTTGCCTTTGCATTTGCCTTTGCTTTTTGGAGCACACAACTTCGACAGCGGCACATTTAAACTCTGAACCCGGCAATTGATTGCCGCAGTGAAAGCTTCATTTGGTGAATATTGTTCTGTGAATGGTCGTGTGAGTATGAGTATTCGTATGAGTGTGAGTATGAATGAATGCGTTCTCTAACATCGAAATGAATTGCTTATTTTGACATTTATTAAAGCTTTAAATAAAATTTATGCAGAGAATCAATTAGTGGACTCAGTGTGTGCTGTGTGTGTGGCTGTGAATGGAAGTGGATCATAAATGCGGGCAAAGGGGCACCAAGAATTCTGACTGTGTAGTGGAAACGGGTGGTCGCCAATGGGCAGACAGACAGAGAGACGAAGGAACACGCACAACGCAGCGCAGCAAAAAGTCAAGTAACGAGAAAAATATTTCTCACAATCCGTTTGTAGACAAGGCGCTCTCACAAGGAGAATCAAGAACTCAGCGAAGGCTACAAAAACAACAAAACGCGGCGCTGGCCAAAGCGAAGCCAAAAAAAAAAAAAAAGACACTACTACTAACAAAAACAACAACAATGCATATAATCAGAGGAGCGACAAAGACTGCAAGAAATCACAGCAGCGACTGCAGCAGCAGCATCTCAAAGATAAACAGGCAAGCAGCAGACAGGCAGACACAAATACACATGTATCTAAGCACAGACACACACACATATATATCTTGCTGCTGTCTGCACAGGAGTATTACACACATAGATAGACACACACACACATACTACAACTACATATAACCTTATTTTGGCGCAAAAATCAAAACGCGTTTTCCTCTTTGCACTGTCATTCTCATGCTCTTCACCTACTTCTTCTACTTCTCCATGCACATCTTGGACTGCAAGAAATCTCAGCGCCCCTGCCCCCCACCCTTCTTCCACACAAACATTGTTGTTGTTGTTGGGCTCGTGTTAAGGAATTTTGCGCGCGCGTTGTCCTCGTTCCCGTTCCCCTCTTTGCTCGTGACACACACATACCACAATAACAGCAGGACTAATTTCTTGCTACGCTCTGTGCATGTCCTTCGTGCTCCGCGCCGATCAGCTGACTGGAACATATGTATGTACAGGCAGAAGGAAAAAGAAGAACTGGATTGAGCATGAGAACTGAAACGGGACCGAACCTCATTCTCCGCACCTATCCTTTTCTAACTGTTTGTCCTGCGTGTGTGTGTGTGAGTGTTTTTTTTTTCTTCTGTGTGTATTCTTTCTGATCAGCATTTGTCTACATTGCGCTGCTTCTCTCTTATGTACAAATGTATATGCCTCGATTTCCCCTACATGTCGGAGTTGAATTAGCCCAAATTCTGTGCGAAGTTCAAATACCTTTTGCGCGAAAAGCCTGTCTGTCAACACCTTTGTCAATCTCCAATTCAAATTGCGATTACTGTTGGCTCTCATGGGGGCATCATACACATATTCACTAAAACAAAAATGCACAGTGGTCTAATCTACTAATAAGAAATGATGATTCAAAATAAAAATAAATTATAAATTATATCCTAAAGCTTATTTGTGACCACTGCATCTACATATAGAATAATTTATACACATATATATGTTATATAATATATAATAAATATATTAATCTTAATACTTCCTTTTTTTATTTATTACATTAATTTCAGACAAAACGTCATAATTTTCAGCCAAAACGTGCTTATCTGTAGCCACTGTGTTTACACACATACACATGCACACACACACACACATACACACGCACGTGCATGCGTATTGTCAACATGCAAATGTATTAAATGCTCATAAATTACCTATCCATCAAATTCCTCTATCTGCATTTGATTGCACACTAATTGCAAGCCCCGTCCCCTCCCCTAACCATCATCGTCTGCGACGTTGCGTTGCAATGGTTTGTATGCAGATCTTGCACAGCACCGCCCTAACACACACATAAAGCGACTAACACCAAGACACAATCACGTACAACCTCAGCCCGCTAAGCGCAAGAAGCTTTTGGCTTTCGCGCGCGCGCGTAAAAGTATCTCAAACGCTTTTTATACAATTTTTGCACACTTTTTTTATGTCGCCGTCGTCGGTCGTCAGGCGCTTAAAAAAAAACAGCCAAATCTCAGACCTCACTTCTTGGAATTTCGATTTACAATTTAGTTCTTCACGTTGTTCATTCCTTCTGAGTTTTTTCTTTTTTTTTGGCAGTTTAAGCTGCTTCTGCTGTTCCCGCTGCTATTGTTGTGCTCCATTCCCATTGACGTTGTTGCTGCAATTTCATAGTCTCAATACTTGTATGTGTATGTGAGTATGCAGCCTATTCTTTTGCTCGCAATCAAATTCACTCGATGCGCGTTTGTGTGTGAGTGAGCTTTTTTCCTTCTTTTTTTTGCATATCATTTTGATTTCTCGGCTTGCCCTTTTTGTGTTCAGTCTTCGTCTTTGTCGCCGCACCGTGGTATGCATGTGATAATCAAATGCAGTCGTCAATCGATTGCAAATTGAAAATAACAGCGAAATGAATCATCCAAAGAATTTAGAGTTTAAAGACAAAATAATATGCGTTTTTAAATAGTTCTTAAATAAGCTCTATTCATTATTACATTATGCCATTTTGATTATACAATTTCTTATCTTTTTTATTTTAAATTTAGTATTAAATTTTATTTTGAATATATTGAATTTTTTCAACTTTGCATAGTTTTTTTTTACTTTTAATAAATAAATTAAAAAGCTCATGCTCAGCCCACTATGCCACAGTATGAATGAGTTTTAGTTTATTTTTTATCCGCATGTTTTTAACTTGTTCAAAACCACTTTATGATTTCTACGTCCTTTTTTGTTGTATTTGTTGTTATTCATTATTTCTAAAAGATGATCCTCTTCCTGCAGCAGCACAAAAGCCCAATAGCAAATTCAAGCGAATGAAACCGTAGCTCATTTAGCTTTTGAGCATATTTTTGGTTGGGCCAACAATGCCAACCGAGATCATTTACACGAACTAACATATGATTCGCATTGTATTGGGTAAATGATGTCGAATTTTGATGGCCGCCAAATGTAGTCGTTTCATTTTGCTTGGATTTTCTTGCTGTGTGGAATCTGCCAAGTCTTTTTTGCAATGCAAGACCCAAGGGTGCTCCGCCCCCTCTGCTCCGCCTGCCATGAACGACACGACTCCCGCAGGGCCTGTGCAGCACAGGCACACACACAGACAGCCATATGTAACTCGATTTTTGCTTTAACTTTGCCGCAACTGCCCACACACATTTACTTACGCACACATAGCCATACACATAAGCAGCGCTGCTCATTTAACGACATTGGCGTCTACGTCTGCAAAACAGCACAAAAGAGCCAAGTCCCCACACCCCGCTTCACCTCCCAAAAAGAGAGCAGTGTCGATCATATGACTGCGAGGCTACGACTACCTGCTGATGACCAGAGCGGGAGGCGTGCGGGCGAGGGGTGTGCGGGCAGGCGTCGTGGAATGCGTGGATCTCACATTATTACCTGCGAACGACACAATCGATGCCGATGCCATCGTCGTCTTCGCCTTCGTCTCCAACTTTAAAGATTTGCACGATGCCCGACGAAGTTGCTTGCAGGCTCTTTGCTCTGCTCCCAGCCAGCCATTCTGCTGCAACGTAAATCACATGTGTTTTTGCTTGTTCGTTCGTTCGCTTCGCTTCGGCTCCACTCGGCCCCCCTGAAATCGGCTGCCACTCGGCCGTCGTTTTGAATGACGCGCTTCGCGCTATAAAAGCTCGCGCGCCAAAATTTGCGCCTTCAATCGTGCTTTGGCCGCGCATCGGGTAGGGGAAATTTAGCAGTGAGATCTACCTGTTGCTCTGGCATCAACTAACTGCACACAGATTTGCTTCTACACTTTTTCTATCCCACTTTTGTCTATGCTATTTGCAATGGAAATGGAAAATTGTACAATACATATGTAGCTCCCGTTCCCGCTCCCGCAGCCGTTTTGGCTCTCGCTCTTGCTGCTTTTGCTTTTCCTGAGTTCCTGCTTTAACTCCTGCTCCTTGGTTGGTTGGTGCTGTTCACACAAAAGAGCAGCGACGTCGACAGCAGCAGCAGCAGTAGCAGCGGGGGTTGCACCGACGTCGACGGCGCTCTTTAAAAACCAGCTGCGCTCGCATCGAGCCTCACATTTGTATTCTGTTCGTCGTCGTGTCAACATCTGCGCCTTTTTATCCACTCGGCCTCGTACGCCTGTGCATTCAATTTGTGTGTGTGTTGTGTGTGCTGAAAACGATTGGATATAAAATAATAAATAATACACCACAAAAAGAACTCACAACAATGTTAAAGCGGACTCCAAAAATATGCAACAACAAATGCAATATTAGTTTTTAACAACAATTTATTATAAATGCAACAACTACAACAAAAACATCAAGAAACCCAACCAAGGACTACAAACGAAAAGAAATCGAACGAACAAAATTAACTGTAAATGTGCCGTCAGCAAAAGAAACGTGCGAAAATTGTGTTTTAGCAATTTTCCAAAACGACGCAAAAACAAATTTTAAGTCTGGACATTCTGCAAAATAGTTATATACATTAAAAAGAAAACGGTCAAACAACATGCTGTGGGAAACAATTGCCGAAGAGAACAACTGCAACATGGAATGCAATATCAGGTAATTAAATTACAAAAGTGAAATAGAAAAAGAAAGAGTAGGCAGAGAAATAGGCAAACGCATACGAATTATAATAAATGAAATAAAAGTGCAAGTAAAACTAACAACAACAACAAAGCGACGTGCTTGAACTTGAACAGCGACAGCAACACAAAAGCAACTGTGAACAACGGCACGCAGAACAAAACAGCAAAGCGTCGACTGCGCTGCTTGCTGCTTGCCTTACTGTTCAACAAAAGTAAGAGTAATTTTTTTTGCTCATTTTTTTTTTTTTTTTGATTTTTTGCACGCTCCACGACACGTTTTTTTTATGTTGTGTGTGTGGCGCTCAGCTGTTGTTGTTGCTGCTGCTTTTTCATTCATTAAACCGGCTTCCGCGAAGTTTGCGCAGCTCCAACAACAAGAAGAGGAAGCTTTGCAACTGTATTGTCAGTTTTTGTTCTTCCTCTGTTCTGCGTTGCGTGACCCAAAAGTCGTCGTCGTTTGCCCGTCCGTTCGTCCGAGGAGTGCAGATGCAGTTGTTGTTGTTGTTGTTGTTGTTGTTTGGCCCCTTGAGCAAAACGAAAACAGTTCAAGCAGAACATGCAAAAGGGGAATTCCGCTTAAAGTACCGCAAAACATAAAACGTAGAAGAAGAAGAAGCATTCTAATTTCAAATTCCCAATTTACAAGCATTACATGCTGGAGAGAGAGAGAGAGAGAGAGGGAGATAGAGAGAACGAGAGAGAATTGAGCGCAGCAAACTACCCCTCGGCTCGTCAGTCTTCCTCCTCCTCCGCATCTTCCTTATGTTATTTTTGTTGTTGTTTTTACACCACCACCACCACCAACGCTGCCGCTGTCGCATATTTTTAGCTGGGAGTTTAATGACCCACCGTTTAGGCAACCAGCAGCAGGCAGAAAACTGAGGAACACAAATGTTATTTTGTAAAATTTTTTTCCTTGCAAAAGTGAGATTTGTAATAAATAAATTATATATATAGATGTTGCCATTTACAAAAATGGTATTAATACATTTATTGTTCATAATTATGATTTTATTGAAAATAAATGAAAAAGGTTTTTAACAGTTAACTAATCCACAACTCTCCCTCTCTCTTTCGCTCTCCTTTGTAGCTCCAGCAGTCTGAACAAAAACAGCTCAAATCGCCGCGTTCGTCGTGCGCTGACCTCCAACAATCTCATCATGGATACCATGGATGCTGATGTTGAGCAGGAGTTGTCCTTCTACAATGATGACGATGTGCTCGCCCTGCCCCAGCAGCGTGCGCTTAGCCCGGAACTGTTGGGTCTGCTATCGCCTGAGGGTTCGCCGCAGCGTTTCCAAATTGTGCGACAGACAAAGTTGCAACATCAACAAGATGCAACATCCACAACTGCAACTGCAACAAGAGCAGCAGCAGGATCAGCAGCACCGACTGCCTCTCGCAGTTTTCGCATCTTCAATAGCCTCTCCTCCGCAGGCTCCATGGAGTCCTCCATGGACGATGATTACATGGAGCTCTTCGAAATGGAATCCTTTGCGGGCATGCACCAACAGCAGCAGGAACAAGAACAACAACAGCAGCAGTACAATTCCAATCTGCCTAGTGGACTCAATTCACTGATTAGTGGACAAATCAAAGTGTCGCCCAAATCCCCAACCATCATGATGAGGCGGCCATCGGTGCGCCGTTGCCTCAGCATGACGGAGACAAACAGCAATCAGCTAACACAACAACAATTGATACAACAACAACAACTGCAACCAAAGACGCCAGAGACTGCCCGGGATTGTTGCTTCAAGCGTCCCGAACCGCCCGCATCGGCCAGCTGCTCCCCGATTCAGAGCAAACGTCACCGTTGCATCGAAAAGGAGAACTGCCCACTGCCCCAACCGCTGCCACTGCCATTGCCATTGTCTCTGCCCCTGCCACTGCCACTCACACATGCGCCGCCTCTGCGAAAATGTATTTCGCTGAATGATGCAGAGATCATGTCCGCCTTGGCACGCTCTGAGAATCGCAATGAACCCGAACTGATTGGTGACTTTAGCAAGACTTATGCCCTGCCGCTGATGGAGGGCCGTCACAGAGATCTCAAATCCATATCCAGTGAGACGGTGGCCAATCTGCTGAATGGTGCCTATGACGACGAGGTGGCCAGTTATCGCATCATCGATTGTCGTTATCCCTATGAATACGATGGTGGGCATATACGCGGCGCCAAGAATCTCTATACCCATGAGCAGATCCTGCAGGAGTTTTTGGGCGCAGCACAGACTGAGTTGCAACAGCAGCAGCAACAAAATGCGGATGCATTTGGCAAACGCAACATTATCATCTTCCATTGTGAATTCTCCTCGGAGCGTGGCCCAAAAATGTCGCGTTTCCTGCGCAATTTAGATCGGGAGCGAAACACGAGTGCATATCCGTCTTTACACTATCCGGAGATCTATTTGCTGCATAACGGTTACAAGGAGTTCTATGAGACGCATCTGGAGCACTGCCAGCCGGAGGCGTATCGACCCATGTTGGAGCCCGCCTACAACGAGGCCTATCGTCATTTTAGGGCCAAATCCAAGTCGTGGATTGGCGATGGACTCGGCGGAGGCGGTGGTTCTGCTGCTGCTGCTGGTGGTGGCGGTGGAGCAACTGGTCGCCTCAAGAAATCCCGTTCCCGACTAATGCTTTAAGGGGAAGACTGGGTTATGTATAGTGGCAACGCCACACATTTTAATTCTTTGGGTTAGTGGCAACGCCAGAAAAAGGAAAGAAGTTCTGTAAATAAGAGAAGAAGATGCGTATTTATTTCATTTTAAAACACACAAACACATTTTTAAGTTGATTTTGTTGATTTTCGTTTGTTAATTAAATAGAGCCTAAGACCTAAATTTAACACACACACAATCTACACACACACACAAAACAGACAAATTTACAGTTTAAAATCTCTACTGGCTTTTATATAAGTTTACCTTTCTTTACCTTGAATTTTTATTATTTGTTTATCTATGGAAATTTTTTGTTTGATATAGTTGAATTTATTAAGAGCTTTAGTTCGAATTTTATTAACGTAACAAAAATGTGCATTATAATCTAAAAAAAAAAAGAAAAACAAATTGTAAAGGCCCTGAAAATTGTACACCTAAAAACCGATTACCCTTAGAAAACCCACCTTTAATTTTTAAGCAGTAACAAGAACAAATGGCTAAACACACACAAACACACACACACACACACTCACTCACACAGACACACTCATTTATAGATAAGACTTTTTAAGCATAAGAGTTGAAAGTTTAAAACTTCTGCTAGGTACAATTTACGCTTATTATTTGTTTATTTTTATGTAATTCCCCCGAAAAGTCCCCAAAAAACAAAAACAACAAAAAAACTGGCCAATCGCCCCCAAAACTTTATTTTTAATGATTACTTTAAGCAAAGCTTATTTTTGCATCAAAAAAGGCAATATTGAACAAAAAACGTACATTTTAAATATAAATCGCGAACCTTGAACTGAAATTTTATTTATTTTATTTACATATATTTGCTTAGTAAAAGGAATCATAAATTCTACATTGATTTGAATTTTGGCGCCACTTAAAATTCCCAGACTGCGATAAAAGTTGGTCTATACCGTTTAACATTGGCTGGCGTTAATATGGTGTTTGTCTTTGCTTTGCTAACATTGTTATGTAAATTTACATAGTAGTAGTAGTTACGTTAATAGGTACGGCTCTTGACTTCTAATAGGTTCATGTCCAAGCTATAGTAGTGGTGTTAGTTTTTGCTGAAGAAAATGCTAAGATTTGACAACAGGTGGCTCCATCTAAACAGACGTTACTTATTTGAAAGTAAGAATACATTTTCCGATTACGTTATTCAATTGAAATTTTTGAGATGTTTTGATACATTGCAAAGTGGTTTGATTATCGTATTATAATTATTCGCTAAGTTAAAAGCGCTGAAAACCAAGTTTTTTTTTTATAAAGGTTTGACATCTAGTTGAAAAATATATTGCAATTAATGTTGGAATCACAATTCTAACTCGAAATTCAAGATCAGTTAATAGTCTCAACAAGTTTAGATGCACTTCAAAAAATTCCATAGCCAAACCTCATAGGATTTTGAAGAACCCGAGCTTATTAAATAAATATTAGATATTAGATTAGATTATATTATTAAACATGGCTCCAAATTAATGTTAATGCCTGTTTGATCCCTTAAATAATACTTCATTTAATGTTGCAATCGCGATTAAATATCGAAATTCATGTTTAAAATGCATTCACAAAAACTGCTTGTCGAAAACTAAAATAATTTAAATTTCGCGATTTCAGATTCATGTTTAGAGTTTGTTGCGAAAAGTCAAAACTTTTCAGAGCCAAAACTAAAATAATTTGTTGTCATTTTGCCCTCAATTTAAGTTAAGTGGTATATTTTGTTAAGTAAATAACCCAGTTTTTATTTTCTATTTAAAGTACAATTTTCGTAAACTCTCAGGTGTTTCTACAAATGTCAACATTATTAATAATAAGTTTTAGCAATTATGAGCTATAATTAAACTTAGCAATAAGTTGTTACTCAACAGACAATGCAAGAATAAGAGAGAGGGAGAGAGTGAGAATGAGAGAGATAAAGACGACTATTACCGATAAGAGGTAATCTGGCAATTAGTATTTGTGGCAATTACTGCAAAGCTCAAGGTTCTGCTTAGTTTGTTTCGACTAATTAATTTCACCGCACCGCACCCACACCCACCTCAGCAACCCCACCAACCCCCACGCACCACAACTGAGTGAAAAACCCTTGCATTTTCACAGAGCACTGTGCACAGATACCATTTTGATACCCGCATTTTGCCAATTACAGCTGCAGGTTGCCCCCAAAAAATAATACTATTATTGTTGTTGTTGTTGCTGTTGTTGGCCGACTTATCTGTGTGGTTCGGTGGCTCTGTGGTTCAGTTGTGGTTCAGTGATGGAGTGGCGAAAAACAAAAGAATGGAAAAACCGGGTTAGTCAGCGCAATTAAGGTCAAAGAGACGTTGGCGTCAACAACAACATGCCACCATGTGGCATCTTCAAGCGGTGTGTGTGCGTCTAGTACTGTATCAGTGTTGAGCAGTTCCAGAGTAACAGTGACCAAGCATACTTTGTATGATTTCTGTGCAACAGAAATAATATAAAATTAGATCAACTAAGTTATTGGTGCTGTTTTATTCATTATGCTGAAAAATGCTTTTTATAAATAAAATATAAATAAATAATAAATATGTAAGCCATTCTTTTTTTTATGATTTAATGCAATCTTAAATCATATATATTATTTTTTGCATAGCCGTCAACTTTTGTGTCAAACTGTGACTGACTAATTATGTAGATTAACACTTACCCAGATATATATATTCTCTTTAACAGAAGCTTAAATATGAAGATTCTTGTTTTACGTTCAGAATAATTTCAATACTAATTTAAGTAAGCAAAATTATAGTGGACCCGGTTAGGTCAGTAGATAATCAAGCCAATAAAATGTATATTAGCCTATCATAGCCTAGATTTCTTGATAACATATATAATTACCAGTAAATCGCATTTATAATCAAGAAGCTGCTATAAGAAATATTCACATAAATATGTATGAACAAGTTATAGTTTTATTAACAAATTTCCCTTTAAATAGTTTTGCATCAAAATGCGAGCAGGTCTGCAAGCGCCCTCTGCCGACAAACACGTGAATATTCATACATGCATACACACACTCTCGAATTGTGGCCACCATAAGTACGAAGAATCATCATGCTGTTTACAATGCGGCCTGGATCTATCGCTTTGCCATTGCCAAGAATTATCCGTTACAGAAGATCATGGAGCCAATGATTGGGTTGGTCTCGAAGAATTGCGTCAATGGCGGCTATGCCTCGCTGGAGTGCACCATATCCGAGTGGCAGGAGAATGAGCGGGACTTCTACGATGATATTGGCTTTGTCACACGCCAAATCTAACACAAGCAAATCATAGGCAGCAGTCTGACAGTGATGAAGACCCAATTAACATACGCACTACGCACAGATGACACGCTGCAAAAGCAAAACTAGCCCATTCCAATAATCAATACTCTCCTCCCACATAGAGAATCTCGGGAAAATAAAAAAAGAAGATATCTGTGAAACTTAGCGCAATATTTATATATGTTTGTTTGTTTGTTTGTCTTCTGTGAATACGAAGTTATATATATATACAAGGTAAATCAATAGAAAAAGAAAATTTGAATATTGCTTCGGTTTGTCCTGCTTTATTATATCTTGTTTATTCTTTGACATATTCTATTTAAATAAATAAAATATATATATTAATAAATAAAACTTGCAAAGTGTTTAGCGCGTATGTATATATTGAATGCCACACACTCACACACGCACACACACACATGCACACACACACACACACACATACACACGCATAGACACACAAACAGACATTTAATTCTGTTGCTTGTTGAATTTGTTGTAAGTAGGTACATTCATTTCTCATTCTTTGATGCATTTCTCATTGGATTAGCCGCTGTAGTTTTATAAAAAGCTTTCATGCAAGATAATACCTTGACTGGCCAAAGTGTTTTAACTAATTGCAATTTGTATACATTTTATTCCCTTACCCTTGCAGAGTCACTTTATCATAGACTGGCTCATCAGCTGGGATTAATTAGTTAATTAGTTTAAAGTCGACTCTAACAATATCCGGACTTTAATAGCAGACTTATTAAA
Organism: Drosophila setosimentum; assembly: GCA_035043505.1. NCBI lineage: Eukaryota > Metazoa > Arthropoda > Insecta > Diptera > Drosophilidae > Drosophila > Drosophila setosimentum. The sequence continues at coordinate 2,396,740 of JAWNMY010000008.1, forward strand.
TGCTTATGTGTAGTAGCTCTCTGCCAGGGTATTCAAGCATCGGCATGCCGAGGCTTAGTTTGTAGTTTGTTTTTTTTTTTTGGTTTTCTTATAGAATTTAAATAGTTATCAGCGCAACTAATGCTTAAAAAAATAAACTGGAGCTGCCAGTGGCGCGGTCCATACTTCAAATGTAACTATAATCGTCTCTTTTTTTCTTGTTTTGTTGTTTGTTTTTAGTTTTTTTTTTTGTGTTTTGTTTTTGTTTCAACTATATATTTAAAGCGTGTTTCAAAAAACTGGCTGTGAAATTAGCATAGTTTTTCTTCTGTTTTTTTTCCTTTTTGTTTTCTATTTTGTTATTATTGCTGCCATTGTTTAATAGTGAAGAACCTTCAAAAGTATAGGTATTTGTTTTTAATTTGGTTTCGTCGCAAGCAGCCGCTGTGGATTACAGCGGTGCACCATTTAAAAGAGCTTCACGCGTCGCTTCAGCTCATTGCGTCTCCACTGGGGCAGCCGGTAGAATTCCGATCGGACGCACTGCAAAATGTGCTCGAACTCGATGTCTGACAAATGACGCTGCACAAAAGGAAGGAAACATAAAAATATTAATAATTGATATATTTTGGGAACGAAGATATATCAACACTTGCCTCCAGGTTGCAGCGATCTACGTCTGATGGTAGACGATAGTTCGTTATAAGCAATATATGATACGGATAGATTTTTGCCGGTTCGTGCACCAGCATCGAGTGCGCCATATTTGGCAGGCTGCGTCGTATGAGTCCAGCCTGCGGATAATGATACGACAAAGCGCCTGAATATGTGCTCGAGGCGGGCAAATCACCGCCCATCAAAGCGCGCCTATCGCCCTCAGTAATTGAGTCAACCGAAGCTGAGAAAAGACCAGACAAAAATATCTATGTAGTTGTAGCCGGAGTGTTGGCAAAAAGTATTTGAAGCTTACCCTCTGATTTGCCGCAGCTCAGATCTGTGCTATGCGTTTTGTCGCCCAGGCCTCCATAAGAAAAGTCCTGTTTGTGATGTCAAAATGCAATTCAAATTAGTTCAGAATCGAAGACAGCGGAAGCATGCCAAAACCAAATTGGAAAACGAAAAAAAAAATAAAATAAACTACGTGCTTGACTAATAAAAAACAAGTGGTTAAGCTTAGGCATTCCAGAAATTGAAAAAAAATGGAAGAAAGACAACAACAACCAAAGCATTTCTTACAGTGGCACCATGCATCGTGGCGGCGGCTGATGTTGTGGAGCTGAATGTGTGAGAGCGTGGGGCCAAGCCGTATCCGGGTTTGGGTACATGACGCAATGCGCTCACCACTGAGCAGACAGTTGTATGATGTGTGTAGTATGTATGTTGGATGTTTGTTAGATGACGTATGATGTTGATATAGTTAAAAGTTGGATGCGCGTGTTATTAGGGAGTGTGTTGTGTGTGTGTGTGTGTGTGTGTGTGTGTGTGGCAACAAACAGCATAGGCAAACACACATATAAATAAGTACGTAGTTGGGATAGCAAATAGAATCAGCAGACCAACCAGTTGAGATGTTAACAAATATGTTAGACCCAAGAAAAAACCAACAGCCATCAGCCGGAGCAGCATTAGCAGCAGCATCAGCAGCAGCAGAACAATGGATGAGAGAAAGAGACAAATGTGTTTTTTTTTTGGGAGTGAGCAACAGATGGGAAGACAAGTGTTAGGTACTTAATGAGATATAGCTAATAGGAATTATAGTATTTAGTGTTAGCAACAAGACAAGTGACCACCAAACAGGCACCGGGAGGCAACAGAGGCAACAGAGTCAACAGAGTTTGTGTCAGTCAGCACTTACAGAGCTGTAGCCGTTGCGTATGTAAGGCGGCAAGGTGGTCGTTTTGAATCCGTATCCGGGCTTGGGCGGCGAGCGATAGGAATGTATGGCTATAAACGTAATTGGTCTAGATATAATACAAATTGACGTAACGATATAATCGTGTCGCGCGCCTGCGAGTAGGTTTCTATAAACTAACTCAAGCACATTAATTAATGATTACCATTGTAGCTGGGCGCATTGCCCAGCGATTTGCCCAGGGAGCCGCGACAGCTGGTGGATCTTTCAAACATCTCATCCTCATAGAAGGGCTTCTGGTGATCCAAATGGCGAGATGGCGATGCGCCAATGGGCGATTCGTATCTGTTGATCAAGATTGGAGATCAGCTTAAGCAAATTGTGATTTATTGGCGATTTGCATAGATTTAGATAGTACCTCAATTTGTAGACCGGCTCCTTGGAGGCTGAGGGCGTGCGCGATGCATTGCGTGGATCTAGATTGTTTTGCTTCCATTTTCTGTACTTGGCATGCTCCTTGAGGTCCTTGGCAATTACCGAACCAATGCCCGAGTTGAGCTTCTCTAGCTGCTCAGCCTCACGATGCAGGCGTCTGTTTAAATAGAGTTTTAGTTAGAAATGCGTAAGAAAATCTACTATGAGATACTCTGCAATATACACTTTTAAAGGGTATAATAATAATAACTGTGGACTCACGTCTGCTCCTCGCCATTCTTGACCTTTCCGTTGGTTCGCTTGCCATTTTCGATGTCTTCGTCATCATCGGAGACTGGGACACCCTTGTAGGTGTCGCTGTAGCGTCGCCGGCGCTCGGGATCCGTGTAGGGATAGGGCGGTGCTGGGAAATCATCTCTTTCGATCTTGGGCTGTTCGCCTGGTGGCGGCTTCTTGGCCGCCGGATAGTGCGACAGCTCAATGGGTTCCTCGTTGTTCATGCCAGGACTCTTGGGACGTGGCGTCTCCGATCGTATGGCATCCACCAGCACCTTCATGGCACTGCGAGTACGCGAATGCGGCCGTGATGGCGGACGACTTCCGGCGACGGAGCCCGCATTGCTCGTTGTCGCATAGGAGGCAGGCCGATGGAAATGCGGCGACAATGGCGTCTTGTCATAGGGATCGATCGGCTTGCGCAGATAGTGGGGCGCATCTGTCAGATAGCTATATGTATAGATGCGCGATATATCCTCGCCAATCGGTCTGCCATATTCGCGCAATATCAGCCCCGGACTGACCGTGCGATAGTGCTGTGGAATATATTCAAAATATTAGTTTTCCAAATGGAATTAATTGCTTATTGATTACGGCATACGGTGCATTTGGTTTTAGTTTAAGCTTTCGTTTAAATCATAAATAAATAAAAAATAATAATACAGTAATCGCTCAACAATTAGAATGCTCCATTATTGGATTCAAAGTGCCAGGTGAATTAATCAAATTCAAATGATAAACAAAGTAAACAATATTATTGTAAATGAATGAATTTACAACTTGAATTACAATTTTAACTTATAATCTTATATAAATAAATAATGCAAACCCAACATTTTATCAATTTTCTACTGTTACTCAACTTAAAACGTACCTAAATTTTGCATATTTATAATTTGTAAAAACCAAAAGATACAAAAAAAAAGAATCATTTCTAACTTAAGCATGGTTTTAACTTTTGATCACTTGATATTTGCAGCTGTTCTAATTAGCGAGCGACCACTGTAGTTGAAATTATAAAACAAACCTTGCGGCTAGAGGAATAAAGTGAACCATTTAAACTCGGTGTTCTGGAACGGATGTACTGCAAAACGAACGAAATAAAAATTCAAAGGGCAAGCTCAAAATAAGTTGTACAAAAAAAAAAAAATTTAAGAACAGAAACACAACAAACTTAAAACAAATCATAATAAAAATCAAAAGAAATTGCGCAATGTGCAAATAGGCAGGTCAAGTTGTGTCTCCGTGTGTGTGTGTGTGTGTGTGTAGTGTGTGTGTTTGTTTGTTGAGCATTCAGATTAGTAGCAGGAGCAGGTGTAAGTCCGCCTGGCCTGAACTGGGCCACATACCATGTCGCTGAGCGCACTGGAGCTCATGCGGTCGCATTCGGTGTCTGTGAAATTGCCATTGGAAGCGCCACCAGCGACCGATGTGATGGTGCCTGGTCTGCCACCAACACCGCCGACGCCATTGAGTATAATGCCAGACTCGGATGGACCGGGACCGCAGCGTGGATGCCAAATGGCGCTGCCCTGCAGGTACATTTCCTCACCATCGCCAAACGGATCGCCGCACTTGGTGCAGCGTGCGCACGTCGGATGGAAATGATGGTTGTCGCCGGCCTGCAGCACCTTGCCGCTGATGAAACGATTGCAGTAGGCGCACTTAACGCCAAAGCTCTTCTGGTAGCACTTCTCGCAATACGGCACCGCGTCCTTGCCCATATACTCGCCGTTGAGCACCGCATTGCATGCCTTGCAACGGAAACACCACACGTGCCATTGTCGATCCAAGGCGACCAGCGCCTGGCCCTCCTTCAGCAGCTCACCGCAGCCGGCGCAATCGTTCGGATCGTAATCCTCCTTCAGATGCGCCTTATGCGACAGCACCCCGCTCGTCACATTTTGATGCGCCGTCGCCCGTGTGGGACTCTCCGCTGGCGGGGCGGGCGACGTGACGGCCGCTTGGCGTGCCGGTGAGGCGGGTGCTGTGCCGCCGGAAACACAATGCTCGCAGAGCACCTCCTTGCCGGTGTTGGTCACCTTGCTGCCGGACTTGAAGGGCTGCTGGCATTTGCTGCACGTAAAGCATTTCTGGTGATACGTCTTGCCCATGGTGCTGACCACCTCGCCCTCCACATACTGCTGGCAGGTGGCGCACTTGGTGCCATACAGACGCTGATAGTCCGGTATACAATAGTAGGAGCCATCCTTTGTAAAGAAACCGCCTTGGGCCAGCGACTTTTTGCACTGGCAGCACTGGAAGCATGCCTTGTGAAAATGATTGTCGGCCACGCGCAGCACCTCCCCGGAGCATTTCTTTGTGCATTTCGCACAGTAGATTTTTTGTTTACCTGCCAACAGACGAAGCAGAACATAAGAGAGACCAAGTTAGTTAAATACGTGCTAAGTGTTGGTTAATCCATCAAATACAGCATATCGATATCGATGCGCAACATTATCGATTAAAATAGCGCGAAATTTACTTTTCTTTAAAAGATACGTTTGTTTTGCACAGTAGATTTAAAAAAAGGGATCAAATAAGGTAAATCCTGAGTTAAATACGGCTTAATCGAATATAATAGCGCAAAACTAATTTTGATTTTGAAAAGACAATCTGTTTTGCGGATCAGTAGAAGCACACATTAATTCATTCAAACGCAGCAAAGCTTACGTATACGCCGCAGTGGCGCTTGCTGATGTCATATGCATGTGATGCGATAATATTAATAATACTTAAACCTTGTGCCATTTTGCTAGTAAGTAATCGTCTGAGCGCGGTTTTAATACCCAGCTCAATAATCCAGTTATGTGGTGTGTTTTTTGTATTTAGATTTCTCAAATATCTTGCAGTATTATGGTCATGTATCTAAGCTTGTGTACTTGTATCTAATGTGGCAGTCAGTCAATATATTATATATATATATATATAATAAGTCTAGGCACACTCTGGTATCTTAGCATGATTCATGCGTGTCAGGCAAGCAATTAATCTTATCATTGATAAGGCCAAGGGTGGAACACATTCGCCAAAAATATATATATATTCTCTGTAGAAGTAGAACTACAAGTGCCTTTTGATACTTGTTGTATCAAGAATATGTGCACAACTGTGCAAAAGCGGGCAGAACAAAGGTAAAGTAACTTCGCTCTAAATGTAATTATATATTTTTCTCATTATTTGACTTGCTCAGCTGTTGTCTTATATATTGTATATATATAGAAGCGCTTTTACAGGTACATATGTATAAAGATAAAAAGTCAAACAATGTGGCACAGACGTAAGTAAAGGGTGTAAAGATAAGAACTAAAAAAGGAAATCAGGTAAGGTAAACAGAATAATCGATAAGTGATAAGAAAGAGCGAGAGAGAGAAAGAGAGGGAAGAGAGAGATATTGGAAGGATTGCTTAGCTATCAAAACTCAGTGAATAACATATGAAAATTATATAGAAATAAGCCAGACTAGATAATGCATTACCTAACACAAATTTCTAAAACTATCTCATCAAATAATAAAAGTTAAGAGTTGCTTAAAAGTCTAAGGAAACCAGAAAAGGATTTTGAGACCGAAAGAGTCTGTCAACGTTTTCACATAAACTCTTTTAAAATTATGAGTCTAAAATTAATTTTAAAAATACTTTCGATCTCTTAGACATATATTTAGTTATAAAGTTTAATATGATTCGTATAAAGCTCCATAAAGAAGACAGAAAAATTATTTAACGGTTCTAAAGCATATTGAATTGTTAAAATTATGTAATCTAAAAACGTTATAAACTGAAAGCGCGTTATAACCAACCAACTGGGTGTCAAGATAAGAGAGATGATAAAATGTTGGTTTATGCTATTTGTTGTTGATAATGATCTATATATTTATTAATTTAGCGTACAAAACGATTAGAAATGGTACATATTTTATTTTAAGCCCAATTATCGATGCCAGAACCGCGCCCAATTCTTAAAGTGGCTTCAAATCTTAGTTTGTTGTTTGCTTTCGCAACGCTTTCACCTGCCTAAAAAATAATCAAGCATAATAAAAAGAATGATATTATGACAAAATCACATAATACACAAAAAAAAAAAATTTTGTTTATAGAACTATCCAAATAAAATAGGGGACTCTGTGGGGAGGAAGTACTGTGGGATGCGGGGGGGGGGGGGGGGGGTTTGCTATGGCAAACAGGTCGACATCATGTTGTATAATGGAACGAAACAAATTGCCGGCCATGACGGATGTGTTGATCTTTTCAAAAGGCCGCTTTATGCCGAGCCCAAAAAAATAGCCCCCGGTCTCGACGAGCCCGATTGTTTTAAAAGATAAAAACAAAAACAACAATGGCAGAGCGAACAATATATATATATATTTATTTATATAAATGTATATACCAGAACATTCAGGTGGAAAAAATAATACGAAACTTTTTTCAATGCACAATTTCCCTGGAAATACATAATCAGATATTATATGAGATATGCTTATTATTTTTAATTTTTTGTAATACTATGCAATAATTTCGTTTTTGGTTGTTGATTTTTATTCATTGATTTTTTTTGTTTGTTTGCTTTTGTGCAGCTGTTTCGGATTTTTGAATATTTTCCGTTTGCCTCCAAAATAGAATTTATTGATAAGCAAGAGAAGAGAAACAGAAACAAAACCGTTAACTACACTCGCATTAGAATGGTGACGTATGTCCAATGAATGAGACCCGAAGTTATCGCACACACACGCATACCACACATTTACACACACCCATGTATGCGTGTGTATTACGTCTACGTGTGTGTTTCGTTTCAATTAATCTTTTTTTTATTCATGCTTCTCCGTTGTTTATTATGCAATCACAGACATTTTTCAACGGTTCGCTTATTGAATTTAGCATTTTGTGTATTATTGACTTGTGCCTCTTCCCTTCGGTTTCCACCCCTCTCGTATCTATTAGCTTATTTGTGTTAATTACATGGCTGCAATTCTAAAAAGTTTGCATTTCCATGCGAAAGATCATCACAGATGGGGCCTCGACTTCAAACACAGTCGCAGACCCAGACCCGGTTCCAGTTGGGAATCGTATATGTATAATAAGAAGAGAAGAGAAAAAAAAGTTTGAGTGCACATTTTTATTATAATTACGGCAGCGATTTTAGTGCCGCCACACCGGATGATGTCATCCTCATCGTCATCGTCGTCGGCAGAGAGTCGAAGAACAACCACTAAAAACCGAGTCGTCTGCGAGTTCAAGTAAATTGGAGTTGAGGCAAACACGAAATAAAACAGCATAAAAAACGAAAAAAACCTCACAAACTGGTTTTCTTACGCAAAAGAATAACATTCAAAATACGTATTCGAATTTCAATTTGCATTTGAACAAACACACGAGTAAAAGCAATACAAAAACGCGTTCCGTGGAGAGGGAAAAGGAGGGGCAAGTCCAAGGTTAAATATGCTGAGTAGTGGTTCTCTCGTTCTCTCTCTGTCTCTGGCGAGAGGTCAACTGCAGGCCAAATATTTAATTAATTTCAACCGCGCCCCACAAAATGTCAACATACATAACCTCCAAATGGCAAAGCCAATCGGAAAATCGAATCGAAAAATGTGAGTGTGACAAACAGAAAAAGAAAATCTATTCGCTGACACTGAAGAGGCCAATGTCAGCCACAACAAAGGGAAACCCTTTTTGTTACTTCCTCTGACAGTTGAATGTGCGTCAAATCCTTGACAGTCTGTGGCTGCGACAGGATAATGTCGAGGATAATGCAGGTCAAGGCAGTAGAGACAGCATCCAAATAATATTGCTATATATATGATGTGTATGCATAGTCTGTAGATATTTCAGACAAACAAACAAAATGATGAAAACATTCATCTCTCACTCAAAACCCACGCACACACTTCAACTGGCTCTGCTTATGTGTGTTCGCATTTATATTTATGGTGTGGTTACGGGCGCTAACATAATCAAATACCAACATATATACATATATGCTACATACGAATACCTATGCATATCTATATTTCCCGAAATTACTCATCAAATTCAAATTGCTTTGCAAGTGTTTTTATGCTATATATGCTCAACTTGGCGGATACGTAATGTTTCTTTTAGGGTTAACGATGTACCCTGTAATCAACCAGCGTACTTTGAGGTATGCCGAAACTATAATAAGCTTGAATAAAACAATCAGCAGCAAATTTTTATCATAGAAAGATTTAATTGATAATAATTTTCTGAATGTTGCAAATATATAAGCTTCATCTAGCTCAAGGAATTTAAATTGTTGTCTACACAATATAGAATTATTTAAGCACAGAAAATATATATGTGAAAATACATTTTACAAACATACAAAATGTGTGCAATTTATTTATTTGCTTTAATTTGAAATTCTCTATTTATAGAAATATACGAAATTGTTTTGGGTTTAGAGTACCCTGTAGTGATTAACTTTCCACAAACGGGCTAATATGCTGATTAGCTTAAAAAGACGTTTCACTTGTGATTTTTGCTCATCTAATTTTTTGTGGTCCACGTAATCATTAATTATTTTTATATGTATGGGTTCAGGGCACTCTTTAGTCATGAACTCTTCACAACTGGTATTTTGTTTTGCGTTACGTCCAAAGTTGAAAGTGTTTCCTGTATGCTTATTAGACGAAAAGTGAAAAGAAAAGCGCAGCAAAGTACGTGAATACGAGTGGATGACGCTGATGACGCTGCTGTCTACAAAAATAGCATATTCAATTAGTCGAACGGACGTCGAGACGTCTCCTCTCTTCCCAGTCCCAGTACCATTTACAGAGACGGAGCCGCTTTCTTTTTACTAGGCGGCAAGTGCTCTGACCTATATAACCCGTACTCGTACCCATACCCGTTCCCATACATATCCCCCGACTCCCGGGGGTTGGGCAGGGAGGAAATGAAATGCAGGCGAATGCACGACAAGCGACGAGCGAGCGAGCAAAAAGCGACGTGAACAAATCAACGACGACTACCAAATAAATGAGAAAAGTGCCCCCAAAGTGGGTGTGTGTGTGGGGTGGTGGAGGCTGCCCCTTTCGTTTTCATTTCTGTGTGCAATGCAATCGAAAAAGGAAACTAAGTAAAAAACCACAACTAGTAAAAACGAAAACTAAAAACCAAAAAAAAAAAACCGAATACAAAAACCACAACCAAAAACGAGGCCCAAATGGAAGTCAATGCGCTCGTCATGAATTCATGTTGCTCAGCAGATGTATTTGTTGTTTATGTTGCTGTTGTGGTTGTCGCTGTTTTTGTTGTTGTTGTTGTGGTTGCTATGGCTATTGTTAAGCCTTTAGCGTAGAGATCGTTGAACGAACAATGAGCAGCACTGCACATTATTATTATGGACTTGTCTCCATTTAAGGTGCGGTGGAGTGCGCGGAGGGGAAGTGGAATGGGAATATGCTGAAGAGGGTGCCCCCAGTCAATTAGGCATTTTGAGCACGCACACACAAATACAAGTGTTTTGCTGTGCTCAATGCAAGAGTGAGGAGCGCACATGCATGAACTTAATTACGGCCACAGAGAACAACCGGACGAAAGACCCAAGTGTAATTAATCATTGACAATTGCTGAAGAAACCAAGAAGCCAAGAAGCAGCAGCAGCAACAGCAGCTGAAGCGGCAACAGAAAAAGGGCAATGCAACTAAAGTGTTAACTCGATATAAATAATGCTTTCGGATGCCAAACATATAAGGATTGCAATAAATAAATATTTTATAAATGTTCACACAAGTATGCATTTTTTAAAACATTTCTTAATTTTTCTTCTTTTTGCATTATAGTTCACTACATACTCGAATTGTAGATCTATTTTCATTCACATTTTAAATTTTTCTTCGTTTTAATATCAGTTTATTTTATTATTTAGAGGTGCAATTTTATTAAAAAGGTGCAAAAACAATATATTTTCCTTTAAAATTTGTAGTTTTTATTAAAATTGCATTTTTTTCTCCATCCCTTTTTTTACATAATCTATATGCAATAATCTTCTATAAGCCAATATCTAAATTGTTTTAATTCGATTAAAGATTCCCATATTTCCAATGAGCGAGGAGTCACTGTAAGGGCAAGCGGCTAGAATTACTTATAGGAATGCTCGGCTGCTGCTGATGATGCATTTGGTTCCCAGCGCAACAGCGAACGGTAAATTTACAGGTCTAATGAATGCCGACGCCCTAACGGTAACGTGTGTAATTGCAGAGTTGTTCATGCATTTTTGAGTTTGGCGTTTAAATGCGGTCAGCTAATCTCCGATTCGTCGTTTTTTTTATTTTCGATACTGGCTCAATTTTTTTGAGGCGCTGTCGTTGCGTCAAGGCGAAAGGTAAAAAAAAATTGACTTGTTCTTACAACAACACTGACGTCATCGCAGCTGAGAACCAAAATGGGGAGTGGACGACGACGACCGCCAATCACATGTGTGCGTTTGCGAGTGTATGTGTGCATGCGTGTGTGTGTGTTTGCGACAGAGTTGCCCTCTCAGATGACAAGCAGCTGGTCAATATTGATTAGCAAATGCATATATATGCAGATAGGGAAACACTGACAACTTCAGTTACGACAACAACACAAATGCAGGCACTGGTTTTTTTGCTTATGACGGTGCCATAATTCGCTACTAATGCGATAATACCATCAAAACTAATACTATATATACACACACACACATACATACAAACACACTCAAACGAACACTTAGCTAAATATGAGAGCATACACAACACGCATACAGGAGTGACGAGCAGAGATAGTCAAAAAGAGAGTCAACCTGAGAGAGCGCAAGAGAGAGAGGCGCTGGGCCACCCTCTTTCACTTGGCGCTCGTTGTGGCCTTTTGCCTTTGCGCAATTTCGTGCGCTCACCGCACACAAACACACACACACACATGATACACAAGCACACGCACACAATGTCGGCATAGTGTACAACACAACTACAATCAGACTTACCCATAGCGTGAGATACTGCTATGCTCTTCACACTAGCGCCTGCAAAATGGGGGAGGGTAACACACACGGATAGAAAAGACAACAACTACAGGCGCACAGGTCACCACTACTAATTCTGCCTTCCCCTTCACTTCACCGCACTTCACTTCACTTTACTTTACTAAACCCACACACACACTTCTTCACTAACAAATTTTTTTCTTCTGCTTAGATTTTTTTCTATTTGTATCTTTCTTGTATGCATTCGCAATTCACGTGTATTTCGGATATATCAATTGTAGGTGGCAGAATTAAAATATTGTGTTTTTTATGTATGTATGTGTTTGACGCGAACTCGATGCGTATTCGGCTTTTCTGCATTCACAAATGGTAAATGTGGTCGAAAAATTAGAGACAGATTAGAGCGAAAATTTTGTGGGTATTTTTGAAATTCTTGCAACGGCTGCTTAACAAATTTGTATTTCAATTTGAAGCTAGCACAAAATAAAAACCCCGCGCACCAACAAACAGCACCGACAAGCGACAACGATGGCAGCAACAAAACGACTATCTTTAAAAATGAGCTGCACTGAGAGAATATCTCAGATACAAATAGAGATGTGCTAACCAAACTATCGATTACCTTGACGTATCTATCGATATGAAAGGCGGGCATTCTGAATAAAAACTTGTTTTGTCATAAGTTTTATTTTGTTTTTAATGCGTTTTGCGTGTACATTTGCACAATAAGCTTTCCTTAGACATTAGAATAATAATAATATAATAATAATAATAACATTACTAACAAAACTATTACAATTAGAATAAAATTCATAATTCATATTCCACCCACATTGGTGCATTTCACAAGTTTAAAATTTAATAGTACATCGAGATTTTGCATAGTTTAAAAGTACATACATACTTAGTTAATTATAAGAATCATATACATATATAATTTACTGCATTTCTTTTACTCTGTTTGTTGTATTTTGTTTCCTCAATTTTCATTCGCACTACGGCAATGAATTGACTTAAAAGATTCTTGTTTTTTTTTTTAGTTTTTGATTTCTTTTCGTTTTTGTTTTAAGTAATTTAATCTACTACTGTATAATATTGAATTATGATTTCCATAATGTTGACAATGCCTCGTTGCCTGCCCCAAACGGCATGCGAATAAATTTGACTAAAATCCACTAGCGCTAATGTGGAAACGGATACGAAATATGTATGCATGTATGTATTTATAAGTATTATCAATTTATGTATTTTAGTATTCTGCTGCATAACCTTAGTTTTAGCTGCAACTACGACTTATTAACTGCTATGTGTATACTCTGCGTACATACATAAATATTTCTCTATATATATATATATATAAATATATATATTGTTTATGTTTTTCTCAATATTTTCCAATTAGCTAACCGCATGTGCATAGGAGTTGCTATTGCATTCAAATCAACCGTTTTCAACTGTTGCCTGCTTCCCTATTAAAAATATATATATATATATATAAATTGTTTTAACCAATCAATCCATTTCCAATTCATCAACCAAAGTGAAATTGCATTAAGAAGATCTTTAACCTGCACTATTGTGTTCCCCGCTACTCCTCATCCGAGTCGCCATCGCTCGAATAATGAGTAATTTGCGGTCGACGCACAAACGGCGCTGTTATCACTTGTCTGAAATGGTAAATCAATAAATCAAATGAAATAAATATATACATTGCATTAGCTGAGTTTTAAGTACATTAATCAATTGAGCTGCTGCACTTACGCAATGCGTCTGTAATGATTCAGCCACTCTTCTAGCATTTGTGCAACAAGCAGCGGACGTTTGGATAACTTTTGCTGTGCCACTAGGAGCCCACCTTCGGTGACACACACGTCCAGCCATTGACGCATCATGGTCTCCTCATTGCCCACCTGGAAGTGAAGTAAAACATTTAGTTGATATTGAAATGGGAATTGTTGTTCGAACTGACTTCCGACTGCGATAGAAAGTGTATGGGTAGAAGCTTAAGCTCGCAGTCCATTAGCGGCAGATAGGTGACATCCTCGGCATCGTCGCGACGCCCATCGATGCGAGAGAATGGTTCCATAGGCACCAGAGCGCTGAAGTGTCCCCGAGTGTAACCCAGCGCAATGGGTGATTTTGTACAAAAGTTTTGTTCCCAGAATAATGGTAAATAGACGCCTATAAAACGTACACAATTTTAGAATATGAAATCAGACTCGGAAAAAATCAGAAGATCAGAAACCCACCTTCAAAACGGGCATAGCCAATGTCTTCCCCACGAAAGCTCTTAACGTATTTGACGCCATAGACAATGATTGGCCGTCGTAGGATGTGGGCTAGGGCAAAGATGTGCAGCTGCTCCAGCGAAGAGCCCGGCTGACTGGCCAATGATAGCAGGGTGCTCCAGTCCTCCTCCCACTGTGATTCCTCCAGTGTAAAGTGTAACATGGACGCTTGCAGCATTTCATACTCCTTCCAGCGCGTAAAGAAACTACCGAAAATAACAACGATTGAGCAATGGCAAATTGAGGGATATTATAATTATAATGGTTCTACTTACACATGACCGCACTGGTGCAGGGTGTCAGCTAGGGCGCGCCTTAGTATGTTGTCGCGATCGAAAACACCCCATGTGGCCTGCATGGCCGAGTCGAGCAGGCAATCCCCAGCACTACGATTCCACAGGACCAGCAGACGAGAGCTCAGACGTGCGGTTATCTCCAGCGACCAGTTCAGTGCCGGTGGCGGCATCTCAAGCTGTTTCTGTGCATCGCGATCGAGGAGCTCATCGTACAGCTGCTCCTGTATGGGTATCGGCAGCTCCTCTATTTCCGAGGGCAGCGCAAAGGTAGCATGTTTCTGCACATAGTGACAGGGCAGGCCGGATTTTCGGATGCGTAGCGTATTGGAAAAATGACGACGGATATCCGCTGCTAGATCGGGCGCCACATAAGACGGCACACGCTTAATGCCGGGCCCAGAGCCAGAGATCTGTGCCAAGAGCATGGGCAACATTTCCTCGCGATGAAAACGTATTGCCAAATGGATCAGCGTGTGACCAACATCGAAGGCCGAGTTACGATTCAGCGCTGCAATTTCATTGCTGGTCAACGAACGTGCTGGATTGCCGCCGCACGACAAATATGCCTCGACGGCACTGTAATTGTTCTCGACGACACCCAGGCAGGCGTTCAGCCATTGCCAGTCGACTTGCCGCCTGATCTGACGCTGACGACGCTCCTGGCGCTCCTGCAGCGTATCACAGTTGTTGATGGTTTCCGAAGAACCTGTTTGCAATAAGTATAATTATTTGTATTAATAACCAAATGCTAACTTGTCGTTGAGCTTAAAGTCTACCTAGTTGGTAAATATGCTTCTTGTTGAACGAGTTGTTGACACTGACAGTGTCAGTGTTCTGCTGCTGCTGTTGCTGCTGCTGCTCCTCCTGCAGGTTCAACTGTTTGTTGCTGCCCGATATGCTGGCACAGGCATGCAAATCGCCCTGCGATCCTGAACCGCTAATTTCGCGCGTCTTGCCACACATGGAGCATTTGAGGCTCTTGGGCCAGTTCTCGTAGGTGCACGACTGTGAAGATAAGAATATCAAATAAACAAATTAGTTATAAAAATATAAATAAAAGTATAAAAATACGAAATATTTATACTTTCAGTCACAACACGATTGGTTGATAAGTGTTTGTTAATTTGCCATTAGTAAAATTAATCTTTTAATAAGTACGCTTAACTACGATATCCTAAAAACAAAATGCGAGTGAATTCTCAATGTTATGTAAGCCTTATAATAATATTAGGCTGTTTACTTTCTGCCAGTGAACCATTGAAGGCTCAGTTTTGATTTTTGCTATAATCCAATCAATACTCGACCAGTCTATACAATATATAGTAAACATAGTATAGTTAGTCAGGTTAATATGATTCTCTGTAATTTTTGCTTTAATATTAAGAGATTAGTTATTCACACATACAGATATGTCTGCACGGACTTTGCTATTATAAATACTATATATTTTTTGAATTTTTTTGTGACATCATTTTACAGTTTAAATATGTGATTAACTGGCTGCAGGTGTTTTTAAGTGACTCATAATATTAAGTGACTCGAAGTTCTCTACTTCAAAACCATATAAATTAGAATATTCCCTGCTAAGGGTAGGCACACTTACATTGCAAGCCCATTTGGCCACATAGCAGTGTTTCTGCTGCGAGTTTTGCTGTTGCTGTTGATGCTGCAGCTGCTGCTGCTGGTTGGTGAGCTGCTGCTGTTGTTGCTGCTGCTGCATCTGCTGTTGCGGCAGTTGGCTATGAGACGTGTTGGCCAAGTTATTGAGATGCGTGGAATTGCTGCAGATCTGCTGATCCATGCTCGGACTGAGGTTACGTCTATTCGAATTTGAGGCAGCTGCGCCAATCAGCTGCCTGCCGCTGCTAATGTTATCCGTCGCCGCATCAATGATGGAGCCACCAAGTGCATTTAGCTCCGTGTCGGAGCCACTGATGCGCAACGCTTGCAGTGCGTCACCAGCCCGATCCACACAATCGGTGGTATCCCTGTCAGCAGCTGTGGCAGACGACTCTGTTGCCGCACCGCCACGTTTCGTGCAGCACTGAACGCAGCGCAAGCTGCGTGGCCAATTGAGATAGGTGCACACCTTACATGGCCATTTCTCGCTGTCAGCTACATTGCTTTGCCTGGCCTGTTGCTGCTGCGGATGCTGCTGCTGCTGCTGCTGTGGTTGGGGTTGCTGCTGATGCTGGCGTGCAAAGCACGTGGATGTTGGCTCGCAGATTGGCAGACCAGCTGCCGCTCCCTCCGCAATATAGTTTTCGTGTGTGGACTGCGCTGGACTGAGACTGCAAATGGATACCGAGATGAATATGGTAAACTCTATGAGAGATCAATTTGTTTGCTCGCTTACCGAAATATATCCTCGTTCAGCAGCGGCTTGGACGCCTGGCACATTGTGCATTTTAGGGAGGATGGATAGTTTTCATAGGTGCATATTTCACATTTCCATTTCTGCGCCTTGTCGCTGGTATCGCACATCTTTTGCGCGACAACAAAATGGCTCTAGATCGGACTACACTCGGACTGCTTTCGACTTGAATCAGCTTTCTTTCCTTTTCCTTCCTTTGCTCCTGTTTCTGCCTTTTGCCACAGAACGTTCAACTTGAACTGTATTTATTTATGATTTGTTTTAATGTCAATAAATAAAAAAAAAGAAGAGAAACATTTAAATTAGATTTGTAAATCAGTAAGCATTTGCAATGCGATTTAATTGAGCTTAAATTGTGGCCTTGACCCCAAAAAGCATGTGGAGAGACTTGCGTTATGTGAGTATATTAATATTTTCGCTAAAATGCGCTTTAATATGCATACCCTACGCAAAAGCGTCTTTTAATTTTAACTCAAAATGTGTAACTACAAAAATTAGAAAATTTTAAACTAGAAAACTGGTCAGATATATGTTATTGTATAAAAAAATGTTTAAATAATCACAAATCACAGTTATTTGGCTACGATTGCAAATAAGTGTATAGCGTGTCGCGTGCTATATGACAGCGAGGGTATTTCATCTTCGGCCCGGACCGAAGATAACTGTGCTTTCTTCTCCACTGTCGTCACAGGCAGCCTTCGGGCGCTGCGCTGCCTGGCTGCAATTGTTTGTAGCACTAGTGTGGGCGAAAAGGGGGGGGGGGGGGTGGGTGTAATGGATTTGAGGGTTGGGGTTGCGATGTAAATAGTTTCGCGCTAGTTTTTTTTTTCTTCTTTTATGCTGTCTCTTCTTCTGCCTTATTGATGGTACCTGGCGCAAATAATACAAGGCCAATTCAGGGGGACGACTCGATTCATATATATTTATGTATATATATATATATATATATATATATATATATATATGACGCGAGACAATAAGTTGAGCGAAAATTGTTGTCAGCCACGAGTGGCGCCCATACCGTGGGAATATTGACTCAAAAAATAGATTGAAATGTGGTCGCAAAGAAAAAAACAATTACAATTACAAAACAAAGGCGAGAAAAACTTTCACTCGTTGTTGGGGCTTTTTTTTTTGGGTTTTCTGAGGAAGCAAAACAAAATATGGGTGCACTTGCCCTTGCTGGACGATGGCAGAGAGCACTGTCGATTAATTTGCACGCACGAACACTGTATAATTTGGAAATTTTTGAATTTTAATTAAACGTCGTAGCGTAGCTGTTATGTTACATATTAATTAAACGTCGAATTTTTTTTATTTATCGTCACATCACCTATCAGCTGCTGCGTGCAAAACGTACCACGACTTATCGATAACGCACCGATTAATAATCAGGTGCAACACTTCGTTTCAGCACAACTAAAATGGCGGGAGAAAGATTTCTGCTGCGTGTGGCTTGTGTATTTGTTTTTTCTTCAAAATAAATCAAACGTTTCAATGTGAATAAATAAGCAAAATGTTGAAAACAACTAAATCGAATTCACGCAGAGTGCCAGCAATTTCAACAAATCCCAAACTCAACGCTTTACGCAATGCGAACAAGCGAATCGACGACGTCAACTGCGCAACGGCAGAGGCAGAAACAACAAAAACAAAAGTTCCGCCCAATTCGCAATCGACATTTCGCATCAGAAAGTTTGTTGTGCGAATTAAACGCATCAAACAACAGGAAATAATTGTTGCGCACAATCAACAAAATCATGTTCCAAACCCAGCGACAGGCAACAATTTTAGCGATAAGCAATCCCAAACATTTCGCAATAGAAAGTTCGTTGTGCTCCTTAAACGCATGAAAATACAAAATAATATTGTTGCGCCAAAGGTGCAAAATATACAAAATCATTCTGTAAACAGAACACGCTCAAGCAGGCTAGCATTGAGAGCTAATCCAAACCCAGCCACAAGTAAAAATGTTGGCGACAAGGAATTGCAAACATCTTGCAACAGAAAGTTCGTTGTGCGCCCTAAACACATTTTACAAGAAGAAAATGTTGCTGCAAATGTGGAAAATCAACAAAATCATTACGTAAAGAGTTCACGCCCAAGTCGTCAAACATCGAGAGCTGCTGCAAGTGGCAATGTTGGCGATGTTAGCACATTTGAGCCCACTCGCAATTCCACAATGTGCACCATGTCCACCAAACAGCCCAAAGGTATGATGTTTTTTATTTAAAATAAGTTTTTTTATAAACACGTATTTGTACTTTAGTTAGAGATGGTGTTCCGGAGATCGTTACTGCTGTCGATCAGGAGAATGTTGTAGCATCAAAGTCATATGCGCCACGCTTTTTTCACCGAAATCAGCCGCCGTCTCGAACACGTTCATTGGTCATGCGGAATGTGTATGAATTTCTGTCGGCGTCCCAAATCGAAGACAACGAGGTCATGGATCCCTCTGCCGATATCATCAAACAAATGGTCAAGGATGGAAAAGCCCGTGTAATGACGCGTTGTAAGGGCAAGATTCGTGCGCGTCCCGTTAAGAAAAAAGTGCGCCCTGTGGGCCGAAGAAGGCAATGTTCGTTGCGGAGCATAGAGGAAAATCAACACCAAATCATTAACAATGTCGAAGCAGATTTTCCGCCCTTCATCGAGCAGCCCCTGTCGCCCATCTACGAACCACAAATTGATTCCAGTGATGACGATGAGAATGAGCCCAGCGATCCCGTACGTCATGAGATGCCAGTACAGGTACATCCTGCCCAACCACAAAAGCGAACTCTACCCGAGGGCGCCTACAGCCCTTTGGCGCGCTCAATGCTGCTAAATCAAACAAAGAACAAGCAAAATACACACGAGTCCCTCGAAAGACGTCGGGATCTGCTAGACATGGCAAAGAAGTTAATCAGCACGCCAATGAATCGAAAAAGTATTACACCATCAACATCAACATTTTCACCAATCAATTTGGATATGTCGAGCAACGATCAACGAACAGCAGCAGCTCATAATAGTCCCAGTGCTGGTTCTTCTTCGCCATGGCGTGTACCTGACGAGTTGCGCATGCCAAATACATTTGTATTTGGTTTGAACACATCCCATCTGCCATCGTATTCCAGTGACTTTATAAGAGGCCGCCCGCATGTATATGTGCCAGATGCGCTCGAGCCTGAGCCCGAAGCCGAGCCGATTGAGGAGGAGACTATTTTGCCGCATGCGAACGAGCAAAATGCCAGTTTAGCTTCCAATGATTCCAATGGTGAAAATATCTCGCCAGCAAGGGAGACAATCGTTAAACCAAGCGAAGGCCAAGATTATGACAATTTTGAGAACTTTGTGCAATTGCCAAATCCTCGACGTACGCTACAATATCGCAGTCCTTTAAAGGTCATCAATATACAGGAAGTGGTTATGCTGCCTTCATGGAAGAAAAATGTGCCAGATCCCAAGACTACGACAAGAGAACCGCTGGTCAGAAATCAAGTTCATTTCAAGCATTCCATCGAGAATGAAAGTCCAGGAAATTTAAGCTCGCGAACGCCGCTGCTGCAACAACAACAAAATGCCAATCTCTTTGGTTTCGAAGACTTCCTTGACGACGATAATGAGCAACCCAGAAGCAGGCATTGTCTGAACCAAGATGTCACTCTGCACGAGAAGCTGCAGCGGTTAAATGGTTTGCGACCAGCCGACAAAGAATTTCCACAAGCCACCAAGGCACCCATTCGCTACGACTACGATGATTTGGAGGCACAACAGCCCAGGCAGCGCAACATTAAAGAGATGTTTAGCTCCACCATGATTGGTACGCCGGCACCTTGTCGTCCCAGTACAGATGAATCGGTGTCGTTATTCAAAGAGATAGACGAACCAGACACAACATTTGACGAAAAGGTGAGTTCCAAGTGAAGTTTCAGCTGACTTCCTCCCATTTTGCGCTGGACACACAATGACGTTCTTTTACCCAGTTGGCACGTCGTAGTTTAACCATTGCGCCAGATTAAGTGTAAATCGAAAAAGTTATTGCTTTCGATTGAGCCAACAGGGCCGCAAAGATTCAAGCTCATCTTTGTACGGTAGTAAGCAGCTCGCACAAGTCACAAATCACAAATTACAATTATCTCTAACCGATCTACCCTAACAAACCCCCATTTAATTCTCTTCCAGAAACCACGACGCACCTATGTTCGAGAACGGGCGAAGCGAAAGCGGAAACAGCGCGTTCACGTCCTGTTCATCGAAAGTGATGAATCAGATAGCGAGGACAACGAGCAGGACTCCAAGGAGAAAAGTTTCCATTCGCCAGCGAAGAAAATGCCGCCACAGAAGCGACCACGCAAGGATGCGGTGCATGAGGCTAATCTCAAGCGGTTCATAGACAGCTTTAACCAGGAGTGTGCAGAGGTGGAGAAGTTTCCAATGATCGTTGAATAACCACACATCCAAACGCTGGCGTTTATTTCATTTGTTTTCCTTTTCTCTATTTTTTTTTTTTTGTATTGTTTAATCATCCGCCCTAAGTATTAACTGAAGGTTAGGCTTCGATTTAAAACAGAATTTCGAATATATATTTAATTTTCGTTACAATTATGTATTTACATTTATCACATTATCATATATAAGGTGTGGTATGTATATTAAGAGATTAATATAAATATTATGTACAAAAGCATTCGAACACGATGAAAATTGATTCGTCCCAGTAAATAAAAATTTAATAGAATATGCTTCTAAGAATTTATAACTATAGATTTCACACAGTCTTGTAAATAATTCCCATTATGTTTTAAATTAACTCTTTGGGTATGTACATACTTATGTATTTAACATAAAAAAATCTCCAAACAATATTAAACTTGCTGCTTACAGTCTGTTTCGCGATAATAGTAAATCGTTTGATTTATAATATTCCAAACTTTGTACAGGGTATAAAGTTTTCGATAGTTCTTGGCTTGTGCATTGTACGCTATTATAGATAGGTGGCAACACTGGTCAATCAGCTGTAGCTGACATAGTGGCAATACAGCGGCTCAAGCGAACAATCTAAATACTAATTTTAAATCAAAATTTTGCAATGGAGCCGTCTTATGCGCCCTTGAGTGAGTCCTGTGCCAAGGCGCTGGGCGATAAAGCCTACGACAAGCGGAAAGTCGCCTCCCAGGAGATTGAGAAGTGAATACGCCCATCTTCGGCTCCTCAGAATGTTTCTAAAAATGTTTTTTTTTTGTATTATTTATTTGCTTGCAGAATGGTCATTGAGTTTAATAATAAAAATAATACTGTGCAAATCCGAAAGCTAATCGAGGTACTCTCCAGTGACTATGCCACATCCCGTGACCTAAATCGTCGAAAGGGTGCGCTCATCGGCCTCGCTGCTACGGGATTAGGGTTGGGAAAGGTAAGCTAAAAAAAAAAAAAAAAAATTTCCATTAGTCATAGAAACACCTAAACTGATAATTGTGTGAGTTTTCTGTTTTTTGGCTTAGGACTCGGATAAATATGTGCATGAGCTGATAACGCCCATTATGAACTGCCTGTCGGATCAGGTTTTTAGTGTCCGTTATTTCGCCTGCGAATCGCTGTACAATGTGGTCAAAGTGGCGAGATCGGCGATCATACCATACTTCCCCGAATTGTTTGCTGCTCTCTCGCGCCTGGTTACCGACTCCGATCAAATGGTGAAGGATGGCAGCGAGCTACTGGATCGTCTGCTAAAGGTGTGCATCCGTCCCATTTGAATCCCTGATCTATAACTGTATAAACAATTTATATTTTTATTTTGCAGGACATTGTGACTGAATCTTGCGAGACATTCAATCTGGAGGCATTTATTCCGTTGCTCCGCGAACGAATGTACGTTAAGGACCCATTTGCGCGACAATATGTCATCTCGTGGATATCGATATTGAACGCGGTGCCGGACATCAATATGGTCAACTATCTGACCGAAATTCTGGACGGCCTATTTGTGATGCTCGAGGATAAAACGGTGGAGATACAGCGCATGTGCGAAAATACAATCAGTCAGTTTCTAAAGTCCATACGCAACGATTCGTCGTCGGTGCGAATGGAGGACACCATCAACATATTGATCACACACGCACAGTCGCTCAACGAGCTAATCAAATCGATTGCCATCTCCTGGATACGGGAGTTTGTTCAAATCTTTGGCCCCGATGTCCTGCCACATGCAAGTGGAATTTTTACAGCGATTCTGCCATGCCTCGAGTACAACGTGGAGTCCAAGCGCAGTGAGTGCTTCATTATTCACTATTAATGGCTTAATTTCATTTCCATTTCAACCAGGCATTAAGGAGTGCGCTGTGTTCGTGAATAACTCGATGATGCAGCTTGTCTCATCCAAGGAACTCAAATCACAGAATATGTCCAAAATTGATTTGCGTTCCATAATGGAGGTGCTGTCCCAGTATCTCACGCATAACTCGATGCACACAAAGATTGCCGTGCTCAAGTGGATCCATCATCTTTTCATAAATTTCCCCAACGAGATGTCTGTCCACGCCAGCAGTCTTAACAACAATCTGCTATCAATACTCGCCGATAATTCCGATGAGGTGGTCCTAAAAAGTCTATGCGTACTCGCGGAGATTTTAAGCTCGCAGGATAAAAAGGGTAATAATTATCAATTTTGGAATTTTCATTTTTCTATTCAAAAAGTAAATTAGTATATTTAAAATTGCATGATTTCTTTTGAATATTGATTTTACGAATGAGCTCCGAAAAGTTATCAAACATAATATTAGATTGAAGTCACATTAGAACAACTCTAATTTCGAAATATATTATCTAATTTAACCTATTTTTTAATATCTTTGAATCATGCAGATCTCGATGACTTCAACAAGACGCACTATCGCAAGTTTTTGTTGAGCTTGCTGAATTTGTTCAGCGAGGAAAAGCTTATTTTAGAGAATAGAGCTAGTCTCATTATAAGGTAATGTTCTCATAGCACTTTTTTAAGATCATATTTGATTACTAAATTCAAATTCTCTGGTTTTTTAGAAAACTTTGTGGTCTGCTTAATGCTGAGTACATCTATCGTACCTTTGCCGAGATTATTGCGGAGGAGGTGCCCAATTTGAAGTTCGCCTCGACTCTTGTTCGCCTCCTAAATATTATACTGGTTACCTCGACGGAGCTTGTTGAGCTGCGCACCAGCTTGCGTGATATATCCAATGAGAAGTCCGCTAATCTATTCCAATGCCTTTACAAGAGTTGGGTGCACTGTCCAGTGTCCACACTAACGCTCTGCCTGCTGGCCCAGTGCTATCAGCATGTCTCCGAATTGGTCATCCTATTGTAAATGCTGTAGTGTGATCTTTTACTTAATATATAGTACTGAATTTCTCTGTTTCTCGTCTAGCGCTGATGTGGAAATCACGCTTGAATTACTTGGCGAACTGGATAAGCTAGTGCAGCTCATTGAATCGCCCATATTTGCTGCACTGCGTTTGACCCTAGTGTCCAAATCAAATAATTGCGCTGATGCACAGTATTTGGCTCATGCCTTGTTTGGAATTCTCATGTTGTTGCCACAAACGGAGGCATTTAATACGCTGCGAAATCGTCTGCAATGTGTGCCCAACTATTGGGGCCAGTTACCCACGTGAGACAACTGCAACTTTGCAAACTTAAAGACTTATAATTTATTTCTCTATTTTATTTTTTAGAGATGAGCGTAATTCCCTGGAGTACAAGAGCGGCATTGATTTTGCAGCGCTGCGAGCACATTTTATTGAGCAGCAAAAGGCTCATCGAGTTCAGCGCGTAATTCAACGCAAACGCACCGTTATCACGCCGGATAGTATATAATGATATTGTATTCGAAGCCCAGTATGTTATGTCTGTGATTAGGCAAATTAGTTTTAGGCATAAAGTGTAATTTTCAATACAAAAAAATGTAATTGTGTATGTGCGTATGTATCTCAGATATTTGTAAATATATATTACCTTAAGAGTATATTTTGAATTCGTCACAAAATGTTGAAAGCATTAATCCGATCTACAATTTGTACTTTTATAAGCCGTGTTACTTTTGACATATATCAATCTGTTTACAGAAGCTAATACACAAGTGAAAGTCAGTTGAATCGCATCGCTTTACCATATATGAAAAATCGATTAAATTTGTATAATTTGGAATGATTGATTCTTTCTTCTTTTAAACACAAACCTGTATTGATTTTCTGTTCGATTTGAATTTATTAAAATTTTATTGATTTGTTGTTTAGAATAAATCGCTTTTGTCATTGCTTGTCTGCACTTACATATATAAATATATAGAAAATTTTACAATATATCAGCGATTATAGATATATGTGCTTGTATATTAACATATCACATATTTCAATCTAGATATTTTATTTTTTTAGTGCACCCATCCGACTTGCATCCTGGCTGGGATACGCCATTTGACCGGGTGGCGGTGGAATCACATCGAGATTCACACCAGAGGTAGTGGCACCATTTGGGACCGAGCCCGTTGGAGCAGCGCCCAGGCCGCTGTAGGGTGCTGCATATGTCGGTTGGGCGTACATTTGATAGGCGGATGCTGGCACCAGATTGGTGGGCAACTGATGCAGTTTCATGCCCGCTGGCATCACATTGATTTGCTCCTGTCGCAGATTAAAATAATCATTCGGTTTGGCGCTGGGTGGCGGAATCCCGGCCACATCAAAGCGTCGATCCGTCTTGGCGGCGGTTCCCTGCTTTGCCTGTGAATGCGCCCATTTTATGCTGACCTTGCGGCCATGAATGACCAGTTTGTTGAAGGTGCGCTCGGCAGCCAATTCGGCAGCGCTGCGTTTTGTGTACTGCACAAAGGAGCATTGCTGACGCGGCACCAGCGCAATCGAACGTATTTCGCCGTATTGATAGAACTGATCCCGTATCTCTGGCTCGGTGATCTCTTCGGGCAGATTGCCCACATACAAAGTGGTGATATTGCGATCCTCGGGCGGCTCCAACGTCGGCAATGAGGCAGCCCGCTTCATGATCTTCTCAGCCACCGGATCGTTGCGTCCATAGTAGCGATCCTTGATGTTCTGCTCGCACAGCGGATCATCGGGCTCGTTGGGCTTGTCGTGGCGATATGGACACTCCTCGCCACGCTTGCACTCGCCCTTCACCCAGAAGGAGCAGATGTGCGGACGATTCCGTTTATAATACGGTGCTGTGCGCGCCAATTTCGATAGCATCTCGTTGGCTGCCAGAGAGCGACCAACGGCGCCAGCTGCCTCGGTGCCATCGCCATCGGCAAGCTGGGCATCAATGTTCTGAATGTAGTACTCCTTGTTAACATCACTTTGGGGCATATTGTCGGCCACTTTAAGGGCGGCGTCTCGCACTTGGATGGGCAGACCGAACTCCAGGTCGAGCAGGCACGTTTGACACACGTTCTTGAGGCGGGCGCATGTCTGACACACTTCGGTCTTTTTGAAACGCATCCTTGCTCCGGGACACCAGCGGAATATTGTAAATGGTCGTGTGCAAATTTTGCATTCCTTGCCGAAACGCTCCTTAATCATGCGCACATACGGATTGTCCCCCAGGCACGTCTGGCAGAGTATCGGAAATTCGGCATCCTCCCAATTCTGGCGATTGTACGTGTTGGTCGTCTTTGACATCGACATGGCTCCGACAAAGAAAATTTATTATTTACGGCAGTAGAAAAAAAACACAGTACAACACTCAACGTAAAAAAGTTGTGTCGACTGGTTCGTAATAAGTTCAATTGAATGACTGTGTCGATATGTTGTTTGCGATAGTGATGGCGATACATTACATTTTCCATTACCACGCGAGTCCCAAAGAAATACGAAGGTATCGATACTAGCGCGAATGGTGTTTGTTTTACTTTTTGAGGGGGCTTCTCCGATCATCAGCTGATTGTACTCTATTTCCAAAGTCACTATCGCGATAGTCGATCGGTCGATACATCGCAATTAGCAACCGGCTCTCCCATCGATTTCAACCACGTGGCAACGCTCTATGAGCGAAAACGTTTGGTTGCAAAATAGACATAAACAATAGCAGTAAGTATTGTTAACAAAATACAATAAACATGGCATCAAATGTTAAGCGCTACAGGCGCGCATCAAAGTCCTCCGACGATGAGGAGAAGGAGGATAGCTACGTGCCCTATGTGCCGGTCAAGGAGCGCAAGAAGCAGCACATGATGAAACTGGGCCGCATTGTTCAGTTGGCAACGGAACAAACCCAGCCAAAATCCTCCAGTGAGAATGAGAACGATGACGACACACAATGCGCACAGGATGCCGAGACCTGGGGCCGCAAATACAACATTAGTCTGCTCGACCAGCACACTGAGCTGAAGAAAATTGCCGAAGCCAAAAAGCTGAGCGCCGTGGAGAAACAGTTGCGTGAGGAGGAGAAGATCATGGAGAGCATTGCACAGCAAAAGGCGCTGATGGGCGTCGCCGAGTTGGCCAAGGGTATACAGTATGAGGAGCCAATTAAGACTTCGTGGCGGCCGCCACGCCACATTCTGGCCATGTCGGAGGATGAACGCCAGGAGATACGCAAAGAGCTAAGAATTCTGGTTGAGGGCGAAAACCCCAGTCCGCCCATTCAAAGTTTCCGTGAGATGAAATTCCACAAGGCCATAATGAATGGACTCGCTGCCAAGGGCATTAAAAAGCCAACGCCGATTCAGGTGCAAGGATTGCCGACGGTGCTAGCTGGTCGAGATCTGATTGGCATTGCATTCACCGGCTCCGGCAAAACGTTGGTCTTTGTGCTGCCTATTGTAATGTTTGCACTAGAGCAGGAATTTCGTTTGCCCTTCGAGCGTAACGAGGGACCATATGGCCTCATTGTTTGCCCATCCCGGGAGCTGGCCAAGCAGACGTACGACATCATCCTGCACTACAGCAAGCATCTGCAGATGTGCGGCATGCCGGAGATACGCTCTTGCCTGGCCATGGGCGGACTGCCCGTCAGCGAGGCCCTCGATGTGATCTCGCGTGGCGTGCACATTGTTGTGGCCACTCCCGGTCGACTTATGGATATGCTCGATAAAAAGATCTTAACATTGGATATGTGTCGATATTTGTGCATGGACGAGGCGGATCGTATGATTGACATGGGCTTCGAGGAGGATGTGCGCACCATATTCTCCTTCTTCAAGGGTCAGCGACAGACGCTTCTCTTCTCCGCCACAATGCCCAAGAAGATTCAAAATTTTGCCCGCTCGGCGCTTGTCAAACCAGTTACGATTAATGTGGGACGTGCCGGTGCCGCCTCCATGAACGTCATCCAGCAGGTGGAGTATGTGAAGCAAGAGGCAAAGGTTGTGTACCTGCTCGACTGCCTGCAGAAGACGGCGCCGCCTGTGCTTATTTTTGCCGAGAAGAAACAGGATGTGGACTGCATACACGAGTATCTACTACTCAAAGGTGTCGAAGCAGTGGCCATACACGGTGGCAAAGATCAGGAGGAGCGTTCTCGGGCCGTCGAGGCGTATCGTATGGGCAAAAAGGATGTACTGGTGGCCACAGATGTGGCGTCCAAGGGTCTCGATTTTCCCAATGTGCAGCATGTTATTAACTATGATATGCCCGATGATATTGAGAACTATGTGCATCGCATTGGTCGTACGGGTCGATCCAACACCAAGGGACTGGCCACCACAATGATAAACAAGATAACAGAGCAGTCTGTGCTGCTCGATCTCAAGCATCTGCTGCTCGAAGCCAAACAGGAGGTGCCCGATTTCCTTGATGAACTGGCGCCCGAAGCAGAGCATCAGCATCTGGATCTGGGCGATTCACATGGCTGCAGTTATTGTGGTGGATTGGGTCATCGCATTACCGAATGCCCCAAGCTCGAGGCGGTGCAGAGCAAACAGGCGTCCAACATTGGCAGACGCGACTATCTGTCTAACACGGCTGCCGATTACTAGATTTACTTTTACGCTTAACTTAGACCAAGTACTTAGACAATAATTAAAAGATTTAACGAAAGCTGGGCATATTAGCGGTAAGTCTATTATGTGAATAATTAATAACTTTAATTGAAAGTGAAAAAATGATTTTAAAAACAGAACATTACTCATAACCCTTAAGGTTCCTGATTGTAATTTATAAAATTGTAAATTAGATCACTTTTATATAGGTTTCACAATCATTTTTTTTTTAGAAGAAGCTGATTAAATAAAACTTTTTCCAATGAATCTAATGATGAAATATGAAATCTGTTTTATTAAATTGAAAAATGCAATTTTCTTTATTTTTCAATTTTCTAGCATTCACTGTACATTATAGACAACAATAAAAGCTGGAATTTCCATGCTTAATGGAAATCGATGACTTTTGCACTTCCTTTCACAAATGCGCTGTTCATTTGTTTACCATTCTGTTTACCGTTTTGTTGGCAAAGGTACTTTTTGTTGGTTATCAGTCGAACTGACTCTTATCATTCATCTGCGTGTAGCATTTCAGTTGAGAAGAGAGAGGTACGGAGAGAGAGTGAGAGCGTGATTTTGAGTCGAGTTTGAGCGGTCTTTTATAAAGGCGGCGACAATCGTCGAGTTTCGTTCAGTGTCTCAAGCTGCGTTGTCGCGATCACTAGCCAACAACTAGCTACCTGGAATTCAACTTGTCTCAGTCACTCTCAAAGCCTGGAAGCGGTCAGTTTGCAGCTATTTACATAAGCGTGAGTGTTTATATAATTTGCATACTTTTCTCACTCTGTGTGTGTGTGTGTGTCAAAAGTGCAGCTGAAAGTGACGCAGATTCATGTGCCAAAAGTGTTCTCTGTTTACAATTGAAACGAAATTAGTTGAAAGCAATTATAAATTACGATACCAATTACAACCTCTTATAAACTCACTGATAACCATTTATAAAGCTCGCAATTGAATCTTGTCCAATAATTAAATTGCTCAATTATATATATATATATATATATATATAATATATGTAGTATTATCGATAGTGTGCCAGTCCATTCAATTGAATCTGCTTATCACTTTGTTTTGAACTTAGCTATCTTGGGTTGAAACCTTCAGGCAAACGTACTTATTATTTTTGATAGACATCAATTTATATAGAATATATATGTTATTAGGTCTCTCTGTACATAAGGTCTACAAAAAGTGTTCTCACTAGTATAGAGTTTTTAAAATATATATGGCCCAGCCTTGACTTTCAGACAAGAATTGTGTAATGAATCTAAGATTTCACTCGTTTTTGTTTTTTTTAAAAATGGTGTTCGTGTTTTTCGAATTTCTGCAAATCTTTTAAATTCTATCGGGAAAATATTTCATTCCTTTGCAAAATATAAAAATGTATAAGATTGCATATCTTATATATATATATATAAAATACTACTCTTTATAATAAAAAAATAATTGGTTTTAATTGAAGTTAAACTCACTGTATTTACACACAATGGAATTCCATTAAAAGGAAGTGCTATTGCTTACTAATGTTGTTGATCTTTTGTTAACACATTTATAATTAGGTATTTAAATCAAAGTAGTTTTTATCTCGTTAGATAAATATATTTAAGTTAATATTTATTTATGCATTAACAAGTTTTTAAGCTCTATTCCTAATGGGCTTTTAAACGAGTATTCTTCAATTCTTCTCTTATGTGTGTGTGTGTCTTCGTTTGTTTCTGATCGCTGTATCAGCAAATAATTAAGATGAATGATCTATGTACATAGCTGACGTATTGTCGAGTGTTATGCATAGGCTATTGTACTATATGGTCGATTGAAAGATATTTGAAATTCAAAGCACATTGCTTGTCGTGTGTACATCGAGACTTGAAAATAACAACTAACCAACAAGTCGAACTTGAAAACGGCACACAAACGAAACTGAACGAAAAATGGCATATTATAAATGTGTATGTTGTTGCGTACATAAATCATAAATATGTAGTTTTTTAAATGTTTTTTTTTTTATAATATTTGCGACCTAGTTGAAGAAGAAAAAACGATGGAAAAAATCGTATAAAGAAAAGGGCTTGCCTTCGCCGTTATTTCTTTAATCGTAATATCATATCAGACGCGTGATGTCGTCATGCTCCACAACTAATTACTTAAAAAAATTTAAAAATAAATGATATCAATAATAAAAATAAAACAACGTGCGTGACGCACTTTAATTTACAGCTTCAGTGGCTGTTATAAAATAAAACCTATATGGTGTTTGTTCCTATCTCAACATCATCAAACCATTATTTTTTTTTTTTAGTAAATTAAAGTTTCACGTTTATTTGTGGTTGATTTATTCCAGTTTAGTCGGATATATTTTCCAATTTTATATATATAGTATTAATTTAATTAAGAAAGACCAAAGAGTAAGCATATTTTGATTAAAAGTGAGGAAACATATATATATATATTTTCTCTATTTTTCCTAGTAAGTTTTTTCGAAGATCGGAATAGTTTATACTTTGCCAGAGCAAATTATACTAAATAAGCGTATTGTTCTGTACATTTAAGGAAGTACTTATAATTTTTAATTGTTATAATTGAACTAGAGCTCAGTCTGTTTAAAATAGAAATAAGTTGTAATGTTATTTGTTGATATACAATATACAATACATAAATATATATAAAACATATTCTACTCCCTATAATTATTATATATTATACACATAAAATACATATATATCGATTTATACACTAATGTCCTACTAACTTGTTGATTCATTCTCTCTTTCTCTGTGTCTGTTTTTCTTTCTCTTTGGCAGTTGCGCTCTCTCAGCTGGCAATCATCTCTGTTTGAGTCGCAAAGATACAAACAAAGGCGAATAATACATAATAATAATAATAATAGAAGCAATTCACCCGTTCACAAGTTGTTCACACGCACAAAAAGCCGTCTATCACAACAATAAACAAAAAGCGACGCTGTGTGCTCAGTTCCAGAAACACTCGCAACCCCCGTCAGCCCCTTTCACTCCTACGCCGCTGCTGTCGTTGACGTCGCGCCACAAAATGGCAAGGCGAGGAGCCGCCAGTCATCTGGCAGTCATCTGCAGGTAATGCAAGCGAGCAGTTCGCACAGCTAACACAGCTCCCAACAGAAGTCTAAATAAGATACGCTAAGTAGTGCAAAAAGAATACACAAATTACTCATACGCGGCATTCTCATTAAATAAACCAATTAATCATCATATTATTTGTAAGTATATATCATCTATCTGCGTATTATTCGTTTTGCCGGACTGCGAAAGCTCTCAACATAATTAAACATGTGATTAAATTGGGCTGTCTTCTATATTTTGGTGGCCATTTATGGTCATGACTCATGACTCATGTCATAAAGGTCGAGCACAGAGACAGTTCAGTTCAGTATGTAGTCTGTGGACTGTAAAAGGCAATAATTTTCATTGTCACACTTCCAGTTAACGAAGCTACTTGAAAACACAAACAAACGAGTCGCATTTATTGAAACTCATTATTTGTTTTGCAGCTTGCTGGTGTTTATCGCAATCTCGACAAGTTTGTGTTCGGCCGCCACATTTCAGAGTCGTCCCGCGTTTCCTGCCCAGACCGGTTCAGTTCAGCCCTCCATTGGTGGTAACAGCAAACAGCCAGCCAGACGTGTCATGCATCCAGCTTTTCAAAATGCCGGCCGCTCTCCCGGCCTGGAGATTTGGCGCATCGAGGTAAGTGCATAATTGTCTTCTGAATGCTTCCCGCAAAAGATTACACTCAAAATTTCGGTTCGCCCTAATTGCCTGCCAAGTGTACACTCAGAGAATACATAAGTACTAACTTTGTCTCAAGTCTTAAGAGAACAATATTTTTCTTGTAAAAACTGGTTTTGGCAACACTTTCTTTAATGAAAGACTATTTGGGTTAAGATATTTTTGGATTATTTGCATTTCAAAACAACTGATCACTTATAACATATACGCGTAGTTCTTAAATCCAGAACTTAATTTCTTTGTTACAGATATTTTGTGCCTAACTTCACTTATATCTTCAAGAGAAAAAAATCAGCTGAAATCAAAGCTTCCTTGAAATGCGAGAAATCAAGAACATTTAAGAATGTATCATAATTATATTCCGATTGTATCTACAACGAACAGCGATTTTCTCTCAGTATACTGGTGTATTTGATGTGTGTAAATTGTTAGCTGCATGTTTACATCGTTTGGGGGAAAGTTCGACACCCACGCACGACTGCGTTGCTCATCCAGTGGCGCCCAATGCGGCCCTGGTTGGTGGCATTTGGCATGCAAAGTAATCAAATGTATTCACAAACACTCACGCACAAGTATTCACATTCATATGTAGTCGACTATGTATGCTATATTGGAATTATTTTCATGTGCCTGACGATATTTTCTAGTCGCTGAACTCACGCAATATGTACTCCAGATGTTTTCTTACTCTAGCGAATCACTACTGTAGTTGTGTACGTGTGCAGTACAGTAAACAGAGGCATGTTCCCAGCAAGCGTTAATTAGCTCGGAATCATTAATAGCTTCCAACGACAGGTGCAAAGCATTTTACTATTTATTTTCTGAATTTTGTTTGACTTTGTTTATTGAGAACTGCCTTTGGGGCTTGATCAATAAATATATTGAGTGTGCGGGGCTCTCAAAATAGAATATTAAATAATATGCGTTCTTATACATTTTGTTAATATCTTTTTATCTAGAATTTCGAGCCGGTTCCATATCCCAAAAATAACTATGGCAAATTCTACACGGGCGATTCCTTTATTATTTTGAATGTAAGTAATAAATAATTATATTAATATATATTTATGTACTTGGACTTTTGTTGGATATATAGTTATGCAATCTGAGTAAGAAAAAATATTGATCATCCAATTTCCAATGCATTACTTTTGATGTGATAAAAAAAACTCGAGTGATAAAATTATGTTTGATAGCAGCTTGAACTAGACTCTATCAGAAATGTATAACGTCAAACAATACATGTTGTATATGCTAAAGAGTATTTTGATACAACATTGAAGAATATAATATTATTTATTACATATATTTACAAACAAAATCTATTCACAGACCAGAGAGAACCCGAAGAGCAAAGAACTCTCGTGGGATGTCCATTTCTGGCTGGGATCCGATACCTCCACAGATGAGGCTGGCGCTGCAGCCATTTTGACTGTGCAATTGGATGATATCCTGAATGGCGGTCCCGTCCAGCATCGCGAGGTGCAGGATCACGAGTCCCAGCTGTTTTTGGGCTACTTCAAGAATGGTAAACAAAACCAGCCCGAAGCTAAACCTGTGTTTAATTCTACATTTTGAACGATTCAGGTGTGCGTTATGAGCAGGGTGGTGTTGGCAGCGGTTTTAAGCATGTGGAGACGAATGCACAGGGCGAGAAGCGTCTGTTCCAGGTCAAGGGAAAGCGCAATGTTCGCGTCCGCCAGGTGAATCTCTCCGTTTCATCGATGAACAAGGGTGACTGCTTCATTCTGGATGCCGGCAACGATATCTACGTCTATGTGGGATCCCAGGCTAGGCGTGTGGAGAAACTGAAGGCGATTAGTGCTGCCAACCAGATTAGGGATCAGGATCACAATGGACGTGCTCGTGTCCAGATCATCGATGAGTTCAGCACCGAAATGGATAGGCAACAGTTCTTTGACGTGCTCGGCTCTGGATCACCCGATCAGGTGCCCGAGGAGTCCACGGCCGATGAGGATGGTGCCTTTGAGCGAACCGATGCTGATGCCGTCACTCTCTACAAAGTATCCGATGCCAGTGGCAAACTCCAAGTGGACACCATTGCCCAGAAACCACTGCGCCAGGCAATGCTCGATACTCACGATTGCTTCATTCTGGACACCGGCTCCGGCATCTTTGTATGGGTGGGTCGTGGTGCCACACAAAAGGAGAAATCCGATGCTATGGCCAAGGCGCAGGAGTTCCTGCGCATCAAGAAATACCCAGCCTGGACGCAGATCCATCGCATTGTCGAGGGTGCCGAGTCTGCGCCCTTCAAGCAGTACTTCGACACCTGGCGCGATGTTGGTATGTCTCACACTCGTCTCGTCCGCTCCGCCTTGAATATCGGCTCCGATGAGTCTCTCGATATGGATGAGATCGATGCCGTCGTTGAGAAATTGAAGAAGAGCGGCGGTCGCGCCATTGGCTTCATGCCCGATCATGGCCAGAACAGCATTGCCGAGATCACCCAATACGTTAGCACCCCCGGCTCCAATGAGGTTCTGCGCAACACCGTTCCGTTCGAGGAGCATTTGCCGCTGCTGGGATTTGGCTCGTATGTGCTTACCTATAACTATGAGGCCAATAATGGTGATGAAGGCGTCATTGTCTATGTTTGGCAGGGAGCCAAGGCCAACGCTGCTGTCAAGGAGCGCGCCTTTGAGGAGGGCATGGCTCTCGCCGAGGAGCAGAATGCGATCCTAGTGCGCACCATGCAGGGACACGAACCGCGTCACTTCTACAAGATGTTCAAGGGCAATCTCTTGACATCGTTCACGCCACTCCCGATCACTGCCCAACTATTCCGCATTCGCGGCACAGTCGAGAGTGATGTCCATGCCAGCGAAGTGCCCGCAGATAGCTCCTCTTTGGCCTCTGGCGATGCCTTTGCCTTGACAATGACCAAAACACACAAGGTGTACATCTGGCATGGTCTGGGCGCCTCCGCCTTCGAGAAGGAGGCAGCCAAGGAACGATTTGCCCACTACTGGGAGGATGCCGAAATGGAAATTGTGGATGAGGGTGCTGAACCCGATGATTTCTGGGAGGAGCTGAACGGTGAGGGTCAGTACGATCGCAGTCTGGATGATCAGACAGCACCACTGCTCGAGCCACGTCTCTTCCACTGCCGTCTGACCATTGCTGGACGCGCCAAGGTCGAGGAGGTCGCCGAATACCAGCAGGAGGATCTCGATACGGATGATGTGATGCTTCTCGATGCTGGCGATGAGCTCTACATGTGGGTTGGCTCCGGTGCCACAGCCGATGAGAATGGCAAGATTCTGGATATGGCCAAGGTAAGATTGATTATTATTAGTTGACTGCTATTAACCAACTTTTTTACTGGATAAATGCAATTCTTTCAATATTCTATGTAAAGTCTGTGATTTTGAACTGAATTTTTAAAAATTACTAGATAATGTATTTAAGAATTTGTATAATGGGGTTTTGACTGACTGACTGAACTCTCGTCGAAGAAAAATGTATATTTCAGCAACACAAACTGTTATCCCCTGTTTTCTACAATAATTTTCGCACATAACTTTGACAACGATTCAAAATATAAAGTTGTTCACCCATTTCTCTCCGGTCGAATTTTTTTTTTAATTTTTGTTCTCAACGAGCTTTAGTTGCCGGCTTAGCCGACTATAATATATATATATGCAATTTGTATACAAACAATTAATAACTATTATATATATCCACAGCGCTATATTAAATCAGAGCCCACTGCTCGCACAATGGATACTCTAAGCATTGTGCGTGTGTCCCAGGGCAACGAACCAAGGGTCTTCAAGCGTATGTTCCCCAGCTGGGAGGACAACTACTGGCAGGTTAGTAGATCGCAATGCACATTCAATAATCATTCCATACTAAATAATCATCACCTTGCTAATTAATCTGGCTCCCGCTGGCTGATTCAATGCATGACCTCAAAACACTTCACTCCTTATGTAAGTGAGTATTTCAGCACCTACTAAATATATTCACATTATTCACCACTCAATTAACTTGCAACACACCTCATTGATTTACTTATTAAATGTAAACTATTTTCAATAATTATTTCAATTGCATTCTTAGACTCTGCCTTCATATGAGGACATCAAACGCCAGGTTCTGGATGCTAACAACGAGGTCTAAGCCCTCAGTTGGAATACTCAGCAAAATTGACCAAAAATTTACGTTCGCTTTTGCCTTAAAAAATACAAAAGAAATTAATAAGTAAATGTAATGTAATTTTGTATTAAATGGAAAAGTGTTTTTAACTCATATAGTAACAATAATGCTTGTGTGTAATTAATTCCAAATTATAGGACTAAATACTTTAAACTGAACTGAATGTATTTTGAAGATCGAGTCCAATGAATTAAAATAAATGATTTTTTAATTTCAATATAGTTTCTGATAAACAGTGCTTGCAAAACAGTTTAATATCAATAGTTTTTATTGATATAATCTAAGTGCCGATAGTTGATCATTGCTTGAATACATAATTAATAAACTTAGAGTAAGATTCAGCTACTTGGCAGGACCCACGTGATTTGCTCGATCCAATCCAAATACGACGAAATACGTGTATAGACACTTGGATAGCTGCTGCGACAGAAGACGCCGAAGGAGGTAATTCCAATAAGATGATAATGGACATGACGACGTCGACGACCAGGCAAATTCAATTGAAGCGGACCACCCGAGTCGCCCTGACAGGTGTCACGACTCTGAATGAAATCCTGTGCGCATATCTGGCTCTCTATTATTCCATTTGGTGTCTCTTCGAATTCGGGCAGCTCCTTATTGCACTCACTGTTGGGCACTAAGGTTGCATTCAAATGGGTCAAGCGATATGTCATACCCTTGCCAAAGCTTGTCGATCCATAGCCCATGGCGAAGGCAATCGATGTGGGTATCGCCTCACTAGACCACAGGCGAATGGGTCTAACAAACTCTGTTAGACTAAAAGGAATTTTATTACTTCGCATTATTCGATAGAGATATTAATTCAAATCTCATAATGCACATACTAATTATTTGTAGAAACCAGAACATTTTTCTAAATTTCAGCAATATTTTAATGGCTCTAAAAACATTTCAATATATGTTTACATATAGTAAAATTTGATTAATATGTACATAATATATGTATCTGTGTTCAACTTTTATGATTGCTACAAAATTTTAATAATTTTAACGGTGCATAAAGATTAGGCTCGTAATTTTTATTGTCAATGACAATAATAATCTTATTTTGTTTTTTGAGACAATTTTTTTTTAATTGGTCTGTTTTTTAACAGTGTCAAACAAATCACATTTTTTTATGTCCAGCAAAACTTTATAGATATTTTCTTAGATTAAGTTTAATCGAGTAATATTTATAGTTCTAATATCACACAATTCTTTAATACTCACATTACGTCTCCGTCCAGTTTTAGAAGTGCTATATCATTATAGTATAAATCCTTTCTGTAGTAGGGATGCTCAATAATGCTTTCGATTCCAAAATGCTGGTGCTTAACTGTTGTCTCATCGATCATTAGATTCAGATCACCGATGCGCACCCATTTTGGCTCCTCACTAAAAATATGTGCAATGTCAAATGGGTCACAGGCAATCAGAGAACCCTCGACCTCGTACACTCGCCTCCTCGTCTGGGGTAATCAAGAAACTCACCCCTCCACATCTGTGCAATGGGCCGCAGTTAATATAAAATTCTCAC
Source organism: Drosophila setosimentum (assembly GCA_035043505.1). Classification (NCBI taxonomy): domain Eukaryota; kingdom Metazoa; phylum Arthropoda; class Insecta; order Diptera; family Drosophilidae; genus Drosophila; species Drosophila setosimentum. Next base: position 2,434,637 of record JAWNMY010000008.1, read on the forward strand.
TTATGAGACTGCCCCCACATTTGTAGTTGATTGTCTGTGAATTCGTCTGAAAGCCAAGCGCTGCCTATCAACAATTAAATGCACCATATTAATTTCAACTATAAACAATAAATGCGGCCTTTTCTTTTTTATCAGCTGTCAAAATGTTGTGTACCATGTGAGGGTATTCACCAGGTCGGGCGAGAACGCGTCCATCGAAATCGACGTCATTGGCATCTGCTCTTACGGCCGTATCGTTGGCAAATATGCGTTCAACATACTCCGAGTACTCTATGGGTGTACATGTGTATTAACAAATTGTATAGTCGATTAATTAAAGAGATAGAGAGAGAGAGAGAGAGAGATAGAGAGAGAGAGAGATAGAGAGAGAGAGAGAGAGAAACTCACTGCGCTCACAGAGACGTTGGTGTTCCCTTGGCTTGTTTTTGCGCTTATTGTTGTTATGACCATTCGGAGGTGGGGGAAATGGTTGACCTGGTCTATGAACACTATGCCTTCGCCTAGACTTTGGTTTTGGCAGATCACCATCACTGTGTAAGTGAAAGTTACGTATCTTGAACTTATTGGTGTCTGCAAAATTTGTATCCTGATCCCTCTCTGATCCTGGAAAAGTGATTTCTTCATCCTTGGGAAATACAAATGCCTGATTTTTGGGTTCCCTCTGTGCATATGTAAAGCAAAACAGCTCAATTGATAGCAGTACCAAAAAGCGGCGCATTTTTTTTTTAATTTGTGTGTACACAGTGAGTATCAAAACGGGACTGAAGCATCTCGCATCTCTTAAGTCTATCGATCTGAGTCGAGCTTTTCGTCTTATCATTTAATTGTCATAGCAGAAATTCACAAAAAAAATTGTTATTTACTATTATTTTTTTGTTTGTTTATATGTGTATTCCCAGGGTTTGAGGATTGACGAGAGTCGCGGTGCGTGGAGCATGAATCTGCGTGGTGCCCCCGAATTGACCCTCATATTGAGCAATAATCGCACGCTGAATGGACTCCAGTTCTTGGTCATTCCTGTATTTTAGCACAGATACAGTGGGATCATTGCCAGGTGCTGGAGCCGGGGCAGGAGCAGCATAAACAAGGGCCATTAAAGCGAAAAGCAAAATCAACTGGACATGAAAAAACGTAATTCTTTTATACATATACATTTAATAACTATAAAATTTCTTTATCTTACGCAAGCAGTCTTCATTCTGTCAGATTCTTTCAGCAAAACTAAAACACGAACGCAAATGGACGACTGCTTTTATAGCCCGAAAAAGTTATAATTGTGTTAATAATCAAATTATAATTTGCAACTATGAACTTGAACAACTTGAAATCGAAACAAGTTTACAAATTCATTTGTTTAACATAATCCTAGAGACCAGACTCAAAATAAAGCGCTGATTATTACAATAATCTCAAATCGGGCTTTTCAGATTTAAATAAAAACGTTTCACGTGTATTAATGCATAAAACAATAAAATCTATAATTTGGCAAGTTTTTTTTTTCTATTTAAACTTATTTAAATCTAAAATTTACTACTGTTTGTGTGAAAGCGAAGACTTTGAACTGGTTTTTAATATGTTAATTAACGTAGTATGTGGGCTACTAGTCGCTGAATTAAAAAAAAGGTTCAAATTGCTGCCATAAAAAAATATATCAATCACAAATCCCTTTCATTTGTCTCTCATCTGTTTCCTTTCCAAAGAAACTTGTTGTGTTACCCTGAACCCATTTAAAATGATTAAAAGGGTATGATGAAGTTGTTGAAAAGTATGTCATATGTATGTAGAAGGAAGCATCTCCGATCCCATGAGGTATTCTTGATCAGCATCAGTAGCCTAGAATATGTCTGTGTTTGTCTGTCTGTATGAACTTGACTATAACAAAAGTATATATAAAATAAGCAATAGAAATGTTATAGGCTTTTAATATAGCTGATCAACTGTACTAATTTCATTAGGATGGTATTAGAAACAAACATTTGCTCTATAAATGTGTGAAGCGAATTATGAATTGAAGCGAGTTTAAATATATGTGGATATAATTCATGTGTGAATATGTACACACTGATAGATTTATTTTAATAGACTTTATAATAATTTGTAATATGTTTATATTTTTTATTGATGAGTTCAGAGTATCTCGTAGTCGAACTCTCTCGTATGGAGCATTCTTGCTTGTCAATTTTTGCAGATCAGGGCAATTAAAGTCAGAGTCTCAAAACGAGTTATAAGATCTGATATGATGTCAGTAATTGGCCCACAAATTAATTTTCAATTCGAACAGCCGCTGATCTGCTTCTTGTTTTTTAAATGATGTCTTCTTTTAAAAACTTCACATATATCTTGTATATGGTTGGGAAACATTCGTGAAACTTTCGATATATTTTGGTATACTTTTATTTAATTTAGAATCGAGTATCAGTTAAAAATGCAATTAGTTGTATTTATTAACTTCAGTAATCAATTCATAGATTGAAGTCCTAGTAAAATCAATACTTTTCTTGTGTGCTCCAATTGGGATATGGCTTCAAAAAACGTGTGCCACAAAAAGTATTGCATAATCGTAGGCACACATTGAATATGGTTTGAGCTACTGGTCAACAAATAATTCATTTTTGATAATAATTAAAATGCTTAAAAGGTTAAAAATATATTTGTAAATATGACTATTATTATAGTTCAAAAGTTTTCCATTTTTGTAAATATAATACACACATTTAGCGTCAAATAAATCAAGAAGTCAGCGCAATAATTGGGCCTATGTATTGAGTATTTAGTAATATCTATATAGTAAAATTCCCAAAATGCAAATCACAGCTACGGTTGTCGGCAGCTTTTCTTAGTTGCATCCAGAAAATGTCTAATGCAGACACAACTTGGCATTCCAACTGAGGCCAAGTTGCGACAAACCCACATTTTTGGTGACTAAATTGGACAGCAAAATTGTAATTTGAATACATTTACACATTTTCAAGCTTACCAAATCAGTTGCAGTCGTAAGTTTTTTTTCTTTTTCTTTACAAAAGTGTAAAGATACATATGTATATGATCCAATTAAAAAACGATTGGTATTTTAATTGAAACATGGAGGCAGATAGCATCGAGTTGCCCAACACAGATAATGATAATGAAATGTAGACGCATTTGCATGCGCTGCATATGTGAGATGCATCTCGAGCTCGACTTGTATCTCAATCTTCAATATAAATATCGGACAACGCTGCAATTGGAAGACACAGAAACAGCTCAGCAGCTGCACAGCACACACAACTCAAAAACCTAAAAGCCTTTCGGTGTGGAAACCCCAAAAACCCAAGCACAAAATGCGCGCTTTTCTGGTAAGCACAAAAAAACTTGATCCTCTCCAGAAATATAACAATCTTCTTTACAGATGATTTGCTTGTTTGCCGTCGCCCGTGGACAGTATGATTATACGCCTCAAGCTAGTGGTGGTCTTGGAGGAAGCGTGCAGAGTGGCTCTGCTCAGTTGTCGGAGCCCATAATCACTCCCAACGAGTTCAACAAGGAGTTCTACACGTACAGCGCCCCGGAGCAGGAGTTCGACAATGGCCCGGTTAACGAACAGCTCTCGAATAGCCTGAGAAAAAATCTGCGTGTGCTATTCATCAAGGGTCCGGAGAACACCGGTCTGGAGCAGGCCGCTTTACAGTTGGCCTCATCTGCATCCGACGATCGGACTGCAATCTATGTGCTCAACAAGCAGGCGGACGTGAGTGACTTGGCCAATAAATTGAACCAAATCAAGCTACAGGCCAACAACAAGCCGGAGGTGCACTTCGTCAAATATCGCACTCCCAGCGATGCGGAAAATGCACAGCGTGTCATCCAAGCTCAATACGATTCACTGCCCGGTCGCTCCACCAACCACAATGCCGGCTCGTCAGCTCCAGTTTTGGACTTTGCCACAAAGAGCGGAGGATCTGCCACAAGCGAATTATCATCGTCTAGCGCGTACTTGCCACCCAACCGAAGGTTTTAGTTATAAGAAAACTGCAAACACTAACTGTAAATAGTGTTAACAAATAAAATTAGTTTCTACAAAAATAGAGTGAGTTTATTTTGCTAGCCAAAAGTATGCAAGAAAATTGATTGGTTTTCGAATTGTTGGAGCGGCGACAACTATTTTGGACGCGACTGTAGCAAGTGTTAATCGGTGATAACTAAATATTAATTTGATTAAACCGAAATAGTTGAGTTTTTATGAGTGGTTTATGGTGGATGTAAAAAGGATTGTTGCAAAAGCATCCTTAAGTGTATTATTAAAATAATAATAAGAATAATAATAAATTGTTTCGTATATCCGTTAAAAACAATCTCCATTCAACTTCACCCCGCTGGCATGCCGTATGAGTTATATTTAACAACCGCAATAATTGAAAAATAAATTTGTATCATGTAATTGTTATTTCTGTTTTATCTTTGGGGCACTACAGTCGCAAAGTTTATTAGAATAATTAACATACTGCCGCTTGGCAAAGACAATGACAATGACAGCTCTCGAGATCTCCGGCTTTTGCTATGGCTTATATTTCGAAAGCTAACGACACTCAAGATTGTGTAAAACTAAAACTAAAACAAACACAGCTGAAATTCCAGACACAAGGCATAAGCAACACGGACCCATAAACTGTTTTCTTTGGATAAGCAACATTTGTTTGGATCTTTGCCTTTTTTGAATCACTGTGTTATCTTATTAAGTTTAACTAATTTATGCGCATTGAGATTTGGGAATACGCAACCGGTTGAGGGACTGCTCCGGACCAATCAACGAGCTACTAATTTGCCGGCCAGAAAACGTATTGAGTGGGGGCTTTGGGTTTTTGGTTTTCGATCTGTTACGAACTCATCGAAATGCATAAGAAATTACTTTCTTTTGGAACTGAGGGAGCATTTGATCGAACGATATGTCACCTTAAAAAATGATATTTTGCATTAATTCCGTAGCGGCATAGCGATTATAAATAAATTTGAATACCAAGTTGGCCAAGTTATATAACAGTCTACCAACGAGATGCATCTCTAATGCGATCGCAGGTATACATATAAATATTTACGAATTTGGTTCCGTGATTTGGCAACAACACACATAGGTAGGCCGATACCTGTCGACAATAGATTCGATAATTTTATACCGGCGCCCAGTTTCTTGAGATGAAATGCGATTCCCAAAGAGCCGGACTATCTTATAAAAACATAGTTGACCGGCAGTTAGGGCATCAGTTGAGTTCAAACTGCGAGAGAAGTCAACAGCGCTCTACTAAAATGAAACAATTTGCAATTCTTGTGGTAAGATGGAAACATGCACTGACCCTGGAGATTTAATAAAATGCATTTTTCTTTCCACTTGCAGTGCTTGTCGTGCGCTCTGCTCGCCGCAGCTGCTCCACAGGGGTACAAGTATCAGCAGAATCAGCCAATTGTCCAAACTGGAAATCTGCGCCCCCAGATACCGCTCTCGACCAGTGGAATATACAATGTGCCGCAGCAGGCACCTATTCAGAGCTATTCGCAACCCATTCAGAATGCAGGAGTTGGGGCACCGGTTGCCTACCAACAGCCACTGCAGCAGCAGTTTGTTCCTGCGCCTCAGCCCCAGCAGCAATACGTGCAGCCTTATCAGCAGGCCCAGCGTCCCTCGATTGTTACCAAGGATATCTACATTCACTCCGCACCCGAAGAAACCGAGGAAATTAGCGCCTCACCTCAATTGGATAACACCCCGATTCGCAAGAATTATCGCATTGTGTTCATCAAGGCGCCCACACAGAATCTGAGGCATACCGCTGCTGCTCTGAAACGCGCCCAAGCTACCAATGAGGAGAAGACCGTCATCTATGTGCTGTCCAAGAAGCCGGACATCAACGAAATCCATCAGCATCTGCAACTCACCCAGACCGAGCCCAAGGTCCACAAGCCCGAGGTCTATTTCATCAAGTATAAGACGACTGAAGAGGCTCAGCGTGCCCAGCAGGAGATTCAGGCCCAGTATGATGCTTTGGGCGGTGCCACTCACATCTCGGATGAGGGTGTTGCTCCCATTACCAGTTTCACGGGTGGCTCTCTCAGTAACATTGGCAACATTGTACCACAGCAAATTCAGCAGCAGGGTCAATCCCACGGTATCACTCAGAATGTGGTATCGTTTGGCCAGGGCATCCAGCAGAGCTCCTTTGGAGCACAGAACGGAGTTTTCCAGGGTGGTCTGAGTGGAGGTCTGGGCGGAGGTCTGAGTGGAGGTCTGGGCGGAGGTCTGGGAGGAGGTATCCAAACTTCATCGGTAACAACGTCTTCCAACTTTGGTGCCGTTGTGCCACCGAAGATTTACGTGCCAGCCAAGACTAAATAAGCAGTCTACAGTAGAGTACGCAGTTGCATATCTTCCATTGAAGTTCCAAGAATCGGCTCATTATATAGTATATTTTAATTTATTGTAAAAGCCATAATCATTTCAAAATAAATATCTTATTCTCAAAAAGAAAAAATCTTATCTATATATATATATATATATATATATATATATATATATATATATATATATTAGCTATTACTATCTTTCGACTTAGCAAATCTATTTATAACCATTTTTATTAACACTAATTCCGGCAAGTTAAAAACAAATCATTTTGATACCGATTATATATCGATCTGAGGCATTCAAACAATTAAGAATTTATATATTTTATAACATTTTTATGCCCAGCTCTTTCTTATTTTGAAATCAATATTGGCTTTCTTAATCATAATATAATCATAGTCTTCATCATGGATATCTTAATGTTTATCATTGAAACTGGCTTGCAACTTTTGACCAATAATGGCCGTGAATACCTATTACATCTTAGTTGTTAATTAACTAACTGATTTCGTGTTTAATTTGTCAGATTTATAATACATGCAAAAATGAACTTTGCTAATTGCTCAATTAGTTGCGTGCCAGCCAAGACTAAATAAGCCGTCTACAATCAGTAACAACTTCAGCTTAAGAAACCATTAAAAACTAGGCCTAAAATTGGTGAATCAAACAATGCTTCAAACCATATTTTCCTATACGAACTTTTATGAACTTATAGCAGAAGCGTGTGTTTTTTTTTTAAATATAGTAAATAACAAGCGTTTATATAAATTGATATATGCTGGTCAATATTGCACTTTACTCATTGTTATAATTAGTTATGAGATGGAAGCACAAAGAGCCAATTGTGGCAGATATGAGTCGACAGTAAGTGGTCTTTCCCCCATTTCTGCTCTAAGCCTAACCATACTTATATGATTATATGTACATAAATTATTGACTATTGTGTTGATTAATGCGTACTAAGATCTCATATTGAAAAAACAGTTAGATATTATAGGCCGTATCACATAAATAATATTTATTGAAATCTGTTTCTTTTATAATTTTTTATGGCGAAGCCTATAAAAACTGAGCAAGCCATTTATTTACTGCATCCATAATCATGATCCATCACAATAGTATTATGCATATTATTATGCAAGACGAATCAATTGCTAATCGATGTGACCGGTTTCCCTCATGTAGCTAATCGATGTGGCAATTCAAAAGGCACGTTATTTTTTTTGGATTTTCACCTGTTTTTTTGTTGTCTTTTTTCTTTTTTGTTTTGGTGATCGCCTTTGTGAAATTAATGTGTTAATTGGAAAAGTTGTGAAATATCCGCTTGAAGGTCATAGAGAGGGAGATCGTGCGGGTGGGTTAAGAAACAACATTTTTATTTAGCTATATTATATATTTACAACATTTGATTTACTTATGCCTAAAAAACAAACAACAATGATTCTTGCGATTTCAGTCAGTCGATTCTTTTCACGCACGCAAATTGGCGGGCAAATATTTGCTGGGAATGGCGTTCGTGAGGCTACCAAGGCCACCAATAGCACCTATACCTCCATTGGCATTGCCTCCATTATAACTAGCTCCAACTCCACGCTGATTGTCCAACGAGCCAATCACCGATGTGACCGGAGCGACACCTTCATCGGAGACCTGTGTGGTGCCACCAAGCTGGTCGTATTGAGCTAAAAGTTGAGTTAATTTTAATAGAAATAAAATATAAAATTTAAATTTTAAAAATGAATATATGAAATTTGATCGAAAAGCTTAATGTTGATATATAAATATATATATACAAATTTAAAGCAATTCTCTTTAGAAGATCTGTTGGGGCATCTAAAGAACAGTATTTGGTTTCAGATCTCAGCTGTTTTAAAGAATTCTAATTTTAAGTACTTGGCTGGTAGTAATTTCTTAGACAGGTGTTATTTAGAGTAGTCAGTAGTATTCATGATTTTGTGACTAATGCACCAAATTCTATTTTTTTTTTATTGCCTTAGAGAAATCATTAAGATGAAGAGCTGTTAAATAGAAAACCCAAAGGTTAACTGGTGATTGAATGACTAAGCCATACAGGTTGGCCTCTACCACTGAAATGCTGGGCAAAATCTCCAACTCAAGTGGTAAAAACTTGTTGACAAATACGCAAAGCCAAGACCTTGGCCATAACTAAGCATATTATTCGTTCCGTGATGGGCTCTTACCTTGTATAGTGCGCTGCGCATGAGCCGCTTCCTCCTGCGTCTTGTACTTGATAAAGAAGACCTCCGGTTTGCTAATGGGCTTGGGTGCCACCTCAATGGCCGTTTGCAGATCAAGTGGATCTGGCTTTTTGGTCAGCACATAGATGATGGTCTTCTCCTCAACGGGCGCCTGTTGGACACGTAGCGTTGTCTTGCTGACACTGGGAGTGGGCGCCTTAATGAACACAATGCGATAATGTTTGCGTGGCGGCCCTATTGGCACAGCGGGCTGTGGATAACGATCCTCTGGCTCATCTGCTGGCGGCACATGCACATAGATATCCTTGGAGACAACGGGAGCTTGGCCATAATTATGTGTTTGCGGTTGATTGTAGGCAAAGTTGGAAAACTGCTGTTGCCGCTGCGGCTGCTGTGGCTGCTGCGGCTGCTGGAAGATTTGTTGTTGTGATTGTTGGTTGAAAATCTGCTGCAGCTTGGGCGCCTGTAGAGCCTGCTGCACAATTCGCTGCTCATCGATGCTGGCCGGTTGCTGCTGGAAGCTAGATGTACCAGAAGATATGAGTGGAATGCCGGGCAGCTGTAGATTGCCACCGTTCTGGTAATTGTATCCTTGTGGCACCGCCAACGTCAAGCCAAACAGGCACGTAACCTAACAAGAAAATACAGGGTATAAATTACACAACACAATTACAGCGAGTGAGAAAATTGCCACAATTGTCAGCTTACAATAAACGCGCGCATTTCCGATTGATTTATACGAAATGTGACTAGTAAAATATACAAGATACACGCAGCACCGGTGAGCTTGGCCAACAGAAACCAACTAAATGCTAATCAGTGCCCGGGCGAGACTTATAAGGCGCGGACTTGAATATGTCGATCACGAAAAAGCAGTAATAAAGCCGCTGATGCTGCAAAAGAAGATGATGACGATGATGAGGAGACACACAGAGTTCAAATGAAACTGAAACTGAAAACAAACACATCAAACGCACGAAGAGTGAGGGCCAAAAGCAATGCTTAAAAGCGCCGGCAAACCCGATTTGTTTGTATACCCTTTGCAAACTGGTAAACATGAGCCATATTGATTGTGCATATTTTGTTATTGTTTTTATTTTTATTAGTATCCATAGCTTAACATCCATCCATTAAAACCCATAGACCCAAGAGCAAGAAATTGAAAGTTGATTAGTAGATATGCATTATGGAACACAAATATCGATAAATATCGATTATTGACCTCTGTTATTTTGAAGGTTTTAAGAGTAATAGGCACAATATTTGGTATATATATATATATATATTCATACTCATACGCATATAAAGAGAATTAAAAGAATGTTAACAATTGTGTTTAGAAATTTAAAGTTATTAAGTAAATATAGAGAGCTCGACTCAAGGCATTTTTTTTATTTGGAATGGTATGTTATTTAAAGTGTTGTCACATTAATATATATAAAATAATAACATTTTTTGGCAATGTTTAGGGCACCTTCTAGCCGATCACTTTCGCCTCGAGCACTCAGGCTTGTATTTCTTTCTGAATAACCTTGAGATGATGTCTGTAGTGGTCAGACACTCACACTCTCCACACACGCACACTCACTCACTCAAACACTCAGGTAGAAAATGCCAGCGTCATCTACGCTTACAATTATTTGGGGCTTAACGTTAGTTTGCCACCAGTTTGGCCGGAAGTCATATGTGAATTAACATATCTATTGTTTTGGGGCACCAATTTCACTGAAGAGATATGTGTTGGGGATCTTTGAGTTAAGTTGAGTTTTGAACCGCATCATGGTGGTATTCATAATTGGCGTGCGTTTTTCAATAATTAAACGTAACTTGCACAAATCTGTGCAAAATTGTCATTAGTGACGCGCCAAATTGCACAGCCTTTGGCCATTTTGATAAATCGCTTTTGATGGCCATAATAGCCTGACCCAGTTATAGAAGACCCTAGTTCAGTTTTGCAGATCTCTTGCAATTTTAATTGGACTATACACGGTTATACTTTAGTGTCATCTTACATAATTCACCGGGGGCCATCTGCTGTGTGTGTGTGTGTGTGTGATATTATCATTATTTGTTTGCTTTTCAAAGCAGCCAACGAATACATCCGATTTTTATGTAATTTTCTGTTGAATTGAAAAAAAGCATTAGTGGAAGCGGGGGAAAGGGGGTGGGAGATGGTACTTGGGAAAAAATACTTGAAGTACTCGAACAGTCAAAAGTATAATTTCACTGAGTCTCAATTTAACCTTTTTTCATCTCCTATCAATTAGTTTAATGAAGGGTTGCTTTATTACTCAATTATTTATTTAACTGCTTGGAGATAACAATTAACCCTGATTTGGACATAAGAAATTAACAATTATTTATTTATTCAATTTTTATTATATTCATTAACATTTTCAATTTAGATATTATTTTACCTTTAGATAATGTTTTTTTTTCTTCCGTCCAAAAACTAAGACTGTTTAACATTTTTGAATAAAATCATTAATTTAAAACTTTGTCAGAATTTGAAATATGAACATATAACTGCAAATAAATTCAATGTTATACTAAGATTATACTGGTAATTTGAGAAACCCCATTGAGCTGAGCACTTATTCTTAACATTTGTTTAGTATGTTTTTAATAACCATCAATAAACTAATTTATATATTTTTCGTTGTATAAAAATCAATCAATGTCCATCAGTGACTATGAAAATTTGGGTCATACCTTTTGTGCGGAGATAGCCAGATGAATGATGACGATGATATTTTGATATACGAGGGAAGATTAATCAAAATCCAACAAATGCTAACCAACTCAACTCGAATTTATTGTAAATTATATTTTTATATTATTTTTATATATTTTTAATTTCACGCAACGCTGATTGTTATATAAGCAATGCGAGAGGAAGGCGTTACAATGGCAGCAGCATTTCCAGGTTCATGTAACGCCCCGTTCTTTTGTATATTGTAATCTCTGCGTGTGTTGTCTATAGTGTTGTGCAACGCTATTAACGGCATATTATCGTATTATTGTTTCATAAAATATAAATTTGTATGCATACACCCGCCGAGTCATAAATGCAATCAAATTATTTTATTTTCACATCTGCAAACCTCATCATTTTCACTTTTGAGACGATGGCGTGTATAGGAAATTAACATGGTCAAGGCTATTGGTGCTAATACTGAACAATTACCAACAAAAAGCTTAATATAAAATACAAATCAAATCATTAAAATATTATGCATAAAATTTATAGATATATATAAAAAAAAATATGAAACGCATAAAATGTTGGCGAAAGGTGTTTAAAAATAATGATGGTGACTAATTAAGTAGCTTTATTTATATTATAAACAATCTTAAATATTGCATAATGTGTTATAAATTTGAAAAATTGAATTGCATACAAATTAATCAAAGGCCAATAACGGTTTTCTCCATTTATATCAGATTATTTACCAGCCGGTGATAAATGAATGCATGAGCTTAAAGTTATCATTGTCAAAGTTTTGGTTTCGATATCGAATAACGGTTGCTGACTAAGCTTTCAGAAAGGCGAAAAGCTTGGCAAGCTTTGATTAAATGGTTTGAATGCTTTTTAGTTAAATGAAACTGAAATGCATATTTTGGTATTTAAATTTATATTTGTTTTTATTTATTTTATTTATTATTTTTAATATTATTTCAAGTGTCTCAAAAACTAATGATTTTCCCAGAAGTTGAGCATGTCAAGAGTAATGCCATTGTGCAATAGCAACCATTTCAACTTCGACTTGCGGTCTTGGCCCCGACGCTTGGGTTTTGGGTCTTGGAGTCCGTTAATGAAGAGCGAATAGCATTGCATGTTCATTATCTTGGGTTACCACAAGCCCTACCCCTACCCGTACCACAACCACTCCTAGCATCAGTTCGTCTCAAGTAAACGCCTCATTACACCGACCGCAAATAGCTGAATGGGCGTTACGTTTAAGCCAAACAATATGTATTGACAAAGGTCTTTGTCGAAATAATCAAAAGTAAATTAATCTCAGGCAGCTTGGACAAACCGTTGTTGGACAGCCATTGTAGATATTGGCCCCTCAATGATAAATGGGCATCATTGCAGCTGGTAGTGAAGAAGCGATCAGCTCTCACCGCACATGAACAACACATGCAAATTTTCGGACACTCGACGGGTCATTAATTAAGCCAGAAAATACATATGACTAGAGCTTAAGAAATGGGTCTTAGCATGGAAAATGTGAAGGCAATTTCTTAGTTGTAACTCATACTAAAATTGATTAGGTGTTTATGTAATTCTTCTTTTAATAACATTTAATCGATGCGTGTTGATGCATGCCCCAAAGGGCCAAACAACCACATGATGGCAGCTGATCGGGGGAGAGCTTGGCTTAGTTTGTTTGTGAAGCTTGGCCTGTTGCAAACCATTAAGCGTTACACTTAAAAAAATGTTAAAAATTGTTATACTTTTGCCACCAAAATTAGTTCGCCTTATTTATCAAAATGTTAATAGCTAAATCGCACCGCTAAATTGGTTTTAATCCTGTTAATTAACTTTTTCTTTTGAATCTAAATTTTTGACTTTAATAAAATGTATTTCGAAACTTTAAAAATTAAATCATTAAGTACGACTATATAATTCGCAAAAAATCTGAAGATGCAAGATTACATATAAATGTAAGTTTACATATATCTAAAAAGGTATTATTTTGATATGGTGTTAAATAAAATAATAAAAAACTAGGGCATATTTTTCTGCTGAGTGTACAACAAAGTAGCCAAAAAGACCGTAAGCGAAAAAAGCTTTGCCAGCTAGGGGGAATCACGCTAATTGGCCGTGTATTTCCAGCAACTACAAGCAAGTCGCCGCATTTAATGAGAGTTTTTGAAAAGCAAAAATTATGACGAAGGCGATGATGATTTTGATGGACAACTGGGCGACTCACTGACTGACTGACTGACAAATCGCAGACCCGCAGCGTGTAAGATATGAGACGAAAGCAGAGTGAAACAGAAATAATGAACATGCAACAACAACAATATCCAAAAAAAAATTACAAATTAAAACTATTTTGTTTTGCTATGTGGCGTCTCTCTCTCTGTGTGGATCATTGCTGAACTTCAATTATTAAGTTGTCGAATGCTGCCAGTATAAAAGCCTGACGAAGATCACCAAAGTCATACAGTTCACAGCGAACAGCCAAGTAACCCAAACCAACTAGTCTCCAGTCAAGCTCAACCAAGTTCAGAAATGCGTGGTTTCATTGTAAGGATCAGGAGAGAAGCTATCAATACTAACTTTATGGCTTAATAATTTTCTCATACTCTCCCATCATAGGTTTTGTGTTTGGCCGCCGTGGCGTTAGCTGCTCCTCAGGGCTACAACTACAACAATCCTGGCACATCGGCTATTGGTGGATTCAGCACAGCCAGCGGTAGTGGCGCTGCCTTCTTCCAGGGTGGTCAGCAGCAGCATGCGGTGGCACAGCAGCAGCATGTGGTGGCACAGCAGCAGCATGCGGTGGCACAGCAGCACTTCCAGCAGCAGCCGGCCTTCATCCAGCAACAGGCAGTCGGTCAAAACTATCAGCAGCAGGTGCATGTGGATCAGCAGCAACAGCAGCAGCCCATTGTCTCCAAGCGTTTCTTCATTCACTCCGCACCCGAGGAATCTGATGACCAGTTCAGTGAGCGACACATCACTGTCGGTGTGCCCAAGCGCAACTACAATGTGGTGTTCATCAAGTCGCCACAACGCTCCAACAAGAAGACCTCCATCAAGATCAGCCCTGCTGTCAACGAGGATAAGACTGTCATCTATGTGCTGAGCAAGAAGACCGATAGCTCCGATGTTCATGCCGAGGTTGTTGAACAGGCCAGCTCCACCAGCAAGCCCGAGGTCTTCTTCATCAAGTACAAGACGAACGAGGAGGCACAGCATGCCCAGCAACAGATCCAGGCCCAATACGACTCCCTGGGCGGAACCAGCCAGCTCACCGATGAGGGTGTCGCTCCCGTTACCTCTGTCATTGGTGCTCTCGGTGGCGGTGATGCTGGCTCTGCTGTCGGCGGCACTGGCTTTGGCTCATCTGCCGGTCATGCCATCTCCCACCAGGGCGTCTCTAGCGGCGGTATCTCTGGCGGCAGTATCTCTGGCGGCGGTATCTCTGGACACGGTTCCTCTGGACACACAGGCAATGCTTACCTGCCACCCAATTTCTAAGCAGTTGAGCTAAACTGTATCAATCAGAATACCTCATTTCTCAATAATTGTTTGTTAATAAATTTGATTTGTTGTTAAAAATAACATTTGCTTTCTTTACTTAAATTGGTTAACATCCTCAGTTTAAGACATCAACGAATATTTAATAATAAGATTAATCACATTTTTGCTTATTCCATTTTTTTTTTTAAATTATAATTAATGCCTGTCGGAGATTAGCCTCATCTCCAGCTCCGGTATATTAATTAAGTCTTCAAATGGCTATTTGAGGTCAGGGATAGATCATCCCAGATGAAATCTTAAAACCCTCAGTGAACGTTAGCAAAACGCATACAAAAAAATTGTTTTACTTTCTCAGTAAGCAAAAAAAAAAAAATACATTAATTTTTACAAAAAGATGGAAAGAAGATTAAATGGCTCTCTTTGGAGTGATGAAGATTGAATACACTAACCAAAAGTAGAAAATCTCACGCAAAGTGGCTTTAATCGAAAGTTATCATATGACTCAAAATAATTTAAATACCCTCACCTAAATACAGAAAAGTGGGATATTTTGATATTAAGTGTAAATTTCAATAAACAATCATGCTCCGAGTCAATTTCTCCGTGATTGTAAGATTTTCCGAAAATGTTTCTTAATTATATATTATATTCGTATAAACACATAAGCTATAATATTGGCTGTTGATTTTTCTAAGGATAAAAAAAAAATAGTTTCTATATCCCTCATTAGCTTTAGCCTGATTCACTTCACTTAATAAATGTTCTGTAGGGTATTTGTATCTTCAGGTCTTGACAAAATCCATGACAAAATTGCAATACCTATCTTGAAGGTATAGCCACAAAAGTGAGTGCGTAAAAATAACAAAATATAATTGAAAGATAAAGAAAAGTTTTTGCGGGTTTTTTTCTATTTTTTTTTTTTTGTGGCATGCCGAGAGAGACGAGTACATTGATTAGGGTTTGATTGCGCACAGTACGAAGCATTTATAAAAAAGTTATATAAAAAGTGAATTTGTATTTAACCGCTTTTGCAGACAATATGAATTCAAAGCTTTCGCTTTAAAGCAATCTGAAGGGAGGGTGACCGGGGTGGGGCGAAGTCGCCGCTGTCGGCCAATTAGTGTCAGCCATGATAATTTATGATGTCAACATTTCGACGAGAGCGTCCTGGCAATCACAGTTATTAGCTGTAAATAAGTCAAGAGCTACCGCAAACAATGTCAACAATGTACAATTAATTACATACAAGCGCCAATTAAAATGTGAGCCGCTATTAATATAAGGCCGCAACTGCAGTAACAATCCCCATAGACTACTTCATCAATCGGCTGGTCAAGTCATGTCACGTCTATTCCAATTGCAAGAGAACTGTCTACGCCTGATGGGCCACAACATGGAGAGTTCCGGCGATGGACTTAAAAATTTGAGCCTGAAGCATATTGCGTCGCTGCTCTTTGTGATATCGGCTGTGTATCCGTTACTTTATTATGTCATTTATAATCGGGATGACATGGAGCTGATTACGGCCGGTCTGAGTGTTGTCTTCACCAATTTGCTGACTGTCATCAAGATTTCGACGTTTCTCGTCTACAAGCAAAACTTTTGGCAAATGCTGCACAGCTTCAGGCAACTCTATTTGAAATGTAAATCCCGATTAATTTATGCGCTATCACTTTGGCCAAAACATTTAATCAAGAAAATAAATATAAAAAAAAAAACGTCCAACTCTTGACAGCCCATCAAAAGGTGGCGGCAGAAGGTGGAGATGATGACGCCTACGTGGTGCAGGCCAATAAATTGGCCGCAAATCTCGGCCGGGCTTATTGCATTTCCTGCGGCTTCACCGGTCTCTACTTTATGCTCGGACCCATCGTCAAGATTATCAGCAGCAATTGGCGTGGAGTGGTCTACATCAGAGAGCTGCCAATGCCCATGAAGTAAGCATACTTTTGCCAGCTACTTTATTCATATATATAGCCTTAAAAAGCAGAAACGGCGAGTCAAATATCTATCTGAAACTGTGTAGACAATTGGGACAATAGTTCTATAAAACTCCTCCACTCAAGTGTTAAGTACACAGTTGACAAACTATGATTTAGTTTTATAATTAAAAATACAAAATACTTGTTAGAAATGTGATGTTAGCTGATTTCGCTGATTCGCCGGGCTTATATAGAGATTATTTTTTTCTGACTTAACATTTTTGGCAATAATCAGAAACCAGCTGTCGATGGTACCACATGCAAAATAGCTTTCCCAGCCATACTTCTAAAGAAATGGCGACAGACAGTCTTCCAAATATCCTTTAAATTTGTCTATCAATTCTCAGCAGGAGTCGATGTTTTTCTCTGGAAAATAGTCATTCAATAACTCTGTACAATTTGTCACATGGAGAAACCCAGAGTTAAATTCTTTGCGTCTCTCAGTGCTCATGTCAACTTTCTAGAAATGCTAAACGTTGACCTTAATTAAACTTCCGCTATTTTCTTTACCGTACTTTCGACCTTTTTTGCCTTTCAGATTTCCCTTCAATGATGTGAACACTCCCGGCTATGAAGTTGGATTTATTTATACGATTTTTGTAACGATTGTTGTGGTCCTCTACGCCTCGGCAGTTGACGGTCTCTTTATATCTTTTGCCATTAATCTCCGAGCGCATTTCCAGACGCTGCAGCGGGAAATTCGGGAATTGAACTTTGACCAGGCGGGGCATCAACAACTGGTCAAAGCGGTGGATTACCATATCCACATTCTCAGCTTGTCCAAGCGGCTAAGAGTCATGTACACTCCAATTGTATTTGGACAGTTCTTCATTACCTCACTGCAGGTGGGCGTTATTATCTATCAGATTGTAACGGTGTGTATTTGAAGAGTGTATATTAATTTTGTTTTAGTTTTATATATAGTTAGTGATATTATTCTTTTATCTGATTGTAGCACTTGGACTCAATTATGGCGATGCTCGTTTACTTATCATTTTTCTTTTCCATAATGTTGCAACTGTTTATGTACTGCTATGGAGGCGAAATCATCAAAGTTGAGGCAAGCTAAAGCCTTGCTTTCATTTACTCTTTACTTAGCCATTTATATATTTTTTAGAGTCTGCAGGTTGGCATTGCTGTGCAAACATGCAACTGGCATTTGGCTGCGCCCAACCAGCGGCGATTTCTGGTTTTCATTATGCATCGTTCCCAGCGGGAGATGCTCATCAAGGCCGGCTTCTATGAAGCATCACTGGCCAATTTTCTATCGGTAATTGATTGATTGATTGATTGATTGATTGATTAATTGATTGAACTGTTGTCGTATCAATAAATTCAACCTTGAATTGATTTTTTTCAGATATGTCGTGCTGCCATGTCGTTTATAACACTTATTCAGTCTATTGAGTAAAATGATCTCTCAAATAGAAACAAGAGTTGCGCAATAATTAATAATTCACTTTCAGTAGGAAAATAGTTTGTTTCTTAGTATTAAATAATCGATTAATTGACATATCTAGTTCTCTCATATAGCATGCCTATTTATTGCTATACTTTATTACATTATTAATTACATACGTATTTAGCTTATCTTTATGTATATAATAAATTAGATAATAAAGAGTATTTTTCAAAGCACAGCAGTAAAATAACACATTTGATTATACAGGGTCTTATTATTCTAAAAACTTTGAAATTATTATACCCTGAACCCTTTAAAAATAGGTAAAAAAAACGGTATAATGAAGAGTAATAGGCAGAAGGAAGCATCTCCGATTCCATAAGTCATTGATATTCTTGATCAGGATCAACAGCCGAGTTGATCTAGCTATGTCTGTCCTGCTGTCCGCATGTTTTATTTTTATTTTCTTCGATTTTGTGTATATTACAGCAAATACTTTGAATCTTCGAGTTGAGCTCTCTCATTTTTAAAATAATTTATTTCAGATAAATAAGTTGGAGAAATAAAATAATGCTTTTTATCAAGGCTACTAAATCATTTCAAGTGCAAGTTTAGGGTAAACCACATATAACCATTATCTCTGGGGAAAAATTAATATATTTTTTAATATCACTTATGTCTTTATTTGTATTTTTTTTATTGATAACATGGGGCATTAAGTTGCATCCAATAAAAATTAACCGCAGGTGAATTGATTCGCTGATTGGCCGTTGTATGCACTGGAAAATTAAGCTATAAAATTAAAAAACGCCCGAGCAAAGCTGTCACTTGCTAATAAGCTTAAATTGCGACTAAAATCTCCGATCTTTCTCTCTGTCACTTCATTTGGGGTACAAAATGAGCAAAAGTAAGTCTAACGCTAAACATTATCCGATGTATCGTTAATTGACCACTTTTGGCATTTCTGCAGAGCTGAGTCTGCTGCAGCTGACCGTGGGCGGGGATGTGGCAGCAAAGCGGTATAGGGACGGCATTGCACAGCTAAAGGCTGCCAATCCGCAGCTCCAGTTGGTCATTTTAACCCAACAGCTGGGCATCTACATCATTGCAGACAGCATAATCGAGCGGGATGCGGGGGATAAGCTCTACAGTACTTGCACAGGATGGTCGCCCAGTGGCCAATTAATTGGCAGACATCGCTAGGTAAGTGCCTTGATAATAATTAAGCAGCTGGAGAGCAAATCCATCTTTCCAGCGTCGACATTGAGCCTGCACAGGACGGCGGTGTACAATCTGATGAGGGGGCTGCCTTGACGGCGGGCAGTGAGCTGACAGTGGTGCAAATTGGCCCACACAATGCCGGCAGGAGGAGCTGGCGCGCATCTATCGCAACATGGGTAAGTGACATGGGTAAGTCGCCACTCGTCCCAGTTGCTCAAGCTCTTAATACCCTCTGAGGGCAGATGAAGTTAGGGAAATGTGTGTTACGGACAAAGCATGTCTCTTATATCGAAACCTTGACCAGAACGGTGGACTGCTTTAATATTCCCTGTTCGCCCATTTTTGTTTTTCCTTTGAAGCAAATCTCGTAGCTGTAAAAAAAGTTGGGCATTATTTGTAGTTTTGCTCTTGTTTGATTTCTCAGTTATTGCATTGGCTATTATGGTAAAGTTTTCTTTGCACATAGCGATTTCTAAGTAAAGGGTATGTTTAGGTCACTCATTTTTAACTAGCCAACTTACTTACTTATATTCTGCTACATCTTAGGCTGCTCTATGTTGGTCTATAGGTCGGCCTTCTGCATCTGTCAGGGTCCCATGCACTGGGAGCTGCTACAGCGAGCAAGTGCGACGGACAATCAGCTGGTTGTGGTCACCTGTGCACCTGCTCCTAATAACATATCCACTCCAAGATTGTCGATCCCTTGCCACGTGTGCAGCGAGAGGTGTGCGAGCAAATATTTACAACAGCTGCCCATTAAACTTTGCTTTGCTCACTGGCAGACTTCGAAATGTTGGACAAAGTGCGTCGCTAGATTCCCATCTATAAGCAGCGACGCACCGATGTCTATCAGCTTGCCTGAGCGAACACTTCAGATTGAAACTGTGCTGCGGCTACAAAACAAAAAACAACTCTTAATTAAAATGCAACAAGTGCGAATGCTTGACTAGCTGATGCCCTGTTCAGTCAGTTCTAAAGTTCTATTGTAGTAATGTTTTTCCAATAAATTATGATTTCGATTCTCGGAGCTTAAATAAACTTATCAAGAAGAAAGAACATAGTAAAGCCAGCTTAGAGTGACTCTGTGGAGATCTTAGATATTTTACAATCCTACAAGCTAATACAGTCACTTGCATAATTACAGGGTATTATTAAGTTAAATGAGCCGCGGGAGAGCAATTCACTGATACGACTTGAGTATTCTTATCGGCATATGTCGAAAGCTTGAGCAACGGCGGATGCCACCCGATAGAGCTGCAACTGAGGCAGCCTGTGCTCAGTGTATTCCAGTGTGCGATTGAAGCGCATCAAGAGCTAAGGCTAAGAATTTAAATTGTGTACGCAGCGTCGTCAACAAATATGTTGACTGCTCTATTAGCTGGAGTGCTGTGTCTCTGGACTGTGCCTGGACTCGAGGCACAAGTTCCGTACGAGCGTCACTTGTCAAAGCTGCGGATCAATGAGCTTGGTAATCTGGCCAAGCGAATGGAGCATTCCATCAATGCTGAGAAATATGCCTGCGAAAGCTACTTTGATCATGTCTGCAGTCGAAATAGTCCGCTCTTCTCCATAATGGGTAGGTATTACAAAGAATACGCTCGGCAAAATATGTTTCACTAAACTCAAGTACAATTTTATATAAAATTTATTCTTAAACAATCTTTAGTCTTTCAACCGAAATAGAGTCAAAAGTCTTGCTTCTTAATTGAAGCTGTCAAAGTTTAGTTTTGCAATGAGATCAAGAGGAGAAGAGCTCAACTTTATTTGAATATCTAAGCATTTCTACTTCACTTATCCCGTAATATAATATATTTAATTTCACTTACTTAATTAAACTTTTTGTTTGTAAAATAATGGGTAGTGTCTGAAACTATTGTCTACATATTCCAAAGGTCACATTCCGCAAACCAGCGATCTCATCCAGCTGCTGACCAAGCTACAAAACGATCCGGATCAGTTTGAGGCGAAGCATAAGCTCATCGATTTCTTTATCTCATGCAACACACGAAAGTCTCTGATGGATTGCTATCGCGAGACATTTGAGTATTTCAAGCCGCTGTTTGGCTACATCATCACCAAGGATCTGGTGGCGGCCAGCTCGCATGAGCTGCACGATTTTCGCAAACTAATCGAAAGTTTCTTGGTGCGGACTAAATCGGCGTTTGGCAGCGATGTGGAGCCGATACGAAACAAATTGATGACCTACAGGGAGAAGTTCGCCTCACCGGGTATATATTTCTATGCAAGTGATCTGAATCGTGAGTATGCCGCCCTAAGGATCTATCGAGAAAGCTATGACCATAATTTGCGCAATTTGGAGCAGCATCGCAAGCGAAACTCTACCTTTGAGCTGGGAGTGCAGCGCACCATGCTCGATTGGACCTTGTACCTGTATCAGAGCCGGCACAAGCCCATGTCTTATTACTATTCCACGTTTACTGTCCATCTCTACATGACCATGTTCAACATCACCGAGCGTCAGCGCGATTTTACCCATTTTCGGGAGGATGTCGAGTGTCTCAAGTTGCCTCAGTACGTCAATGTGCTAGATGAGGCCAGAATGCTGGCGGTGATCTATTTAAAGAGCTTCCGATATGCATGGCAGGCATACAGTGACTGGATACAGTTATCCACCAAGCATCACGAGATCTATGACCAAGAGAACGAGATTCTTCGACAACATCATTTGAGCAACAAGCGGCTCTTCTTCACACTTTATGCCCAGAACTTTTGTGAATTTGGCAAGGAACTGGCTGAACATGTTTTTTATCTGGGCCTCAAGGAGAATATGGATTTTTACAATACGTACTCGTGCGGGTTTCAAACGGACACTGCCAGAGATTGTATTTGAATCTATTACGTCTATCTATAAATCTATCTAGTATCTAGTAGAATATACTGATTATCCGTCATACTTGAATTTATTCTATGTTCATGATCTGAGTGCTTTGAAATTTTGATTCCTGAGAATGTTGACAAGAGCCGGAGCTATAGAGATACATCTGAAGGGTTGACAAGATTAGTCTTTGAGAATCTGCGTTGAATATGTATGTATTACAGTAGTTGATATAAGCTTAGTTAAGCCATTAAAGGAACATTTTTCAGTTGTCATATCTTATTCTTATTACGAAAGATAGGTTTATTCATCTGCACGTATTCTCAAATATTTCTTATAGTTTTTTTTCGCTTTAAAGCCCTTTGACTGAAATTTCCATTTTAATTTCAATTGTTAAACAATAGAGTTGGTTCTTGTTATCCTAACGAACTATGTATTTAAAAGAGCATATGGCCGTTACAGTTGTTTTTATCCAAATTTAATAGTCAAAACCATTAAGCTCATCTTTAATGTATGCTTAATAAATTTGCATTCTCAAAGATGAGTTTATGGGAAAGACTTTACTGTTACCCCTGTTAATATGCTTTAAGATTTTAGATTTTCTCAAATAGGGTCTCCCAATTGCATTTTTTTTTATAAACCTAAACGTATGCTTTTTATTATTATGTAGGTATAACAAATTAAAAAAGTCGTTTTTCAAAATCTCTTTACGTTCTTAAAAATGTATAATTTTTAATTAAATAACTTTAATTTGCATACGACATCTATCAGTATATTTAGAGAATACTTAGGTTTGTTAGAGGCAAGTGTTTCAAGATTTAGATATCTATTTCGTAAATTTATAAACAAATCTTAATCGATTTAATTTTCTTATTAATTATTTATATTTTAACTCCGGCAGCGAATGATTCTGAACTAAGATTAAAGAGCGCAAAAATTAAATTATCATGCTAGAGAAAATGAAGAAACTAGATGAATAGTAAAGAAATGTGAGGTACATTAACTAAGATCGATTGATTAATTTAATTGAACCATTTAAACATATTTCACAGCTGCCGCATAACTTCTAGGACAATTATCTTTCATATACTTGCCGTAAGCTGTATTAGAGCCGACGAGGACCCCGAAGGATAATTTATTCCATAAATGAACCAAGTACGAGTCTTTAGTCTGTTTCAATGTGCCCTCCAAGTACTGCGGCTCAGTGAAATGTGTCCATGAGTGCCAGGGTATCGGATAAAAAGCAGTTGAATTAAACACCGTAAGTCCCTGACAAGCTTTGCGATCGGCCTGCATGGCCTGAATGTGTTCCATACCACATACTTTTTTCACCACTCGTGTTACAAGTTCGGGTCCATTACTTGTATACCCGGTTTCACTGTAGTTTTGTTGATAGCCTTGCAAAAGTAACTCTGCAATTTCATGACCTTTGCCACTGTGTTCCAGGCCGATGACAGCATTGCCCAACTGTTCATTGTTTTCAGCACCCAAATAATTCAATGGTATATTCTCTAGGCTGCGCAGGACGACCACATCCGTATCCATATATATACCGCCAAAGCGATAGAGACTTAACAAGCGGAGTAGATCGGAAGTGTGTTGCATTGGAAAGCTGAGTGAGGGTGACTTAAATAAAATTTTCTAGAAGAAATCACAACTACATTATTTCTTCTTACTGTGACTTAAGGAGATCACCTTTGTTGATCCAATCCCCGACTGGAGTTCCTGCTGCATAAGTCGACTGGTTCAACTGCCGCAGATAGACATTACCATAGCTCTTGATGGCATCGATTAGCGATCTCTCGACACCGCGTGTAGCACGATAGGCGGGACATGTAAACAGAACGAACACATCAAATTTTGGATTATGTAAAGCTGCCGATTCGATGGCACAGGCTTGCCTTGCCGTCAAATTCATGGGTTGAAAATCAGCATCTGGATGGTTGCATGTCGTCTCATGAAAGAATATTGTGCGTTCTGGCGTTGGCATTTTGTCCGATTTTAAAATATCCTCTAATAAGCTCGTATATGTATTTATATCCTTGCTATATGAGTCAAACGACTGATTGTAACTTTGATAAAAAAGCCATATCGTAGTAACAACTAAAAGAGCAAATATTATTCCGTTTTGAGAAGACCGCATGACAATTCGACTCGAATTTTGTTAAGCGACTGACAGAATAATATCTTTTGTTTAAAGAAAAAGCAATAAGGGAACCCTATAATTAATCTAAACGATGTCGAGTTTTTATCTTGTACAAATACGAAAGCTGGTAACAAACGTCTAGTATATTTATAATTTCATGATTAAAATGAACGAAACCTGAATTTGATTAAAGAAAACGAAAAAAATAGTTCAGACCCATGAAAATTTGTTTACGCCCATGGCTTCAGGTTATGTCTTCTGGTTTATAGCTTTGATAAGACTGTCATGTATTTACGTCACTTTTGCTAGACATTTTTTCGCACACTTGTTGGCAATAGGGTAAGTATTAAGTGCTCAACTTACAGAGGCTCACTCACTAATGGAGAAACTCCATCCTATTAGTCGACTCAGCGCATTTAATCCTTTTGGCGGTTGGCTTGTGGTGGTTTCTGCATTTCGTTTACCAAAGTTTCTACTGTTTTTGTAGCTGCTGCCTTTTCTTGTCGAAATGTGTGCACCTTATAAAAATAATCCCGGGCCTGATGTCGGCGATAAAGTTTGGCCAAATCGCTGCAGCTTTTTCCCAGGCCATCCAAAGCCGACAAGTCGGCGCCGTATGTAACCAGTAGCTTGATAAGCTCAAGGCTGGCGTCCATGACCACTGCCAGCGCAAATGTAAATGGAAGCCCAGTCAAATTTATATATTTGTTATGAGCGACAAGCAGCCGGTTCGGGCTGTTTTTTTAGGTTCACCTGCTCGCATCAGCAGCGTCCACTCGCAGGCATCTCTCGCCTCCACATTGGCGCCCGATTCGAGGGCAAACTTCACCATTTCCAGTTGATTGGCATCCACCGCACAGTGTGCTGGAGTCATCCCATTGCAATCTTTAGCCTCCAGCAGCGCCTTCTTGTTCAGCAGGATGCGGGCCGAGGGCAGATGGCCACAGTAAAAGGCCAACTGCAATTTTTACCGTGGATGGTTTCAATGTGAGTGCTTGCAGTTCGATCAATACAATACAAGCCCAAATCCACCCATTCTACTAGATTTCTACTCACATGCAGTGGTGTTCTTCCATTCTGTGGATTGCCCAGATGCACACTGCAGCCGGCGGAGAGTAGCACATCGATGATGCACATTTCGCCCTGAATAATTGCATTGGCCAACGGTAAATAGCCATTAGGACCGGGATAGTCGACCAGACTGGGACGACGACGCAGCATGCGCTTCACCAGAAATTGCTGTGATTTGCGAATGGCGCGATGCAAACAGTTTGTCGACGGCAGCGCGGCCTCGGTGCATGCCTGCATGAATACAAGTTATAAATCTGATAGTAACTTGTTTATTGAATCGGTCAAAATTATATGCTCTTTACTCTTTCCCACAAACATTATTGGGTTGAAAATCTCTCTCTACTTTTCCATAATAATTTCATTATATTCATATTTAATTTCATTGAAAATCAAAAATAATCAAAATAATTAAAAGTTAAATTAAATTTTAAAATTTTTAATTGGTAGAGTATTTTATTATAACAAATCCATTAAAAAAACAAGCAAGAGTGCTGTAGTCGAGTGAACTCGACTACGATATACCCTGATCCCAGTTATTAAATATATTCTATTATTTTTGGCAAATTCCCCTTTAAAAGGATTTGCACTAAAATGCGAGCAGCTCTGGAAGCGCCCTCTGCCGACATATACGTGAAACACGCAATGCACAAAAAAACATATTGACGCTCGCGTCGATTATCAAGCCATCTCTTTCGCACACATCCGCTCGCATATTTTTGCATACAGAAAATGCTTGCGGCTGCTGATAGAAATGAGATCACTCCACATCTGCATGGAGAGCAGCTGAGGCTACGCAGAGGTTCTTGGATGGATTTAGTTCTTGGGCCAATCGGTGGAACATCTGCGTCAATGGGAGCAAGTCTCAGCACTGCACTTTTGCGCTCAAGAATGGGAACTGTCCAGCTGTCCGACTAAACAACATGGTCATTCCTCATGAGAACCATGTTCGCTACCTGGGTTTGTACCTGGACAGGAAACTTACATGGCGCAAACACATTCAGATCACGGCGGCAGTATGTAGATCCAAAAGGGCAAAACTCAACTGGTTGCTGAAGCCATCTAGCAAACTCAGCATGAGCAACAAGCTGCTCGTGTATAGGAGCATCATTGTGCCCACATGGACATACGGAATTCCATTTTGGGGCACAGCTGCAAAATCTTGGATTAAGCAAATTAAAGTTTTGCAAAACAAGATGCTCAGAGACATCTCTGGGGCTCCACCTTATGTCAGAAATAGGACGCTGCACAATGACTCCGGCCTTCCAACCATTATGGAAGAAATCAATCGGCATACGAGTCGTTACAATGACCGGTTGCATAACCACGTCAACCCCTTGGCTTGCACACTTGGGTCAAATACAACACGCAGAAGGTTGAAGCGCCTCCACACCAGCGACCTTTGGACTGTTGGGCGTTAAATTAATCAGCTATAAATGCTATATTTTATTTTATGTATTATCTGCTAAAACCAGTTCTATGATTACGTTATAGATTTTAAATTCACTGCTATTATTCGTTCCTTTACAAATCAATGTTTTATAGCCTTTTAGTAGGTTGATTAATGTTTAAAATATAAAAGACATAGAAAAAAAAAAAAAGAAATGAGATCAATATGAGAATATATTTTCGACTATAACTTGTGTGTTTCTTATCCGATCTTGACGAAATTTGGGCAGTTGATCAACAACATGCATATGCATATTATGTATTAATTAGAAGATCTTTAAAATTGTGGCATTTATTGCTATCGGAAATGTAATTTATCGATATTCGATAAACGAAGGCAGTTATCGAAAAAATAACGCAAACTTGATCTGCGCCTGGTATACGAGAACCTATATTTCAAATTTGAAGTCTTAGCTCTTACAGTTCCTGAGATCTGACGGACGGACAGACGGACATGGCTATATCGACTCGACTATTGATCCTGATCAAGAATATATATACTTTGTGGGGTCGAAGATGCTTCCTTCTGCCTGTTACATACATTTGCACAAAACCATTATACTCTTTTTACCCATTTTTAATGGGTTCAGGGTATAAAAATTAGATGCTTAGAAATTACTTCTAGAAATCAGAAAATCTTTGTTGTGTACAGGGCTTTTTTCATAATAGTCTGATTTGTAATTTGAAGGGCTATTTTGTTTCTGTCTGTACTAATCTCGACTCTACTGATACCGGTTAGAATATTTTCCTCAACAAAAGCGGAATTTATATGTTGTCATTATAGAAATCAACGACTTACAATGATATCCGTTGAGATGGCCAGCGTCTCGTAGTGGGTGGCATCCTTATGTTGCTGCAACGCCTTGATGCGCAGTCGATAGCCAAAGTTCTGCTCTAGCTGGCTTATGACTTGGGGACTGCTGCTGCTCCAGAGCACCTGCTGCCAGCCATGACGTCTGTGGTACTTTTCAATGCTGTAGACGGTCGCTTCTTCCAACGGAGTCCAGTCTAAGCAGACGCTATTTACCGTCTGCTTCAAAATGCGCCCCTCAAAATTTGGCCAGGGGGGCAGCTGAGAGTCCGTTGAATCCGATGAAATCGCTGGCGATTGGTTTGCAATTTTATTGTCCAAGTGTTGGTCCTGCTGCTGCTGCTGCTGCTGATTGTTGTTTATATTTTCGGACATGCTGCTAACCGTATATACACATTTGGTCAATTTGCCAGCTTTATTGGTTTTGGCCACATGCCGACTGAGGCGATTGAGCCGGCTGAGCTTTGATTCCTATTCCCAATCCCATTTCCCCAGCAAACGTTGCTAACAACAACAACGACAACAAAAACAACACTAATATTGCAAATGGCTTTGTCGATGCTCCCCTCCCCCAACGTCTCTCCACTCTTCGCCTATCCCAGGTCTTTTTTTTTGTTAAATCAATAAATTGTTGCAACATTGCGGCCTGTTGGCTTTTGATTGCCTTGTCGCTGTCCATGGCAGGATGACTCTTTTGTATAGCCAGGCTGTATTTTCTGTAGCCGTAGCAGCAGCAGGGAGCAGCAGGGAGCAGGAACAGTGCCAGGATGTACGTAGTTTTTTTTTCATGTACTCAAACTGAAACTGAAACTATTCTGTGTATTATATCTACATGTATCTCCTT
Source organism: Drosophila setosimentum (assembly GCA_035043505.1). Lineage (NCBI taxonomy): Eukaryota > Metazoa > Arthropoda > Insecta > Diptera > Drosophilidae > Drosophila > Drosophila setosimentum. Next base: position 2,463,208 of record JAWNMY010000008.1, read on the forward strand.
CTTCTGCCCCCATCCTCTCTCTACCACTGTCTCTCTCTTTGTATGTGTGTGTGGCAGCTTACTTACTTAACGACCCTTTGACACACTCTGTAAGTTTGTGGCTCGGCGTGTGTGGAGAGGGAAGTTTTGAGGTCTACACGGAAATAAAAAGGTCATACTGAAATTAAATTTAAATTATATCAAATCAAATGAGGTTGTCTTAATCAAAACGGGCACAAAAGTCTTAAGCAACCAGTTACTTAAAACAAATTCAAAATATATGATATAACTTTGCATTTCTGGTTTTGAATTCCACTGATGATATTTAATGTGTTTCCTTCTAGTGACTGTTGCATGATTTGTTGATTGATACTTGTAGCATGAAGGGATTTCTTTATTTAGATTGTCTATAATTTAATTTTTGTTGTCAAATCTTCTTTTACTTTGAATGATAAGCATTTATTTCGTATAATTAATTGTCTAATAAATCCAATTGTAGAATAGTTGATATATAAAAATGTATGTAACTTTTAAATATTTGTTGAAGGGAGTTTGCAGATTAATTCTTACTTTTTAAGTTCGCATTGCTATAATAATTTAATTTTCGGACCACTAATATTATACCGAATGTATTCGAATTTTCTTGAGGAGTCTGTCTGAACTATCGGTTCTCAGAGACTATTTGGAATATAAGTTTATTTCAGCTTATCGATAACTATCCTCTCAAAAGGATTTCCAATAGAAAGAAATGTTACAGTCTTAAAGCAAGAGACTTCCAATTGATATATAATATTGATCAACTGTAAATTTAGAGATGGATGGGTGAGAAAGGAAAAGCCTTTGTATTTCTATTAGCGCTTGTAAATAAAAACATGCGCTGTATTCTTACTTATTTTATTCTCTCCATGTAGGGATATTGGGATTGGGTTCTTTGGGCGCCATATGTCGCTTATCTGTCGCGCGCATTGTGCCAACTCATCGACCACTACAAAATTACAAGCTCGAAGCGAGATGGGGTTGGGGCAGCTATCGTACTTGTAGCTGTGATGACATGCCAAATACAAAAGCTATCGCACACAGCCTGACAAGCACACACGCCCACACTCATACACACTCACACTCACACGCATGCTAAAAAAATTATCATTTGTCAAAATCACAACATGAAACCATTTAAAATTTAGCCACTCCACCGTATAGAATACACTCGCACCCTTATAGCACCATAATAATAACTCCCAAACCAACCGCCACTTACACCCACAAAGACAAGCTCTAGTTTGGCTTGTGCTTTTGCCTGAAAAGCGACATTGTCTGCGGTTGAAGTGAAGTTTAGTTGTCATCTTCGGTGGCGTCGGCTGCTCTTGAGTTCACATTGATTGACGACCGCACTCTCTCTATCTCCCTCTCTCTCTCCCCCTCTCTCTCTCCCTCTCTATATCTCTCTCTCTGATCTGGGATGTGAGCGGACAGTCTGTATTAAATATCATCTCATGGCTGTCACAGCTGACAGTGGAGTGAGGGTAAATTAACTTTATCATTCAGCGTGCTCATTGCTATAGAAATCAACGAAATCAATTTGCGCCCTAAGTGAGATTGCTCCATTGCTTTCGCATTGGATTGCTAGCGTGGATTTCAAAGCCAACAATTCTCGACATCCAAAACAATAAAAATGTTTGCAAGCAGAAAATGGGCATATAATAATCGTGATGAAAGCAAATCAAAACCAGTCACGCTGAATGATAAGGCGAATACAATAGTATTTCATGTTTTCAATTTCCACTAAGCACCCTGTGTCAGCATACATATACTTAGAGTCTATATGCTTAATTAAAGTACTTGGCTTCCTCTCGACTACTTGATTCCCAAAATAAAATGTAGCATTCTTTTGGGATTAAGATTTACAGAAGAGTATCTGAAAGTCTCAAGTATTAAATATATATATTAAGTATATATTAAGTATATGAAATAAATAATAAAAAAAAAAACAGTTAGCGGTTGTATGCAAATCTTGAACTAAAAAATTATGTAATTATACGGTTTAGCATTTTTAAATCCAATTCAAATTTCCATTTTCCAACCATAGTCTTCATTAAATCGCTTAATATGCTTACGCTGATTGAGAAAAACAAGAAATGTATATAATTGGTATTTCACTTGATTATGTATATTCCTCATCATTGCAATCGATTTAGGAACTTCGTTGAGAGCATTACAGCATCGGTGATTAAATTGAATATATTTATGTATTTATATTACGCTGAGTACCTGGGGGAGAGCATCCTTAGTGTATGCCGCTTGCCGCATGCCGCATCAGCATCAGAATCGGCAGAGGAGTCGAAACAAGTCAGCAGCAAGTCCCCAGCAGTCATTAAAGCATCTAACAAAGCCGAAAACTGCTGGCACGCGCCAAATGTGGCCAATTTGTTTGACGGCCCCCCATGAGAAGAGGGCGGACAAAGGCAATGCCAAAAACAATCATAACAAAACCAATAGACGCGAAAATGGCCTAAGCAAATTCCAGCAGATCAGCGGTGAGGATGGGGGGGGAGGGGTGCTACAGCAAAGAGGGAAGGATAAGGAAAATGGAAGGAAAGCCCACAAGACAGGTGGCATAAAACGTAATGGGTTTGATTTTAATCTAAATAATGGGCTCTGCGCCGCGTGCTGACGTACATGGCTTAATTAAATAATTTATATAAATTACCTATACGCCTCTTACATCCACACACACACACACACACACACACACACATCAGCAGCTACAAAGTGTGTAGGCGCAAAGCGCGCGCGCGCTCTCACCAATATAACGACCGTGTGTGCAAGTGAGTGTGCGTGTGTGTGTGTGTGTGTGTGTGTGTGAGGCAGGTGTTGCCACATTGTGTTAAAGTTTTCTTACATTTCATTCTTTTTTCTTTGGGTAAACACAGACAGTCAGTCACTTTTATCAGCGCTCTGTGTACGCGCCAAAACTTCCTGTTGTGTGTACGAAATTTACAAGCGGAACATAAGCATAAAAAAATATATAAATTCAACAACAACAAAAAGAAGAATAAGAATATGAGGAAGAGTAAGAGACAGGCACACACATATAGGGGCATATAAAAATTAGCAAGCACTGGTTCCTGTTTCCGAGCCGCATAAAGCCATTTGTTAATCAGTCAACAACTTCCAGCTGATAGCCTGGCAGTTGACAGACACACACACACACACACGCACACGCACACAGCTTAAACATGTGTATCTCAGATTACAGTCATACAGCTCCACAGTTTAACATTTATCTTATTGAATAGTCGCATCGCATCGCTGCACTATCAGCATTATTTTTTTTTGGGCTAACACAAGCAAAGCTTTCGAGCTTTCTGCTTTGTTGGGGTCAACTGTCAAAACTGACAAACTGAAATTGAGAGCCACTCGACTAGGCTCTCTTTCTCTCTCTCTCTCTCTCTCTCTCTCTCTGTCTCTCTCTCTCTCACTCTCGCTCGCTCCTTTGTTTGGGTCGGTTTGCTAGCTTTGTCGTTCGCCCATTCCACTCACTCCCACCCACCTCGCGCTCGCTCTCTTTCTCTCTCACGCTCTCTCTCTCTCTCTCTCTCTGGCTGGCTTGTGCTCTTTGCATGTTTTCGGTACAAATTGTAGACAGGATAACAGTTTTTGGTTGATGTTTTGTTGTTGTTGTAGTTGTAATTGTAGTTTCGCAACACGCTTTTATTTTTCGGTATGTATACATTGTGAATGCTAGTGGCAAGTACGCCGAATTCGTGTATTGTTGTTGCGCCGCGAGCATTTCCCAGCATAAGTGACCAAAGTTGAAAATATATATTTGCATATATACATATAAATATCTAAACGTACATATATATAAAATAAGATTGTTGTCTGTAGTGTTTCCGGTGCCTTCAACGGTTGTAGGTAAGCAGCTAAACCTAAAGGCCGTATGTCGTATTCCGTAGACCGTAATACGTAGCCCGTAGCTCGTAACTCCATAGCGACCCATCAATAATCAAGTGCACAATTTTTCTCAAACATCTCAAACGTGTCCATGAAATGCGAGGCATTAAAAACAATGTAGCAATTCCGTTAGATGCCACACTCTACTCGACTATCCTCCACACTCCGTCCGCCCACTCATTACCCAGCGGAGGCAATTCACTTGTGGCCAAGTACGTGACATTCATCTCAAGCAGAAATAGACCAGGTACTGGACGAAGGGTGAGGCGGTGCGGTAGTAAAGGGCTGTCTGTGGATGTAATAAGCAATTTGTGGCATAACAACAAAAACAGCAAAAAATAAAAGAAATAAGTAGAAACTCGCAGTAAGAAAATATAATTGATTGGTATATAAAGCAGAGCCAAAGTCTTCAACACACATTCACTCACACACTTACACACACAAAGCCAAGTACAGTGGTAACTCGCTCTTTGGAACCTTCTCAAATATGAATTGTTATCTGGACTTTTGTTTTCTTCTAATTTCATCTGATAAGTTTCAAAAAAAATAATATTTTTTTAATTATTATTTTGTTTTATTTTCTTGTTAGTGAAATTTATAATATAATTTTTAAAAACTTTTATTTGTATAAAACAAATAAAACTAAATAACAATTTCGAACGAATTTATTGTATATAATTGTAAAATTCATATTCCTTAAAAATTTCGAAAAGTAACTCTAAGTTTTCAATATTTCCATATCAAAAATTGATACATATTAAATAGGGTATTATAAACATTAAAATTAAGTTGGTTCAGAAGATAGAATAATTTTTGTAAATTTCTGTTTCTTTCCATAGTGTGAGTAACCACTGTACAGCGGAAAGCCACCGATTTGAGCTAGTGGCGAAATGTTAAGAAACTATAATTGACGGAGTGCAAAACAATAAAGTCCGGCATTTGTTGGAATTATATCACACTAATTAGAATTCTTCTTGTTATCCAAAGCCAAAGAGACAGCTTCGAATTTTAGTTTTCTGCTGCTGCTTCTCCTTCTTATACGTTCGATGCCCCTAAAGGCAATTGATGCACTTGTCTATGGCTAAATGCTGACCACAGAGGCGCACAGAGGCTCATTGTTGAAAGAAGCAGCCAGCTACATGGAAAGAACTTTGCAATTTCCTACTTTCAAGCTGTGCGCTTCCGTTTGTGCCACAAAAGTTGTGGTTGCCGCTTTGTCTACCACTCTGCCACTATGAATATGTGTGTGTGTGTGTGTGCTTGTATGCGTGTGAGTTAATGGCAAGTGACAGGCGAACAATGGAAAAGGCAAAAGCCTCGCATCACATAACTCGTTAACAGATAAATGCCATATGTTTTCGGGCCTTATCAGTGGTGTTTTTTTTTTTGTTTTTTTTGTTATTCCTTTTGGGGCGTGCTAGAATCACAACAACAAATCAATAACGCATAATGTGGCCATATGTAGTCGTACTTAGTCACAAAGAAGTGACTCTCATTTTGGGGCGCAGGCGCGCTGCGCCGCTAAATAGGCAACGCTTTTTCAATTTCAAAGTCAAAAAGTCAAGCAAACGTGCAAAACGACAGACAGACAGAGAGAGAGAGAGAGAGAGAGAGAGAGAATGAGTGTGAAATGAGAGAGAGAGAGCGAACAACATCGCGAGAGCGACAGCGAAACGCATGTATAAAAATTATGTAATAGACATAGAATAGTAGACGAACAGCGACAGCCCGCTAAACATATTATTAGTTAAAAAGCCAAAAGCTATTATGTACACACACACACTCACACATATGCTCGCATTTCTTAATTTTTATATATACATATATATATATACATATATATTTGTAAGCATGCATGTGTATTTGTACAGATGCCAGCGGCTGTTATCTGTGCGCCTTGAGCGCTTTTGCCTTGCTCAATGTGCTCTCTTTTTATTTATTTTTTTTTTTGCAAAATGTAGGCAGTGTGTTAGAGCGGCACAGCTAGCCGAACACTCACTCAAAACATTGAGCGGGGAAATATTATATTTTGCATGAGACACACGAAAGCTTTGGCAAGCATTGAGCGCTTAGCTGAGTGTTTTCATTGTGTTATTGTTGTAATTTAGGCGCCGTTGTGGCTGCGACGCCGCTGTTGGCGCCTACGCTGGCGCCGCAGCCGTATACAGCTGCTACAGCGGGCGACAGCGGCGGCGCCGCAACGGCCCGACTTTTCCATGTAGGGAACTCGGCAGTGCGACACAGAAGAGTGCGAACATAGCATGAAGTAAGAAGCGCCGAATAAAATACTATAGCGAAAGTAAAGTGCACCCACAAAGCAAAAGTATTAAATAAAATACCAGCACATACGCCTATACATACATGTATGTGTGTGTGTGAGTGTGTGTGTGTCTATGTGAGTGTGTGAGTGCGTATATATAATATATACATGGGATTCACACTCTAATCAAATAAAATAAAATATAAAAAAAAAAAACAAAAGGCGCACACAGACACACACACATACAGAGAGACATGGCTACTCACAGACAGCATTTGCAATGCACTGCAAGAAAATTAGAGGCAGCAGTAGCAAACCACAATCAAACAACAAAACTAATTGAATTATAAACAATTAAATTTGTTGCGAGGGGCAAACGAGTTAAATTCAACGTTGCCGATGGCAAAAGGCGACGGCGGCTTTATGTAATCGGTGGCCCAAAAAGTGTCAAAGTTCTTAAAAATCTGATTAAATCAGTTAGCAGCTTGTGTGTGTTACGTAAAAATGTTGTTAGCTGTACGTACGATTGTGTGTCTGCGTGTGTGTGTGGCCCACTGCCCCCTTCAATCCTCCCGCCCCTCCCCCTCGATCCACAAAAATCGAAATGGGCACTTACGTGCACGCTCACATAAAAGAAACCCTAATAAAGAAATATCGATAAAAACAACAAAACACGAAACACAAAAAAAAAAAATAAGAAAATATAAAAATAAAAGAAAACACAACACACACACTCGGCAGTCAATAGGTGTGTGTGTGTGTTTGTGGCTATGCTTAAATTAGTTACAATGTCAATAGGTTCTTATGTTATCGACGGGGTCAATGGTTATTGAGCTAACCCAACTAAGCAAACTCATTAAAATCAATTTGTTATCTTTGTCGCTTGCCGTTCTTTATCTATCTTTGTACAGTGGTCGTTGGGAAGTTGAAACCACAGTTGATTTTAATTTGCTAATGGGTTTCTAAACAAACAATGAGCTAAGAATGATTGTAATCAAATACATATCACATTTAACAGTTTTAATGGCGTATTGAAAATTGTCATTATGAATTATGTCTCAACTTGCTACGATTTATTTATTTATTTATTTATAAATTAATTATTGATTATAGTATCATCTTATTTCAATTTAAATAAAAAAGTCAATCAATTATTTACAAATTAATTAACGATTATAGTCTCAGCTTATTTCAATTGATTAAAATCAGACATCTGTTTATAAATTTCATTTATAATCAAATATATTTTGATAAATTTTTTGAGGCTTACATAGCGAAGTTTTGCATTCATAATTACAGAATGTAATATCTGTGAATTTTTTATTTTTATTATTTGTGAAAATGTAATCCGTCATGATTAACATTGTCATTTATATGTAATGATGTTTTTCGACAAACAATTTCCAGCCAGTTTCAATAGGTACTCAAGAAGTGACCTAAGCGCAAAAGTTTTGCATTCAAAAAACGAAGATTTTCATTTCTTCTAATTAAACACACATTTTCCAACTTTCTCTCACTGTTATTTAATGCACTTATATAAGCAATTTAATTGTTTGTTTTATCTATATTTACATTGCAGAAACTCTATCTGTCTGATGCTCGCTCTTCTTAGTGGATTTCTTTAAAAAAATAAAAACACAAACAACTTTCAAAACTTTGCTTCTTCTACAACAACAACAACAACAGCAACTACAGCAAAAACGAATACAGGCAGCTATAACAACAACTGTTAGCAGTCACAACAAAAATACACATACACACACAAAACACACTCACACATACATACAAAAATACACGCACACACACACAGGCACACAAATATCCGCACTTCAGCATATTCGCAGCTGCAAATCTCAACGGAATATTTACTGAAAAACCAGGTAAGTTTTATGCCCAGCAAGGCAAGGCTATGCGAAAGAATGCAAAAGTATCTTAAAGTATCAAAAAGTATCTGCAAGTATGCGACAAGTATGCTCCAAACTCTCGCTAACTCGCAACTCGGCAAATTCACGTCAAATGCTTGCATAAAGTTTGCGCATTTTCACGCGTGAAGTGGCGAGAGAAACCCCGATATCCTCCCTCCACCACCCTCTGCACCTACCAATCCTCTCCAGAGGGAATGCAGATTCATATAATGAAATGCTTTGATTTTCATTTGCATCGATTTGCAAGTAGTGCGTAGCCCACAAAGGTTTTTCTGCTTCACAGTTTGACTTTTTGTGAAAGGATTACGCATCGTATACTTGATATTTACTAAGCTGATCCCTTGACCCCCCACACCAGCCCCAACTATGATCCCTAGAGGTGCTACCATAGAAACGACCCCGGCTCGTCAAATGGAGCACTACTCAACTTGGCTTATTTGCGTGTTTATTGGCTTTAGCTTTAGCTTTAGCTTTTCACCTTTTTTCTATTCTTTTTTTTTGTTGTTTTTTTTTATATCACAAAAACAACTTCAAACGTAATTGGATAGCCCCAGCGACGGCAAACGGTAAAAGGAATGTGAATTCCTTTTGGTTTTGCTGGCTGTGCGCGTTGTGGGGCACACCTTGAGAGGCAACGGCTGAAACAGCAGCTGGCCCATCAAATTCTAAACACGAAACCCATAAATTTGCGTCTTTTATTTACATACATTATAGGGTCCGCCTCGGAAGCACTTTTACCCAGGTGTATCAAAGAAAACCCTTTCTGTGCCAAAGTTTCAACAATGTTGGCAGCATTTTTGTTCAAGGAATTATAGTGTATTTTCCAAGCACTAAACTTTTAAAGTCTTTTTGTAGAGTCCTCGACTTGCAAATTTCCTTTTGACTGCATAGTGTGCGTTTTTTTTTTTTTTTTGATAAATGTTCTTTAAAACTTTGACACACACAAAAGCTGTTTTTAAATATTTAGTTTAGCAACTATTTATTACAAAAGAGGCGGCGTAGTTTCTTACACAACTTTTATCTCTGTTTATTCTAATTCGATTATTAATATATTTTAGAATGTGTGGAAAACGATCCACAAATATACACAAACACATATATAGTTTAATAACTTTTTGTGACAAAATATGCATAGTTTATTATATAGATTTTCTGCTAATCTAAATCGATTGTAAATAATTCGAGAGAAAATGCACGAATTTTTTGTTTAAGGATTTTTTTATTAAAAAAATAGGCGAGTCAGTCACATTGATAACTTTTCCATTCGAAAATTGATTACAATATGGAGGAAATTATATAATATTTACACACCAAATTTCAAGATTGTATCTTTTACAACGTATCTTTAAGAATGTAAATGTTTCATAATAGATGCGATTATAGAAAATAGTTTGTTGAATAGTTTGTTTATCTGTCAGACGATCCTACTGAATTAGAAGGCACACAAAAATATGTGAATAGCCAACTTAAGATGGAATGCTTAAAATTGGCATGAGATTATAAACTTGTGGTGTTATGAAATATGATAAAAAGATTACAAAGAATTTGTGCCAATCACAGCAAAATTCTGGCTTTTTTTCGATAAATAAATTATTTCTCAATTGATATCTTGGCCAGTCAGTTATCTACCTCTTTGACAAACCTTTCAAGCACAGGGTATGCTTAAAGTGAATTAAAGTAAACGAAAAATGTGTTTTTCTCTTTGGTTTGAGTTAGTGTGTTTGAGTGGGAGTTCGCCCAATAAACAATTCTGCTGACGCGTGGCCGCAGGGCACATGAAAAGCTGAAAATTCTTTGCAGCGCCAGCTTAATTCATTAGCCTGGCCCAGGCACAAGCACAGGAAACGCTGGACGGAGAGAGAGTGAGAGTGGGAGAGATAGAGAGAGAGAGAGAGAGGGATATCGGCCTGACTGCTGACTGCTGTACGTCCTGTACATCCTGCCTGATCTGTCAGTCTGTCAGTCCGTCTATCTGTATATCCGACTGTCTATCTGCCTGGCAGGCGTACGCTTTTTATGTCAAACTAATTTGGCTGCTCGTTTAGCTGGTGTTGTTTTAATTTGTTGCAGCTTTTTGCCCAGTTCCTGTGCCCCGTGCCTAGCCCAGTATCTCGGTGCCACGCCCCTCTGTGCCTGCGCCACGCCCCGGCTTAAGTTCGTTAGCCCAATTTGGGCAAATATTAATACATGGTTATAAAGCCGCTGGTACTAGATGATGAAAATGCAAATGGGAATGGAAATAAGCCCAAGGACTGCGTCCCGCTGAGCACTGCTCGCTAAATTCACTAAATTGAAAATTTTCTACTTCTTTATTTTTATTTTTTATTCGTTCGCTTTGCCCACATTCATTAGGGCATTATTGTGCCTGCGCCTTAGATAATATTAGATTATGTGTGGTACAGCAGCTGCGTGGTAATTCCAGAAATGTTTCCCCACACAGAACGCACACACATATTCATATACACACACTCTGAGAAAAACTGAACATTTTTTTATATTTTTTCATTTGATTACTTGAAACTAAATCAGTTTAAATGATACAAAAATATTCGTACCTTATCAATACTGTTAAAGAAAGAACTTGATTACTTTAAGCCATATCAATTCTGTAATCATTCCAATATAAGACTGAATTGTTTTGAGTGATACATAAAAGTTCTTCTCTTATCAATTCTGTTACAGCAAATACTTGATTACTTCTAGCCGAATCAATTCTGTTATCTTTTCGAAAAAAAAGGTAATTTCGTTTGTGTGGCACAAAAAAGCTCTAATACGTTTTACACTTGCTTTAAGCACGCAAATTCTGTTACCGAGTATTTTGCACATAAGTCAATTATATTTGCCCTTATTTATTAACTAAACTATAATAAAGTAGAACGCATTTCAGTACTAATTTAATCAATCCCAGTTAAACTTCCATTATGTTCATGGTTTTTTTTTCGAGTGCATAGACAGTTAGAGTACATTGCGAACTGTAAACTGCGACTTGTCAAGAACTTCGCTGCTTCTTTGGGCAGTCGCCGAGGCGGCCAAGTAGCAGCGGCATTTAAGCTAATCGGCTTAAAGTATCAGACCACGACACAGGTGACAGGCCAACTTGGCCAACAGGCGTTCACTATGCGTATTGCTAAGAAACGACTGTCGGGAAGGGGAATAGCAGGGAACATGGGAGGGGGAGGGGGAGGGGTCCTCTTCTCCTGGGCATTGTCCTGTTTCAGTACAATTTAATTTGCTGTCTTTTTTGTTTACTCTTTACTATTTTTATACATATATTTTATATATGTGGCTTTTCTTCATTGCAGAGAGTTGGGAGAGCCACCGCAAGTGCATTTTGCTAGCCAGTGTTGCCACACCCACACACACAAACAGAAAGCCAGTGCCGAAAAACAAAAAGGGGAAAAGATAGTAAGACAAAATGGCGGCGTTCATAGCGAAACAGATGGTTGGAAACCAATTAAGTGCCGTTAAAGGTAAGTAAAAGTCACTCAGGATACATTTACCATTGCAAAGTATCTTATGATTATGCTCATGCATATATGTATATATATATACATATATTCACCAGATATACCCATAAGTAGATGTACGGTATTTTTGGTATAAGCGATCGATAAACATACATAATTCATTTTCAAGCTGCTGCACAGCCAACCAAGAAAACTGCCACACATGAAAGTGGCTAACGCTTTTAGCCACCATCTCCATCCCCACCTCCACCCAACAACAATAAACCAGCATTCAACCTCCCTGATTCTAGTAGTTGCTGTTGTTGTTGTTGTTATTGTTTAATCGCAGGCTGTGCAATCGCTTGGAAAATCATTGAATGCTTTCAAAAAACGTGGCTACGTAGTCTAGAATATTTTATTTAAAACGCTTATCAACTGGCAGCATGCGACATGCCACACAACGAGTCCTCCGCTACATAGCCTACGACATTATGTATCTATGTATCTATGCGTCAGTATATAAGTGTATCCATGTATATAGGCAGGACTCAGTCAATTTGCAAGCGCTCAACAGCAGAAGCGACCTCTCCCTTTTTGGTTAGATTCACTGAAATTGAAGCTGGAGCTGAAGTCTTTCTTATCAAACGCTAAAATTCTGCACGAATGCGTCGGGAAGTGGTTCTCAACAAATTGATACAGTTAATTGCGTAGATTGATGCTAAATTTACAACACTCGGCATTGACTTGAACCACTTACCAGAAAGAGAATCAACGGCCAGCTCAATCATTAAGCAAAAAGCTCAACCCAGTCACCCACCTGCCACCTGCCACATTTAGTTGCCACTTGCCACAGTGCTTGTCAGTGCTGTCGACTGTGGCTAGGTTTTTGCTCGGGTTTGGCATTGGGCCTTAGGCCGTCAAAAGCTGTGGCATTGATAGACTGACCGAAAACATGAAAATGCCATTAGCATTTGGGCTATAAAAATCGAGAATCCACATCAAAATACTATATATATTTATATTCCACTTATAATGCACATATAGAATACACACACAAATACCTGTGTCAATTACCTCGAATACAAACTGCAGATACTTAACATCCACAGCAGCCAATCAAAGTTTGACATAAAAATGCGACAAAAAAATAAAAAAAAATACGTTAGAAATAAAAATAAAAAGCAAATGGTAAAGTCGTAAAAAGTACTATATACAAAAATATCGAACTATGTAAAACACATTGGAAACATTGTTTAGGAATTTAACTTTACATTTGCACAACTGTGACACGATTTCAACTCAGTTAAACACGAGTTGTGGAAGGGTGGCAAGAAAACACATTTCTTGCATCTTATGTGGGCGTCTTGGGAGAACATGTGGGCGGTTGGGGGTGGTGGGGAACATTGGAATTGGCGTTGGCGTTGGGATTGGGATTGGGGTTGGGTAAGTTAGCTAATGCGTTTCCATTGTCGTGAGCTGTGAGCTCACAATCGTTGAATTTATTTGAGCTGCTGTCGTGTTAGCCTTTATTACTATTGCCTGTCTTATGCGGGAATAAGTTATATGGATTTGCCGCACTTGTCGGGGGTCCAGTAATAAATGTTCCAAACGTGCAGACAGTCGGCACAGAGTAAAAGCCATAAATTATCATTTGGACTTTGTCAATTATCCTTAAACATTTATTGCTGAACTATTCCAAACTTGATAACGGGCAAAACTTAACCCAAATTTAATATTTACAATGCCATAAATTATAACTTCAAGCTAGCAGGTAGGCTTAAGTATTTAGTGTTTAATTTCGTCCATCAAAATATTGTTTAAATTAAACGCTTATACATTTTATTCCTAACTTGGAAGCTAAATTCGGCATTTATAAAGCAATAATTATAATTTCAACCAAAAATTAAAATTAATCTATAAAATAAATTATCATTTTGAGTTTCAAATTCAAAAATATTAACAATATTCAATATATAATATAATTATAAAGTAGTAGCATTTAACACTGAGCTGGAACTATCTTTATCAACTTGAACTATTTATAATTTGAACACTATTTTGTACTTTAATATTCAAAGCAAACAAAATATCAATTTATCAATTAATATGGGGAAACTTTCATAACTAATATTAAACTCTGTACTTATTTCTTCTATTTCAGGTAAGCGTTTTGTTTGTGAAACTAAGCAGAATTTCCATTAAGTGCGTAAGTTGCATTTACATCTCAAACGAAAATCACGCAATGAGCTTAAAATTTTTGAAAATAAGTTTACTTATCGACCTGCATACATGCAAATATATGTATGATATATACAATTTATATAACGAACATTATTATATATTTGGCACAAATTCCGTTTAGTTATAATTTTAGCGCTTGTGTTTCAGTTTTGAATGGAGATACCGAAATTTTGTTGATTGGCCAAAGAAAAAGCATGTTTAATGAAACAATTTGAAAATAATTAGAAATTTGTATAAGACTGCATAAAATAGACTCGTTCAAAATTGAAATTGACTATTAAAATTTAACAAAAACAAAAACAAATATTATTTAATTTACTCGTAAGCCTAGCGTTGCACTAACAAAACACTTTATTTTTAAACACACACACACACACTCACATACACACACACACACACACACACACACTTATACACGTACAATACACACACATGCATACATAAAAGATCGTTTAGTTATGGCTCGAAGCAGATCCATGTGACCCACTCGAACTCCCATTAGCTAGTATCCCATCCATATTCCATTTAATAACTACGTATTCTTATATAACATGTACTACTTGTATTGTATTCTCTTTAAGCTTAAGTGCACACACAAATCATATAAAGCCCCTATTACAAAAAATAAATATAAAAATAAAAAAAACAGAAAAGAAAAGAAAATAAAAAATAAAAATGTACATATTTGTACGCACCTCCTACTCGACAACCTTCACAGCCGAACTTTACCTCATTGTAAAACACACACTAAACACACAAGAGCTTGACAAACACACCAAAAAATAACAAGAATACAAAGCCCAAAAAAAAATAAAATAAAGAAAAAACATAAATACAAGAAAAACTGCTCATAACACACAGCAAACACCTCGAAACGATACCCAAGTGCACAGCAATCCTTAGAATTTTCATGCACTTCACGACCACGACACCCACATACACAGACATACACTCACACTCACACTCTCACACACACACACTCACACACACACACACACACACATATATACAAACAACAATGCTCACAATTTTCACGCCCTCAACGCCCAGCAACAATGAGAACACAGCTGCCATTGCCTTTATAAGATATACTTATATAAAGAAAGAAAGAAAAACACAATTCAATTTCTTCTATTACAATTTCTTACTGCCTACCCTCAAATAAGGTTATTTTTTTTCTCATTTTCATTTTACATTTTTCCTATTTTTTGAACAATTTTTCTTATTTTGTAAATGTATGAATGCCACGCCCAGTCACGCCACCAGTTCCCACGCCCACATTGTAAGACACACAAAAAAAAAATGAATGAAATTTAAGCTGCGTTCAGAGAGTTATCCATGCATATACATATATATATATATATTTGTAAACATTGGGCTTCAGCAATTTACATTCGAAAAACACGACTTTAATGTCCCTTTTCAAACAAAACTCAAAAACTCACACACTAACACACACAACTAACTAATTACAAACTACTTTCTTTCTACTTACTAAAATACATTTTCAACTTATTCAATTTCTCTCTCTCTGATATATATTTACTTAACTGCCAAGCTATCCACTTATATAATCGCATTCTCACCCGAATCGTCTAACGCATTATCCATAAAGCGTATCAACTAACTAACTAAAACTACTATCTATATAATGCCGTTAAGAGTGGAGTATTAATGGAAAACTTTACCTTTACTCTCCCCCTCCCCGACCACACACGCTAAACAGATGCTGCAGGCGGCGGTAATTTCTCCAAAAAAAAAAAAAAAAACAAAAACAAATTTACCTAATTACAATTACTATATAATATATTTATATATATATAATCTCGTTTCTTTGCATTTCAAATCGTACTCCTAATCTTTTGTATGAACACACAAAATGCATTTTTGATTCGATTCTTGCGAAATTCTAAATTAGAGCCACCCCACATATGATATCAGCATCCCCAATCGTGTACAGATTGTACTCAATATATGATATGATATGATATAAATACATAAAATTGGGCTTTATTGCCTTTTAGTTCTTACTTAAAATACAACAACGAATTCATAATTATTTACTATTAACAATTTTACTTGCTGCACCACCCCCCTCTCCAAAATAAAAATATAATTCAAGAGTCTGCCATATTTGCACACAAAAACGCGCTTTCACTTAATTATGCATACACGAAGTTTTTCGAACAAAACTTTTGCTGCCATCCAAAATCAATTTGAATATGCTTAAACTGCAAATAAAAAAGCAACTAAGAGATAAATTTTACTTGTTGTTCATCATGAAGTTGATAATGAAGTTGCGCGAACGAACTATTTTAATTTTATTTTTATTTTTAGTTTTCAGTTGAGCAATATCTGTTGCAGCGAGAAAATCCCTTTTGCATTTTCCCGATAATTGGGAGAACTTTTTCATTACTATGTTTGATTTTTTCATCCTCATCACAATCTGTTAAAGTATATAGATACTGAAATATAATTAACAATTTGGAAAACTGTGAAAAGTTTGCATTGAGTTTTAGTTTTATCTACTAACCATTACAAAAGAAAAAATAAATAACTACTAACCCCAATTTCCAATTGATTTTGCATTAGAAATTTTATTTCGTATTTTTGAGCGTTACTTATTTCGATCTATTGGTTTTCTGTTTGATATAAAATGCTTCTCTATATCAACTTTTACTTCTACTTCTACTTCTTCTCTAACTACTACTAACTACTTCTACTACTATTACTACTACTACTACTACTACTACTACTACTACTACAACAACAATAACAACAATTAAAAAAAAAAACAACAATTTTCGTACTCTACTCTACCAACAACCATATATGGAACCATACTAACTACAATAAAAACAACTTACATCTTCTACTACCTATTCTACTATAACTACTCTCTAACTACAACTACAACAACAAATTCTACAACTATATATACAACGTATTTACAATGAGGTAAAGTATAAGTAAATATTATTGCTATGTACATAAACACAACTACCTATCTATATATATATATATATATTTAACTATCTGCCTACTATATGTCTACTATATACTAAGGTATTCTATTCTACAAAATCCCCAAATTGAACCCTTTGGCCCTGACACTTAAGTTTAGCTAAGCCTGTCAACAACACAAATGCTGAATGTGATTCCAATAGGAAAAAAAACACCATTGCTGGTCCTTTTACATATATCTGCCCACATCTATATTCTTCCAACTATTCTACATACTCCCAATTCTCGATTCTTTTGTATTTTGTATACTCAATTCCCATTTTGATGAGCAAACAGATTCTGACATATGCGACACATGCCACAAACAGGCAAGACAGCGCGCCACATACAAGACAAATACAAATGCAAAAGTACAGATACAGATACAAAAACAGCAAATACAACTACAACCACAGCTGTCCACAATATGTGTACAATTGATGTACGTACTTATCCCCCAATGCATATGTCGCATACTTCTGACAATTCTCAATTGTTTGTCACATGTGCGTCAAAGGAAACTTGTTGCGGTTAACGTGGAAATGCAATTATCCAGGTCGGATACATTGTTATGCGCCAATTTGCCAATCAAATTGGTTCTCAATCGATATTTTAAGATTCAGAAACTGTTCAATAAAATCTTGAGCAAATGCTTTAACTTAAACTCGCCCACTTTGCGTGTTTAAACAAATTGCTTCTAATGAATGTTGGGAAAGAGTTTCTCAAGAGAAATTCGTAACTATTAAGATATTAAATGGGAGAACCCAAAGATTAATCAAGTACATAAAGTATTTTATACTTCTACGTGAATAATTCTCTTAAGAAAAGTAAAACAAAAAATAAATATGTAATGTTTGTTGGGAACTTTGAGCTAAAGTGCAGCCCGGAGAATTTGACTGAAGCCACACCTCTAACAGCACAACATTTTCAACGCAATTAAAATTTGACGAGAGCGCAGCTTCAAGTCTTACATTGCTCTCAACGTTTCTAAGGACTTAACAAGCGCAAAATGCACTAATTAATTCTATGATTTTTGGCAGCTTGAAGGAAAATGAAGGAAATGAAAATAAGTAATGAAATGACAACTGTAAAACTTAATTGAATCTCTCTGAACTTTATACAATTTCTGTGTTGTTCACAGCTCAAAGATGTAATCCGTAAGTCTGATGTGGTCTGTCAGCTAAAGTCTTAGTGTGATTATATGTACCACTGATTTGATTTGTAGAATGCTATGATAATTTATGAATTTCACCAAGTTCCTTCTTAAGCTTAAGTTCATGGAATATTCTCACTATTACAGACTAAAATAGAAAGCAGATTTTGGAAAGCACAAATTTAATCACAAAAAATATATTTTTCACTAACTTTTCTTCAATATGAAGTGAGGAGCTCAGTTTTCTGATATGTCTGGAGTATAGAGAATCGTTTTTCATGGGATATAGAAAAGCTTATGCATAAGCCTCCATAAGATATAAGTTATTACTATTGCAATATTCAGTTTAAAAAATATTTTAACAACATAAATTAAAGGTGGAACTATTACTTATAGATCTAATATTGAAATTTATGAATATTTTTGTTTATCCCTATGCTACAAGCTCAATCATAATTTTTAAGACAATAGTCATTAATGAATATTCAGTTTTCTAAAAGTTCAATAAATTGTCTTAGAAATATTAACGATTACAATTTTAAAGTAGTTTTAATATATTTCCTATGCTGAATTAGAATTACACACAATTTTATCAATTTTTACAAAAAGATTAAAGACCTTCGCATCGCTCTTAAGCTATAAACCTACTTTGATTTAGAAAGCTCTGTTATTAAGAGGAATGTATTCAGCCGTATCTTGGCGTTTCATCACGTCCACAGTGCCGCGCGGCATAACTAATTCTGTGGGCACCATAGACCACAAAACTATACGCAAAATGACGCATTAAATTCTGAGAGTATTTGTGTGTGTATGGGAATCTATGGACTGGGTTATGCGGGTCTATGGTGGTGGGGGTAGGTGGTAGTTCCACATAAATGGTACATATTAAAAATTCTTTAAATATTTGTGCTCCGTAGCGACCGAAAATATTTGCATGCAGTTTATCAGCTGTCAGAGGCAAACGGAACGCGAGACTTGGCAGCATTTTTGTCAAATTTCCAGCGTTTGCTGACATGAAGGCACATTCCTGACATTGACATGAACAGCTGTGGATGTGGCTGCTGGGGGGATAATATAGGTAGGTAGGGACTGCTGCTGCAAAGTGTGAGTGTAGTTGTATGAGTGTGCTGTCGGCTAACAACTAATTGCTGGTGCTAGAGAAAAGAATTGAGTGCAGCCAGCCAGCGAAATGGCAATGAGATTTACTTGCGTCATTATGTAGAAGAGCCCAGAAGCCAAACTGAGCAACTGAGCAACTGAGCAACTGAACAACTGAACAGCTCAGCAACTGAGGAAGCTCAGTCAAAGGAAGGAGCATTATCTGAGGCATACTTTGCCACAAGCACACAGTACACAGTGCCGACAACAGCTTAACACTTGCACACGCCCATTTCTATATATACCCTATGCAGACAACAGTTTTATTTTCTTTGTAAGGCTTGTAATGCATTGAAGAAGACATATCCATAAACTATACTATATATAATTTAGTTGAGCATTAGTAGTCCATATAAGAATTATCGGAATCTATGATATTTTGATGTCACTATTTCGACATCTATACTATTGCTGTATGCAGTATTTACCGGATCAGACTACCATATTATAAAGCTATCATAAAGATTATCGGTCGAGAGATGAGAATCGTTATTAAGAACCTTTATATATTCCAATGTATCCAAATTAATCTCAGAGAACTTTTATGCTCCTAACATTTACATAAATACTTATACTTACCTAAATGTTAGCTGCTTAAAAACACCCTGGGTTTGATTCGAATATTTGACCCAAGCTTTAAGGCTAGTATCAATTTAGGAAAAAATCATTTAATTTGGACTTTGATATCTTATAGACATCAGATAGAAAAAAATCATTTGAATTTTGAAAATTTTAATTTATATATGAGCGGGTGGCAAGCGTTTCTCATTCTCGACAAGTGTATCTCATCTTCAGCAAGCGCTTCTCAACTTCGGCAAGTGTATCTCATCCTCGACGTGCCAACAAAAATTGCTTTTCTTTTTTTGTTCTGCTTACTTATGCACACTCACGCAGCTACAGTTACAGTTAAAGATACAGATACAAGTACAGCTACACGAGTTAAAGATACACGTCGAAAGTGTCAAGAGGGTCGGTGTGTGTGTGTGTGTGTGTGTGTGTGTTAGGGGGCCATAAGTAAATATTCCGGGCTCTTTGAGGCTGTCAAAATGTAATTACGCCGGGAATATGGTAGTTGCTATTAGCGACTATGACAATGAAATCATTTGCAACGCGCGAGGGGCGACTGATGATGTACTGCCAGCTGAAAAGCTGGGCGGGTTCGGGTTGTGACAGCAAGTGGCGGCAAGGCAACGAGCATTTTCAGCTGCTTAAGCCAAGCATCTCTACTTACGCCCAAGGATTGCGCTCGCTCGGCCGGGCGACCGGGCGACCAAAGCGACCGCCCACTTCCTGTCATTTGTAGCGTCGTCGTCGTCGTCGTCGTCTTTAGCTCTGACCCAGATGAGGATGCAGCCGCTGCCGAGTTACGAAGAGAGATGGTGGAGTGTGGGGAGCTGTAACAAAGCTCAGCGGTCTTGAACCGGATTAAGCAAGAAAATAATTTGACGTTCGTGCCTTTTTACCAACTCCACACAACAACAACAACAGCAACAGCAAAAAAAAAAAAATGAAAGATATTAAGAAGAATAAAAAGAGCAAGCAGAAAAAATTACGCACATAAGGAGCGAAAAGGATGATGGGCAACTGAGGCGCTCAGTGGCACTCGCACAAATGGCAGACGCTTCCTTGTCATTTTATATACATATGCTGTATGTGTATGTGTGTGTGAGTGTGAGCGTGTGAGCGCGCGTGTGTGTGTGACCATACAAATGGAAATGGAACTCTAATGTAGTATTCCCTCAGCGTGCGCGTATTAAGTCGCATAAATGTCACCAGCCCAGTCATCCACATTCAGATCCACATCCCAGTCAGCCTATGACAATTACGATAGAGGTCACCACCCAACCCCAACTTCTATCTCCCGTCCACATCCACATCCCCATCCCCCATAACCCTCCAACTGCCAACGCCTGACGTGTTGGTATTCAAAATAGCAGTCGAAGCAATAAAACGCAGCAGGCGACTTACTTATCCGGTCTTTAGATCGTATATCAGACTTATGACAGGGGCCCAGCACTTAGCCAAGAACTTCTTGCACACAGATGATATATAGCTAACACATAAGCACAAACATATACACATATATATCTAAACATCTACAACTACATAACACGGCCCAGCCGCAGGGCTAGGTATTAAGTACCCTCATTATGGCCAAGACACGCAACACAAAAAAGTAAAGCTTTTAACGCAAAATAAGAAAAATAATAGAAGAAAAAAATGAAAAAGAAAAAAGAGTCCTTAGAACAACCAATTTGTATACTCAGGATAGATTCAAAGTGATTTCATCTTTTTTCATTTGCCAAGCGTGTGCAGGGGGGTAAGGGAAGGGGTGGAGCTGTCAAGAAAATGCTGCATGCAAATTGACGGCTTCCGAGGAGTCTTAAAGGTCCATCGATGGCCAACGGGTTGTCCATTAGAAAATAAATGAAATATGCAAAATAGCCGGCAAAAATTTAGTAAAGAGCATAAAATAGATGAAGAAAATGGAGAAAAGATGCTGATAAGGGTACAAAACAGGGGGTGCGTGTGTAGAGTGGAAAAGGGTGCATGCACAAGCGGTGTTAATTATGCTGTCATGATAATTATATTACAATAGGCTTGATTAGTTTTTAATTGAGTTGCGCAGAGTTCGGCTCCAAGTCAAACTCCAAACTGACTTTGCCAATATATAGATAGATAAATACATACATACATCCGTATGTAAAGGTGCCCCAGAGTCAGTTGCAGCCACAAATATAGAAAAGCTATAAAGTCAAAGGAAGAACAACGGAAAACGGCAAATGGCATAAAAGGAAGTTCATAAAGTTCATAAAGCAAATTACAAAACTCTCATAAAAGCGCAACATTCGCATGACTGGCCTCCAAGGGCGAGTGAGGGGTGTGGTTAGGGGAGGGGGGTGGGGTTACTTGTGCTTTGCCTCTCGTTGCGTATGCTTGGGGGATGGAGGAGCGTGGAGCCGCTTTTAGGCTCTTTGGCAAAAAACAATTTGACACCATTTCTTTTTGTGTGAGTGAAATCAATTTTTATTATAAAATACTTTGGGACTGATTTAAGAAAAACAATAAATGGTCGTCGACACAAATCAAAGCGATGAACGAAAACACTAAAAAAAAAGAATAAGTTAATTCACGCTGCTATTCAGCAAATTGATGACTATAAATTCAATTTAATGTGCGTTGCCTTTAGCACCATGCAGCACAAAACGGCAGCAGCAGAATGTGGTCAGCAGCAGCCCCGCTAACTACCCTTGCTACCCCAAACCCGCTCGGCAGATGGTTGAAAAAGCGCTCAAGAGTAGCGCGTGGGAACTTTTTTGTGCTGTGCGTTTGCGCCGTTGGGAGGCTGCGTCGACGTTGACAGCGCTGCCCGAGTGCGACAACAAATAATTAGAGCGAGACTGCTAAGGCGGCTGCTGTTGTTATCAGCACGCTGAAGTTTTCAACTGCGCAGACTCCCTCACAGTTAACAGTTAAAAGAGTCAACCCCTGCGCTTAGGTCATCCAAAATCACAATGCGGTCCAGCAACTGAGGCTGCGACTGCGACTGCGACTGTGACTGCGACTGCGAGTGTGACAGCAGCAGCGGCAGCAGCGACTGAGACTGCGACAGCGACAGCGACAGCGACTGCAGCGAGTTGGGCATAAAAAGGCTGGCGACTGCTGGCAATACTCCTACTCCAGGCTTGCACTCCAGCGACTGAAGTTCGCTCACTCACCAAACCAAGTAGCGACGAGAGATAGAATTCGCAGCATCTCCGCCTAAAAGTAGACAACAGTTCCGTTCAGTTTCAGTTCAATTTCAGTTTCAGTTGTGTGCTGTGCTCAGTTCGTGTGCGTTCGTGGACGCGTTCGCACTTCGTTTTTTACTGTTAGTGCTGGCAATCGATTACAGTTTAAGCGTCATGGCAACCAAAGCATGGCACACCAACACACGAACCGACAGCCGAAGACAGTGCAGCTGGCGACGAGGACGAACAAAAATCCGAACCAGAAGTCGCAGTAGCAGTAGCAGTAGCAGCCGCAGCAGCAGCAACAGCAACAGCAACAGCAACAGCAACTGTGCTCACTGTGTCAGTTAGTTGCAGCAGAAGCGACGACTCTGGACTCAAACTCGGAATCAGAATCGGAATCGGCACGAATCGGCATAGTCAGCGTCAGTGTGTGTGTGAGGTGTTAGCGGTGCGGTGGTCAGTCGTATCGACATCGTCGCAACAGCAGTGGCTGCATTATAGCGTGTGCGTGTTTTCAACAAAAGCCACAACTACGGGCAGATAGCATTGGCCTAAAAGCGCCACGAAATCATGAATTTCATTGGTATGGCCTTAGTTAACAACAAAATCGTATTTTCGTACTTTCGTACATTTCGATGTTGTGTGCCTTCATTTTTTGTTTTTTTGAATTAATTTCAATATATATTTATATATATTTGTCTATATATTTCTCTCTCGCTCTCTGTCTATTTCTACAACTGTAACTGATACACTCTCTGCTAAATGTAAGTCACAAAAACAAACTAACTAAACTAAACTTCTCCCTTTATTTTACTATCCACTCAATACAACACTCAATACATGCATGCATAGAAGAAAAAACTCAAGCATATGGTGAAAAATGCGGAAAAGCGTAACAGAAAAACAAACTAAGCAAAAATCAATCAAAACCCGTAACGGTCCCCCATTTTCCGAACAGGCCACGTGATTGTAGGGCAAGGGGCGTAAAATTATCGATTTTTAACCAAACAACAAAAATAAAATAAAAAACACAGGCAGCGAAAGGAAAGAGTAATTCGTAAAAAGTTCAAGGTCTGCGCCAAATATCCGTACAAAAGTTATTGTCTGCTTTACATTTTATTATGCATTAAAGCAGCGCACAAAGTTTTCTTTCTCTTCACATTTCTTTGTCAACTTTTTCAAGTAGTGTTTCGCCCCTTTGGTAATTCTCTTTGCGTGTGTGTGTGGTGTGGTGGTGTGTGTATGTGTGTGTGTTTTTGTCACGCAAGCTTGCAGAGCGGCTGCTGTGAGTAAAGAGCATCGCCTGGTCGACAATTAAATGCCTCACTGAATGAGGCCGAGTTACGCAAGAGTGTGTGTTGAATTTGGCGCTTCCGCTCCAGCTGCGCGCCCCCCACAATCTGCAACTCACGACAATCCACCAGCAGGCTACCAATGAAGTACAGACGCTCCAGAGATAACTGCAACCCTTGTCCGCTGACCGACGTCAGTTGTCGCCTTAGTGCAGCAGTTGACTGCTGGCCAAGCCATTGTCTGTAGCAATTGCCCGCCTGACGCTGGCCAAGGATCGCGAGCAGAAGCTCATTGGGATTCGATGAGTTGCTGCACTGCTGGAACTGGGCAAATTGTCGTTCCGAATCGATGCTGCGCCAGGCGCCCGGCGTCCGCGTACTGCTGCCGGCGGCGATAAGATTGCGTGCAAAACGCTCCCCAACCAGCAAATAGTTCAGCGGCATGCTCAGATTCATTCTTGGCAACAGGCCATTTACTGTCTCAAAGATTTGCGCATACTGACGCATCTGCAGCTCGTCTGGAGTGGGCGCCGTTCTTTTGTGTTGAAAGCGACGCAACTTTTCCATATTGCGATAGAAATTCCGCCTGCCCAGATCCAGTTCGCGGTAGGCAGCATCCAGACGCTCGTCTCCATTCACGGTCACATGCATAATGTGGTTGAGAAAGAGCTGCGAGGCCTGCTCGGATATCTCGTCAATCCATATGTTGCCCGACAACTGCTCCTTGTAGGCTCTGCCTATCGCCGCATACATTTCCGTCATCCTCTCTCGATCGACGCTCAGACGCAGCAGCAGATGAGCATAGACATCGCCTGCATAGGTCTCCGCCAGCTGCTGGCAGTCAGTGGCCATGATATCTGCAATAAACAACGGGGCGTATGAGTAATGCTCGATGATCTTTCAAATTATTAGATTTTTGGCAAACAACTTCTCGACGTTCTAGTTTAAGTTCTTACTATATTACATATATAAATATAACAGAATTTAACAGCTTAAACCTAAAATCCATAAACTATTCAATAATATTTATCAAATTCATGTTCAATTTCTTCAGCTCAACAGTTTCAGACTCCAGATCTGAGTTGATATATGAGTTATAAATTCTTTATGCTTAGACTCTAAACAACGCCTCATAAGCTGAGAAGATTTAACTACTCGTTTAAATATAAGATTATAATTCTAAACTGTGAATCTAAATCTGACTTTGACTTTTATAGAATGTTACTCCTAGCAATTTTCCAATCTTTTGCTCCACAAATTCCCTTTCGAGCGCACATTGTACTTTAACTCGTTTTCTGCCTCGTAAAAAAAAATAAGAAACGTCCCATTTTGTACAAAATCAATATATAATTATTATCCTTTGGGAAAATGCCATAAAAATTCGACCGATTAGCGTGGCGTATGCGTAATATGAAAAACCAATTATTATGTGTACGAACCCATTAGATAATCTATCCAAATCCAATTGAGCAGACGATGCATGTTGGTATTCTGCAGCAGCTGCATATAGTCGACCAGTCGAGGCAACTGCTTCACCACAATCACGTCCGTTGGCCGAAGGCTCTTACCCCTAAGGATTTGCTTAAAGTAGCCATCCCAGTCCAAGTCAGCCAAGGAGGCATTGCCAAACGAGCTGCTCTTGAAGTTCGCATAACTGTATTGCACCTGATCGTCGCTGCGGTCCGTCTTGATAATCTCGCGCCGACTGCGCTCCAGGCTGAGCACCTCCAGCGAGGCGACATGCGCCCGACTCTGCTCCACACCAAAACTCTTCAGGAGATCGCCCATGCGTTGCTCAAACTTGCTCACCGTGTGACGTCGAGTCGTATCCGGCTGGAGTGTGACCAATCGCTTGTTCGACTGTATACTAATGGTGCTCTCAAAGAAATATGGGGCACCCATCTCATGAAAGTAGCCCAGCAATCCAAGCCAGCTGAGCGTCTGATTGGAACTCCGTGTCTCGAGTGCTGGCCAACCGCCAGTGCTCTTATACAGCTGCGATATGCGTAGCGCTTCCACGCCACGACTACTCCGGCAGGACTTGTAGAAGTTCAAAAGCTGCTGCTCCATGGCCAGCAGCTGGCCGGGATTCGCAGAGCGGAGCATTTGCTGAAAACGCAGTTGATCTCGCTGGCGTCGCAACGTTTGGTCCGCATTTGAACTTCGTGCGCAAACATAACCGTAAAAGTCCTGGCAGGGCGATCGCGTGCTGTCCAGCAACTTTTCCAGCTCCTGGCCAAATCGAGTTGTATCATCGAGCGCGGTGCCACATGCTGCACATGCAACCGACAACAACAAGACAAACACTTGCCGATACATCTAGCCTCTTTGAGCTGTGAACTCTGAATGCTTTTGCAGCTAGCTGCTAGGCGTTCACTTTCTGTGTGACTGTGACTGTCCTTGGTCAGTTAAAGGTCAGCTTTGTTGCAAAAGGTCACATCAAATGCAAATCGCCGGAAATTGCCACAATGCCACTTCCGCAAACTCTTTTCGATACTGCCGACTTTGCCGACTAAACCGATGCGTCGCGTCGCTTTCAATGCTGCCCCGCAACTAATCACGTTGCCACCAACCCGACATGATAAGCCCCACATTTTCACTCTCAGTCCCAGTTCCACTCTCAGTCCCAGTACCAACCTCAAGCTCAGTCTCAGATTTTGACTCAGACACGGCCATTTGCGTTGTCTATTTTTTTTTTGTTGCTGTATAATCTATGCCGCCTATATGTCAAAATGTCAAGCTAAAATTGGTCATGCCCGATTTTGATTTGAATGCATACATACTACAGTGATCGCTCGGTAACTGGAACGTCTTTTATAAATTTGCCCTGTAGCATATATAATACTGATGAACAAAATTAAACAAAAATATTTAAATCCAATTAGTTTAATATTGTCATTTATAAAAACAGCATTGAAGTGAAAAAGAGTTTTAAAGAAATATTATATAATACAACAATTATTAATATATTGTCTAATATGATATTTAATATTGTCTTGATTATTTAAAAAAAAAATCACAATTTTTAAAGTAAACTTTTAAGATAATATATTATTGCATTTCAAATTAACGACTAACAGTTTTAGACAACCATTTTATCAACTGAAAATGCTATTTTCCGAGCGAACACTGTTATTAATCTTTAGCAATTAAGTGACACAAACTATACTGTAAAGTAAATACTCGCCGTATACAAACAAAGATAAGTCTGTTTAAAAATAAAAAAGGATAAGAGTATTTGTGCCCATTGTTAAGCTTTCAATCCTTTGAATCTTCTGTATACAGGCGCTGTAGGAGGTGATGGCGGCGATGATGGCGACGATAAGGAAAAGGCAGAGGAGGAGGAGAGAGAGCGCCAGGAGGCCATACGTGAGGCCGAAGACCGGCGCAAGGAGAAGCACCGGAAAATGGAGGAGGAGCGCGAAAAGATGAGACAGGATATACGCGATAAGGTAAGCGGCAATCTGTTTTGTTCTGCTCTTCTGCCGTTTTGTTGTACTCAAACAATGTGCGGTGTTATTTGAAAGTGTGCTCCCAAACTTCCTGCTGCAGTTCAAATTGACTCTAGTAGGGAGTCCTTTTAACGAGCGACTCCCTAACGGAGTCAGATTGAGTTACAAAGGACCAAGTCAACAATGCCCCAGTGATTCAAATGTTATAAATAATGATTAATGTTGAGTGATGATGAGTGAGCAGAATTCGGTTTTCAATCTAAAAATATATACAACATAAATCCATGTCTGTGGCTCTCTTGTCCTGTGGCACTCTTACAGTACAACATCAAGAAAAAGGAGGAAATTGTCGAGGCAATGCCACAGGAGGAGCCCAATCCGCTGATGCGAAAAAAGAAGACGCCCGAGGAGCTCGCCGCCGAGGCCGAGCAGGAGGAGCTCGACGATTTTACAAGTGAGTTCGAGATCAAGTTTGCACCATTCTGTATGTATGTGTATGTTGCTCGTACTCATATATACATTATCTATCTATATATCTATCTATATGTATGTATATGTATATACTATCTTCAACTGGTCTTTAATCTATGCTATTATCTGTTTCACCAAGTCGGACGCGACTGTCCATATGTCTAGTGCTATATATCTATATATGTGTGTGTAACTGTATGACCTCTTTAGTTATATATTTACTGATGTATTTCTTAAGTTTTGATCAAGCGGCTGTCAATAACAACAACAAATACAACAACTACCAAACAAATAACAACTACAAATATAAACAATCTATAAGAAAAAAAATACTAAAATGCACACAACGTCGCTTGAACGTAGTACTCGTAAACATCTCTCTCTCTCTCTCTCTTTGTGTGTATGTGTGTGTGTGTGTGCTTATTTGCGTCGTAATCTTCTCGTGCTCGTGTTTATAACTATGAACTATAAACTACTAACTAAAGCTATCATCTGTCTCTCTCCACTAATACTACTACTACTACTACTACTACTACTACTACTACTACTACCTTTATATATGTGTACTATGTTTCCTGTGCGTATGTACTGTAAGCTCTAACTAATCGTACCTACTACTATCACGTATATAAGCTAACTCTATATAACTAAATCTGAAATCATGTTAAAGCAACGAATGAAACAACTTTTAACGCCTATCAACTGTGCACTCCATTTTCTCATATACTTTTCCTCATTTAACTCATCTTTTAGTTAGATATTTTCATTGGTTTTTCTTATTTCAATGGTATTTACTATACGAATTATGTGTTGTATTCAAAACTGGGTTGCAAATTAAAATGATTGATTGATGTTAGTGGACGATTGAAAGATTGTCACAATGTATTTAGGTTAAATAATGTATTAGACTAAGGTAAGTGCTACAATTCATATAATCTACTCATTTTGTGTGTGGTAATCTAATTGCAATCTCTTTGCATTTGTATTCATCTATTCCACCATTGCCTCTCTATCTCTCTCTCTCTCCCTCTCTCTCTCTCTCTCTATCTTTAAATTTTTCTACCTCTTGCTCTCTATCTCTCTCCTTATCTCTCTCTCTCTCTCTGTCTCTCTCTCTCTCTCTCTCTCTGTCTCTCAAACTATCTGTCTATCTATCTGTAAAGAATCGAATTTATTGTCGTTTAGCCAGATTGAATACAATACTAAATGTTTCCGTAACACTCACAACAAAAACAGCTCTCACACGAGCCAAGAAACCCCAAACAAAATGCCACCATAATTAAATAGTTAGGGGGATGCCCGTAATGTTCAGACTCCGATTATAGCTTGGGGTTGTATAATTCAGGTGTGGGTATAGCTAGCTAGCTAATAGTCATAATAATTATTCAATTATACTTACATTATTTAACAAAAATAAAAAAAAAATGTTATGTTTTCGTTTTACAACATCAAACTCACCAAATGCACTAACTAACTAATTAATATATAGACCTTTGTATGATTTCGTTAAAAGCTAAATATATAAACTAAACTTAAAAAAAGAACTTTATTTTCAATGGCTTGTGTGCTCAATTACATACGAAAACTAAACACGCATAACAAAATAATATTTTCTATATAAACTTGTCGAAGAACTTTCCTAACTGTGTTTGCCAACTATGTAACAACAAAAATGAACATAGAAAAATTATCTAAACAACATCTTTCGTACATATACACAAAACTTTTTCCCTCTTGCAAATTGTTTACTCTCTGTTTTCTCTTCAATCTATGTGTAGTATATGTATTTTACATAATGCTTGAAGGACTATGTAAAATATATATATTGCATATGCTGTCTATGTATGTGTATTTCACCTCGACTTTAACACACACACTCAATTATTCTTTATATCACATGCTCAACTATCGCTATCTCGTTTCCACTCACGACTTACAATGACTCTAAATCTATTTTGTCTACTCTTGTCTATCTGTTAATTACGTTCTAACTTCACATTTACTTTCTGTTAACTACTATTTACATGGATAATCCAAAAACGTTAACATTACATAACAGACTTTGATTGATTGAACATTTATTATTGTAATATTTTAAATTATGATTTTGGCAAGAAGAGAACGAATTTATTTATTAAATTTCCCCCGCTCCACCTGCTGTATTGCATTTTGAGTGATGTCCCTTTGATTCCACGCATCAAAATAAAAAAAAAAATACTTATACCTTATTTTAATTTAGAACAAATATATATGGCTAACGTACAGTTAACAGTTGCACTCAACTACTTTACGTTACGTTGCGTTGCGTGGCGTAACAATTCGTTGCGTAGCGTTATGTTAGTTAACATGAGCATCCATAAAAATACATATACATACCAGTTGAACATACATAACATTTGTAGTCTACTCTACAAAATATGCTTATTTATTGCTGTTTCCATACTCAATTTCTTTTTACAGAACTGAAAAATCAAATAGAAACGCAAGTAAATGAGCTAAAAACTCAAATAGAGGGAAAATGTGTCATGCAGTGATATGTCAGTCACCATAAAAAATAAATATATATATATAAATAATAAAATGTAATTCGAAAAATAATAATAACAAAAAAAGAGAAATTCTACAAAAAAATAAATATAAACATAAAACGAAACATTTATAAAATGCAATTAATTTAAATCACTTCAACTTAAATTCGTTGATATATATAAAGTTAAAAAAAAAACATATTATGTTCGAATCGTTCTACATAATATTGGAAAAGCATAAACAAATAATAATCTATTTACCATACATATAACACAAAGTCATAATTCGGCAGCAATAAATCGAGCAAAACTATAACACGCCGGAGATTCAGATTATGTGAAGCATATTAAGGATTATATTATGTCATAATAATAATAATAATAACAATTAATAATAATACCAATAATAACACTAATAGTATAATAGTAATAATAACTACCAATCGATAATGAATGACTTGAAAACTTGAACTTGAAAAGAAAACAAACAAAAAGAATCAATTTATATATGTATACATATATATGTATGAAAACAGGACGGTGAAATCCTATTGAATTTTAAAGTAGTTAAAGCATAAACCAAATTATGTATAAACGAAATATAGTAAACGCCTTTAATAATATTCAAATCACTTTTGCTTCGATGATAATGTAATATACTCAATGCCCCAAATATACAATACATAACCGTTGTTTAGTTGATAGCATTACGAAATTACGATAACGATATCGATTCGAATACGAAAACGAATTCAAATTCGAGATCGAAGTCAAAATCGAAACTAAACAAAACCAAATAAAATGCGAATGGTGCGACAGAGACAGAGTCAGAAACAAAAACAAAAACATAAACAAAATGGAGGTTGCTGAATCATGTCGAACCGTCGAAATACGTTGCTGAAAATCTTTTTTGGACTTTAATAACATACATAACATGCATACATACCTACAAATATACACGAGTATAAAATGAAAGGAATGGACTTACTCGAACTTCTTTTGTTGATATATTTCCAAAACAATTCAAATAAATTTCTATGAAAATTCGCTAAAGCAAAAATTGACTGCAGAAAATGTTAAAATCGTCGTTGGTACTCGAAATGAATATTCCAAAAATACAAAAAAAAAGAAGAGAAATCAAAACCAAAAAAGTATTCACGATCGTTTATTTCTTAAACTCAAGAGAACTCTTCTTTAACAGCTGTAACATTTTGTTTCT
Source organism: Drosophila setosimentum (assembly GCA_035043505.1). Classification (NCBI taxonomy): domain Eukaryota; kingdom Metazoa; phylum Arthropoda; class Insecta; order Diptera; family Drosophilidae; genus Drosophila; species Drosophila setosimentum. Next base: position 2,495,023 of record JAWNMY010000008.1, read on the forward strand.
TTCCCATACAAATAAAAAAAAAACATACTACACACAACAATTGAGACATTCTAAGCTATTTGAGATACTTACTGAACATACTGATTGATGCTTCTGAAATGTAAGTAAACCACCTACTATATACCTACCTAAACTAAAATCTATATACATTAAACATTACAAAACTTGAGTTTGAGTTTCTATTGCTTAAGTTGACAAACAAACCATTATCCAGTAGGCAATATATTGTATGACAAAAATCAAAATACAAAACAAAAAAACAAATCTTAGATATATATTATATATATTCACATATGTATATGTAGCCATTTAGCAAAGGACAATAGTTCATAAGCAAAGCTAGGCAGTTCGAGAGCATAATGCTGTGATACATTTAGCATACATTTTTGTCACCGAGAAGCGCACACAATTGCAAGCCAACCCTCCAACCCCAAAACAAAAGCATCCTGCCCCAAAGAACATGACACTTCAAATATAGTCGCATGCAGAATTAAAAAAATTATATACTTACATACAAAAAATACGTAATGCCATAAATACATAAAATGCCAAGGATTTAAAGACGGAACCCTTAACAAACAATATATAAATAAATACCACAATACATTATATATATACACATATATATAAATACATATCTCTATCTGTTGTCTGCTCCATTATGTAAAAGGGTAGGTATATATAAATATATATATACTGCCTACAAACATATATGCATATACAGTACCAGTGCCACTCCAGATTGTATATAAAATACGATGTTTCACCAAATTAATAAATACATAAAACCACTTATCATGGTACAGAATGCAACTTTGTATGCATGAATGTACATATACAATACAAAAATACCTATATACATACATACATACAAATGCGAGCCGTTAAGTAATGAAAAAATCAATATATATATATTCAATATTTCATTTAATTGTAAATGGGTTCGTGCTTAATTGCACTTGAATCGACGATATTTCGTTTGTTTTGCTTATCGATTAAAAATACTGCTCGCATTTAGTATTCGTATGTATTAAGCTATTAATATTTCTATATCACTCTTTTCTGTGTACCACTGTACTACCACGGCATGCCCTTTCCAAAGATGTACAAAAAAAAAATGAAAAAAACCAAAAACAAAAAAATTCGTCTTTACATCCGCCTGTAGTATGCCTTATAGAGATAGCCAACAATAAATCATATCAATATCAAATACTATTTATACATATATTTAAACATAGAATGGACATTTGGAAAGGACATTTTTGTGCCTCGGCTCGTCCGAAGTTAGAATTCTTCTTGTTTATTTTTATTTTTCATTTAAATATTAGCTACTAATCAATATACTATATATATATATATATATATATATATATGTATATATATATAAATACATATGAATAAATGTTTTAATCACAGTGCATTCTCTATATCTCTCTCTTTCTCTGGTGTCTCTCTCTCTCTCTCTCTCTTCTTTTGATTTGAAACACTCTTTTGAATCTTTAATCTGCGCCACTTCTACTACTACTACTACTACTCTGCCTAAAAAATAAAAATATCTGAAAATAATAATACAACAACATCAACATTGCAACAACACGAAACAACAACAACATCAACATCAACAACAACAACAACAACTCTACAATATCTTCACCACAACTACGACTCGCTGGTCTCTTTCAGACATATGTACTCTCGGTGTTTTATATGATATACCACTCGTATCATCATCAACAACAACAACAACAACTACAACAGCACAAGAAAAACAACAACAACAAGAACAAGTACAAGAACAACATCAACCTACATCTATTACAGAAGTAACCTTATATGTACTATATATATATATGATAAAGAAAACTTTTTTCAAAATATACAACAGAGCCAAAACAAAAAAAAAAAATAATTAATTATCCACTACACAAAATTTCTATAATACACCATTATTTCTTAACGTTGTGAACAATTTTCCTCTTCTTTTGTAAATGATCAACTATAAGTTAACAGTCAATATATATATATATATATATATATACATAGATATATATATATATATCTATAAACACAAACATACACATACATTTACTCATATATAGATTCACATGCATTTAAATAGCCAAACAAATATGGTGTTGTAAATGTTTAAAGTGTTATGTACAGATCTAACAAATACCAAAGAAATTAATGTACAATCTACATAGCATACCATAAATAGAGAATATACACAAAACAAAACAAAATGCAAAAAAAAAATAAATAAATAAATAAAGTACTCAATAGCTTATATGATATAATATACTACATCAACAGTATCATAATGAACAATCAACATACTAAACATACAATATTAAACAGAAAACAAAAGAAATACCGAGAAATTTACTTATGTCCCTTTCAATCAGCACTGAACCAATCTTGAACTGTTTCTTCTTGTATCAGCAACAACTATGCAACTTAGTTTCGGGCTACCGCTGCCCCTCTCTCTGTCAATCTAAGAAAGCAAACCAATCCTATAGTGCCCCTCGCTCCATACAAAGTTAGGAACGATTGAACGATTGAATGCCTTAAAGTGGCTCCTATGAAAAGCGCATAGATTCTATTTGAAGAACGCTTAAATCCTTTCACTACAAATCTTCAAAATGCTACAACTAGAGCCTAGCATTATACTATATACTACTATTACTATTCTACTATTAAAACTACTATTTCCCCCAAAACAGATTTTACTAGTTTTACCGAACCCAAGTCTTATGCTCTATCCAATTCTTAGCTCTTAGATCTAATGAGTAAAGCGCTTTCTACTTACTACATACTACATATAGCGAATGTTTGACTAGATTCTATATAGAAAATATCTCTATTGCGTTCTTTCAAAAACATATATATGATATTGAAGTTCACTTGAATTGTTTAAACAAAATACAAATACAAAAAAAAAACATTTAAAACAACAACAAGATACATATACAAAATTATACAAAAAAAAAAATAAAATACAAAAACACATATTATTCAATCATAACGAAGATTTTAACGTAATCATAAATGTTGAAAATGTTAAATGGTTCAGATGATTTTTTGTTTTGATGTTTAATATTACATATAGTTATGATAATGTATGTATATGTATATCGGAAAGTTTATAGCAAATCAGATTATTATTGAATATTATTAAAAATATATATACATACCTACACATATACACATGTATATATATCACTATATGTATATATATATGTATATGTGTAACAAAATAGGGAAATGAATTTAAACCAACATCAAAAAAAAAACCAAACAAAATACGAGAATAATGTTGAAAATTATACCATTCAAGTCATTATTAGATGTGAAAGCAGATCTATACACAACAAAAACAACAAACAAACAAAAAAAGAATACCAAAACAAAACAAAAAAAAATATACAAGAAACATAAGGAAATCGTTAATAGTTGATTAATTATATTGTTACTTTGAACATTTAATTAAATGAAAAAAAAGAATAATAAAAACATGATATATATGTATAAATATATACTTATATGAGAAAACACAAATAATACAATGGGTTTTTCTTCCATTCCTGGGCAAAGTAAGACAATCACCAGGCGTTACGGTTATGATCTCCTTCTCTATCTATCTCTCTCTCTCTCTCTCTCTTTCTCCATATATGTACTACATCTACTACAACAACTGCCAATACACTGCGACTCTCTGTCTCTCTATGATACTACGTATAGCGAACTTGATTTGGCATGACTGTTAGTCTAAATGTTTTTCCAATCTTCCTGTGTCTGTGTCTCTCTATCTCTCTCTCACACTCTCTCTCTCTCTCACTCTATCTGTCTATATCTCTAACTATCTATCCTTCCTGTTACTTTCCTACTTCCTACCTAACATACCTACTACCTATGTACTCTACTTATCTCAATACTAGGCGCAGGTGCTGCTGTCTATCGTCTATATTAACTATTCTACCGCTAAGTATAATACTATACTACTACTACTACTACTACTACTACTACTACTCTTAAACATTGTGTAATGGAATGTGCTGCGTTTTCTACTAAGTATTACTAAGCACATACTCTCGTATACCAATGCAAAATGCATCCGTATTCGCATCTATGCATCTGAGATACTCAGATCAAAGATACTCAGGTATTCGCAAAGGTGAGTTATGTGTAGCCAATTGGGGTCTCTTTCCAGACAGATGATGAGTGTTACGTAAGTATACTCAGGTGTTTAAATTTCCTTTCGATATGCATTTTTCTGTTGTGTTGTTAGAAGTCACGTCATAAGTATAATTATCCTGGGACCAGGTAGGTAGTCTATGTCGTGACCATACCTCATATCACACCTCTAAAACACAGCCAGACAACAAAGTTGCAAAAGCCACAGCTAAATTGACAAAAAAAAAAGTACTAAAAATATATAAACATAACAAACAAACTCCCTTAGGGAAAATTTGTCCTGTCCTCCTAGTGAAGGGTGAAGTCAAAACAAAAGCAATCAAAAACTCGAAACAAATTTTACTCTTTCATTTTTCCTTTTTTTCCCTATGTTTTTACATGTCACTTTTGTAGGCAATTTTACTAAGTTGTAAAAAGTTTTCTGCTTGGATTGTGTGCGTATAAACTGATTTATTCTTGTTTTATACTTTCAGCGAAATTGAAAAAACGCCTCAGTGATGCTTTTAAGAGTTGCCCATTGAGAAACTTGTTTTGAACCAAGCCAACAGCAAATCAAAACCCAAAAGCAAATCCAAATTCAACGATTAAACAAAAATGAAGGGGATCTTACATTAATAGTTTCGGTTTCAAACTGCATGCAAGCGTACTAAACATATACCAAATGCGAGTATATATTAAGAAGAGTATGTCTGTATGAAAAATATATTTACATAGATGAATACCTTTGTTTAAGAACAACCAAGTAAAGTGCATCGAATAGCTTTATTCCCGAAGCTTTCGTGTGCAATTGTCATAACTTTAACGTGCATTATCAGACTTCCTATGGTGACTATAACTTTTTGTCTGAACTAGATTTACATGCGATACATAAAGCAAGAAGCGATTATACTTACATATATATGAAATTAGTACAACCCTACGATGTGCCCTTTGAACGCATTAGCAGCTGCACTAAATTTTAATTAGAGCTCCTCTCCTTGAGATGGGATTAAGAAACGTTATAGAATTTACATGCTATAATTTCATAATTTGTTCAATGGCGTTTTTATTCCTGAAACGTTTTTCAAGTATTTAAATAGTTATATAGACGCATTTTGTTATGAAAAAAAAAATAAATCATAACCATTTGTTATATATATTCGATTAAAAGCCCAAAAAAAAACTTTGGTTACTTACTAAGTACAATGACGAAGGAATATAGCAACTATAGATTATAGTGACTAGAGAATTGAAATAAACAACGACATTAGTTTAGAGCAATTTAGAGTAGACGAAACTCACCGCATACCAAGACGTCTTTCAATATACAATGTGTGCCAATGAGCGCTGTTCTTTCGATTTTTCGATTTAGATTGTAGACGATTTAAAGTGTTTTCGTTACTTGCCAAAATTATTCATAAGATTTTCAAAGTACCTGAAATTCCAATATGACCCTAGTGGAAGTCTAAAATTAGGTTAAGGTTCCTTGAATGTTACAAACAACAACTGAGTTCCCATCATACATAAATAACATAAAGAAACAGATAAACAGAAGCTGCTCAACACACTTCCTTACTATGTACTTTGATCATCTTTAATACTTTCAAGAATACCCACTTATATCGACTAACTTATACCTTACTTTATATAGAATCACTATCATTGAAATGCATTTGCAAATAGCTTAAGAGCAGATTCTTCACACTACTGTTTGACAATTTAAAGCAAGATTTCAGTACTTCGGCCCTCCGAAGTAGATATATCCTTTTCAAAAGCTACAACTGCAAAAAACTATGGCAATCTTTTTTTAACAGTTTCGTCGAGCTTACGATGCTGCAGTAAATAAATTCCGTAAAACATAGAGTATTTTCCTAGTTCATAACTCAGATATGTTAAACCATCGCCCAAGTTTTTGAGGGGGATAAAACGTGAAATTTTACATCAATCATTTGAATAACAACAATCATATCTAAACCTAAACGATTTCGTGTCTTAATTTAAAAAAAAATATATATTAAATGATTTTACAAGTAAATGAAAATAATGATAATGAAAACGAAAACGAAAAACATACACAAAAGCAAAGCAAAAGTTTCGAAAATGCAAACGTAGTTTTTATCGAAAGCAGCAAAGTAATTTTAGTCTAAGTATATATAATTTACATACCAAAATGACCGACTGAAATTATTGTTAAAAGTTTTATGAACTATACTTGCATATATACATATATTGATATGATCAAGTAAATGAATGAAAGAATAAAGAAAAATATATATACAACAAATTCATATGCGAAAAAAATCAACAAAAAAGCAAAAAAAAAATGTAATGGAAAAGGAAATATATTAAAGTTTCTATACCTTAATCAATCATAAATTTGCGATTCAATATATACATACAATATACATACATATACATATTACGATAGTTGATCGAAATCTAATTTTAAATGACGGCAAGACCCCATGAAAAAGAATTAGATATATAGGGCCATTTACAATTACATTTAAATAAACAAATAAATCGAACAATAGTTTTGACATAAGCCAATCGACAACAAATAAAATTGAAAGCAAACGAATTATAAAAAAGTGTTATTTACTTTTATAAAATAGCAAACGAGATTTTTGGCAGTTAAATCCTGATCAGAACAGATCTATCCTGATGGTCGTGAATGTCAAGAATAAGATGCAACCCAAGACTAGTTCCAAAAAGAATTCTAAATAAAAACCATATATAATAAAAAAAGAAATAAGAACTTCAGCGTTATTAAAAAAGAAACATATAATAAAAACTACAAAAAAAAAAAAAAATCCAAAAGAATAATACAATTATAAAACTATCCTAGCGATTATTATACTTAAAATAAAAAAAGATAAATATTCAGGCATTTCAAAGATGATGCGATTATCATCATTACTTAAGACCCTCGTTCTTAACTACTTATAGGCACATACATACGTACATACATGTACCTATGTATGTCAACTGCGTTGTATTGCATTGCATTGCATTGGATTATATTGTATGGTATTGTATTGCATTTTAATATGTTGTATTGTATTTACTGTTGGATTGTATTTTAATATATAGAAAGAGTTAATTTCCAATAAAGAGTTTTTAAATGCAACTTTGGCAATTTTGCGTTTTCATTCTCATTCTTTAATGGCAACCTTTCCTTTTACACAAACCAAGTAAGTATTTGAGTTCAATCAAAAGGAAAAATGCAAAACAACAAAATGGAAAGAAAGAAAAAACAGAGTGCTTAAGAGTTTTTCCCTCACACACACAGAATAAATATTCATTGCAGTGAAGTTGTGCGCTTTTATTGGTATTTGGTATTTGGTAAAACTCATCGTTGGCATTTCATGTTGCCTGTCATTATGCGGAGGCCGCATTGTTTAGAGATCAAATACCAAAGTGTTTGGAATTTAAGGAACTGCCTGGGTGCCAGCCTGGTTGCCTGTCGTCTTCTTCCATTTTTTCTGCAATGCTCCGAAGTGGGCAAGATAAGAATTCGATTGTGGGGGTTGCCAAGCAACTTGTCGGCAAACAAGAGGGGCTCGGGTTGGGTTGTGTTGGGTAGGGGTAGGAGCAGGGGTGTCACACGTACTACAAATCAATAACAGAAAGTGCGCAACTCGCTATTCCTTGCGTTGCCAATCTCCCCCTCTCGCAACCACGCTCGAGCATATTTCGTTTAATTAAAAAAGTTCAGCAATGTTTCTGAACAATTGATTCCTAAATTGACATCGTTGACATTTTAATGCGTTTAGTTCCGCTTGTCACTTAATGTGAGTTTTATCTTTGTCTACCCATTAACATACATATTGGCAGGGCAGCTTAGCTTAACAACAATGATTTGACCTTAAATGGTTAACAATTTGTCACGAATCCCCAACTATATACGAACTCTGTATCTGGGTTCCTGTAAGCCCTGCTGCTTATAAATAATGCAGCGAATCGCTTTTAATTATACAAACCGAACGGGTATAACCCATAAATGGAGCCAACGTACACCCACAACAGACGCACACACTCTGCTGTCAGCCAAGTGTAAAGAGTCGTGTTTATTAGCCAAAAACAAACCCCATCTGTATGTGGTCTGGCTAAAGTTCCACTTTAATGTAATAGGAATTACCCCTAATGAAATGCATTGTCAAATGAAATGGTAAAATTGACGACGTCCACTCTTTCCTGAAGTGGCGAACCGCATTAAATCAGCAATCTAACCGCCACTAAATAAACAGAAGCCCCCCCCCCCCCCCCTCACACACACAAATGTACACACCCACACACTCAAATAGCAGACATGCTTACACATACGAGAGTACAAGATGTTGCGGACGTGGCTGCCTTCTGACCAGGATCTAAAGTTAAAAGCACTTGTAACAAATTGAAATCATTCATCTTACTTTTCGCATTCATTTGCACTCACATGAGAACACTCGCACACCAGCACACTCACTTACGCACACACACTTACATATATACACAATAACCCCCCCTTTATTCAAACCGATAATGTGGGCATTTGAAATACGCCTGGTCAGCCAATAGCATTAAGTAGTTGGGTTTTTTTGGGCTTTCCTCTGTGCACACAGGTAATCCCCGCCTGCTGCCATGTGCATATTTATCAGGGAAACTACCACAGTCGGACAGTCGGACTGTTGCACAGCCGTTAACAGCTTTAAGCGACGCTCTCTATCAGCTAATCTGTACCAGTTTATTATTCATGGCTATGAGTAAATGTGTATTTCCATTTAAGCATTGTTGTAAGCATGTTGCGTAGTCTATGTAAGAGATTAAGAAATATATTCTCGAATATTTTCCAAACAATTTCTAAAAACCAGAAAAATATTTTAGTTTCAAAGTGAACTATTTGGTTAATATTTAATGGTCGGTGTGGCTTAGAAAATTGTTTGTTTTGGAATTTTGTGCTTTTGACGGCGCATAGGAAACAAAGTAGGCAATGAATTATTGAGCAAAACTTTAGTTCGTAATACTGAATTGATATCAAAAAGGGTACAATACATAGAATATACAAAATTAGTTAAAATATTGCATTGAATTTGAAAGATGAAAGATATACAACGTACAATTGTGGATTTTATGCACCCCATTCCCGAGACTTACCCAGATAGACTTAAATTCAAGATACTAGAATTTATCTTTCCACCCTATGCTAAGAAATCAATTGTAACATACAAAGTAATAAATCCTGAAGTGAACTTTGGGTATATTACTATATCGGTTTTCATTGCATTGATTTGGATCTTTCTCGCATTTTTCGCAAAAAAAGTAAGTCACCATTGTGAGTAATTTCATTTTGTATATATAATCATTAACAATTCTAATTTAGAATAAACGTAATATAAGTCAATAATGCTACACTAAGAGATGACAAAATTAGATGAATGCAATGATGGGGGACGTGCAAGAGGTACAATTTTATAATATTTCAATAATAAAATAAACCAAATATATACAAAAATAAAAACACCCTCATCAAATTTGACGTGCAGCACAAAAATGGTTCATCTCAATTATCCAAACGGAAAGAGCCACTGTCAAATACATTGAATATAATTTTAATATTGGCAATAGCACAAACCAAAAATAAAAAAATAAAAATAATGAATAGTTTGCAATATTACTAGTATGCTTCCCATGAGCCTCTAATTGTGTCTACTTGATGAATATGTTTATACTCAGATTAAATGCTCTAGAATAATTTGGTATATATATATTACAAACACGATTATTCGCTTAACATTTCGCACACTACAATACTTAAAAAATTCTAGACTTTAACATTTATTAATTAAGTACATGGACTGTTGTATACATGTGCTCGCAAGTAAATGGGTATTGTGCGTGTATATTTGTGTATATATAGAAAATAAGAAAAAGTAAAGAATAAACAAGAAATGAACTTCAGTTTTGCGCTCAATCGACTTGTCGGCTGCAGCAGCATGCGGCAAGCACTTTCGAGTGGATGGCTATTAAAACGGGCCAAACCTGTCAGACTCAAGTAGAAGAGAAATCATTTCTCCATTGAAGCGAAAATTGCATTGATGAGGCCAAAGGCAATGACGGGGCGCCAAAGCAAATTCTCATATCCCTCTCCCAAATCATCGTCTTATACATAAATCTTGTTATATATAAATATATATATATATATAAATACATACACATGCACACACACACATGAATATGTACACATGTATGTATAGCATTAATCAGTTGCAGAGAGCAGCAATTTTTCGCACCACTGCCTGAAAAGTCCCTGTCTCTGTTTGAGTTTCGTTGTTATTTCCCACTCAAAAAAGATTCACCACAGCTTGGCGGCCGCTCGTAAGCAGAATCGAGCTGATCTTTTGAAGCCGCTCTCAGTGCAATTCAACTGACAGAGGAGGACGCACGTCGAAGCGCTTCATTTCAACCAGATCCAAAATTAGAATTCTGTGGAAATATATATTGTAAATTCGGCATGAATCTCCTGATAGGTGTGATATTGCTGCAATGCATATTTCAAAGCTACGCACAAGGTAAGCTCACAGATAAGATCAGGACCATCTTTGGGGTCAAAGCCCGAGTATGTTTGGAAAAAATATAAGAAAACAAAAATACAAAAATAAAAAAACCAAAAAACCCAAAAGCAATAACAAGACAACTGGTTATCAGCAGTGAACTCGACCCTTCGAAACCGAATTGAATTTTATTACTTGAGCATAACGGTGGGGATTTTTTCTGAGAATGACGAAGTCTCTCTTTGTGTGATTTTTATTATACCCTGAACCCATTAAAAATGGGTAAAAAGAGTAAATGGTTTTGTACAAATGTATGTAACAGGCAGAAGGAAGCATCTCCGACCCCACAAAGTATATATATTCTTGATCAGGATCAATAGTCGAGTCGATATAGCCCTGTCCGTCTGTCCGTCCGTCTGTATGAACACGCAGATCTCAGGAACTGTAAGAGCTAAGACTTCAAATTTGAAATATAGGTTCTCGTATACCAGGCGCAGATCAAGTTTGCATTATTTTTTCGATAACTGCCTTGACAGATTCTTCTAATTAATACACAATATGCATATGCATATTGTTGATCAACTGCCCAAATTTCGTCAGAATTGGATAAGAAACACCCAAGTTATAGTCGAAAATGTATTCTCATATTCATCTCATTTCTATCAGCAGCCGCAAGCAAATTCTCTATGCATAATAATGCGAGCGTATGTGTTAAAATGAGATGACATGATAATCGACGCGAGCCTCAATATGTGTTTTTGTGTATTGCGTGTTTTAGAGCGGCAGAGGCCGCTTGCAGAGCTGCTCGCATTTTAGTGAAAATCTTTTTAAAGGGGAATTTGCCAATAATAATAGAATATATTTAATAACTGGGTTCAGGGTATTTCGTAGTCGAGTTCACTCGACTACAGCACTCTTACTTGTTAGTATTCATTTTATTATGTTTGCTACAGAAATTTTTGGGCGTTGTACGACGCCAGCGGAACAAAGTGGCACCTGCATCAGGCTCGCAGAATGCAGTTACCTCTACCAGATGGTTCAGAAGCGCACAATTCCCACAGCCGAACTCACTCTACTGCAGAAGAGTCAATGCGGGTATCGTAATGGCCAGGTGCTGGTAAGTATACAGAATATATATATATATATATATATATATATAGATATTATTAATGAGACTCTTCTGATTCTTTTTCTTGCAGATTTGCTGTGCCAACAGTCGTAGCATAGGAAATCTACCCCAACCCCAACCCCAACCCCAACCCCAACCTCAACCCATTATGCCAACGAGATATTCCAGTTTGTTGCCCAAAGTGCCCAACTGTGGTGATAACTTTGGAGATCGCATCGTAGGAGGTGTGAATACCGGTAAAAAGGAGTTCCCCTGGCTGGCACTCATTGCATACACAAAACGTAAGCAAAACTCCACTCACATTTTGATTGCTGTGAAATTATAAACATATTTGTTTTTCTTTTTGTTAGCTAACAATGTAATTGGGCACCACTGTGGTGGTTCTTTGATCAACAATCGATATGTGCTGACTGCAGCACATTGCGCTCTTGCCGTTCCCAAGAGTTGGCGCTTGTCGGGCGTGCGTCTTGGCGAGTGGGACACGACTATGAATCCGGATTGCACTCGGGAGAGAAATGGTCGGGAGGATTGCAATGATCCGTATGTGGACGTGGCAGTCTCTGAGATTATTACGCATCCCGAATACCCTGTAACTGAAAAAGATCAGCATCACGACATTGCACTGCTACGTCTCCAAAATGCGGTGACTTTCACTGCCTTTATATCACCGGTGTGCCTGCCCATACGTCCGGAGGATCGGAATAATTTATTCCTGGGCAGGCAAATGATTGTCGCCGGCTGGGGTCGCACCGAGACAAACATGACAGCGAATGTCAAGCAAAAGGCACAAATCGAATCTGTGACATCGACGGACTGCATCCGCCGTTATAGCCCCCGACGAACAATTACCCCTAATCAGATCTGCGCAGGTGGAGTCGTGGGAATAGATTCATGCAACGGCGACTCTGGCGGGCCGTTAAGTAATTGTTCATTTGATCTGTTTGATTGTCTTTCGTTTATCATTCATGTTTTTGCTTTCATTTTAGTTATGGAGGAAATCACTGAAGGCTATGGCAATTATTATCTGACCGGTATCGTGTCCTTTGGTCCCACACCCTGTGGCCTTGCTAACTGGCCGGGAGTTTACACTCTTGTCTCCGCATATATTGAATGGATTGGAAGCAATATTCGACCATAGAATTTCGCTTGAGTTTACTCGCATTTAAAAAATATATTTTTACCTAATGATTATTAAACCACTCGTAATAAAAATGGTCTTGGTGTTTAATTATTATACTTTTGATCGCTTGCTTACTTCTTATTTCAGTTGAAAAGTTTGCTAGAGCGCGAACATATTTATCGATAATCAACTAGTGAGTTTCTTATCGATGTCAGGAGTAAGCAATTTAATAGCAGACGCATTTCGCGTTAATACAGCGATAACCCTGTCTAATAACAGTGGATTGAGTTTTGGTATCGATACTTTAATATTACGTCAATTTTGCCGCAATATGTTAACTAAAATATTGAAAATCTGCAGTGCACATTCACAATCAAGGCAAGTGAGTCTTTCTCTCTCTGTCCAGCTCATTATCAGTGACGGCTTTAATCTCAATCGCTGTTGCGGGTGAGGTGAGATATGCGTTGACATTTTCGAGCCGCTCTCAGTGTAATTTAAACGGACAATCCGAGAACACATTTAAATTTCTAAATCGGAATGAAATTCCTGCTGATCGTAGTATTGCTGCAAAGCATATTCCAAAACTACGCGCAAGGTGGGTGAAGCTGATAATTGAGTTAGAGAAATGCAAATAAAGCAAAACAAGTCAAAAACTTAAACATTAAGAATATAACTGGTTATCAGCATTGAACTTGACCCTGTAAAATCAATGAGTAAACAATGATTAGTGATTAATTTATTTAAATTTTTAAAATTTGTTATTCCCCATTGTGTTTGTTGCAGTCATCTTTGGCAGTTGTACGACACCAGCGGAGCAAAGAGGAAACTGCATCCAGCTCCGAGAATGCGACTATCTTTTTGAGATGATCCAAAGGACGCTCACAGCTGCTGAGCGTAACTTTCTGCAGAGGAGCCAGTGCGGCAATAGAAATGGCCAGGTGCAGGTAAGTACAAGTTCGATATATGCAGATGCATCTGTAGATAGAAATAATGTTAAACTTGTAGATTTGCTGTGCCATCAATCGAAGTGGAAATAATCGCCAGTCTCAGCTCCCACCCGTAATAGATCTGCAAAGCCAACCAAAACAGACTTTGCTCTCGCAACACTCCAGCCTCCTGCCCCAAGCTCCCAACTGTGGTGACAACTTTGCAGTTCGAATTGTTGGCGGTGTTATCGCCGGCAAAACGGAGTTTCCCTGGCTGGCACTCGTCGAGTACGCGAGAAGTAAGTGTCAAAGGCCGGTCACAGCTGCCACATGAATCACTCTATGATCGTCTGTTCTAGCTGATAATGTCACCAGGCACAGTTGTGCCGGCACCCTGATCAACAATCAATATGTTTTGACTGCTGCACATTGTGTCTCTGGCATTCCCCAGAACTTTCGGATAACCGGCGTGCGTCTGGGTGAATGGGATACGAGTATGGATCCGGATTGCACCAAGGAGAGAAATGGCAAAAAGGACTGCAACGATGCGTATGTGTATGTGCCTGTTTCTGAGATTATTCCACATCCCCAATATCCCGGCAGCCGCAATGATCAACTGCACGACATTGCCCTACTGCGACTAAAGTCTCCGGTCAACTTTACTCAAACAGTTTCGGCGGTTTGCCTGCCCCTGCGACCGGAGCAACAGAATAATACATTCCCCGGCCAGCCATTGGTTATCTCCGGCTGGGGTCGCGCTGAAAATAACATTACCCCCAATATCAAACAAAAGGCGATACTTGAATCTGTGCCGACAGCAGCCTGCCATAATCGTTTCTTCACCAAACTAAATCGCACAGTTACCTCGAACCAAATCTGCGCCGGCGGAGTGAATGGCATCGATTCGTGCCGCGGTGACTCTGGTGGCCCATTGGGTAATGTAATGCTAAGCAGTAAAATCTATAATTTATGTACAATTGTTTCTTTTTAAAAACTAGTTATGGTCGATACGTATAATCGCAGCGACAATTATTATCTTGTCGGCATCGTGTCTTATGGGCTAACACCCTGTGGCCTTGATGGCTGGCCGGGAGTTTACACACTTGTCTCTGCATACATTGAATGGATTGAAGCCACGATTAGAGCATAGATTGTGAACACATTAATACCAACTGATTATTAAAGCACACAGATTTTTTAAACTTGTGAGTGCGCACATATTTATCGACAGTACATCGATCGTAGAATTTTTATCGATATTTGCTGCATTTTGCGCTAACAGGATTCAATTAATGCGTCCATGTTACTACAGACTCGATAACACAATCGATTGACACGCGGTAACGATAGCTTATTTTTATACTGAACTAACCGGAACACATTGGCCAAAATGTTGAAAAACATATGTGTTACACAGTTCAATTTGTTGAGAAGCTCAATTAGCCTGCAGCAGCAAGTACGAGTAAGTATTACCTGCATATCGAAGCATATATAAAAACAGCTAACAGCAGATATTGCGAACAGACCACGTTCGTCTTGAAGCGCAAATATGAACCGTTGTTACACAAGACCAATGAGAAACCCCGACGAATGCGTGCAAAGCATTTCATCTACGAGCTGGTGGAGGATACGTTGGTTAAGAAGCGCCCCAACATGGAGGTGGTGCTCAAGACTTTTGTCGAGGGCGTTGGCGACAAGGGCGATATAGTCTCCATGAAGCCCAATTTTGTGTACAACAAATTGTTGCTGCCCGGATTAGCGACCTACAAAACACCCGAATCCATTGCCAAGTATTCCAAGACGGAAGCCGAAAAGTCGGCAGTGCAGCACAGTTCAGCGTATGCGCAACGCACGGTGAATATGCTGGGGTCCATTGTGCTGGCGGTTGTTATGAACAAGGACGAACCTTGGGTTCTGGAGCCGTGGCACATTAAGGCATCGCTGCGCAAAGCTGGCTTCCACTGCAAGGAAGAGTGCATTCGCCTACCCAAGGAGCGCATCGAGGGACCCGACCTAAAAAAGGAAAATAAGGAATTCTGTTGCACGATAACGATCAACAAGTTAGAACAGGCAACGCTCAGTTGTCGCATCCATCACTGGAGCACCGATCCCAGCGAACGTTTACCCTACGTCCTCGAACACTGGAAGCTGCCAGCGGAGCCACTGCTCAATGTGGGCCAGCCGGTAACAGAATCAACTCAGAATAATGTCTAGGCGAATGTTGTAGTTAATAAAAACTCTTTGTATCTTATAAATTTGCTTTATTTTTTAAATCAACGTTCAATATGCAAACAAGAAAAATGTGCATTTCTGCTGTGATATTTAAACCTAAATGATGCAACTTCTGTTTTTTTTTTTCGTTATGCTTAAGTTATGTACTTATTGTGGATAGAAAGAAAAAAAAACGGACTTAGTGCACCGCCTTTAGTTCGACGTCAAAGACGAGTGTCGAGTTGGGGGGAATATTGGGCGGGTGGCCACGTGCCCCATATGCCATGTGCGGGGGGCAAGTGATGCGCCGTTTGCCGCCCACCTTCATTCCAACAACGCCCACATCCCAGCCCTTGATCACCTCGCCGGCACCCAATGCGAACTTGAAGCCGTTGCCCTTCTGCATGCTGTCGAAAGTCTTGTTGTTCGACTTTAAACGTCCAATGTAATAGACGGAGACGCGTTTGCCCTGTTTGGCCTCCGGTCCGCTGCCACCGCTCACGTCCTGGACTTTCACGCCACCAGTTATGGCACGCTCACTGCCAGATTGCTGCTGCTGCTGCTTGGCTTCTTTTCCCTTGGGCTGCTCTTTCTTGATTTCAGGTGCAGCGGCAGCACCTTTTTTATCCTTCTTCAACTTTTGCTGTTGCTGCTGCTTGTCCTCTTTCTTGGCCACACCATTCTGCTCCTTGGATGGCTTCTTGTTTTCATTTAGTTTGGCTTTTTTTGGCTGAGGTGCCGCATCTTCTGCCTCAGAGTCATCTTCCTCATCGTCGTCGTCGTCATCCTCTTCGTCGTCATCATCATCGTCTTCCTCACCCTCCTCGTCACCAGATTCCTCCTCATCGAGGAATGAAGAGTATTCAGCAGCCAACTTACCGTCGTCTTCTTCTTCCTCGCTGCCCTCCTCAGATTCCGAGTCATTTGTGGCGGCCCCTTTGCCGCCGCCAGCCTTTTGCTGCTTCTGCAATGCTTTGGCGACTGCCTCATATTCTTCATCCTCGTAATCCTCATCCTCAGAGTCACCAGCATCGTGCATGTAGCCAATCAACGAAACTGTTGCATTGCCTAAAAAAAATATGGAAAGGCTTTTGTGTGAGTAAATTGAAATTGCAAAATTTTTTTTACAAAATTCGATTTACCAGTTGTTTGGAATGCAATCTTATCGCCGATGCAGAAATTCAAATCGAGCGGCACTTGATGAATATTTTTATTTGTGTCCAAAGTGGCCAAAATGTACTTGTTTTGGTTGGCCGTCAGATAAAGTTTGGCAGATTCGCCCTCATCGAGAGCGGCGCCCGAGAGATGGAAGGACTGCACAATGGTTTGTGTGTATTTCCGGTTTGGTTTCATATTCAATCCTGCAATAATCAAACGCAATACATTAGGCGCATTTTTACATTGCATATTTTTAGAATGGGGAAATAAAAAAATCCATTGCACGCCGAGTTTGGCGCAAACACGTGGTTAAATTGGAAATACGGCTTGATTGACGCATGCTGTAGACTATTCATGTGCTTATTAAATGCACACCTAACCATTTAAATGTGAGCAATTTATTACTTACCCCACCACATCGACATCTTGAGATTATTTAATTGATTTCGCACAGCAAGGAAAGAAAAACGTGGATTACAGAATTTGTCTACAAGACACGACCGACGCCGGCTACTCGCAGTGCTGGAAAAGATGTAATGGCATTCCGGCGCGAACGTTGAGCTAGAGTTGTTTGCTAATGCATAGATATATCGACATATCGTTGCTTGACGATAGCTGCCGATATTCATTTAAGACTCACCATTCACACATAGTCGCCGACATTGTTCGTGCAACACTGCATGTATGCGTCGCTTGTTGACTGGCCAAAAAAAAAAGAACTGTGTTTGTGTATTTGTGACGGAGAAAATCTTGATTTTTGAGAAACGGTGCGCCGAGCCCCGCCTTTGAGTGCAAATTTTATCTGCACTTCCGTTGTCAGAGTTTTAGAGTGATGACAAATATAGCAACATGACCGAGAAGATAACGCTAGCCGACGCCCTCTCCAATGTGGAAGTGCTCGACGAGATTCCGCTGCCCGACGAGCAGCCCTGCATTGAGGCCCAGCCCTGTTCAATTATCTACAAGGCGAATTTCGATACGAACTTCGAGGATCGCAATGGTTTTGTTACGGGCATTGCCAAATATATCGAGGAGGCGACAACTCATGCAAATCTGGTATGAAAAACACTTAACAATTATTATTATTATCTATTATTAGTGTTTAGGAAATGCAAAGAAAAATAATATTTTATATGCAATTTCCGGGATAAAAATTACTTAGCAAATGAAAATCAGCTTATCAGAATTTGGAATGTATTATATCCCAATTGGTAAAATGTCATTTATGAATTTCCTTTTTAACTCCCAGAACGTTTTGCTGGATGAGGGTCAGAAGCATGCGGTTATGCTTTACACCTGGCGCTGCTGTTCGCGTGCTATTCCACAACCCAAGTCGAATGAGCAGCCCAATCGTGTCGAAATCTATGAGAAAACTGTGGAAGTATTGGCGCCCGAGGTGAATAAGCTGCTCAACTTTATGTACTTCCAACGCAAAGCAATTGAGGCATTCTCGGGCGAAGTGAAGCGTTTATGTCATGCAGAGAAACGCAAGGATTTCGTATCGGAGGCGTATCTATTGACGTTGGGGAAATTCATCAATATGTTTGCCGTGCTCGACGAGCTGAAAAACATGAAGTCGAGCGTGAAAAACGATTATTCGACATATCGACGTGCGGCACAGTTTCTCAAAGTGATGTCCGATTCACATACGTTGCAGGAGTCACAGAATCTATCCATGTTCTTGGCCACACAGAACAAGATTCGGGACACCGTGAAGGATACGCTGGAGAAGATCGTTGGCTATGAGGATCTCCTGTCGGATGTGGTCAACATCTGTGTCCATATGTTCGAGACCAAGATGTATTTAACGCCCGAGGAGAAGCATATGCTCGTCAAAGTCATGGGTTTTGGCCTATTTCTCATGGATAGCGATGGCTGTAACATTAACAAACTGGACCAGAAGAAGAAGATACGTTTGGATCGCATTGATCGCATCTTCAAGAACCTGGAGGTGGTGCCGCTCTTTGGCGACATGCAAATCGCTCCATTTAATTACATAAAGCGCAGCAAGCACTTCGATTCGAGTAAATGGCCATTGTCCAGCTCAAATGCGATCAGTCCACAAGCTGATCTAATGGTGCATTTGCCGCAGATACGCGAGGATCATGTCAAATACATATCCGAATTGGCTCGATACACCAACGAGGTGACCACCACCGTCAAGGAGAATCCGTCGGATGCCGAGAATCGCATTACGGCTGATTTGGCACTACGTGGCCTCCAGCTGCTGTCCGAGTGGACCAGTGTTGTCACGGAGCTTTATTCGTGGAAGCTACTGCATCCCACGGATCATCATCAGAACAAGGACTGCCCCGTTGAGGCCGAGGAATACGAGCGTGCCACTCGTTATAATTATACGTCGGAGGAGAAGTTCGCTCTGATCGAGGTGATTGCAATGATCAAGGGCCTCCAGGTGCTCATGGCACGCATCGAGACGGTGCTGTGCGAGGCCATTCGACGCAACATATACTCGGAGCTGCAGGATTTTGTTCAGCTTACGCTACGTGAACCGTTGCGCAAGGCGTTCAAAAACAAGAAGGATCTTATCCGGAGCATCATTATGTCGGTGCGTGAAACATCCGCTGATTGGCAGAAGGGTTATGAGCCCACAGATGATCCCGTGTCCAAGGGCAAAAAGGATACAGATGGCGGATTTCGCATCCATGTGCCACGCCTAAATGTTGGACCCTCGTCCACCCAGCTGTACATGGTGCGCACCATGCTGGAGTCTCTGATTGCGGACAAGAGCGGTGGCAAGCGTACTCTGCGCAAGGACATCGACGGCAACTGTCTCATGCAGATTGACATGTTCCACAAGACATCATTTTATTGGAGCTACTTGCTCAACTTGAGCGACACCCTGCAGAAGTGTTGCGATCTTTCACAACTGTGGTATCGCGAATTCTATTTGGAAATGACTATGGGTCGTAAGGTGAACAAGTGTTTGGTGCGTCATACGCATAACGAGGAGTGTAAGGATCTGATCACCATGGAGAAACGCATACAGTTCCCCATTGAAATGTCAATGCCCTGGATTCTCACCGATCATATACTCCAAACCAAGGAGCCCTCTATGATGGAGTAAGTTCTTACTACATTAACTCTTATCGATTAATTATTCTAAATGTATTCTTTACTGTGTAGGTTTGTGTTGTATCCATTGGACTTGTACAACGATTCAGCGCATTATGCGCTCACTGTCTTCCGCAAGCAATTCCTCTACGACGAGGTCGAGGCCGAGGTCAATTTATGCTTTGACCAGTTTGTCTACAAACTCAGTGAACAGATTTTTGCCCACTACAAACAGCTGGCGGGAAGGTGAGCTCAACCATTTATCCAAATAAAAACAATAACTAAAGCTGCTTTCTATCTTTTATTGTACCAGCATTTTCTTGGATAAGCGTTTTCGTCTGGAGTGCGAAGTTCTCGGCTTTAATTTTCAATCATATCCACGCAATAATCGCTATGAGACACTGCTGAAACAACGACATGTTCAGTTATTGGGTAGGTAATTACAATTTCTATCGAATTGTAAAAAAAACTTCTAATGTGATATTCAATTCTGCATTCCAGGCCGTTCCATTGATCTGAACAAACTGATTACACAACGCATCAATGCAAATATGCACAAAAGCATCGAATTAGCCATCAGTCGCTTTGAGGGCAATGACATCACTGGCATTGTGGTAAGCAATAATAATAGAAAAACCAACCAGGGACAACCACAAGTTGAGCTACATATTATGCCACATAATAACAATTGCAGGAACTTGAGGGTCTTTTGGAGGCTAATCGCATTTGTCACAAAATGCTCACCAAGTATCTGGCTTTGGATAATTTTGATGGAATGGTTAAAGAAGCTAATCATAATGTCCTCGCGCCCTATGGTCGCATCACACTGCACGTCTTTGTCGAATTGAATTACGATTTTCTTGTTAATTACTGCTATAATGCTGCCACAAATCGGTAAGTCGCCCTAACAATTTTTTTTTTTTTTATTATTATTTTGACCAAGTAATCCATATGACATCTCCTGCAGCTTTATACGCACCAAGGTCAATTTATCGTCAACGCAGCCCATACAGCGGGAGAAGCCGCCTCAGATGTCCCACTACTATCTGTGGGGCTCAAAACAACTGAATGCCGCTTACACCACCCAGTATGGGCAGTACACGGGCTTTGTGGGCTCACCGCATTTTCATGCCATGTGCCGGCTGCTGGGCTATCAGGGTATCGCTGTTGTCATGGATATTATACTCAAGGACATCGTAAAGCCTCTGATACAGGGCTCACTACTGCAGTTCACTAAAACGCTTATGATTGCCATGCCCAAATCTTGTAAACTTCCACGCTGCGAATACGGTTCGCCCGGCGTTCTCAGCTACTATCAGGCGCATCTAACGGACATTGTGCAATATCCGGAGGCAAAAACGGAACTATTTCAATCGTTCAGAGAGTTTGGCAACTGCATTATCTTTTGCTTGTTGATCGAGCAGGCTCTGTCGCAGGAGGAGGTTTGCGACCTGCTGCATGCAGCGCTCTTCCAAAACATATTTCCACGACCATTTTGCAAAGGTGCTTATAAATTGATCTTTAATCAAATTTGATATTAATTTTATATTGCTCTTGAAGAGAATGAAAAGCCGGAGGCTAAGCAGAAGCGTCTTGAGGCTCAGTTTGCCAACTTGCAAATTGTGTCGAATGTGGAGAAAATTGGCACTGCTAAGGTAAACAGCTGCTTATATTCGATCACTTGATATTCTATATATAATGCAAATGTATTTTATATCTATAGCAAGCAATGATAGCACGCGAGGGAGATCTGTTGACACGCGAGCGCCTCTGCTGCGGTCTGAGCATCTTTGAGGTCATCTTGAATCGCGTCAAGAGCTATTTGGACGATCCCGTGTGGTGTGGTCCACCACCAGCCAATGGCATCATTCATGTAGATGAATGCTCTGAATTTCATCGGTTATGGTCCGCCTTGCAGTTCGTCTACTGTATTCCCGTGCGCGGCACAGAGTACACCATCGAAGAGCTCTTCGGCGAGGGTCTCAACTGGGCCGGTTGCGTCATGATTGTGCTGCTTGGCCAGCAGCGTCGCTTCGAAGCCCTCGACTTTTGCTATCACATTCTGCGAGTGCAGCGCGTCGATGGCAAGGATGAGGATGTCAAGGGCATTGTGAGTAGTCAAATAAAATGCAATGTGATCACGAAACATTATTCAAATTATATCCGTTACAGCAATTGAAACGCATGGTGGATCGCATTAGACGCTTTCAAGTATTAAATTCACAAATTTTCTCAATACTTAACAAATATTTGAAGGGCGGCGACGGTGAGGGCTCAAATGTGGAGCATGTGCGTTGTTTTCCGCCGCCACAGCATCCATCGGTAATATCCTCATCGTCACACTATCAGGATCCACAAAAGCTGCGGCAAAGCATGAACAATTGATTTGCATTCATGTTGCATTTAAGCTAATCGTAGTAGACACTAACGTTTATATTTAACCAGAATTACAATTTCTATTTACACAGACACACACACACAATATGCGGGCATCTACGACAGGATTTAGAAAAGAAAAAAAAGTGTATGTGTCCTGCCTGAGAATACATTCGATTTTATTATAATTGTTTATTTTTTTGTTGTGAGGTATATATCCATTACACTATGTATATTCTATTATGCAATTACATAAACATATATATTGCTATATATATTTATAGATTTACCACTAAATTCCATGCTACAATCTATTGCATTCTCTTTATAAACTATTTCAAATATTGTATGTGCAGTGCTGAGTTAATTACTATAATAGAAAAAAAAAACTATTAATTTTGCTTAATAATGCGAGAATCAAATTAGCCAAAGAATTGACACGACGATGGGCAGAAAAAAAAAACGAAAAGTATTAATAATAAAAGAGAAACAGCCAATTACCCAGCGCGCATATGAAGAAAACTAAATAAATATGCATGTGAAACCGAATTGACAGTACATACGCCATTATATACGTATGTAAACACACACACATAAACAACACACACTTACACACACATCTATACACAAACTTAATACAATGAACTTTATCGAATAAAATTTTCATACGTATTTCTAACAAACCCTTAAATTTAGAAAATGGGCTTCTTTCTGGCAACCGTTATATTTATATTTTTACTATTTGATCTGTATAAATGTTGGTTTTTTATACACTGTAAATTCTGGAATGCCTGAGTTATATATGGAATTGGTTCGCTAGCAGCCAGAGGACTTCTTTGAGACACCATTGTTTGGCGGACAGCTGACAGGATGGGTATGGAGAATCGTGAAGTTATCGGCATAGTTGCGTGGCAAATTGAATTTGACATTGTCGGCACCCAAATAGCAGGCACCATAGGCGCTACTCTTGGTGATGCACACCAGATTGAGATTGTAATCGATGCTCATTTTCGAGATCTCCCTGGTGAAAGCGTCCTTCATCAGATTCCAACTGGTCCACACGGAGCCAACGCAGACTACGCTCAGATCACCGGACTTGACCAAATCCTTGTGCACCTTGGGCAACAGCGCCTTAATCATGCGTGCCAAAAGGACAGCAGCCTCCTGGAAGAGCGACAACGACAGCTTGTCCCCGTTTTCGGCACTCAGAGCCAGTTTCTTGCAGAGATTGGCAAAGAAAGGCTTATCGAACTTGGCATAGCAATGTGGAAGCATATCGTAGCGTGTCTCTATGTTAAAGTGATCCTTGATGAGAGCCCAGGTCTTATCGATGGGCACCGGTGATTTCTCAAAGTTGTCCATGTGATCGAAGACCACCTTGACGGCACGATAGGATATGTACCAAGCTGAGAAAAATTAAATAACAAACAATTAGTCATGGGACTGTTAGAGAATAACAATGGAGATTTGTTGTTCATCAAGCGCTATCAGCGAATCGTAATCGCAAATCCCAAGGTCTTTGCAATGAATTCACAAATTCCAGTCATGAGCTGATAATGGCCTGATGGCTGGTTAACATTAAATGGGAACATACCGCTGCCCTCGTCCCCCAGAAAATTGCCCCAACCACCGCAGTTGGCTGTGGTGCCATCCGGATTGCGCAGCAGGCAATTGGAGCCAGTGCCAGAGATTAATACCATGCCGCCAACGGATGAGGCGGTGAACATGCTGCCCATTGTATCGCTGGAGACAATATAGCTATCAGCCAGATTTGGGAATGTGTTGCGCAACTCATGCTCCAATTCGCGATTGGTTGCCTCCTGTTTATGGATGGGAGTATTGGGAATATTGCGAATATATAAGTGTCTCAGTCAAGTCAGCTGAATCCTGCTTACCTGCTCACAGCCGCTCAGACTGAGACCCAAACTCGCTAATGGTGTGTCCTTGGCTATGTTGGCCTCATCCTTGCAACGCTCGATCATATCTACAATGCGGCGTGCACATTCTGGTATGCCGATGCCCCAGTGATTTGTGCCCAAACCACTGGTGGTGCCAACAGATTCACCGCTCTCATCGCAGATAACCAATCGGGAGTGCGTTGCTCCGCTGCAAAATGCATGAAAATAATTTGTCAATTTCTAAGGGTCGTTAACTTAATATGCATCCGGTTGTCATTTATTGTTGAACTAAGGCCAACGAACAGTGGACAATGCATATGTATATGTGTGTTAGCTCTATCAATAGTAATTCAAATAAATCAACTCAATTGTGCCTAATTGAAATTGAAGACCTGCTGGCATATTCTGTATTTGGTGACGTTCATTACAAATAATCAACTTCAAGAAAAGGTACAATGAATGGCGCCTCTTATCATTTTATGGCTATTTTTATACCACATACAGCTAAATTTATTTAATCTACATTTGCATACAATACAATCTGGTATTAGCTCGCTTCCCCCGGATCAAATTTTAGGAGGCTTCCCTTTTTTTTGGTACCCAATTGACAATTTAATAGCATAAAAACCAACAAATTGGCGCCTGCCATTTTAACTTGGAGAACCCATAAATTGTTGGTACATGCTAATCAAAACCTAACAAATTTCTTGCTCTTATGAGATAGATGAAATGCCATAAATTATGTTTTATATTTCCGATTTTCTTTCGGCGGCGGGCCTCCCACTCCTCCGTCTATGTGTGCATGTGTGTGTGTGTGTGTGAGCACATTCAATTTCCGTTATTATGCACATTAGTTGCCAGCATGTTGAACTGCAATCCAACGCTGCACAATTGAGATAAATGCCTGTGCCTATCAACAACAATAACAAATTGTCGCTTGTTATCTACCGTGGGTATTATTAGCTAAACGTGGCTGATAAATATAAATTTGCTGTTTATATTTTGATAATAAACTGTTTCGCGCTTGTGCGAATTCAAATATAAAACGTGTGTGACGTCAGCAGAAACGATCAAAGCTGGCAACACTGTGTCTGTGTGAGCAATTCGATGTTGCCATATCGCCACACACAACCGACTCATATTGCACAATATAATTGTTTAATTGTTGGTAATTGACGTTGGAAAGTGCGTGTGGATTTGTGGGCGGAGCAGTGCGAGTGCCATCCCCAGCTAATTGAAACAATAGACAAACATAAACTTAATTGAAATGAAGCTGCTGACAAATGTGCGCAAGCTACTGATGATACAACAGAGCCCCAAACAGCGGCTACTCACAACAGCAACAACAACAACAACAAATCTAACTCAGCCACATGACGAGGCTGAACCGGCTTTGACTAGTGCGGAACTAGATGAGTTGGAGCGGAACTGTGAGATGCGGCATCACAAGAACAATGTGCCGCTCATCCGTCAACTGGTTCAAGCGTTGCGCAGCAGTGGGCAGACGGAGCAGGAGCAGACACGCCGACAACTGGAGGAGCAACTGGAACAGCTGCCCAATGCGACACATCCACGTCTGCTTGGCTATGACAATCAACCGCTGGAGCTGGCCAATTACAAGAATAGAGTGCTGCCCGAACAGGGCGTGGCCAAAGAGTTCTCGGAACTGGCGCGTGCTCTAAATCTCTACCGTATGGATCACCTGGGTAACTATACGGGACACAAAAGCTACTATCTGACGGGTCAACTGGCCATGATGGAACAGGCCATCATACAGTATGCACTGCAATCAATAACCAGGCAAGGTTTCAAGCTGATCTCCGTGCCGGATATACTGCCTCGGGAGATCATCGAGGCCTGTGGCATGCGCACCGAGGGGGAACGCACTCAGGTCTATAAACTGGACACGGGCGAATGTTTGTCCGGCACATCGGAAATGGCGCTCGCTGGTTTCTTTGCACAGCGACAGCTGGCAGAGCAGGAACTCCCAGTGAAAGTGGCCGCCGTGAGTCGTTGCTACCGGGCGGAGACCTCGGGACTGCACGAGGAGAAGGGCATCTATCGGGTGCATCAGTTCACGAAGGTGGAAATGTTTGCAATTGCCACACCAGAGCAATCCGAGCAAGTCCTCGAGCAATTCAAGAAAACGGAAATTGCACTCTTCAAACAATTGGGCATCAATTTCCGACTGCTTGACATGCCGCCCTGCGAGTTGGGAGCCCCGGCGTACCAGAAATATGACATTGAAGCCTGGATGCCGGGTCGCCAGATGTGGGGCGAAATATCCAGTTGCAGCAACTGCACAGACTACCAGGCCAAGCGACTACACATCCAATACAGACGCGACAGCGATGGGAGTCTAGCATATGCCCACACCATCAATGGCACCGCAACTGCGATTCCCCGCCTGCTCATCGCTCTTATTGAGTCGTATCAGGGCGCTGGGAATGGGAACGACTCCATACAGATACCGGAGGTGCTGGTGCCATTCATGAATGGCCAGCGAACCATTACGAAAAACAAGAAAGTTCCCGAAATAAAGCTGGTGAAGTATATCAAGTCAGCTTAGATAGGTTTAAAGATTTATAAACATAATATTAAAACAGCAAAATTATATATTAAACGAAAACAAAAAAAAAATAAAAGATCTTTTTGGAAGATTAAATACGACTGCCATAATTTAGTTAGATCAAATAATGTTAGGATTATAGAGTATTAAAAATACAAATGCAGCAAAATTATAGATTAATCCAAAAACAAAAGAAAATGTCTTTTTGAAAGAATATCAAATTTCAAGGTTTTGTCTGTTCAAATCTTTAAAAGAAAACCAAAAAGAAAAAGCTGAAATTAATTCAAATAAGTCTTTTCTTTCGTTCTAACGTTGCATATATCACAAGACAAGCACAATTCTATCTGTAAGAGTATAAAAATCGGATAGTTTTATCTGCTAAGTAGCCCGGCTTGAGTTAATCCCATTGACAGGTGATTGTCGAGTGCGAATCATAATGACAACAAAAATCTGTCGCATTGTTAATCAATTGCGCACTTGATATGTGTATAATAGTATTTTTATATATATATAGAGTCGGGGTTCGTGTATCAAGTGCATCTATCGACCTTACTTACCCTTCAATGCCGCCAAAATATCTCATCTTAATTGCGGCAACTTTTTGTCGCGGCTTTATTAGTTGATGAAAAATTCGCAAAAAAAACCTATAAAAAAAAAATATAAATGAGTTAATGAATCACAAAGTATTCCAACAGGTTGCTAGACTCAACTACCTGTTGACTAATTATATCTACCCCTGCAAAAATTACCCTCAAATAAATTCTTATCAAGTTTCATGAACTCCCGCAAATTCAACTGATCTCAGCAAAAAATTAAAGTATAGGCAATCATTGCATGTGATCAAAGAATGTACAAATTGAATGGTAAACAAACCGCAGACTAGCCACATAAATATTTATAATTATTTCTTGCAACACAAGCACAAAACAGGCAAACGGGTGAAAGTGATGGCAGCAACAAATAGTAATAATAATAATTACAGTAAAAACAAAACTATGCGCGTTTGAAACGAGTTTGCATCACAAATTCCACTCACTTTTTACACGTCGTCTTTCTCCCACTTGTAATTCAGAAAAATGTTTGCAGCGTTTTATTTGATTTTAACATTTAATTTCGCACTATCGCCCCCCACCACCCACACACTTAAGCATAAATATATCCGTTAGATTTGTACTATTCTGCTGCACACACGCACAAATCGTAGATGTATTTGTGGCAACCCAATGGGTCACTCGAAATATTCGCATTTGCAATCCGCTTCTCATTTGTCAGTTAATTCTTACCCGCTGACGGTGCGATTGCTGCTAATGCGGTTCACGTCCAAACGCTTTGAGGCCCACACACA
Source organism: Drosophila setosimentum (assembly GCA_035043505.1). Lineage (NCBI taxonomy): Eukaryota > Metazoa > Arthropoda > Insecta > Diptera > Drosophilidae > Drosophila > Drosophila setosimentum. The sequence goes on from JAWNMY010000008.1 coordinate 2,523,533, forward strand.
AAATATTTGTTTTGAGACGGCTGCATTGCAATTTAAAGATTGGCTTGCGCCACAGCGGCCAGATGGTGCAGTAACTGAGCAGTGTTGTAAAAGCATCACAAAAAAGTTTCGATTGTCGTTTATTAGTTTTGATTACGAGTGGCATTAATCGTTAAATATACCAATACAATATACAAATTAGTATTTAAAATAAATGTATATCTGCAATTTTGCTCAATATAATAAGAATAAAACATATTGTTTTAACAGCAGTTGCAATTACAATTTCAAATATCGATTTTTTTTTTATTTGTAAAAAACCAACATAAGATAAAACCAATTACTTTTTGCTCTTGTCCTTATCCTTATCCTTGATTGTATACTTGTCATAGGACTTTGTGGGATCATATGGCTCCCAGCGGCTGGCGGGGAATATGTGCTTGTTGCGTTCATACCAGGAGCGAAGGAGAACTTTGCCCGCATGTGATTCCTCCTTCTCAACGGATGCATCGCTAATCATCCTCACATCGTCATGGACATCGAATTGGAAGAGTGGACCCGATTTTCCGCGTGCCTTGGTCACGATGAAGTCGTAGAAAGAGTAGTGATGGGGCAGTATCAGATCCTCCTTTACGTACATTAGCTGATCGGCCATAACGGTCTTCAGTTCGATAAACTCCTTGCGTAGCAATTCCAGGCACTTCTGTAGGAACTGATAGATGGAGTTGCCCTTTTTCATGAGCACATTTCGCCGGTGGCCGGAGCCATCCCAGTAACTGAATGTGATTGAGATGTCCTCGTCCTTGAGCTCTGCCTGCTGCATAACCCATTCCTGACGCAGTTGCTCGCGCAGACGATTCTCTTGCTCCTCGCGCTCACGATCGGGCAGAAAGGACGTGTCCACATCGGGATTTTTGCATATTTTTTTCTTCTTTAGGGGCACCTCTTCCGTTCGCAATTCGGTCCATTTGACTGGCTGCGGTTTCAGGAACTTGTCATCCTCCTCCTTGTCTTTATCGGAAGCTTCATCGTCCTGATTCTCATCTTCTTCGTCATCTAAATTGAATGATAATGCCTGAATCTGTCGCTTCTGTTTGTTCTTTTCCGCCTGTATGGCTTCCAGGGCGCGTTGTTTCTCCCGATCCTTCTCGTCCTTCTTTTGGGCCAGCTTCTTTTCACGTTCGCGTACAATGTCCTCCTGCTTGGCCTTCATCTCATCCAGGGTGACCAGGCCAATGGTCGACGATTTGAGCTGCTGCTCGACGGCATCGTAGTGTGTCGCAAACTTATTCTCAATCTTGTCAAGCTTAAGCTCTTCCTCAATTTTCTTTTTGCGGAACTCGATTTCTTGTTGTTGGATTTCGCGCTTTTTCATCAGCTGCGCTGCTCGACCAGCCTCGCTGGCGGCACCCTTGTAGTGGGCCATGGCTTGTGCAGGAAGATGTGTGTTTTAATACCACAAAATAGTGTTTTTATTTTATATTTTAATCACGCTTCAGTTTTAATCAGTCCCAACAAAATGTATTTACTTTCTTTCCTTCTTCTTTTACCACAACAGCCGCTCTTCTTCTTTTAACACAACAGCTGTTTCTCATTGAACATACAGTTATTTAACAGTGAGGTAATGCCATTAAATTATTATTTACTACAACAAAGAGCAAACTGTTAATTGCAAATTTATTGCAAAATTAGTAAAGCAAAAAGTACTAATAATACCCAATTATTTTATTGAAAAATACATTTAATATCCAAACAATTGATTCATTTCACCTTTGATCTAGTTCCCGTGAACAGAATTGAATATCGGCTATCACAGCAACCAGCCTTAGTGACAGAGCATTATTGGCGGACTCTTCGAATTTGAAATGTGTGCGAGCTTCAACGTCCTTTTAAAGTCCTTTAGCGAGCTTTTGCGTGATGTCCAACATAAATAAGTTTTGCTAGGTGCCGTTAACTGTTTCAGTTACAGCGGAACTTTCGAACCCATTGGACGCGCGCGGCAAACAAACAAGCAAGCGTAAGCAAGTGCTGCGAATATATTTGAAATCGAATTACACTTGATTTAAATCAGTTGCAAGTGAAATGTGGTGTTTAATAGGCCACGAATTAAGAATTAACAATTTGTATACATTATTCAATTGTGTAAATGTAAACGCTATCTCGTGTCTCATGTCCGTTCTGGACGAGTATGTGAGTGTGTGTGTGTGTGAGAAGGACATGTATGCTTGTTGTGATTGTGTGCGTGTTGTAATGCAGAAGTGTTCAACGATGGGCAAGGACATTACGGACAAAGAGTACCACCATTGGGTGGATGGCTGGTGCTTAGCCAAAGCGGAAACGGAAGTCCCCAAAATCGAAATGGCATTTAAGATGAGCGAAAAACATTTAAAAAAAAAAATATATATATATATATATATATATATATATATATAAACGATTTCTGATGCTTGTCAACACAAACATTTGATTTGCTTTTACAGACACACTCCAGATTTTTGCAGCTTTGACTTTGAGAATGGGGATCATTGCTTCCACTGCCCACTCCACTCCACTCCCCCCGTCTAACATCTGTTCTAGACTACTGTGCTTGACACTGACATTATTCATGAGACTGACTCATAAATTCTCGCTCGACGCGTGGCTAATGGATGGTTGTCGTAGGAGTTGGAGGAGGGGAGGCGGTGCTGCCAAGTCAAGTGCCAATAAAATCATTAACTGTTGCAACACATTAAATTCATGGCCCAGACTCAGACCTAGTCGTTATTCAGGCAACAAATATTGTCATAAAACTAGACACCAACTTGGAACATTCCTGCATCAATCCGCGACTCAGTCTGCAGTGGCTGGCGTTGCAGTTAATTACCGTTGGGGTGCGGGGGGGGGGGGGGGTAGGAGTGGTAACGTTTGCGGGAGCAACAAAAGGAAACTATTAAAGTAACGCTCAGCTCCGTCGTCCTGTGTGAAGTAATTAATGGCGACAATGGCTTTATCGAACATTAATTAATTTATCGCTCATTATACACATTTACATACATAAGTAAATATGTGTGTGTGGGTCTGGGTGTAGGTGTGTGGGTGTGGGTATGTGTGGCACACACATATGTCAGTTCAATTTTCACCGGGAATGCACTTAAAGCGTTAACTGAAACCTTTTTGTTATTGCTTTTAATTCAGGCCGTCGGTGGCGGGAGGGAAACTATTTGCCTGGGCCCCCAAAAAACTAAATTATACAAACTGAACTACAAAGTTTTATTCTGGGTCAACTTTAGTTCTTAGTTGTTCGTTTCAGCTGTTCTGCATGCGATTCTCATCCTCTCCCTTGTGTCAGTTTAGCAAGTCCAATTGACAGACGCACTTCACTTTAGCTTTTGCGTACAAAGTTTTATGTTAGCTTCTTGGGCAATGGATTTGCCGTGGGATTCTGCTACAAGTTTTGCTGTCAACATTTTGTACGTATTTTATTTCTGCCTGCTGTTCTTGTTTATGGCTTAAGATTAATGTGTAAATAGCATGAGCATGAAAGGGTTTTGAGTTCTGAGCACTCTCTCTCTCTCCCGCAAAGTGGCTCATAAAACTTTCAATAATGTTCAAGTTGAGGCACTTGAAAACTGTCACTCTTTTCCGCTTCGGCTCCCAATCGATAAGTAATTCACATTATTTGTGTTTTTTTGTTCGTGGCCAAGGTAAAAAACTCTGTAATTAAAGGGACGCACATTATGAGTTCTATTTGGAAATCTAATTTCCTAGCTCATTTGTTAAATGAAGCTTGTTGAGTTGCGTCGTTAACTGAAGCCAAATTGATTTTTAATTAAGACACAATTTCATCATTACCGTTGCCATAAATCAGTTTTATGAAAAATTAAATTTTTAGCCATATTTACTGTATGTTACATTTGCAGCAGATTTATTCAGCAGTCGAGCATCACTATAAGGCATTATGTATAATGCTTTATACTTTAATTTAAATTTCTGAGAGGATTGTTGAGATACAACTTATAATCAACTATCATAATATTTCTGAGCCAAGTATTCCGCGTTCTTGTAATAACTGATTTTTTTACGATTCGCATTTTATGACAGTTACAAAATAGTAACTAAAATTTAATCTGCTAAATCAGTCTTCAAAAGTAGTTGACTAAATACAACACAATTTTAAAATTGTAATAATTAAAATCAATTTGTTAAATTATTTATTATAAATTAAAAAAATATCAAAATTTTTACCACATAATTACATAATAGAAAGTTAGATTTAGCTTGTGACAATTTACAATTCATTGTGATTTTTGTCTTACATAAAACTTTCCAGCATTTCCCTTTTAGCAATATGCAATAAATTGTTTGTCGAGTTTTATATGAGTTTTACTTTTTAAGCACTTTTTGTCACCACATTGAACTGCCACAATAAAAAATACTTAAATTTTTGTTTGGCAGACGGTCAAATCGCGCTGCGCGCATATTTAATATAAATGGCCACATCATGTTCTGAGTGTTGGTGGATGCTATCGCAAATGTATGCAGAATCTCAGTCACTTAATTAAAAAACAATATAGCCCGCGGCAAAGCCATCGATTAAGTACCTTTTTTTATGAGTAATGCGATTAGGTCGCAGGCCCAACGCTTTTCGGGTGGAAGTGGATTACATTGGACTAGTCGTTTATCCAGCAGGTCCTCGCAACTGTCAAACAGTTTCCTTAGCTACACAAACCGCAAAAGCCACAAAAAAAAAAAACAACAAGAATACAAAAAAAAAACGAAACAAGAATGATACTGTCGTAAGATGTCTGGTTTTTGCTTTATCTTTCCTCATTCTGTCTTGTCCTAATTTCGTCGATTGCCACCACTTTTTTTTGTTGTTTTTGTCGCCACTTTTACAGTTTTTTTCTCGCTCCGAAAAAAGTTTTTGCATTTCGTCGGCAGAAAAACAAAACTTGACACAATTTAAACTTTTCTATAAACAACATAAAAATGAACATAAAAAATGAGCTATTTGCTGTAGCAGCTATTTACTTTCACTCGTCTGTTGATTTTGCTGGGTCTTACTTTGCAGAAGAGTGCTTTTCTATACCCTTATGCGAAAGGTTTTTCGATTGTGTAGTGAAGGAAATGTTCGAAATATATATATATATATATATATATTCATGAACAGCATCAATTGTCTGTAATCAGTCGGATTAGACTCCCATATAATATAGTTCCCATGGGAACATTTTGTCGGAATAGCCTAATTTATAGGCACGTAAGGGTATATGCAAGGGTATATAAGCTTTAACTTGCCCAAGTAGGTTTTCCCATCATTTACTTTTTGGTCTTCCACCGCCATTTGTCCAATAGCTGCGAAAACGAAAAAGAAACCAAAAACCCTTTTAACGTTCTGCGCTGGCGCTTTTCAATTTCACACAAATTGCTCACATTTGAAACAATTTGCCGGCGGCAAACACACGCACACACACACACCACCATAAACACAGATGTCAGCATTAACACCCGGTTGCACTTTTGCAACAGAAGATTTATGCAGAAATGTCATAAAGCTGACAAGATGACGTATGATTAATTTGTTAGCTGCCATTTCGCTGAATGTGTATAAATGTAGATGTAGCCGTTGCCATCTTTATTATGTTTTTTTTTTTTGCTGTTGTTGCTGTTGCTACTGTTATACATTTAATTAAATTGGTAAACCCGAGAGAAAACGGAAAACGTCGTCTCGTTATGGGTCCAAGCGTTTTTTTTGTGGGGCGAGACATGGAGGCGCTGCCACGCCCACTAGTTGGCAAACTTAGCAACCATGGCTAGCGTGTGCTTGTGTGTTTGATAAATATATTTTTAGTGACGCTCTTCCTGTCAGCTCTCTAGGAAACGAGAGCAACAAAAACAACATCAGCCACAACAAAGGCATTTTTAAAGTGCAACTAAAAATATGTGGCAAGAATTTGTCATTGAAATTTTGTCAGACTCATTCAAAATGCCACATACGCACTATGGCAAGCAAAAAAAAACCAACAACAACAACAACAACAACAACAACATTGTTAATGTTAAGAAAGACTCAAGTGTGCTAGATGTGCTAAGGTTGCTTGGTTGTCAGGCGATTTGCTGTGGATGCCTATACGCAATATTACGTATACGCCATGCACTCAATAAATTTGTGCATTTCATCGCAATGCGGACAACTAGAATAACAACAACGACAATAACATCGACAACGCTGACGACACCAACGCAAATTCATTTAGTAAACCATATTAGTGTGTAATGCTCTTGAATGCTAGAGCAATATCCTTGCATTTTTTGTCACATGTCACACAAGCCAACAACTCTCATCGCATTGTCCCGTAAAACGAATTTCACTTGCCTTAACTTCCTGCGCTTTACACATATGCAAATCTGGTAGTCGTAGTTGTAAATCAACTAGTCGGTTTTCGCATTTGCGAATAGTACCGCTGCTTATCTTGCTGGCGATAATTTTTAGCTTTTTTCAAGTACAGAATATATTTTCTCAATATTTAAATTTGATATGTCTGATGTGGAACTTTTATTTGTTATGCTAGAAATCTGATATTTTCCCAACTGCATCGGCTCAGATTGCTTTTTCACGGACCGATTCATTAATTTTAAAGTAAGCAAAAATCTCGGTATTAAGTTGCCTGACGGACATGCTTGTTTAGACAACTCTTTTATCGAGTTTGCTAGATTTTGTATATATATTTTAAAGCAGCTATTAATAATGTTAAATATCACAAAATGCAAAAGCAAATGTTAAATATTTAGATAAGACCAGAAAATACCAAATTAAAAAAAAATATATAAATACATAAAATAATATTATATAAATTATAAATTATATTAGAAGGCTTTATTATTTGATAGAAGTAGCTTGAAAGTTTGACTAAGAAAATCCCAAAACAGAACATATTTTGTTTCAATAAAATGCTTTTCTCTTTCTTTACTGATAAATTGAAAACACTGATATACATTTAACTAATTTGAAGTTTTAACAAGTGCAGCATTGAGTTTAGAATGAGAATACGCAATAAAATACAAAATTATACAACATTTTGAATAATTCAAGAAGACTTTTTGCTTAAAGCTCTATAAATAACATAAGTATTGTGACTCTTCTCAAGCAGATTTAATGACTGTAGTGTTGGGAAGAAAAGAGCACGAGTAGGTGTCGATTACTCTTTTATTGACTAGTTCCCTTCGTCTCTCAATTTGGATTAAATATCGGTCAGTTAGTAATCGCTGAGAGCTGCTAGCAGACAGTCAAGTAAAACGTCGCTTCAGAAATTTAATTGAACCTAAACTCGCTTGAGATATTTAATTGAACTAAAGCTAATGTTTTAGGAAACACAGCAAAAGAGAGAGAAGTACGTACAACCGACTGACTGAATAAGTAGAGAAAACTAGCTACGGATAATAAGAGGTTCTCTGAAGGTTGTGCAAACAATTGCACATGCTTATCATTGTGGAGGGTGCTGCTTGCAAACACTGCCTTGAAGATGACGAGACTTCTGAGCACATTCTGAAAGATTGCCTGCCAATAAGCAAACTGAGACTCTGTCAGCTGGGAGCTTCCACCCTAAATACTAGTGGGATTAAGTCTCTAATATCAAGTACAATCAGTCCATTCAAACCATCTGTCACAAAAAGAATTCAAGTTTTGAAATGGCAAACAGAAGTCACCAACACCATAAAACATATATATATGTCAATAAGTCAATCAAACTCAGCAAAGTTGGATGGATCACATTTTTGTGGAAGCAGTACAAATTTGTAGCTATTAAATTTGACTTATGTCATAAAGTTAGTTTAGTTATTGACACAAACATAAACTATTTAAATTACTAGTGTTTATGAACCAGTTGCCAGTTTCCAATTGGCTAAAAAGTATATATATATATGTCATATATGTATGTAAGTATACTTATTTATGTGATGTGCTCGTTTTTATGCTTCAATTTGTCGCATGCATTCGAAATTAATGTGATATATTATTGGCAAAATTTCCATATACATATTTTGATTTATTTTAATTGCATGTTTGTAATTGGACTTCGTCTGTTAATTGCAATTCGTAAGGGAGTCTTGTAATTGATGCTACTTTTGTTTCCAAACAGTACTTGGAGATAACAACTGAAATTATTTGGTTAGAATTGAGAGTAGATTACCATTTCGCATTTGGGTCAGTTGCTCATTGGAGCGCACCACTCAATTAGTATAATATCCTCTGGGGTTATCGGAGAGCTGTTAGCATTGTCTGTTTCTATGTCTGTTTCAGATTCAGTCGAGTTCTTAATGTAACTTTTTCATTTACGCTTGATTGATGCATTCTCGGCAACCTTACCAGCTGCCAGAACAACCGAACCAAACCAAACCAAACCACAACGCACAACTTGAATTACTTTCGTTCGGGCTGCTGTGGGAGTTTATTCTAGCTTGCAACTTAGCTCGGATCGTAAATCATGAATGTAAAAGTAGCGTTACACATACACCAGCACTTTCCTATATATTCACCTGTATTCACAGATACAAATCGAAGAAGGTGGCCGACAGCATTTGATGGCATAATTTTTCTTGTTCCGCATCGAAAAGTTTTCCACCTGGCGCCGACATATATTTTTTTTTTGTTTTCATCAACTTTCATTTGACTGCCTGTCACAAGCAAATCATAAAAGTTCTCACTGCGTTCAATGCTATTTCTCTTTCTTTAACTATACTTTATTTTATCACGCGAGTCTTTATTTATACATAACGGAAATATTCATTGGGGTTAACTAATGAAGTGTCAAAAATGTTGCCCCCAAACGTGTGCTACAATTTCTTGGCACCTTCGCGTGCGTTTACGTGTGACCTTGAGCAACTGTAAGCCAAACATGTGTGTGTGTGTGTGTGTGTGTGTTTGTATCCGCAAGTATGTGTATTTTAAAATAGCTTAATAAGCAACGGCAAACGTGGCTTGTCGTCGAGGTCCTGCAAAATGTTTGCATTCGCAAAGCGCTGCCCCGCCAAACAAACAACAACAAAAAATGTCTGCCAAAGTGTGTGTGGGTTGGTCTGTGTGTGTGAGTGTGTGTGGGGGTGTATGTGTGTTCTGCTGATGACTATATGAATGATACTCGAATAGCAGCCCAACCAAACAGTCGAGTGTCTCTGCAGCGGCCAAGTGCCAGGCGCCTGGCAGTCCATTCCCCACTACTACACTCAAAAAAAATATTTTTCAAATATGGCCAAGGATGAACATCGTTGAGTAGAGAATGAAATTCATATGATCTTTTTATTAAATGCATTTAATTGTTTTACTTTTCATATCCATCTGCCATCATCTTCAGATAGAACAATCAGGTTGAGTCTTATATTTTTTAAGCAAAACTAAAGTCCTTAGGGTAAGAACAATAATACTTGTAATGAGTCTTTTTTACTTGATAATGAATTGGATAACTTTCATGCTTGGCTTTGAAATCAAAAATAGTTTTCATCTATTTAAGAACACCTAAAATTGATTTGTACTTTAAATTTCAAGCACTAAGCGCATGGAACTATTTTGAAGTATTGCTTGAATTTAGCACAGCAGCGTGCCCCTACCTAACCCCTTCGACCATCCCTCCATCGAGCTGTCTAAACAAACAACCTTCATCATGTGCCAGTATGTGGTAAAGTTCCTTTTCATCACTGGCGTTGGGTAATTTAATGCCAAATGCTATATCGATCTCATCGCAGACTGCATCTAAATTACAATTAGACCCAATTTTGTTGTCCGCGGCAGTGTGTATGTGTGTGTGTGGCTGTGTGTGCGTCTGAGTATCAGTGTGTTATTTTCCTTGTATTTGCAGAATTGCGGCGACGGCTTTGTTCAGTGAAACAAAGGACAATAGTCCTTGTAATGAAATTCGTTGTAATTGTTTTGTTGCGCCCGTTATCTCTCTCTCTCTCTCTGTCTCTCCATCTATTTCTCTCTGACTTCCACTCCTTTGCTCTGCATCTGAGGCGCCGTATTTTCGCCAGTCTCGGTTATTTCTGTGTATGCCCATTTCTGGACTTTGATTTGTTTTTGCTGTTATTTTTGTATTTGCTGGCCTGTCTACTTTCTACTTTCTACTTTATGTTGTTTTCGTTTTCATATTATTTGTATTCATCTTCCAGCATTTTGCGTCTTTGATTTGCTTCTCTGTTTTGTGTTTGGGCAATCTGAAGCCATTCTCGACTCTGCAAATGAGCTGCCAGACACATATATCATATTTCGTATATATATGTACATATAAATATCTAATGCGCTCCTTGGCAGAGGATGGAAGTTGGAATGGTGCCTGGAGGCGGTCTTACCTGTGAAGTCAGTGATTTTATTTGGTTGCCAAGGTCCTGAAAGGACCCTTGCAGTATTTTCATATTATTTGCCTTCGGTTTGGCCTATTTGACTTCAAATAGCTTAATGTCAGGTCTGTTTTATTATTTTCACTAAACATAGACCAACAGGCATGCGGGAGTGCCAGCCAACTTTTTGGCCAGGATTTGTTTATTCAAGCGTATTTGGTTTGTGTTCCAATATATGTTTACAGAACGGCTTCCTCTAACTTGCCTCCCTCAATTTCTATCATTTGCTGGAGCTGTTACACGTCGAATTCGGGGGGGATTTCCTTATTCACTGATATACCCTGCGCAAGGGTATATTGCGTATGAGATGGACAGGCAGATACACTACTGATATATACTTCATTTCAGCAATTTCAACTGAGTCTATCTGAACTGAACTGGACTTGTGTATATTACTTTAATATTATATTACTAAAAGCTATAGAAAACGTGTAATGCTTTAATTGGAGACAAAAAAAAAGATGACCCTTAAGCCGGCTAATAAAGATTAATGATTAGTCAACGACTTCATTGTCTGTCAGTCTTCTTATCAGCTACTTTGTCATCAAATAAACTGTTTTAAGATCCATGTAACAAACTGACTAGAAAACATTAACATCCTTTGCCAAAATATACTACTTGACCACTTTAGTCATAAAGGAATTATGAGCTGTAGTTCCAGTTATTAGTGCTCTTACTTGTGTTATTAATTGTATTATTTTACATATAAGTATATATGGATTATAGTAAATATTAATAAAAAGATGTAATAGCCGAATATATGTATGAGAAACAAACTAGTTTTAGACAACAATTCTTATAAAATTTGAAAGTCAGATAAAAACTTTTGTGCAAACTTTAACTTTCAGGGCTCAAATTGAACGACGGACAAAGGAAATCATTTCTCGAAGCGGTTTAAGTATGCCTTAAGATTTAGCGTATTAAATTGATATCCTGCGAATAATATGCAATATATGATAAATTATTGTCTTGCAGCACCTTAAGCTGTTTTTTTTTTGATAGCATTCAAAATTTATGATAGGGTATTCCAGCATCGAACAGCTTCAATTTGATTTGTTGCCTGCTGTATTTGTATCTGTTGTGTACTTTGTCAATTTGTGTATTGCGTGCTCTGAGGCGCGTTTCAAAAACCATTCGAATCGTAACGCATGCCAAGTGGTGTGTGTCTGTGTATGTGTGTGTTTGTACTACACGGCATAGGGCAAAGTGCCAATCAACACGCATACGCCGAGTGTTGCCGTGATATATTTACGAGTATGTGGCGTTCCGTTGCTCGTAAAGCTCGCACACGCGAAGCGATTTGCAGACATTTAGTACATACGTATGCGCGATATATATTAATATAAATACTCATATACAGACATATATATATATATATAAATGCTAAAGGGTGGCCTGATACTAAACGGGTCTTTAACATGACAATTTACGAGCCTGCCAGGGACCACAACTGACAAATGTCAGAGTCCACTAAAGTGAAACTTAGTTATATAAATGTATATAAATATACATTAACTTGATGCTGGGCTTGGCCATCCACTAAATTAATTTGTTAGCCAACTTTTCGTCATTGACTCAAGTTATGGCCAAACATCGATTGATTGGTCAATTTTGAGATATGCAATTGATCAAGCCATCAAAACATAAATGCAAATTTGACTTACTGAAAAATATATTGCCAATTATTATGCTGACGCAAATGGGAGGGTTCTGAACGGATTGTGGGCGATTGTGGCAAGTGCCAACCACAGACAAGACCAAGTCAACCACAATCCCATAACTGTTTATTTTGCCAGTTTGCACAATTTTTGGCATTTCATAATATTAGATTTATGAAAATGTAAATTGTGTTTACTCTAAAATGTTCAATATCCAAATTATCTGTCGGCTGGCGAGTGTCGACAGTTGAGTGGCAATTCAATTAGTTTTCAATTAACAAAATTCATTGCTTTCTGTGTGACTTTCCACAATATTAATTATGCCAAAGATTCACAATATTTACACATGTATGTATATCTGTCAGGCATTGTGAGAACATAATCAAAAAATAATTAGCTCCAACTAATTGATGAGATTTACGTATCTGTTTGCACTCCTAACTTAAATGAATTTTACCCAAATACTTCTAACGAATAAAATAGGTTAAAAATTCTACAAGCATTTTTCGGGTTTAATTATTTATAAACTTTTGCACGTTTCGGCTGATTGAAGAGTTTATTAGTATTGCTGAGTGGAATTGGTAACCTTCTTAAATTGTGTTTGCTTTAATTTCTTAAAGTTTTAACAATCAATAAAATAATTATGAGAAATAATTCAAGTTATTCCTCGGATATCTCTTTGTGTGCAATGCAATACGGTCTTGCTGCAGTTCTAAGTATTCTATTAATCTCTTTTACTAGAATTACTTGTCAGAAACGCAATAGAATGCCAAAATCACTGGACGATGGTTGATAAATGCTGAATTAACAGAAAACGATCAAAAATTGCCGATCATTTTGTACCTTACACATAGAGACCGGAGAGATTGGAAATGGAAAATATTATATATATTTTTTGTTTTTAATCTGTCAAGTGGTGGAAATGTATGGAAACAACTGGCTTGATAAACTGAATGTTGAATTTCTCTTCAATTTATTCTACTTGAAATTTTCGGCAGGATATCTCTCGTCAAAAAAGTTCGCACATCTGACTTCCTGCGGTAATTTAGTACAATCCATAATTTACACACCCTTCAGCATGTGTAAAAGTGTATTATTTCAATTGTTAGAGCCACACACACACTGTAATCCATTGAGTTATGGAATTTCATCGTTGATTACCAGCGCTCTCTGCAAATTTCAGTAAGCGAAAATACAAATGTAGCCCCTGGCGCCGCAGCAAATACAGCCAAGAAAAAAAAGGGAGAAAAATGAAATAAAAAAATAAAATAAATAAACAAGAAGCGCAACTGGCATTGTTGATTATGATTTGTGGTTGTTGTTGCTGCTTGTTGTTCGGTTGCACTTCTCAAATTTGAAATTGAGGAGAGCTTGAACATTTTTCAAGGATAACATAAACTAGAGCTGCTTTGCCATTTGCTCTGATAGCTGCCTGTCGCAATTTTATTGGTCCATTTCATCATAATGCTGTGTGTGTGTGTGTGTGTGATGTGTTCTTATGTGCATGTGTGTGTGTTTGTTGTTTGCTGTGGCGCTTTGTAAGATGGAAACTGCTGTTATGCATTGGGGCTTGAAATCGCTGTAACCTTTTTTTGTGTCCCTCGGCTAACGCTTAGTTGAATAACGCACTGCCTGCCCTTGTCACAGATAGCGTTGTGTATGCATGTATGTATGTGTGTATATATATATATATGTGTGTGTGTGTGTGTGTGCCTCAATTGTCTTGTGCCCAGAAGCTATTTGGCATTAGACAAACGGCCAAGGCAGAATCAGCCAGCCAAAAACAAAATGCCAACTAGCAAAACAAACTTTAACACACATAGTTGACTACTCTTGTGAGTGTGCTTATCCATGTGTATGTGCTTATGTGTGTGTGTGTGGGTGTGTGTGAGTGTTGGTATGGCTGTTTTCTATGCCAGTCAATGGCGGCATAGAATTTCCAATGCGACGCTCACTCTGCACAAATAAGGCGACGCTAAGAAAACAAAACTTGGCAGCTTAAACTTTAACAAATGTTACAAACCATACTGAAAAAGAATCTCATAAGTCTCTCAGTCTGTGTGTGAGTGTGTGTGTGTGTGTGTGTGTGTGTGTCTTTGCACTATGAGCCTATAGCTGACTTACGTTCCGCTGATTTACTTAAATACTCAGGAACATATGAACAAAGGGAAAATGCTCATTTAGATTTATTCGTAATTCTCTCTTTTCACGAACAAAATTTAAAATATATATATGAAAAAGGAAACAAAGAGTCACTAAATAATTAATTCAATTAACAAAGAACGCAATTCAAATATTTTATTATTAATGTAACTGTAAAAAAAAAACATACACAAAAGTGAAATAGCGAAACCCATACATTCGTAACTAATAAATAAATAAATAAACAAGAAAATAATAAAATGCACACATTTTTAACTTATGAATAAATAACAAAGTAAATAAAGAAATACATAAAATTTCACGATATTTACTTATTTTTCTGGCCATCAACCAAGGTTTTTTTTCTCCGATAAGTAGAACATTTTTGCCAAATATTCTATAGGGTAGCTTCTAGCAGAGTAGAGCAAAATATTGTCGTTTTGGCTGCTTAGTTAGTTTCGCTATTTGGTTATTGTTACATTTTCGTCTGGCTGCTTTCGCACAATGCTTAATGCTCAGTTACCGTTAAGTTTATAAGTACACGGCGTACTACGTGAGAGAGAGAGAGAGAGAGAGAGAGAGCAGAAGACATTGAGAGAAAGAGAGAGATAGATTGGAATCACACAGCAAAGAAGGATCCCGTTGTGTCTCGAGGCGTTGTTAACACGTCGCATATTCACGCATTATTTATGCCACCCGATGCTAGGCTGGTGGTTGCTTCTGGTACGTGGTTGGTGGTTCCTCATTTTGCATGCTTTGTTTTTAGTTATATATTTATATATATATAAATATTTTTTTTTTTTGCCTTTTCTAATTTTGTTGTTAGTGCCTGTGGGGCTATTTATACTTGAAAATGGTCTCCATTGTGAGCTAGGTACCCTGACTGGAACCCTACACTTGGCGTTATATGTAGTCAAGTGTTAATACTGTCGGTCATGAGGAGATAAGGCCATCCATTTTACTTACCAGTAGCTTGAAATTGCCGCTGGCATCTAATCGTCGTGGAATGTCCTGGTGTCTGGTGACGACCAAGTGGCAACTGCCAACTGGCAACTGGCAACTGGCAACTAGCAACTGACATGATATGGCCAGACACAGCCAGCAGGCAATAACGACAACAGCAATAAGTGGCAAGAGGACACTTGGCCTGGTCTAGGAATCTGTTGTCTAAGCCAGCCTAGATAATGGACACTTTGTTCGAAGCGATGAGCTGCGTGTTAATTGTGCCAGCCACAACTCCAGACACACAAAAGGCCAAACAATAGAGATACCACCAAATGGTTATCAAGCTTAAAAAATTAGTTCACAAATAAAACACGCACAGAATGGATGCTATGAAGATAATCCCAATGCTTATGATGTTTATCAGTGCATTTATTATATTTTATGGGCCACGATTAAAAAATTAAGTCTTGTGGTTAAAGCACACAAAAAACTTAAGATTTTGAATTTTACAGAAATTGTATTGTCTAAGCAATATGAGATGCTACTAAGCTGGGATCTTTTATATCATTTAAAGCAAAATCAATAAAAAAAAAATACTATTAACCAATTACAAAAGTCCATCAGAGATAATTTTGTCATATATAGCAAGCAAGTACGGCGATTTTAGAAGAATTTTTTTTAAAGTTTATTTGGTAAGCGATGGTAGTTATATACATATACATATACTACAAAAGCAAGCTAGTAAATTACTTTATAAACTATTTATTCTATTCCGCAAAATTTGCATTAGTTTTTTGTAAATTCCTTCTCTTTTTCTAAATATTCTCTATAGGCTAATACTTAACAAACTCAACAGTTTACTGAACTAATTGTTTATCTTAGCTCTCTTAACACATACAACTAAAATAGTTTTTTGATCTGGCTTACCCCCCACGAACATGTGTATATGTATACGTATTTTATAAGCCAAGTATTTACCTCGTCCTGTTGATTTTACTGGCAACTTAAGCTGCCAAACCACGCCCATTGTGTTTAACAAGTGCCAAGAGGCCGCGTGTTGACAATTAGTCTTGAAATTAAGTGGGTGGCCAGTACAGTTACCGCTATCGAACCTGCCCCTTCCCCAACCCCTTTTGCACCTAAAGCCCTGAGGCGTGTTATTGGTGCAGTTTATTATTTTTTTTTTGGCTGTTCGTTGTTTGCTTTTAAGCCCGAGCGGAGTATTCTGGGCGTGCTTAAGCTATAAAAGTGTTTGTGCTTTTTGAAGCTGGCAAGTTAATGCGAATAGCTGTCGTATTTTGATAAGGCTGAGAATGAAGATTGGGCTAGTTAAGCTAAAGGTCCAGGCTGTTTTGATATGCAAGCAAGCCGTCTAGCAGAATAAGAGCTGAGTAATTATGGCATGGAGAGAGGGAAAAACTAGTAGAATCATTGAGCAGTATATCTTGGGGCCAAATGTCAATGGGTGTTGTTGGTGACTGTGCAGCTTTCATGTTGCAACTTCATTAAAATTGGTTTTTATGGGAGCCCCCAATCGTAATAGGGCATCTAAAAGGGCGGACAACGCCCCCATCGTTTGTGAAAAGCCGGCAGGCTTGTATAACAAGAGTGGCAAAAGTGACTAGCAGCTGGTGATTCAAGGTGGTAAGGGACTCACCGAACAGCCGAGTAGGTAAAGGTACTTTTAATTACTTTCCGCATAAATTTGCACTCATTTCCGTTTTTTTCTTTTTGTGGCGCCGCCCAATATGGCAGGATGCCGCCGCCTGCAGCTGATTTTTTCTTATCCGCTGTTAAAGTTGTAGTGGTAAATGACAAAAAAATTTGTTTTGTTAAGCGCGAGCTGGTCAAGTAAAATTATGCTAAGCATCGTCTAAAAATTTAACTGACCCAAAAGAAAAAACAACAAAAAGATAAACAAAAAACTGAACAGCACGCATTTGGGCTTTAAAATAGTCCATAAAGATATATGAGAGTCCTTGATCCTTAATAAAAGCACGTATTTTCATGCCTCGGCGGCTTTCAAATTGTTCCCCAGCTAAAAGACAAACCGTCAAACAATTCACTTTATTCGCTTGTGTGACTTTTGAGCGGTCCTTTGTTAGCTGGGTTAACTAACCCACCCTCTCTCTCTCTCTATCTCTCTCTCTTTCTCTTGCACTCTAATTGCACAAAGAGAAATTCGTAGTTTAATAAACCAGAAATTACTAGGGTCGAGTTAACTACTAATGTGTTGTTTTCCAAACGAACTTGAAGTTTTTTTTTAATCATGAATTTAGTATTTTTTGGATTTGGAATTGTCTAAAACAGTTTACAAAAAAGGCCCTAAAATTAAATGTAAATTAAAGTTACGAATAAATTATGTAAAATCAAAAGGGAGAAATTAAAATAAAAATTTCAAATTAATGGAAAAAAAATAAAATAAAGGTCATAATACATCTGTGGGTATTCAAATGAATTATGGTCCAACATTTTTTATAAGGATTGCGTAAACCCAGGAAAAACACAATCAGATCAAGCCTATTTCAAGTTATGATATGTGCTTCTATTGTTGAAGAATGAAATAAAAGATACTATTAGCAATATTTGTAAGAATAATTTTTATTTCGTTTCCATTCTTATTGTGTTTAGGCTTAGATTTTTTACTCTCACTTAAATAAATAGGTTAATCGTTCTTTTGTCAAGTATATACTAAAAGAGCAGATACTTTCCGTAATTACGACCCTTTTCTCGCTGTGTTTGTTTGCTGAAAATTATTGTTTAATTGTGGCTTCCTGTCTTTGTTTGTTGCCTACCACAGAGTTCGGCCTAATGGCAAATAAATCAACTGCGGCGGCACCAAACAATTCCTGCCCTATGTGGTCTGATTGTGAGCCCAAAATGATTGACTTTAATGTCATTTTGCAAAATTTATATGACTGCCTGCCCGGCCCGTTCCTCCTCACGTTTGTGCTTTTGCTTTGTTGGCTGAAAATGACTAACAAGCGTGAGATAGACAGTCAGAGAGAGAGAGAGAGAACTGCAGTGAACTGAAAATGACAGGCAATCGGCCGGCGGCTGTTCGACTTTGTATGGATAGGCAGAACATGGCTTGGTCTGGCATTCCATTCAATTAACTCAGTACGCGCTTCAACTACATAAAGCAAATATCAATTACACTTAGCGTTGCCTTTGTGCAAGGTGCCAGCCGTATATTTAATGGGAAAATATCAAAGAACACGATTCAATTCGGCCCGACTCGACAAAACCCACCAATTAGCCAGACACTCAACAGTTCTGCCATTTCAGTGGAATTTCAACGACTCACTAAAATTCGGTTGTAAAATGATGTTATGTGCACTTAAAACATGTTGATGCCCTTTATTTAAGTTAGCTGCAATAGTGTGATAATTGATAATTAAATGTATACACAAAAAGTCCATCGACTATACAAGTATTAAATACTTGCACATACTAATTTCAGACTTTTATGAAGCAAATCAAGCATGTAATGAGTAGAAGAAGTTTACTCAAATTATTAGTTCACTTTAAGCTGAGTTTCCGTCTAGTTTGAAGTGCTTCTGCAGCACTTAGAGTTTTTCTAGAAAATGTGATGACTGCTGCTACTTGTAAAGTACAAATTGTTAAATTAGTAAGTTCAAGAGCATTTCAAATCAGTAAACTACTAAATTTATAACAAGTTTTAGAGATGAGGAGAAAGAAGAGCCTGAAAAGGGACGTATTCATGTCCTTAACGCATATTAAAATATACTTTTTATAAGATTTCTAACATCGTATTTGTATAACAAGTGCTTTTCACCAGTCCAAGAAGAGATATATTCGTCTTTCAAATTGCTACATACGTATAAGTATCAAGTGAACTTCATCATTAAGTAAACTTCCTTATTAAAGAAATATAAAGATGCACAGGATGACATGTAGTACATATTTGATAATATAAATTATCAGAATGACAAGTGGACAAATAATGGAAATAAACATAAAATAATACATAAATCGAATACCGTATTTTAATAAATTTATGTGAATGAACTGCACAAATTGAAAATCAAGGATTTCCAAAAACTGCGCCCATATTGCATCAGAGACCTCAGTTAATTCCATGCTTATCTCCAGCTACTAATTGTAGTCCATCACATCATTTGCCATTGAGCATCTTGAGTTTTCTAGCTTGGTTATTCAATTTTATGTCCTATCATCATCACTCGCACGCAGAGTGATTTACAAAATAAGTTAATTTATCTCGGCTAAGCAGAAGACAGCTGCCAGTGGCAAACAATTATTTCAGTTAACTAGCTCATTAATGTTTACCTTATCAGGCAGCCAGCTGCCCCCTTCCCCCACCAAGTTGACGAACTCACTTGGGCTTGTACCCAGTGACCCAAATAGACAGTCATTTATCACTAGACTATCTGTTCGTCGCATTGTCAGATAAGAATTAAGTTGGATTTTGCGCTTAGTTGAGACTTGCTTTGATTTTTGGGATTGTTTTTGTAAGGGCGTGGTGGTTGCAGCTGCAATTCGTGTTGGGGAGGCGATAAATTGGTCAAGGACGTTCATCTTTCGGCAGTCACCTCTAGTGAATATCCAACCATTGCCTCCCCATTGTTCTGTGGCTGTAAATAGTTTTCAATTGTGTGAAGCAAATGTCCGTAAGTCAATATTAAGTTAACTCGCCAAAAACCGAGAACTAAATCGCTCTTCTG